>OX183133.1:8064144-10464144 GCA_945261195.1 Cryptosula pallasiana | reverse complement strand
ATACCAAGTGCAATCTATCGTTTCATATTCTGTATATCTAGTTAGTTACCGTACAATGTCAGTCTGTTTGTCTCGAGTATTTTACTCTTTATATGTCTATGTCTACAGTCTAGTCAGATATTGATAAATTTCCTTCTTTTTCACAAACCATATTTACATCGGTGCTTTTATTTGTGTGGCCAGAAAAAAACCTGACCTGTTTCAGTAGTTCACTTCGGTCACCTTAATTCCATCATAGCTGCTTCATCAGATCTGATAGAGTTATTTCTAGTCATAGTAGTGCAATATTTAAACCTAAAACTTCTTCGATTCTCAATGAAAAAAATTCTGTTTTTGAATTGCTAAAGAATATTTCTACAGTTAATTATTAAAAGTGTAGCTCATTGCGGATGAGATGTGAAGCATGCGATTGCTATGTTTTTTACTATCACCATGTCTTGACCAACTGTATTTCTTGTATTTATTTTTTCCTTTATATAGGTCATAACTACCAGCGAATTAAGTGGTGACTACTCGTTTATATAGCAAAACACTGGCAATTCCAATTTAATTTTTTGTGCGATTTTGTATTCTATTCTCGCTCTGATTGCTTTTGCTTTTCTGTTTGCATAATGTTTACAGTGAGCTTTTGGTACTATGTATTGCTTGTTTTATGCATACTGTATTTTATGTATTTGGTACTGTATGTCTCCTGCACTGCATTCATTCTGTACCGTTTGCATTCAGTATTGTGGCCATTTGGTTTTGAAATTTTTTGCTCTCACTTTCCTAGAACATATTGTAGAATTAGTAGTTTGTACACAATCTCTAGTCACACACACTGACACTACATATTATTCACCTACAAAACTCCAAAGCATATCTATTTATGCAATAAAAGTACAGCACAAATTAAACCAATGGTACACAGGCTAATTCTGTTGTACTCTATGAAACGCAGTAAAAGAATGGTTACAGTTTTGTGGTGTTAGACAGATCGCTTGATTGTTATATGGATTAATTTGGTTCGCTATGAGGTATCAGAGCATTTAATGGTAAATACACCCAGGTGGGGACTTGTCTATCCTCACCTTGTGCTAGCAAATAACTCGAGATAACTGTGATACCAAATATACGCTATGAATGTTGTGATTAATTTGGTTATTGAGCAAGCCTCAGCTTAACTCATTACCAGCAGTTCTGTCCATAGTATTTAACAGTGTCAATGATGCCATGTTTTGAGTTTAAACTTGCAAATGTTCATTTTATGTAAAATGGTTGAAAGCAAGTGTATTTGTAACGAATAGCTTTGCTACAATAAATACAAAGATAATATAGAATGTAATAATTTCTGGTATACAACCTACATAACAAAAACCATCTGTTCAACTTGTGTATGTCAGGCAATACACAGAAATATAGAGTTATCAAGGGAATATTCCAGTAGCGTAATTTGTGTAGTAGCAAGCAGTCAAGGACTGGGAGATCTAGTGGAGTTATCAGATCGAAGGAAGCGAGTTTGATCGAAAGCAGCACAAGCTGATCTGTAGTAAGTATATCAGACTAGTTATTGTAGCAACTGAACTGTTAATACCAACATCGTTACAATTCTCTGAGGGCGACCAATACGTTTATTGTAGTTTATCAAGGGATGCAACTCCCCAATTTGCCCGCCATTCATCAGCACCAAGTAGAACGTGAGAAGTTGTCCAGCCTGTGTGTTTCAACTCGGCGAAGAATGATGGGAAAACGTTCTTTGTCAGCTCTAAGGAAGTGCGTGAGACCTCATAGACATCGCCTACAACATTGGATAATATTACATAGACATCTCCTACAACATCAGTAGTAGTACTCTACACCCACCCCACTCTACATCTATCTCACTCCACAATTAGCCCGCTCTACTTCAGAAACATACACTATTACCTAATGATGATGTAAAACTCACCTGCATCAATTGCACTTTTAAATGAAGAGCAATGAATCTCGTTGATTGCGTTCTCTGCAATGAAAGGAAGTCGTGTCGTATTGTGACAATAAACAAACTGAGCACAATGTAACACTGGGAAGAATAACAGAATATCAACCAATCGAAGTATACAGATTGTCACCACTCACCATTGAATACTGCCTGGGCTACCCTGGATGTGCCATCAGTTGTACGAGCACGCTATGAAACATAAATATTACGGATGTATACATTATATACACTTGTATGAGATTACTTATATATTATATACACTTGTATGAGATTACTTATATATTATATACTCTTGTATGAGATTACTTATATATTATATACAC
The DNA here is from genome assembly GCA_945261195.1 of Cryptosula pallasiana. Classification (NCBI taxonomy): domain Eukaryota; kingdom Metazoa; phylum Bryozoa; class Gymnolaemata; order Cheilostomatida; family Cryptosulidae; genus Cryptosula; species Cryptosula pallasiana. The sequence continues at coordinate 10,461,861 of OX183133.1, read as the reverse complement.
TTGTATGAGATTACTTATATATTATATACACTTGTATGAGATTACTTATATATTATATACACTTGTATGAGATTACTTATATATTATATACACTTGTATGAGATTACTTATATATTATATACACTTGTATGAGATTACTTATATATTATATACTCTTGTATGAGATTACTTATATATTATATACACTTGTATGAGATTACTTATATATTATATATACTTGTATGAGATTACTTATATATTATATACACTTGTATGAGATTACTTATATATTATATACTCTTGTATGAGATTACTTATATATTATATATACTTGTATGAGATTACTTATATATTATATACTCTTGTATGAGATTACTTATATATTGTAGACTCTTGTATTAGATTACTTATATATTATATACTCTTGTATGAGATTACTTATATATTATATATACTTGTATGAGATTACTTATATATTATATATACTTGTATGAGATTACTTATATATTATATACTCTTGTATGAGATTACTTATATATTGTATACTCTTGTATGAGATTACTTATATATTGTATACTCTTGTATTAGATTACTTATATATTATATACTCTTGTATGAGATTACTTATATATTATATATACTTGTATGAGATTACTTATATATTATATATACTTGTATGAGATTACTTATATATTATATACTCTTGTATGAGATTACTTATATATTGTATACTCTTGTATTAGATTACTTATATATTATATACTCTTGTATGAGATTACTTATATATTATATATACTTGTATGAGATTACTTATATATTATATACTCTTGTATGAGATTACTTATATATTGTATACTCTTGTATTAGATTACTTATATATTATATACACTTGTATGAGATTACTTATATATTATATACTCTTGTATGAGATTACTTATATATTATATACTCTTGTATGATATTACTTATATATTATATACTCTTGTATGAGATTACTTATATATTATATACTCTTGTATGAGATTACTTATATATTATATACTCTTGTATGAGATTACTTATATATTATATACTCTTGTATGAGATTACTTATATATTATATACTCTTGTATGAGATTACTTATATATTATATACTCTTGTATGAGATTACTTATATATTATATACACTTGTATGAGATTACTTATATATTATATACACTTGTATGAGATTACTTATATATTATATACTCTTGTATGAGATTACTTATATATTATATATACTTGTATGAGATTACTTATATATTATATACACTTGTATGAGATTACTTATATATTATATACACTTGTATGAGATTACTTATATATTATATACTCTTGTATGAGATTACTTATATATTATATATACTTGTATGAGATTACTTATATATTATATACACTTGTATGAGATTACTTATATATTATATACACTTGTATGAGATTACTTATATATTATATACACTTGTATGAGATTACTTATATATTATATATACTTGTATGAGATTACTTATATATTATATACACTTGTATGAGATTACTTATATATTATATACACTTGTATGAGATTACTTATATATTATATACACTTGTATGAGATTACTTATATATTATATACACTTGTATGAGATTACTTATATATTATATACACTTGTATGAGATTACTTATATATTATATACACTTGTATGAGATTACTTATATATTATATACTCTTGTATGAGATTAGTTATATATTATATACACTTGTATGAGATTACTTATATATTATATACACTTGTATGAGATTACTTATATATTATATACTCTTGTATGAGATTACTTATATATTATATACACTTGTATGAGATTACTTATATATTATATACACTTGTATGAGATTACTTATATATTATATACACTTGTATGAGATTACTTATATATTATATACACTTGTATGAGATTACTTATATATTATATACACTTGTATGAGATTACTTATATATTATATACACTTGTATGAGATTACTTATATATTATATACTCTTGTATGAGATTACTTATATATTATATACACTTGTATGAGATTACTTATATATTATATACACTTGTATGAGATTACTTATATATTATATACTCTTGTATGAGATTACTTATATATTGTATACACTTGTATGAGATTACTTATATATTGTATACTCTTGTATGATATTACTTATATATTATATACACTTGTATGAGATTACTTATATATTATATACTCTTGTATGAGATTACTTATATATTATATACACTTGCATGAGATTACTTATATATTATATACACTTGTATGAGATTACTTATATATTATATACACTTGTATGAGATTACTTATATATTATATACACTTGTATGAGATTACTTATATATTATATACACTTGTATGAGATTACTTATATATTATATACACTTGTATGAGATTACTTATATATTATATACTCTTGTATGAGATTACTTATATATTATATACACTTGTATGAGATTACTTATATATTATATACACTTGTATGAGATTACTTATATATTATATACTCTTGTATGAGATTACTTATATATTGTATACACTTGTATGAGATTACTTATATATTGTATACTCTTGTATGATATTACTTATATATTATATACACTTGTATGAGATTACTTATATATTATATACTCTTGTATGAGATTACTTATATATTATATACACTTGCATGAGTTTACTTATATATTATATACACTTGTATGAGATTACTTATATATTATATACACTTGTATGAGATTACTTATATATTATATACACTTGTATGAGATTACTTATATATTATATACACTTGTATGAGATTACTTATATATTATATATACTTGTATTAGATTACTTATATATTATATACACTTGTATGAGATTACTTATATATTATATATACTTGAACGATATTCCTTATATTATATACAGCTATATTGTATGTACATACACTGCCAGTGCTGTTTAACTGAGCCAATACATTGATTATTTCAGCCTGGAATGCTGCCTTTAGTTGATCCACCTCATTGCTATCCCACCTCAAAATGATGTGAATTTTTTTTGTCTGAGAATTCAGGCCAAGAATATACTTCTCACCGGAGTAAAGGCTTTGCAATGGCCGCAGGTCATTCAAACTATAGAGAAGAAAGAATTTATGCTCTGGTACAGGGATAACACAAGAGAGACCACACACAACAGAGATCACACGACAGAGATGTCAATAAACACAACCATACTATAGATAAAGTGAGGATACCTAGGGGAGAGGAGGTGCAGCTGAGAGCCCATGTATATCTCATAGTTCCATTTAGTCTCTACAAACATTCAACTCAAGGTTCACAGGGTGTCTCTTATACATAGGCCAACACGAGATGGTGGGCATTAGAATTGTCTTCTCTTTTAACAAAAAAAAATTACAACAATGCTATTGATCTAAAATATTACATAACAATCACTTTTTGCATTCTCATTTTCTGGTCCAATACAAGTCAGCCAAATTAACTGTATAATGCAGGAGGGATTTTGAGAACAATTTTCCCCAAAAACAAAATTGAATACATATCAATCTTACTTTTTTACGAAGTTCATACTTACTGAGAATAACTGGCTCCCTCAGGTTAGTTTCCTTTATAGACAAGAAGCCAACCGAGTCGTTGCTGAAGAAGTCTTTAACCAAAATATGAAGCCTAGCTTGGTTGATCGTTTCCATGACAACTGAAGTAACAGCTGAGTAGTTGGCCCAGATGTGTACACCGGTGAAGATACTGAACAGCGCCCAGACAAGCCTGAAGATATATACAGCAAAGTAAGTATTGTGTGTAAGTATTATATGTAAGTGTTATATGTAAGTAATATACGTCAGTGTATGTAAGTCACAAGCCCCTCAAGTCAGCACACTCACAGATGGCGCTCTGCTACTATTGGCACCATCAGCAGACTACAGATGAGAGCCGCCAGGTTCACCAGAGTTTCTTGGCTACCGTCTTTAGCTGATACGTCAGCCATGTTGTTTCTTCTAGCCTGATGTAGAGTGAGAGCAGCACGGGTGGACCCACCAGCCACCCCTACTATGGACTACAAACAGCGAGCACAACATAACTATACATATAAGCTCTTGTTACTTACCTTACACATACTAGTTATATATACTTATTACTTACCTTAAACATACTAGTTATATATACTTATTACTTACCTTACATATACTAGTTATATATACTTATTACTTACCTTACACACACTAGTTATATATACTTATTACTTACCTTAAACATACTAGTTATATATACTTATTACTTACCTTACATATACTAGTTATATATACTTATTACTTACCTTACACATACTAATTATATATACTTGTTACTTACCTTACACATACTAGTTATATATACTTATTACTTACCTTACACATACTAATTATATATACTTGTTACTTACCTTACACATACTAGTTATATATACTTATTACTTACCTTACATATACTAGTTATATATACTTGTTACTTACCTTACACATACTAGTTATATATACTTATTACTTACCTTACACATACTAATTATATATACTTGTTACTTACCTTACACATACTAGTTATATATACTTATTACTTACCTTACATATACTAGTTATATATACTTGTTACTTACCTTACACATACTAGTTATATATACTTGTTACTTACCTTACACACACTAGTTATATATACTTATTACTTACCTTACACATACTAGTTATATATACTTATTACTTACCTTACACATACTAATTATATATACTTGTTACTTACCTTACACATACTAGTTATATATACTTATTACTTACCTTACACATACTAGTTATATATACTTATTACTTACCTTACACATACTAGTTATATATACTTATTACTTACCTTACACACACTAGTTATATATACTTATTACTTACCTTATACATACTAGTTATATATACTTATTACTTACCTTACACACACTAGTTATATATACTTATTACTTACCTTACACATACTAGTTATATATACTTATTACTTACCTTACATACACTAGTTATATATACTTATTACTTACCTTAAACATACTAGTTATATATACTTATTACTTACCTTAAACATACTAGTTATATATACTTATTACTTACCTTACACATACTAGTTATATATACTTATTACTTACCTTACATACACTAGTTATATATACTTATTACTTACCTTAAACATACTAGTTATATATACTTATTACTTACCTTAAACATACTAGTTATATATACTTATTACTTACCTTACACATACTAGTTATATATACTTATTACTTACCTTACATATACTAGTTATATATACTTATTACTTACCTTACACATACTAGTTATATATACTTATTACTTACCTTACACATACTAATTATATATACTTGTTACTTACCTTACACATACTAGTTATATATACTTATTACTTACCTTACACATACTAGTTATATATACTTATTACTTACCTTACACATACTAGTTATATATACTTATTACTTACCTTACACACACTAGTTATATATACTTATTACTTACCTTACACACACTAGTTATATATACTTATTACTTACCTTATACATACTAGTTATATATACTTATTACTTACCTTACATATACTAGTTATATATACTTATTACTTACCTTAAACATACTAGTTATATATACTTATTACTTACCTTACATATACTAGTTATATATACTTATTACTTACCTTACACATACTAGTTATATATACTTATTACTTACCTTAAACATACTAGTTATATATACTTATTACTTACCTTACACATACTAGTTATATATACTTAATACTTACCTTACATATACTAGTTATATATACTTATTACTTACCTTACACATACTAGTTATATATACTTATTACTTACCTTAAACATACTAGTTATATATACTTATTACTTACCTTACACATACTAGTTATATATACTTAATACTTACCTTACATATACTAGTTATATATACTTATTACTTACCTTAAACATACTAGTTATATATACTTATTACTTACCTTACATACACTAGTTATATATACTTATTACTTACCTTACATATACTAGTTATATATACTTATTACTTACCTTACACATACTAGTTATATATACTTATTACTTACCTTATACATACTAGTTATATATACTTATTACTTACCTTACATATACTAGTTATATATACTTATTACTTACCTTAAACATACTAGTTATATATACTTATTACTTACCTTACATATACTAGTTATATATACTTATTACTTACCTTACACATACTAGTTATATATACTTATTACTTACCTTAAACATACTAGTTATATATACTTATTACTTACCTTACACATACTAGTTATATATACTTAATACTTACCTTACATATACTAGTTATATATACTTATTACTTACCTTAAACATACTAGTTATATATACTTATTACTTACCTTACATACACTAGTTATATATACTTATTACTTACCTTACATATACTAGTTATATATACTTGTTACTTACCTTACACACACTAGTTATATATACTTATTACTTACCTTACACACACTAGTTATATATACTTATTACTTACCTTACACATACTAGTTATATATACTTATTACTTACCTTACATATACTAGTTATATATACTTATTACTTACCTTACATACACTAGTTATATATACTTATTACTTACCTTACACACACTAGTTATATATACTTATTACTTACCTTACACATACTAGTTATATATACTTATTACTTACCTTAAACATACTAGTTATATATACTTATTACTTACCTTACATACACTAGTTATATATACTTATTACTTACCTTACATATACTAGTTATATATACTTATTACTTACCTTAAACATACTAGTTATATATACTTATTACTTACCTTATACATACTAGTTATATATACTTATTACTTACCTTATACATACTAGTTATATATACTTATTACTTACCTTAAACATACTAGTTATATATACTTATTACTTACCTTATACATACTAGTTATATATACTTATTACTTACCTTAAACATACTAGTTATATATACTTATTACTTACCTTATACATACTAGTTATATATACTTATTACTTACCTTAAACATACTAGTTATATATACTTATTACTTACCTTACACATACTAGTTATATATACTTAATACTTACCTTACATATACTAGTTATATATACTTATTACTTACCTTACATACACTAGTTATATATACTTATTACTTACCTTACATATACTAGTTATATATACTTATTACTTACCTTACACATACTAGTTATATATACTTATTACTTACCTTACACACACTAGTTATATATACTTGTTACTTACCTTACATATACTAGTTATATATACTTATTACTTACCTTACACATACTAGTTATATATACTTATTACTTACCTTACACATACTAGTTATATATACTTATTACTTACCTTACATATACTAGTTATATATACTTATTACTTACCTTACACATACTAGTTATATATACTTATTACTTACCTTACACATACTAGTTATATATACTTATTACTTACCTTACACATACTAGTTATATATACTTATTACTTACCTTACACACACTAGTTATATATACTTGTTACTTACCTTACATATACTAGTTATATATACTTATTACTTACCTTACACATACTAGTTATATATACTTATTACTTACCTTACATATACTAGTTATATATACTTATTACTTACCTTACATATACTAGTTATATATACTTATTACTTACCTTACACATACTAGTTATATATACTTGTTACTTACCTTACATATACTAGTTATATATACTTATTACTTACCTTACACATACTAGTTATATATACTTATTACTTACCTTACACATACTAGTTATATATACTTATTACTTACCTTACATATACTAGTTATATATACTTATTACTTACCTTACACATACTAGTTATATATACTTATTACTTACCTTACACATACTAGTTATATATACTTATTACTTACCTTACACATACTAGTTATATATACTTATTACTTACCTTACATATACTAGTTATATATACTTATTACTTACCTTACACATACTAGTTATATATACTTATTACTTACCTTACACATACTAGTTATATATACTTATTACTTACCTTACACATACTAGTTATATATACTTATTACTTACCTTACATACACTAGTTATATATACTTATTACTTACCTTAAACATACTAGTTATATATACTTATTACTTACCTTAAACATACTAGTTATATATACTTATTACTTACCTTATACATACTAGTTATATATACTTATTACTTACCTTATACATACTAGTTATATATACTTATTACTTACCTTAAACATACTAGTTATATATACTTATTACTTACCTTACACATACTAGTTATATATACTTATTACTTACCTTACACACACTAGTTATATATACTTGTTACTTACCTTACATATACTAGTTATATATACTTATTACTTACCTTACATACACTAGTTATATATACTTATTACTTACCTTACACACACTAGTTATATATACTTATTACTTACCTTACATATACTAGTTATATATACTTATTACTTACCTTACATACACTAGTTATATATAATTATTACTTACCTTACACACACTAGTTATATATACTTGTTACTTACCTTACACATACTAGTTATATATACTTATTACTTACCTTACACATACTAGTTATATATACTTATTACTTACCTTACGTATACTAGTTATATATACTTATTACTTACCTTACACACACTAGTTATATATACTTGTTACTTACCTTACATATACTAGTTATATATACTTATTACTTACCTTACATACACTAGTTATATATACTTATTACTTACCTTACATATACTAGTTATATATACTTATTACTTACCTTACACATACTAGTTATATATACTTATTACTTACCTTACACACACTAGTTATATATACTTGTTACTTACCTTACATATACTAGTTATATATACTTATTACTTACCTTACACATACTAGTTATATATACTTATTACTTACCTTACACATACTAGTTATATATACTTATTACTTACCTTACACACACTAGTTATATATACTTGTTACTTACCTTACATATACTAGTTATATATACTTATTACTTACCTTACATACACTAGTTATATATACTTATTACTTACCTTACACACACTAGTTATATATACTTATTACTTACCTTAAACATACTAGTTATATATACTTATTACTTACCTTACACACACTAGTTATATATACTTGTTACTTACCTTACACACACTAGTTATATATACTTATTACTTACCTTACACACACCAGCTATGCAGACTATAAAGGTGAACCAAAGAGGAAAGAATGGAGCGGTTATTTCCAGACAAATAGCAAAGTCATTCAACATGTCTGCAAACATCCGCCATCGTTTGGCGTCACAATCCAGACTTGACCTGTGAAAGTATAAAAGACTTTATGAAGAACATGTCGACAATTTGTATCTGTCTATATGCCTATCTGTCTATATGCCTATCTGTCTATATGCCTATGCTGTTGGTAACCAAACCAGTAACGACAAAGACACAAACTTATATACTGTAGATATGTACAGCAGGTGTACAACTCAGCCCTTGGTAAACTTGAGTAAACCAACAAGTTTACGAACGAAAAGAATAAAACGACACACTATTTATTATATGTTTACACTTTTCACTTCAATCTTGCATTTAGTAGCTAAGTACAACTAACAACAAAAAACATAAGCCCAGTTTTACTATCAACACTAACTCAAGATTTTATATTGTTTCGTTGACACGCAATACTTGTGTAAAGGTTGTCAAATTCAATAAACAATAGATTAATCTTGCATTAGAGTGCTCAGTTAATCTTATTCATAGTCTACTCACCCTTGAAGCCACGCAAACATTATCCTTCCCAGCATTCCTGTACCATCTACAACAAGCAGTCATCTATAAAACAAGACACCTGTTCTAACATGTCAACTGTGACATTCATAAAATCACTAAAAAAAACCATCAAGCTGTAGATTTAGCCCAAATCCAAACAATGATACCATCTTAGTGCCAGTTGGTCGAATCTAAACTGAACTAGTACATGGAATAAGTTGATTTGGTTACAATTTTATACTATACAAATCTATAGGATGACTTTCAGGGTCAACCAGGCGTGTGTTTCCACCAGTTATGTGACTGGTTTACCCTGAGCCCTAATACCCTTGCCCTGTTTTTCATCCCCAGAGCGACGAATAGCAATCCACACAAGCCTGAGTGGCAACTGAAACGAAGGAGGTAGCGTTTCTGATCATGTTTATAATATTTATTTTTGTTAAAACCCATTCTTTATGGCTAAGGTCAGGATTGCTAGTCAAGCAATTAATAAATTATTATTATTAGTCATAAGATTCATTATCATTTATAACTTTTATGCTTTCTAAATATTCATTTATGATTTTTTCCACCACAAACAAGAATTACTTCAAAAATTATATGCCTGCGTTAGTTTTAGGCAAGCACCAATGATCATATAATTATTACAATATATAATGCTATATTAAAGATATATATGATCTTTGTAAACACGCAGAAAATCAATATAACTTTCTCAAATGGAATCATTGTGGGTTAATCAACCAATCACACCACAACAGACGAGATGAGAAACGATCATGTCCGTTCTGCTTCATCCTGCGTGACGGAACTACGGATGCGGGTGATAATCTGGCTCGTGTGGCAGGGCCATAAGGGCCAGCGACCAAAAATATTAGCCATTTCACCAACTAGGCATCCCAACAATTATATGTTTGTGAAAGCTGAAGTGGCTGGGTCTTGTATTTTTGAGCTGTATAACACCTATGTATTTAGATGAGGGGCCGTGTGCCTAGACTCACAAACCTTTGAGTATCCAAGTTATAGTAGCGGCTAAGGCTGTAGCACTGTCATCTCCCACACCGACACCCTTTAGCAAAGCTTGAGTAGCTAATGTGCCTGTGATGGAGCTGGCAAATGCCTAAAACACACACATATAATTCTGAAGGTCCCACTGATCGCATTTCAAATAAAATATTTTTTAAACACAGAAGAAGACATGCCCAGCATTACAGTGAATATCCAAATAGCGCAGTAACTTTATGAATACAATGGTAACTGCCTGGATAGTACAGTAAACATCTAGAGCGCACAGGAAATATCTGGATAGTACGCAAATTTCTGGATGTTACGATGGACATCTCAATAGTAAAGTGAACTTCTGGGTATTACAGTAAAACCTCCGATAGTACATTAAAGGTAAATGTGAGAATAATACAGTAACTACCTGCAAACATAGTACAATAAATACCTGCAAACATAGTACAGTAAATACCTGCAAACATAGTACAATAAATACCTGCAAACATAGTACAGTAAATACCTGCAAACATAGTACAATAAATACCTGCAAACATAGTACAGTAAATACCTGCAAAAATAGTAGAGTAAATACCTGCTAACGTAGTACAGTAAATACCTGCAAACGTAGTACAGTAAATACCTGCAAACATAGTACAGTAAATACCTGCAAACGTAGTACAATAAATACCTGCAAACATAGTACAGTAAATACCTGCAAACGCAGTACAGTAAATACCTGCAAACGCAGTACAGTAAATACCTGCAAACGTAGTACAGTAAATAACTGCAAAAATAGTAGAGTAAATACCTGCAAACATAGCACAGTAAATACTTGCAAACATAGCACAGTAAATACCTGCAAACATAGCACAGTAAATACCTGCAAACATAGCACAGTAAATACCTGCAAACGTGGCACAGTAAATACTTGCAAACATAGCACAGTAAATACCTGCAGACATACTACAGTAAATACCTGGATAGTATCATATATCTGATATTGTAGATAGTCCTCGCTGACACTTTCCGGGTATCCTTGAGGCAAGAACACTGACTAAAAACACAACATTTGATACAAACAGATCAGAAAAAGCAAATGTCACACAACATTGATTGTGGAATTTCTCTAAAGCGGTGGGAGAAGAAATGGCACTAACCAGTTCAAGAGAAAACAATTGATGCCTATTTTTATCATAATTTATCTTTGCATTAAATCATTGCTCAAACTGCAATAATAAATGATAGATTATGCAAATAAATAATAACTACATGAATGGAGTTTTTGAAACTATGAAAGATGAAAAACTACCTCTAAATAAAATAAATTTATATGAACACATTTAATAGAAGTGTATTGTATACTTTGACAGTATAATAGTATTATTATCTGTTTATCGTAAGAGAAAAGTATTTTTTTAAGTTATTTAATATAATCGAAAAAAGTTTTCTACATATGCAAATGAAACATTGATTTCATGTTTAACATAAACAATAAAGGTGGTATTTATGAAAACAGCTCCGATTACAGAGCCAAAATGTGTTATTCAATGGATCAAAATTACATAATAATAGTCATGTAGATATTTTCCTCCGAACAAGCCAGCATCACTTTATCGTCCCTTCTACTCAAGAGAGCAACGTATACTCATGCATTAAGTACACCTGTTGCTCTACTGAAGAGATTGACAGGAAGGTTTCACTATAATGACTTTACATCTGATATGGGAAATGTAATTGAGCTAGGGACCACTTAATTACTTCATGTGCACATTCATCATATTTCTTATCAGTTCAAACAACTTATGGCTGGCTCCCTTTTCACTTTTATTATTCATTCATGTTTTAAAACTAAAAATTATAACTATAAGTGAATAAAAAATTATTGAAATTTCAAGTATAATTTTTTTCCTGCATGTCCGACCCACCAAACGTATCTGCCAACTCTCATGCATTAGGAGTGAGACTTATTAATTTCCCCTCATTCTCACGCTCTCACTCAATCCCTTTTTCAACAAAATAAAATGAGAAACGATTCGTTTGTCTGTAAGGATAAAGTATTATTTATCATTAACGATTATTAATAATGATAAATAATTGTAATGCACTAGCTAGTTTGAAGCTAGCTAGCTAGTATGAAGTAGTTGTTGTGATACTACTAGCATTGGTATAGTATTATATAATAGTAGATTAGACACATATTAATAATAATAATAGTGCATGTGACCAATCAGATCAGAATTGCTTTGATCAGCAATCATTCTTGTGGCAGATTAAAAATTTAAAAATAAGTTTCAGTAGAAAGCTAAAAACATTTGGATTTTTTTATGAACAGCTAATCTTGCACCTTATACAATGACATTGTTTGCTTTTTTATATGTTACAGTTTTAATCAATCACTCCTTACCACTCATTTTTTTCCTGCATGCACCCTTACTCTCTCCTGTTGCACTTAGCAAGCTTTAACCCAAGCGATAGTTACTGTTTAAGTTCAATTCTTACAAGTTTATTTTTATTAAATGGTTGATTATCATCATGCTTCACATTTCACGACATATTTTTCCCATTTTGGTACTTTTGCGAAGTTTTTTGTTTGTACCCATTTTCACTCTTGTCCAAGTTTCAATGTTGGCAGGTCTGCCACCAAATCATCATAATGATAATATTATTGATAATTGAACAAATGATAGATGGAACAATAAAAACTCCATACAAAAAAATTAATAATATAATTAGTTGATTGATCTATTATTATTATTTAATTTCTAAACAACAAGTAGTACTAACTAATTTTTATAGTAAACAAAACAACAATAATAATTTATATACCAATAAATTATTGTAACCAATCCACATCATAGTAATAAATAATAGTTAATAAATAAAAATAGTAATATATTATAATAATAATAAATAATTAATAATAATATATAATAATAATGAAATGAAAAAAAAATAATTCAAAATAATAATTTCAAAATTGACCAAATGAAACTTGTAACTATTGTGCGTCGATGAATACGCATTTTACACTCAGTTGAAGTTTTTATTTAAACGGCAGCAACAACAAAAAAAACTGTCGTCGTCATCATTCATTCATGGTCAGCAGCAGCAGCGCTTGGCAGGAGCAGCAATCATTCATTGGGTCACTTACCCGAAATGTGTGGCCAAGTGATTGGAATGAAGATTCCTTTTTGTTGTCAACTATTTTTACCGTCCCTGATTCCGTGCATACATAGTCCTTTTGCAGCGTGGAAGAGCCATATTGCTCGTTGAAGAGTACTGCCATACCTAGCAGTAAGCAATCTTTTTTGTGTGGAAACAATGAAGAAAACCGCAAAAAAAGTGGTAAAGTAGAAAATTGTGGTCGCTGATACGTAGGTTTTTCATTTTCACACATGTACGGTACGGTCTTCTGCACTCTCGTACCATATTTAAAAATGTCTTGTTGCCACATCCACTTCCGTAGTTTCTCTTTCAGCAACTTCTTCGGAGAGTAATAAAAAGTATATCATCGCATTACTGCGTTTACATTAAAAAATAAGCATTTAACTTTTACCATGGATGTTCTCACAACATGCTACGGATTAGCTGTAGCTGCTGGAGGAATTGCTGGTTATTTGAAAGCTGGGAGCACTGCAAGTCTCACAGCTGGTTTGATTTTTGGAGGATTAGTTATTTTGGGAGCTTATTTGGTTTCTGCTGGCCAGGGAACCATCGGACACCTCCTTGTGGTAGTTACTGCACTCGCTTTAACTTTTGTCATGGGAAAGCGTTATATGAATTCTGGAAAGATAATGCCCGCCGGTGTTGTCACTATTTTGAGCTTGCTGATTCTCCTGCGATATGCCTACAATCAGTTCCTCAAATAAAACAACTGCATATTATTCATTAGCTCCTAAACAAGATTTTATACGATCTTAAAAAGTAAGTTAGTTGGCTTATACTCAGCACTACTAAATATCTTTTGATTGTCTCATTGGTAACTGGACTGATTGTCTAAAACCTGGATGTCCACAACCTGGATGTCGACAAAGTTAGATTGCATGGCGACAATTTCAGACGGATTGTCGACTAGCCTAGACTCGAGGTCGACAATACATAAACCAGTGATGAATTTGATAGTTTAGATTTTAAATTACTGAATTTTAATGCAGATTTATGCAGGTATGTATATTGGCATCATGTAAACATTGATCAACAATCGACAGCAAATTAGAAATGAAATACAGTAGATTGTTCTTCATTAATTATTTAATTGTCAGAACCATAAACCAAGCTACATGTATTGTAATATGATATGTAACGTTTGAGTTGTCTGCACTACCAAAAGAGGATAATTACTAATTCTCATTTTCTTTCATCACTTGTTATGAGTGTGGCCAAATGTATTTATAATGGAATGAATTCTTGTATTTACATAAAGTATTTACATAAAATGTAACAAACCAGACCTCTATTAGCAGGCAAGGATGAAATGATGTTTATATACCATTAAAATATAAGGCTATTACAATGTAATATAATGATATGTATTATTTATAATATTATCGCCAGTTGAGAGATTTATAAAAAAAATATTATAATAATGGCTTTGTTTTGCAAATGCTCATGATGTATGTAGTGAGGTATGTACAATGTCAAAATATATCTAATGTTCAGGAGATATGACTATGATTGTAATCTTGACTAGAAAGCAAGTCTACTAAATTTGCATATATATTATTATATGACATCATGGATTCTCAGTTGTTAATGATGGGCTCTATTGTTGATCGCAGTACTTGATAATCTGGAGAGTAGTAGGTAGATAGATAGATATAGTGTTCAAATGTATTTTCTATAATATAAATTATAACATACGTACGGCAAGTAGAGTGGTTATCATTATTTCAAAAAAACAGTGAACAATTTATTGGATGGATTGGATATATTAAAAGAGAAATAGATAGTCTCTTGCTTTGCTCACATGAGACACTGCTGCAGATTGTGAGTTGTCCTCTACTGGTGAGAATAGCAACCATAAATTGTCGACGGCAGGATAATCATTGTCGCCCAGCAGATGAGTAACCATCAACCAGCGCTTCGTCGACATCCAGGTCAGTTATTCGACCATCCGGTCATAGTTGTCGCCAACCGAACTTATTTTGTCGCCGACCGAGCCAACTTTGTCGACATCCAGGTTGTCGACATCCAAGTTTTCGACAATCAGTCTAGTATTCGTCTCATTATCTCTGCATCAAATTTCGACCATGGAGTTGAGTATCCTATCATTCTTCTTGTAGATGAGCTCTTGGAGAAACTGAAGACATTAACTCTGTATAAGCTTAACAGTTTGGATTGTCATATATTTAGATTGATGGGTCTAATTCATTTATCACTTCTAATTTTTTTGTAGTTTTGGTTTGTACGTTATCTTATTACTTGCTATTTGCACGCTAATACAAAATATTACTTGCTTGCACAGGTTTTAGACTAGTCCATGTTCAAGTTCTACTCTGATGATCTTGTACAAATTTATAACTGCTTATTAAAGATCAAGTTTTCTTCACACTACAACAAATGTAGGTGATCAGTACATCCTGGTAGCCTTGTAAATAAAAAAATACTGCCGGCTTAATCTTGAACCATCCAGTAAAAAGCAACATAAAAGACCAAATTCAGAGTCGTTTTTTTCTAAAGATGTCTGCAGCATGTGTAAGCACGACTCCAAATTTAGTGCTCACTAAAGTAAAGTGGATGACAGTCACTCACTTTAGTTACTCAGTGACTCACTCGGTGACTCAGCAAAAAGTCATTGATTTTTCTCCGGAGAAAGTTGAGATAGAGTTGTTCTATAAAAAACAAAATGGGCTGAACAGCTCAATTTAACTTCTTTTTTTTAAATTCACTCTTTTTTTAGGAATGATGCATGCTTCCTGTGATGCCAGCTTAGGTGGGACACATCACGTACACATTTATTTATTATAGCATATGTTATAAAACACAACATAGCTGCAATATAAAATGAAAGAGAAAAAATTGGAATAAAAACATGAACGGCCATATTTAGTCCAAGGTTAGAAGATGTATTAATGTAAACCATTTGTATATAGTGGCTTTCTATATCACGACGTCGTAGCGCTACCATTTTTAGTTTCCAAACGTCCAGTCTCCCATAAAACATCCCCCAACTTGGGCTTTACATTTGATGAACCCACCAGACTCGCACAAACTCCTGGTTTTATAAATCTTTTGAAAAAGCTGGTGCATAAATTGTCTTATCTAGAAAAGACAACTCCATCCAAACTTGCTGTATCATTGAGTAGATGAATCCCTAACAAACTTGGCAGGCGTAATAAATTATTTCTCTCGGGTACAAAAATTATCCAATCTTATAAGCATACAAAGTCCAATATTTTGGTACAAAGCAGAAATGCTAGAATTATGCATCATACAGATCACACTGAAATTACAGAATGTTTTTGGAACTAGACAATATTAAAAGTTTTTGAATGCATTTAACATGGTTATTTATTTATCATCTCACCACATTATTTCTGCTTTGGTGATTTATCCAACAGATAGCAGACTAATGCTGCCCTTGTTTGCAATCAATGTTGCAATATCTAGATACGAAGTATTCCATTTCATAAAAAGAAAAGGAATGAAACTCAATTTTTTAACGCCAATTAAGTCGATAGTTGTAAAAAAAACATGAATGTTGAGCTATAAATTAATTTTGTGTAGCTAGTTAAGAAGTTTTGGCTGTGATGAAAATTATTAAAATCCGTTACTGATTTGCTATTTAGGTCAATGTAATGACCATATTTGGTAATGTGAATAAACAGTGTTATTGGGAGTGACTGGCATTAGCAGGTGCTTTAAGGTGGTGCCACTTACATAACCCATATTCCCTGTCATGAAACTATAACAAACTATCTTTTTGTGATAATTGACAATTTTCGCAATTCGTGATTTGTCTCCCTTTTCAACAATTTTATGAGCATTTTTCAATCATTATCATCTACAACACCGCAAGTCATTTTAGTAACTGTTTTGTCATGTCTACTAGTAGGAAACTGAACTTAAAGAGGTTTAGCTACCAACTTACTAGATCGTCCATAATCTAGAACAATCTACAATCATCAAAGGCACCAGCTACCATGGCTTATCATAGTTATTTACATTACCAATGTAAAGTGAGGCTTCAAACGACTTTTGTTTAGTGATAACACAATCTGTTGTGACGGCATCAACACAATATGCATGAATGTATCTTGTTATATGGCGTCATAGTCTTTGTACCAAAAACTTAATGATATTATTGCGGGCCGGTCACGCAGTTTGTAGTCAGAAACACAGCTAAAGATTAATATTTACTCCAGTTTTAGTAATAATAGCAGAGATAAGAACCAACTGGTTAAAATCGTAGACCCATTTAGCTCTGGCACATACAACGACTGTCTAACATCGATTTTTTAGCTCACTTGACAAGTACTTGATAACGAAACCTTATACGAATAAAGGTGGCAAAATAATTAAGTTTCATAACTAACTTTACGAAGGGTGTAATCCGTTAGTGTGTTTACTCGTCAGAGTAGCGTTGAAACGTTACACCATCCTGTAAATCGAGGTTAGTATTGTGACATTTTTATTCTGGGTTTTACGTTACAATGGTATCATATCATTGCAGAGTTAATGACTGTTAGTTTGTCTCACTCAGCCAATAAGTGACTAGGAAGTTGCCAGCCACTTAACCTTCAGCCTTTGTTTTGTTTTCATATAAACTTATAATGGAATGTAAGGGCGGCAATGTATTTGAATAGCGCATTGCTGACTTCAGTTCATACAACCTCTTCTAGCTGTGTTTACCAGCACTTGCTGACTTCTGACACGCTGACTTGAATACAATATAAAATCAATGTTTTATGCCTTAACGACTGGTAAGTATATTTTGACGGTTTTATGTACTAATCAATCATGTTTGTATGGTTTACGACTCTACTTACATAGCTCTCTGCCTTTATTTGTAAAACCCGACAAGGCTAGACTTGTGTTGTAGATTACATTGTGTAAACAAGGAGATGTTTCCGCAGCAAATGGATTTTCTGTCTAAGTCTACACCACCTGCCAACAAGCAGCTACAGCGGCTGAATCAGGTAAGTTTTATGGAGAGACAGAGAGACAGCGGAAGGTTTCTAACGGTGTTTTGGGATTGCAGACTGTATAAGCTATCAGGACTAGTTATAATTGTTAAACAAACCCAGAAGTTGTGAAATAAGATGCCAAAGTTTTACGGAAAAAAGGGTTCATAATCGAAAAATTAAAAGCGGTAGTTGAAAATTAAAAATTTAATTATTGTTTTCTATTGAAAATTTAAACAAAAAGTTGTCCAAAAATATAGAAAATCATCAGCATTTATCTTAATATTTTATATACAGTGCCGACTATGAAACTCACGAAATGTTTTTGTAAAATAAATGGAGCAGCAATGGATAAAGCAGCTTGTAAAATAATTTTATGTGTAACTTCTTTTTAAAGTGCCAATAATTTAAATATGTTACTGATTTTTGTCAAACTGTTGTGCGGAATCTCTAAGATGACTATTATGCCATTCTTTGAATAAAAACTTATTTTCTGTGTACGAAATTTGGCAAAACCTCAAAAGTTTCAAAAAATTGTTTGTCGGCGGTCATTATTTGGAGATGATAGATGTAACTGTTTTGGTGGTGTACTGTGTACAACTGCTTTTCCAAGCCAGGTGGTCTGACAACATTGGTGGTCCAGCTTTTTATGAGCAGCAAGAAATCATTTGGTTGAGCACAGTAAACTGGAGGACTGTGAAGCTGGCACGTTTTATATATATTGAGTAGCTAATGAAGAAAATTAGCTTTACAACTGCCTGTACCTATTGCAATTCAGGGAATTCTCCTCTTCCGTGGGGTTGCTGGAGTAGGGGTGGGGGAGGGGGGCATTTTATGTAACGTTATTGTCTGGTTTTTATTGACATCAAAAATTTGCTAGCCATTTCTTGACCAACAAGTTTCAAGGCACAAATGTTATACCGCTGTTTCTAATAGCTTAATTTTACCTGCAGTCTGCAAATTATTTCTAAGCGTAGCTTGTAACAATCAGTTTGACCGGAATCGCTAAAAAGTGGATTTTCGTAAAATGATGTTCCGCAAGTTTTGTGAGGAATTTTTCCAACCGCTAATGTACATGTACACCAAAGGAATTTATTCTGTTCTTAGCTATTGCAAGAAGTAGAAAGAAATTCACAAGGAAATGATTTGATTCCTGAAAAATAGGGTTAAAAAAACCTGGTTTTTCACCCCTAATTGATTTCCAAGTGATTGCCAGCAGCACAAATGCCAATTATAGTTACCATTATGACGTATTATAAACATTCGGGCACATTGAATCGATGTCGAAAGTAGGAATTTGTTTGTATACAGCTGCTATTTTTTGTTTATTATATCAGGTCCTTGATTAAAAATATGCATTACTGGTGCTAAGTGTGTACATATCTGCAGTGTAAACTGCTTGAGTTTTGTTTGCAAAAACTATCCATATTATTTATCTTCTCCGGGTGCACAGGCCTTATCGATGTAACCTTTTTATTCCAACTTCCTTGGGTCTGTCGCTGTGGTGAAAGTTGAGGAGCTGAGGCTTTACAGCGAGTCAGTTTTTTTTAATGCATTAATTTTACTTGGTGTTTGTCGATTGGTTGGATGCTTGAGGAGGCCATTGGCAGGTTTTTACTGCAGATGAGTTGATAATCTTACAATAAATAGCATCTTATTTGTTACAAATTCGTGTGACAGCCTGGAGTGATTGTCACAGGGTCTAGCTGTAAGGGTAGGGTGAGTGTTAGTGTGGACATTCTGTTGTGATTTGCTTCATTATGTCAGCAAATGAGCAGTGGCACAAATAGATAGAGTGTGGGCTGTTTTGGCACTGGGCTGTTTTGGCACTGGTTCAAAACTCTGTATTCTTTAAAGAGGTTTTTTTCACACAAATGTGAAGTAAGAAATTATCATCTGAAACGTATGAAAAAAATATTAAGCTTTTGCAAATAGGAAACCTTTTTATTTGTGGCACGGTAAACTAAAAAAAATTGACTTATTCCAAGCTAAACCAATCATTCTCATTGCATGTACCCACAATAAAACAACTATAGGTCTTTTTAACAAAAAATAACCCACACTTGAAAAAAAACTTTGCAAACTAGAGCGGTGTAAGCGTGTCGATGTATTTTGTAGCGTTCGCTAAGGCATATGGCCAGAAGAAATACATGGAGCGCCAAGCAAGGAGCGATCAAGGAGGTAGCAGACGATGAGGAATACATATCCTCCAATGACATCAGAAAGTCTATAGTTTTGTCTATGAGTGCGGGAGATGAGGATTGGTCAAATTACCGTAGGAGATCCAGCGGAGGAAACGCTGTACAAGCCTTTCAACAAAATCGCAGCCGTCGTTCGAGCAGAGAAGGTGAGCATTTGAGTTAAGAACAGAATAAATAAATGATAAATTAGTAAAAACAAAAGTAACAAACAACAAAAATTGGCATCTCCTAATGATGGAAAAACATTGACAGTGTTTTTTATTATATAACATGTTTAAAAATATTTTCACAAAAACTCCATTTTTGGCATTTGGCCAGTTTGGCAATAATTTTCCATGGTCAAATGAGAGTTATATAAGTGTAGCATTGCCATTGGTGGGTGCTCCACCAATGGATCTTCCAGAGTAAAGATTGTTAATTGCAGCGAAATACCATTCGTTGCTCATGATGATCAACTGCTGCAAAATTGAGTCAAACGGATTTTGATTGGTCCAATGTTTGCTGCGCTGTGATTGGCTGCACAATAAACTGCTAGCCTATAGATTTGTACAATATAGTTGAATCATGTTTATCAATTCGTTTTACCACATACAAATAAACGTGACTAACAAAACAATCCGGTTTTGAGCAGACAAAAACTATTCTCTAGGTTTGTCATCTAACAGTGTTCGCCATTTATTAATAAGTGCTTTAAAATTGTACAACAAGTTTTTTGAGTATTTTTGTGGTCTTAGTCATTTCCCTTTCAAGCCCTACTAAAAAAAACTTTCATAAAATTTAATAATTAAAAGTTTGGGCTGAAACATAAATAATAATAATATAATGAAAATAAATTAGTATTATTCAACTGTAAGAAATAAATATTACAGAAACATGTGCAAACTTCCAAGATCTGAGTTTTATTATCAGGTAAAAGTTTACATAACGCTGGAGTTGTCCCTTTAATCGGCTTACAACTCCACACATTTGTTATCATCATAAAGTTAGTGTTAAAAAAAAGCTTTCACAATATTCAAAAAAAATATTTCAGTGAATAAATGTTTTAGCAGTAAAACCAAACTTTTTAATTGATATTTGAGCCATAGAAATTGTTATTAAGTGATGTAAAAATCAGTTGATTGAGCAAAGAAAGTTGAAATGCAAAACTGCTTTTGTAATTAGTTACGAAACTTTAATGTTTAACTCAAATTGTTTTAGTATGTTCCAAAAAAAAGTAAAAAACAATAAAGAAGGTTTGCAATGTTGTTTGTATTTCACAAAGAAATTGTGGGATTTGCGTTCGAGATATTGAGTGAGGTAATAAAACTGTTATGGTAGCGTGTCTGCCCCGCACCCCACCCAGGTGATTCACAGATACCTGCTTTTGTTTTTTTAAATAGTTAAACATTCATTAACTGCACTGACTCATTGAAACATTTCCTTCGGGCGTCTAGATGAGCCGGAGAGGTCAAAGATAACGATAAATAACAATGTTGACAGCGCTTTTCTCTGATAACGCTGGTGGGTAAATCGATTGTTTACATCTCAATCATACGTGACATTTAATTACGATACAAAACAGCAAATATATCTGCCTGCGCAGATAGCAAAGTTCAGAACACATAATTGGTTGATAAAGGGTTCATTACATTTTAGTGTTTGTTAAGATTTAAACTTTTTTAATAATAATGAAATAAAATGTCGTGTTTCTTAGATTTGTCCTACTCACACTAGCCAATTAGAATACAAGGTGCAATGAATTAACCAATCACAGTGAAGCAAAACAGTTAATAGTTTCATTGGCATGGCAAGCATTAAATATCCTTCTGGTCTTCATCTCAAGTTAATTTTCAACACTAAAAACTTTTCAAACAATGTGTTGAAGAAATGACATTAAGAGTGGAAATTTTTTCTGGTCACGCAGTAATTTATGTAATGGGAATACCCAAATAATCTATGCCAAGCGGGTTCATGTAAAAATTTCTTTTCATTGCATTAAAACAATACTTGTTAGTTTGATTTATTGATCACTGAAGATCGAATCCCTATACTACTAGTATAAACTAGAACAATGGAACAGTTTAGCTAGTTAGTACTTAGTTGATGTAGCAATCACACTCGTCTCCCCTTGACTCACATATTGACAAGACCTATAACAGGTATAGCACCAATCCATCATCTCAAGTGACCTCGGAGGGCCACTTATGTGCAGTATATTGTAGCTTATACGTACATACTTACATATGGTATATATAACGCCTAGCACAGTATCTTGTCACTATTTTGACTAAATTCGCGGCCATCTATAGAACTGATTCAACCACATAACGGTGAGTGCTTAAAATTAACTTTTTGTCAGAAATTCATGTTTGGTACTTTGTTTTGTGAGTTGTCTCCACATGATGTTGCGGATATTGCGCATCATTGTTTGGCGGTACAGTGAACGCCAAAGACCTTAAGCAAAGCGCGTTCAAAACAATTAATATTTTACATAGTTTCTTGCTGAAATATTTTCCTAAAATCTTCATTTTTAACATAGCAGCAGAAAATAGTTCAGTGTTAGAAAAAATAATCGGAAAAAATGATCAATATTTTTTGCTAAATAAATTCACAAAAACGCAAAAAGTTGACAGAAACAGTATACTACGTCACAAACGGAACATTGCTATCTACCTAGGATACAAATCTAACCGAGTTAAATTAGGGAAAGACAACTCTGAAGATTTGAACTTTATGAAATAGCTTTACCTAATGAAAGCTATACCTGATGTACTTCTGGTAAAAGTTTTCATAGCATTCAACATCAAATAACTGGTTGAAATCAAAATTTTTGGAAGCGGTGCCGTAAACCAAATCAATTTTAATAGATTTGATAGAACACTCTCACCATAAGCTTCGCAGTCGTTATCTGTTCTAAAATGTTGTGATTATCTATGTTTTACATCGACACAAAATTCTTAGAATTGATGATAAAACAGAGGTGATGTTAAATAGCCTGAGCTTCGAGATACAGATATGTAGTTGTCATTTCTTTAGCATGGGTTCAATGAATAATGGTTTTTGCTGGCAATGACTTGCATGCTAAACTACTAACAAAAGATTTTCAGCTGGTGAGACATTAGCTACCACAACCTATCAAACGTACTTGTCACTTGTCAGACAAGTAAATAATCAGCACTGTTGGTAAGAGATAACGCCGCAATATTTCTAAATTCACACAAGTTATTTTTTCTCCATTTGCAATTGAGACTTGTCCAGTCAAATTGGCTATGGAAATTAAGTTGTAGATTTTTTCTTCTGGGTTTGATTATATTTGATATTAGCAACATAAGCACTTGCGTATTAATCTTTTATTCATTGTTGAAACTACTTTTTAGGCTATGTAGATGAGGGGAGAGAACGGGAGGAGGTTTGGGCGTCTGTGGGAGCTATGTAATTATAAGCTATGTAATTATAGCTAGCTTTTTTGCCAACAGCCTGGTGATCTGACAACGTTGGTGGTCCAGCTTTTTGTGAGCGATAGCAAATCACTGATTGATGTTTCATCATTGTAGTGAAGTAGTAGAGCTGCACAAAAGAATACTAACAAAAGAATACTATTGGTCTAACAGCAGGAAGGATTTTATTGTTAGCTAATAAAGAGCAATTATTGCCAATTTCTAAAACTTTTATCATTCGAGGAATTAATTAAAACAGACTTATTACCAC
The DNA here is from genome assembly GCA_945261195.1 of Cryptosula pallasiana. NCBI lineage: Eukaryota > Metazoa > Bryozoa > Gymnolaemata > Cheilostomatida > Cryptosulidae > Cryptosula > Cryptosula pallasiana. The sequence continues at coordinate 10,436,869 of OX183133.1, read as the reverse complement.
AGAGGGATAGCAGAAGCGATACAAAAACTATGGGGTTGTTTACATAGTTACCAATTTGTATATAATATTACTGTCGGTCGATCTCCCAAAAGGTTATCAAAGCCGATGTTTACTATTGCAAGTACTTTGTACACAACTTTATTTAATACTGTGTCAACAAAGCTGCACATATTTGCATATTTGACAATATTAGGAGTTGCGCACAAGCGTTTCTATTACTAGCCTGCTTGCTTACTCATCCGAGAATTTCTCTCCTCTTACCTATAAGAAGCGTTTTTACGCGTGAGCAACTATTATCATAAGTGTAGAATTTTCCTCAATAGACACGCTAATGATTGCAAGGTTGATAGCTGTGATAAGTGATTAAACGTGCTAATAGTTTTCGACATTGTCGTCACTTGCAATGGAATCCACGATATCAACATGTCCGATTCTGCAACGTCATCATCAAGATGTGCTTATACAGTATGATGATAAAGGTATGTAAAACTTTCTCAAATTTCAAATAGTTTTTGAAAGCGACAGTAGTAATTAAAATAAGAATGCATTTTAACCATTTTTCGAGACGTTAGAATCAGTTATTTTTAACAGCCACGTAGCTGTAGCGTGAAAGCAGTATTATCTTTAGAAAGTAAACAATAAAATGGTGGAGTTATCACCCTCGTCACGTATTTTAACATCACTTTTTTACGCAACAGGATAGACAGTACAATTTGCATAATTTTTTATCATCAAAATCATTTTAATGTTACTTAATGTTTCAAAATAACTTCCGTCCGCTGTGCCGTATAAATATCAAACCTATCAAAGCGCAACTACACTTTTACATTTCAGTCTGTCCACTGTGCCCCATAAATATGAAACCTATCAAAGCGCAACTACACTTTCACATTTCAGTCATTATTTTTACGAAATTTGATGTCTGTGCTGCCGTGTAGAACAGCTGAGTATCGAGCATTGTTACATTAGGTCTGCGATAATTATTTATATAGAATAATGTATTTAGAGGTCAAATATATATAGAGTATCTAGTGGGTTGCTGATAAGGCTTTAAACAGGTGCAACGTTTCCTCATCTTCTCCCATTCTCCCATTGTCAGTGCATTGACTGGATAGAACACACACTAAGCTAATGGATACCTTCTCCAAGTATGTAAGTTTATCAATAAATAAAGATCGCTAGCGGCTCTCGAATGAAGAACCCAAGCTGATTTCTTTATATCAATTTATGCAACACTCATTTAGAAAAGTAGCGTTTTACATTCATGCAGAGCGGATTCAGTTCATATTTAGAAAAAAGCTTGGAAAAGCACAGGTAGTAGCTAGTAATGTGTATAACATACATTTAGCTGGACAAATCGCTTGTGTTTTTTTTTTACTTCTTTGAGAAAAAACAACGCGTACCTCGCCGGTATTCGAACTTGAGTTGCCATGACAACAGCTGGCCTAGACGCATTAACCATTACACCCACTTTATTTGTGTTTTTTTTTGGAAAAGTGTTAAAAATTAGGAGGGTGTTTCTCACAATCAAAGACTTATCAACCAGTTGTTGGTTGTTGGTTGTTGGTTGTTGGTTGTTGGTTGTTGGTCACCAACTGATACACAAGTATGGAGATTTAGAGCACTGCATTCTCTTCGTCAGGTGATTAGACTAGTTGATCTTACGTCGGGTACATTCCATTTAATCTCATAATCCGAGAGGATTTGTGGCAGCTGTAAGTAATATTGCAGTCGAACCTACGACGCCTCTCATTCAAGAATTTTGCTTTCCTATACTTCTACGGCTCATGTCCTAATAAACCAAATCACAGTTTCAGATGGATATTTTTTAAATGTGTTTCATAAACTCTGGTTTTTCTTGATTTGGATGATATTTTACAATGCAAGCGCCAATGACGCTTGAGAACATTCATCTAGTTTCGTTTCATATAAACCAGTCTGCAAATAATTAAGTTACTTACCTTGGCAGAGTTGGACGATTCACGCAAGTTTGAAAATGCCGACAAAAGATTATTTCTAAAGCATCCATTGTATTGGTATCATCTGAATTGGCCATTATTTCAGATCTTCTCAGTCTTTTCTGTTGCCGAGTATAAAGCATTTGTCAAAACATCCCAACATCTAGTTGAACTTTTGATTATCAGCAATGACATCTCTTTCATAGTTGATGTATAAAAGGCCACTTTACTCGGAGCAAAAAGTTTTTCAGCTTATTTTTTGTGATTTTTTCAACATTGAATAAGTGAGCCAAAACCACTTTGCTGCTGGCTCTGTCAGACATATCTTATGTTCAATAACATCTTATATTTGTGTTATCTTTGTTTCTAGTGCAGGATATCATGGGGTTAGGGTCTATGCAGCAGTCTATAAAATAGTATAACAACTATATGACATCTCGATTCCCTATTTATCTGCAGACATGATAGACCTGTACATTACACTCAAAATTCTAAGTAATCCCTTGTAAGTGACAGATCAGTTTGCGCAGACTGGCGGACAGGTTATGTAACTTTATCAGAAGTTTCGATAACATCTTATCATTTCTCATTCCTGCTAGATTTGTGTTTACACATTAGTGTTAATCTGTGTGCTTTTTGTACATCATATCATGTTTATATCACCTTACCGTAATCATTATTTTATCTAGTAGTAGTTAAATGGATAGATTTACAGTGAGCGTGCCAACTGGCACATCATGTAGTCTGCCAGTTAGTGACATCCAGTGACATCCAGTGACATCCAGTGACATCCAGTGACATCCAGTGACATCCAGTGACATCCAGTGACATCCAGTGACATCCAGTGACACCTATGTGACACTATGTGACACTATGTGACACCTAGTCCCAGGGTCTTGCTAAACATGACTAAACACTAAACATGGATTGTGACACCTTATGTTATCAGTTGTCATTCAATGCCATGGTACGAATGACACTTGGTGACACTTAATGACACCCGTAGGCACTTGCTGACACCTATCGACATGATGCTGCATGTCATGTTACATTTAGCGACAAATATGCTATTCTGTGTGTAACTTAGTGCCACTTGGCACCATACTGAGCTTATTGGCAGTATGAGAAAGCAGGTTCGATAAACACACATAAACACAGCATTAGCGTAGGGTTTACAAAGTTCAATTACAGTAAATTTAATTGGGCAAATTAGCATAATGCTCACACGCTAGACTGGACAGTCCCCTCGAGAGATGTCCTTTGTCAAATTGCAGCTATATTCTATAGATTCAACATTCTACATTTATACAAGCATAAGTTCATACATTATAACAGTAACAAACAGGCAATTCTTTCAATAATAGGAGGAAGGCTGTGCTACTCGTAGCAGTCCAGTAGCATTTAATATCTGGTCAGCGCTGCAACAAAAGAGCACACCTGAGAGTAACAGAATACAATCGATTTAAATTGTAAACATCTTTTGTTATAGATACAGTGATTGGATCAAGTGAACAGCAGTCCGACCATCGCTCAACAGACAGCAATGGTAATTACGAGCAATCTGACCTGCAAGAAGATCAGGATAAATCAGATAAATCTTGCGAAGATTTCTTAAAGTTTGTGACGCAAGAACTTAATAAACTGGAAATGGAAAATAACACCACCGTTACTGATGAGCGTCGTCGACGATTCGGACAAGTTTCTCGCAAACCAAATTTAAAGACGCCAAATGACTCCGGTAGATTGTATTCTACTTCGACGGATGCGCTAACAAGGCTTTACTCTGATCCAGCTTATGGGGATGAAGGTATTCGTTCTCCTCTGGCAAAATCTCTTTCAGCTGACATAGCAAAGTCCTATAGCATGGTACAACGAGATGCTGAGTATGATATTAGTGGGCAGACAAGTGAGAGCAGGTTTCCATGGCTCAAAGATCAGGGAGTTCAATGTGATCTCAATGTGGATATGACAACCAATCAGCGAGTAAAAGATTTGCCAGAGAAACCAAAATCTCGTCCTTTCTCAGCACTCATTGAACCCACTACCCAAGAAAGTACACCGAGGTCTAACAGATCTTATTCTCATAGCGCCATGTGAGTATTATTCAATTGCTTTTCATCTTCTCGTCGTGGGCTCAAAATATTTTGAAAAATATAGACAAAACATGGTGAGATATGCTTGGCTATGCTTACATTTCTTTATTGAGAGAAGATAATTTCCAAGGTAAACAACTCCTAAAGTTTCAACGTATCTAATACCAAGTTATATGCCCTTTTGTGATTGTATACGTATCTACATTTAGTAATTGGTCTGGTGATTGATGGCAGGAAAATGACAGAAGAAAACTTCACATTTGGTTTGACAAAAAATGTTCATGTAAACGTTTAATTTAATCATTTATTTTGCCAACTAACAACTTCATACATTATTCCTCAGTACATCTGCACCAATAATCTTTATCTTCTTTCTCCAGTTATTCTGCTGTCTGCTGAAGTTTATAAAAAAAATAATTCTGGTGGATTTTTTCCCCAATCCTCGCTTTACATATACTAATGTATGTAATTTATGTTTTTATTGTCATATTCAAAAATGTTTTCTCAATGAAGTTATCCCCGCTAATGAACTGCTCATCATATGAGGTTGTGCAATAACATTTATATTGCCTACGCTAGAAAGTAGTATCATATTTAAAATAATTTGGAATGTAGAGATGAAATTCGCTTTGATGCAAAATATTTTTGAAATCTTCCATTGAGTGATTTTCATGACAGAGCAAAAAGAGGTCAGCAAAGTTGACCATAACACAAGATGTGTGTGGTAACCAGCGGGTAGGCTTGTGAGTACCTAGCATATAATGATTAGCCAAGTAGCAACGCCATATTTTAGTCAGCGCAGCAATACATAAGACCACAAATACCTGTAGAATTCTTTTGGAATCCTTATTTCCTCGTTTTTGATTCATTTAATGTCCTTTGCATGCAGACATTAGTATTTTGTTGCGATCAGGAGATAAATTTCTCGCAACAGCGTACATAGATGTAACGGGTCAGACTTAAGCAGATTGCTACAATTCCGTTCCTCAAATGTCAAACGAGCATTCTTTTTATAGATAGATATTCACATATATTCAAGTTCATCCGTACTTGGATCTTGTAGCTGAAATCAAAAAGCTAGTTGTTCAGGCAATTTATTTACTGGTTTTATAACAGGTTTTGAATGCGTTACTTTTTCATCATTATGTAGATTCAATAACAACGAGAAGCTTCCGTTCACCAAACATCTTCGCCAACTGTCGACTGATGCAGCCACATTTCAAGATGGAAAAGTTGTGATGGAACCAGCTGTTCTACAAGAGTCTTTGGTAAGTTGAACTGAGTGTAATAATTTTTTGTTTGAAGATGAGTTTAACAAAATTTAATTATTGAATAGTGCGGTAATAATTATTAATTTTTACTATAATAATAATTAATAATAAATAATGCTGATTTAGTCAATAAAATTTTTTTCGTGAATGTTACGCAGGATAGACGGCAGTTTTCCACTACAATATAAAATAACTGAGCGTACTAAAAAACTCGCTTGGCTGTAGCGCAGCCATTGGGTAATTAGGTTGTATATCATTGATATTGACATGTGTTATACAGAGAGTGTGCCAGCTCAGATATTTAATTAAAACAGGTTAACAGACTTCTCTACAACTTACATCCATTAGCTATCCAATAATTAGTTCTGGAGTCAATAGAGCCTTGACCCGCTCACCTTTACTTACTCACCAAAACATTGCAGTAACAACGTAGTGCTTTGTATAAATGGTTGTGCTTTCTCAAGTCATCTGAGATTTTTTAACAGAACTTAGTGTGCGGTTTGATTTATTTTATGGATAAGTAGTCAAATATGTGGAACTCTCTAAAGAAAACATTTCTACTCAGTAAGTCTATGGTAGGTGGTTATTATTTCTGCTGTAGGAAGTGATTGGGTGAAAATATTTTCTAGTTTACCAATTTTACACAAATTTAGTGAGATTTGAAAAATCAGCTTAAAATTTTTTTACAATTTTTATGTTAAATCCATATCTAAAGAATCATCTAGCTTGTCTTAAATCTCAAATGATCTGAAAATGTGAAATAGAAATCAAACTAGGCAATGGAGAGGTAGGGAGGGGAGAAAAATGAAATAACACAATGTGCAAAAAAAAAACAAGATGGAAAAATTGGTTTGAACAGAGATTCTCAAAAGCTGGTGTGTTTTTTTCTATGTAAATTTTCTAGATTTTAATCAAAATTTTTGTTGTAAAAAGATAATCAACTACCTAAAACATATTTATTTAGGTGATTTTGAAATGGGGTATAATAAATAATGCAGGGCAGTGTTCAACTGATTTTAATCAGAGTTGCCTTTCCGATGGTAGGATAACTCTTGGTCTCTTGTTTTGTCAGAAATACTCTTGGGTTTTATTTGATAAATTGAATTTCTTTTCAAGGTAATCCTGGAATAAAACTAATTTTTTTTGCACTAAATAGGATAGAGCTAGTTTTTCCAAGAAATTCGGAAAAAAAAACTATTTATTAAAAATGGAAAATACCTCGAGGGGTTCATTGAAAGTTCAATGTTTTACGTTATTTTTTGAGAGAAAATTTTTTATCGAATACAACAAATTTTCAGTTGAAGTTTTCAAAAAGAGTTCCTGCCTCACTACCGACAAATGATAGTGTGACTAACACGTCATCGGTGACATCATAAAACATATTGGGAAAGTTTAAGGAATAAAAATGGGCTGATGCTAAACGAGCTAACAAAATCATAAGGTAACAAATGAAACGACGGAAACCAAAGAAACATCTACCTGAACAGAACTATTCAAGCACACCTAGTAGAAGTAAACAAATTGTATCATGATTTATGACATCACACAGGTGGCATGTAGACAAACACTTACTGAGGATAATGAAAGGTCATCCCAAGTTTTGCAAGTAAATTTGCCTTGAAAACAAAAGATCTGCAATGTTTTGTTTGTCAAAAGTTCCAGAAAACATACTTACATCACACCAAAAAAGCTAGACTGAGAGCTTCGTAAGCTATTTTTTTGGTTTTGTAACTACTTCATTGCACTTTCATATAAGTTTGATCCTTTGATAGAAAGTCACTTGGAAAATAGCCTCAGTTATACGATTTTGAAAAACATCACTAGTTGCTGTCAAAAATACCATGACCTCGTCACAGTGCATTGTTAGCTGGTTAAACTATGACATCACTAGCCACAAACATTGAATTTCCATCCCGCTGACAGCTATGCTGCCTTCATTGCTTACATTAGTATCGCCTTGGCTCACGCAATTGATTTGTCAACAAAATTAGAAGGGTTGTGTTATTTTGAGTCAATCAGACACACGTTTATAACTGACAAGCACTTGCTATTAGCTGTCATTGCTTTAACTCAGCCTTCTACATTGCTCAGACGAACTGTGTCTGTCATTTCATCTGTTGCTCTACACAGAAGCCTCTGATTGTTACTAGTAAAGCATGGACACACTACGCAGCTCCGCATTGTACAGATCTAAAAGTCTAGATTATTCTCTTCACGAAATCGGGGATAAATGCGCAGACAAATTCTTGTGTCAGCCGAGATCAACCACTACAAACTTGGACTACTGTATCACGGAACGTTCCAGAGCCCACAGTGTTAGCAGTGTACGCAGTGACTGCAACCTTAGGAAAAAAGTCGGGATTACTGAAAAACTAGCAAACTTTTTTAAACACAGAATTCCACCAAACACAAACGGGCGTCAGAGAATGAAAAAGTGTTTTAGCGATGATTACGATTCGAGAGGAACGAGGGATTTTGCTGCGTTGCATAAGAATACAAACGTAACAGTCAATGAGATGATGGGCCCAGTTCATGTACTTGTGGTATGGTTTATTACTCGTGTCTCTTTTGATAGTTTTTTTCATAAAAATCACCAGCCAAACAATCGGTGGAATAACCACCTTTTTAGTTTAAAAACACACATCAAATATGATTCATAAAAAGCATCAGAAGGGTGTGTACTCTTCCTAAAGATTATAAATGAATTGCACAACTCAAGAAGTGTGAAGTTCCGCAATCCACATGTGGGTAGTTACTAGTCGACAAGACTGTAGTCCGCCCTTTGTACTTTTCACGGCTGGTTGGCATTTGATTTTTTTATCAATGAAGGTTTTATCCTCATCAGTAGAGAGCCGATTGACACAGTAGCAGGTTCGTACTAGTAACTTAAATTTTGTTACACGATATTTGACTCGGGTATCAGCTGATTGTTTTGTCCGTAGTTAGATAGGAGAGGGGAAGGAGTGATTGAATTGTAAACTGACACCTGGCTTTGTTATCTTTTAGGTGTCAACGCTGACTTTTTGTATATAAAAAAACGTTTCATAAATTATTCTGGCCTGCTTTTTATGAAGAGTGTTTAGTTTAGGCCATTGAATATTATGACATATTCTTTGTTATTCAATGCAAACAAACCAACTATCTGTATGTAACACAGCTGCTCTACACACTGGATTACTGGAAGAAAACTAGTACTATTTCGTTACGGTTGAATCTTGAGTTCTATGGTATTAAAATAACGAAAATGTAAAAGGAGTACAACGTCCAGAAAAAGAAGTTGCTTTTTCACCATTTCGCCATTTATATAAAGTAGGGATGTATCCTCAAGCGCTAAGATGCACTTAATAAAGTTTTCAATTGCAATCTTATCATGTAGAACCTTTTACTGCGCATCATGACAGGTTTGTACGTAAATACACCTAATTGTGAACTGATAATAACAGTACTACCATTGTTCACAATCACTCATATTAATAAGTGACACCATTTATACCCTGGTCCTTGTTACATTCGCAGGAGTTCTACGTACAGGCAGCAATGGACACTGACGAAGGAGATCCCATGCAAAAGTTTAACCGTGGCAGACGTTCTTGTGTCGTCAGCGCACTGGTAAGTAACTTTGTTTTTTTTTACATTTTTGCATGAAAGATTCTTTCTTGTTTGTTAGCAAACATCCTAGTTGTTTATATCCTGGCAGCAATGATTTTTGATTTATTCTACTGTTTGTTTGCGTTGCTAATGGCTTTGGTTAGCCGCAGAATCAGGAAAATCGTTGTAGATAGTTTTGTGGTCTGTAACATCCTGTTTTATTCGGACATCAGCTGAGCTTAGAAACGATAAAAGCCATGATGTTGATAACAATGCCAGCTAAGATATAATGTTTACAAAACAATTTCATTCATTCCAGACAGCAGAAATTTTTGTCTTATTCTTAGACCAGCACTTACGGATAAAAATAAATAATTGCTATTTTTAGCGATGCATTACATAGCCTATTACATAATAAATGTCAGCGAGATTTCATCCCTCGATCTTAGCTACTTTGACCACAGCTGAGGTTTGATGATGTTGGGTTTATTTAGTGCAACTATACAATGCTGTGTAATTGCCTAAATGCATGGATCAGTATATGTTCACACAATCCAATGAGCTGATGGTGGAAATGCCTTTACTATTGTTTTTGTTTGTTTCCAAGCCTTCGTTGAACAGTGGAACAATTTTAATAGTTGTGTAGCTGCGCATGCAAAAATCTCATGCTATTTTTGTTGTATTTTACAGGAGTTAGGGGACAGTGAGACCCAACCCGCTGAAGAAAGGTATAACTTAGCCTAATTATTATTTTTGCCATGATTTCCAGTGACTGCTACACTATCAGTGTTGTTATAACTAGATTAAACAAGACTCGACTCGATGAAATGAATTCACTTTCAGCTATTTTTTAAACAAAAATAGTCAAAGAAATGTTCAAGAAATAATTATTGTCATGCAATTTGGTTTCACCGAGTAGCGTGCAGCGAAGATAATTAGCTGAATGACCAATTTATTCCTGAAACTAGTCGAAACTGGGGGTGAGGGACACTTACGTTATATTATCAAGTCGATAGACTGCAAACTCGACTAAACATCAGACATACATAATGTTTTTATTTTTCATTCGAGAGTAATCAATTACCGCAAATATCTAATGCCCCCTCTCCCTCCTTTGTATCCTTCGAAAAAATTGTTATGCGCTTTGGCCCCAACTACTAGAAAAGTTCCCAGAGACATGACTAGTTAGAGAACTAGTAACAAAAAGTCAACGTGACATACTAGTTAATGGGTTCACTGATTTAACCACAGTTTGACATGCGGTAGCCTTGATACCAGCAGTAATGCGCTCACGCCCACACTCTCTTGTGAGTGCTTGTATATACATGTAGCAAAACTCTGGTGATTGCCCGTAGGGATCCACTATTTCCCTGCCAACATCTCCAAAAAAGACTTGCGGAAATAATTGCTAATATTTGGTTTGAGGTTATCGCTAGGTTTCAAACGAGATCAAAAAATCGCTTGACTCTGTCTTGATCAACCAATGGGGTCCCGGCAGATTTTTCTGCGGAGCTATTATCAAAAGAACCGGAAGCATGCTTTCCATCGATAGCACTGTTAAAACGAAAGTCGCTTCATTTTATCCGATACTGAGGGAGTTTTTTTTCTATTCACGGCAGCTGATGGGTTTGGAGGTGTATAGAACTGACGATGCGCCGCTAACATAAGTCATCTTACAATTTATTATTATTATAAAATAATAATAATTTATTATTATTATTATAAAATAAAAATAATAAGATATATCAATAATATTAATTAATTAAATAACAACAACCGCAACAGTTGAAATTAAAAGATAATAAAATTATAACTATACGCCATTAATTATTATTATTGTTATTATAATAATTATTATAATTGTTGTTCGTTGTTCCAACCGTTATTATTACTATACTAATAATAATTATAACCTGTCAATCAGCTCCTTCTTGCGTTCAGTTGTCCGTACATTTTTTTTTTTTTAGCACTTCCTTCAAACAAGATAGGGTGAGGCTTTCATAATCACACTTGATGATGATTCCAACTAATGCAATGGCGGCCAATGATTTGAAATTAAGACAGTCCTATAGCAAGTGAACACGGCCACGGAATTTTTTTGGCCCGTGCTCGACAGATCACCAAAATATTCTGCCAGGACCTGGCTCATAACAAGGGCGTTAATTATGTTGGCAAGCTCAATGAGCCGCGAAATACAAAGCTATAGCTCTACACACGAGCATAATATTTAATTAATTTTTAACAAGTGAATGAAACGAAATATTAAAAAAAAAAATAGTTCAAAGGCTATATTGATTCCTTGAGCTTCCTAAACTGCATAAATTTTGTTATATCAATGGCTTAAATTGTCTAAAATCTAAATAATAATCAAGCAAGTCGTGATTTCTAATGATAAGTTATACGATCGACCATGCTATTTCCGGTTGCATCGCTAAAGCGAAACTACTCTGCCGGGACCCCATTACAACGCCCCAGCAGCATCCCCTTGATCGACAACCATACGTGGATATGCAGACTATAGTCTGTAAATAACATCAAACTTGACGGAAATCGCTGAAAAATCGATACTGTGAAGTAATTAAGCAGATTTTGTGAGAAATTTCCGTAATTTTTAAGGAAGACCACTAGAGTTATTGCTCTATGTACATGTAGCATTAGCTTGGGTTCCCAAAACCGTGCATGTGCATAACACACAAAGGTGGCTACGCCAAGCCAATCCTTTAGACAACTTTTTTACAAAAATTTTAAATTGTTTAATAGCTTGTATTTTTGGGCTTTTAGAACTATTTTTTATTTACTTTGTAGCAACGACTCTCAGACGTACCCGGGTGACTTAGTCCTGTACAATGGACAAGCCTTGCGCCAATCCTCTCCGACTACAATCAACGGGGATTCTGCAGATCACTACGGCTCGGAAGGAAGCCTAGCGCAAGAGTCTCACAGCCCGACCACACAACCTAAAGACGACAAAAAACCATTGAAGTCCAAAAACTCTTTCTTCAAAGTTGGACCGGTAAGTCGGATTAGAACTAGAGATCATTGTTGATACAAGTTTGTATTAGATTTTTCCAGAAGAAAAAGATTTGTGTTGCGTACTGAATGTAATAGTCGAATCATATCCAGCAGATAATGTCGAAAATATTTTGTTTATATTTGCTAAGTTTTTCCTTTACTTTTAGTAGTCAGAGCAGTTTGGTAGCATTTGTATTCTCTAGCCAAGCAGGCATACACTGTACGATGTTTGTTTATTCAATTTACGCTTGGGTTTTATCCTAATTGCATATCTCTGTAGTGAATTGATAATTTTATGTAAACTTGATTGAGTATTGCATAAAGGTCAAGGCTTTCTGAGTGCCTTCACTTGTTTTATTCATCATCATTTCTTCTCGCTAATGGAAGAAATTATTTATATAGACAATATTGTTTGATGAGGTGTAATCCCCATGTTTGGCTATAAAGTAAGATTTGATTGTTGTGTTGTCCCTGTAGTGGAAGGGGAAAAAGACAACTCAAGATGTAGAATATGTTCTAATGAATATGAAAGCAACGGAGTTCAGAGACGAACAAATAGCTAGCAGCAGAGTAAGTTCACAGGCTATAATATCTCCCTAGCCCAATCAATGATTGTACAGCAAGAATTTGTGAGTTTATACTGTTTTAGTATTGTCTACTACGTCATTTATAACACAAAGTCTCAAGTTCTGTTCAAAATTTTTATTAAAACAACTCGCTGCATACTTTTATTGGTATGAAAACGGTTTTAGCAAGCAAAATTATCAATATTTAAACTATTGCCAAGGGGGACAAATCTCACGTTTTTTTAAAAATGCACGTTTTACCATTAAACAAAATGAGAGCACAACTACTGTGATTCTTGCATTGAAGTTATCTGCATGCGACTATTGACAAACAAAGGCTATCCGCACATAAGGCAATGGGTTAAACTGTATAACAAAGTAAAATCCCTTCTCTATGCATTACGATTTCACAGTTCCAACTGGCAATAAGATTTGCAATTTTTCTGTTGCGCAGGAAATGTTAATGTCAGGGTCAACCGAGTAAGATGCCCTAGTGGTGTCTATGTTGAACAGACACTAGGAAGCATGCCTGTGTAGTTAATATAGACAATGAATACCAGTGCAGTTTATTCTCTATATCAGTTATAAATCTGCTGATGCTGACGCTGCCTTTCTCTAATCAGCACAGCTTGTAGGATTACTTGTGGTGTGATGTCATTCTAAAGATGAATTTCTTTTTTACGTCATATTCGTGTAGAATAGGAAAAACAAATGAGATCACGATGGAATGTTGTTATCTCTATGAATAGATAGAGATACTGCCACCTGTGGGCAACAATAACAAAGCGTACATTAGACAGCGTGTGATTGTGTGAGATAGATCTAAATTAAACTATACATTGCAAACAAACTTTCCAGCTGTTTACAGATTAACGTCCAATACGGACGACTAACATTACACTTTATCTAACAATTATTTTTACCATTTATTGCAGCAATCTCATTGGCAGTCTCTTTTGACCAATCCTGAGCAGATAGCAAGCATATCCGATAAAGAGAGGACGAGACGGGATGCAGCCTGGGAGATCTTTACTAATGAGTGTACATTCTTAGTAGATCACCTGATGGTACTGAAGCACGTAGGTGACACGCTTGTTGTTGACAACTGCTCTTGTGTGGTCCTGCCTTTGGTTTGGCCCAGCCACTTACTGGTTTGTTGTTACACGACAAAGTCTATTTTTAGTGTTTCATGGAACCGTTGAAAAAGTGTCAAGTGGAGGGATTGCTAATGGAAGTGGAGCCAATAAAGTTGTTTGGGAACCTTGATGAGCTGTGTGATGTAAGTAGGACAAGCCACAGCCTGTCATAGATGCAATATTTAATAAAAATATTTTTTGATAATTTAATTATTTTTTACATTAAATTTAGTGTAATAATTATTTATCAGAATGTTTGATAAATAATGAGTGATATAGGCACATGTTTTTTAATTTTTCTAGTAATAAATTATTAAAAGAATTAATTTTTGTTTCAATTTTTATTAACTGTTTGTGACAAAGAACAAATAACACATCTACAGATGAAAACTTGTTAATAAAAATTTGTGAAACAACCTACCTTGGTGATAAATTTTTGGCCAAAAGTTAAAATAAAGCAAGGTTTTTTTATTGGACCATTTGGCAGGAAATTAACTCAATAGCAACCCGTATCGAGACTCAAACTAAAATATAAATAAAAAAATTGTTGATTGAGACTTTAAATGAGAAATTGAAAGAACTGCTGACGCCTTTCGTCTATGTTAGATTATAATCTTTTGGTTACAGCTGAGCTACAAATTCTGCCGAAACTTTCACTCTGCACTCAAATCAACTCCGCCATCAGACTTTGCCAGCACCGAATGCTTATGTAAGTGTTTGGATGAAATGACCTTGAACTCTAGAGATGGAGACATTTATCATTCATATTTACTCAACTACAGATCAGCCTTGACCTATTTAGACATTCTCAGGAACACTCTAGAAGACTACGCAGCATTCGAAAGAGTAAGCGGTTTTAGTCATCAGTTAATGTTGAAGTAGATATGTATATTTCAAACATTTTCTGGGCATCATTAGAACTCTTGACTATGCAGTAATAAACCGCAAAGTTTAAAATACCGAATCGTACATAACACAAACAGTCCATGGTGGATCTAAATGCATATATTATGAAAAAGCATGGCATTTAGTTTGGAGTTGCCTTCTCTTAGTTTGGGAGAAACCAACTCCTTATTAGTCATTAAGCCACACCAGTTTTACATGTAAGTTAATATTGTCATACATACTTTTGTAATCTATTATTATAGACTACTTATTTCATCATTTGTTAAAAAATACTTTTTTTGAATTCGTTACAAAAAAGTTGTTTATTTAAAGCATTGTGAACAAGATTCGCGGTGTAACAAGCTGAGGCTATCAGATCTTTTGGTGGCTCCAATGCAACACTGGACAAGACTTCCTCTTCTTCTCCAACGAGTCAGGAAGTACACTTCCGGCCAATCAGAGCTGGACAGTTTAGATGAGAGTACAGATAAAGTTGTCTCATCTTTAAGTAAGTGCATGACATACCTCGTTTACACAAACCAAGGAGTTTGGTTAGTCTAATGAAACTCCTTTCACAAACTAGTTCTACAACTTCTAAGCTACTTTTCACTTTTGAATAAAAACCTTTTGATAGAGATTAGCCCAGGAGCTCGCAGTCACACAAAATTTATGCAAAAAACTTCAAATAAAAAGTTATAGCGCAAATGATTAAGTCATCATAATCCAAGATTATTCAAGTCGTTTTTATGATAATCTTTATAAACTAGTAAATTAATGGCGTTTGATGCGTACTGAAGTTACTATACTGTGTAATATTTATTCATTTAATAGAATCATTGGAAAACAAAATGGAGTGGTTAAAGACATTTGAAAGAGTCAGAGAAATAGAGAAACAATTGATTTGGCCAACTATCTTTGAGATTGATTCTAAAACATTTATTCCTGAGGTAAGTTGTAACCCGTTGGACTAAATAAACCAAGTGATTGTTGCGCATGTGTTAACTCACAAGCTGAATTCTTCTATACCCCAGAGAGTTCACCGTTTGATCCCCTATAGTCTTACTATTTAGCCTATAGTCTTACTATTTAGCCTATAGTAATATTTTATTTTGTAGCAACTGCGGGGGCTGTTGGGAGTGCAGCCAACAGAGAAATTGTTGGACGACAAAATCAGAGAAATAACGTTTGAAGGACCGCTAATGTTAATGGAGAAAACAGGACACGTTGACACTCATGTCTTCCTTTTCACAGATTTCCTTCTTTTTACGAAACTAAAAAAAGATGTGAAGCGATCTAGAGGAGTGAGTTTGGTTAAGTGAATAATTTTTTTTTAACGCACACTCTAATATATATAGTGAATATTTACTTGAAGCCAGGTGCGTGGTAGACGTCTGTTGGTCCTGAAGTGTATAGGAATGTTTAAGATATCTTTTAACAGCTTTTGTGTAAAAGGAATTGAATTAAAATGCTTAATAACACCAACAAGTTGTAGTTAATAGTTGAACCAATATGAAATTTTAATTGTTTTGAAGTTCAGAAATAAATATGACAATTATTAACATCAAGTCAAAAACGAAAATTCTTTCAAAGTTTTTCTGAAACATTTGGGACTGAGAGATGTCATCCCATCACCATAACTGGTAACTGCGGAAGCCATGTTCTTTAGCACTCTCTAATTGTGTTGATTGTCCCAGGTATGTGACGTTAGGCAACGGATGTTGTGCAATCTTGTTTGTTGCAGAGAATGTCAACGATAGAGAAGAATGAAGGGTTCTATCATGTGCTAAAGCAGCCAATCCCAGTGGAGAGTCTCTCTATACATGACATAGGCACAGCTGAAGCTAGTGCTGCTGGTATGAAAAACTTATTTGTGATCGTCCAGCGAAACTCCTTTCAGCAGGTGGTTGGGGTATTCACACTACAAGCTCACACTCCACTTGGCAAGGTAAGTTACGGAAAATTTGAAAATGAGCTGCCACAAAAGTTGTACAAATTTTTTTGTTTCCTATAATAAATAACTCCTGTTCGCATTTTGGTCTTGAACCTGTGGCTTACCATGCACTCCAGGTGTGAGACCTTGCAGCGAATAGACTGAGATACTGGTGCAGGTGCATTTGTGGTGCAGTTGGTTGTATCGTGATAAAGGAATTAGGAATGGGACAAAAAACTTTATTTTTATGTTTCTAGAAAAACTGGTTGACACATCTTAGAGACAACAAAGAAAAAACAACAGAAATAAACAACAATAAAGCAGAGCTTAGCTCAAGACAAAGGTCATTTAGAGATGACCAGGACAATGGATCACATTCTAGCCTCCTTAAAGGGGTCATAAATTCTCAGGTACTCGAGCTAACAAACTCAATGTCTGCTACTTTACCTCGAAGGAGTCAAACTTGTAGTCATAAAATGGGACTAAGTCTACCGCAGAATAAACTGAAATCAGACGAGAATCTGTCAGCAGTAAACCCTGGCAAACCACACTTGATGCATGACAAAACAAGAACTAAGAGTACCGGCTGCCTTCACAACGACCACTCGCTGTCTCTCATCAATGGCAGCTACATCCACTAGTGAATATTCCACCATATTGCATGCATGTGCTTAGTTATGTAACCTCGCTCAAGTTTCTTCCATTTATATATTGCATTTTGATATCTCAGTGAACACATAAAATATGACATAAAGTTTTATTCTAATGAGTTTTATGACTAGAAATATTATTTAATTAAATAAACGGCCATGTATAATCAGGTTTTAAATTTGTGCTGTAACTTTATAAACTTACATCTTTCATGAGAATAATTGTGCAACTTTATTTGAGTTATAAAATGTATAACTTTTTTTAAATAAAATATATAAATACAGTATATGTGATTTCAGAGAGTTTTGTGAGTTGTGATGAACAATGTGAAGCCTTTGCAAGTGCCGAATATAAAATAACAAAAACGTTGACAAATATGATATATTAAGTAACATTTGTACAGAGTTGTCGTTGTCTATGTCAAGGGGGTTAGTGAGAAGCGGCCAATTTTGAAAGCTGAATGGATCCACAAGTAACGCTTGGTCTACCACTAAGACTGTACAAAAGGTAACATATTTTTTGCTATGATGTAATAAAATAAAAAATATAAGCAGATGTCCAACCGGTATCAAGAAATATCCATTTATAAGCCAAACAAGACATGAGAAGACAACTTCGTTATAGAAGATTGTGCAAAGCAGAAAAATAAAAAGCAAATTCTTATATAGATGATAAATAAAAGTGAACATGAAAGACTTTGAAATACGCAATTTAGTGTAATTTAGACTAAACAATATTTGTAACGGGCGCAAAAATATTCGCTGTAAGTTCCAGCGGATATTTTACTTTAGTGCTGAGTAACTTAGTGTTAAAAACGGTGCAATTATAACTAGTTATAATTTATTACACATCAATTGCAATTTTGTTTGTTTGGCATTGTCACCAAGGGCAACCCTAAAGAAAGGTCTCATAAGCTTTTGGCTTCAGTGAGCAGCACCATATACCCACAACCTCCATTAAACGGGCTACTCTTTCAAGAGGACAGAGGGGGATCTTTTAGTATTAAGACTCCATAGTTCTTATGGAGAGTGCAATCAAGCTGGGGACCACGTTATTTTATGCCCATATCGACCAGGCAGAACATTAAGAATGCCAAATACCTTCCTCACAGCTGTGAGCAAGGTATTTGATAACCGCTCTGGGAATCGAACCCCAGATCCTAGATTGAAGTGTAAACACTTTAACCACTAGACCACAAGTGCCTTGTCATGTAAGTCTTACAGCAATACTGCCCTGAGCTGGCGAAACACAATATCTGACCAATTTTTCAAAACGCATTTTTTTGCATTTTTTCATGTCATCAGGGTATGTTACATCACCCTAAAAAATTTTATTGCTGAATTCCCACCCGAACCCCCGTTTTTTGGGCGGGCAAAACACCATATCTGCATTATTACTATCCGATATAATGCCTAATTTATGTTGACTAATAGACCAGTAAATACATACAATTACAGTAAGATACATATTATGAACTAGCTTGTAACATGTGACATTATAGACATCTGATACTGTTCAATCACAGTAAAAATTCATCATAAAACGAAGTTTTCTTATCCATAAATATAAACACATAAACATCCATCTACAAAATATAACCATCAGTTATGTAACAATGTAAACGACTATTACACAACATTGCTATATTTTCAGTGATATAAATTTTTTTTACTATCTTTTCATCATAGTTATTTTTAAAAATCCAAAATAAACTTGCATTTTTCAATTGACAATATTTTTTTTTATTAATTTCTTCAATTAAGGACTGATTATCAACTTGTATATATAAAGTGAAATGAGCTGCTGCATTCCCTCCCTTAGCTTGTTGTTTTCTTCAACGATCGCTGTTTAAATATGCAACTCAGTTGAAAATGTGAAAACACAAACCATTACTATTAATATTAATCGAACAAAAAGCTCATTGTTTTTCATCAACAACCTGCAACACAGACTTTAATTGGTGTTAGTTAAATATTTTGGATTTGTTAAAACTAAATTTAAAAGATCAAGTTTAAATGACGATTTTTTTTATTTAATTTGCCTATTCGTTAACGATATTCGAAGAAAATCTTTCTATAAATACAATATGAAAAACAAGGTTACAAGATAAACTCTTGCGACTTTCAGGGAATCTTCTAAACTGTTTGAAGCTGTTTTTAGGTAACCAAGAACCCTCCAAATTGTATCCCTTTTATTTTTGATCTAAACAAGTCTTTTTATTTAACAGCATTTATCTATTACTAGCAGAAATACCCGGCGTTGCTCGTGGAGATAACATAAATGGTGTGAAAACGATGTTATGGAGATCAAGAGGGGCCAGTGTTCCGGAGTTTGTCTTCAGTTTTGACTTGCCAGTTGGCTTGAGGATGCTCAATTTGTCTACATGTTTCAATCAATATGTAACTGGTTTTTATGAATTGTGCTGTCAGAGCATCTAATAGTTCTTGGAAAATTTTGGTCTGCACTAATTATAACTTTATAGCGACATGGGTGTGCCAACTTTCCTTTTGCTTCATAACATAATTGAATCTTTGAACATAATTACACAACATCTGAAGAAGTGTAACGGTTGTTCCATGCAACACATTGCTCTCCCTATTGCACACCACCACCGATAACAACAACTTGCAAAAACATTGACTTTTCTTTTTGAAGAGTTGAGCTTGCAACTCTTTTGTAATAGCTCGAGTCTAGATATTGAAGAGGGTAAAATGCATCTTTTCAAGTTTATTTTCCCACCAAAGGAGATCGTCATAAAGCATAGATTATATTTCCAAAAAGTCAACTCAAGGCTTTGCTGTAGTTGTGCATTTAGTGAAAAACCAACTCAAAGAATCTGGTGGATATTCAAGTATTTGTATTTTAAATTTCCATATCAAAACATATGCTTAGTGACTGTGCAACCCAATGGTCAATATTTTGAAACGTATTTTAGAATGCTGCATCAACTGTGCCAGTAAATCAGCTAAACATGCGCTGTTCACAGTGTGGCAATCACAACGCAATTGTAACAAAAACTCACAATAATTTTTATTTTCTCTGAATTTTCGTAAACCTTGTGGAGTTGGAGAAAAGCTGTTTGGAATAATTGAGCCAGTTAATTTTCATGGCATGCTGAGCAGCAGGTAAAGTCAAATACCATTAAAATAAACAAAATGTGTACAAATTTTGCACAAATTACGGATTAAGTTCCTCAAATGACTATTTTTGTCACTCTTTTTATGAATTTTTTGTATAATGTTGTATAATATTTTGTATCTTTTATCAACGATGTACCATCGATATTTCAACTATGATGATTATTATCAATGTTGTGGAGAGACAGGTTGATTAATTATTATTAAAGGCAAGAGTAGTAATAATAATGAAAGTTAATTAAAAACCTTTAGTAAAAAATATTGCAAGTCTTTAAACCTAGACTCGCTTTGCGCTGCTGTTGTAGACCTACTCATAATTGTGAAGTTTTTTTGTCATGGTAAACAACTTGAAAAAGCACTACTGCTGAACAGAGCCAGAGAAATTGAGAACAACTCTGATACATTGGGTTCCTTTTGATTACTTTTCTTTTTATTGCGGCGTTTATCATCATTTTGTATGCATTACCAGTATTGCTCATTCATTGTTGTTATTATTGTTATGATACACCATGGCTTTTGTTCATAAGTTTCAATTCTTATGATATTTATTTGTATCAAAGTTGTTTGTGTTTAAATTGAGGAATATAATGATGTGGAAGAGATGAGAGTATGTAGCAGTTCTAATGATAATGAGCAGTATTCAACCACAGTGTTAAAAATGATTTTTAAACAAAAAGAAAAACAACTACTTTTATACAACTGTACAGGAATTTACTGTCTGGGTGGTAGCCACCTGTACACCTCCCGAATGCTTGGTCCCCTAGCTAATGCAGTGCACAATAATTATGTAATTATTGTTGACAGGCTATCACTGACTGTGGTCATGCAATGGAACAACCGAATCTTGTGTGGAACAAGTGCTAGCAGTTGCAATAATTATCCAATAATTATTGACTGTGTTCGAACCTCCCTAGGTTCGACAATAATCAGTGCCGTGATTATTATCTAGTTTATAGTTTGTTTCGAACTTGTACTGCATCCAATAATTCCGTAGGAATTACCGTTTAGTTTATAGTTTGTTGCGAACTTTAGGCCACCGACAATAATGGTGCTGTAATTAATAGTTGTCTGTTCGACGCAGTCGAGACCGACAATAATTACGCTATAATTATTGTTGTGTTAGTTTTGTTTCGAACTCCACAGTTCGGTTTGCAATGAGTGTCGAACTAGTAGGGCACCAGATGCTTTGCGTCGTACACCTCGAGTCGAGGGAATACGCAGTAAGAGAGAGTGATCAATCTTACTTTCCGCCAAGCCTCGTGCTTGCTAATAGTCGACCAGCGCTTGTAGTTATGATGCTCCTAGCTATGCTCAGTGCTTGCTTCTTGAGAGAGAGAATCATCTGAGAGTCAGGCTAACTCTAACATTTATTTGCACAACATCCATATATAAAGAAAGTAGGCGGGTAGCTCTAACATAGTCACACCCTTGTATAAAATCTGACAAGCCACACCTTGCTAAGCACCAATTAGCAGTGGATACATAATAATAATAATAAAGGGAAATAGTAACTCACGCCTTGCTAAGCACCAATTAGCATCGAGTAAAAATAGTAATAATAATTTGTGAGGAAAATTGCATGCATAGAACGATACAGCATAGAACCTGCAGTTAAGCACTAATAATAGAACGCTACATAGACATGGACAGCTTGAGTAAATAGTTAAGCATACAGACAGTGTAAAGAGTGAGTAAATAAAGGTAAAACAGTACGTAGTAGCAGCGACGAGTGCTGGCGTCCCTCACACACTCCCCCCCATTGGAAGCCGTAGGCCCAATAAAATAAGTAGGGGCGCAAGGAGTGAAGATGTTATAAATTACCGTCCATTATGTTCATAAAAGGTCCCTTTCCTTTTGTATAAGGTTCTTTAATTCCTCCGTCCTCTGCAGACATCTGAAAGCTTCCCGAGTTAGGTGATACAGTTCTCCCTCGTACCTCTTTATACGTCTGTATCTATCTTCTCTCCTTTCTTCATTAATTCGGTCTCTCTGTCTACGTTCTTCTCTGTCCTCGGTAATGGTGGCTGGTATATTTTCTTTCTTGGTTTTATGCTCTTTCTTTCTGGGTGAGGGTTGTTTTGGTTCGGCGTCCACCAACTCCACTTTCATGACTTTCATCGGCACCTCTGCTAGCTTCTCGCCTAGCCGCTTCTTCACTGGTAGCTTCTCCTGTTCTTTAATGGGTGTGGGGTTGCCGAATGGAGCTGGCTTTTCCCACTGTAGGGTTCTACAGAACTCGGGGTAGGATTGCTTGTCGACCTCGTAGAGTGACTTGGCTTCTCCTCCGTGGGCTGGGTCACCTTTCTGGCAGCGGATGTGTTTTAAGATAGTGTCACGCGAACTACTTTTCTTGCCACAGGCACAGAAAAAATAAGTAAAGTGTTGGTGGACATGATAGAGTATGCGCTTTTTGTTGAGCTGTAACTTACAGATTTTGCATTCCCATGTATCACCTTCCACCTGTCGTACTGCTTCGTTAATGGCTCTTGTTGTTTCTTCCGCCTTCCACGTCTCTTTTATTTGATGTGTTGGTGGAGGGGGAGCTGGTGCTTGATGCTTTCTATATCGGCATCGGGCTGCTCCTTCTTCTGGTGTAGTGACAGTGGCTATTCGGGTAGGAGAGTGGTTCTCTCTCTGTCGGGGCCGACTTCTACGTTCTGTACCATGCAGCAGCTCTTCTTCAAAGGTCGGGTCTTCCTCTAGTGATAAATTACCATCATTCTCCATGGCGTATAAAAGGTTGGAGATGTCTGTTAGGCACTGCTGTCTGTAGCGAGGTGTAGATTTGAAAGGCAGTGTATTTTTATTTGCACAGTGATCTGAGTTATTGTTGCCCTCGTTTTCACTTAGTGCCGCCCGTTGTATTGTTTCTTTTACCCACGTGTTCGTGGGGGCGTGGGTAGCTGTTGTTGAATCGCTCGCAACAACTGGTTTTGTGTTAGGAGTTGTGGGTCTCTGTATATGTCGATCTTTTTCCCACCTTGAGTTATCTTCTCTCGTGTTCTTGGGTATTCGACCTGTGTTGGGGGTTGTGTTCTCTTGTGAGTTTCGAGAGTCTCCTGACATTACTGTCTGTTTGGAGTTACCTCTTCCCACTAGTCCTAATATTTTCGTAGTTTCTTCTTGATTTTGCCACGGCTGGTGGTTTATCATACTTCTTTCTTCTTTCTGCGTATTGTAGCACTGATAGTCAGTGAATTTCACTGGCTTTCGAGGCTCTCTCCTCGGTCTCTCACAATTCGCACTAGTTTCTGGTATGCTTTGGTTGGAGGTGGTGTGGACGTCTTCTGCTGCTACTCCCGTGAACGTCCCTATCACTTCTCCAGCGGGGACGTGGATATTCTCCTGGGAGGGGTTCATGCACCGCACGAGCACTCTCCCTTGCTCGTCGGGTGTGTTGATGCTGGTGGCGAGGAGCAGGCCACCTTCCACACTTTCTATTACTCCCTGTGGGCAGGGCTCTCTACTGGTGAGGTGGCACAAGACTGTGGTCTCTGCTTGGGGTGGTAAGTAGGTATCTTTCTGTACCTGTACTTTTGAGACCAAATCTCTTCCGTGTCTGTCTGTGCAGACGAGTTCTTTTCCCTGGATTCGCAGGGTTGGTTGGTCGAAGCCCATGTGGCAACTCTGGTTCGAGAGGAACGGCATACCAAGGATTACGTCCTCGTTGATTTGACTAACAACGAACGTTTCCTCGTAGTGAATGTGTCTGACCCGTCCTGAGAGGGTGAGCAACCCATAGAATGGCAGCCGCGTGCCGTCGGCCATCAGGCCATGTGAGTCGTACTGTTGTAAGTACTGTTGGACTCTGGGGGGTAGCTGGTCGAAGACTCGTTTTGCTAACAAGTTCGTGTTACAGCCAGTATCGATAAGATACGTTACTGACTGCCCTTCGACTTTTCCTGGTAAATATTAACTCGACTTATACGGCCTCTCGACCTGATTGAGGTGCACCGTTCTAGGTCGGCTGGTCTCTTTCGGACCTGACCTTGGGATTTCTCCCGTAGGGGCGCATTGGTCTCTCTCAGTGCGAAGCCAAGTCTCTGGTTCTGTCTCTTCGGTGTGTAGGGTGTCTTCTTCCTCCGTGGCCAACGGGTCGAACCGGTTGGCTAGGGGGACTGGAGCAGGTCTGGGAGGTTGTGGAACCTTGTGCCTGTTCGGGTTGTAGTAGGGTGTTCCATGGCGTGGGGTGGCCCTGTCGCAGTCAGTAGGTGGCCCTACTGCTGCGGGCCGCGCCCGTTTCCCGGCCGGGTGATCCATGGAGCAGTCTTACACTGACTGCGGAGGTGTCCAGTTCTCTGACAACCCCAACAACGTTTGGCTGGTTCCTCTTGCGGTTTTTTCTTCAGTTCCGCCACCTCCTTGCTGAGAGCCTCTATCGTCTTCAGAAGTTTTGCGAGAGGATCTTCTACCTCTTGGCAGAGGGTTTCTGTTGTGGGTAGGTCCTGGTGGTTGCCTACCGTCCCTTCATGTACTGTTCGTACATTGGAGTGAGGGAGCGGTTGGTGCTGGACCTGCAGGTAATCATTTCCTGCTCGAATGGCTTCTTCCAGATTGGTGGGCCGAATGGCCAGGAGATGTCTTTGTAGGTAGGCATGACCCAACGTGCCTTGAAAGGTTTGAAGGGTCAGCTCTTCCCGGTTCCTCTGTGGCAGTTCCTCGTACGCCGCCTCCACCAGTCTTTCGACCTGGAGGGCGTGTTCCCGGAGGGTATCTCGAGGGTGTTTGCGATATGCCAACAGTTTGTTCTGGGCCTCAGTTCGGGTAAGTCCGAAGCTGGCCCTCAGTGCCTCCACTATCATTTGTTGTGTGGGTCCACGTCCACATTGCTCGGCCTTTCCAACCAGCGCCTGGCGCAGGTGGATGGTGGCTTCCTCAGGTGTCCATCTATTCATTCTGGATACCTCTTCAAAGCGTTGGACGAAGTAGTGGACGTCTCCTTCTCCATCGAAGGTGGGTAGTCTGAATTTGTCCCTCGTATTCGTCACCGTCATTCGTTCCAAGATGTCGGTCAGCGTCCCCATGATCTGCATGGATGACCCCTCGCGGTCAGTGCTAACGGCTCTCCGCCTGTACGACATGTCTGCGTTTGGCTCGGGGGTTCGGAAGATTGCTGTGGGTGCTTCAATCCCACTGCTGCCACCAATGTACAGGAATTTACTGTCTGGGTGGTAGCCACCTGTACACCTCCCGAATGCTTGGTCCCCTAGCTAATGCAGTGCACAATAATTATGTAATTATTGTTGACAGGCTATCACTGACTGTGGTCATGCAATGGAACAACCGAATCTTGTGTGGAACAAGTGCTAGCAGTTGCAATAATTATCCAATAATTATTGACTGTGTTCGAACCTCCCTAGGTTCGACAATAATCAGTGCCGTGATTATTATCTAGTTTATAGTTTGTTTCGAACTTGTACTGCATCCAATAATTCCGTAGGAATTACCGTTTAGTTTATAGTTTGTTGCGAACTTTAGGCCACCGACAATAATGGTGCTGTAATTAATAGTTGTCTGTTCGACGCAGTCGAGACCGACAATAATTACGCTATAATTATTGTTGTGTTAGTTTTGTTTCGAACTCCACAGTTCGGTTTGCAATGAGTGTCGAACTAGTAGGGCACCAGGTGCTTTGCGTCGTACACCTCGAGTCGAGGGAATACGCAGTAAGAGAGAGTGATCAATCTTACTTTCCGCCAAGCCTCGTGCTTGCTAATAGTCGACCAGCGCTTGTAGTTATGATGCTCCTAGCTATGCTCAGTGCTTGCTTCTTGAGAGAGAGAATCATCTGAGAGTCAGGCTAACTCTAACATTTATTTGCACAACATCCATATATAAAGAAAGTAGGCGGGTAGCTCTAACATAGTCACACCCTTGTATAAAATCTGACAAGCCACACCTTGCTAAGCACCAATTAGCAGTGGATACATAATAATAATAATAAAGGGAAATAGTAACTCACGCCTTGCTAAGCACCAATTAGCATCGAGTAAAAATAGTAATAATAATTTGTGAGGAAAATTGCATGCATAGAACGATACAGCATAGAACCTGCAGTTAAGCACTAATAATAGAACGCTACATAGACATGGACAGCTTGAGTAAATAGTTAAGCATACAGACAGTGTAAAGAGTGAGTAAATAAAGGTAAAACAGTACGTAGTAGCAGCGACGAGTGCTGGCGTCCCTCACACAACAATGATAAAAATAATATTAATAAAAATAGTAATAACAATAATAATAATAACATTATTAATAATCAATGACTAATAATTAACATTTTTGTTACTTTTATTTTTACTAAATAAATAAGAACTACTTTTATTATTATTATTATTATTACTTTTATTATTAATCTATATAGTCATAACAATAATTAATAAAAGGAATGAAAACAACAACAAAAATAACCATAAAAATAATAATAAAAAATACTAATAATAAAAATAATAATAGAAATAATAAAAAAAGTATACTACTGAACTGATAACAATAAAAGTAAAAACAGCTACTCAAGCATAAAAATAACAATGCAGGAGGAGATGGTGTTTCTTAATTATTAATTATTTTGATTATTATTATTAAAACTACCAATTATTTATTGTTGTTATATATTATTATTATCATTATATTAATCATTTCAATGATATAGCCACGGGCTTCAAGAAAATTGCTAAACAACTATATCAGGCTGGCAATGTGAGCAATGAGATAATGTTGGAATCTGAAAGTCAAGTACAGTTGATAGGTGAGTCGGTGGAGAAGCAATTATAAGACCGAAAAAAGGTAGCAAAGCAAGTTTGGTACACAGATATCAATACTTGATTCGCTGTAGCACTGCTGACCAATCAAAAGGCTGTAGCATGTCGGAATATAATGAAAATAAATCGAACGGGTCATGAGAGGCAGAAAAGTATGGCCGGATATACCTTGGCGTAATTGATGAGAATGAGGTTTCTATTGGAAATATTGCTGCGATCCTCTAGCAAAATAAAAATTCAAGAGTGTTATAACCTAGAGAATGTAATGACGACTCTGAATATGTATTTCTTATTAACAATGATTTAGTAGTGCCGGAGTTTTAAGCTAACATCGCAAAAACCGACTTACATTTATATATTAGATGGGAGCTTAAAATGATTTTATATTTTTACCTCCTATATATACTCCATTTAACTTGTGAGAATTGATTATTATTCTTTGCAAGAAACTTTCATTCAAAATGAAGTTTTTATCATGAAAACAAACTATAACATTTTAAAAAACTGTCTGCCTCAGTACAGGATGGCCTCTGCCCCAGTACAATGTGGTCTCTGCCCCAGTACAAGGTGGTCTCTGCCTCAGTACAAGGTGGTCTCTGCCTCAGTACAAGGTGGTCTCTGCCCCAGTACAAGGTGGTCTCTGCCCCAGTACAATGTGGTCTCTGCCTCAGTACAATGTGGTCTCTGCCCCAGTACAAGGTGGTCTCTGCCTCAGTACAAGGTGGTCTCTGCCTCAGTACAAGGTGGTCTCTGCCCCGGTACAAGGTGGTCTCTGCCCCAGTACAAGGTGGTCTCTGCCCAAGTACAATGTGGTCTCTGCCCCGGTACAAGTTGGTCTCTGCCCCGGTACAAGGTGGTCTCTGCCCCGGTACAAGGTGGTCTCTGCCCGTACAAGGTGGTCTCAGCCCCAGTACAAGGTGGTCTCAGCCCCAGTATACAGCTGATATGATACACAACCAAGCCTGTTTGGTTGTTCTCAAATAGTTTAAAACGTACTATATTGTTCCAATTACTTCAGTTCCATATATTAATTATAACAGCTGACTATTTAATGCTAAGTTGGCAGATTTTGATATACGAAATAAAAGTTAAGCGTAGCTGCCAGCTTTTTCAATCTCAATAAATCAACAATAAAGGATATTGTAGTTTATTTAATATATTTGTGCATGCATACAGATGGTTGAATCAAAAGATATGTTCATCATGAAAAAGTGATACTACGGCGGACAAGAAATAACTATTGATGGGAAAGTTTGCAAAAGAATGGTTTATAAAAATTGCAGACGAGCCAAGTATATAAATATAGGAAGTGGGTTTGCATTAACAATGCAGTAGTGAGCGGATATTTGAAATGCCTTTATATGAAATATCTCCATAATGTACTTTACGAAACCAACAGGCAATACACTATGTTTTATATAATGTCAAAAACAGTGGCGTTAATTACTGATGCCACAATTGCGACTTTGGCCACCTGGTGGTACAGCAGCAAAAAAATACAGTAGTTGTATCAATTGACTGGATCACATGAATAATACAGATCTGTGGTGTATTTTATACAATGTGTTAGAAATATGAAATACATATTATATTGAATGGAGTCCATTTCAGACCTTTCAACAACAGTACAGAAGAACATGAAAAAGAAAACTTATAATCATTCAGGCTTGCTAGATTTTACAAAAAACAGAGAGAATGAAATAAAGCTTGTTGCATGCAGAGATTATTTGGAATAAAACAGTCATAGAATAATTTGTACACAGCTGTGTACACCTGTACACAGGTGTGTACATGTGTGTAGAAGACAAGACGCATCAATAACAACAACTCAAAGAAAAGAGATTATTAGAATGTCGAGAACAGTGATGTTTGTCAATGGTATGGCTATTGCCACCTTGGCCACCTAGTGGTACAGCAGACAGAAAATGAGCTTATGTGTGTTTGCATGATCAGTATGGTAGTTGTCTCCCATTGGCTGCTCTACATATATATATATATATATATATATGTACATTATACTGCATGAAGAAAGCAAATTGAAGATCGTAAATATAAAATAAAATCTATTTTCAGTTTTTCAGTGACAAACTGTATAACACAAATAAAACACACTGATTGGCATGCTAAATTTTACAAAAGCTCAGGTTTTCATGAAATAATAATGAGTAATATGAAATGTGCACTGATAAGTAAGTTTACATTTATAACAAGGATGTAACAAAATCGATTCATCAACGTCCACTAATAAAAATACTTATAACAGCTTAACGAAGTGGAACTAGGCCAACCAGCAGAGAGGTAGGTCTGAGTGTGATTACTAATTGATGATAATATATGTAGTAGTTTGGCTGTACATTACATAATACGTTAGGTAAAGTGCAAAGTAAGAAATGCAAAAATTTAAAAAGTACGTTTGTCCGAGCCATTTCTCATGAGCTAGCACTAAATAAATGAAGCAAAGAAATCTGCACAGGAAGACAATTGATGTAGTGTAGAAATTTTAACAAAATAATTAATCGACTCGACCAGAAAATTTAGTCTCGGAAAAAAAATACTAGAGTGAATGACTCTAGAGAACTTCTAAAGAACAGAACTGGAAATCCTCCAAGGAGAAATGTACAAAGAAATGATACTTGCATATTTGTGACTGAGTCAGGCTGTGCAGGAAAGCCAACCGACATGTTGCCCAACAGAGAGCGGCGTAAGTTGTGGCCAAGATAATTCAACTGGTAAGAATGTGTAGAATGTCTTCCATTGTTTCAATTATTTCTGTGTTGTTGTCGTTACTAGCAGAGTGAATGCCTGATGTATGCATATAATATACATAACCTCATGGTCGAAAACTTTCTACTTGGAATCGCTCCCTCATGAAAATGAGATTATGCCTTTACGCGGATGAGCTTACATTATTATACAGACTGTTTCGAGACTTCTAAAAAATTTTTGAACTTTATGAGAGAAGACAATGTTTAATGTGGCTGAGCGAATGAACCATTAGTTGCAGTATATAATACCATATAGTTACTGAAGTATTATGTAATTGTTGCATGAGTGTATTATATAATATAGCGTCCACAAACTGATCACGAAATATGACGTCACACGTCAAAAGCATCGATATAAATATTTGTAGCACCTATTTTTTTTCAGTTTCCAAATATTCGGGAATTACTAAATTTTTAATAACTTGGGACCACAGGCTGCTAGAAACAAAATTTTAAAAGGGTTTAATAGGATACAATATGCCGAACAAGATTAACCAATCACTGCACTTCTTACATATCTGTAGTTTTGGGAAAAATTGTCTGGAAATGACGTTGTAAACGTGACTTTTCCCAGTGCGCCGATGGACCATATGATTTTAGTTTATGTTATATCACTAGCCTGTCTTATTACCGACCTGTTGATATACTATTTGTTATAGATCCTTTACATCTGGAGGTAGGAAAATAGATTTAATAATTTTCTTGCCAAATAAAAACGTAATTTTTTTTAATATATATTATCATGAAGCAATTAGTAACTAACCGCAAATTAATTACGCTCGTTTGGTCTTGCGTCACGGATTTCACTCTAATGTATCAATAATGAGGCGTAAAACTAACCGCAATGCGAACATGAAACAAAGTAATTTTTTTGCTGAGAGGGTCATTTTTAAAACTCATTTTCTCAGTAACTATCAATGAGAGACAAAAAAGTTTACTACTATTGTGACTGCAAGATATGATTCTACGCCATGATATGTTTTTTAACGTCCCAAGGCTGATTTGAAAATTCCACTTGTGCTAGCTATATAATAAATACAGTAGGATTTTGAGTGCAAAAGATGCTAGCACACCAGTGTATAGCAGACATACGCAGTATCATATATTTACAGCTCTAGGTCTATTACACATCAACATTATATCATTTCATGAGTTTTGGTTCTTTAACACAAAACTGAAAAATAAGAAATAATCTTCACACCAAAAAATAAACAGAAAAAAACAGATTGTAGCAATTGAGTATACAATAGAAGTGAATGCGGCAGCATTGCTAAGTACAATACTACAAGTCTACGCTGCCACTCGCTGTCTCTTGTATACTTTGATGTTCTTCATTCAATTTAGTTCCTTGTGCAACATCAGAATCATCGCCGCCGCTACGTTTTCTTTTTCTTCCCTGCTCGCTCTTTGTGTTTAAGGAGGCAACAATGTCATCGGGGTCCATGCCTTCCAACTTCCTCTTGAGTATGGCCCTGGACTGCTCTGTTTTGCTGGACACATGCTTAGGGTACATGGCACATAGTGCATCACACAGACTAGACAAGGTAGTGTTTGGTAAGTCCTTTGGTCTCAGCTACAAGTAAATAACTGAGTGTCAGACACACGAGAGGCTTATGAATGGCTGCAGCTACAAATAATATTATAATATACAACTAGTAACTTGTGAGTAGATCAACTCAACTAGTAACTTGTGAGTAGAGCAACTCAACTAGTAACTTGTGAGTAGATCAACTCAACTAGTAACTTGTGAGTAGATCAACTCAACTAGTAACTTGTGAGTAGATCAACTCAACTAGTAACTTGTGAGTAGATCAACTCAACTAGTAACGTGTGAGTAGAGCAACTCAACTAGTAACTTGTGAGTAGGGCAACTCAACTAGTAACTTGTGAGTAGATCAACTCAACTAGTAACTTGTGAGTAGATCAACTCAACTAGTAACTTGTGAGTAGATCAACTCAACTAGTAACTTGTGAGTAGATCAACTCAACTAGTAACGTGTGAGTAGATCAACGCAACTAGTAACTTGTGAGTAGATCAACTCAACTAGTAACTTGTGAGTAGATCAACTCAACTAGTAACTTGTGAGTAGATCAACTCAACTAGTAACTGGTGAGTAGATCAACTCAACTAGTAACTTGTGAGTAGATCAACTCAACTAGTAACTTGTGAGTAGATCAACTCAACTAGTAACTTGTGAGTAGATCAACTCAACTAGTAACTTGTGAGTAGATCAACTCAACTAGTAACTTGTGAGTAGATCAACTCAACTAGTAACTTGTGAGTAGAGCAACTCAACTAGTAACAAGCAATTTTTGCGGTCAGTCATCTAACCCAGAGATCTAACCCAGTGATCTAACCCAGAGATCTAACCCAGCAATCTAACCCACAGATCTAACCCAGCAATCTAACCCACAGATCTAACCCAGAGATCTAACCCAGAGATCTAACCCAGTGGTCAACTGTAATGTAAAGCAAACAAAAGTGAGACAAGCTGGTACATTGGCTAACACCTACCACCATATTGTCACTACAAATGCCAATGTTAGTTGCATCCATCAGTTCTTGACAGTATTCTGGCATACGAGCGTGTCTGCCACTGAAATGTGTGAGTATAGTGAACTTGGCCTTGGCCCTGTTGGCTATATCAATAGCTTGTGAGGTTGTGCTGTGCGTCTTCATTTCTGCATCTTTTAGATACGTGTCACTGAATGTGGCCTCGTGTATGAGTAGGTCGGCGTTCATCGCTGAATAACATTAGTATACATACAATACTATAGTGTACACAGTTGTATTATATACATGCAATACTATAGTATACACAGTTGTATTATATACATACAATACTATAGTATATACAGTTGTATTATATACATACAATACTATAATATATACATACAATACTAAAGTATATACAGTTGTATTATATACATACAATACTATAGTATACACAGTTGTATTATATACATACAATACTAAAGTATACACAGTTGTATTATATACATACAATACTATAGTATACACAGTTGTATTATATACATACAATACTATAGTATACACAGTTGTATTATATACATACAATACTATAGTATACACAGTTGTATTATATACATCCAATACTATAGTACATACAGTTGTATTATATACATACAATACTATAGTATATACAGTTGTATTATATACATACAATACTAAAGTATATACAGTTGTATTATATACATACAATACTATAATATATACAGTTGTATTATATACATACAATACTATAGTATACACAGTTGTATTATATACATACAATCCTATAGTATATACAGTTGTATTATATACATACAATACTATAGTATACACAGTTGTATTATATACATACAATACTATAATATATACAGTTGTATTATATACATACAATACTATAGTATACACAGTTGTATTATATACATACAATCCTATAGTATACACAGTTGTATTATATACATACAATACTATAGTATACACAGTTGTATTATATAAATACAATACTATGGTATACACAGTTGTATTATATACATACAATACTATAGTATATACAGTTGTATTATATACATACAATCCTATAGTATACACAGTTGTATTATATACATACAATACTATAGTATACACAGTTGTATTATATACATACAATACTATGGTATACACAGTTGTATTATATACATACAATACTATAGTATATACAGTTGTATTATATACATACAATCCTATAGTATACACAGTTGTATTATATACATACAATACTATAGTATACACAGTTGTATTATATACATACAATCCTATAGTATACACAGTTGTATTATATACATACAATACTATAGTATACACAGTTGTATTATATACATACAATACTATGGTATACACAGTTGTATTATATACATACAATACTATAGTATATACAGTTGTATTATATACATACAATCCTATAGTATACACAGTTGTATTATATACATACAATACTATAGTATACACAGTTGTATTATATACATACAATACTATAGTATATACAGTTGTATTATATACATACAATACTATAGTATACACAGTTGTATTATATACATACAATACTATGGTATACCCAGTTGTATTATATACATACAATACTAAAGTATAATGAAACCAGGACCATTCGAGGTTGAGGGACCAAGAAAAACACATTTAATTATGGATAGTATTGAATTGAACAAACAAACCTTAGGAGACTATAAATATAGATATAACAATAATATCTGATATTGCAACTAATATTATAATAATAGTATGAATAATATGGATATTTCCGGACATTTTTTCACTTGACTCACATTGTGAATTAATTTTAATAATGATGAAAATTTGAGCTATCGTAGTTTGTTAATAATAATAATTATTTTGATGCTGATCACAATAATAAACGATACAAAATTATTAATAAGTTTGCTTTGTTTAATTCTTAACACATCTCTTACATGACACGAGCCCACTCGGAATGAGTACAGTAAACCGGTAATTGTCTGTTCACAATTTCCATGTGAGCAAAGTAAGAGTAAGGTCTTACATTTTGGTATCATTCTATTCAGAATCATTTGCTGTATAATTGTAAATTATCTTTTTTACATGGCCTTAGGCTAGTTTTGACTTTTACAATTTTTTATTTTTGGTTTTTATTCCTTAGCAACCAGCAATGGCGCACAGATTTTTGGTGCATGCGGTTGCTTTTGTTTTTTAGAATTTTTTTTTTAATAGATAGATTTTCAAAAAACTAAATATAAGGATAGCGAAAGCACCATGTTTTGAGCATAGTGACCAGTTTTGGTGAAATTTCGAGCACGGTAAGTGTAGTTTCTCACTCATTGTAATAATAATTAATAATTATTTATTATTACCAAAATCGTCATTTTTTTCATTGTAATTATTTTTCTTATTTAAGATATTTAGCACAATTTTTTCTAAAATGAAGGAAATACACATCCTAGCGCTCATGTTCACCAAGTTTCATACTGATTGGACAAGTTTCGGCTGACTTATGAATTTTTTTAACTTTTCGTTATTTATAATAATTATTACCAAAAACGGACTTGTTTTCGGAGCTAGTTTTTCCCATCAAAACAGTAGCGGCTGTCAAAATAAGTTTGATATTCAGAATCCCCATGGTCTTCTGATCATATACACCAGTTTCTATGAATATCAAAACAATATAAGGTTGTTAATTATTTATCAATAGTAGCCATCTTTTTTTATTATTATTACCCACAACATCATTTTGGGACAAATAATTAAAGTATTTAACAGGGTTCCATTGGCAAAATAAAACGTAAATTTGAGAGATAACCACTGAAACATTGTCTTGGCAGTCTTTTGTTGACTTTCAAGCATTATAAGTATTTTTTTCTCTAGTTCACAAAAACCAATTAATAAGCCATTACAGATGTTGCGCAATGGCATTCTTGTGGTTTTGTGGTTTTTGATTGAGGTTTTGAGGTTTTTTTTTTTTCAAAGCCCAACCTAGGAAATAAATAATCATTTTAGAACAAAATTTTGCCACCTTTTCATTGCTGCAATTTTTTTGTGTCTAGGACAAATATTTCTCGTGTAAAATGCAAATCCATACATTGGCCTCCCCTCGGCCTAGCTTCGTGGTTACTTGCTATGTCGCAATAAGGGCCCAAAAGGGTAGGCGGGGAAAATTTTTTTGGTTTTTTCTGTGTCCATGATAATGCCCCTATAATTTTTAAGGAGAATCTTATCGTTCTTTTGGTATTTGTTTCACTGTTGTAGCTGCATCGAGTGGGCCGCTAAAAAATAATGAAAGTAAGCGGAAAACCACGAAAACCACAGAAAGCACCCTGTAATGAATGTGTTAAATTATTATTATCAACTGGTATAATAAGAGTATTCGCGACCATGTTCGCCAAACAAAATGCAACCAAAATACTCAGATTGACAAATAATTTAATCAATAAATAATTATTTTGTTCAAAACTCAGGGAACAGAAAAAAGGAGCTCACTAGATAAAAAAAGTCAACGAGAGTTTATTTATATTGTTCGTAGGTTGCGAATGAAACTGAACACTACATAAATTATAACGAGTGAGTCTAATTGGTTCACTTTAACAGACAGGCCTTACATCCTCTAAAAGTCATGATACAATTACCATCAATAAAATTACACTATATAAAATAGACGCCTTTAAAATCTATAGTGATTTTCAACGATGCCATTTTTATCTTTTCTTGATTACTTTGAAAATTGGGAGTTATCTTCTTTATGCCTGGTAATCTATAATAATTCATTGAATAATTATGATGCTCTAAACTGTTTCGTTCCATACGCCACGCATTGAATTATGAATACATATTATTTTGTGTCTTTTTGTCTATTATTTTGTGTCTGTGACAAACATTTCGCGAATACTCTTATTGTATTATCAATTGAAGGCAATAACCATTAAAAAAATGTACCAACAATAATTACTAATTTACAGATATATATTGGCTGCATCTTTGGTATCTTGCAGCAATAATCACATGCGCAGATCGCGTCGATTTGATAAGGTTAGCGTTTTTTTTTATTTCTTGTCGATAGGTAGCCTGAGATCTTTCTCATAATCCGAGATTGAACATACTTCAGTTGTGCAAAACTCACGTGTTGAAGTTTCTTGCAAAGGCATTGTAGTGAGTACAGCTCAAAAATGTAATCAGTTACACAGCCTAAGATCTACAGTTGTGAAAATTTCTACCATTCAATTCAATAAAAAAAACTCTGCTAGCAAACACCCTGCTTTTCTAAGGCTTTTAACAGAATCTGCAAGACAAATGGTTTTAGAAATGAAAAAGCTGCAAATTTTTCTGTCAAATTGGAGATATAATATTGAAACATGCGACACCATTTACAATGGCAGATGTTTGGGGCTTCCTCCGGCACATTGAATAGAGCAAGCTATTGATTTATACAAGGCCAAAGTATACAAAGATACAAAAGACTCACCAGCTCGTACGAGACTATCACAAGGCATTGTATCTCCCGAATAAACCAACTTCCAATCTTTATGCTGCAGACAAATTCCATAACAGCTGGCGGAGTAGGCATGTTTTACCTATAAAATGTATTACTAATATGACATATAATAAGATGTAAAATACAAAGCACAAACATATGACATGTACTAGACACAAAGCACAGACATATGACATGTAATAGACCCAAAGCACAATCATATGACATGTAATAGACTCAAAGCACAAACATATGACATGTAATAGACCCAAAGCACAATCATATGACATGTAATAGACTCAAAGCACAAACATATGACATGTACTAGACACAAAGCACAGACATATGACATGTAATAGACCCAAAGCACAATCATATGACATGTAATAGACTCAAAGCACAAACATATGACATGTACTAGACACAAAGCACAGACATATGACATGTACTACACACAAAGCACAGACATATGACATGTAATAGACTCAAAGCACAATCATATGACATGTAATAGACTCAAAGCACAAACATATGACATGTACTAGACACAAAGCACAGACATATGACATGTACTACACACAAAGCACAGACATATGACATGTAATAGACCCAAAGCACAATCATATGACATGTAATAGACTCAAAGCACAAACATATGACATGTAATAGACCCAAAGCACAATCATATGACATGTAATAGACTCAAAGCACAAACATATGACATGTACTAGACACAAAGCACAGACATATGACATGTACTACACACAAAGCACAGACATATGACATGTAATAGACCCAAAGCACAAACATATGACATGTACTACACCCAAAGCACAGACATATGACATGTAATAGACCCAAAGCACAAACATATGACATGTACTACACACAAAGCACAAACATATGACATGTAATAGACCCAAAGCACAAACATATGACATGTACTACACACAAAGCACAAACATATGACATGTAATAGACCCAAAGCACAAACATATGACATGTACTACACCCAAAGCACAAACATATGACATGTAATAGACCCAAAGCACAAACATATGACATGTACTACACACAAAGCACAAACATATGACATGTAATAGACCCAAAGCACAAACATATGACATGTACTACACACAAAGCACAAACATATGACATGTAATAGACCCAAAGCACAAACATATGACATGTACTACACACAAAGCACAGACATATGACATGTACTACACACAAAGCACAAACATATGACATGTAATAGACCCAAAGCACAAACATATGACATGTACTACACACAAAGCACAAACATATGACATGTACTACACACAAAGCACAAACATATGACATGTACTACACACAAAGCACAAACATATGACATGTACTACACACAAAGCACAAACATATGACATGTACTACACACAAAGCACAGACATATGACATGTAATAGACCCAAAGCACAAACATATGACATGTACTACACACAAAGCACAAACATATGACATGTACTACACACAAAGCACAAACATATGACATGTACTACACACAAAGCACAGACATATGACATGTAATAGACCCAAAGCACAAACATATGACATGTACTACACACAAAGCACAAACATATGACATATACTACACACAAAGCACTCACATTTACAGTAGTTATGGAGCTCAGTCCTGTATCAGAGACAGCACCAGCCAATTCTCGTGAGGCTTCAGACAATGTAGTAGCAGCCTTGCACTTAATGTACCTGTATATGTAACCAATATACAATTAATGTACCTGTATATGTAACCAATATACAATTAGTGTACCTGTATATGTAACCAATATACATCTAATGTACCTGTATATGTAACCAATATACAATTAGTGTACCTGTATATGTAACCAAAATACATCTAGTGTACCTGTATATGTAACCAATATACATCTAATGTACCTGTATATGTAACCAATATACAATTAATGTACCTGTATATGTAACCAATATACAATTAGTGTACCTGTATATGTAACCAATATACAATTAATGTACCTGTATATGTAACCAATATACAATTAATGTACCTGTATATGTAACCAATATACAATTAGTGTACCTGTATATGTAACCAATATACAATTAGTGTACCTGTATATGTAACCAATATACAATTAATGTACCTGTATATGTAACCAATATACAATTAATGTACCTGCATATGTAACCAATATACAATTAGTGTACCTGTATATGTAACCAATATACAATTAATGTACCTGTATATGTAACCAATATACAATTAATGTACCTGTATATGTAACCAATATACAATTAATGTACCTGTATATGTAACCAATATACAATTAATGTACCTGTATATGTAACCAATATACAATTAGTGTACCTGTATATGTAACCAATATACAATTAGTGTACCTGTATATGTAACCAATATACAATTAATGTACCTGTATATGTAACCAATATACAATTAGTGTACCTGTATATGTAACCAATATACAATTAGTGTAACATGCAGTGTACAGTACATATATAGCATATATAACATGTAGTGTACAGTACATATATAGTATATATAACATGCAGTGTACAGTACATATATAGTATATATAACATATATGTATTGTACATATATAGTATATATAACATATATGTATTGTATCGTGCACTCACCTCACATTCTCCATGCAATCCTCAAACTGTGAGTGCAGGTGCATGAACCACCTGTACAGCTTCGCTGGACTCAGCATGTGAACTAAACGAGGAACGCTGCCGTCGAACGCTGCCTTTCTTGCACACAGTAAAGACAGAAGTCCCTGTATAACAGACATTTGTACAATTAGCATACACAGGTATACATATGTATATACATATACAGGTATACATATGTATATACATATACAGGTATACATATGTATATACATATACAGGTATACATATATATACATATACAGGTATACAGGTATACATATATATACATATACAGGTATACATATATATACATATACAGGTATACATATATATACATATACAGGTATACATATATATACATATACAGGTATACATATATATATACATATACAGGTATAAATATACACATATACATATACAGGTATACATATAAATATATACATATACAGGTATACATATATATACATATACAGGTATACATATATATACATATACAGGTATACATATATATACATATACAGGTATACATATGTATTTACATATACAGGTATACATATATATAAATATACAGGTATACATATATATATACATATACAGGTATACATATATATACATATACAGGTATACATATATATACATATACAGGTATACATATATATACATATACAGGTGTACATATATATATATACATATACAGGTATAAATATACACATATACAGGTATACATATATATATACATATACAGGTATACATATATATACATATACAGGTATACATATATATACATATACAGGTATACATATATATACATATACAGGTATACATATATATACATATACAGGTATACATATATATACATATACAGGTATACATATATATACATATACAGGTATACATATATATACATATACAGGTATACGTATATATACATATACAGGTATACATATGTATATACATATACAGGTATACATATATATACATATACATGTATACATATATATACATATACAGGTATACATACATATACATATATATGTATATATACATATATATGTATCAAGTGACCTATTCGCTGTAAACAACCACAAATGGATAGTTAGACATATTGTTGCCCTTCCTATCAGCCCCTTTTCCCTTGATCTGCTCCAGAGTTGGCTACTTTTGCGGTCGCCCCTCCCGTGGCCGCCTCCTTCGGTGGTCGACTACTCCTGTCGTCGCCTCCTCCAGTGTTTGCCTCCTTGCATGGTAGGCCTTTTCGGTGGTGTCCCCTCATATAGCAGTGACCTCCTCCAATTTTATAACAATTTTGTCATGAATGCATAAATTGACAGTTATTATCAAGTGTAACTGGAAGGAAAGTACGTAACAGCCAAGTTGGTGGTAATAACAAAACCAAACGAAAATATTATTAACAATAACAATAAAATGATAACATGAACATCTATGATATTTCAATTATTTTAAAGCCATTAGTTAAACATAATACAAAGACAATAATACCAAAACTGTTGCTCATAGAAAAACCGACAATAATTCCAAGATGGCAGAAAGCAGTTACATAAATAAATATCAAATGGAGGAATACAAGTATTTCTGGTTTGAGAACAAATAGCAAACTTAAATCCAGCCACACATCAAATTGGTCCAATAGAAACCCGTCTACAGCACATTTCATTCCTCTCAGCGTGGTGATTAGGTATGCATGGCAATGGAATAACAAACAAATACGCAGACAGTGGTCTTTCACGTTTACCATATATATAGATATATAAACATATAGTTGTTTGTTATATACATAAAGTTTGTAGCTTTGTAGGAGCTCAACTACACTGTATATGCTAACTATACATATATACGGGTACATAATATGTATAGTAGGGTATACAGGTATATATGTATAGTAGGGTATACAGGTATATAGGTATAACTAGGGTATACAGGTATATATGTATAGTAGGGCATACAGGTATGTAGGTATAACTAGTGTATACACAAATCACAGACATATTAGTAAACCAAGTACACACCCCGTGGTGATCCGCGTGACCATGAGATATAAATATCATATTCAGATTCCTCAAGATATTTCTGGTCTTCTGTGGTCCGTAGAGAACGGTAAGCTGACCCAATATACCATAACCACAGTCTAGCAGGGAAAAATTATCTTTGCTGTAACAAACAACATGTCATACAAGAATCTAATATTGTCTGTGGGTCTTTGTCCACATGGATATAGCTTGGACCGCTACACTGAGGGAAACGAAAACTGCTGTACAAACAGTACATTGTACCATTTAGATGTGTGGCCCGACTTAAAATTTGTCATTTGTGTTCGAACAAAAGATGTTTGTGAATTTAACGCTTTTTTAATAATATAGGTGGAGACAAATCCCAAAAAGTCACCCATCGTTAATACCACATGACTTGAGTGCCAAATAAGCAATTCCATGTTGGTTTATGACTCAAGTTATTTCCATCCAGTATTTCTAGACTGCTGCATTCTTTCATGAGATTGCTTGAGCACGTTTGTTGTTTTGGCAGTGAGTGCATTCTGCCAGCACACTGTCTTTCTTTGTCGTCTTTCAAATTGAGTGCGGAGGTGGAGGAGAGAGATGGAGAGGGTGGAACAGAGCAGGGTTAGAGTGAGGTAAAGGTAGGGGAGGTGGGGAAGGATTGGGTAAGAATAGATCGGGCAGGTGTAGGTAATACTGCTGGCACATATTATGTAATTCAG
The DNA here is from genome assembly GCA_945261195.1 of Cryptosula pallasiana. Classification (NCBI taxonomy): domain Eukaryota; kingdom Metazoa; phylum Bryozoa; class Gymnolaemata; order Cheilostomatida; family Cryptosulidae; genus Cryptosula; species Cryptosula pallasiana. Next base: position 10,394,691 of record OX183133.1, on the reverse strand, counting down.
TTGAGTCATGAGGCACATGGGCAGACAACTACGGAAAAACTCGCCAGGTAGCACGGGCAGACAACTACAGATACGACTCATCTGGTAGCTAGGGCAGATAACTACATAATGCACTCATCCGGTAAGAAGGGCAGACAACTACACAATACACTCACCTGGTAACACGGGCAGTAAACTACACAATACCCTCACCCGGTAGCACGGGCAGACAACTACATAATGCACTCAGCTGATAGGAAGGGCAGACAACTACACAATACACTCACCTGGTCTCCACAAGAATTCCTGACGTGTTTCTGGTCTTGGTAGAGCAAGAAGCCCCAGTTCCTAACATGGTTACAATAGGGTACTGCCTGTTGAGACTGTGATCTGTACAAGATGGCCGCTTCTTCACGACAGAGAAGACTTCCTCTCGCTGACCGTGCCGCGAGAAGTATTCGTATGCTGACTCGACAGTCAACACGTCTGATTGGCTGTAACAACGTTTACCACTAGTTGACATCGACCAAGCACACCATAACACAAACACGTATTAATTTAGTAAAGAGTGTACCTGGATGTTACATTGTTGCGTATCAAAACGTAGGTGAGGCCGGGTTTACCTATAATTACATGTTCCTTCGGCTCATCCTAAAACCAATGCAGTTAAATAGATAATCTTGTCACGCATGAAATGTATAGTACCCACAGCAGACAGTGTAACGGACAATACCTTAGTTTGTGGTTTGGTTTGCCCTGTGGCAGAGATCTCTACAGGTTTGGTTTGCTCTGTGGCAGAGATCTCTACAGGTTTGGTTTGCTCTGTGGCAGAGATCTCTACAGGTTTGGTTTGCTCTGTGGCAGAGATCTCTACAGGTTTGGTTTGCTCTGTGGCAGAGATCTCTACAGGTTTGGTTTGCTCTGTGGCAGAGATCTCTACAGGTTTGGGGTACAGGAAAGGGAATATGTCCTTATCTATCAGGTTGAGATGCACCTGAAGTGAATAATAACCACTGGGAGAGGCAGTCATGTAACAACTGCATAGAGGGTTACACAACTAGCTAATATCTTTGGTTTAGCTCACAAAAGCTCACTATTTGCTTTCATTTAGGTTCAAAACAAAATGTACAAATTACTGATTATTTTTACACGATATTTGATCTTTTATCGGTCGAAGAGCAGGTAATAAATATTGACTTAACATTGTAGCTGTCATCGACTATAAATGAAACACGACTTGAACAAGTTTTGTGTGCCAATCAAAATCTTAATCCTTTAGTGATCAGAAATACTATCTGTTTAGAGTTATTAGTTAGAGATAACTGGGTGAATGTATTGAGTTGCTAACTGTTAGGAAACCATTAGCTCTCTTCTGTACCTGTTGCTCCCAAGGGCACCTCATTGCTATACAATTTTCATCTTCGGGTAACATGAGTTGTGTAGTGGTTGAAGGAAATATAGAGATGAATTGTTGATACAACCGATGTTTTGTTATCTGATCAGGTGTCATATGTACTACCATATCTACAAACTATGATATAATACTATATAGTAAGTAACATTATGGTATTATATGTATATGTACGTAATACATACAGTAACCAAAATATATACTTACATTGTGGTTGTTTCCCCTCTTACACAACTTATCCCCGAGTTCAGTTAAGCTAGCCAAGTGATGAATTGTGGGACATTCAATCACTACAACAGTAGGTATTATAGAGTTCAGTGATAGACAATAGCTATATAATATATAACTAGTATATAACTAGTATACAACTAGTATACAACTAGTATACAACTAGTATACAGCTAGTATACAGCTAGTATATAACTAGTACATAACTAGTATATAACTAGTATACAACTAGTATATAACTAGTATACAACTAGTATATAACTAGTATACAACTAGTATATAACTAGTATATAACTAGTATACAACTAGTATATAACTAGTATATAACTAGTATATAACTAGTATATAACTAGTATATAACTAGTATACAACTAGTATATAACTAGTATACAACTAGTATATAACTAGTATATAACTAGTATACAACTAGTATATAACTAGTATACAACTAGTATATAACTAGTATATAACTAGTATACAACTAGTATATAACTAGTATATAACTAGTATATAACTAGTATATAACTAGTATATAACTAGTATACAACTAGTATACAACTAGTATATAACTAGTATACAACTAGTATATAACTAGTATATAACTAGTATATAACTAGTACATAACTAGTATACAACTAGTATATAACTAGTATATAACTAGTATACAACTAGTATATAACTAGTATACAACTAGTATATAACTAGTATATAACTAGTATATAACTAGTATACAACTAGTATACAACTAGTATACAACTAGTATATAACTAGTATATAACTAGTATATAACTAGTATATAACTAGTATATAACTAGTATACAACTAGTATATAACTAGTATACAACTAGTATATAACTAGTATATAACTAGTATATAACTAGTATACAACTAGTATATAACTAGTATACAACTAGTATATAACTAGTATATAACTAGTATACAACTAGTATATAACTAGTATATAACTAGTATATAACTAGTATATAACTAGTATATAACTAGTATACAACTAGTATATAACTAGTATACAACTAGTATATAACTAGTATATAACTAGTATACAACTAGTATATAACTAGTATACAACTAGTATATAACTAGTATATAACTAGTATACAACTAGTATATAACTAGTATATAACTAGTATATAACTAGTATATAACTAGTATATAACTAGTATACAAGTAGTATATAACTAGTATATAACTAGTATATAACTAGTATACAACTAGTATACAACTAGTATATAACTAGTATATAACTAGTATACAACTAGTATACAACTAGTATACAACTAGTATATAACTAGTATACAAGTAGTATATAACTAGTATATAACTAGTATACAACTAGTATATAACTAGTATATAACTAGTATATAACTAGTATATAACTAGTATATAACTAGTATACAACTAGTATACAACTAGTATATAACTAGTATACAACTAGTATATAACTAGTATATAACTAGTATACAACTAGTATACAGCTAGTATATAACTAGTATACAACTAGTATACAACTAGTATACAACTAGTATATAACTAGTATACAACTAGTATATAACTAGTATACAACTAGTATACAACTAGTATACAACTAGTATATAACTAGTATATAACTAGTATATAACTAGTATACAACTAGTATACAGCTAGTATATAACTAGTATACAACTAGTATATAACTAGTATACAACTAGTATACAACTAGTATACAACTAGTATATAACTAGTATATAACTAGTATATAACTAGTATACAACTAGTATACAGCTAGTATATAACTAGTATACAACTAGTATACAACTAGTATACAACTAGTATATAACTAGTATATAACTAGTATATAACTAGTATACAACTAGTATATAACTAGTGTACAACTAGTGTACAACTAGTATACAACTAGTATACAACTAGTATATAACTAGTATATAACTAGTATACAACTAGTATACAACTAGTATATAACTAGTATATAACTAGTATATAACTAGTATATAACTAGTATACAACTAGTATACAGCTAGTATATAACTAGTATACAACTAGTATACAACTAGTATATAACTAGTTGTATACTAGTATATAACTAGTATATAACTAGTATATAACTAGTATACAACTAGTATATAACTAGTGTACAACTAGTGTACAACTAGTGTACAACTAGTATATAACTAGTATACAACTAGTATACAACTAGTATATAACTAGTATATAACTAGTATACAACTAGTATATAACTAGTATATAACTAGTATATAACCAGTATACAACTAGTATACAACTAGTATATAACTAGTATATAACTAGTATATAACTAGTATACAACTAGTATATAACTAGTATATAACTAGTATATAACTAGTATATAACTAGTATATAACTAGTATACAACTAGTATATAACTAGTATATAACTAGTATATAACTAGTATACAACTAGTATATAACTAGTATATAACTAGTATATAACTAGTATATAACTAGTATATAACTAGTATACAACTAGTATATAACTAGTATATAACTAGTATATAACTAGTATACAACTAGTATACAACTAGTATACAACTAGTATATAACTAGTATACAACTAGTATACAACTAGTATATAACTAGTATATAACTAGTATATAACTAGTATATAACTAGTATACAACTAGTATACAACTAGTATATAACTAGTATATAACTAGTATATAACTAGTATACAACTAGTATAAGTTATACCTACCTAATACACATTTGGGTGGTGCAGCCTTCTCTAGAATCATATCTGGTGTGATCAACTTCCCATTGACCTCTACTGGTTCATTGTTGTCTATCAATTGTCTTATCCAAGGACCTCTACAACATAGAGAAATCGATCAGCAAATACAAAATAATTATATTATACTATAACAAAGGCGAGTCTATAATATCAAGGCTACCTGCTCACTGGTTACTGAAACTATTTATTCAGAGAGCACGGAATAGTGGGCTGTGATAATTAGAGAAATCACGACTTTTGCTCGCGGAACAACATGCAATAAAAATATTCAGACCGACAATAAATTTAGTCAATAAATGATCATTTTGTTTGGAACGCAGAGATGACAGAGAGTATCTCAATAAAAAAAATAATCAATGAGCATTTATTTATGTTGTTCATAAAGTTGCCAATGAAACTGAACACTAAATAAGTTATGACGGAGCGAGTACAATTTGTTAATTTTAATAGATCAGTTTTATATCCTCAAAATTGTGGATCATTACATCATGGTAAATATACTATTTAAAAAGAGTAACTTTCCAAACTATATTAGCTTATTTATAGCAAGGCGTTGTTACTCTCGAAAATTTCGCAAAATGAAAGTCATCTTGTCTATGATTTGTTTGGCAATCTATAAGAATCCATCAAATTATTATGATGTTTTATGCTAATGTTTCACTTCATACGCCACTTATTGACTTGATAATGTCTATTATTTTTGTCGTTTGTTCAACGAACATGTCGCGAACACTCCTAATACATAATATTAACAATATTATATCACTCTATTATCCAGCGCTAATGTCGCATGTATTAGAAAAAACCACAACCTAATAATCCCATCAAACACTTATACCTCGTGTACATATAGCCATTACTAAGCGATTTCCTTAGCGATTGCGTGATTTTGCAACTTTTGTTTCCTATAAAATCGCTAAGCAATCGCTAGCACTTTATTTGAGATTATTGCCAGGTTTTGATCGAGATCAAAAAATCGCTATCAGATTCCTTGATCAGCCAATCACAACGAAAAAAACTTTATCCTTGTTTCCAATAGTGTATCGTCATATTCAGCGCTCCGATCTATCAACGATTCTATAATAAATTGAAGGCTATGCTTTGTAACAGCGAGTTTGACCAGAATCGCTGAAGAATGGGTAGTAGTGAAAAATTACGCAATTTTGGGGAGGGACTTCCCCAATCGCTAAGCTAAAACGCTAGCACGATCGCTATATGTACATGAAGCATAAGTCAATAATTAACTGCAGTACTACACATACAAAGTATATAAAATATAAGTTACGCTAATAATATTAAAGATCGGAAGCTTTTATAACATCACTGGACCAGACTACATGAGGATTATTCATCCCATAGTAATTATGGAAAATGTGGATAAATGGATACTCCACATTAGAACTGGCGGCTATCGAACACATGGCACATATATTGATGAATTTGTGCACCTAAGGCTAATATACCACCCATACACAACAACACGGAGGAAGTGCGTTCGCAACAACCTAAAGGTTGACTTTATAGCAGATTTTGGAGTTAGTCTCTCTACTAGAGTGGCATTAAGATTTCATTAATACCGTACATTGGAGACACATACTAACTAACAACCAAGGTATACAGCTGCCAAAATATGTGCATCAGCCTTTTCATGACATTTTAATTACTAAACAGCAGCGGCGGAGTTTGTTGAGGATGAAGATCAGAGAATATAAAGTTTGTAGAGGAATCGAGTATGCGATGAGGTAGAAAAGGTCGATGGGTTGGTTATCTGTGGGATAGAATTAATCTAAGTGGTGGGTGTAAGTCTGCTGAGACAGCAATAGTAGGACTTGGTCAGATGAAGATCAGAGAATATAAAATGTTGTTGGATAGATTCTTGGTGAAAGTAAAAGGCTTTATTGCAGTTGTGCGACATCAGCGGTGTCGTGTAGAGTGAGCTTGTGTGAAAATGAGATGGTAATTTTGCGAAGAGCTGAAAGAGCAATAGACTGGTGGACTGGAGGTTTGATGGAGATGTTGGACCTGGATGAGACAGTAGATCTGTTGTCAAACGGGGGTGTAGAGCGGTGGTATAGGTGGACATGTTTTGAGAAGAATTTAAAGTAAATGTTGCAAGAAAGTAAGGAAGACCAAAAAAGATGTGGAGGGAGCAAATGAAAGGGATGAGCAAAAAAATTTATTTGAGGGAAGATGATGCAGGAAACCGTGTGAGAAGAGCTGGTGCGAGAGAGACTGCGACAATGAAGTGAATTCGGCCCCTTTTGCCGCAGGAATAAATACGGATTTTAAAAGTAATAGAACGATGATTGCTCAAAATGCTGATAACTGTCTTTTTACCTTTCATGGTCATACTGGCAGCATTGCGGGTGGATTGTGCCACTAATTCGATTTCATGTTCACCACTTGACAAAAATGTAGCGTTGCTCAAGATATCAACCATGTTTGATATTTCCAGTAGAAACGCCTCTGATTCATAGATAGCAAATAGCATAAAAGGTTTGTAACTTTTGCGTCTCCATGTAATAGAAGCTTTCTGGCTTCAGTACACTCATCATCGTGAGCGATGCTGAGATGAAATTAGACAAATACGTTATCGTTATGATTTCAAATGTAAATGTCCATACGTCAAGGTAAAAGATACTGAAGTTTCAAAAACAAACAACAATTACATTTGACTGATATAATTGATTATTAAAAGCATTATATTTTTATCACTGCCTGATAGTCATAATAAGTATTTTGGTATGGGAAACTTTGTTTGTTCGTTGGCTTATCGCTATTTACTACCGCTAACGAAAAGTAATAGTGTCTAGGTAGATTTTATATTATTTCCTGGACCAAAGTAGAGTTATCTACTCCCAAACATTAGCCTTCTCGGGTCTGCTTGCCGAGTGCAGCAGGAGGAGGCTTCATTGGTGGTCCGAGAGCTGTTGTGAAAGTGTTTCACCTTCAGGCAAAAATGTTAGTTTAATGTTTAATGATTTTATCTATTACCCCTCATGAAAGAAGACACATCACTTAGAGGGTCAACAGTTGGAAGAGAGAAGACACATCACTTAGAGGGTCAACAGTTGGAAGAAAGAAGACACATCACTTAGAGGGTCAACAGTTGGAAGAGAGAAGACACATCACTTAGAGGGTCAACAGTTGGAAGAAAGAAGACACATCACTTAGAGGGTCAACAGTTGGAAGAGAGAAGACACATCACTTAGAGGGTCAACAGTTGGAAGAAAGAAGACACATCACTTAGAGGGTCAACAGTTGGAAGAAAGAAGACAAATCACTTAGAGGGTCAACAGTTGGAAGAAAGAAGACACATCACTTAGAGGGTCAACAGTTGGAAGAAAGAAGACACATCACTTAGAGGGTCAACAGTTGGAAGAAAGAAGACACATCACTTAGAGGGTCAACAGTTAGAAGAAAGAAGACACATCACTTAGAGATCCTAGAGTTTGGAGATGTACCATTGAAGTATTACTTGCTACTGAAATAACAGGTAGAATAACTTACGGTTTAACACAAAACTTGACAAGGTTTCTAGTATCCACCTTCCTCTTGGGGGTTTTAAACTACAATAATACGCCATTTTAGTATCTAATACAGTGTTGTATGTGGTATACAATACAGTGTTGTATGTGGTATATAATACAGTGTTGTATGTGGTATATAATACAGTGTTGTATGTGGTATATAATACAGTGTTGTATGTAGTATATAATACAGTGTTGTATGTGGTATATAGTACAGTGTTGTATGTGGTATATAATACAGTGTTGTATGTGGTATACAATACAGTGTTGTATGTGGTATATAATACAGTGTTGTATGTGGTATATAATACAGTGTTGTATGTGGTATATAATACAGTGTTGTATGTGGTATATAATACAGTGTTGTATGTGGTATATAATACAGTGTTGTATGTGGTATACAATACAGTGTTGTATGTGGTATACAATACAGGGTTGTATGTGGTATACAATACAGTGTTGTATGTGGTATATAATACAGTGTTGTATGTGGTATATACTACAGTGTTGTATGTGGTATACAATACAGTGTTGTATGTGGTATATAATACAGTGTTGTATGTGGTATATAATACAGTGTTGTATGTGGTATATAATACAGTGTTGTATGTAGTATATACTACAGTGTTGTATGTGGTATATACTACAGTGTTGTATGTGGTATACAATACAGTGTTGTATGTGGTATATAATACAGTGTTGTATGTGGTATACAATACAGTGTTGTATGTAGTATATAATACAGTGTTGTATGTGGTATATACTACAGTGTTGTATGTGGTATACAATACAGTGTTGTATGTGGTATATAATACAGTGTTGTATGTGGTATACAATACAGTGTTGTATGTGGTATACAATACAGTGTTGTATGTGGTATACAATACAGTGTTGTATGTGGTATATAATACAGTGTTGTATGTAGTATATAATACAGTGTTGTATGTGGTATATACTACAGTGTTGTATGTGGTATACAATACAGTGTTGTATGTGGTATATAATACAGTGTTGTATGTGGTATACAATACAGTGTTGTATGTGGTATACAATACAGTGTTGTATGTAGTATACAATACAGTGTTGTATGTGGTATACAATACAGTGTTGTATGTGGTATACAATACAGTGTTGTATGTGGTATATAATACAGTGTTGTATGTGGTATATAATACAGTGTTGTATGTGGTATATAATACAGTGTTGTATGTAGTATATACTACAGTGTTGTATGTGGTATACAATACAGTGTTGTATGTGGTATATAATACAGTGTTGTATGTGGTATACAATACAGTGTTGTATGTGGTATATAATACAGTGTTGTATGTGGTATACAATACAGTGTTGTATGTAGTATATAATACAGTGTTGTATGTGGTATATACTACAGTGTTGTATGTGGTATACAATACAGTGTTGTATGTGGTATACAATACAGTGTTGTATGTGGTATACAATACAGTGTTGTATGTGGTATACAATACAGTGTTGTATGTGGTATATAATACAGTGTTGTATGTGGTATATACTACAGTGTTGTATGTAGTATACAATACAGTGTTGTATGTGGTATACAATACAGTGTTGTATGTGGTATACAATACAGTGTTGTATGTAGTATATAATACAGTGTTGTATGTGGTATACAATACAGTGTTGTATGTGGTATATAATACAGTGTTGTATGTGGTATACAATACAGTGTTGTATGTAGTATACAATACAGTGTTGTATGTGGTATATAATACAGTGTTGTATGTGGTATATAATACAGTGTTGTATGTAGTATATAATACAGTGTTGTATGTGGTATATAATACAGTGTTGTATGTGGTATATAATACAGTGTTGTATGTGGTATACAATACAGTGTTGTATGTAGTATACAATACAGTGTTGTATGTGGTATATAATACAGTGTTGTATGTGGTATATAATACAGTGTTGTATGTGGTATATAATACAGTGTTGTATGTGGTATATAATACAGTGTTGTATGTAGTATATAATACAGTGTTGTATGTGGTATATAATACAGTGTTGTATGTGGTATATAATACAGTGTTGTATGTGGTATATAATACAGTGTTGTATGTGGTATATAATACAGTGTTGTATGTGGTATATAATACAGTGTTGTATGTGGTATACAATACAGTGTTGTATGTGGTATATAATACGGTGTTGTATGTAGTATACAATACAGTGTTGTATGTGGTATACAATACAGTGTTGTATGTGGTATATAATACAGTGTTGTATGTGGTATATAATACAGTGTTGTATGTGGTATATAATACAGTGTTGTATGTGGTATATAATACAGTGTTGTATGTGGTATACAATACAGTGTTGTATGTGGTATATAATACAGTGTTGTATGTGGTATATAATACAGTGTTGTATGTAGTATATAATACAGTGTTGTATGTGGTATATAATACAGTGTTGTATGTGGTATACAATACAGTGTTGTATGTGGTATATAATACAGTGTTGTATGTGGTATATAATACAGTGTTGTATGTGGTATATAATACAGTGTTGTATGTGGTATACAATACAGTGTTGTATGTGGTATATAATACGGTGTTGTATGTAGTATACAATACAGTGTTGTATGTGGTATACAATACAGTGTTGTATGTGGTATACAATACAGTGTCAGGGGTATAGCGGTATAGCATGGTAGAGGGTGAGAAGTAGAGTGGTGCAGGCAAAGTGGAGAGGGAGGGGGACAGAATGGGCCGGCTTATTTAAATAGCAGGGAATATTGCTGGTAGTATTATATACATATAGTATACCATACAACAGTTTACATGTATACAATACAATGTTACATATTGTATACATGTGTAATATGATGGCTCAGAACGTTTTGTGGGTTGCTTTCCAAATTGTATGAGCACTTTTAAAGTCCAATTTTTTGCAACCTCTCTAAACGCTTTGTGAAATCGTTCCTACGCTTAGAAAAATCCGAACTACTTTGCTGGTCTGCTTTATCGATCATAGATCTCCAGTCCATAGATCCTCAGTCTACTTACGACTGATATTTTTTTACGAAAACATTGAACAGTTAAACATTATTAAAATAAATAAAAAACTTTTTTAATATCTATTTCATATTATATATAATTTATAAAATCTAAGAATGTTTGTAAAAAATTTATTTCAGAGACTACATTCAACAAACGTTAACATAGTCAAGTAATCTGCTCTGTCTATTGATCTACGTCCATGCTGCATAATTTGCAGATAAAGAAAGTGAGGCCATTGTGTTGGTTTGAAAACCATTTGCTTTGCAAACTTTTCAAACTTTTGCAAAATAATTTAGATTATTTTTTAAAAGAGCTCAGACTATTTCAAAATAGTTGATAATATTTCTAAGGCGTTCATATGGTTTGTACTTTTCTAATCTATCTGAATCATTTCTAAATGCCTGGATTATTTTTGAAACAACCATATGCATTGTAAAATTACAGTTTCATTGCATGAAATCCAGCAACTGAGAAGGTTGACAATTTATTTATTATTATCACGAAGCCCATTTTTCGGTACAGTTTTTGGTCTATTTTACTACATTTACCCAATTATTTTTAATGTAAAAGATGCTTTGTAAATCATCTAGACTATTTCAAAACCGCTCATACGCTTAGGAAAGTGACATTCTCTAACGTTATGAGCCACCGTAGCACATGTACAATACAACTTTAGTCTGAGAACATACAGTGAGTTTGAAGGCGCTGGCTGCAGTCTCATCATTACTTGGTTCTCTCTGATCAGAGATTCTTATTGTTTCCGCAGTTAGTGTGTGGTCCTTGAATATACGATCAGGGGGTTGTATGGCAAAGGGTTTGAAGACTCCACTACCAAAAGTTCTGGCTGAAGCTTTCACTAAGCAACCCTGCAAGTAGAGCCCATTACAACTCCATATGCATACAATGATTCAAACTGGAGTTTGTCTTGTGATAAAATTTGATTTTAGCAACTTTCAATTTACAACGGGAAGTTGTCCCCTCTTGAGTACAGGTTCACCCACCACATTAGATCCTGCTTTGGTATAGATACAAACTTGAATCTAGGACAGATAACTCCAGCAAGTATATTTGACAGAATTTATATTTGAGAACTATGGTGTAATGTTAGAGACACAAAAAACAAAGATTTAAAAGGTAGACAGTTATAGATACAACAAAGATATAAACCGTCCGCCACTCACCAAACTACCATAGCCGTGCAGGTTGAGTTTTTCAGCTATACTTCCTGAACCTTCTATACTGAATGACAACTCCAAAGTGCCCGCCAAATTGTTACAGGATTTGTGAGTAACGAATATATGCTCTAGTTTTGCCCACTTGCCGCTGAAAGGAAACGGTAAAATATTTGAAAAAAAGTTGTAGTGGAGCAAGTTTTTGCCAAGATTCTATGCAGTAGTCATGTGACCTAAATATAACACGTACCGTTTCTAACAACAACTATAATAACAATTTACTCTCCTCTGGCAAACCTATGCACAGGTGGTAAATACAAAGTAATAATCTACCTTACCCATGGTCAATGCAGTGCCTCATCACTCCATCTCCACAGTTGAATAAATATCTACAAACAGAATTTTGTTATTTAACATTTACCACCTTTACAAATTTACGTTGCTAGGTAACCAGTTTATGATACTTTTTTGGTGTAACAGTTAAAGCGTCAGGCCACTGGGCTAGGTGGCCTTGTCCTAAGACGCCTCGTTCTAACCCCTTTCAGATATGCGCCATTCCTCTCGGCAGTTGCGGAAACAATCATATTTGATCAATGATAAAAAACGCATAACCACAAAACTTGACAGTAATTATTAGAGTATTTTGAGAATCTTAATCTCGTTATATGCAACTGCCATTCCCATATGAATAGAAATAACCAAAGTCATACAAAAATATGAAGAAGGACTAGTCTTGCACGTTTAAAAAACAAACCCTGTCAGAGAAGTAAGGGTAAAATCCATTTCCTGAGAAACAAATAACGAGACATCCAGAAAAGTTATGAAGTAACATACAAACATAACCATTACGCGACAAGGGTGATGAAGGAAAAATTTATAGTTACAGTAATTTAAGAATGGAAAGAAATACTCACGATAAAAACTCTGTCTGTAATAAAACTGATTTGCAGGTATGGTAGGCACCATTAGAAATAACTCGGAATATTATTTCATTGTTCACCAATGACTCCCCTACTTGCTCCATCAATCTACAAAAACAGTAATTCTACTTACACTGCACTTTGATGACCTTACATATATTGAACTCAAACAACCTTACATATATTGAACTTTAATCAACTCGTTTATAACAGCGTCACTCATAAAAAATATTGCATTAAGCAAACCGAACTACAGGGTCTCAACCCAATAAATGCAAACCACTATAGATAATTTACAGTGAATATAAAGAACTAAATCTGTTGCTCTTTTGGACTTGCTATAAAAATGGGGATCAATTTATTGTTACATCACCCAATTTCCTCTCGTATAATAATTATGGAAAAACGTCTGAAGCGATAGTATCTAGTCTAGTCTCTGAAGCGGGAGGCTCACAAAATAGCGGGACAAATGGAACGGAAGAAAGACCAATTTCCTGAATACTGACTATTTTTTATGATTAAGAAAGTGAGTAAACATACTTACTGTTTGCTCTTGATGATAAAATATTCATCAAGAGCAAAAGTATTTCCAAAGTGAAGCAAATAATACGAAACTACCTTTATTGACTATTGAACCGGATTGTTATTGACTAAACTAACGAAAAATTCGCACTCTATATCGATTGTGTAAATAAATAGATACTAATAAACAAGGATCAGCTCGAGGAGTGTGGGATATATTTGAAGCATAATTCTAGAGGCACATTCTTTGACGGAGGGAGATTGGGAGTTATATCAAAGCAGTAACTAAAATAGGACATGGACAACAAGAGTATTCACGACCTGTTTGTCGAATAAAGGACAAAAAATAATAAGTGTTCGTAATTCAATACGTCGCGAATGGAATGGAACTTTAGTTTAGAACATCATAATTATTCAATGAACTGTTATAGATTAGCGAACAAACCATAAAGAAGATAACTCCCAATTTTCAAAATAATCATAATAAAATAGAAATTGAATCGCTATAAACTAGAACAGTTTGTAAAGCTGTCCGTTCAATTTAGTAAACTTTGACCGAGTAATGATTTTGGATTATTTTTTAAAGATATAAAATGGTTCTATGAAAATATCAACTCGCTAGTTATAATTTATTTAGTGTTCAGTTTCATTCGCAACTTACAAAAAATATAAATCAATGCTTATTGATTTTTTTTTTTCAGCGAGCTACTTTTTGTTGAAACACAAGTTCCGAACAAAATGATTATTTATTGATTAAACTTATTGCCTGTCTGATTATTTTTATTGCAATTTGTTCGGTAAACATAGGTTGCGAATACTCTTGTTATAACTCAATCGACTCTAATAAAAATCTGAACAGTTTTATTCTGAATTACTATCTTGAATTGTTTCTTAGGGGACAATTTCTGGGAGATATAATTAGAATCATACATGAAAAAAAGGATTGCTCTCAAATGAATCGCTAAACAGAAAACGAAATATACAGTGGCGAGACGGAAGCAGAGTTGCACCAATTATATATTTATCACACCGATTGTCACAAGTATTTGTCTGTTTTGCTCTGCTTTACATCTAGGGTAAGCACAAAGGTGGACTCATAAGCTTGCGCGGTGGGCATCTTTTATTTGTTACACAACTCATACCTTGAAATCGTCTTTTCTTCATGCACCGTGGAGAGCTACAGCTTTTAGTTGCTACCAAAGTGTTAAAAATTATCAGGCCTCAACCTATAATTATTTTTCTCGTGACTTTTAAATTTTTTGAATATATTTTCATTCAAGTTGGATAAATGGTGCTTTTGTAGAATACAACAACGTTGCTGGAAATACAAACCGGTTGACATGCTTTTTTACACAACTAGATTTTGAAGTATGCTTATTAACCTCGATCTCTTGATCATCTTGAAAGTAAATATTCCACTAAAACCTTGCTCTGAGCAATGACTAGTCTTGGGCAGTCCTCCTTCTATGCAGGCACGGCAGCAAACTTTTGCAGTTCAGCAACTCTGCAGAATTTTCTGTCACGAAATCGCCATTTTAATGTTCGTTCCAGAAATATAAAACTTTCTCATTTTTATCAAAATGGGCAACTCTTGTAATGAATATCGAAATTATATTTTAGGTGGCCAGGAACAAATCAAGACATTTCCAAGAATAAACCCCAAAATTTTCTTCATTATTATAGCATAGCAATCACTCATCCCCGGTCTGTCGATGTGCATTCCAGCTATGTCTACATAAATTCTTGTCCATGTTCGTTGCAATCTCCATAACTAGTTGTAACTAGTAATTTGTGTATAGTATGTATCACTTGTGCATCAATATGTTGGTGCATAGGTTTGCATATGCACAGTTGAACATTTAAAAAGCAATTAAAAAGAATAAATACATTTAAAACACACATTTTAAAATCTATGAATATTGTTAGTGATAGAAAAACTTGGCATTATTTATTATTGGAATAATCAAAAGCTACTACTAATACTCTATTACTGTTAGTACAAGTATTATTTGATACAACTTTCTAATTTTCCTGTAATTTTTGGGCAATTTTTTTTTAATATTAAATTTAATAATAAGTAGTATTATTATTGTGCATAAACTTAGACAACTATCTACGTATTTCTAAAACTAATAATAATTATCATAACAAACTTATTGTCTAATCAACCAAAAAACAATAATAATAATTATTAATCAATTATATTGTGCAGGATTTCACTGTGGGGGTATGTACGTTGGTAGCTAGGCCTACCTGCACAACCTCCCGAACTGCTGATGGCTTTTTGTATCTATTGCTGAGCCATACAACCCGCCCACAGGTCGACGAGTATCCTTAGGAATAGTGCTTGACCATTCTAGGTTACTGTCTAGCTGCCGGTTGCGTTAGCTGATTCAGTGCGCAAGCCAGAGGCCGAACTTTGAAGGGTGAACTAGCTAGAGCTAGGTTCGGCCAGCAGAGGTTCGGTGATCTGCTTGTTAATTACTACTCGGGTAATAGAGCTTTGTTTTGTACGTGCATGTACTAGCGCAAGGTGAAGTTATTGTTTGAGAACAAAGAAACTTCTGAGAGTGTGCATGCAAGCTGACTCTGATTTTATTAACCAAAACATTCATATTTATACAGATGATTACATAACATGATTTGTGCACACAAAAGAAGCCACACCTAGCACAAGTGGTTGGCTAGAATGTACCAATAATAATAAGTGGGTGGTACTGGAATAATGCATGAGTGGATAGCTATATAATATATATGGTATAAGTGTGCAGAGCTTAGAATGATTCGACCTAGAGCGAAGACATAGAACTAGTAATAAGTGTAGCTAGGATATAATAATAGAACTGTAATAAATGTACTGTAAGATGGCACCGTCCGTCACAATATTATTTATTTATGATTATTATTATCATTATTAATTATTATAATTATTATTAATTAATTTAATAATAATAATAAACAAATAAGAAAAAGTAACAACAACCATAATAATAATAAATTAATTAATAATAAAAAGTAGAGAATTTTTAATACAGCCAATAATATTATTACTTATTGTTTCTCTTCCTCACATGTATTAGTTTGATTACTACTACTACTTACTACCACTACTATTATTACTACTACTTTTTCTTACGCTAGTTTCTTTTTTGAGGGTCGTTGCTTTATCTTTTTGATCTCCTTGAAGTGCTCTACCAATTTGCCACTCCCCTGTCGATAATCAGCATTGTTTGAAGAAGTCGCCATGATGCACAGTCTTCTGTTAACAAACTTCGAACAAATGAACAACCGGGCTATGTAAATATTGGTTACACCACAAACAGCATTGCATGAGAAATTTACTGCCATTTGTCGCTCATGAAACCATGTGAAATTACCGGAAAATGACCATTGAGCAAAAAACCCAGTTCGACTCGCTAACTCATATAGCGGTGCATTAAAAGCTGTCGTATACATACAGTTGTGCGAACGAATCATGCAGCTTATATAAAAATAAACTTGAGGTCCTAAATAAAAAGGCGGAGCTTATTTTTATATATAAGTTACAATGGAGAAACTTTGCAGAGCCTACTGAAAACTTATCTGGAAGAAATATCATGGCAGTTGAGCTTTCATTGGTTACAAAATATGAAAGAAAACTTCTTTAACTACATAAGCACACAAATTTTAATTGTCTATGGGCAGCCTAAGGAAAGATAATCACATCATTGTTAGTAAATAAGTTCATCGTTAGTGAAACAACAAACAAACCTATCCACCTACATATCGACAACACATCACTTTCACTAGTAAACAAAGCAAATTTCCTTCAAATCACTATTAACGACCACTCAACATGAGATGACCATGTATTTTTTGTAATGAAAAAAGTGAACCAAAACACAAGATCTCTTGGTAACTAGACATTAACTAACTAAACAACTGGCAGTCAAATTCTACAACCACCCCAACTATGGTAGCAATGCCTATTACCCGCTATTCCCAAAAAAACATAACCAAGCTCCAAAAAAGAACCTCGTACTCCAACTTCCCTTGTTCAAAAATCTTCCCAAGCTCTTCTCCTACCTCAGCTAGCCACCTACTCTGCCGCCATCTTATCATATCAAGTATTTCACCATCTCCGTCCTCCATATATCAATACCATCTTCGAACCCTCAAGCGTGTCTACATCTGAACGTACACTCGCAATAATCACATGATACTCAGCTCAGTCTCTCACACTACACTACCTAAAGTCGAAATTCCCGACTTTCATCCTCTACCAAAGACCGTTAGAACATCAAAAACTCTCAAGGTTTTTAAAAAATCCTCGAAAATCTTTCTACTTCAACATGAAGATTAAATCACTAATATCTTATTTCGCTAATATATTATCAAAGATGCACATCGCAAAACTTTCTCCACAAATTTCTTGTCTCACTTCCACTCGGCTGATCATACTTCAAGTGGTCTGGCCTATTAACTGTGTAGATATCTGTAAAACCTTTCTGTATATATATATTGTTGTATAAATCTGTTAAAAAATTCTTGTATCTATTTTTGTATATATAACAACATTATAGCATTGTTACTAATTTCCTTCATTTATGAAAATTGTACTCTAAAATTTTTCCTTCAACTTTTCTGGATATATCTTCTTTTTGACTGCTGTATTTTATGGTAAACATGACATCGGTATGACAGGATAATCTAACCACATTAAATAAAGTTGATAATAATAATCTAATATGTAAGTGTCAATTTTTTTTTATAAAATCTCTCATTTCTAACAAAAATGGCCTCTATAAATTGAAACAGTTTTCTTGTCAAATCTCCTAAACCACAAATTCTCCACTAAAATACCATACCAATGACCTTTGCTTGCTAGTAATATGAAGTAATCTTTCAAAATAATAGGGCAGCCAAACACCCATTATCCATATTGTCTAGGCTCACAACGGTCCTGGTCAATGTAGATAATTACCTGTATTAAATACCAAAAGCCATGTAATTGGCTATTGAGTGAGTCAAATAGGCTCTTTAGTGCATATATTTGTGAAAGAGTGTAAGAGATGACAATTATATTGATGGTAAAACAAACAATGTTTTTTTTTCGAAAAAAGTCGGTAATTTTTAATGCTAAGTTATATGATTGGTCATAATTGTTTGGACTTGTTGGCATGGGAACAGCTACTTTCGCGCAACTGCGTGTATGTGACTGTGGCCCCGCCTAAAATCTAGATAATAAAGCTAGGCTTTCATTTCTTTTTTAATTAATGTCTCAAATCAAATGTATAGGGTTGACACAATTCTGTCTATGACTAGGAAACTCTACCACTGCTTAACATGTTCAATCAATAAGATTGCGTGAAAACTTTGAAATTGAAACGTTTTTGTTGCCGAAGAAATATTTTTAAATTAAGATTCTAAACCAATAAATACTTGATGTGGTAGAATTGCCATTTTCGAGATGTCTTCTAAATGGGGAACTAATTCTGTTGAGTATTTAACTTCAAAAGTCTTTTCCAATTTGAAAGCAGTTAATAAATTTCTAATTATACAGTCAATCAACACTTTGCTATTAAACAGACAAGACAAGACCACAAATCTCTCTAAACATCACTCCTTTTTTAATTATGTAACTAACAGTATTACCCATTGTATTGAAATATTGTTACGCCGGCCGGCTCTGCTCTTGCCCCGCTCTCCCCCTTCCCCCATTCCTCGCTCTCTACCGTGCTCTACCGCAACCTGTTCTAGCCCTGCATTACTTTACCTTCTCAATATCCATCTCTCCCTTCCTCACTCTCTCTCCCCACCCAAATCCAAAGATGATATAGTTGCGTATGGAATGTTTAAATCTATGCGTACGTACAAGAAGGAAGGTGAGACAAAAACCAACAGAGAATTGTTTGATTAACACGCCAACCATCGCTATTCGCAAAATTTAACTGCTTGTGATTTGTCTTCACTTGCGTTTTTGAAACTACTAAATTGGCTTGATAGACTGTGGACTGCCCCTAAATTGGGTAAGATTCTGTTTCATGATGACTAGAAGTAAACCCTCAGCTAGCTCTACACATTCAAAAACAAGCGAATCAACTATTCACGAAAAGCTAGATCTCATTCTCATTTTACAAAGACTAGATAAATTCGAAGACAGATTGTCTAAATTAGAGCATGAACAGCAAGAAATTTCCAAGGGGCTAAACTTTGTATCAACAGAAGTGCAAGACTTGAAAGATGGACTGAAAAATTTAAATGCTGTCAAAATTTCCAACCTTGAGGAGGAAATCGATCAACTGAATCACCAGGCTAACAGGAAAAATGTGATTATTGATGGGATGTGGTGGAATTTTATGTCTACTACCACTGCGCAAGGTCCCCCTGACAACTGTTGAGTGTCAGGCAAGCCTGAATAGAGCCTGGCACAGCCAGAACATAAGTAAGTCAGCCGGTAGAAACCCTACCGGCCCTGCAGCAGTCACTGCCTGCCCTGCAGCATTCACTGCCTGCCCTGCAGAGGTACCACCGGCCCTGCAGCACACCCTGCCGGCCCTGCAGCATGTACTACCGGCCCTGCAGTGCCATTACCATACCTATACCGGGTCGGTGAGCAAAGAACTATTATAGCCTGAGAACCGAAATTGATACCAAAGGTGCAGGAGCCCGACTTTGCAACATAGCTGTCTTCAAACAAGACCAAAGCCAAGGACCACAAGCCATAAGGACCAAGAACCAGGGCTACTCATTGCACCACCATGAGTAAGCAAGATTGACTAAGAAGCTCCGCCCCCTACTTCTGGGCGCCTGGCACATTTAACTCTATATTAACCAATCACTGTATCATATATTTATATCTCATGATCTGATTAGTGTAAACACTTCCTGCCATTACTGATTTGTTGCCCCTTGTTTGGGCATATGTTTTAATCATGTTCTGCCTATAAAAGGCAGAACATTTCACTAGACTCTTTGTATTGTATTGGGATTCTACCTGTGCTTAAGCCAAGTAGCATGATACATTTACCCTTATTATACATTGCTGGTTACGCTGTGTAATAAAGTATGGTTAACTCAACAAGTCATTGAGTTGTACGTTTGAGCCGTGGGCTCCGGTAACAGTTGTGGAGTTGGCATACTCCTCTGTTGGAAGTTGACCTCTGGAGTGAGGCGTTGTTGGTGGACGTTTGGTCGGCCCCCCAAAATCCACTACAGGGATTCATTACAGGACTAATGAAGATCTCTTCAGTGCATTATCAAAGTTCTCAGAAAAGATTAGTTGTGAGATCAACCTAAGCACTGACGTGAACAATTGTACAGAATTAAACAATCTGATAAAATAGTAGTGCAATTCCTACAGATTTATAAGAGGGATACTTTTTTTCTCTAGTAGTAAAAATACAAAAGTTTTTGCTAATGATCTGGGTTTCAAATCAAATGAGAAAAAAATTTATGTAAATGAAATGCTGACACCAAAGCAAGGTTCGCATTTTTAAAACAGCAAATGATTATAAGTTTGCTCGGACAAAACATCAACAATTCTTCTTACGAAAGACGGATAGTTCTGATAGTATTTACATACGTAACATAGATGATTTATGTAAATTGAAATAGTACTCTTTTCTGTTTAAACAATTTATTGTATATTGTATCGGTTTTTCATGCCTGTAGCAATATGTCGGGAATATTCAGTAAACAGTTTTTTGGAGAGAATGAATGACTTTCCACTCACCATACTAAATGTTAATGTCCAAAGCCTGCATTCAAATTTTGGAAACCTTGAAAATTTGTTGGCAGTGCATCCTAACTTTTTGATCTAACTTGTTTGACCGAGACTTTTTGGTATGATGACGAGATTGAAAATTATTGTTTGAATGGTTATTATTTTGTAGGTGAGCAACGGTCAACCAGAGGAGGAGGTGTTGGGGTCTATGTGCGCAGTGCTGCTGCAGAGGCATGCGAGCGTGGGTAAGTCACTATTGCTGGAACAGAGTCGTTGATGCTGAAGTTGAGGGGTGGCATCTTTGGACCTTGCCTTTGCCTTACAGTAATCTATCGGCAGCCCTCCACAGACATTAGTGCCTTTCTCTGCGATCTTGGGCGACATACTCTTAGCAATGTAGGTCTCTGTCATGTTATCGTGGGTGACATAAATATTGATCCACTGAAGTCTGACTCGGTAAGCATTGATTACATTAGCACTCTTGCTTGTGTTAATTTAAACAACATCATAACTTTACCTACCAGAATAGATTCTTGTCTTGACCATATTAACATAAATTTTAATAACAAAATTGTGAAGTCAGGAACAATTGTTACAAAATAGCTGATCCACCTACCAAGTTTTGTTAGCATTGAATGTGATAAAAATTATTTTATGCCATCCTTAAAAGCAAAAGCTCGCAACTATAAAAATTTTAGCGCAGAAAAGTTTATAAACGATTTGAAAAATGTAAATTGGACAAAAACCGTTTATTCTCAGTCAGATGTTAACATTGTGTATGATAACTTTGCAAAATGGTTTATGAGCATATGTAACAAACACGCCTCTCGAGAAACATCCAAAATTAACTCATCTAAAAACCCTTGGATCAAACCATCTGTTTTGAAATTAATAAACAAAACAGCTAATATCTATAAACAAACTTTGAATTCACCATTTAACATCAAGTTGAAAATTAAATTCAAGATGATAAGGAACTATGTTAGTAACGTAATTCGAGGAGCAAAATCGAAGTATTTCAAAAGTATATTTCAAACTTCGGACCCTGGAAAATGCTGGAAAATTATAAACGCAGGAAAACGCGGGAAAACAGCATGCAAACACCTCTTCAATTCCCAAAAAGCTTTGCCATAACAATATACAGTATAGTAGTGACCAAGAAATAGCTGACTAGTTTTGAATAGACCAAAGACTTTGAACAAACCAAAGAGTTTGAATGACCAAAGAGTTTGAATAGGCCAAAGAGTTTGAATAGCCAAAGAATTTGAATAAACGAAAGAGTTTCAATAGACGAAAGAGTTTTGAATAGATAGACCAAAATGTTTGAACAAACCGAAGAGTTTCGAATAGACCAAGAAGTTTGAATAGACTAAGAAGTTTGAATAGACCAAAGAGTTTGATCAAACTCCTTGGTTTGTCTTTGACATGACATATAGAAACACATATGACAAATTTGTCCACGCAAAGAGCAGATAACTCTAATGCTAAGGCACCTTACACAATAGTGAATGGAGAAAAAAAAGGCAATTTAAACCCTTTACTTGAGTTCTACCATAAAAAACAGACATCAAACGTTTAAAATATCAGATTTGTTACCTCACTGAGTTTAGTAATGGTGTAACCACCTCGTATCTGAATGTAAAAGTACTTTTTAGTTTGCAATGAAGCTAAAACATCCTTCTTTAGAAAATAATAAAACCTTTGTGCAAAATCAGTTAATCAAAATAAAATAAACTGTAAGTGGATGATTTATGTTTATGTAAGAAAGAACTGTACCAGTGATAGAGATGTACATATCTAGAAGCATTTGACAGGATATGAAGCATTAACAGAAAAGACAATTAGGAAGAGTTGGTGTATTACAAAAAATATAATGAAAAAATAAAAGCAATTGTAACTAAATGCTGGCTAATACTATCATAATAACATAAAATTTCAAAAATATCACATGACACATTGAGTTACTGAAATATCTGTTGTGTCATTTCATTCAGGTTAAACATACAATTTGTATTTTATATGCTATAAGAATAGCAATAATGTTTGTATAGAACAAAACTAATTAGTCGATTACTGACCAATGAGGTCTAAGAATAGACCCAATGAACCAATCAGATTGAGATCTCACAAATTACCAGGTGACTTATCCTTAAATCTTTCGGCGAAGAACTCAAAAACGCTGGAGAAGGCATAGTGGGGAGTGTGGCTGTGGTCGTCTACACCAGCTGACACACATTTCAGCTTTCCATTTCCTGTCAGGTCAGTGTCTAATGGCTTTTTACTTTTAATCCAACTTCTTGTTACCTAAAAATATAACAATGGCTGGCTGGAAAAGAGAAACAGAAAACAGAAAATTGTTTGTCTCACAACAGAAAATGTTGAAAGCATTAAAGGCCTTTAACAGTATTGGGTGTAGCATAGTTATGGTAACATCAGCAGTAACAGCAGTAAGAATAGCAGTAGTAGTAGCAGTAGTAGTTGTAGTAATGGCAGTAATAATAGTAGTAGCTGGTAGTAATAGTAGTAGTATTAACCTGTAGCAGTAACAGTAGCAGTAGTAACAGTAGTAGTAGCAATAGTAGTAACAGTAGCAGTGGCATTAGCAGTAGTAACAGTAGCAGTAGTAACAGTAGTAGTAGCAATAGTAGTAACAGTAGCAGTGGCATTAGCAGTAGTAGCAGTAACAGTAGCAGTAGTAACAGTAGTAGTAGCAATAGTAGTATCAGTAAAAGTAGCAGTAGTAGCACTAGTAGCAGTAATTGCAGTATCCACTCACGTTTCTGGTGTAAGAATTCACGGGAACTGAAATTGAAAGATCTCCAGTGAATGCATTTGCGTAAACAGTCTGCTTGAAGTGCCTCTCAAACTTCCTATAGATGGCAGCAGTAATGCTTCCTCCATCGCTATGAGATTTAATCGCTATCTTTGAAGCAGCTGCATCCATCACATAATTCTGCCACACATATAGCCCGTGATCCTCAGGCGATGTGCAGCCCTTTTAAATACAGAGAACAAAGTTTATTCATTACAGAACCCTCTGTTGGCAGTGGAACTCAGGCTTGAGAAATACAAAGCATTATACAAACCGGTATTTTTGGTTTTCGGTCATTACAGTTCATCACAATTACTCCATAACCACATTCTCCAGCCTTCCTGATGTATGGCAGCTGAGTGCCGGACTCGACAGATGTGGAATAAATCATTTTCCTAAAACAGACATTAATTCATTGAAAATCCAATCATGCAGTAATGCTGTACGATTAAACTTTACCTGTCATCCTAAAAAAAAAACACTATTATTCTTTCGCTATATGAAAAAACCATTATAGACAAACAAACAAAGTTGGCATGTGTATTTGTGAGGAGATAATACTTGAAATAGTGACTATAGATAATTATAGTTTCAATCCTCCTACATGATTTCTAAGATAACACAACTCCACGATGTCGGTACATTGGGTAAGAACATTAAATGTTGGGAGTTAGAGAATAACTATCACGACAGACAAACTTTTCATTTTGAAAAAAAAAACTGAACCAGTTTTAAACATTCAGTAAAGCTAAACGAAAAAAGCAAACAATAAGTAAAAAGCAACACAAGAAGCAGGCAAAGAACCACCCACTGTCGTGCCCACTGTCCAGCCTTGACGCTTCCACTGCCGTGTATGAGCACCAACAAGCATTCGCAGGTCTTCCAATCTTCTGAGGCAAATATAATGGTACCAGGGTTGTTGTAGTCCGGGTCTTCCCTGGGCTGTAACAGTGCATCATAGCAGATATAGTACACACATAGCTAGAGCGCACACATAGCTAGAGCGCACACATAGCTAGAGTTCACACATAGCTAGAGCGCACACATAGATATAGTACACACATAGCTAGAGCACACACATAGCTAGAGTACACACATGGCTAGAGTACACACATAGCTAGAGTACACACATAGCTAGAGTACACAGATAGCTAGAGTACACACATAGCTAGAGCACACACATAGCTAGAGCGCACACATAGCTAGAGCGCACACATAGCTAGAGCACACACATAGCTAGAGTACACTCATAGCTAGAGTACACACATAGCTAGAGTACACAGATAGCTAGAGTACACACATAGCTAGAGTTCACACATAGCTAGAGCGCACACATAGATATAGTACACACATAGCTAGAGCACACACATAGCTAGAGTACACACATGGCTAGAGTACACACATAGCTAGAGTACACACATAGCTAGAGTACACAGATAGCTAGAGTACACACATAGCTAGAGCGCACACATAGCTAGAGCGCACACATAGCTAGAGCACACACATAGCTAGAGTACACACATAGCTAGAGTACACACATAGCTAGAGTACACACATAGCTAGAGTACACACATAGCTAGAGTACACACATAGCTAGAGCGCACACATAGCCAGAGCGCACACATAGCTAGAGCGCACACATAGCTAGAGCACACACATAGCTAGAGTACACAGATAGCTAGAGCACACACATAGCTAGAGTACACACATGGCTAGAGCGCACACATAGCTAGAGCACACACATAGCTAGAGTACACAGATAGCTAGAGCACACACATAGCTAGAGTACACACATGGCTAGAGCGCACACATAGCTAGAGCACACACATAGCTAGAGCACACACATAGCTAGAGTACACACATAGCTAGAGCGCACACATAGCTAGAGCACACACATAGCTAGAGTACACAGATAGCTAGAGCACACACATAGCTAGAGCACACACATAGCTAGAGCGCACACATAGCTAGAGCGCACACATAGCTAGAGCGCACACATAGCTAGAGCACACACATAGCTAGAGTACACAGATAGCTAGAGCGCACACATAGCTAGAGCACACACATAGCTAGAGCACACACATAGCTAGAGTACACACATAGCTAGAGCGCACACATAGCTAGAGCACACACATAGCTAGAGTACACAGATAGCTAGAGCACACACATAGCTAGAGTACACACATAGCTAGAGTACACACATAGCTAGAGCACACACATAGCTAGAGCGCACACATAGCTAGAGCACACACATAGCTAGAGTACACACATAGCTAGAGCACACACATAGCTAGAGTACACACATAGCTAGAGTACACACATAGCTAGAGTACACACATGGCTAGAGCGCACACATAGCTAGAGCACACACATAGCTAGAGTACACAGATAGCTAGAGCACACACATAGCTAGAGTACACAGATAGCTAGAGCACACACATAGCTAGAGTACACACATAGCTAGAGTACACACATAGCTAGAGTACACACATAGCTAGAGTACACACATAGCTAGAGTACACACATAGCTAGAGTACACACATAGCTAGAGTACACACATAGCTAGAGTACACACATAGCTAGAGCGCACACATCACTAGAGCGCACACATAAATGAACAACTGAATTATGTGACTCACTCCTAAAGGAACTGGAAGCTTCTTCAAACCTAAACGGAGCATCACTTCAAATAACTGCTCAGTCACCATCTGAAGTAATACAATGTAGACTTATATACAGTTTCTTATACGAGTGAGTATGCGGTAATATATAATAGTACCATACAATAGTGTACAGTACTGTATAGTACCATACAAGAGTGTACAGTACTGTATAGTACCATACAAGAGTGTACAGTACTGTATAGTACCATATAAGAGTGTACAGTACTGTATAGTACCATACAAGAATGTACAGTACTGTATAGTACTATGCAAGAGTGTACAGTACCGTATAGTACCATACAAGAGTGTACAGTACTGTATAGTACCATACAAGAGTGTACAGTACCGTATAGTACCATATAAGAGTGTACAGTACTGTATAGTACCATACAAGAGTGTACAGTACTACAAGACTCTTCAGCTACAAACCTCCGCTAAGCTTTCATACTGGGTTTCGTTGTCTTTAGCATCAGAGTGTTGATCAAACTTGTAGCATTCACCTGCACTGTCCACTATCTTATCACCTGCACACAATAAAACTCAAGCATGTATCACAATTATATGGGGTTGTATCATTATTTCAGTTAATTATTTAGCTCAGACACAAAAGTAATGTCTAACAGACTAACATAATCAATTTTGAAAATCAGCAAGAAAACGAAGCAAAAATATTTGGTTTTAGAAGTTGCACCCCCCTGTTACATGATTTTCTCCAAGATGGATTTTATGCTCACCATAAAGATATTATTAAAGGTCTAGACCAAGATAGCTATAAAAAGTGTTTCCTATTCACCAGGTAGTAATGGCTTGCCTGAGCGAGTATATATGGCACAATATGACAGTGCACTTATAGTACATGAAACTGCATGAAGTAGTTACTAAAGTAGTTACTTATAGCTTGTAAATGCAGTTATAACATCACAAAACAACAAATCTAACTTTAACTTACTGTTAATATACTCAACTAATTCTCAAAAATGAGCTGATGACATCAATAAACCAACATAATAAGATATCTCAGTTTTCGGTTAATAAAATTATAATGAAAAGATGAGAACGAACCAATTAAATGTAAACGATAAAAAAAAACAAATAATCATAATTAATAACAGTTATATTGGTATTAAGGCTATGCACTTTCACCATCAAAACTTTTTATGTGAGGTAAATAAGTCAAACAAAAATCTTGCTTTCTGTCAGAGCTAATGGAGAAAATAAAAATATTGATAAATTAGAGCAACAATATTTCGTCAGTCTTTTTGAGAGATAATTCCCTCAATAAAAAGCTTATATCAAATACCAAAGTGGAAAAAAGTGATATGACGCCTGCTTTGCAACAGATAACATGAGGTAAGATAAGGCAACAGGTAACATGAGGTAATACAGATAACATGAGGTAATACAGATAACATGAGGTAATACAGTTAACATGAGCTAATACAGATAACATGAGGTAATACAGATAACATGAGGTAATACAGATAACATGAGGTAATACAGATAACATGAGGTAATACAGATAACATGAGGTAATACAGATAACATGAGGTAATACAGATAACATGAGGTAATACAGATAAGATGAGGTAATACAGATAACATGAAGTAATACAGATAACATGAGGTAATACAGATAACATGAAGTAATACAGATAACATGAGGTAATACAGATAACATGAGGTAATACAGATAAGATGAGGT
The DNA here is from genome assembly GCA_945261195.1 of Cryptosula pallasiana. NCBI lineage: Eukaryota > Metazoa > Bryozoa > Gymnolaemata > Cheilostomatida > Cryptosulidae > Cryptosula > Cryptosula pallasiana. The sequence goes on along the minus strand of OX183133.1, from coordinate 10,366,225 downwards.
AATACAGATAACATGAAGTAATACAGATAAGATGAGGTAATACAGATAAGATGAGGTAATACAGATAACATGAGGTAATACAGATAACATGAGGTAATACAGATAACATGAGGTAATACAAATAACATGAGGTAATACAGATAAGATGAGGTAATACAGATAAGATGAGGTAATACAGATAACATGAGGTAATACAGATAAGATGAGGTAATACAGATAACATGAGGTAATACAGATAACATGAGGTAATACAGATAACATGAGGTAATACAGATAACATGAAGTAATACAGATAACATGAGGTAATACAAATAACATGAGGTAATACAGATAACATGAGGTAATACAGATAACATGAGGTAATACAGATAAGATGAGGTAATACAAATAACATGAGGTAATACAGATAACATGAGGTAATACAGATAACATGAGGTAATACAGATAACATGAGGTAATACAAATAACATGAGGTAATACAGATAAGATGAGGTAATACAGATAAGATGAGGTAATACAGATAACATGAGGTAATACAGATAAGATGAGGTAATACAGATAACATGAGGTAATACAGATAACATGAGGTAATACAGATAACATGAGGTAATACAGATAACATGAAGTAATACAGATAACATGAGGTAATACAAATAACATGAGGTAATACAGATAACATGAGGTAATACAGATAACATGAGGTAATACAGATAACATGAGGTAATACAGATAACATGAGGTAATACAGTTAAACATGAGGTAATACAGATAACATGAGGTAATACAGTTAACATGAGGTAATACAGTTAACATGAGGTAATACAGATAACATGAGGTAATACAGTTAAACATGAGGTAATACAGATAACATGACGTAATACTGATAACATGAGGTAATACAGTTAACATGAGGTAATACAGATAAGATGAGGTAATACAGATAAGATGAGGTAATACAGATAACATGAGGTAATACAAATAACATGACGTAATACTGATAACATGAGGTAATACAGTTAACATGAGGTAATACAAATAACATGAGGTAATACAGATAACATGAGGTAATACAGATAACATGAGGTAATACAGATAACATGAGGTAATACAGATAACATGAGGTAATACAGTTAAACATGAGGTAATACAGATAACATGACGTAATACTGATAACATGAGGTAATACAGTTAACATGAGGTAATACAGATAAGATGAGGTAATACAGATAAGATGAGGTAATACAGATAACATGAGGTAATACAGATAAGATGAGGTAATACAGATAACATGAGGTAATACAGATAACATGAGGTAATACAGATAACATGAGGTAATACAGATAACATGAGGTAATACAGATAAGATGAGGTAATACAGATAAGATGAGGTAATACAGATAACATGAGGTAATACAGATAACATGAGGTAACACAGATAAGATGAGGTAATACAGATAAGATGAGGTAATACAGATAACATGAGGTAATACAGATAAGATGAGGTAATACAGCTAAAAAAAACACATTGCTGCAATTTTTATGGTCATTAGACATATTCAATAAAATGGAGAAAATTCAACGAAAGCTTCATGTACATATAGCGAACGTGCTAGCGATTTTGCTTAGCGATTGCGGAAGTCCCTCCCCCAAATTGCGCAACTTCCCACTGCTACCCATTCTTTAGCGATTCCGGCCAAACTCCCTGTTACAAGACATAGCCTTCAATTTATTATAGGATCGTTGATAGATCGGAGCGCTGAATATGACGAGACACTATTGGAAACAAGGCTGAAGATTTTTAACGTTGTGATTGGCTGATCAAGGAATCCGCTAGCGATTTTTGATCCCGATCAAAGCCTGGTGATAACCTCAAATAAAATGCTAGCAATTGCTTAGCGATTTCGCTTAGTAATTGCTATATGTACATGTGGTATTACACACAATATGCTTGCATGAGAGAAAACAACTCCCAAATCATCAAGAGAAAGCAACTAACCTGTCCAAGAGTAGCCATGAACAACTTTCATTCTCTTTGAAGGAGCTGCCTTCAATTTCATGCTGTCACTAGAGAAGACCTGCCGTATGTTTGGTCTTTCTCTGTGTGGAGGGAGTGTTGGTTGATATCGCATGATTGATAAATATGTTTGTAGGTTCGGCAAGTGAATAATATATGTAATATGATGTACATGTAATCATATATTATTTCACATACATATGCACACATATGCATGTGCTTGCATAAAGAATGATGTACAGACATAGACATGAGCTACACAGACATAGACCTAAATTATACATGCATAGACAGAAGTTATACATACATAGACATAAGTTATACACACATAGACAGAAGTTATACATACATAGACATAAGTTATACATACATAGACATACGTTATACATAAATAGGCATAAGTTATACATACATAGACATAAGTTATACAAACATAGACTTAATTTATACATACATAGACATAAGTTATACATACATAAAAATAAGTTATACATACATAGACATAAGTTATACGTACATAGACATAGATACTACATACCTGGGATTAGGAGTCAAAAGCCAGCGAACTGTATCCCTCAATTCTTCACTGAATATCTCTGGGATAGCTGGGTAGCTCGCTTTCTCTATCAACTTTGTCACACGCAACACACTGGTAGCCTCAAACTGCAACAAGACAACACAGTACTGACACATAGTAAGTACTGACACATAGTAAGTACTGACACATAGTAAGTACTGACACATAGTAAGTACTGACACATAGTACTTGAAAGCAGGTGCTGACAGGCAGCACCGACGGTAAGAACCAACAGTTAATAAAGATCACTCACTGGGATTTGACGCATGATCATGAAGTAGAGCACACAGCCAAGAGCCCATATGTCACACTTGTCACTAAACGGTGCATCATCTAACATCTCCGGCGCGTTGAATCCGAGGGCACCAACGGCTTGTTTACTTCTTGTGAGATAGACTGAGCTAAAACCGACAACGAAATAATGAAATCAACTTTTGCGACTTTAGTGATTTCTATGAAGCAACCAGCATGTTTACTTGACCCTCTTTGAGGGAATCATACTGTTCTAGTAACAATTGTTAATTGTATATTTATAACAAATTAGACCAAGTGACGTTGTTCTTACCCAGTATACGGTTTGGCAAGACCAAAGTCTCCCAGTTTGAGCAAATTATTTACTTGCAGAAATATATTTTTGGCATGCAAGTCCCTATGGATAACTTTACAGCTATGTATGTATTCCAGCGCTTTGCCTATCTGTATGAACCACTCCCAGATCTGCAGAAGAACAAGCACCGATACACTCCACTTTCTCATCTCTACTGTAAACTAGGGTTTGCAGCAAACGTAGGCAAGACAAAACAAGCGGATACAGCTCATCACAGGACTTTGATCATAACACCAAAGATTCCCTCTGCAACTAAACCATGTGTACGATTGCAGTGTGGCCATTCCCATACGCATCACCAATGGATGCTAGAGTTACCCAATACTTCGTTGGCCCCTTCCCCTGAGTTTGCCCTCATTATATGGCAAGAATGGTTCACCTGAGATTCCGATAGCTTGTCTCCTTTCATTATTCTATCATGGAGATCTCCCCCCTCACAGTACTCCATAACAATGCATATCTTTGCTCCATCTGCGTAACAAGCATGAGATTGCGTAACAAGTTGAGATTAATAGCATAGAGTTAACTCACCAACTAATTACATAGAGTTAGGACAATAGACAGTTACACAGAGTTAAAACAATAGACAGTTACGTAGAGTTAGGACATTAGATAGTTACATAGAGTTGGGACATTAGACAATTACATAGAGTTAGGATATTAGATAGTTACATAGAGTTAGGACAATAGACAGTTACATAGAGATAAAACAATAGATAGTTACATAGAGTTAGGACATTAGATAGTTACATAGAGTTGGGACATTAGATAATTACATAGAGTTAGGATATTAGATAGTTACTTAGAGTTAGGACAATAGACAGTTACATAGAGTTAAAAGAATAGACAGTTACGTAGAGTTAGGACATTAGATAGTTACATAGAGTTAGGAGATTAGATAGTTTCACAGAGTAGTTTACCTGGAAACCATTCTTCATACTTAACAATGTGTACATGTTTCAATTTCTGCAAAATTTCCACCTCCCGGTGAGCATCAGCTCTGTCTTCTTGTTCAAGAGCGGTGGGGTCCACAGTCTACAAATATAACACATACATTGTGTAACAGTTGGATCCACAGTCTAGTAATGGAATACATACATTGTGTAACAGTGGGGTCCACAGTCTAGTAATGGAATATACACATTGTGTAACAGTGGGGTCCACAGTCTAGTAATGGAATACATACATTGTGTAACAGTGGGGTCCACAGTCTAGTAATGGAATACATACATTGTGTAACAGTGGGGTCCACAGTCTAGTAATGAAATATACACATTGTGTAACAGTGGGGTCCACAGTCTAGTAATGGAATATACACATTGTGTAACAGTGGGGTCCACAGTCTAGTAATGGAATATACACATTGTGTAACAGTGGGGTCCACAGTCTAGTAATGGAATACATACATTATGTAACAGTGGGGTCCACAGTCTAGTAATGAAATATACACATTGTGTAACAGTGGGGTCCACAGTCTAGTAATGAAATATACACATTGTGTAACAGTGGGGTCCACAGTCTAGTAATGGAATATACACATTGTGTAACAGTGGGGTCCACAGTCTAGTAATGGAATATACACATTGTGTAACAGTGGGGTCCACAGTCTAGTAATGGAATATATACATTCAACATTGGGGATAAAAATAGATATTTTTAAATACATGCAGAGGCGTCCGTATGCCTTGTCCACGAGCACCCAATGGGCCTGCCACACAAGCCAGAATATCACCCATATCCATCTGACCGTCACGCAGGATGTTACATCCGGCGCAGGTTGAAGCAGAACGAACAAGATCAATTTTTCATCTTGTCTGTCGTGTGTGTCGTGCCGTTGTGTCCATTTATCAAAACTATCAATTTTATATTGACTATCGGTGGTTTACAAAGATCATACATACTTGTAGTGTATTAGTATATATTACAATAATTACACATGATCGTTGTGTTAGTCTGAAACTAAGGCCAGCAAATAATTTTTAAAATAATTATTGTTTGTAATGTAAAGAAATTATAAATGAATAATTAGAAGGCATAAAAGTTATGAATGATAAATTATAAATAATAATTTATTAATTACTTGACTAATAATGATAAACTTTGAAATAAAGAGTAAGTTTTAATAAAAATAAAATATAATAAATATAATCAGAGACAGGAAACCATGTGGAACGCACAAAATACTAATCCTGTTCATATTTGGTTGATTGAAAACTACGTCTGTCATTTTAGTTGTCAGTCAGACTCGTGCGGCATGCTATCTGTTGCCAAACACTGCCTCTGGGTACTGAAGACAGGCTCGTGTGGCAAGCGAATTACAGCGCAGGTAAAAACTCTTAATTAAGCAACATTTCAATTTTCCTTTGATTTAGAGTGTAAAAAAAACAACACTTCCCATCAGTAATATATCTTTCAACAAGCCCGTGAAACTGATGAATTGCGTTGGTTCAATAAATGAAACCAATCTACTAATGACCATACGATGTAATACATGGACCAAGTCCTTCATTTGAAAGCATTTTAAACATGCTTTAGAAACAAGAAAAGCTGAAAACCGTTCTTAGCTGTGAGTATCGGATACTTCAAAATCTTAGAGGGAATTGAAGAGATAAATGTGCGGTGGGAAAAGAAAGAGGTTGAGAAACAGAAGGGTAGCAGACGGAGGGGAATGTGAGGAGAGAAGTGATCGAGAGAGGGTGGCGAGGGCAGGTTACAGGTGACAGATGCTGAGCATGAAAGGAATCACATTTCATGGTGGCGAACAGGTGGATATGTATAAAAATACGCATTAATAATACCTTTATCACAACTTTTACTTGGTCTGATTTACGCTTGTATAAATAAACTTTGCCGAAGACTCCTTCTTTAAGAAACTCGAGCAATGTGTACTTTTCCATTGTAGAATCTGCTCACTACCTGCAATGGATGTGAATGGATTGTTATTTCTGGAGAGCGTCTATCTAGTACCAGAGTTCCGATAGCGCGACACAAAACAAATTTCTGAGGTTATCTAGTAATGCAAATGAATAATGCAGATTAGGAGTTTCTGCTCATGTAAGTTAATAGATCACTGAACCAATGAAAGCTTGATAACAGTGAGAACAATAGTGATACAGTTTTTGTTGTGTATAGATTGAATATTATCAGTTGGTTCTGTTAGGATACTGCTTCAAGTTACCTAACGTATATATTGCGATGTACTTCAATCAATTGATGCAGTATCAACCAGTAGATATGTATAAATACCTACCATGTATTCGTAGAGCGGTTAGTTATCAATCAATGCCACTGATAAAAAAACTACATATACAACGCATCAATACAACGATGGAGGTGAATGAGCTCTCTGTTAAAGCCATCATATAACCTACAGCAGTTTTAGATTTGTTAGCCCGACTTTCTTGGTTAGTAGGTATTTTAGATCGGGGGGAAATGGGCCATAGTATGGTATAGGTTAAGAATTCCTGCAAACACCGTTATGAGGTCCTGTTATTTGATCATCTAATTTTAAATGAAAACGAAACAGAATATAATGGATGTTGTGAGAAACCATAACACAGTGTATCAAATAAGTTTATGGAGTGGATACGGTGTGAATAGTCACTAATGGACTCGGCAAAATAACATTTCAGGCCGACAAAGTTTTATAACATCAAAACTCTTGTAGCAATTTATATTCCAATTATAGAATTTTAAAATCAATTCGATTATTGATCTATCTATACATGCAATAACTATCTACAGTGTAGATATATCTATACATACACTAACTATCTATCTACAGTGTAGACCTGCCTATACAAACAATAACTATCTACAGTGTAGATCTATCGACACATACACTAACTATCTACAGTGTAGATATATCTATACATACACTAACTATCTATCTACAGTGAAGACCTGCCTATACAAACAATAACTATATACAATGTAGATCTATCTATATATAATAACGAGCTAAAACATAAGGGAAATGATTATTTTTGGTTATTTGTGGCCACTGGTTTGAGTTCTTTTGTTCTTTCATATAGTAATGAATGTAAACGGGATTCATTGGGGTAATGAATGGAACGAACGAACAGGAATGAATGCAGACATAACTGAAACGAACATGGACAGATCTGGAATAAATGCGGACAATGCTATAAAGAAGAAAACTTTGACATCCATTTCTGGAAGTGTCGACACTCGTTAATGGTGATATATAAAACATCATTTCAACATTTGTTTCCGAAGTTGTCTATTCTGACAAAACCTGAAAGTTTTCATATTCCTGGAATGAACGTTAAAACGATAGTTTATATATCGGCAGGAATGAGTGTCAACACTTTTGGAAAGGAATGTCGAAATTTTCTTTTCCATAGCATAGTCGACATTCATTGCCGGTCAGGTGACTTTGTTCCAGGAGGTGCTTACGCTCATTCCAGCTGTGTCTGTATTCAACCCTTTTGGCGTTCATTCATTTCTATGTTCTTTTGCGATAATCTATAAATCTTACCAGGAATGAACATGGCATTGGCCAACACGGAATGAAGGTAGACACTTCCTTGAAAGATTGCATATGGAAACATATTTAGAGGTTCATTTAAAATTAATTTCCTGGGACAATTGGAGCTAAAATTTAACTCGTGCGGGGAATTGTTGACTCCAATGAACATTAGAATAGAATAAAGTGAAAGTCAAAGCTATGTTTCATATTTTACTGATAATGAATTTTTATACTTTTTAGAGCATTATGTCAAAATATTTTTCTTTACCCAATCGTAAGCATTTTCCGCAGGTTTTCTTGGACGCATTCTAAAAATTGTCTACTATCATTTCAACCGTTAGCCCAATGGAGGATTTGGAAATTAATGATGATGATAATATTTAGATTTTAAATGTGACAGGTGCCAGCTTCCTGTTTGGTTGGCATTGTCAGCTTGTTATCAACTACTTCTCCGTACCACCAGTGGTGTCTATAGGATAGTAAACAAAAATAGGATGGAAGCAAATGTGGTCAGAAATGAAAGCAAACTGGAATGAATCCATGCAGATCTGGGATAAATGCAGTCACCTCCTAAAGGAAAAGTCTACAATCCTGGAACCAATAATATTCTGAAAAATATTCCGTGAAGTGGCAACTTTTATTTCCAGTAAAAAATATAAATTACAATTTTGGGATTTGCTCAAAAATTGTTATAAAAACTCCCAATTTTTTACCAAAGTAAGCAGCTTCTGGAATGAATGCCAGCACTTTATAGTACAAAACATCAAAATGATATTGCTCATTGTATAGTCAAAATTTTTATCTAAATCTATTGATGTTCCTTCTCAATACTGCCTACTTTTGTTCACAGTTGGTCAGCATTAATTTCCAATTGACATACATCCCTATAATCAACAAAGCTTACCGAGCAGTTTGAGTTACTTTATCATTAGTTAAACATACACTGCTATTGATCTTTCGTACATATACATCATGTATCGATTGAAATCTCCAAAGCAAACATATAGTAATTTAGTTATAATAGTTCATGAAATATTATAATAATGATACCACAACAACAATAGTAATAATACTACTGGTATTTTTCTTCGTTTTTTCAAGCAAATTTTTTATAAACGGAACACAAGCAAACAACACTTGTCCAAAAATAAATAATACATGCTAATAAACTAATAATCATTCTGCAAAAACATAATTTATTAAAAAATAAACTTTTTCATTCATTCAGATCTTATTATTACGGTGAGAAGCTTGTTATATACGCGCATAATGTAGCTATTGGATGAGTTATAGTTAAAGGTAGCTAAGTGATTGTGAATAGTTCGAGGGGATTGGAAAGCCGGGGAGACACTTTTGAAGTGTTGTGCTGGATTGCTATATATATACCTAGTGAGTGATACAACATGGCGTCGTAAGCAAAAGGAAAGGAGGATTGTCGTATACTATTGTGTTTCATCATCTTGTGAAAGGAGTATTGAAGGGTTTATGATGATAGTAAACGTTGGTGTGTATTTATTAAGTATTAGCGCCGTCGTTATAGGACTGGTGCCAGTTGGTGGTAGTGAAGGTGAGTGTTTATTATTTGTTAGTGGTGGTGAATTACAACTGTTGTTGTTGAAGGATACAGTCAATAAGATTTGTTAAGGAGTTCGCATGTATTTCACCAGTTTTTAAGGTCAGTGTTGCTCAACACTTCAGGTTAGTGAAGTATGGCCTTGGGAATTGATTTTAATGATTCTCCTAAGTTAGTTATCAATCCAGATGACACTTATGGTTCATGGAATGCGTGGCTAGATGAATTCGAGCTTAGTGTGGAAATGATTACCTTTAAACTAGGGAAGGAAACAGTAAATGGGAGAAAAAAGATGTTTTCAAGGAGAGAATGAAACTGTTGGCTTTATTGCATGCCATTGGTCAAGGAGGTAGAGATGCCCTAGAGTCTTTTGGATTTGATATGAGAAGTGAGGCAAGTAGTGATTAACAAGTAATGGCTCATTTAAAAAATGTTTATGGTTCCGAAGAAGCAGTTTATGTGAAAACATTCAAGTTTGTCACTGTTAATCGGGCTGTGGGGGAGAATGAAAATGATTATCTGCTACATGTTGAAAAACTTAGGTCAATAAATTTTGAAAATAATGATAATATTAGGCAAGAATTTGCATTAGCTATAGATGTGAATGGTTTGAGAGAATCTTCACTGCATATTCAGCTGATGCAACAAGGTAATTTGAACTGGAAAGGACTGACTGACACTCTGAGGGCAAGAAAATTGGCTAGAGATTCAGAGAACATCATGGAGCTGTGTAAAGCAAATCAGCTAAGCTCCACACAGGTAACTGATATAAAAAAGAACATGCATGGTGATGAGTGTTACAGTAGTATGAAGGTACGTAACATTTGCAATGGTCAATCTGCTGCGAAATACAGAGGATATGCAGAGAAATATGCAGGAAAGATAAAAAATGAGGGTAGCCACAGCTGTGAGGTTATTTGGCTCTCCATAATGCTGAAGCGTGTTTTTGCTGTGGCAGAGATAGTCACCAAATTAGGTTTTGCTCAGCTGTACACTGCTGGGTTTGTGATGCTATGGGTCATACTTCTCAGGACTGCCCTTATAAAAGGTATAAACATACTAATAGGTATAGTTATCGAGGTAGTAGCAGTAGTAGTGAAAGGGAGTTGTGCTAGTGAAATGAGTGAGGTTCACATAGATCATGTAAGGTTTGCTGATTCTAAAGAACCGTCTTATGAGGCCGAGAATACCGAGGCCTGTGCACCTCCATCTGGGAGAGGTTTACTTCTTTCGGAAAATAAGGAGGAGGAGGTTGAGGAGCCACCTGTGACCCAACATAGAAGTGGTGCCGGAGCTGGGGGAGCTCACCACACCCTTGAAGCACCTAACAGACCTACCCATTTTGAAGAGCTGGTCTCAGCCCAGAGGGAGTCGTCATTTAGGCCTGCGGAAGCTTCAGCTCCTGTGGAGGAAAGCCAGGAGGTAGTTGCTGAGCATTCACTTGTGACCCGGCAACAGCTTGCCTCTGAGGCTGTTCAGAGGCCTCACTCCGGTGAGAATACGGAATGTGTTACTCTGGTGAGGTGAATAGTGTTACTCACTTAAAAGATATTCTGGTAGGCGAAAGTGAGAGTCAGTCAGGTGACTCAGATCCTAAGCCAGGTGGAATTGAAGGCCAATTGTGTGGTCCTGACCCAAAGCCAAATAATGAAGGTGGAACACCTTCGGGTGCGTGGTTTGGCATATGCTTGTGATGATGTTCCACCTCTGAAGCTAGACGTAACTGTTGATCTTGTGTATCGTGCTAGCTTGGGAAAAAGGGCATGTTATATAGGTGCATAATGTAGCTATTGGATGAGTTATAGTTAAAAGTAGCTAAAGGATTGTGGATAGTTTGAGGGGATTAGAAAGCTGGGGAGACACTTTTGGAGTGACCACACTGGGTGGTGGTTGTGTTGGGCTGGACCTGCTATATATATATATACCTAATAAGTGATACAACAACACTAATACCATCTTGAAATAAATATAGTAATTAATTGATTATGATAATAATAATAATAATAACAAATAATAATAATAATAGCAGTAATAACTAACAAATAAAATGAATGAAGATTCAAATGAGTAATAATTAATAAAGTTAGAAGACATTTAAATGATAATAATAATAACAATAAATATAATGATAATAATAATATTAAATATTTATATATTGTTATTCTTCTAGTAATAAGTAATTATAAATAATGATTATTATAATTATTATTATTATCATCATTATTATGTTGTTTGAGTTTCGTTGTTCGTCGTGTTGACATGACATTGACTGACAGTAGATAGCAGTCGTGTAAAATAGATAGTAGTAATAAATTAAATAAGTAGCATTATACTAATTGTGAAATATAGCCGCATATCAAATCCAATCAAACTATTTAGGGAACATTTTTGGCTTATGATGCTTTTGATGATTACGAGTCTAATTATAACATTTGAAAAGGAATAAAAGAGGTGAGCAGATGTGAGAGAAAAGCTTTTTGTTAACGTAAGTAGAGAAACTAACCTACGAATTTCCCCAAGTGGGTTTTTCCAATTGTCTAAAGCAAAAGACGCGAGAGAGCAACTCCACGTAAACAAAGATAGCTTTGATCTAGGAACTTTACCCAAATTTGATCTTGAGGTGAACCCTCAAGGCACCAACCCAGCATATAGTAGGTCCATGGTTTACGCTGCTTTCTTGGTTCAAGTTTAAGCCACTGTTATTTTCTTCTCTCACAAAACTCAGCACTCATCCGCTTTGACTCATCTAAGATCGTTGGAAAACTATTTGAACTATTTGAAGGCTGAAGAATGCTAGCTAGACGTGCATGGTATGACATGATTGATTTATGCAAAACTAATAAAGTATCGTTGTTGAAATTTGCTTATGATGGTTATTGCAATACTTTGTTGTTATTACTATTAATTCTGATGAGAATATTTATTATTTTTATTATTTATTATTATTTATAATAATAATAATTATTATTATTTATTTATTTATTATTATAATAATAATGTTTATTATTATTGTTATAATTATAAAATGAATAATAGTAATAATTATTTTTCAGCCAGTGCAGATAGCTTTTTTAACTCACTCAGGTTTGGAACATCAACAATTATTATTATTATTATATCATAATAATTAATAGTTAGTAAGTAAAGTAATAATAATAATAATCATCATCATCACATCGATCATAATAGTAGTGTTGTAGAGAGTGATGGTTGCAGTCACAATAGTAAGTCTAGTGGCAAAATTTTTTGTCTCACACTGATGATAGTAACAGTTGCTGAGAAAATATTGAGTTTTGAAAATTATACCAACTCTGTGCACCAGAATTACTTTGTTTTAGCTCTCGCAGTGGTTAGTTTCATGCCCAACACCTCCTATAGTAAAGTGAAACCAGTGACGCGTAACAATCCGTGCATTGCAATTCAGTGGCAGCTAGATTCATTATTATTATTATGATAAGTTACGTTTTCATTTAGAAAGAAAGGGCTACTATTAAATCTATTTTCATACCACCTTCAGATCTGAATCATCTACAATAAATAAATAGTACATCAATTGGTCGGCAAGATTATAATGCAGCAATAATATAACGTATACTAATATCATAAATGCCCACAGCACCCTGGAATATTGTTGGTTTACAATGCAGTTTCAAAATAATTGTTTTCAAGTCCACAACTTTGTAAGCAGTAAAATGCTTAGCTAAACCTGTTTGGGCAAAGTTTCTCCTATTCAACCCTTTTAAAATTTTGTTTCTAGCAGCCTGTGGTCCCAAGTTATTGACGATTTAGTAACTCAAGAATATGTGAAAATTGAAACAGAGCGTGTGGGACAAATTTCTATATTGATGCTTTGTCTTAATAAATGCTACGCTTGCATAAGTTTTGTGGACGCTCCTAGCTATGTCTTGGACGACCAATTTGCCTTCTATCGCTGTCCAGCACAACTGAGTATTGAGTATCATACTCAGTGTGTTAGGACAGCATCAGTAGGCAGAGTATGGCTGTAGCCAAACAGAGCAGTCGGCAGTAACTGTTACCTGGTGCTTTGTCTACTGTACTTCTATCCTAGTAGCAGTCAAGTGAAGAGAGAGTTTGGTGAGCTTTCAGTGTTTATTCTTGATAGACGCTTCTTGCTTGGCCTCTTCCTACTACACTGAGTAGGAGGAGAGCTTCAGCCAGCTGTTATATAAAAGGTTACATAATATTTCTTTGTGTAACAGGCAGCCTTTATAGCAAATACAAAAGAAAGGTGGGCTAGTATCAGGCAATGTAAATGAGCATAAGAAAAGTCTTGGTGATACATAAAAGCGGCTACTAGAAGAAATTTGAGTGGAGTTTTGAATGTGATGTATCTTTCAGTACACTCAAATATGATGTCATTTATGATACTCGTCTCACTCATGATGAGGATCTCTATCGGTTTTTACAATTTCCTAGGAAGTTCTACCTCAACCAAGGTAGTACTAAAGTAATTATTTATTATTATATTATTATTGTAATGGAATTGTGCGAGTGCCAGTGTGCGGACAGACGAGCCAGAGTTGTCTTACTAATTAAAAGAAGCAGATGAATCCTCAAGTGGAACCTCCGTTCCTACCGAGCCAAGGAAAGCTAGTTGTAAAAGATCAAGCTAAGGAAACCAAGCTACAACGGTTCCGGTAGCCATCTTGCTTCGTAATTAGTTATCGTTGTTGTGCATAGTTCGTAATGCGCATGTTTAATTATATATATTTATGTCTATGTTTTGGTGTTGTTAGTGCGCCTGTTTGTGTTCACCAATCATATTGTGTTTTTATTAGCCAATTGTGTCTTGTGATTTTGGACTGCTTTATTTACATATTATACTACATAAATAGGAGGGCAGAACGTCCAGTGAGTCAGAGTTTGTAGTAGTCGTGTTGAGTAGATACACTGGAAGCGTTAGGGTAATGTTGTATATTCTCGTAGCTTCGACTGGATTATTAGTGGGATCTAATATTGTCAGCTATTGTACACTTCGAATTATCTCTCGTTGTAAGGTTTTGTATCTATACGTTCAATACATTGTTGCTGATAATCTACAACTCTTCTCATACTGTCGTTGACTTGCTTACAGTATTACATTGTCGATAACACATTCCTAAAGATTACGATACACCCTTGGACATTGTCACAAAGCTGCCTAACACGTTTCTGTGAACTATACACGTGCTTGCAATTAATTTGTGAATCTAAAGTGAAACTGGATCTGTGTGCAATTAAACAGATCTACGTATTGTGAGAACAGGAGGTCTCCGGATCAATACAGATAGACTATTCATTTACCGTATACATTGGAGTTATTACTACCGGGATAGTAGTCCTGTATGACGGATTGTTGCCTTGACACTACGCAGCTACGCTACCAATAACAGCTCTAGTGCTCCCGTGTGCTTTACGTAGCACACCCCGCTATTCTCTGACAGGTGTCGGTGAAGGCTCTGTAAAAACCACGCAGAAAACCTTTACATTATTCATAATTATAATAATTAGTATCAGTATTATTTATTTTATTGTAATGCCATAATAATAATGATAGTTGATAACTGTAATTAATTTTTTATTCATTTTGCCCTGAGCTGACAAAACACAATATCTCGACATTACGAAATTGTCGAGTATGGATCAAAAACTTTCAAGTGTCAGCCATCTCGTACAGATGATTACAACATTAAATTAATAGTGCAGTAGTAGGTAGTCAGACATGCTCTTTCCATCTGTGAAGACCATTTTTGTCTAATATTTATATTTTACACGTAAATTGAGATAAATTATTTTGCCTGCCTATTCACACATATTATTAATGCTGAGCCTAGGCAACCAAAACACAATATCTGGAGATGTTGTGTTTTGTTTGCCTAATTAGCTCATTGAATTTGAGCTCAGCAGTCTCACGATCTGTGATCTAGGGGATTGTGTTTGCAGAATACAGATGAAGTTGAGACAATGTGTGAATTCTAGGTAACAGGTTCTGGTGATGGGATTAAAATCTGCTTATCTCATGACTTGATGGTGAAATTGACTAGATTAAATGTTGTGATCACACTTTCTCATCATTTAACAGCTTTGTATTCAAGAAGAATTTAAAGGAATTCTGATAGGATTATCCAACCAATTTTTTATCGCTGATTGTTGATTACGAGATAGCCTGTGGGAAAAGAATATCCCAATTGTATCACACCACTGGTTTGACAACCAAGATGAAGAAAAATGAAACACTTAGAAAATAAAAAGACTAGCATTGGAGTAAATACTGATGACAAAAAGAAATTCTATTACAATTTTTACTCTTTTAATTGGTAGAATACAACATAAAACTCAGTCATTATTTCATATATCTGTGACATTCTGGTTCCAAACCCTGATTATTTGATATTTCAGTCAATGATCTTGATCCGTCAGCATCCATAATAATAGTAATTGACGCGGAAGAATAAATTTAAAAAATCAACTATTATTTAGTTTAAGAGCCAAGTGTGTATTGTTTGTTCGTTGTTTGCTTCCAAGTATGCAACTAGCATGAATAGTATGACTTTTAATTGCTACGATGCATTAAATAACCTCAAGTCAGCACTGTATTGCATTGTGCTGTTGCACTAATCCCTAGAAGACAATGCTACTGGTCAAGCAAAACACAATATCAGCAGATACGGTGTTTTGGCTGCCTAATTAGATAGTAATAATGCGGATATGGTGTTTTGGCTGCCTAATTAGATAGTAATAATGCAGATATGGTGTTTTGCCCAACCAAAAAACAGGGGTTCGGGTGAGAATTCAGCAATAAAAGTTTTTGGGGTGATGTAACATAACCTGATGACATGAAAAATGCCAAAACGTGCATTATTTTAAAAAATTGGTTAGATATTGCGTTTTGCCAGCTCAGGGCATATTAATAATAATCATTATTACTCATTCATCAATGATAATTAATATTACTCATTCATCAATAATAATTATTACTCATTCATTAATGATAAAAATTATTATGATAAATAAATATCAATATGAATCATAATTGCTGGATACTCGGAAGGAATTTTGACAAACTGTAGTGAAACTCGGCTTTGTAATAAAAAAGATTATTTTAAAAGTAATGGCAAAAAGTCTTGAGGCTTGTCGCATATATGTAACTGAATGAAAAAATATTCATCTTTATTGCGCAATCGAATTTAATTCATTCCAAGACTTTTTGCAATGAATCCTGTTGGCGTTCATTGTTGTCTACATCAATTCCAATATCTTTGTTGGTCTGTGAAGTCGCGAAGCAGAACTTGGTAGTGGTAGTACCTACATGACAGAAACATTTTGGAACAATGTTGAAACTATGTTACATGTGATGAAGGAAAAGTTTAAAAATTATAGCTGAATGTACAACAGGAAACAACATCGATATGTATTTCAAAGAAGAAAGAGTGGATATGAGTTGATAGAGATGATAAAAACTGAATCAGTGTCAGAGGAGTAGAGAATTTGTATTGATAAATAATTGAAAAAAATGCAATGATTGTAAGTAATTACAATCTATAAAGTATATTAGAAAAACAGAGAAATTACAGTGAAGTGTTGTAAAACTTGAATTATTGCTGCTCTAACATAGTGTTGTTTCACAAAATAGCTATGTGTTATATGAATCTGGAACTCCTAGATCCTTGGGTGCAGAGAAGAGGGAAACATCAAAGTGATAGAAAAGATTTTAAAAAAATGAATCGAAGCTAAAAGGAGGATAATTAACCTCTTGTATCGATGGTATATTTTTTGGATTGAGCTCTTTTCTCCCCGGAAGCGCAATTGATGAATCTTTGGTGCGGTGAACTTGTAATGGAGACCTGTACTAGAGTCACTGACCTCACCACTGAGCTTGTAACATGTTGGACCTTGGAGGATATCATGTGATTTTTAAGTTCCCCTTTAAAAATGAGTATTGCTTGTCACTGAAAATTTACTTGAATAGTTTTTGACATGAGTACCTTCATCTTTCTTCCAATAAGGGCAAGCCTAGGGCCTACCTAGCCTCAGTTACACTAACAATTTCCTTCAGGCCAACAGACGAATCGGGTTGCCTGTCTCTACACCTTTTCTAATTTTTTCGCATGCTTCACCAAGCGGGGCTCCCAAGCCTCGGAAGCCTAACCCAGGACTGACAGACAAAACTAGAGGTATGCAACGAATGTCACCGTCATAGGAGCATCATTCCATCAATAAAGTTAACAGTGTGTTATCCTATGTGTACATTACCACAACATTATGTTTTTTGATAAAAGCTACAATTTGACACTTATCTACGTTAAACTACATATGGTTTGGCTCAGCACACTTTGTCAGATAGTTTAGCTCATAAACCAAATTGTTATGATATCAGGTCTGTTCACCAGCATGCAGATCAGAGCTTCATCTGCAAATAGTCTTATTGAGAAGGAGTCTAAGGAGTTAACTATATCATTAATAAAAACTTAGAAAAATAGGGGACCCAGAGCGGAAGCCTGAGGTACTCACGATACAAGTGGTAAAGGCTTGAAATGTTGCCCCCTTGGCAACACTCAGGGTTCTAGCTTCTAAGAAGCTTTCTGCCTACCGTACTGTTACTGGATGGAAGGAGTTGGCTAATATTTTTTTGATGTGCGAGTTATGGTCAATTTTATGAAAAGCCTTGGAAAAATCGAAGAAATTTGCATGCACTGTTTGGTTTTTGTTGACATAACTATTAATGTCATGTAACACTGTTACAAGATGGATCATGCATAAAGCCCCCCTTCTAAAGCCATACTTCCTGATATCATTGAAAGTTTCCAGATGATTAGTTAGCTGCCCAGCAGCTATTCTTTCCATCATTTTTCAACAAATACAAGTTATGAGATCAGTCTATAATTAAACAATATTGATTTGAAACCTTTCTTAAATATTAGTAAGACATTAGCAGCTTTACAAATTGCTGGTAACGTACTTACTACTATCTAACGATTACTGAAAAATCTTTGTTAATATTGAGGCAGTCCTTTTAATATCTGGACTTCTTCCTTTCCTTGTTTGTCTGGGCCAGGAGCCTTTCCTTGCTTAAGCTCAGCAATCATTTTTGCTACTCCCTCCTGTAAAACACCAATTGATGAATGTGTGTTGCAAATTACAACTGCAGTAGCAGTGGGTGCCAAGTTTAAAACGTTCTGGAACAACAGGTGAAGTTAGTTGACTTGTAATGAATGGAGCATTTGAAGGATTTGTAACATTGTAAAATTGATTTGTAACCTGGTAAATCAAGAAATAATCTAAAACAATGGATGTGTAAAGTTACAATTCTCTTGAGTTGATATGTGTAATAACTGCAACTTTACAAAATCCTTACCATAGCAAAACAAAATTGATATTTAAAACTTTTTAATAAATTTTATTTGATATCATAAACACAGATAGTAGTGTAGTATAGATAAAAAGCTTTTTTATAAGATAGAATAGATGAAAAAGAAAATAATAAAGTTCAAAGAAAGGAAAGAGTATATGGAAAATGAACGAGCTTTTGATTCTGTTTTCATGCAAACACGAGCGAGAAAAATATATTGATAAAATGCATGTTAGTGAGTTGCACAGAATGAGTATGGAAACATTCTAGAACATTGTAAATCATTTGATTAACCAAATAAAATGTAATGTGAAATGAAGAGGATAAATTTCAGCAGTGAAGAGGTAAATGATAATTAGTGTCACATTCACCAGTTTGGGACTGAGAACAACTTATCGATCCTGAACAATAAGTTTCTTCAGCATCTGCTGAAAGAAGACACGAAGAGGAGGTTTAGCATAAATTGTATTATATCTATTTGGAGGTTGTTGTTAACAACAGCCATGGTTCATAGCTCACCATGTGAGTCCTCATTCTCCTCATCTGCTGTAGTTGGAGCCACATTTAGTTGTCTGTATACGCGCTCTGCCTACTCACACATCACATAGACTAAAGTATCAGCTTGTTTCTTAGGGTTCTTCTCATCTAGGCCTGTTAGCGATCTGTATCTGTTGAACCGCTCTAGCCACGCAGTCCTAGCGCAAAAAAATTCCAGCTCTCTTCTGAACATTTAGGTACCCAAAAACAGCAGCCAGATGTAAATGTTATAGAATCCAATGAAATCCAAATCTAACTTGCTAAAACCCAGCTCGCAGCTCCATGTAATAGATAGGTGTTATTTATTAGCAAGCTAAATGTAAAGTGTTTACATGCCATAACAAGATATGAGTCAACCACAGCTTGTGCAAACTACTTCGGGTTTTGTCCATTTATAGGCTATCACATTTTTCCATACTTGTTTCCATAGTTATTCTTCCTAGCGACCGTTTATTTTGATGAACATCGTCTTCCCAGTGTCCTTTTTTAGGTCTGACAGGCAAACTGGCATTTTACACTGGAAATTTTTAGCCATCTATTTTTGGTTTCTGTAACTCTAATCGTTATAACACTTGTAGGGTGGGAGTCCAGTGCTACTCTTCAACTCAACTGCTATGCTTACAGCCGCAACGCTTCTATTTTTCTTCTAAACAAAAAGTTGCGAGATCTGCAAAGGACCAACAACCTCGTTCATATTCATATTTCGTCTCTGAGCAGTTCAAACAACTGAAAGAAAACAACCGTGGTAAGCACTAGTTTTGTGATCTAATGCACCATGTCCTTCACAAAGATGGCTATATTGATGTATATGTTTTTGGTCTCATTTATATTTACTCCCAATAAGAAGTTGTTCTGAATGAATGTTCATCCGATTATCATCCCAAATACAAGACTTGTTGTGGCTACAGTGTTTTTCGTTTACTTGTTCGAATCGTTTTACATTATCAGTGAATGAATAATTACAGTATACAACAGGCATCAATTCATTCTGCACTGTAGTGAAATGGAAGCTGGTTTTAGTGCAAAACAAAATTGAAAAACTAAAAAGTTGTTTGAGAAAGAAGCCGTGGTTTTAATCAAGACTTGATTAGATCATTATTTGATAATGCAACCAAGTGTTATAACATAAGTAATATTCTTGTAGCAGGATCTCCTACCAGCTACTTCAAACAAATAGCGGAAGCTTGGAGATCACTATCGGCAGAGGAACGTAAGGTAAGAATGATAAAGTGACAGCTATTACTTTTTACTCTAATTTAGATCTGGTTGACATCATTTCCACAAAGGCACGGCTAAAACTGCCCCTTGCAGAAATGGACAACTTTATTGTTAAGGTTGATTGATAGAAAATTCAACCTTTCAAACCCTGCGTAGATCACTTTTGGTGGCTATACTGGCTGTTTTGTAAAGTGAGCTGAAAGTGTCAATGTAGTTTTTATGGCTATTTTATAAATAACGGAATGTTTCGTTGAAAATAGCAATTTTATGGTATGTAACAGCATTGTGTGGTAGATAGATATGTAGTATGTTTGCATTGCTACACCATTAAAATCTTTTGGAACCCACAATATAACAAGGTGGTCAAAGTCTAGTTTAAAAGTTGCCCTTGTTATTAATTCACAACCAAATTGTAAATAAATGGAGTCTATGGATTATTTTTATGGTGTTGTATTATTTATTTTTTATAGAATCATAAACAACAGTTTTTTGCTATTCATTAATGTTGATAAATCATTATATTCTTTCCATTCATGTGACAACAAATATTACTTAAATAATAATAATATTACTTAAATCGTATTTTCTCTTATTATTTATCAGATCTGTTTTTGAGTTTTCAAAGAGTTATTTTCTCCTGAGAGTTCTGTAATACTTCTGTTATAAGGTGTACGAAGATCGAGCTCTCCTAAATAAACAGAAGTCAGATGAAGAGTACGAGTCTCTGACAGAAGAGGAAAAGGCAGAGCGGGTGGCATTGAAGCAAAAGAAGTTGGACAAAAGACATGCAATGGCTTTGAGAAAGGTCAGTATTCATATCCGCCGTGCTCTGTGTAACCACACACAAAACGCAACAGAATTCTACTGCAGCTCTACTGATGTTGGAAATACACTTTTTTATGGTCAAAAATATCTTAGTAATGTTGCTACATTTCTGTAAAACTGTTTTTCTTCTTGACATCGTGTTTATCTGATTGGTCATTGCCAACATGTTGAATAATGGATAGTGAACTATCACACGTTGGGTGGTATATCAGATATGAGACAAATCAAAATACTTGAATGTGTCTACAGCTGTATCTATAGTAAATAAACTGGTAACTGGGTAATTGGTAACTCGTATCGATTGAATTGTGCTCAATTTTATTAAATTTTTTTTAAAAGAAAAACAAACTTGTAAAGATAAAATGCGATTTGGAAAATTAAAAAAGGACAATTTACATGATTCCTAATAGCAGAGCTACCCTTTTACACTCACCTGTACCGTAAGAAGCTTGCTTGAAATGATTGACTCACTAAGGTTTTATTGATCAGGATTCTCCACTGGTATTTGTTAGAGGCAGGCAAATGTACGATACATTCCATTTAATAGCTACCCCATGCTTCTTTTAGTAGACATAGTACAATTATGTGAAATTTATACCTTCCCATGCACTTGGATGCATCCTATGTATTCCTGTAGGAATCAAAAGAGTCTGGAAAACCTGTTAAGCCAAGATCTGCATGGAACTATTTTGTGAAAGAAAACTATGAGGGACAAGGTAGAAATGTAAGTTGTCTCCTCTCTGTATATTTTGAAAGTTCCTTATGTATGTCATACTGTGCTCTTATTGTGTTGAATACTGTACTGTAGTACTGCTGTACTGTAGTACTGTTGTACAGTACAACAGTATAGTATAACAGTACAGTACAACAGTACTGTACTGTTATACTATCCTGCTATACTATTGTATTCTACTGTTGTATTCTACTGTTGTACTGTACTCTTGTACTGTACTGTTGTGCTGTACTATTGTACTGTACTGTTGTGCTGTACTATTGTACTGTACTGTTGTGCTGTACTATTGTACCGTACTGTTGTGCTGTACTATTGTACCGTACTGTTGTGCTGTACTATTGTACTGTACTGTTGTACTGTACTCTTGTACTGTACTCTTGTACTGTACTGTTATGCTGGACTCTTGCACTGTACTGTTGTGCTGTACTATTGTACCGTACTGTTGTGCTGTACTATTGTACTGTACTGTTGTACTGTACTCTTGTACTGTACTGTTGTATTCTACTGTTGTACTGTACTGTTGTAGATTGAACTATTTGAAAAGTTGAAATCAAGGTTTGATGCTTTATCAGCTGAGGAGAAGGAAGTAAGTACTGACTTGGCTGCTTGTGCACCAAACAGCAATTTACCTACAATGTTTTACCAAGTCTCTGTGGTTTGAGTATCGTTTATGTGGCCACGCTTTATTCATATGCACTGACCAATCGTAGAGCAGGTTTCAAGTGCAATGATAGGATGATGATGAAAAAATGGTGTTAGTTATAGTGTTAGTACTCCAGGGTGGATAAGATAAATAGCACAAAACAGATACTAAACTATTGATGTTATAATATATTTGTTTGTGACATGAATTGTTTGGCACTATTCAATAGTAGCCACTGATTGTAGTTTGATGTCTGTACACAGTTTAAAAACTTAATGTCACAATATTTAAAGTTGTCATCCATCGATTGTTTTGCGTGAAGCTGCAAATAGCCTATTCAGTTCTCCTGGAACACCAAATCTCAAATCGTTTCCAATACACGCAGCTTAAAGTCCTTACGCATAAATATTGATGAAATCTTGGATTTGGCTAATTTTCACACCATCGATAGAACTAAGGGTGATGGATTGTACAGGCA
Organism: Cryptosula pallasiana; assembly: GCA_945261195.1. Lineage (NCBI taxonomy): Eukaryota > Metazoa > Bryozoa > Gymnolaemata > Cheilostomatida > Cryptosulidae > Cryptosula > Cryptosula pallasiana. Next base: position 10,343,179 of record OX183133.1, on the reverse strand, counting down.
AAATTTTGTTTTTGTAAGAACAGCCATTCTCAAGGTAGAGCTGTTAAAAGATGATTTCAATACTTACTGTGTTGTCAGACCTGCTACATCACAAAGGTATCACTTTGCACTCTCTTCATTGGCTTTTGATGAAGAGAGTGAAGTAAAACGCCTCTAACTTGGTGGCAAAACTAGTCACTAAGCATTGGCATACATCCAATTCAGGCTCCCATATAGCTCGTTCAGTTAAAAGACAGAAGTATTTACATTTGGTAACAACAATAAAAATGTGGCTCAAAAACTCACTTTCAGGTGTTAACTGTGCATATAATTTGGGTACTGACTGTATGTGTAGCTAATCAAATCAATGAAGCGTTTCATTAGTGCAATCGAAATAAATGCTCTGTGTCCATATAGTAGGAGGTAACTTCACAAATCATGCCAATCACTCATAAATAAAGCAAATTTTGAGCCAGTAAAATACACAGAAATACTCTACCAACACGATTGAGATGAAATTACAAGGTTCTGTTTTGACAGCATACTTCTACCATCTTATCAAAAATCATTAACATATGCGACTATCAAAATAACTATGCACCCAAGACTCTAAATTTAGAAATATGTTAAAATTTGTTGGTATTACATTTTGTAGTAACCTCTTTTGTGATCTGCGATTTAGTGAGGTATTATCTTTGCTGTGTTCCTGCTACTAGTTGTATCGTTGTCTTTGTTTGCATTTTACAATACCTTTTATATTTTATCAGAATTACTTTGCAAAATTACTTTCCTTTTCTTCTAGCTTTGCCACTTTGCGAAAAGCATTTTTCTTTTTAAAAATGATATTGATGGCAATAAGTAAAGTATTATACATACAAATATAAAACCTCGAAAAACTGTAGCAAGTGGAGAATTGTGGAGTTGTCTGTTTAAGGATAAGAAAAAACAACTCTTAAAAAACTTTGGTTTTAGCCAGGGTGGTTTTCGAGGGGATGGGGCTCAGAAAAATACTCTTACCCTACGCCGTATCCTATCGGTGAAACCCCTACCTCTAGACGAAACCCCCTACCTCTAGACGAAACCCCCTACCTCTAGACGAAACCCCCCCCCCACTAAAAGTGAATTTTAAAGTTTTAAATATCTCATAAATTAAAGCAATGTTGGAGTTGAAAAAGTTATTTTTAAATTGAATAATATCAACAGATTTAAATATAATAATTTACAATCTAGTTGTGATGAAAAATACATCAGCGTTGCATTTCTGGTGTCGTTGTTTTGAATCAACAACAACAACAGTTTTCAAATCTGAATCACAAGTTGTTTGACTAAAACGAATATCGTACATAGTAGAATGTAAATAAATAGTAATTTTCAAACAAAATCGAAAAATATTATTATGCACTAGTTTAAGATTGTTTTTAGTATTTTGGCTATGACTATTCAGCGCTCTTTGACACTAAGAACAGACAACTCCCCTAGAGGTAGGGCTTTGGCGGTAGGGTATGTGTAGGGGGTTTATCTTACACCTCGGAGGGGAAGGGAGGATGTGTGGGCCTGAGTCTCTACCAAACTCCGCCTACAACTACAAACGCCACTCCTTGAGGGGCCCCCCCCCCCCCCAGCCAAAATTGGTTGGTTGGTGCTACGTGTGCTATTGAAGAAATAACATGTTTCACTATGATGATATTTTCATTACAAAATGTCGCTCCTTTTTAGAAATATGAACAGATGAACAGAGCAGACTGGGAAAGATATGAATACGAAATGAAAGGTTGGATTGACAAAGTTCGCAGGGATGGACTCGATCACCTTATCACTGATCAACTAGTGAAAAAATATCAGTAGTTATCACTCTGTCAAGTTGTCAAATATATATGTATATTCTTACTTACTCTGGCTTGCGCTTATGTGTACAAGTAGTGCAAGTTTTACACTATTACAATTTACACCACAATGGAACCTTCAATTTAACCCTTACTGTCTCTCAATCACTGGTTTTTATTGCTTTGATTGTTACTTTGAAGAATCTCAAAAGATTTTGTTGGGACTGTAACAGTTTTCGTGTGGTTATTGTGCCTTATCCCACATGCTACCTATACTTAGCCTTATGAAGTGCGGTAATGCCATAACCATAAATCATGTATGAACAACATTATAGTTGGGGCTCTCTGTTTTGTGAAAGCACAACTCCCATTTTTGCAGAGAGTCGACGCGGATTGGCTGATTTTACTTAGCGATTCAAATGAGAAACATTTCTTATAATTTTCTTCTACAAAAAGGCGTGAATTTCAACAACAACATTGGGTCGTTGTTGTTATTCAAATCGTTCAGATTACCAAAAAGGATTATGGAATATAATAAGTGTGAGCCTCAAAACATTCATGATGTTAGACTAGTGTTATAATATGTTTGGAATATAATATGTCCAGAATAAAGGGTAGGAAATACTTTCATAATAATTAATCATCAATTTATTCAATGACGATAATAATAAATTATAATAAATAACAAATAATAATAATATTTTTTATTATTTGATCATCATCATTGATGATTGAATGATGATGATCTTTTGATGATGATGATTATTATTATAGTTATTTGTTGTTGATGATGAGCATGATGATAATCTGTTCTGAACTATGTATGTAATAATATTATTTATTATAATTATTTTTTATCAATCAACAATGATATTATTATTATTATGATTTATGATAAATCATAATAATATCATTGTTGATTGATGAAAAATAATTAATATTACATCATACATAGTTGTTCAGAAAAGATTATCGTCATCGTCATGCTCATCATCAACAACAAATAACTATAATAATAATAATCATCATATTGTAACTGTTTGTTGTTGTTGTTGTTATAATAATAATAATAATAATAATAATAGTAATAGTAATGGTAATGGTAATGGTAATGGTAATGGTAATGGTAATGGTAATGGTAATGGTAATGGTAATCGTAATCGTAATGGTAATGGTAATCGTAATGGTAATCGTAATGGTAATCGTAATGGTAATCGTAATGGTAATCGTAATGGTAATCGTAATGGTAATCGTAATGGTAATCGTAATGGTAATCGTAATGGTAATCGTAATGGTAATCGTAATGGTAATCGTAATGGTAATCGTAATGGTAATCGTAATGGTAATCGTAATGGTAATCGTAATGGTAATCGTAATGGTAATCGTAATGGTAATCGTAATGGTAATCGTAATGGTAATCGTAATGGTAATCGTAATGGTAATCGTAATGGTAATCGTAATGGTAATCGTAATGGTAATGGTAATGGTAATGGTAATGGTAATAATAATGGTAATAATAATGGTAATAATAATGGTAATAATAATGGTAATAATAATGGTAATAATAATGGTAATAATAATGGTAATAATAATGGTAATAATAATGGTAATAATAATGGTAATAATAATGGTAATAATAATGGTAATAATAATGGTAATAATAATGGTAATAATAATGGTAATAATAATGGTAATAATAATGGTAATAATAATGGTAATAATAATGGTAATAATAATGGTAATAATAATGGTAATAATAATGGTAATAATAATGGTAATAATAATAATAATAATAATAATAATAATAATAATAATAATAAATAATTAATAAAATATTCATTAATCAGACATGATGATAATTGCTGCAAATCATCAATGACGGATAATTCTGTTTCAACTCAGTAGGTAGGTAGTAAGTATGTATTGCTATAATTAATAATTTTTATAATAATATTAATTAATACAACCTGAAAAACAACGTTGTCACTGCGCAGAAATTTTAGGTGACACTGGCAGTCCCTGTTTGATATAGCATACACCTGCGTTACCCTCAGGTGTACGACTAGTTCTGTCAGATCACTCGAGGCCGACATTACAACACTAGTAAGACACTGAGTCAGACACCGCCAAGTCAGCCACCGAGTCAGACACTTACACTACTCTTTAGCAGTGCTGATTTAGCACCGCATTTACTGCAGCGTGCTACTCCTAGCCCCATGAAGTGTAGCCACTTGTTGGTCAGCACCTGTATTATTATGCACTTTTACTTCTAGGCTCTAACTGTTATCTGCAAGTCTTCAAGGCTGTCGTCTACTTGAGAGATCTTACTAGTGTTCAATCAAAGAGGAGAAAGTGCTTGTGTGAGAGTAGTTTATTATTCTATTCTTCATACCTCTGCCTGAGCTCTTCCTACTAATCTAAAGTTAGATAACAGTTTCTTTGTGATGCAACAAGAGTAGTTCATTCTATTCTTCATATTTCTGTCTGAGCTCTTCCTACTACTCTGAAGTTAGATAACAGTGTCTTTGGGATGCAACAAGTAACCTCAGATAATAACACAAAATGTATGGCTTGCTTTAAGTAAAGGTATAAATACATAGCCTTAGATAACAAAACAAAAGTTTGGCTGACTTCACAGAATGTTTTGGAAGCATAGAATTAATAATAAAACTGTATGTAGATAGACCACACCAGTATATACAAAATGCATATCTTTGTTTAGGTAGATTCAAAAAGGTTATTGACAAGCACTAATTACAGAAATGTTTATTCTATAGCTGTAATAGTCATGTCCAGCAAAACATAATTCAACCAATTCCTATACAACAAAAATAAAGATGTCATTTTTCTAATTATTAATAGTAATTCCTAAGGCTAGTTTTTACAGCCAAAATAATAATAGTCATGGACTAGTAGTAGATGGTAAATAAATACTAATAATTGGTATTAGATAGTGACCCTGTAGGGAGAGATACGCCAATGAGCCACGTGCAATCGGCTAGGGATCCAAACATTGAATTAACGCGATCACGCTTATATATGCTATCATTGCGGTTGAAGAACATGCTCCAACAAATCATTTTTTTTCATTTCTCACAAAACTGTTAATCTTTAAAAAAATTATGGGGAAAAAATAGCAAACCTTTTCATGTACCGGGATAAATAATAAAAACGTCGCAAATCAACCTGGTTTAGGTATTTTTGATAACCTGATTAATTGATCGTGATATCTTTTGGCAGCACAGCTTTATTGTTTATATACAAAATATAGCTTTGTGTACGATAAAAAATAAAACCGCGAAATCTAGTAGCAAATATTTGTTTATTATTGTTATTGTTATAATTAATAGATACTACACTAGATAAATTGATATGCCTGGTAAGTTTCAATTTTTTAAATAATAATAATTATAAAGTGGAATTAATTGTATTGTTTGCGCTGAATAATAAATAATAATAAAAAATGCAATTTAATATAAATGTAATTACTTCTTATTAAGTGAATAATGAAAATAATATTGAAATTGTTTTAAAGTATAGGTCATATTACATCGTATTACATGTTATTATATAAGATAGGATAATAATTATTATTATTATTGGTCACCTTTGCACATCGATTTTAGTTTTTAATTATTATTATTAACAACAACCTTAATTTTATTAAGAAGCTTCAATTCTTTTTATTTATTACATTCCAGGTGTTTCAAAAGCATTTCTGATCATAAAACTTTACGATGGGGATCATCAGATTTATCGTAGCAAAATCTGTACCAAAGTTACAATAATAACAATGGTGTCAATCTGGATCCCTGGACTTTGACCCTTCATTGGTCCAAATTTAGAGCAACTTTGTCATACAAAAAAAATATTCCTGCTTGTAGCAGAATGTATTCTTTATTTTCCCCAATGAATTATGGAGATATGATTCTGCAGTAAAAAGTTATGATTTATTTTGTAAACCCTAGTATTTAGGCGTAATGATATTTTATATTAAATTTTGACCGGAAACAGTTTTGTTTGTAACCCAACAGCCGTTGCACGTGCGTTTCATACTGCGCAATGATTGGCGTATCTCTGTCTACAGGGTCACTAGTAATAGAGTTAATATAACTATTAACATTGAATAAATTAGTATTAAGTATTAAAAGTAGTAAACTGGAACACGTCGAGAAACAAATAATAAATATTAATAGTAGTGCAGTGAGTAGTGGTAGTGGTGTTAGAAGGAACTTTTCTCTACATGAAAACTCTTATTATCCTCCTACATACTGTCGATCATCGTCATCACTTTGCATATTCATTGGATCTTGAGTCTCCCTTAATGGCTATTGCGTCTGCAGCACATTGGCTTTTGCCTGCAACATGATGAGTTAAAAGTAGTAACAAGTTTTTTTTGATGAAACTGTAGATGGCTAGGTGGCGAAAAGTGGATAATACAGGTTTTCTGGGTCCTGATGAACTTTATGCACAGTTGCCTTCCGCTCATTTAATTAGGCGTCATGAACATTTTGTGCCAACCTCCATCTTGTACATGGACACGAGTGGTTATTTTCAAAGTCTGAAAGCTCCAACAGCAAACCATATAGCAGAGAAAGGTCAGTCTATTTGTTTTTTATAAAGTTAATGTCTTTAGCGCCATGTCGCCAGAAGAAACATCAAATATTTGTTAAAGGAACTCCCTTATCCAAAAGTTATTTGAAGCCATTTTTACTATAAAAGTGTTCTAAGCTTGAATTCTCTCACACCAATATCAAAGCCATTCTTCTGCTTTTAGTAGTGGCAGCAACAGATACTGTCGATTCAAAGGCTTCTTTAAATGCCAGGCCAAGCATCGTAGAAGATAATGAATCGTGGACAACATCAAGAAAGGCAAACATTACAGAGAGTTCTACCATTGATATTTCTGAGTCTCCGTGCAAGTCAGTCACTGCTGAATCGTCGCTTCAGAACGATCCAGTGATTGTGAGCTCTCATGAGAGCTTACCGAAAACGGTCGAAAACTCTCAAACAAACATTCTCACAGTGTGCAGCAGGCAGACTCAGCTATTGGATGCTATGTTTTCCCCACAACCTACACCATTGGTTCGGTCAACAAGAGTATCAACTAATCGAAAAGTATATGACTGTCTTTGTCACTATAGGGAAACACACAAAGGAAGTTCAATTTTTTGCATTGTATCTCTTTCTACGGAACTTCTGGATCTTCGACCTAGCTTTGCTTTTATGAAACGGAAATGTAGCTGTCATAGAGGTGAGAGGCGAGGTCATCATCCTTCTACTTGCTGATGCCACTTGTTACATGAAAATGATAAAAATAAATACATGAAGGATTCTAAGTGCATCAAAATTTTCTACATGTTCATAATTTTTTATTGCTATAGTGATACAACTCGCCCAGTTTTTCTATATTTCTCATGTTTATCAACTAATTGTGCTGCGCTGTAAAATTGTTACAGTGATTGATTAATCCTATTTGTAACTCGCGTATTTATTTGTTAGTCGCATAATACTTCAGCTGATTGGTCAATGCTTCTGTTTGCCAGTGTCATATATGAACAATGTATTACCTACATCAGTTTCAGATGTTTCTCAATAGACCACCATCAAAGCTTACTTCTCATGGTGTATCATATTTTTGTACTCTTTTGGGGCACAATGTAGAATATTTGTGCTTACGAAAACTATTTCTAAATTTGGAATAATAGTTCACAAGTTGGAGTCTACATGATCAGTTTGTTGTGAAGTTATTTTGGAAGAAAAAATAAAATTGCCTTGTCCAGGGCACCCTCACCACCCTCGAGCAGTATTGGCATGGAGCTAACTGTTACACCCATGGATGAAGTATACCAGCAATGCTAGCTGCAGTTACTATAGCTTCAATCACAATTCAAATGTTGGTATTTGTGGGAGTCGCCACGATGGTCTTATTTTACACAACTCTTTAGTCCAAGTTTGCAATGCAAGATGGCTAATTTTGGCTACATCCGGTACAGTTTTCCTTCAATCCTGGTATATTTCATCCATAGTTACATCCATCTTAACCTTCTGCTTGGTACAATCAGTTTGCTACTTTTGATAACGTGAGTTTTGTGTTGTAGGACGAACTCAGCAGGCACTCTGTCTGTGGCAGATGTCAACAGCTACAGCAGCAGCGGCATACTCACCTGACAATCGCAGTCAAGTGGTTGAAGGAAGTAGTGAATTAATACATAGACCCACACATAAAGTAACTTGATCTCCCTTTGACTTTTTTCGATGGTCTAGACATGTGACCATCATTTGCTCAGTTTTACTCTCTCAAAAATAAATTATCCAAAAGTTAATATGTTATTTTCAAGTTATGTATTTTTGTATAAAGGCATAGCATTTTAGTTAGTATACAATAAATAATATATTTTACAATTAAGCATTTTACAATTTTATACTTATGTAATTGTTTTAGACCGATGAGCTGATTAAAGCCACATTTTACAAAATATATGTGTTAGAGGTTATTAGCAATGGCGTTGTTGTATCTTATTAGTGTTCGTGCAGGTTTCATTTGCTCGATCACATAATGTAGTTATAAGTATCACTTGGTGATGATACATAATACAATGCACAAATATAATATTTTGGATGGATATTGAAAACTCTAAAAAATAAATTGATTGTCATGAGTGATAGCTGTTGCATAGACTGTGTGGTATTACGACAAGCATCACACCTCAAACGATGCCTTATCAGCGTTAGGATCCATGGTTATATCTACAGAAAATTTTACCGCATTTCCTTTTAAGTGTTCTGTATATGCCTCAAAAGCTAGCGCTAGACAACCGGCTATACGTCTCGCATTTTTGGTTGAGTCACAAGCATATACATGGCATTCCATAGACTTATCTCGAGAAGACATTTCTTTCACCATGATGAAACAAAAGATTCTAGGATAGACTGTATCCTGAATGCCGTAGGAGATAAATTGTATTGGTATTTTTACTTGCTTGAATGTTTTTATTTTGTTTTTACTGTGTGGTCTCATCTCCATACCCTGGTAGTAGACGTCTAAATTTACTAGCGGCAAGTCTTCATTTTTAGGCATTTTACTTATCGAGTCTATGACATCCTCAACAACAGCTCGGGTATGCTTTGAGCCCCACATGCCTTTGGTCTCGCGTTTACCCATATACTTTACAACAAAGCCTTGGGGCAACTTTGGTTGCTGAGGCTCTTCTTCAATCCTAATTTCTATTTCAGCTGAAGCGTTTGACGATTTTCGCTTAAAAATCTTTTTGACTTTGCCTTTAGTACTGTGTCTCCTCTCTTTCACCTTAGTGTCATCACCTTCGGCTTGGCTAATTGCTAAACCATCGCTTTTTCCTATTGTTGTTTGAATCCCCATCTCTTGAGTTTCGACAGATCTAGATCGTGCACTCATACTGCTGCTCATGCTAGACTGTCTGCTGATTTGAATGTCACTAGCTGATGAGCCACTTTGAGTACTAGCGCAACTGCCCACACTAATGGAGCTCACTTTGCTAGGATGCCTGTGCAGTTGGTTTCTTGCAGATTGAGCTCCTCCGTTTCTATAAAACTCTTCTAATTCATCGTCATCCATTACTTGCTCCTCTCCTGTTCGGTCTGCTGCTGCTCGAGCTGCCTAACAATAGAATAAAGCACTTCCTGTCAGTATTTGGTTCACACAGAACACATTGTTAAACATACACCTTTATATTATCGTTTCAATTTTCCAGACAGCAGTGATTGTAAACTGTCTTGCTCATTTCCTTGGTATCAAATTAAACCAGTATATTTGTGGAACTTGCTAGAAAGTTATACTCGCCATCTTTCTTGCTGTATGTTCACTAGGTGTAGTCGGTTGTCCTTTGATGTAGGTCACAAATTTAAAAATTGCTTCTCAACAGATTTTAAGAACTGATTATTTGACATAAACAATATATTTATCAAGTTGTCTGCAGTTTTTGATATTTATATATGAAATATTACTATTTTTAATGCATTATAGGCCTGGTCTCAGTTATAGGTTGTATCTAAAGGGGCAATTTCCTGTTTCAGGTCAACTACATAACAATAAAAGGGATAACTTGAATGCTTATTGAACAATATAAAATGTAAGCCGATCGACAGCCTCAACACAAAGTTCTTTTTGCAATCTTTTATTGCAAAACAAAAAATACAATCTTTTCTTTATCCACTCAGAGTTCAAAAAAGTAGTTCAGAGGTGTCAAACCTAAAATAGGCCATTGACTTCTACTCCAAAAGCCAAAGAGAATGATATTTGTGGGTTTCCAAGTTTAATATATAAGCTACAATATTATTTTTTAGCATAGTAACTATGAAATAGTGCTACATAGTTAGCAGAGAGAGCATAAATAGTTGAGAGGCAATTACACTGTTGACATGAATACAATTACATGTCTATTTACATTGTGCTATGTAAAACTGACTCCTGACACCTGATAGTCAACCAACTGAGGTCTATACCTGACTTATTACCTTTAGCTGATCGCGACGAAGGGTCCCAATATTTAGTTTCTCTATTAAATCGGGCATATCATCTGTTCCTATTTCATCGTGCGGGTAGTCTACCTCTCCCAGCTCATTATCTCTCTGGTCTCTTATTGATTTCCGACTGTATAAGGACATGTTTTCTTATCTATATCTTACTCCCTCAGTCAAAGACTATGTAATGTCCGCACCTGAAATAGTAGCACCTGATATTTTAGTATCATATAACCGGCCATTACATGGTTGCACTCAAAAAATAATGTCCTAGCGATGCATAACTATTCAGCGAGTTCACTCTTCATAGATTAACATCCCAGGTTTTGTGAATGAATGTAGCTGATGATTCATCGGTGTCTAACGAGTGCAAGGTTTAGCTGGATGGGGACTTGAAAAGGGTTTGATTAGAGTTGTTTTGTTTCCTCTTACGTCGAGGCTGCTCAAAATCATTCAGTAACTCCAGATACAAGTTCGAACTTGTACAAATATTGGGAAATAGAAGTTGGCTTAAATATGCCATCAAACTCAGAGCTGTGCTACTAGCATTAATGCCAATGAAGGTCGAATTTTACACGTGATAAACACGAGTTTAACTCCGGCGTTACCTGGCAAACCTTTACTGACATTCAATGTTTTTAATAAATCATGTACCAGTCATATGTGTAGAATATATAACCGTGTATTCAAAGGTATAAGTAGCCACCCCCTGGGAATAAACCCTGCCGCTTTTTTATGCGACACTTCTGAACTTTTTAAATCAAAAAATATTGATCTACTGTAATATCGAGCTGATATAGTTACCCCTAGTTTGATGTGTCGGCCAAAATTTCATTTGAAACAGATTTCCAATCTATTGCTGAATATATCTCAGGGTGCACAACAAACCAACTAGCTGTTTAGCTGCCGTGTTTGAGAAGGCAGTGAGTGTTTGTACGAGGATTTAAGTAATAAAACTCATCAATGAGAGATTATTTGTAAAGGTTGTTAAGTATTGACTTTGTACATTCAATACAAACTGTGCAACAATATGCCATGTTAATATAGTAGCTATCGCCGCAAGGTTCAGCAGTAATCATAAAATTGAGTGTAACAAATGATCGTCTAAGAAATTTGTGTTTTAACAATGTGAGGTGGCCGCCACCTTACTGTTAATCTCTATAACTTAGTCTTTTTAAGTGTTGACTTGTCTCCCTTGTTATAAAATATGAAACACCTCGTCAGGCTTTGCACAATCTAGGCCTCAATGCAAGCTGTAATATATATATTTTCACTCACCATATTGTCTATCATACAAGCAAGCCGTGCAACTGAGCCACAGTCACGTAACTAGCTCTGAAGGCGTATTGCCACAATACCTACATACATACGATTGTTGTAGCCTTTTGTAGTAGACAATACATTGCTAGGCCACTCCCTTAAATACAAAAGCTTTACGTAGCAGCGTATTGTGCGCGGACGTAGCTAATAGACTGCCAATAATACATATTGATTGGGTGTAACTTGGTTTGCCCTTTCTCATCAATACATTCAAATACCTTCTGATACTTCAAATAGATAGTATATCATCTGCTCCTACACCACTACTGATAGTATATCATCACATTGGTTTACATTTCCTTATTTTTCATCTCGCTATCAATTCCATTTAGTTTTTACAAAAGTGACCAAATATTTTTAAATGCACATCACGAGCAAGTTATTGTGTTACATGTGTTTTTGATGATATAAAAAATGATGTTTATGTTGTATTTTATTTACTGAGAAAAAAATTGGTTTAAGAAATATTAATTCTAACAATGGGTCAGGTGCTGTTGTCGTCAGCGAACTTTAATAGAATACTTCATCAAGGCTCTCTTGAGGCTTGCTTGCTGCTGTAGACATTCTCTAAAAATAAAGACAGTTGTTTTAATAAAATACTATGGAAACTTTTCTTCGTTGGATGAAACCATTTCTATGTCAAGATTTATTGGATGATCGCTGGAGTTTTAAAGAACTGAATGAAATCGTTTTAGGTTTTTTTCACTTTGCAATAATAGTTAACTTTTGCTTTGGCAAAATAATTTTGTACACCCATGGAAAACATCTAATTTAAAAACTTCAAATTTTGGGAGTTTTGCTCTCATTAAATACCAACTGCAAATATTTGAAAAAGAACCAAACTCAATTGCACTGCTTACAGCCTTCTATTAACCAACACTGGATGATACATTATATGCTCACCTAGCTGTGCTAGAAGTCTCAGAAGGGATGAAAATTGATGGCTTGCTGACTGAAACCCATAAATATCAGGTGATGCAGAGTTCCTTTCAGTGTTAAAGCTTTCACTTCTCTTACCAAACCTGCAACGCAATATGTAGCAAATGATTGGTGGAAGGTAAAAAAATTAATATGAAAATATGCCAATTTTTGTCAATCACATGTGCTTCTCACCTCGGCTGACCTACAGCAGCGTAGTATTTATTGAGCTGTATTAGATAAGATCGAAGTTCATTTGAAGAAGAAAAGCCACCAGGTGGCCTTGTTGGCATCACGTTTCCTTCTGTTACAATCACAATAGTGATGGCAAGGGTACAAAAAGCTATTAGTGATCGTCTCCCCATGGTTTCTGCAAATGAGAAAAAAATTTGTAGTCACAACTTTAAACAGTCTTTTAAATATCAGTTTTTGGTTCATAGCAGCATCTAATTTCCGAAATATGCTATTAGATTTCTTTCATGAAATGCGATTGTCAAATGGGAGCTTTTTACTCAAGAATTAATGAATAGACAACTCTCACTATTTCATGTATTTAGTGGGAAGACAACTTCTCTCAAAAATTTAAATCAAAATTTGCAAAAAGGTTTTATTTTATATGACGAATGATTGGTTACAGATTTTTTTACCTTTTGCCTTTAACTGACTATTTAATAGTTAATCTTCTAAAATTCTTGAATGTTTATGAGCCTTGCAGTGATATGAATATTTTGTGGTCGAGATGAACATGAGGACTTTGATAATGGATGTTTGATCAACTTTTGTGTAGATGAGTAGCACTGCTTGATGTCACCGTCAGAGAAGGTCAGAGTATTCAAACATCTCACCCGAAAATTGCTCAACGCAACTTAACAATAAAATTGTCTCAAATAAAATATTAATCTCTCTTTGTATGTTTGTAGTGTTTGTGTTGAAGAATCAACTTATTTTTTTTAAATTGTTTCAATTCAGTACATAAAACATTTGTTTTTGCAATGAAAATAGAGATGAATGTTATACAGGAATAATAATAAATAATTTTTTTACTCTGTGAGTTTACGTTCTCCAACCTTTACAGAGCTTGTCATTTAAATGTCAAAGCCTGGAATATCAGACTTTTATGAGCAACTCTCTTCTATTAGTCTTTTTGCAGAGGTGTCGCAACTTTTAGACAAATAGATTTCTTGCATTTGTTAAAAAATGCTGCATAAACGGTTTTTGTTTGCTTCCAGGAAATGAAATTTAAAAATATCGAAAATAATTTTTTACTAAACAAATTTTTATATAAATCTCTCTTTTACAAGCTACTGAACGAAATACAAAAGCTGAAAGTTTTAGTTGGGCTCCAAAAATTTTTTTAACTTTTGAACCAAAAGAATGATAATTTTTAAATTGCAACTGTCACAGATGAAAATTTATTTTCTGAAAGGAAATATGAAGTTTAATGCCTATTAAGATTTGATTCCACGGTTTTGATGCGGCAGCTACTTACCTCTGACAATGCTGCCGGTATGGAAGTTCTCGTCAGCTCCCTGCAACCAATGACGCCAACTCTAATCGACTTTCTTTTATAATGCTTTACTTGTTGGCATTATGAATGTCATTTACCGTAATAAGCATTTAGCCTCAGGGTCCAACAGCTCGCTGGGGACAGAGATAAGGGTAGAGACAAACATTCTCTGTACCCGCCCTCAGGGTTGATACAGGAATTATCCACGGTAACTTCAATTTGTATTGTTTTGTCAACTGTGATGAGACACCATTAGCTAATGCTTGTAAAGTATCACTTTGTTGTCAATCAGAGAGAATTGTTTAGTGAAATTAATGCTTGTTTAGTCAGTTAATAACTACCTGAGTTGGAAGAGTACAGCTGTCCTGTCAGCAGTGATTATGTAATATTTAAAATAAATCGATGAACCTGTAAAAAGAATTTTGTTACATCGTAGAATAAACGAGTAGCCAATGGTAAGTGGGCAGTTGATGTGAGCTTCAAGCTGAGGACCGAACTTTAGTACTTGTTATGGCATCTAACTACCCAAAAATTTCTATAAGTTTTGCTTGCAATGTGAGGCGCCATGGTGGTTTAACCAATGATTTTTTATTTGAAATAGTTGATCACATGTAAATGAAAAAAGAGCGTATGAAAAATATTGTATTTCCCTCAAATACGCAGGTAGTAATGTAGGAGCAGATCTCGGTACGCGCGGCAAAGTAACGCTAAAAGGAGCATCTCCTTTGTATAATCAACTTACTGACAAAAAACGCGAGTTGTGTGCCTACTATAGCAGCTTGTTATGTAAATTGGCATCTAATTAGGTGTTAAATGGATCAGCTACATTGTCAGTTGGGCAACAATCACTTAACGGACAGCTCGAGATAGTAGGCTGCCACAAAAGCTAACAAGCTGACGTCTCCTTATTATATATTGTGTGAACATGCGATTAGCAATCTTCTGGATGCTTCTATTTCCATTAGGTAATTATGAGTATTTCCATTATTACTTTCTCATTAGCTGAAGAGTTGAGCAACAATTCACTATGTTTGGGTATCCCTATTTCTTTAGAGGGTGCCTTAGCCACTTTATCTGTGGAAGAAGAACTTCTTAGAAAACTAGGGATGGGAGCATTAGACACCCGAGTTCAACCAACCAATCATGATGAGAACTCAAGCCAACTAATAGTCAACTGCACCAGATTTACTGTAGACAGAATTCTAGATTTGGTTCGTTTATGGTCTAAATACCTCGCATTTTTTCTAAAACAAAAATTTATCCCAAGTGTAGCTAACAATACCCTAGTAAACGTTGGCATGTTAGTCGTATCCATTGTTTTTATAGTTGGTTATTTTTAGCTTATGAGAGGCATTGAAGCAATTAGCTTTAAGTGGTTGCAGATTTGACACGTGCTGGATAGGTATCAGTGCACTCAATGATAATTCAACCCTTGTAGTTTTACAACATTGTGTATTGTAGAGAATACATAACACGTTGTATGTTTATAGAACCAAAAAACCCAGCGACTGGATGTGTTAATCTTGATAGAACTCTCCTGGTATGACGAGAGAATGAGCTGGAATCCTCACGACTTCACTGGAATAAAACGATTGCGTGTATCTGCCAGCGATATCTGGCTGCCAGATATAGTTTTGATAAATGGGTAAATTAGCAGAAAATTATCTTTGCGTTTATTTGTAATAGAAATATTGGGTTTGGTTAAGTAAGTAATACTAATACGTCTTTTTGTAGCGTTGGCACTCAAGTACCGTTTGACGATATCACAGAAACCGAGGACAATTTTGTGATGTTGAATGCAGACGGACAAATAAGTTATCAACTTTATCTACAGCTGAATAGTGCCTGCCCAATGAACGCTAGAATGTTTCCTTTCGACCAGCAAATTTGCAATCTTACTTTTGGATCCTGGACTACTGATCGACTAGTTGCTACTATATCAGGTTAGCCTGTGGTCCTCACCCCTGCACAAAGTTAATTATTTAGCATCAGAGAAAAACTATTGATGTCATCATTTCCAGTTGAGCTGATAAAATCTGTTCATCTTTTGATCCGAGGATGATACATTCTTTTGTCTTCCGCGAAAGACCTAGACAAAGTAATTGAAACTTTCTCTTCACTTAATTAAATGTTAGTAAATAATAATGAGGTTGCTTTATGGTGTTTGTTTGTAGAAAGAGCACAAGTGGGGCCTAATGAAAGAATCAGTGATCACGGCGAGTGGTGGATAGATAGCGCCACTCCCTTTCCAAATGTTCTCCTCAATACCAGCAGACCTCATGTTGACTTTGCAAAAAATGTAAATTGGTGAGTGAATAGATGTGTTTGTGTCGCAAAAAGTAACTCTAATATTGATTTCAATAATTAAATCATTTGCAGTTTTTTACATTTTAACCAAAGTTCAACTTGAACAAAGTAACTTATTGTTAGTGTTCAGTGCTTTCAAGTAATTGCACATTTCTGGTTTTGTTTTGCTGTCAAAGATGACAGTAACTGTCTTTTTAACTGCTTGATAGGCATCAGTTCAGAAAATATAAGCTTGCAACATTTTAAATGTCATGGTTTGAAAAAAAATTTTTCTCAAAAATGGTTTTGCTAGAAAAGCTTTCCAAATTGTGTTTCATAATTTTTGGTCCAAAAGCAAGTTCCTAATTAATACGCTGCACTCACATTTTTTCCATTTGTTTGTATTTGCATTGATGATAAATTAATGTATGTTTTTTATTGTTGATGGTAACAAGTATTGCTTCTTTCTATGCACAATTGTGTACAAAAGCTGCGAGCTATAGCGATGTATTCTAGGAAAGCTTGCAGCTATTCAATAAAACTTGAGTTCATAAACTGCTACATCTCCAGGTTTATAAAATACCAGCAGTAATACTCGTTGTATCATTATGCCTGCCGGCTCTATTCTCTCCCACTTTTCCCCTCCCCATCTCGCTCATCGCCCGCCCCGCTCTATTTCTCACTTCATCGCTCTTCATTACAATCCTTAATGTGCTAACAGACTCGCTGTCTACGAGCATAGAAAGGAAGTCATGTGACTTACAAACAGCGCAGAATTACTTGCTTGACACTCCAACCACTAAATATTAACAAAATTTAACTGTCATGCATCAATATTGTCCAATAGAATGCTGCCATACATCAATATTGTCCAATGGAATGTTTGTACAGAAACTCTCATTTCTCTCTGCGTAGTATTTTAGACTTTTATGCCCATTTGACACCCGAATTATCATCTTGTGTAAATAAAATTGTGATCGTCTCCACCTACATGTTTTATTGAAAAAATATGACACCAAATAATACCTCCAGTTTGACAAAAAAACATCAAATTTAAATTCTCGCATGCATTAAATCCAATGGAAAATTTTTACAGCAGTTTTTGATACACTCAGCGTAGCCATTCAGGTGTCTATTCAACTGGAATGACATTACACGCACACATACACAGATAGACAGACAGATGAGTGGATGGACAGACAGACAAATAAGTAGACGGACAGACAGACAAATGAGTTGACGGACAGACAGACAAATGAGTAGACGGACAGACAGACAAATGAGTAGACGGACAGACAGACAAATGAGTAGACGGACAGACAGACAAATGAGTAGACGGACAGACAGACAAATGAGTAGACGGACAGACATACATGTATGGGTGGACGGACAGACATACATGTATGGGTGGACGGACAGACAGACAAATAAGTAGACGGACAGACAGACATATGAGTGGACGGACAGACAGACAGAAGTTTTCATGTTTATTACATAGATTACATGTCAGAGAAGGCTTTTGAGTTCTGAGACGACCAAGCTGTACTCCATTTTGTGTGTGTCAGCAGCTAATCATGTGATTATCCAGAGTCTTACTTATTATTATTTATTACTAGCTTTTAATCACTGGAAGACTGATTGTAAATACTGTAGTAACAGAGTCAAAAAGCTACTTTCTGTGCCCCAAGCCTAAAATATCAGTCGCAATGCACTTGTATTCTAAATGTACTTTAACCATTGCTGTAATGTGTAGTATTGTTGTGTATAATACTGGTACATACAGTTGCTGTAATGTGTAGTATTGTTGTGTATAATACTGGTACATACAGTTGCTGTAATGTGTAGTATTGTTGTGTATAATACTGGTACATACAGTTGCTGTAATGTGTAGTATTGTTGTGTATAATACTGGTACATACAGTTGCTCATTATTTTGTGATTCAATAAATAAAATGATAGCTTTCATCCTATTCGCTAGCATTTTGTTCTACTTACATCAACATTGTGGGATTTAGAGTGATAGATAAACCTGGTCAGATCGATAAACAGAGGTATAGAGAGCTGGAGATTTCTAAAACCTTAATCATTTTTTGTATTGCGAATAGCTTTTTACTAGGACATGCAATCTTTTGTTTTATCGATTTATAAAACTATTTAAGACTTTAATTTTTCACGTATTAAACACTCAAAAACTCGATTGAAAAAAATTATCACGTCTTTTTTTTAATAAAATGTATATTTGGATATTGTATACAGTTTTATCAATTTTTACAACTAGCATGTTTATTTTATGGAGACAACTACTACAACGCTGACGCTGTCAACTTTTGTTTTAATTTCTATTGAGCTAATTTTTTCAACTTTATATTTTCCTCTAACGTAGGACAATATTCCAAAGGCACGGGTTTATTATAACCTTAGAGCTGCACAGGAAGTCCTACTACTACCTGAACAATGTATTCTTTCCTGTCACTCTACTAACTCTCCTCACACTTGCCAACATAAAGATTCCTGCCCGCTGCTTCAAGGAGAACATAGCCATGGGTCTCAGCATATTCATAGCCCAAAGTTGGTATCTTATCATGATAGCCCCGGAGCTACCTGTCACACCTACCTATGTACCTTTGATAGGTCGGTATAAAGTGATAACTCTATTGCCATGAGAAGAATAGATCTATTGTAGTGCAATAAGGGTTTTATTATTTTTTGGTATATTTCAGGTACCTGCATTGTGTTGTCAATGACGTTTACCTGTATAACGCTGCTGCTAAGCATTGTGGTCATTCATGTTCACGCACAGACGGCTAAAGTGAGAAGTTCTCCGCCATCTTGGCTCCTGTCCATCAGCCAATGTGTCAGCAGTCGCGACAACAGCTCTGATAAAGTGGTAAATTATGATTTTTTAAAGTCAAGTTAAGTTTTGTGCTCGTAGTTATGTAATAACCAATCTCTATTTGGTTTAATAAATCCCATTTAAATTTTTGAAACCAATGAAGCTAGTTTGACTTTTTATATTCTGGTGTTTAATTAAACAGAGGGAAAAATCTTTTTAATTTTTTGTGGGATTTTTTTTAACATTTTTTTTGTTGCAAATGTTTATTTTTGTGAGTTTTGGGACAAACAACCTCAACTTATTTCCACTTCGAGTGACGTCAATTTGGTTTGTCAGGAAGTGTCCGCTGATGAGAAATTTGGTCAAAGACAATCATGTTCCTGTGTGGAGCCCATGGGAAGTTATGACCTATTAAACAGCAATGGAGGGCAGACGTTGGGGTCTCAGGACAACCCCCTCCAGGTAAACAACTACGGCTGCCTGGTCCATTTGTATTGCCAATATAAAGGTCAGAGTATGATTCGTGGTATAAAATAATATAGAATGAGGTCAAGTGAATCTTATAGGTTGTTTTTTGAAACAAAATATGGCGTCGCTCAATCACGCAGACTCACTTTAAATTAGGAAAAACTTAGTGACTGGGTTCGTGTTTATAATTTTTTAGAGCACAATGTTTTGGGTGTCGACAAAGCATTTCTGTATTCAATTTGACTGCAATTTTGTATGCATCATAGAAAACTTTTATGATATCATTTGTAAGTATTTTTTAATAAATTTTCCATAATGTAGCATGAAAAAAACAATTGTGAAACAGAATTCCCCTCAATTTGATTTTCTCAGCCATCAGAATTTGGCAGAAACTTTTGCTTACTACCAACAGCATATTGATGAGCAAATAGCTGAAAAAGTTTTGAAAATTATATTGACATGAAATAAGTTTTTATAGACTTGCCAATAAAAAGTTTTCAATTAAATAACAAAATGGACTAAAAACAAAAATTTCTTAACACGTAACTTGTACAATGTGTGATGTTCAGATGGAAGGCAGTCTAGAAGAAATTCCAGAAAACAACCAAGTCTCGGATGCACTTTTACATCTGCTACGTCAATCCTCCTCATCAACATTGCAGACCGATTCAGGTAGCTACAGTATATTATTTAGATAGAAACTGAAATCTATTTTTCATTAGTTAGAGTCAATGCTGACACGGAGAGTATAGCTGAACATATTTCCGGTGCAGATGCTACAGCAGACGTCAATGGTGATGTAACAAGAGCAGACGTTGGTGATGTAACAAGAGCAGACGTCGGTGGTGATGTAACAACAGCAGACGTCGGTGGTGATGTAACAACAGCAGACGTCGGTGGTGATGTAACAACAGCAGACGTCGGTGGTGATAGAGACTCCAGGAAGTGTAACGATGCCCAAGCCAACCTGTCATATTTACTGCTCATGCAAAATGTGCTCAGCGTGAGTGCTAATATTCTTTTTATACAACTTGTGGCGCACAGTCTAAAGGAACCATAAAGCGTTTAAATATGAAAAAGAATGTAGAGTTATGAGCAAAATGGATAATCCAATCAAAGTGTCATTGTTTTTTTCCGGAAAAAAAAGTAAAATTATGACTTATGGCGGCTTTCTAAATATTTTCTGATTGACCATATTTTGAAATATTGAAAAAATATTAATTCAAAAAAATTTAATTGTAAATGATATAAAAAGCAGAAGTTTATATTACAAACGTAAACGCGCTCTCTTTGTTACAGAATAAATACCAGACAGAAAATAAAATAAGACGCGACAAAAAGGTGGAAGAATGGGAGTTGGTTGCAAATGCTGCGAATACAATATTCTTTTGGGTCTCTTGTGTGCTGGTGGTACTTACAGTTGCCTTCCTGCTCGTTATAAATGGCCGCGGTGGGCATTGACTTGTGAGACAAATGTGTATTATTCATAGCTATACTCTCGACTATTGTGATATATCTATATATATATACAATTCAGACATAGCAACTTTACCAATCTTATCATTTATATAAAAAAAATTTCTGTTGATTCGTTATTGCATATCATATGGGCACCACTAATGCGAGAGGTTTCTAAAAAAAATTATACGATGAAATGATTACTTGTCTAAATAGTTAATAGTTTTTTAAACTATTTTAATTTTGTAATTATGTCTTTAAATTATAAAGCATGGCTGTATAAAGAGCTTTACCAGTTTCTGTTTCACTTCATGTAAATACACCAATTGTGTGCGACGGCTCTGTCCATTTATTTAAGCGTATATAACTGTGTACAACAGGAAATGGTTTTATTACCGTAGTGAATAGAGTATATTTTACCCTGTAGCAATAACTAATGGATCGCTGCAGTTATACAACTGGATGTAATGACGCACGTTGTTGAGTTTCTCCGAAAGGTTGAATTTCCCCTTTCAGATTCACCTCGCGTTCTGTTGTTATCCATTATATTCTATTATTTGTTTGCTCAAAAATAGTTTGGATGGACGGAGTCATTGTCTGTTATGGTTAATCCGTGGAACAGTAGTGGAAAGTTGAAACATACAGTTGAACAAACAGAGAGATTGCAAATAAAATGAAATCAAGCAATTTCTCGCGATCGTCTAAGTTATTGCTAAAAATCTCTGACTTGTTCCAAAATATATACTGGTAATAACATGCTTTGAAAAAGATCCACGATAAACAGTAAGCAGCAAGGACTTTTTAATTTTAATATGGGGTGGTTGTTGATAATTTATGTCTTTAAAAAAGTTAAAACTTAAATTTTTTGCTGAGATGTCAGCAATAGACATTTTTAGGTTACCCATACCAATAGATTTGCTATCATACCAGCCATGAGAGGAAAAAACCTTTTGAACTGGTTTCTTTCAACGACTGCGAGTTGAAATGAGTGTATAAAGGTAGCTAGTGTAGATGCATGGTCAATCAATAGTCTGCCTTTCAATTAAAAAAACCCATTGCGAAGGATGCGTAGTATGAGCTGGGATAAAAAATCGCTGCAGGGAGCAATTGATATTCTTTGTTGGTTGGAAGGACCAACAAAGAAATACCAATGTCAGATTTTTGTAGAGGAGAGAAGCAAAAGCCAAAATTGCAGGAGATTGAAACGAGATGAAAAGAAATGAAAATCTAGGAGGAGAGCAAACACTTACACAAATTCCAAATAAAAATGGTCCTTGAGAAATTGAGAGACATGTCAGCTGTATCTGCCATTCGAGCAAAAAGAAAACTACTGTGATTAACAATGTTGATTATCCCATCAAGAGGGTTGGCGGCGAGCCCAGGCAGATTCACCTCCAGTGAGCAGAGAGCGACAGCATTGAAACATCAAGCTTTTTCATCCAACTCACCCAATTTTCTACACATTTTGTAATGAGAGAGTCGATTGATCAGACACACAGACAGAAATAGATGGGTAGGTTTTGGATTCCTTACCAGCTATATTAGTACATCTACATATTACAATTGTAGCAGATAAGTGAGTGAGAATACTAAAACTGTATTGTGAGCTGCCCCACCTAAGAGCAAGTCACTCTAAAATATGGACTATGAGAACACAGGCTATGATAATTATAAGACAGAGGCTACTTACAGCAAAGTTAAACTGCACTGGAAAGCACATAAAAGTAAATACAAATACAACAAAACCACAAAAGACCGCCGTCTGCCTGCACAATGGTCATTCAAAAAGTACGTTTTAAAATGCATCAAATATGATAAAACTCTACCAAAATAATCCTATATCAACAACTCGGAGTCAAAATATATTATTTCCGACTCTTCAAACTAGAAACTGTTCAAATGGATCAGCACAAGTGCACTACATTGATCGTAGCGCCAGTAATAAATAACTTTAGCTCAAGTCAAACTTCAAGTAATGCTAAGTCAAATATGTGTTATAGCACAAGAGAAAAAACGATATGATAACTCCAAAAAAAGCTCTTGCTGCCTTTACCAGAAAGTGCAGAGCAGAAATGCCTGCCACCCAGATATTTACATTTGTAGGATTAAACATGATGAAATAGTGGAGCAGCTATACTTGCAGATAAAATACAAGAAAGTTCAAATAGAAACTAGTGTAAGACAAAACAATAAAACGAGTACTTGGTGAGAAATCTCTCAGTCGACGAGCCTCTGTTAGGGCTAACCATCTGCGATGCAGAGCCCGATAACAAAATGAACGATATGAACTCTCAACGCCACCAAGTTGAGAGAGTTAATCAAGAGCGGAGACTCTAAGCCCAGTAAACAAACAATTATGACTAGAACGATATAAGCTGTGCCGACAACGACAGCACATCTTGACTGATATAGCAGCTGTACAACTCGAGTGCTGCCGTCAGGTGACCTGGAAGCGCACGTATCATGTGACTAGGAGAAGCTGCCTATTGGACGACTATTGTTATCTTCAATTGCGCCATACATACGGCTAACTTTCTTGTTCATTGTAGCCATGATCTGAGTGGACGTTTGGAAGCCATGCACTATTTCGTCTTTCCATTGAGTTAAGAGAATTCGGTCCTAAAACAGCCGAATACAAAATATAAACTTAATTAGACGCTATACTTCAAACTTGAGCATTGTATTCGAGCCCAGTATTACAGATTTTTCATATTTAAAAAATTTGGAGTTGCCTCCATTTTTTATTAGGCAGATAACTTCAAATTGAACAGTATAGTTTTACTGGGATACTTGAGACAGTGGACTGTATACATCTAAGCCATATCACAAAAATTCGATGCAACTACATGATACATGTGGGCCATAGAAGCAGCAACCAGCTGAAATAAAAGACAGTGGCAATGCCTACACGCTAGTAACCACCAAGGCCAACCAACCGGTGATGTGATGAATATTTTCTGTTCGTTGTCCTTGAGGTAGATGAGTATACAGTCCACCTTATTCATTTTCTGGAAGTCTGGACACACCTCCTTTATCTCCAGCATTGACACCAACTAAAGCACACAATAGAGGGTGTAGCAGCAATCCAAGCAGAGCCAAGTACGGCAGCGATTGACCAATCACACAATTAGCTCAGCTATTGACCAATCACACAATTAGCTCAGCGATTGACCAATCACACAATTAGCTCAGCGATCGAGCAATCACACAAATAGCTCAGCGATTGACCAATCACACAATAAGCTCAGCTATTGACCAATCACACAATTAGCTCAGCTATTGACCAATCACACAATTAGCTTACCTCAACAATTGACCAATCACACAATTAGCTTACCTCAACAATTGACCAATCACACAATTAGCTTACCTCAACAATTGACCAATCACACAATTAGCTTACCTCAACAATTGACCAATCACACAATTAGCTTACCTCAACAATTGACCAATCACACAATTAGCTTACCTCAACACCGGTCTTCTTGTTTATCTGGCCATCAGACTTTTTAGGGTAGAATTCGAGCCTATTGGGGTAGAGCTTAAGATGGGTCTTCTGCCACGTCTGAAGGAACGAGTTGCCTAACTTGGACACTTCCCCTTCAACAATGCAGTCTGTCTGTCCGCCTGCAGACCACACAAGATCATTCAAGGCTAGGGAACACAGTAAAGAGGACATAACTCCAACAGTATTAAAAAAATTAAACGTGAATGCACACGTACCTATATGATTGCCTTCGTCTCCCACAGACCTCTTCTTTTTGTCTGTGTCAGCGTTTATAGCGTCAAATACAGTTTCAGCCACTTCCTGTTGCCAGCGCTCGGACACAATCATGTTGAAGTTGTGGTATTGCTCCTGGTCTTGCTCAGTCAGCTGCAACAACCAATCAGCATCAAGTCTCCACAACAACCAATCAGCATCAAGTCTCCACAACAACCAATCAGCATCAAGTCTCCACAACAACCAATCAGCATCAAGTCTCCACACTTTCACTTGTACAAACAACCAATCAGCATCAAGTCTCCACACTTTCACTTGTACAAACAACCAATCAGCATCAAGTCTCCACACTTCACTTGTACAAACAACCAATCAGCATCAAGTCTCCACACTTTTACTTATACAAAGTGATACGATACAAGTAGAGGGGACAAACCTTTATGCCTTTCGTGTCCTCTTCATCAAATGAACCGATATCAAATGCGTCAGCGGCATTGACCTCTCCTCTGGGAGGAGTGATTGGTGGTGGATACTTCTGTAGGTACACCAGCTGCCAATCTGTGCCACTAAAGAATGCGTGCTCCTTCACCTCATTGGCCCTGTAACACAGACAACCCTACTAACTACTCTGTATTTCACAAAAAGACATGCTTCTGCTATGCAAGTCTTATTGCTTAATCTACCAGCGGTGAGAGAATCAATTTGAGAAGAAAAAAACTGGTGTGGAGCTGGTCTAGAACCTTCACTAGAGCACACACAAGACTACCTACACTCAGTCATTGAGCTACATTACATAGTTTCCTATCGCTGGCTCTTATTTCACAAAACTATTATCTAATTGCTTGCACTATGTCTACGCACCCACGACCTTGACATCCTAGCCGCTCCTCTACTGGTCTACGTAGCAAACCTCCTAGCAGACTTCTCATATCATCAGATATATCATCTGGAAGTTCTGCATCCTACAATATTGCCAGGCCACATCTATACTATTGCCAGGCCACAAGCGTACAGTGAAGCTATCATTTAGCCGATACGAAATCAATAAAATAGCACAAGTTGTTACCGCGGTGAGAAATGAGGTATTTCCTAACATTAACAAACTAACAGCCGCACAAAATATCAAGTTAAAATAAAACAAAATCAATTGATACAAATATCCATCTACATACGATGTTTACTACTGTAACACACGCCTAAAACAGAGTGTTTAGCACCACAGTAACACAATACAATCGCAGCAATGCCTCTCATTGTGTCATGGAAAGTGTAGCAACCATAGAATTGTGAGGCTGGATTGCAACTCTTTTATCACTCGGGCTATGGTGGCTTTTTCAGTCTATTGCTTGCAGCAACAGTACAACAAACAACACTATAAATCAGCTGGTTATATTTCACATTAATCTCCAAAAGATGACAAACCGACAATATACAATAAGTAAAAAAAATGTGAGATTGGTGCATTGAAGAGCAGACAACTCTTAAGTGAATTCTAACAACGCATAGATTGGTGCTGTGAACAGCTAACAGTTTAGCAACAACAAATAACTGCACCTCTACTAACAGAAAGTTTCAATAACTGTATAAGCTTACTACATACCATGGACTGTTCCGTCTAGGCAACATAGCATAGAATAAATTATATTTTTACAGATAGGTACAAAAGCCCAGAACTCATTCAAAGCAACACGAAATCCCATATACATGGATGAGTGGTGTAACTTGGGCTAATAATCTCTACACAATCATAACTAAACCCCTCTGCTAAACATTCAAGTCATTGAACAATGAAGCACGACTCCGAAAAATCAATTTGACCATAGACAAATGTTTCTTGCAATGTCTATCATTCATTTATTAGACAAGCATATAGAATGTATATAGGCACACTGCCAAGTGTTGGGAATGCGCAAAAAGTTACATAAACAATCTGAAAATCAACTTGTACAAGTTTGTACACCGTTACATTTCAGTTTGCAGATTTTTAGCGCATCCAATTGTTGAACTACATCAAATTATGGTATGGATGTTTTGGTCTATTTGAAAGAATAAATTTTGAATCATTGTGAAAATTATGAAATATGAGAAGAGAGGACAACTACAAAATAACAACACTCAAAAGTTATTATTCAGATCTAGTAATGTGGGTTTCAATAATAGAACTGGCTTAAATTTCCTGGAAAATATCACAGCCAAACGTTTTCACCAGGTTTCGTAAAACCATAATAATTATAAATAAAATTATGATCACTTTCTAATTATCATTTATAATACACTTAGTTACCAACATATAGAGTTCACTAGTGATCAATTGTCTGGAGGGGCAGCATTCCTTATTTAGAGATGGAGGCGTTTGACTAGATAGTTTGACTAGATAGTTTGACTAGATAGTTTGACTAGATAGTTTGACTAGATAGTTTGACTAGATAGTTGTACCGATAACAATAATTCTAGCTCATTCAGGGGCAGAATCAATTTAAAAAAAGCAAAAACGAACAAAAACGACTTGGGCATAAAATATTGCACGTAAAATTGAATAAAAAATATTAATAATGATGATAATAATAATAGCACATCATCAATTCATAATAGTAACATGAATATGAAAAACTGCTGTGGTAAAATACATGTGATAACAAAAAGCTTTCCATAAACAAAAGATAGATTATAGAGCTATCTAAAGATAGATTATAGAGCTATCAAAAGATAGATCGTAGAGCTATCTTCTATTTTTGAATGCTATCTTCATTTCAGTTTCTGTTATAGACCAGACAGTTACAATTACAATCTAACAGTGACTGTTATCTATGATTGCGCAACAGAAACAAATAACTAACTGTTACACTCAGCTAACACAATTTAATCAACCGTGCAAAAATTTATATTTTGTGTAAAATAATATGAATTATTTATCATCGATTCTATTATTAATACTGACATATATTATCATTATTGACACATTTTTATTTGAACAAGAACAAAGCTTTGTAGCCCAAAAACATGATTTGTTGCCTATTTCTAAAGACAAGGAGAATTCCAGGAGCAAAGGGCACACAACAAGGGAACACATATAGCTGAGGGGCTCACCAGTACTTAGAGAGTTGGTTTGGTGAAAAGAGGAAAAGTTGTGTATGTGAGAGCTCAAGAACTTAGGCCCTTTTACAATGCAAATACAACGAAACACGCCGCATTCACTCACGGTAAAAAAATCCTAATAATAAAACTTGTAACAAAATGTAAGTTAGTCCACATATCACCAGATATATTCTTATTTCAAAGAAGCTATAACAAATTTTCTGTGGTATCTTTGACCAGATTTGGGATTAAGCCGTGAAGGAGCAGATATAAAAAGACAATAAATGCGGATAATATTTAGTGTGTACCAGTAGTTAGCATGGCTGGGGTAAATACAATAAATAAATACAGTACACGGGGAAATGATTAATAAAAAAATAATATACTTATTTAAATTTACGGTTGCAAAATTTTAATAATAAAATTGTCCGACCAAGTAATGTATGACCATAATAATAAATACTAGCAATGGTGGGGGGGGGGAGTACAACATCAGGTATTATTTTGAAACTGAGGAAAAGTTTTCTATAATTTTTAATAATAGACGGGCTATCAAACATGCACTATTAGATATGATGTGGTCGGGTGGATATATACAAATAACATAATTACCAAAATAAACTAATAAAAAAACAGGCCATTTCTCAAGCCATTTACGCACAAACAAACACATTTGGAACCCCGACACGCTACTCAAATGACGCGAAACACCATATCAGTCAGACACAACCATAATTCGAACATAACATCATGGATAACATCACAAGTCACAACCAGGACGAAAAAAATGGCGCAGGGAGCAACAGTTATAAACAATGGCCTAATAACTCAAGAGATTGAAATTATGCAGATTTGTAGCAGAGTATCGCGGCCAATGACAAAGTAGTTTACAAGGGAGAAGCCAATGACAAGACAGATGATGCAATGAAAGGAATGCGCCGACGGGAGATAATAAATAAGTAACAACGTACGGTAGTTAGAGTCATGCGATCAATCTCATGCTTGTCTTTAGTCTTGTGATGTCTAAACGGGCTGTGACCCTTGAGCAGCTTGTACAGCATGCAACCAAATGAGAACCAATCAGCACTGGAGTCGTAAGCTTGGCCTTTAGCCAGTACCTCTGGTGCCATGTAGCCGTGTGTGCCTCTGCAATAGCAATGCTACCATTCAACAAAGCACAGACAGTTGACACGGGGAGCATAGACACAGTTAACCCATGTATGTCCACATTGGCGTGCAACAGTGGTATAATTAGCAAGTAAAAATAGCCATTTGGTGGTGAATATCCCCACATGGCAGTTGGCAGTGTGCCAATGCTCGGTTGTTGGTTGTCACCGCTCCACCAAAATGATACAAAACACTTTAAGGGTAACATTGACACATCTACAGACTCACGCAATAGGCAATTGAAGTGTTTCACAAAACCAGCAGTGTAAAAATCATAGTGTCTACAGAATACACCTGAGAGAACGGTGTTAGCCATGAAAACAAGAAACGATGTGCCAAAGATGGCCCCCAAGGAGTGGGGAGATAACTACTTACACACTGGCATGAGGTTTCTTCTTTGAGAAGTCATGAGCCAAACCGAGATCTGATATTCTCACGTGGCCAGTCTCATCAAGGAGTATGTTCGCAGGCTGTGAAAGAGAGAGAGCACAGGCTAATGTAATGGGCACATGTTAGAACATTCTAGACATCTGTTTTATGCAGTCAGCTAACAAACATGGTATACCCATGATAATATTCAATTCCCATTCGACCAGGAAAAACTATTTTCAAAAGAAAAGTTCAAACCGGCATGGAGTTGTCCTCTTATTAGCAAGACAATTCACATTGGCACAATGTTACCAATGCGACAGTCGTCACGTATCACCATTGCATGCAATATAATCACCGATGAAAATAACTACGGAATAACAAGAATATCTATTTAATACAAAATAAACAAAATATATTTTATCACAACTATATTCAGCAAGAATTCTGCATCTAATTATTTCTATTCCAATATACAAAATCTGATACCTCTAAGCTACAAATCTCATCACAATAATGGTCTCCACAGCTCTATATAATACTAACAACAATATGCATCAAAGCGCTGACCCTGATTGAATTGGCTGCAGAGAAAAAAAACCAATTTCAACACAAGATGTGAAACCAAAACGATATTCGTTAGTTATCAAAAAGGAGCGTTGGTGTAGATGAAACATTTACGCAGTAACAATAACATTCAATTTGTACTGAGCTATTACAAGTGAGCACTAGACGGCTTTTAACAACTCCATTATATGCTAACCATCCCAGATACTCTCTGCAGGCAACAATAAAACTGTCACTATTTCCATTGAAGTCAGTTTGGGTATAGATTAGAGGTAAGTAGCTGCTAGCTCAGTAATTAGAAGGCACGCAGTGCACAGTGTATAAGCCATCCAAAGTAAAGCTTTTATGAGATAAAAACTACTGGGACAGGTCGTATACAGGCAACACTGATGCGCGACATCAAATCAAATGATTGCGCTATCACAGAAGGCAGTAGTAGCTTGAGTTCTAAATTTCCGAGCGAGTGAAACTATTCCATTCTTATATTTAGCTTCTTAGAAATGAGTCATATTAATCCATAGTTCAATGAGACACTACGCTACTAATGGGAGATTGTAACAAGTGTAGACAATTCCTAAGAAAACTGTTGACAAACCTGGAACAAAGCCCAGTATGGAGTAAAAAAAATTTCATTTTTGCTCTGTGAAATGCCGCCACAGTGCATAAAAGATAATTTTGTCGTTCGTTACAGGAAGCTTTCGCGTTCATTTATCTTGACAAAAGCACAAACGCAGACCAAAATAATGTTTTCTCTCACAAAGTAAGCGCAAGGTAATAGTTTGTCAAGTTCACACTGTGGAGAACCATTGCATTCCAATGCACTGACCACTTCACTGTCGTTGACCATTGCTAATAATTACCTAAGATTAATAATCGATGATAAAATAACGTAAATACCCCTATTAATCATTTGTGTTTACTAAAATAATTAATTGCATTTTACACACAACCGTTATAACACCAGCTGGTGTTTGTGAAAAGACAAAAAATAAAAGCACATCAAATCAACAATGCCCTCACCAACTGCCCAATTACTTGGAAAAAACATTTTTGTATCAGTTTAAACATTAGCAAATCTCCTACCTTCATCAACTCTACTAGCAAAAACCCCAGTAGTGAGTGGCAAGCTGGAGTGGCAGTCAATACAAGACTCTACAATACTCTAGTTTGTCTCTCACTTCACCAGCCAACCACAGTTCACTCTAACTTTACCGACCAATCACAGTTCTCTCTCACTTTACCAACCAATCACAGTTCTATCTCACTTTATCCAACGAACCACAGTTCTCTCTCACTTCACCAGCCAATCACAGTTCTCTCTTACTTTACCAACCAATCACAGTTCTCTCTCACTTTACCAACCAATCACAGTTCTCTCTCACTTTACCGACCAATCACAGTTCAATCTCACTTTACCGACCAATCACAGTTCTCTCTCACTTTACCAACCAATCACAGTTCTCTCTCACTCTCCCAAACCAATGACAGTTCTCTCTCACTTTACCAACCAATCACAGTTCTCTCTCACTTTACCAACAAATCACAGATCTCTCTCACTTTACCAACCAATCACAGATCTCTCTCACTTTACCAACCAATGACAGTTCTCTCTCACTTTACCGACCAATCACAGTTCAATCTCACTTTACCGACCAATCACAGTTCTCTCTCACTTAACCAACCAATCACAGTTCTCTCTCACTCTCCCAAACCAATGACAGTTCTCTCTCACTTTACCAACCAATCAAAGTTCTCTCTCACTTTACCAACCAATCACAGATCTCTCTCACTTTACCAATCAACAACAGTTGATAACAAATTCACATACTTTTAGAGCATTAAAGAAACTGGTAAATTGTGTGAATGAAACTATATAATGCAGTGGTCACACACACCCACACGAGGGCATTAGACAAAACTTTACTAGGCCGCAGCTGAAGCACGGCGATGAAAGTTTCGTTAGGCTGGTCACGTGAGGGTGAAGACCACTGTAACTGATTTATTACGGCTAAAGTTTCACCCAATAACAGCGCATTGTGTGCGAACCTGCTCATCATTTCCTGAGGGATGCAGAAGCATGGAAAATAA
Source organism: Cryptosula pallasiana (assembly GCA_945261195.1). NCBI lineage: Eukaryota > Metazoa > Bryozoa > Gymnolaemata > Cheilostomatida > Cryptosulidae > Cryptosula > Cryptosula pallasiana. Next base: position 10,311,098 of record OX183133.1, on the reverse strand, counting down.
TTTAAGCAAAGTTTGGATTAGACTATTTCAATAAATAGCTCAGTATCATTATTATCATTTATATATTTAGAGTCCATTACTGATATGATAAAATAAATGATCCTCACTCAAAAAACCAGATGTGCTACTATGAAAACTATGCGCTCATTGCGAATGACCCTGACATTAGAGACCAGCCAATAAATGCACAAAGAAAATAAACCAATTGATGAGCTTATGTCGTCCAACGGTCCAATCATATGTGAACATCGCAACTGACACTGAACTAATCACTACATTTACCTAGCAACGAAATCGCTTTGACAGCAAAAATGGTTTCATCAACGATTAGCCCTCGCGTGACAAGACTTTAATTGTGTTTTGTTACACTAAAAAACCAGTAGCTAATACCATCAATGTTACAAACACAAATCAGAGCTCAACATTTTTATTTTGTACGACATATTAGAGTGAGAATTGATCCAATGGAGAAACGGTCAAAGTACACCATGCTTGACATTTTATTTATTTGCGACGAGCATTGGGGAGTCTGTTAACTATTATCATTATTATAATAATTTTTGCTGCTAATATTGTTATAATAATTATTATAATTACGTTTGTTTAAGTTACTTCAAGTGTCATTTACATAGTAAAATAATACAATTAAAGACATACCTTAAGATCTCTATATACAATGTTTCTACTGTGCATATGCTCCAGGCCGAGTATAATTTCCGACGAGTAAAAGCGAATTTCCTCATCTGTGAAAAGTCCGTGCTGTGATAGATGATAGTGAAGGTCGCCTCCATTCATGAGGTCAAGGATAAAACAGAGCTTCTCAGGCGTTTGAAATGCATACGTCATACAAACTATAAAGGGACATCCCTCCTACAATGTACAGAGACGGTATGTGTGTAGCAAACAGGATGTGTAGAGAGAATATGGAGTGAGGAGTTGATATAGATGGAAGAGTAGAAAAGGCAGGCTGACAAATGTATGGAAAAAAACGTTGAAGGGTGTGAATAAAAGCGCTGCAGGGAGGCAACAGACAGTTAAAGAGACATATCGATAAGGTCAAGGTCGGTTTCTTCTACACACAATGCACTGACGCAGACACAACAACTATAACATTGTGCGTGATATTCTACTCCGTGTGAGGGACCCCACTGAGGTTGAGCTGGTATATTGACAGAAAGTCATCAACAGAGAGAAAGGAAGCAATGCAGAGAGATAGTCAAAGGCAGCGAGAGTAGTTGAGGCAGCGATATTGTATAAGATGAGCAATGAGTATCGATCGCCATAATGTATTTAAGAGACAGCCAATTTTAATTAATGGATTCATCAGTTTGAGATGTGTGTTACCTTGGCAACGCTCACAACAACAAGGTTACGTATGATATTCTATCCAATCCACTTTGTGTCTATCTATTACTTTATGACATTGTCTGCCATACGCCAACATTAACTAACATAGGTATATTTGTTGTCCATAGATTTTCTTTTGTATCGCCACACGTCTAATATTGACAGGTAACGTTGTGTTGTAGAGATCAAAGTTTGATATATAACACCACCCAGTGCGTAATATCTGTGCATCCATTTAAAAGAGAATTTCTCATCACACTCAGCGATTTTCTTTTTAATCATCGATCAGATTCTACGAAAAGTCTAAGCCTCAAATATAAACAATATCATTTCAAAGACTATAATCATCATTTAACGCCCCTCAACACTGACGGAAACGTTCTTCACAAGTTTAACTCCCAAGGGAAGAGAGAAATAATGGTTTTGTTTTTACGGCAAGTGAGCTTTAGTTAGCTGGAAAACCGTGCATTGAGATGAAGCAAAGGTGACATCCATGTTATTAACCAGCGCACAACACCACTACATATTATTGATTTCACAAATGTACGCGGCGTTGCGGGCAGTGAGTTAGTGAGTGGTCCACAACACACACAACAATACATACATTTAATTAAAATATTTACATAATCGAATGAGAAATTTGATTGTGAGTAAAGAAGGTTGGCTAGAGAGAAAGAGCGAGAGAGCGAGAGAGCTTACGCACCGCTACATACAGATGTCTAGTCTAGCTGTCAATGAGTGCGGGAGGGAGTTAGTGGCAAGGTTGGGTTCACAGGCTATAAGGAAGAGCATCTGCTGTACAGTACACATACAAGTATCACCAATAGCCAGTAATATTTCACAAAGTGTATTCATTCACACCAGACTTTGGCCGTCACAAGGATAACTTCATGTTTTAGTATAAAACGATGGACTACCCAAGCATTGAATAGGAGATGAAATAGAGGTGCCTATTGAGTGTACATATACTGAAAGTGCAAGAAAGCCCTACATACATAAACAACTAGTACATCGATGTATGCATATGTCTATGCACTTACCCCTGTGCTAACTAGAGACAACATCATTCGTTCATTTCCTGCTAATGACTCTCCATTTTTCATCTTTATTCGTTTTTTGTCTAAACACTTCATGGCGTACCTGTAGATAGATTTATTATACACTATATATTATATATTACACACTATATATAGATAAGATATAAGATATGGATGTATATCGTGTACCGCCCACAAGCGCATTCACTATACACAAGTGGGTATACACTAAACACCAGTAGACACACTTACATTTTACCAGTGTCTGCCTTCCTACATCCATATACCTCACCAAATCCTCCCCTGCCGATAATTCTATGTACACTAAAGTCATTCATTGTGAGCTGCAATAGTATACCACATGATATACAAGTAGAAGATATAGTAGTATAAGATATACAAGAAGAAGATATAGTAGTATAAGATATACAAGTAGAAGATATAGTAGTATAAGATATACAAGTAGAAGATATAGTAGTACAAGATATACAAGTAGAAGATATAGTAGTATAAGATATACAAGTAGAAGATATAGTAGTATAAGACATACAAGTAGAAGATATAGTAGTATAAGATATACAAGTAGAAGATATAGTAGTATAAGATATACAAGTAGAAGATATAGTAGTATAAGATATACAAGTAGAAGATATAGTAGTATAAGATATACTAGTAGAAGATATAGTAGTATAAGATATACAAGTAGAAGATATAGTAGTATAAGACATACAAGTAGAAGATATAGTAGTATAAGATATACAAGTAGAAGATATAGTAGTATAAGATATACAAGTAGAAGATATAGTAGTATAAGACATACAAGTAGAAGATATAGTAGTATAAGATATACAAGCAGAAGATATAGTAGTATAAGATATACAAGTAGAAGATATAGTAGTATAAGATATACAAGTAGAAGATATAGTAGTATAAGACATACAAGTAGAAGATATAGTAGTATAAGATATACAAGTAGAAGATATAGTAGTATAAGATATACAAGAAGAAGATATAGTAGTATAAGATATACAAGTAGAAGATATAGTAGTATAAGACATACAAGTAGAAGATATAGTAGTACAAGATATACTAGTAGAAGATATAGTAGTATAAGATATACAAGAAGTAAAAGTAGTACAAGAGACTGATGTAATACAAAATAAAACAAAATGGTCAGACAATGTAAATCACAAAACACGCATATAAGGTTAATGGGGCTGAGAGATGATATGAACCAAGCATAAATACATAAATCTATCAACTAACCAAGCATTGTCTTGCTCTGTTGTTCAGTGATATGACATACACGGAGAGCACAACTACAAACACCCAACGTCATAGCCGACGTCACAGCCGACGTCACAGATAGTAAGAATATTATATAAAGCACTTACCTGCATATTTAATTCGAGATTTTTCCACTGACAAAATCTTGTAAATTTGTCACTGCAAATGAAACAAAGAACATTTAACACATCAATTTGAGAGAATCCCACCCAGTGTACAGCTGCTGTTAGTGGGTGTGCAAAGAATAATACATAGCACGGTGTAAGGTCAGAGCTGGTCAGTAAACTTCACCGCTGGGAATATGGCATAAACTGTGTGAAAGATGGGAATGAGGGAGAAAGAGAGATCAAATGGTGCGATAAAGTTGCTAGCTAGTATGCACTGTCCATACTAGATGGGATTAGGAGAGATGTTTTCTAATCTCACAGTTCAATTGGCCTTTGAGGAAAAGTTGTTAAACGCTCATTAATCACCAATAGATATAAACCTGTAGCGCACGCACAAACATCTGTTAACAAAACCTGGAGCACCTATCCAGACAATACTGCCAACAACTCACACACCTACAGATGTTTATTGATTCAAGACAATCAGGAAGACAACATTGCTTACACATCACTTTCGTTTAATAATGAAAAGGCCAACAAATATCTGTTCACAAACAAAACAGCTGGCTTCCTGTTTAATTTATTTCTTCTACGTCATACACATTATACTAATCCTTGCTTACGAGTAATTACCCAACATGTGTGTCCATACCAAGCAACAGCTCAAAATAAGACAGGAGGGACAGAGAGTGTGGACAGGCTACTGAAGTGCTACTAGTGCAGGCTGACTACTAGCTCAAATGAGTGAGGGTTTCTAACCTTTCTATGAAGCCTTCAAACACAGATCCCCGCAGTGAATCGCAGATCTCTTTTATATATGGCTGTAAAATATAATAGACAGCAGGGTTTAGGAACCGCACTGGCAGCAAAGGTGAGATACTCCAGCCTGCATGCGCCAAAGTGAAGAAATGAATTTAAATGCAACGTAAAGGGAGAGGCAGGACCTCTCGGATATGCAAAAGGAGAGGAAAGAGTTGAGACTCTTTGAGACCTCATTGTAAACTCTAAATTAATTCAATTATTTAGGTTTCCAGATATATATTGTGAAACTGTACATATATTGGTTTAGCATGTTCACCGAAAGTAACAATCAATTTTCAACATCCAAGTGCAAATTCCAAAACATAGCGCCGATCCATCAATTAAGCCCACGATTTGGCAGCAAGGTTTCTACATTTGTGAAGGTTTGTTGTTGAAAGGAAGATAGAAGTGAGGGGGTTGGTGAACCTGTTGACGATGGAAAGCAAGCAATTCATTATGACAGCGGCGGCGTTAGGTATTAACTAAGTGATATAAAGCTGCTTGGAGTGCTGTTAATACGGCACAATACAATAACCTCACTAGGTGAAACCCTTGACAAGCTCAGATTCAATTTGTCTCCTAATGGGATTCATTCAGTACTGTGAACCTTCCCCAGTCGCTGGCAGCAACAACAAATCAATTTGAGACAGCCTCATACGCGTGCGTGCATGGAGACGCTGAGCATACGCGACACGGTGAATTTCTGCAAGCTATCGCTGCACAGCTCACCGTAAAAAGTTAGAAACCTTACTAAAACGTTAAACATAAGACAAATGTGGTGCTACCAACTACGTGAGAAAAAGAGCTGATGGCGTTACCTCAAATATATTAGTGGGAAGTCTAGTGGACCTTTGGGCCACCGTCAATGCTTCTTGCACCTGAGCAACTGTCTCTTTGCTGTAAGTCTGCAAGCAAGCAACGACCATTGTAACAAGCCACTGCTATGAAATGTCACAGGAGCTTTACAAATGTCAACTCTTTCACCTTACAGCCAGATTTCAATGGATATAAAAGTGAGTGGGTCAAACCATTCACCATGTATTTGAGAAAGTTTTATCACTAACTGCAACTAGTTAAGTCACAACCGAGGGTTTATGACTGCAGTTGTCACAGTGACACACCAAAGTAGCGAGTGGGCCCTGGTTTGTATGTAACACACTCTTATATCATATGAATAAATTAAAGCGTAGAAAATATGCATCTTCTTTATAAGCAACACATAACTGTAAGCTCTCAACCCAAGATATCCAATATTGATCAAACAGTATTGCCAGCACTTCATTAGCTCAAACCAAGACACTGGTGGGGGGGGGCATTCTCTCAATATACAGTTATGTTGGTACGTATCCAGAAAACAATATGATCGAGAGAGTGCATTCTAATGATATATGAGATTTGTAATAGTATTCGATTGTTAAGAATGCAGCATTACATTTCTGTGTTCATTAGCTTTAGTATACGATCCAAACTAATATATGTACACGTCAGTAGTATAACTCGTGTATATATACATCCTAGTAGCACTGTACTACAACTATCTAGTATACATATATCGATATAGAGCCCAGCTAGTTAGTACCACCAGTAGCACTGTACTACTATCTAGCATACATATATCGATATAGAGCCCAGCTAGTTAGTACCACCAGTAGCACTGTACTACTATCTAGCATACATATATCGATATAGAGCCCAGCTAGTTAGTACCACCAGTAGCACTGTACTACTATCTAGCATACATATATCGATATAGAGCCCAGCTAGTTAGTACCACCAGTAGCACTGTACTACTATCTAGCATACATATATCGATATAAAGCCCAGCTAGTTAGTACCACTAGTAGTACAGCCAATCACTAACAATTAAAACGTGAGATTGCATTAATGTGCCAAAGCACAGATTTAATTGTACACTAGATTAAGAATTATTGTGGCTGGTAATAATGCTGTAGCTGCTGCTGCCACTACAACATACAATCAGCATTAGCGCTGCCCCACGGTGGTGGCACTAAGTCACCACTAACTATCCATATAGCTGCCAGCTGTCTCAACTAACTAGGACAGAACTAAGGACTAAGACGGAAGAATAGAGACAATAAACCATCCAGGTCCAGCGATCCAAGAATTAATGCGTGTACAGAAGCTAATGAGTTGCACATATGACATTACGTATATTTCGCTAGTAAATATCAGTTACTATACACTCAGTGTATTGTGTAATAAGTACATTATCTATTCTATATATACATTAATTATATAATACTATTTTTGAGCAGTCCAGTGAAACTGATATATTTGTACACACTATCCGGTAATATGAGTAGGCGCATACGCACATGTGAACGCGATACCAGCTCCTTCATTACAAAGTTGTCATATATCTCTCTTCCACGGTCAATTCTCTCTTTGTCTGTATCTATTTTTTTAAAATCTTGAATCTAAAAATACCGTAGCAGCTTATCAGCAAGCAACAGACTATTATAATTAATGGCTACGACAAGTATACGCTAGGGAATACATTTCAAATGCTTCTCTCATTGGAGGGTTGCCCAATAGCACGGTTGACAGCAAGCAATACAAGAGAGACACTTATTACCTGTTCATAGAAATCTATCTGACACTTTGGAGTGTCTAACAGCAGGTTACAGTATTCTTTGAATAGTAGAAAGCCTGTTAACAAACAAAAAACAGGCGATGAGGAGACAAAACTACATTAACTAACCACCAGTAAGGCAAGCTGTCACTCAAAGTTTATGCGACAGACAAAATACAGCTACTCGTGTGCCACGTCGGTGGAGAATATTGAACGAGTAGCCTGTAAACACTACTAGTTACTAAGCTGGCAATCAATCATGGTTGACAAAGAGTCAAAATATTGAATCTTCTGAGAGTTGAAGCAGTTACAGGTATTACTCTCACTCACTCACTCACTCACTCACTCACTCACTCACTCACTCACTCACTCACTCACTCACTCACTCACTCACTCACTCACTCACTCACTCACTCGTGTATAAACAACAAAACCAGGATAGTCTGGTCTCATGGTACTCCTCATAGCCTGCTGTTATTATTAGAGCACAGACATACATTCCCTTATTGCCCAATACAAAATCTACATTCAGATAGCAATTAACAATTCGTACACAAAAACTGATATAAAACGTTCAGCTGTTTTTATAGCTAGCTTCCATCTTTCATCAGAAAATTTATCTCATGTAGACAATTACTTAGTGATGCACTTTCTATAACTTATAGATGTAGCCAAGGTGGTTGACTACATCATCTATACAGACATTTTACTAAACACTACCGTCATGTGAAGATATCGTAATATAGTATAGTGACCTTGAGCAAACTCCTTACTACAACAAGCTAGATTATAATCCAATTGCCATGAAATTACAGTTGATCACCTTACATAGAGATTTTATCTATTTTTACAAATACTAAACCACTATAGCTACCGAATGACAGGGTTGTGTGACACCAGTAGGGCTAAAGCGTGCTACAACCGCTATCAGACCAAAAAGCTTCGTGTCATTGGTGAGACTATACCGATGTTATAGCAATCAAAAGACAATTAAGACACATCTTTGCCACAACCAACCACCCAATTCACCGTAGAATTTATGTGCTGCTAATAAATAACTTTTTCCCTTAGGTTTCTACGCTAACTAGTTGGACATGATTGTAATCCATTTGCTTTATTTAAATTCCTTCATTTGTTTGCGGAAAACATTAAATGGCAAACACCAAAAGAGACCAGGTTATAGACAACACAATGAGTAGAGATGTCGACAGTTGAAGATTACCACATGCGGTAGACAATGTCGTATTCATTATCTGAAAACCATCAGTCACAACTGTGCTGCAGTTCAATTGACCAGTTTTTTTTTAAATTTGCTGTCACTTGAAGACTTTTTAATTTTAGAAAAAGAGTAGCCATATAATTTGTAAAATCAGCGATTTAGTTGCCCCAACAGAGTTGATCAGCAAACAACCGACTGTATTATGTATGTATTATATTATTACATAACCAAAATGGCAGCGATTGCAACAGCATGCCTGTTGGACTATCAACATTAACAACAGCAAATGATGTATTAGTGGGTGGAAAACATTGAGTACAACAATAAATCCATATAAACAAGACTACCTCATATAGCTAGACATAACCAATGGTAGTATACCTTCTACAGCTGACTCACCTATTCTTTGATGAAATATCTTGTCAAATTTAACTTCTTCTATCTTCTCAAGATATTTCTGCATCACACTTCGGACACTGCAAAAACTTTTTGATTAGCGAGAACCATCTAATTTGGAGAATGAAAAAAAACAGTAATAAAAAGTAAGCATTTCACCAAAGTTGGCGCACCATACCTCGCAACAGCAAAAAGTCACTGCTACTGCGAGCCATCGACTGAAACTCTTTTCAAGGATTCACGTCACAATAGCCAGTTATAGCTAATTGTAACATACATTGCTGAATACCCACTCCTACAAGCTGACCAAAGCGTGACAAAAGCAGAGCACAAATGAGCACAAATCATTCTGTTATGTTGAGGATGGACATAGAAATATATAATTTTTGTGTGCACCATGTATTGGCATTAAAATAAAACTAAATATATATAAAAAAGCACCAGAAAAGTTTTTAACAACTCAGACAATATCTTACAGCAATATCCCAGATTGCTAGGACTTCCGATGCCTAATGTCAATGTATAAGAATATTTCTCTAGACACTGTGGGATAATTTAAATGTCAGGAGCACTTTCATGGACTCTCCAATTGGGTATCAATGAATTGGCAATTGCGCTTTTTCTTGTTGCGATGATCAAACCGTTTTGTTTCATAATAGATTATACTTGATAATACACTACCAAGAATGAACGCGGCAGCAATTTTATTGGGCTGGTAAAATGTATTGTAAACAAATTTTCCAGTATAAATTTTTCCTCATCAACTTGTTTCATACATAGCATTCTAATTTATATAAAATGCGAAACATCAGAGGAATATGCCATAGTAGATGGGGGAAGATAATAGTAGTACTTTAAAATTTCTCGGCAACAAGACAGATTTGATTTTTCATAATAATTAAATAATAAATAATATAATACTACTAAAAAGGACCCACCACGAACATTGATAGGTCGAGTTCTATATTTATCATGTGCTGTATTGATAAATGCTTTATTCATAAATCGTAAAAGAAATACATTATTCTACTAATAAATTAGTATTGTTGGTTGATGTATAATATTAATTATCAGTTGAACGAGTGATATTAATTAATTATTACTAACTCAAATTAAAACCCTACTTGTTGTTAATTTTATTCTTCATTAATTACAGCTGTGTACATTTTTCGCGTGCCCACACACAAACACAATAAAATGACATTGTATCATCAAATAGAAACTTATAACTGGTAAAAAATTTATTACAACATTTCTTCCATACTCACTGTGACTACTGAACTGATAATTACTTATAGTTAGTACAAACCAATCAAAAAATTACTTACTACCTTCCTTTCTACTACGCATGATGTATGCATGTATTATTATGCGTAACAATAAATAAATAGTGACCATTGAATATTGATCGATGATGAATAATAAAATACTACTCCTTAACACTATTTATTTATTATTATTGTTCTTGATGGATGGTGATAATAATAATAATTATTTATTATTTTTTTTTGTTAATATTATTTTATAACAAATAGTATTATTGCTTTTTTTGTTGTTGTATAAAATTTAAAAAAGATCAGAATAATATAATTAATAATAATGAAATGAATCGATGATTTCGTTCGTTTATGATGTTGCTGTTTTATTAGTTTTCTATCTATGAATTCTTCTATTTTTTTTAGTTATGTTTGTTGGTGGTTCGTTGTTGTTGTTGTAGTGATGGAATAACAAACAATCAAATGATAATATTAATATAATTATTTTATTTGAAGTACATATAAATAAAAACATGTAAATAATCAATACGATAAATAATAACTATATTATTATATTTATATATATTAATTTTTTTGAAATAAAAAATAATAAAGTTAATTAAATTAATAAACAACATTTAAATATAAAATTTCAAAAAATAAGCAATGACATGATAACTTGAACTTCATTCAACAAACCTAGCATCAGGAAGCACAATTTTTCTACTTGCTCGAGCTGCTGGAGTAGTTTTACTCTTCTCCATAGCTATCAAATAGCTCACATCCGCGAGCACAGCTTCCAGGTCCGCCATGATTGCTGGCTTTGGCTCTTCTGAAACTGTGTCAACCTCCCTCTACTCAACGTCATCGGTTACCCTTGGTTACGGAGAAAACTAGACTGCATAACTAGCCGTTTGTTAACCGAACATATGATGAGTGTATATCGATTATAATAAGGAGTCCTTCACCGCTTCATAAACTAGAGCGAAAAGACAACTACCACGAAGAGGGTTCCACGCTGACTGTATGCCATAGATTTCTAGCGATGTCTGATCTGCAGGGGATCGGACACATGGAAAACCTTACTAAAACACAAAGTAACCACTTTGTTCCAACTTCCATCAATTTCTATATTAATGTACACAAATAACAATAAATGCCTCCAGGGCAAAAAGATGGTGATGACAAAAAATTCAATTTCACACAATCACAATGGATTTGCAAAAAACTAAAGACAGTGACAAAGAGATGTATTTATTAGCAATAAACATCTATGCACTCTCAACCAAATACCCTTCACAAAACCGCAAAATCTGTGACAAAATATTAGTTGCGGATATTCATGTACTGAGATTGTGCCTTCCTTTCAGTACACGACGCCACAGAATAGCACGACCGCTTGGAGTGGATAATCTTGTTTCTAGTCCATGTTTCCTTCTTCGTTTCCACGCATTTGGTCTAAAATGCATCCTTTTCATTCCTCTCACTTGTTGGAATGCTATGCCTTGAATACTACTCGTCAAATTTGTACTGCAAGCAAAAGAAAACTATCATTTAAAAGACATATTGGTTGACTTCGATTAAAATTTTGTATAAGTAACAGTATGGACTAGACTCTAGCATATTTAAAAATACAAAGCGTTAACCGTTGAGAATTTTTTTGTAGATGCACTTATGGAGACATTAACAATCTCATAGACATCTTGGTATGTGTCAAATCAATGGAAATTGGAATGAACATCGACAGGAATAAATGCCAACAGGAATTAGCGTTGACATACCTAGAATGAATGACTACTATTATAATTACAATAAAGAGGTATATTTCGTCTTTTGTTTTTTGTTAAATGCTTTCCTCAACGACATAAAATACTATTTCAGAGTTCATTTTAGGAGTTGTCTACTCTAATGAAAATAAGTATCCAAATTATTGGAATCAATGTCGCGATTTCGAGAATTAACATCAAAATGTTTTTTGTTTATCACATGGTCCACATTTATTTCAGGTCCGTTGACCTCCATTAGAGAAAGTTTCTATGTTCTTTCCGGTTTTGTCTGCATTTGTTGTTGTCTACGTTCATTCTACTATTTGAATCAATCATTATTACCATTTTATCAGTTTTTATTACCAGACCTGAAACAAATCTAAAAAAATAAAAAATGACATGAAAAAACTAATAAAAAATAGTATCAGTCATTTTATAAACAATAAAAGGACGTACTGGTGGTATAACGAAAACATGAAGCTTTACTTGCTAACAAAAAATCGTCAGAATAAAGAACTGCTTGCTTTTTTTGAGTAGGGTATGACACAAATGCCTAAAATGCAAGTCATAGCTCAGGACTTAACAAGATCAACATCAAGAGAAAAGTGTTAACTACAAAAACTGTTCATCACAACAGCCTGCTGACACAAACGATTCTCGATATTATCAAAGGCGGACAAAAAGATGCTTTTAAATAAATTTAATTAGCCGCAGAACTGTATTTCTACAGGTACAACCAGCTCCCAAACCATAATTCCATAAAACAGAGGCTGCTTGAACATAGACTCTCAAAGTACCGAAAGAGCACCTTGATTACCGTAACAAAAACTCAAAACGAAATTTTGGTCTACGATCACAGTTAAGGCCTCTCCATATACAACGATTTACGACCATGAATGCATTTGGCACAAAAAGGAAAAATATCCTCTCATGGTTTGTAGGTGCACGCCACACACAACGATTATGCACATAGCAGTGCTCATCAACGGATTATAGTGCGAGCATGGGGAGTCATGGCTGGGAAAATAAAAGTAGGGAAAATTGAATACAAACAATCCGCATTGACCAATCAATTTTAAAACAGTTCAGACGATTTGTAAATGGTTCATAATCTTTCTACAGCATTCATACGGTTTGTAATTTTTTAAACCATCTGAATCATTTCTAAACCGTCTGAATTATTTGCAAAACAACTATACGCTTTGCAAAATCTACGAGTCATAGACAATAAATTTAGTTTTATTGCATGAAATCCGGCAACTGGTAAGGCCAACAATTTATTCATTATAATCAAAAAGCCTGTTTTTATATGTAGTTTCTTAGGCTATTTTACTACAATTATCCAACTATTTTTCAACGTAGAAGACTCTTTGCCACCCATTTAGACCATTTCAAAACCGTTAATAATAATGTTAATAATAAGAACAATAGTAATAATAATAAATATAAGATTTATTATTATTACTAATCATAGTAGGCCATAAAAGATTACTGAAAAACATGTGCTGTAATAACAAATAAAATAGCATGTTTTACAAGGTAATATTAAGTGTGAACACTTCATTTACATTTTATCCAAACTCTCTCTCAATAAATACCAAAACCACAGGTTTACTGCAGAAAATTTGGTGCAGCAGACCTGTGACCAAAACTATCTAAAAAAAACATTCTGAACCACTACGTTTTAAGCTAGTTTGACTTAAACTTGGTTTTAAAAAAAACACTACAAACTAAAAACTTTTTTGTGCATGCAGCTTTGCACTCTCTAATCGACATTTATTATTTATTTTACATTTTTATTCTTTCGTTACATCAATCATACACGGATCACTCTGTTACTAACAAGACCAGCAGCAATCATCATTGATTATCACTAACTTACTTAGAACTAATATATGTATTATATTTATTACATAATATTATTACAAGCGATATGTTTTATTGTTACAGTGGAGTAGTAGTAGTAGCGGTATTATTAGTACAGTAGTAGTATATATGTATAGTGTATTGTCTCATATATAGTAATAATAATGATATATATTATAATAATTATTATAATTATTATATGGTAATAATAATAATATATATATTATATGGAGTGAGTCACAGCAAGGAGGCGTTTGATTGATTATTAAATCTAATTTTCTAACTCCTCCCTTTTGTTTACATTAACACACACACATCACAGCAGTGATGATAAATGGATCACAGTGAGTGATCATCTGATGAGTCTGACTAAGAAAGAAGATAATAATAATGATTTATAATAGTTATATAATAATACTAGTAGTTAGTAGCAGATAGATAGATACATAATAATAGTAGTAGTAGCAGTGGTAATAATAATTATAAAATAATAAGCAGTAGTAGTAGTAGTAGTGCTTATTTAATTTATTATTATTGATTTATAATTATTAAATTATTATTAAAATAAAAATGATTAGTTTTATTATTATTTATTTATTATTATTAATTAATAGTTAGTAGTAGTAGTTGTTAAACTGAGTAGTTAGACAACAAACAACAACAATTATATTATTATTATTATTTATTTATTATTATTTATTATTATTACCAACCTGGCAGTGACCAAACATCTCCCAATGTATCCAACAGAGCGAATCAAAACGGTAGACATAATTCTTATTGGTCTTCAGCCTCTCATTCGCTCTATATAATCTTTGTTGGTATTACAATAATATTAGATACTTATTATTATAACAACAACAATAACAATGTTCTGTTGTAATAGTTTATCTACTGCACTAGACCTGTGCTGCAAGACATGCCGGAAATGGAACTGTAGCCCTCAAACGTTGACTATTTTACGTCTTTTTATGGTAGCGTTCAAGACCGCTTTGTTTGAGCATGATATTAGTCTACGATAACATATATATGAGAGTTGTCTCCCACACTACGCAAGTGAGTAGGCAACTTGAAAAAACATGCACCGCCTCAAGAGTTGACAAAACAGCCATGTATGTCAGATTAATTTTCATTTTCTCAGTGTATATACATATGCATATACACTGTATGAAGTGCAACAGTCGACTAAAGTGCTCGATGAACGTATTCAGAGCTGAAATATTAAATTTTTCAATTGTGAAAACGATTTTTATCAAGAATCAAATAATTTGTCACTACTAATTAGTTTCGTGCAATAGATGTTTGTTTGCACTCTTCAGGGTAAACTTAAAAATGAAATTAAATGCACAATGACATGACATAGAGATATGCACAATGGTGGTATGATGTAAACAGCGAATCTATAAGTGTATGGATAGTGGATACTGAAATGCATAAAAAATAAAGTTTTTGTTTATGTGATATTGTAGAGGAACGCAACTACAAACAATCTAATCTGTGGAGACAATTCCCTTATACTCAACTTACTATGTGTTTGCAATCATCTAGCTATTATTACTATCATGCATGACTGAATATCTTTTGTCTGATTTTTCTCACTTGACTTGGTGTAACCTATTCCTTGACTGTATAAATACTGGCCAGTATCTTTAGTAGCCAAAGTTGTTTTGACTGTATTCAGGAGAAGATTAAGTTCTTTGAACAAATACACTATTCATACACCTCTCAACCTCACTCTCTCTGTATTAGATAAGCAGACAATAGAGTGGAGTCAGCTATTCAATCATTCGAATAAACACAATAGATCAATTCTTGCAGGGTGGACTCGACAGTAGCGGAATAGGCGGTGGAAGCCACCTCTTCTAGCTTGTCCAGCAACCGACAGAGACGATCAGCAGTCAGCCTATGCCAGTCATGCTAAGGAACTGGTGCTGATCAGACCTGTCCACTGCGCATGTAGTCTGTAGGACTGTAGCCTGAGGGTAGAAACAATCAGGGTAGAAAGGGCAGATGGCGCTACCGATGGTGTGTCCTGTGAGGGACTACCACAACTTCCTGCACAATATTTCCTATTGGCAACTGGCCAGGCAAGCTAGTCAAAGGTAATAATTTTAATTTGTGTGAAAACTACAAAAATACAGTCTCAAAAATTCAAGCAACAAAGCTAGCAACATAGTTGCAATAATAAAATTGCCCTCATGTTTATAGAGCTAGAGTATGGTTGAAAATAGTGAAGTCAAAATAGAGGAGTCTGATTGGCTCCTCCGTAAGCAGCTGTATTTTAAAAATCTCTATATTCACCTCTCAAGGTGTTGGCTTGCGCGAGTATTCCTGTAGAAATTAGCATCTTAGCTTCTGGTGCCTATCATCTAGCCAGGGTGGCTCCCCCAACCTCCCAAACCCCTTTGCGACAATAGCCGCGCCCACATTGAGAGCCAGCCCTGGCTACCTATCATCAGTCAACTTCTGGGGAGTCGTTTCCCCGAGGGGAAACAACCCAGAGAAAAATTTTAGCAATTTTTCTCATTGTTTAGCAAGGGGAAAGGGTAATTTTGATTTTACTAAGAAGTTTAAACTTAAAGAGTGTAGAGATAGGTGGAACACTTTTAGACTGTGGGGTTTTTAAAGGGCTGGCATGGGGGACGGGGCTAGAGAAGGGGTGTGCAGAGCACTATGTTGCAAAGGGTATAAGTAGTGAGAACAGCCAAAGAAGAGAGAAGAAAAAATGCTGGCTACTTATGTGAAGATAAATGTATAGTGAGAAGAAAAAAGGGGGTACAGGGGTATAGGACAAAAGGAGAGGGGTACAGGGGTGCGGAAAGAAATAGTTGGACACCAAAGTACAACATAGTGAAAAAATATTTAAGAGTACAATGTAGAAGAAAATTTGTGTAAGGTTTTCCAGCGACGTACTGCAGGACACAAAAAAGAACATAATCAAACCACGCAATCCAGAAGTTACCAAAAAAATTGTTGATACGTATTACATGCAGATAGGACAGGAAATAGAAAAATAGATTAAAAGCGTTCTATAATGCGCATTACTTCTCATGCACAAACACACCAGCCAATAAAATAAACAGCAAAATCAGTATAATTATAACTTTGAATTGGACACTATGGGGTCTTTGAGTGATACACCAATCTTGTGATACCAACTGATTGCATGCATGCAGTTCTATAAAAATACTGAGGTAGCTGTATAGACTAATTGTGACCTATAAACTAATAGTTTGTTGATTTCGCGCTCAATCAATTATTTTGGTTTTTAGCTAGTGTTTTACATGCAAATCAACCCAAACCCAAAGCATGTACAAGTGAATGGTACAACATAAACGAGTTCATTTTATCTAAAATGTAGTTTATAAAAATAAATGAAACCAACAGCTGTTAGTGGTTATCATTGTCGAACTTTTGAGATTTGCACAAAAATTGCGAGAGAACGCGAGACAAGAACTGACAGAGGTAATATTGTTTACAATCTAAACAAAGTTGCTTTTTCTGCTCCTATACAAACAATGCTAACTTTCCCTTGTAGTTCACTTTGTCTCATTTTCATTTTCTACGCTGCACATGTTAGTTTTCTCTTAAGTTTACAAATAGCCCAAAATACCGCTGGTACCATTCAGAAAAGAGTTGAGCTTATCCTATTTGACCCACAATAAACGCAAACAGTCCTTCATTGTAATCATCTCCATTTTCAACTGAACCATGCTAAAACAGTTTCCTGCAGGGTGAGTTGAGATACGTTGTTGAGTTTGATGAGCTCTGTAATCGGCCATCTTTGTAGGGTGATCAAAGCGTGTTTCTTCTACCTCAACAATCTCCTATGTGATCTGTATCGACCAACACTCAACCAAATTGTGATGGAATTGAGTGGGTAGCTCTACTGTACAATACTTGTAGTAGCTCTATTGTGCAATACTTGTTGTAGTCGCACAGATTGCCAAGAGAGGACAATTACTCAACAACTGAGGACAGCAGAAACGCACTTAAGATTGTCCTGTTCAACAGACAATGGTAAAGGAAATATTTAGTTTCAGCGGGTCCCAACTCCATAAAACAGATTACCAAATGATGGGTATGACAAGCAGTTGATAAGAAAGTGTGTCATTATATGTGGTTGAGGTGGATAATGTATAGATACCTGTGAACAGAGAGTCCAGTTTCTTTCATCTAGTGGCATTCAATGTAATTTTGTGAGAAGTGAAAGTACATCATCACTTTTAGCTGTAAAAGAGTCAATCAGGTCGGACAGGTTGCAGTAATAGATTTGTATTCCTTTTTGTAGTGTGTACGGACTCTCATGCATGGTTTTATGTATTATACCCAGTGAAATAATACAAATGGGCATCAAAGGAAATAACACAGTCGGGGGGGGGGGGGGGGGAAATGTAAACATACATTTGTTTTCATACTAGGGTAACTTACTTTTCATGCCATCCTTATGCTCAACAGAAAACGATAAAAATATTTGACAAGATGTTCATCAAAGACTTTGTTGAAAACTTCACAAAGTTGTTGTAAATAAACTTTTAGCTGGTTTTAAATAAATGAACAAAATCTTGCAGCTGCATGATTAGTACAAATTGTTAGTAGTTGAAATTCACTGTACTTCATTGATAGAAAATACCTCCTATCTATAGAGATGTAAGACTTTTGTTTGGCCATTCTTTTTATATCAGGTTTTTTGTTGCTAGGTCAATGAGACATGAGAGTGTTCGGCTACTGCTGAAAAGGTGGCCCTATGTCAGCTATTGTGCATGGGATGTGTCATTAACATAACAATCATTTTCTTGATCATTTTTCAGTTATGAGCATGAGAAGGAGCAAAGGTAGCACAAGTATTGAAAATCTGCTCATATCTAGAACCTCGGTTCATAAAGGATGTAAAGGCTGACATCATTGTGGAGGCAATAGCAATGGGTGTTTTATGTGTTTGCTTGTTTTTTCTCAATTTTAATTCAACGTTAGAAGCATTGCTGTTCGTGCCGTTGTCAATGTTGATTTATGAAATAATATGTTTTGACTGCTGCAGTGTGTGCAGATGAGAGTGAAGAAGACAATGATCAGAGTGAGGCAGCCAGCCAATCAACAGAAACGTCATCTCAATCTTGTAGTAGCCTCATTGATGTCCTCAACACAGCAAAACAGTGCAGCACCAAAAAGTGATGCACAAACTCGTGCCGAAAAAGAGGTGGTGATTAATTTGGGTGTAATAGAAAAAAAAACCAAATCAGAACATGTATTGTGAGTCCTACAATCATCCCATGTTGTGTGTTTGTTTACATTGTTTACTTATGCAGGTCGATTATTACACTCAAAATGCACCTTCCGTGATAAACAAAAGCGATGAGATTGCTTCTTGGTGGAGAGAGAAAGGAGCGCAATTCCCAATGCTTCAAAGAGAGTGGCAAAAAGTATCTTACTATCAATGCTACCTCTATAGCGAGTGAGCGTCTGTTTTCTCCCGGGCCAAATAGCCAACGAGAAAAGAAGTCGACTGAAACCTTCTAATGTTGACATGCTGTCGTGTTTGGCATACAATTTGAAAAAGAATCCGCATTTGGGTTAGCTGCTGGCTTGCAAAGCTAACAGATTACTGTAGTAGACACTGCATGCTGTTTTGGTCTGTTGAATTTTATGTAGAATTTCCAATTGTATGTATGGAAGCTGCAAATACAGGTAATGTTTGATTTAAACTCTGTGTATCAAGAATGCAAAGGTTGTGTCAGGTATAAGTAAAAGTCAAAATGTGTTATTATTCCTGTATGCGGTAGTGTTTGGAGTTGCCTTCTCAGTAAGTATAAGAAGTCGTCTTCTTTTTACATCTTTCTAGCAATCTGCTACGTACAAATTTATCGGTAATTCGATATATCGAGAAAACAACTCGTATGAGAAAGATAATTTTGAATTTTTATTCGCATTCCATCCCTCGGCCAGACATACTATTTGTTTTACCAACAAAGCCATGCCTAAGAAAGGATCTACGCAAGGGAATGGTACTTGTGTGCTGCACCTATCTATGGCCACCTAGGGAAACCTAATTGGTGAAATGGATGTGTCTAGCCACTGGCAAGGCAGTGTTGCCTAGGGTCCTAACTGGGGGTTTCCGGTCTGAAAAATGAGCGCACAATTTCAGTTGACTGAAAACTGGCGTTTATTATCAAAGAAATGATTCATTACTTTGATAATAAACGCCAGTTGTCAGTCAACTGAAATTGTCCGCTCATTTTTCAAACCGGAAATCCCCCAGTTGCCCGTGGTTCCAACCCCAGTCAGCTTTGCTGAATTTTTCACCTTCCCATGACAATTGGACTAGCAACAAAAATCTACAATAGATGTATCGTATACCATTAAATTGTTGAAATGTGAACGAAAATTTTATTGAGCATGAAATTCGTCACCACTTACTAGTTTCATGCATCCAAATATTGCAAAGGTTTTATGTGCACTAGTGTGAACGACCTTCACCGGACCAATGTTTACTATAGCTAAGGTAACCTACAGAGGGCTTTTGGTAAGTTGGTAGCGTATTGGTAGCCTCAGGCACTAATCTGACCCGTGTTGTGGCTTCTACTGAACGCAGTATAGCTCTGCCGACAACAGGTATTTAATTAATTACTTGGCCGATCCCTCAAAGCACGGGATAATCACACTCACAATACGGGGATCAATCAATTACACATTATAGGAGATCCCTTTGTCTATCAGTTTAGCTAACAGTTACAACATGACAGACTTTCTTACTAATGCTTCACTTGGTTAACTTCTTCGGCACTCAAATGTAGTAGACTTGAATAATATCCAAGCATTCAGTTACTATCAAGGATATTGTGATTCACAAGCTTTATTCTACTTCACGAGTTGTTCAGCAAAGGAGTAGTTTCTGATTATAATAATAAATTTATTATCGAGAAAGAGACAAAACAGACAATAGTGGTGAGAGATGTTTCGAAGCGTTAAATAACAGTCCTGGTACGTTTGACGAACGACTTACAATACACTCCAGTAAATGACTGCGAGGAACACAACGTTACACAGTTCAACTCTTACATGACTACTCCAGTGCTCTGAAGCAGTGGGCGATTTGCCTCAGTATTTACAGAAAATAAATGTAAATGATGGTAGTTGAAGTAAAAGCATATGATTGGATATAATACAACGATACCATTGGCTGATTCAAATATAATAACTGTCATAAAAATAAGCGCACAAAAGTAATTTACTACAGCATTGGTTCATAGACATACACAAGACAAGTGACCCCTTTACAGTAACTCACGTTCGATATCAAATAAATATGTCTACTGCTAGCTGAGGTCTTTCAAGCTTGGCTGGATCGGCTCTGGCGTTGGTGGTTCTGTAGGCTACGTCTTGTTGCTAGGCAGCGGGTACATCTCATCTGCTGGTAAGGTATGATAACTACTGGTACGTCTAATCGCTCACACTTCCTCACTAAACTCTATTACAATATGGTATGGTGTGAATGGGGTACGAATGTTTCGAAAATAAAAGTTTCAAAACGGATGCTTCTAAAATGACTAGTTTGAAAACATCAGTGTTTTTTTAAAATGTTTTTTTCGCGTTTGGTCTTTTCAAAACATTGATTTTTTTTCACTAGCATCAGTTTTATCTTAATCATTAAAAAAATTGAAAAACACAGATGATAATTTATTAACCAAAGAAAAATTGTTAATAATTATTACTAGAACCAAGGAAAAAATATTAGACAAAATATTAGTCGTTAAAAGAGTTACTTGAAATAATATTTAGCAGCGGTGACTCTTCGGTCGTTGATAAATAAAAATATGATAAAAGAATGCATATTACCTGTAAAAAGCACAATTCATTCATAGCAAAAAGTGCAAGTGATGATTGCCTGTGGAAAAATGAGTATTGAATTAATTACTAACTTGTCTTTACACCAAAGCAGAAATTGGCCATTAATGATTTTGTCCGTTTTAAAACTACTCATTTTCGAAATGACCACTTTCAAACAAGCGTTTTCGAAACATCACCGATTTGGTGTGAATAGTTAGTCTATAAATGCCAAGCTGTATTTTTAGTGGACACTGAAATGTATATAAAGTGAAATTCTTATAACGGGTTATATTTTATGTTGTCCCAGCAGATGTTCCTTTTGTTGTGAGCAGGCTGACACAAGTCTGTTACATTCTGAAATGAGGGAGCGATTAAAACTGACTTTAAAAACTGCAAAAGCTCTTTTAAAAACATCGATGAAAGACGCTCAACAGAGCTGAGCAATTAGAGCTAAACCTTATGAGAGCAGTACACGTGAGAAACCAAACGGCGCGGCAACGACCAGAACAAAGTGGTACAACCTACTATGCCTACTGAAAAGATTTACACCAAAAATTAATAAATATGAAGGCAAAACAAACTAATATGCGTCTCCAGACGTTAACAGAAACATTCGTTGGGACCTAATACATAGCCCATTATATTAATTATACATTTTATACATTTCCATATCCATCACTTATGCCACTTGGCATTCATAGACTAACTATTCACACCATCCCTGCATTACGCACATCGTTATGCCATGTCATTGCGCATTTTCTTTCATTTCAAATTTTACTTGGAGAGTGCAAATATCTAGCTAACTAGTCGTTACAAAATTGATACAAAATTTTTTGGTTTTAACTGTTAACAATAATAATAGCAGTTAGTACATGCATGCTGCTTTTTCGGAAGCTGTATTATTTTTGATATTTATTCAACTGCAAGATTTCTTTAATTTAATTATTATTATTAGAACAAATAATAATAATATATTATTATTATTTATATATATACTACGACATACATGCACTTCATAACTACTCGCCGAGGATCATAATGATGTACATTTCTCTATGAAAAGTAAGTAACTCTATTGGTAAGATGTATTAAAGTATGACTCTATTGTATATACTTGTATGTATGTACTACATAACTTACTCTGAATTAAAGGCACCTGTTGTAAAAGTTTCTTCATCGTACTCTCCTAAAAAAAAAGTGAGTAGTTTGACATACCAAATAATCATTTAATGAAATGGGTTGAGAGAATTTATTCACATCAATAATTGAATATTGATACTAGTGAGTGCGCAGGGTGTGTGTGTGTGTGTGGTAAAAAAGTAAATGATTACTAGCATTTGCAGACCTTAGAGGAAACTTGAATGTGACAATAACAGAAAGGACAAAGAATGGAAAGGTGATGGATAGAATTACATGACTTTGCATCGAAGCAAAAACATGCAGCAGTATAAAGATTGTAGAAATTGTTACCTTCCTCAAGTCACTGAGCTCCATCTGCCTCCTGGCAAACTCTCGCATTTCCTGCGCAAATCTCAGAAGCTCTACAATGATAACAGATAACAGCTGTTAATTTCCATTATTGATAATAAATTATATTTTCGATAAAATATGCACAACAGCTGAACTTGTCACTCACCCTCTCGTCTTTCAATTGTTGTGATGGAGGTTGACCGGTCCTCCATCACTGGCATATCTTCAGTCATTGTAGAGGCATCCACTCTCTCTACTGATGTCCCGACACACTTAGGCCATCACAACTCGCACTTTAGATCTGTGTCAACGCCACTTGGGAGTAACAATTATATTGATTTTGTTCTTATATGTGTGTTTGTGCGTAAGTAGTAAACTTTAAAGTACGAAATATTTCAAACTTAAATCGTTTATAACAAGTGTTATCTGCATGAAACCAGCTTTCTTCTACTGACATTTTTCTACCTTTGGCTCGCATGATTCAGTTATATTCTTTTTGTGTCCAGCAGTTTGTCACTGGAAAGCACAAAACATATTTTCTTCTATACGATATTTTGAAATCTTCATTCAAATATATACAAATGAAAAATGCCTGTCTGTATGTCCACCATTTCATATAAGCCCAAACTGCTTTGTTGAGAAGATAAAACCCATGTACAAGCGATGTATTAGATTAATCTAACGTATGGCAGAGTTCAATATTACTATTGGTTCACAAACCAGAGATTCTTGTGGAGTTGATACTTTCAGTAGTAATAATGTAAATGGAGACGAGGGCAGTTAACAATTTAAATGCCAGATGGGTGTATATTCCTAAACCACTATGCTAAGACAGGCTGTTTGATCACTCGACAGATAGGTTTAAAATTGTTCAATGGTTATGTGTTTGTAGTTTGAGCATCAAATGTTTTTACACTAATGTAGGAGGAGACAAACTACAAAAACACATTGCACTTGTACCCTATGCTTTGCGTGTTGATTTAGCTCAGGAAATGGCAAGCCATGCTTTATAAGAAGCTTCTGGCGTGCATCTTTTGATTGAGCAAGTCGTCTAAACTGTTGAGCAAACAAAATGGTTACCAGTAGATCTGATATTGAGACGCACTACAGTTACCGAATAATAGCAAACTTTCATTATCTTTTCCAGGGTTCAAATTATTAATAATATTCATCTTGCATATTTTTTCATTTATTAGTACAAATACCTTACTCGGTTACGGTAATCAACTTCATCTGCTGACTGCTGCTATTGATATTACTTTTTCATAATATATTTATTGTGTGATGTAATGAATTGGGTGTATGCACAAAAGCGTTTAATGAACTGAACTTTCCATTTATGTTCGTTGAGTCAAAGGCATCAGGTACCATAGGCATAGGGATTAAGCCTGGGATCACATAAAGGCAATGACAAACCCCCATCGTCAAATCGGCAGCAAATTCAGTTCAACAATATGGAGCAACAAGTGAGGTAGATAGGGCAGTCCAAACAGCAAGTGTGACCTTGACAGTGCAAACCAGCGGTGATCGAAAGCTGCTTGAACGAATCCAAACTACGAGTAGGCGACTCCATCAGTTTTAGTTTTGTTACAATAAACTATAGCGTCCACAAAAAATAACCAGAACAGCAATATTGTCATCCGTAATATTTATTAGAAGAAACAGTAAAGTAAGCTAGCTTTAGCTTGAAGGTTTTCATCGACGTTGTGAAGTGAACGATAGACTACACAAACCATAGACACACCGAAGTTACACTCAGGCTATAATTTAAATAAAAAACAGTTTTCGTACTCATAAATTAGACCGCAATGACTGTCAACAACTACCCCACGCATAATGTATTTGGAAGCGCCCTGAAGGAAAAAAAACTGACAGTTAAGGTCACATGTACATCTACTGACTAGGTACCAATTTGACTTACGAATGGCGTAAATTTGAAGCCGTTGGGTTCGGATAACTCGCTGAGCATAAAGTGCTAAGCATGGTAGCATGTTTTTTGAACCTGGCGGCAGGTGTCGATTTGTGTCAACAAAAATCGGAAACTAACTCGTGATTTGGCTAACCATATCACTGCTTAAGTGTCTCCAACAAAACAACTTTCAGACGTATTTATATAAAGAAAATAGAAAGAAAGTCGCCATTGTTGTTTGAAAGCATTTTATGGCCAATAATGACATGAAATATATCGATTTTAACCAGCTTTGCATGACAATGGCAAGTAGAGGGAAAAAGTGGGGAGCCACCCTGTCGTCATTTCCAATCATTGAGGGGAAATCGATAAGTGATCAAGCAGATGTACATGTAACGTAAAGTCTAAATTGAATCTTTGTATACAAAACACAGCAACAACACATTTGGTAAAACAGCTGTGATTAAGAGACTAAAAGCAAATGAAGTGTAAGAACTGAACTGAAGTTACTTGAGAGTTATGGTTATTTCAGAGCAACTTTCCGCAAATCAACTTAATAAGCTATGGTAACAGAACATAAAATCTTGTTTTGAAAGTAGTTTGTCACAATAACAAGAACTTGTTAAACTCAACGGTATTGTAGCTAGCACCGCAGTAAGATTTATTCATATCACACAAAGACAATAGTAACAGTAATTACATATAAATATGCCAGAGTTATCCACTTCAACTATATACACACACACACACACGAGCGCCATTACACAATGATCAATAACCAGCTGAAACAAGGTTTTACAATAAGAAAGATCCCTGAGCCAGAGTAGCAGTGGGAAACGTTTAGGATGCTAGACACACATTAGGTGCAATAAAAGTTAACATGACTAAATTGACAAACACTACAAGACATCACACCGGGGACAATAAGGTATACTAAGGAGGGCTAACCCAGCCACAAAAATACAGCAGTGGGTTTAACATCGACATCTATGGAAAAACAACAAAAATCTACAATAAAGATGCATATCGGCAATTTATTTACATCTTACGCTAACATTAGGACAATGTTTAGCAGTCTACACCAACTCGAGTTTGTTGGTAGTAGATAGTGGAGTAGCAGCTTTCCTGGTAGTTGACGAATACGGCTGCAACTTTGCTGGTGGATGACAGTGATCGAAGGAAATTTGCTGGTGGCTGACAAATACCGAAAGAACTTTGCTGGTAGTTGCCAAATGTGGCTGCAACTTTGCTGGTAGTTTATAAAAACGGAATGGAACTCTTCGGGTGGTTGACAAAGACCGAAGGAACTTTGCGGGTGGTTGAGAAAGACGGTTGCAACTTTGATGGTGGCTGACAAACACAGGCAGAAACCTTGCAGGTAGTTGAGCAATATGACTGCTGGTGGCTGACAAATACGGACAGGAGCTTTGCTGGTAGCTGCCAAGGATGGCTAAAACTTTGTTGGTAGTTGATGAAAAGAGCAGGAACTTTGCTGGTAGTTGTCAAATACGACACGAACTCTTCTGGTAGTTGAAAAAGACAGAAGGAACTTTGCTGGAGGCTGACTAATATGGCAGCGACTTTGCTGGTGGCTGACAAAAACGGCAGGAACTTTGCTGGTAGTTGTCAAATACGACACAAACTCTTCTGGTTGTTGAAAAAGACAGAAGGAACTTCGCGGTGGTTGAGAAATAGGGCTGTGACTTTGATGGTGGCTGAAAAACACAGGCAGAAACCTTGCACGTAGTTGAGCAATATGACTGCTGGTGGCGGACAAATACGGACAGGAGCTTTGCTGGTAGCTGACAAGGATGGCTAAAACTTTGTTGGTAGTTGTCAAATACGACACAAACTCTTCTGGTAGTTGAAAAAGACAGAAGGAACTTCGCGGTGGCTGAGAAATAGGGCTGCGACTTTTCTGGTGGCTGACAAAAACGGTAGGAACTTTGCTGGTAGTTCAGAAATATGGCTGGGCTGCAACTTGGTTGGAAGTTGATGAATACGGATGCAACTTTACTGGTAGCTGACAAGTATGGCTGTAACTTGGTTGGCAGTTGATAAAACGGGCAGGAACTTTGCTGATAGTTGTCAAATACGACACAAACTCTTCTGGTTGTTGAAAAAGACAGAAGGAACTTTGCTGGAGGCTGACTAATATGGCAGCAACTTTGCTGGTGGCTGACAAAAACGGCAGGAACGTTGCTGGTAGTTGTCAAATACGACACAAACTCTTCTGGTTGTTGAAAAAGACAGAAGGAACTTTGCGGTGGTTGAGAAATAGGGCTGTGACTTTGATGGTGGCTGACAAACACAGGCAGAAACCTTGCACGTAGTTGAGCAATATGACTGCTGGTGGCGGACAAATACGGACAGGAGCTTTGCTGGTAGCTGACAAGGATGGCTAAAACTTTGTTGGTAGTTGCCAAATACGACACGAAGTCTTCTGGTAGTTGAAAAAGACAGAAGGAACTTCGCGGTGGCTGAGAAATAGGGCTGCGACTTTGCTGGTGGCTGACAAAAACGGTAGGAACTTTGCTGGTAGTTCAGAAATATGGCTGGGCTGCAACTTGGTTGGAAGTTGATGAATACGGATGCAACTTTACTGGTAGCTGACAAGTATGGCTGTAACTTGGTTGGCAGTTGATAAAACGAGCAGGAACTTTGCTGATAGTTGTCAAATACGACACAAACTCTTCTGGTTGTTGAAAAAGACAGAAGGAACATTGCCATGGTTGAGAAATAGGGCTGCGACTTTGCTGGTGGCTGACAAAAACGACAGGAACTTTGCTGGTAGTTCAGAAATATGGCTGCAACTTGGTTGGTAGTTGATGAATACGGCTGCAACTTTACTGGTAGCTCACAAGTATGGCTGCAACTTGGTTGGGAGTTGATAAAACGGGCAGGAACTTTGCTGGTAGTTGTCAAATACGACACAAACTCTTCTGGTTGTTGAAAAAGACAGAAGGAACTTCGCGGTGGTTGAGAAATAGGGCTGCGACTTTGATGGTGGCTGACAAACACAGGCAGAAACCTTGCACGTAGTTGAGCAATATGATTGCTGGTGGCTGACAAATACGGACAGGAGCTTTGCTGGTAGCTGACAAGGATGGCTAAAACTTTGTTGGTAGTTGTCAAATACGACACAAACTCTTCTGGTAGTTGAAAAAGACAGAAGGAACTTCGCAGTGGCTGAGAAATAGGGCTGCGACTTTGCTGGTGGCTGACAAAAACGGCAGGAACTTTGCTGGTAGTTCAGAAATATGGCTGCAACTTGGTTGGTAGTTGATGAATACGGATGCAACTTCACTGGTAGCTGACAAGTATGGCTGCAACTTGGTTGGCAGTTGATAAAACGGGCAGGAACTTTGCTGATAGTTGTCAAATACGACGCAAACTTTTCTGGTAGTTGAAAAAGACAGAAGGGACTTTGCTGGTGGCTGACAAATACGGCAGCGACTTTGCTGGTAGCTGACAAAATTGGCTGAAAACTTGCTCAAAGCTGACAGAGACGGCTGCAACTTCGTTGGTAGTTGACAAACATGGCTGCAACTTCCCTGGTAAAGGACAAATACAGCTGCAAATTTGCTGATAGTTGCAAAAATGGCTCCAACTTCCCTGGTAGATGACAAAAGCAGCTGCAGATTTGCTCGTAGTTGGCAATTACAGCTGCAATTTTCTTTGCGGCTGATAAACACGGCAGCAGCTTATTTCGTAGTTGACAAATAAGGCAGCAACTACGTTGATAGTTGATTAGTAAAGTTGCACTCAGAAGCTCATTTGCGGTGCCAAATAGTGTAAAACCACCAGTAGCATAATTAGATGGTGCAGCCAGACAACTTGCTCGGTACAATAAAACAGCAAATACAAACTTTATTTTGATTGGTTCATTCAAATTTTTGGTCCTCAGAAAATGGTGACAGTGTTAGCCTCTCATTGGACAACTCAAACCAAAACCAAAACTTTCCTAGCAACACTCAAACAACTCCCCCAACAACCGTTCTTCACCCAAGTTCCCTTCACGACCATCTATCAACCCCCAACCCTCCTACCCGTCACCCCGACAACCACCACCCCCACTGACCCCACAACCCCTACCCCACCACCATGGCAAACCACCACTCAACCAACCCCGCAAGCTTGACCCCAATACCAGACCCACACAGCCCGCCATACCCTGCACTAAGTCGAACAAATGATCTAGCTGCCGGCAACATTGACCTCTTCACATTGGCCGAGGTAATAAAAAGTTACATACTGAATGTTCGGTGTCATCCCACTGTCACATCTGCATTTGGACACCAAAACGTTTTTGTTTCAACGAAATGACTGGGTAAGACTTTGGTGTTAGCCGCTTGAACTCTAAAATGTTGGTTTCCCCTAATGCTGGACACTGAGACTTTGATGACATCATTTAGGAAAGGTGAGAAACACCACAAAGGTTTTCTTTCGGTTTTCGCACTTTAAACTTACAACAATCTTGTGATTACAACAACCTTCAACTATACATTACTCCAGATTAACTTAATTACAATGCATGCAAAAATTATTGCAGTGATTAGCACCGAGTCTAGTGGCCAAAAGCTGGACAACGGAGTCAGCGTCATCTATATTGCTCATTTATGGTGGGGCAATAATCCGCTGGCCTCTGTTAATAGGGAGGTTTAGTAAACTGTCTTTTAGTTACGGGTACATATACAAAACGGGGCCAGACGAAACCCTCTACCCTACCCCGTACCCTGTGGTCAAAACCTCCCACCTCTAGTCAAAACCTCTTACAAACTGTGCATTTTCAAGTCTTGAATAACTCATAGACTAAAGCAATATCAAAGTAGATAGAACTATTTTTAAATCAAATAATATCAACAGAGTGAAAATATTGCAATCTAAAACTTATTTGTGACAAAAAAAATCAGCTTTGTATTTCTGGCGTCGTTCGTTAAATCAACAACAATAATTTTCAAAATTGAAATACAAAGTTTGGACTAAAAAAATTATTGGAGACGATAGAATGTAAATAAATAAAAGTTTTAAAGCAGAGTAAATAAATAATTAAAGGCTAGCTTGAGCATATTTTCAAAATTTCGTTATGACTATTCAGCATTGTTTGACTCTCAAAATAAACAACTTCTTCAAGAGGTATGGGGTTTCAAAGGCAGGGTACGACGTAGAGTATGTGTAGAGGTTTTGTCAGGTACGGTGGCTCAGAACGTTTTGTGCTTTGCATTTTAAAACGCCTGAATGATTTCCAAACCACTTGAATGCTTATAAAATAATCTAAAATTTTTGGCAAATCTTCTGAATGCTTTGTCGAATCGCTCACACCTTGTAAATAGTTCATACGTTTTCTAAAGCGTTCATACGGTTTGTAAGTTTCTAAATCATTTGAATCATTTCTAAACTGTCTAAATTATTTCCAAAGTAACTATACGCTTTGCTAAATCGACGATTGTCAAACAAGAAACATAGTTTTACTGCGTGAATCCCGGAACTGCAAAGGACGACAATTTATGTATGTTTCTCAGGCTATTTTACTACAATTACCCAATTAATTCCTATGTAAAATACGCTTTGCAAACCATCTAGACTATTTCAAATCCATTCATACGTTTCAAAATCGAAACCGTCTAACGTTATGAGCCACCATAGCCTGGTCCTATAAATTGAGGTTTGGCAATGGCAGTGGCATGGCGTGAGAGTTGTCTGCCTCCACAATATATTAGTTAATTATTTATTAATGAAGACAAGATACCAATATCAATTATCATGCTAAGTATCTTCATTTTGTTAAAAGCAAAATTGTAGTAAAGAAAAATTAACTGAGCGACTTGTTTTCTTCACATAAATGAAACTATGTTATCGTAATGAACACTTTTTATTAATTTTAGGAGTTGAAGCTAATGACGATCTTAACCACGATGTCTTTTCAACCTATCTAGCTGAGACTAGCCACTTAAATTTTATTACGAGTGGTTAGATAACACATTGGTCTACACGAAGACAGCAAGCGTTATATTTACAAGGACATAAGGTGAATAGGAATGAATTGAAGAAGTTTTATTAACGGCTACACTTCTCTGTTGCCATAGATTACAGCGTTTCTTCTCCAAACTTTAGAGGTCACGTAGTAAAAAGTTGGGTGTCACACGATTTTTGCCGTTACCGTAACAACAACTTCGCTTTTGCTAAACATCCATAAAGAGAAGCTGATAAACTTTGGTAGATCAAGTATTTGTTAATTGACGGCTAAAGATTAAAATTAAAGAGTTAGTTGTACCACTTTTTAATGCTTTGAACGTTCATAATAATTTATGATTTATTGTATATGTGATAGAAGCAATCAACCACAACTGGTTAATTAGTAGTTTGAGGCTACTAGAGATATTTTTATACAAGTATTTTTCTAAATTACACCCAACATCTGTCATTTTTATACTTATTTTCGCAGCACCAATTCAACAACATGATCACTGATAATACCTGTAAAACGGCGCAAATTATTCATAACGGGAAGTGCAAGCGGTGAATAATTACTTAAAAAGAACGAGCATAAAGTTAGCTACAAATCGTCTTTGGACCAAAGTAAAATATGGCCATTAATAAATAAGGCTGGTTTCAAACAAAACACTTCTGATAAGTCCAATTTCGAAACATCATTTTTGAAACCTCGTGGATTCATTGGTCTCAAACTGAATAACGTATAATATGTCCTACACACCCTATCCCAAAACTGTGTCACCATTGCCTGCGTCAAAAATATTGGGCTATAACCTATGCGAATGCAGCTACAAAATGAGACTGCACAAAATAGTAAGTAACTAATGATGACTTCCTGTTGTCACAGAGTGGCTTTACTTTGTTGCAAAGTGGGTCAACTGAGTTTGACCTTATTAGTATCAAGTCAATTTGCAAAGAAATGATCAATAAATGTCTACCCAGACTGTTCTTAACCTTAGACTCAAGTAATATGTTTCCATTCATTTCGCGCACTGTAGCGTACCAAAAGGTGCCTGTAAGATTACCATAGGTTAAGTATATTTTTGTTGCCGGAAAGAGAGCTGATGATTGCAAAACAACAAACATGCTTAATCACCGCAATTTTTTTGTACGCAAGGATTTTTAATTACAGTAGAGTACGTTTTTGAGTTGAAACTTCCTGTAAACGGTAAAAAATTTTCATAAGTTATAAGTGGTCAAACCAAAATAAAATTTTCATGGTTTTTCACTCTTTTATCTGATTGATGTCATCACAAGTTGTGAGCATATTTCGCGGTAGACAAATTTTTGGAATGCAGATGACGCGCACAAGATCCTACATAGTCGCTTCTTCAAATCAAAGTATTGGTGTTCAAATTTCAAAGTGGCAATACGGTGACTCAGAAAATTTGATGTCACATTTTTGACTGCCTCTTTCACTGTAAGACAGTCGGCTCTGCAGGCACCAAAATCTTGAGTCCGAAATAATGGGGGGCATATTGGGATGGGTGAGAATGATACTGGGAATCAGGGTCGAGGAATTGGATGGGCGCTGGGTTGCGATGGTGGAGGGATGGTGATTGTGGGGTAAATAGGAGTGGTGGTTGTGGGGGTGATGGGTGGGAGGGTTGGGGGTTGTTAGATGACTGTGAAGGGAAAGTGGGCGATGAACGATTGTTGGGGGGAGTGGATTGGGCGTTGCCAGAGAGGTTTTTGGTTTTGGTTTGAGACGTTCAATAAGAGGCTGACACTGTCACCATTTTGCAGCTGATGTGAGAAACAACTAGAAGAGGGCTAAAAAAGTGAACAAAAAATCAAAAACTGGTGAGTATTTTCTTGTTAGATTGCTAAATACTCAGAGATGGAAGAACTCGTGCTGTCAAATGGGAGTTCTTCAGAGACTACAACAAATATTGTACATGGCAATTACCGATTCAGTCCCACCTCACAAGTAATACACTCGTAGGTTATCTTTATGACCCACAGAGCTCATTCATGGCTGCTATAGAGGTCAGTTCTGACAAACTTCACTCTCGCTATGTTAGCTAAACAACTTTGGTTTGTAGCAGATTGTTTTACTTTTAGAAAATTAAACAGGATGCACAGCAGGTGTTGGATACTTACAATCCAGCTCGGTCGCCTGGCTGTCAACAGGCTCCTCCTGTTGGCCGTTTGCTTCAGCGTTGGGTAAGGGGTTGGCTTCATGGGCACGTTCAGCGTTTGCTGCCGAGGTCACTGAGTCCATTGCAGAGCTTGCTCTGAAACAAACAAGATGTTATAAGATATTGACAAAGAACAACAGAGTCAGAGAAACAACTAAATATATGAAGTAATGTTACACAACATAATTACTTTTACAATTAAAATGTACTACTATATATACAATATACAGTATAACTCTATTGTATATACTTGTTTGTACTACATAACTTACTCTGAATCAAAGGCACCTGTTAAAAAAGTTTCTTCATCGTACTCTCCTAAAAAAAAAAGTGAGTAGTTTGACATACCAAATAATCATTTAATGACATGGGTTGAGAGAATCTATTCACATCAATAATTGAATATTGATACCAGTGAGTGCGCAGGGTGTGTGTGTGTGTGGTAAAATAGTAAATGATTACTAGCATCTGCAGACCTTAGAGCAGACTTGAATGTGACAATAACAAAAAGGACAAAGAATGGAAAGGTGATGGATAGAATTACATGACTTTGCATCAAAGCAAAAACATGCAGCAGTATAATGATTGTAGAAATTGTTACCTTCCTCCATCTGTTCTATTTGCATTCTGGCAAACGCGCGCATTTCCTGCGCAAATCGTAGAAGCTCTACAATGATAACAGATAACAGCTGTTAATTTCCATTATTGATAATAAATTATACGTTACATAAAATTGCCAAATGTATAATATACCATTCACTTGTTATGGCTTGAGCTAGTTTAAATAACATAAACTGGGCGGAGCGCCACTAACTCCGCCCAGTTTATATTGTTTAAACTAGACTCGAGCAGACTTTCAGATAAGACACAAACTAAAAACCAATTTAATTGGCTGAGCACGAAATCAGCCAACTATTAGTTTATGGGTCACAATTAGTGTATAAAGTCACCTCACTAGTTTTATATATATGTACGCATGCAATCAGTTGGTGTTACAAGATTACTGTATCACTCTAAGATCTCCTAGCATCCACTTTAAAATAATAAATATATTGAATTTGTTCGTATTTTTAATATTTTTCTGTTTGCGCATATATGATGATGTTTAATATAGAAATCCAAAGAAAACAAAAAAAATTCATTCAACAAAGTAATATGTGTACATTTGACCATATAATATACAGCCATCCCAAAACATTGGTCGTCTAGTCACTACTTTCTTCACACTCCACAAACAATCAAAGATTGGACACTGAACAATGCAAAACAGCTGTACTTGTCACTCACCCTCCCGTCTTTCGTTAGTTGTGATGGAGGTTGACCTGTCCTCCATCACTGGCATTTCTTCCGTCATGGTGGAGACATCCACTTTCTCCACTGTTGTCCCGACACACTTATCTTTTCGGTCCTTCTTACGACTGTAGACACACAGACATACATTATTATGGACATGCAGGAAAGAGACAATTCGTATCATTTACAAACAAAAAGCTTATCGGTGACCTATTTATCAATGGCTATGACATCACCGTAACACATATATACAAATTGTTCATGTAACATAGAAAAGCGAGGGAGGACAATTACAGTATTACATTGTTTAGGTCCAACCAGCGATGAAAAACAACTACAATAATACTCATACAAATACTTACGGAGCTACCTTTGGCCTGGTATACCACCAGGTGGCTAGAGTGGCAATAGCCACTCCAGTAACGAGCATCACTGTTCTGGACATGCTAAAATGTATTATATATATGTATATGTCAACAATAGTGATTGGAGCATTCTGGGTAAAACCAAACAAGCGCTAGTAGTAGTTTTTTACTAGTCAACACATAACGAAACTACTAAAAAACTAACCAGAAACATATAAACTACCATAAAACAAATCTGATGTACAATAAACATTTTGATGAATACGAATGTTATATAATAGGTGTCTTACGTGAAAAGTTGCAGACTAGGAAAGAAGCAGGTTTTCGGTTGAAGATAAGCAGATTCGCAATCACAGTTTGACTCGATGAGAAATCGCAAGTGCACTTGTGTCACTCTGGTATGTGTGGAATTTTAGATTGTTCATTTCCATTGTTGGGCAAACATAGTTCTAGCTCACTTCTTCTGCTTTTAATGGCGTATTCAGCAAATGACAATATACAATACATGTGTAGTTCTGATACAAGTGTACTAATTGTTGATTTGGTTTTTAATACTTGCACCTTATTCCGGCACCCAGTATACTAGGAATTTCTGTTACACATAATCGTATCTTAGTGTATAATTATATAAAAATAAAAACCGTACAAGTGCCTATCGGTGATGTAATCACCAGGACATGAACTTGTGTTTGATACAGAGTGCTAATAAATAATAAACATCAATTATTAATAATTAGTTGTTTATAAATAAAAAAGTACCCTCTTTGATAGAAGTAACAAATGGTCTGTTGGCCAATCAGTAATGACCGGGTCAAGGTTGAATTATAAAAAAATTCACTGGAGTTGTCAAATTCCATTCCTATATTTTATCCATTCGAGAATGGTTATTTAATAATAATTGCTAATCACCGAAGCGTCCGGCAAAATACATTTTCGTTTCTACAAAACTGAGCGTCTTTTTGTAAAAAAAAGTTGCTTGCCAAGAAAAAAAACGCGTTTTTATCGTATACCGACACAACGTAGGTGTGTGTAGCCACCCCTTCATCATTCGTCACTTAGCGATTAGGAATGGAGTTCCATTGAAAGGTTTCTGAGTATTAAGTGCTGACCATTGGTACATGAGCGGTACAGTATTACCGTGTTCTATGCTTTTACAAGTATTACAATAGAGAAAAACGCACAGTCTTAGAAAGTTTTCAAACAGTGGGGAAGCCCCAAACACTTATGGGGATTTCCAGATGTTGTTGATTGTTTTATATAAGGCCGCAATAATTATTTTTTGTGTTTCCCCAGTAGGAACATTTTTGTTCAGGTTGCACGTTTTTCTCTATTATCCAACTATCGTTAGATGAAACAAAATACAGGAGTAACATTATTGCCTATTAGAAGCAATAGCTGTATTTAATTAAAATAAACTGTGGTACGACATAAAACATATATATCTCCAACTCTAATACTTTTTGGGTGTACAATACAAATATCCGTGTTAGAAATGACTCATCTCAAGTAAGACTATAAATTCCGCCTAGACTTGCTCCGTGAAAGTAAACTACTGATTGTCACCGGTTTCCTTTCTATTCTTTGAATCAGAAAAAAGTCTGAGTGTTCTGGTTGCATGGGAACGAGTACATTGTATAAATTAGACAATGTAGTGTACGGTAAGTCTTTTGGCCTCAGCTACAAACATAGAAGCATAATACATCGACAGGATTATCTATATTTAACAGCAATAGACAATATAACATAATCTAAATGCATATATGTGAAAAACATCTGACTATCTGTATGTCTGTGATTCTAGGTTTATGGACGCTTAAACCGTTACCTTGAGAGAAGACGTGGGTGGGTGCTTTTAAACTTACCATTTGCTCTGAGACGGGAAATTCAGTGTTTTTAGCTTTTCAGATAATCCAAACCAAACTAAATTGTGCGAAAATCGTGCTTTGATTAGGGTCTTTCACAACAAAGTATACCAAAGTTTACCAACCAATTTTCATTTTCTCGAATCAGGAATCAACGTGTTGCTCTATAAAAACTTTCCATAGAGCAAGGGACCAAAACTCCTCAACACACAATTATATTATCATTTATTATTACTAGCAATGGCAGTAGTACTTTTTTGCTTTAAGAAAATACCTTATTACCATTTATTTTTATTTCAAACAATTATTTGATTTGATAAATATTACTAATTATTTCAGCTATTATTAATTCTATTGATACTTTTATTACAACTTGATTATTATTTATTTCTAATCGTTTCTACTTATTACCAGCTACTATCGTTATCGCTAATTGTTTTGTTTATGATTAATTAGAAACACGGCTTGTGACGAAAGTCAACAGTCAATGTTGAAAAAAGTCAAAAGAAAAGTTTATTACAAAAAAGATTTTCTTTACTAATAATTGTTTGTTCTAAAACAAGAAAGAATGATACAGAATAATCTCATGTATCAGCATTGGTGGCATTAGTGTTGAAAAATGTAGATCATCATCATATTATCATTGCATTATTTAATAACACTGTTACTTGATTTTATTATTACCTCAATGCTGCTATTACGTAGATTTTTACTGATTGTTCTCGATAGTTGCTGATAGTTGCTGTCGAAGTATGCATTCATGACAAAATTGTCATTAAATGAGAGGAAGTGACTGCGAGAGGAAGTGATCACGGGAGAAAATTGCCATGAGAGGAAGTGACCACGGGAGGAAGTGACCGCGGGAGGAAGTGTACACGGGAGGAAGTGGCCACGAGAGGAAGTGACTACGGGAGGAAGTGAGCACGGGAGGAAATGGCTACGGGAGGAAGTGACCACGGGAGGAAGTGAGCATGGGAGGAAGTGGCCACGAGAGGAAGTGACCACGGAAGGAAGTGGCCACGAGAGGAAGTGACCATTGGAGGAAGTGAGCACGGGAGAAAGTGGCCACGAGAGGAAGTGACCACGGATGGAAGTGGCCACGAGAGGAAGTGACCGCGGGAGGAAGTGGCCACAGGAGGAAGTGACCTCGGGAATAGGCGTCATGGGAGGAGGCAATCCCGGGATGAGGTGGCCATGGAAGGAAGCAACAATGGGAGGAAACGACCGCAGGAAACGGGGCAGGTGAAAGGAGCAACAATGTGTTTACAGCGAATGAGCCAGCTAACATTACAATATATGCACATGTATGTATATCTATACATACGATCATATTGTCTAGAGCAATGCCAATGTTGCTTGCATCCATCAACCGCTGTGAATACTCAGGCATAATAGGTTGTTTCATGAAATGCGTGAGTAGAGTGAACTTTGCTCCGCTCATTCTAGCAATATCCATAGCCTGAGAGGTGGTGCTGTGGGTTTTCATCTCCGCTTCTATGTATCGTGAGTCTCTAAACGTAGCCTCGTGTATGAGTAGGTCTGCATTCATCGCTGAGTATACATTTGTAGGGGATTGATTACATACATTATGTATTGTACAGTATTATTACATTACTGAACATAACTGTAATATATAGTTCTACACAGTACTGCACAGTACTGGACAGCACTATAGTATACATCAATATCTTGTACTACATTACACACTAGCACACTATACCCTAATACAAAGATACAAAAGACTCACCAGCTCGTACAAGACTATCACAAGGCATTGTATCCCCTGAATAAACCAACTTCCAGTCTTTATGCTGCAGGCAAATTGCATAACAGCTGGCGGAGGAAGCATGTTTTACCTACAGTGTACACCCACAATATGTAGACATTCAAAGATAAAATTATAACAGAGACCAAGACACAATATAAAATACTTACAGTTACCGTTTCTATAGAACTCAGCTGAAGATCTGATGTAACCTGTTTGACCTGTGCACCTGTTAGACTTCTGGCAGCCTTCTTTACTTGATTCTCACATAGATGATCACACGGCAGCAGTCTAAAACATGCCACAATACCTTGTGTGTCTGGAAATGGTTTCTTGGGTGCTTCACAATGTAACAGAGCCATACTTGTAGAAACTTCACTATTGGCAATGCTGTCCCAGTATATCTATTTATTATTTCTTTATTATCTTCAAATTTTACAAAATGTATGCAGTCAGGTTTGCTTACTTTTTGTTAATATTATATATCTAAATCTAACGCGGTTGGTCGTGTCATTGCCGAATTACTAATTTTACTGAAATGCAACGTACAACAGCTGATCTCGCAAACGAATTTCCTTTTCAAAGCGCTTTAATGTTTTTGAAATAATAAAGATCCTTTGCAAAGCGTGTTTGTACATTGGAATTGTTTGGATGGATGCAGTAATATGTACATGAAAATGAGCTTGGGGCTTCAAATAAATAAATATCGACCCTTGGTAGACAGACGCAAAATTATATGCATTAAAGTGAGACTTGCAGTTTGAAATTTTCCGCATAAGTTACGATTTCGTTAGGCAGTGATTAAACCCTCACCATTTTTAAAATTGACCAATGGTGAATTATTTGGATATTTGCTTGAATATCTAGCTCATTTGGCTCATGTGT
Organism: Cryptosula pallasiana; assembly: GCA_945261195.1. Lineage (NCBI taxonomy): Eukaryota > Metazoa > Bryozoa > Gymnolaemata > Cheilostomatida > Cryptosulidae > Cryptosula > Cryptosula pallasiana. The sequence goes on along the minus strand of OX183133.1, from coordinate 10,271,912 downwards.
TGTATTATTGTAAGGTTGCATTTTCTTCAATTTAGATTGGGACAATTGAACAGACAACTTCTCCGTATATACTGTAGTCATAAAAAATCTTTGTCATGTTGCATTGTCACATTATTAAGGCCCAACTCCCAGTATAGATAGGAGGCTATAAACAAGTTACTACCAAATCTAAAGGATTTCAGCAACGTGGAAGTGTAAGTGTATACTTGATGAAAGTATTTATTAGCACCTCTATGGAACACTTTTATTGGTGATTGAAAGTTGCATCTATTCAGTCACATTCTATAACCTGTCAATAGTTTGTCAGCACCAATAGAATTTTTCTCGGTAGTAGTTATCTGCCCTTTCTATTGGCAGTATATCCATATATTTCTGTACTCTGTGTGGGAAATAATAATAATATCCTGAAAAATTCTTTGGGATACAAAAGTGGGCAACTTGGTCATCTTTTCTGAACTGCCACTGAAATGCGCTTTTCTGATTGGTTGATTTGCGCTGTGCATAATTATCGCTCTTACAGAAGAGATGTCAATAATTCTGTACCAAGTCGTCACACTAGTGGTCGCAGTACTGTTACCACACAAGCAAGATGCTTGCTTTGAGCTGGGTGACACTGGAAATGAGCCGCGGAGAGCACAGCAGACAATCTCTCTCTTTTGCTCGTCTCCTCAGAACCTGACTTGTTTTTTCAAGACAACTACTTCTCACAGAGAGTTGGGGCTATTATTTGTAGTTAATTATTATTCACTTCGTAATCAAGGCCAACACACGTCACACTTTAGGTTTGTGTCCTTTCCCTCATAGCTTTGAAAACTCCTATAAACACAAATCCCTTGCGCCCTCATGAGTTTTTGGAAAATCATAAAAATAAACAGTAAAATGTAACCTCTCTCACGCTGTTTACTCGAATTACATCAAAAATGTTCCATCCTGCTGAAGTTATTTGTCATAATTTACCATATTCTTTAATTTTTCAGAGCCAAGTGTAACGAGCATAAAGATTTTTAAATTTTTGACATCTAACAATAGTTCTTGGCTTTAGAATTATGATGAACTCAAAATTTTGTTCCTCCGACCACTGCTAAACAAAGTAAACAATAAAAATTAAAACAACTGCTTCCCCCATTAGTGTAATATGTTTCAATAAAGATAAAATATAAAAGAAAAATTCCTCGCTCCCCATCATAATGCAGACTCGGGTGTGACACAAACCTAAAGAGTGACACAAACCTAAAGTGTGACACAAACCTAAAGTGTGACACAAACCTCAAGTGTGACACAAACCTAAAGTGTGACACAAACCTAAAGTGTGACACAAACCTAAAGTGGGACACAAACCTAAAGTGTGACACAAACCTCAAGTGTGACTTGTGACGGCCCAAAAGCAACCATAGTTTTTAAAGCTGACTTACACGTTATTAGACTGATAAAAAACTTTAGACCATGTAGATTGTAAATAAATAATGATTTTCAAATACAACAAAAATTAAAAATAGGAACTAATTTATGATTACTTTTAGTATTTTGGTTGAGTCTATTTAGCACTCTTTGACACTAAAGAAAAGACAACTCCGACTAGTGAGTTGCGTGTCAATCAGAGAAAGGCCACCTATAATAAAACATGAAATCTTCACTCATTACTCCTTGAAAAATTGAGCATAAAAAGTTGTTAAATTTCTTACTTGAAATGATATTTAACAGCCCTGACTCCTTGTCTGTTCATTATTAAAGTTATAACAACAGTACGTAGTTATTTGCTAAAAACGTATCATTTATTGATGAAAGTAAATGTAAGTGTTAATTATTGGTGAAAATAACGATAGGTGCAATTTTGTCGTCAGCTTCAAGGAAAACTTGAGCATTGATACGTTGGTTGTTTTCAAGGCAGCACATTTTCAAAACGTGCATTTTCGAAATGTTGTAGATTCCAGCAGCTAGAAGTGCCATCAGTCAGCTAGTAATGATGATTATTTTTCATCAGAGAAAGATTACCATAATGGCAAATGGTTTGGCAGAAGAGACAACGACTTCATGCACGGATACGCTGGCGAACCACCGTACAATCAACAATCTGTAGCCCACTGACGAAAACCCGACCAACGATTGACCACCATTATACTCAGCATTATTTGATACATCCCACAAGCCATCATTATTTTAGCTCAACGTATAATTGAAAAAATACACAGGTTTTCTGAATGTATATATACTGGAGTTGAAGTTATCTTCCTGTTGCAATGGTCACACCAAGGTCATGATGATCGCATAGCTAACGACTGACTATGAATAGATCGTTGAGGTAGTCTGCTCGTTTGTCCGTATTATTTTCATGAACTCATTCCAAAACCAAGAGTAGACAATTCAAACTTCGAATTAGTTTGTAAATTCCAGAAGCGCTGCCGTTTCTTAAAAAACGTCAATTATAAGAAAACTCTCTATTATTACCATCGGGATCGTCGTGTTTCAAACCTTATGTTGATACTTGCAGCTTCACGGTGCTACTCACACTGTCTAACAGCAGTGGAAATTTTTCAAAATGAACATGGTTTAGAAAAGCATGAAGCGTGAGGGCCTTTCAGAAATAGCTAGTTACAAACTGTATAAACTAATCTTTGCTAGTTTGAGCTATTTTAAAAACTATACAAACTATGTTAAAAAGATTTGAAAAGTTTGCAAAGAGCAAAACAAAAACAGTGGCTCTCAATTTATTGAAAACATTTGTTTGGAGTATCTAAAAATGACGTAATAATTAAAGCCATGAAACAAACCGTTCAACCATTTAAACAATCATTGGATACAACCTCAAAAAACTAACTTAAGAACTTTGATGACTTCTAGTATATAAACTCAATAATAGAATAACTTCTTCAACTGATACCACAGGAAGTTCTCGATGCAGTGTTTAATAAAAAAAATAGTCCAAAGCAGACCAATGATGTCTTATCACCAAAGCGGATGAGCAGTCTTAGATTTTTAAAGCGCATGAGCCATTTGACAAAGCGTTCATACAGTCGCAAACAAATTCAAACAGTTTCAAAAACATTCGAACAACCTGAAAATGTTTTTGAACGCTTTAAAATGAAAAAGACAAAACAATTTGAGACCCCATAATAATATTTATATCCTAAAATATTCTAATGTACTATTGAGTGTCTTTCAACTAACCTGACCTTGTCCAAACATCCATTAAACTGATATCCAAGGTGTTGTATCCACATTCTCAGCTTTCCAGGTATGATTAGACGAACACTCACAAGGTTTTTACCTCTGAAGGCTGCCTTACGAGCATTCAGCACTGACAGCAATCCCTGTACCACAGAGCAGCGTTGCAGGTGAAACACAAAATCACAATTACACTTACTCAGAGCAACATGACAGAATTTGCTACACTCACCCCGTGGTGATCTATGTGCGCATGAGATATAAATATCATATTCAGATTTCTCAAGATATTTCTGGTCTTCTGTGGTCCATAGAGAACGGTAAGCTGACCCAATATACCATACCCACAGTCTAGCAGAGTAAAGTTGTTTTTGCTGAAAAGAAAAATGAATGACAAAAAACTAAACAAACATTAACTGGCCAATGAATGCTAGGTCACAAAACCCACCTGATCTCAACTAGAATTCCTGCGGTATTTCTGGCAGCGCTAGACCATGAACCACTCGTACCTAACATGGTCACAATCGGGTATTTTCTGGTCTCCTTTTGCTCCATTTGAAAAACATGTTCCTTGATTTTTGTTGCCGCTGCTTTTCGTTGCGTGTCAGAGAAATAGTGAAATGCTGAGTCGGAGTTGACTTGACACATAGAACTACCAAAGTACATGTATATTAATATTACATACATACATGTATAAAGTGAAAAAGTTGGTGGAACACTTTTGCTTCTAACCGCACACTGCTGACGTTGTCTGTTTAGTTTGGAGCAACATACAAGAAGCTCAATAGAGGCTGAAAGACTGAGCCATGACTTACCTTTTCAAAACCTTTCTTCGAAATATGTGATAGAAATCTCCAGGCAGTAAAGTGATTATGTTGTTTGGTTTGCTGACCTAAAAATAGAACGAGACTGACAGAAAGTATACCCGAATTTTTCGAATACTTCCAACATACGGGTTTGCCACACAGGACCAAATTTAGTACATTTGACTAAAGCCACGTTTACACTAGGCGACTGCGACTCGGACTCTATTGATGGTCGCAGGCGCAGACACACGTTGCCTTTACACTACTGCGACACCCTAAATTGTCGAGTTTTGCGACTTTGGAGTTGCCCAACCATCTTAGTTAAAATGATTTATTGCATTCCTGCTCACGCAGTTGGATTGATGAGTTGTGATTTAATTATTACCAGTTTTCTACCAGGCAGTAGTTCTCTATGTGGATTTTTTATTTACCTATAACATGAAATTTCAACTTATCTATAAATAATAATACCACTTACTGAAATTAAATAATAATTTGAAGAAAATCTAACGTTCTTTTTGCGTTTGCTTCCAAAATAATAATGATAACTACTCTGAAAATGAATTATTTATTATTTTTGAACATACATAGTTTGATTCTTTTGATAAGAAAGATAATAAACACACATGTCAACAATGCTGGTAATAATTAATTATTTAATAATAACCTTACTATCTTATAACAATCATTGTTTATATTATATCCAAGCTTGAATAAACAAAGTATTGGAGCCGCTATATAGAGCAACTCAATTGGTTAAACTGTGTCACGTGGCTATGAAGACGCTGCGACTTGACGCTCGAACCCAACACCGCTGGGTTGCTGCGTCTCAGCCTCCAACAACATTGCATCTCCACCAGAAGCTGCGCCAGTCTTGTGCGCCGAGACCCAAGTGACAAACTTCGAAGGAGTCGGAGTCGCGTGGTGTAAACACGGCTTTAGTGTGTGCAGAATGAAGGTCAGCAAGCAATGTCTAACGCAAAGCAATTAATCGCTTGAAAGTTATCCTCCAATAGAGAAGACAACTCTTAAGACAAAAACATTTCCATTTTCTGGAAAGTATTGATAAATCATACTACGAGCAGTATTCAGCGCAGTCCTATTGCAGTCCAAGGAAGCTATTAGTGAAGGTCTTCTAAATTATTATTACCGTTATTTTTTCAATTGTCAATCACATATAATAAATTCTAATCAACAATTATTTCATGCCAGTTAGCCATTGACACAAATAATAGTAAATGTATTAGATAGATCGAATGTACTTATTTGATAAACGTTAAGCTTCTACTGTTACGCAAGCAATGACAGTTCATCTGATTGCTGACAGAAGAATTAACTCAATGGTCGAGAGCGGTGATAATTTATATATGCTAATTATTATAATTATAAATCGTTGCTCAACTCTCGTATTGAGACAAATAATATACTAGTTTTGTTTTTTGTGAATATGACTGACCAATCAAGTTTACGCGCAAATTCGATTTTGCTGTGCGTGCTCAGCAAGGAATGATTGTCATTTTTTGGCACAAAAAAATGTATGGGCAGAGAATCCCCACGAATGGTGATATTGCTGACTTAATCGCTATCATTTGGCCATAGACTAATAGACAACATAAGCATGTAAGTGCTCATGAAACTAGACCTACCTCTGGTCGTGGGTCCAGTCCAACAGTGCGAGAAGTTCCTAACGGTTTGGGGTGCAAAAATGGGAATATCTTCTTGTTCAAAGAGTTTAAAATGAACTACAATGTACAATACACATATGTAACCACAGAGCATGTTTAGTTGCCTGTATAAATAACTTGAACACTATTAGCTTATGACTCTGGGATCAGTGAATCATTTCATGTGCAATGGCGGTTAGGCTACAAAAAATGGTTTTTGGCCAAAATTTCATATTAAGTTGTCATTACGCTGAAACACAAAGTTTCACAAAACGAATAAATACTTATTTTTATTGCAAAATGACATTTCAATAATTAATAGAGGAAAGTAGAACCAAAATTCTGGATTAAACAGCAATAGGTCTTTTTTTATCTGTAACTTTCATATTGACATGAGTACTTCTGATGCAGAGTTTGCTCTAAGCACCTCATATCCCCCAATACAAGGTTTATGGCCAAAAATGCTCCAAAACATTTGGATATAATGTGGGGGGGGGGAGGGAGGGGGTGCTGACGTTGATTAACTTTCAGAAGATACAGAGGTTCTTCCTTTCTCTGTTGAAGCACCGTTACATTTACCAACACATTTTTTAATTTCTCCGAGTCCAATTTTGGCTGTTCTGCCCTTAGAGGTGTTAATAATTTGAAACAGCTTTATTGGTACCTAGGTGACGAGCACCCATTCTCGTATATATATCAGGTGTGCCTGAATTTATTATGTCCTTCAACCACCATGGAACATCGTTGGGAGTTTTGTAAGGCTAATTTTTCTTCTCGTCCAAAATGCTCTTGCATCAGCATCACCATCAGCACTGTCATTAGTGATGATTTGTGTCTCAGGCTCTTTGCAGGCTCACAGCAGGAAGCTTCTGCTCCCACTCACTGCAGCTGCCAGCCAGGGCAAGGAGACATTTTCCTGCCTCCCAGGCAGATGTGAGTTAGAGGGTGGCTCAAAAAGACGCTGTTTTTGCCTCCACTCCTTCAGTGAAATCAAGAGTGGTCCACTGGCGCCAAAAAGATTCAGACAAAATCGATTGGTTGATAATCACTCACGGAAAAGATGTTATTAGCAGGGTAAACGATCAAATTCTTCTGGCCCGCTAAAGACATGTCTTTTGGCTGGTCACATTGTTCTGATGATTTACTTATTTACAAATAATAATTAGTAATTACTATTAGTATAGAAAAGTGACATCGCTCCATAATTTTCATCTATAACTAACGTTAACATTACATAATGCTTTATACATACTACTTAATTGATTTCTATGGGAAATTAGATTTACTAACAATCACCGTCAATAGTTATTCTGATAGCGAATCATTACTTTTACTATGAACTGTTTCTTAATCTTTGCTCATCGCAAAAAAATTACGTAATAACATGATTATTCGAAAAACTAGAAAAACAACAAATGTATCAATTTTCCGGTGGGGGGGGGGGGTGTAACTATTAATTATAATAGTAGGGTGCAATAAATAAAACTTACGTTAGTGTTTATCGTTATAAAAAGCTACTTACAATATGACTGTACAGTTTTGCTTCAGAAATGTATCACGATCAATTAACCAAGTCCTCAAAAATACTCAAAGAAAATTGATTTGTGAAGTTTTTCGTCTTTTAATGAGGTAGATCGAAGGGTTTTCTCAAATAATCTTTAAAAATGAACCAACTTGTGAAACGTTAAAAATTATTTTGTTGGTGTATGTACTTCAGCCGCAATGATGATTGATATAAAAAAATGACCGAAACTGTTTTGTTTGCAGCCCCAGAGGATTGCATGCGGTTGAGTTGCATATCTCTCCCCTACAAGGTCACTAGTAACATCAACCAATACCTATCAAGGAGACAAAGTAATAACCAACAAACAGCAAGATGACAAGCATTTAGCCAATGAACTATAAAAAAATAATCATCCGTACCTGCTGCTCCCATGGAAATCTCAACGCAACACAGTTTTCATCTTCAGGTAAGATGAGTTGTGTGGTGGTTGAAGGAAATATAGAGATGAATTGTTGATACAACCGATGTTTTGTTATCTGATCAGGTGTTATATGTACTACCATATCTACAAACTATGATATAATACTATATAGTAAGTAACATTATGGTATTATATGTATATGTACGTAACACATACAGTAACCAAGATATATACTTACATTGTGGTTGTCTCCCCTCTTACACAACTTATCCCCGAGTTCAGTTAAGCTAGCCAAGTGATGAATTGTGGGACATTCAATCACTACAACAGTAGGTAATATAGAGTTCAATGATAGACAATAGCTATATAATCTACAACTAGTATATAACTAGTATATAACTAGTATATAACTAGTATACAACTAGTATACAACTAGTATACAACTAGTATACAACTAGTATACAACTAGTATACAACTAGTATACAACTAGTATACAACTAGTATACAACTAGTATACAACTAGTATATAACTAGTATATAACTAGTATATAACTAGTATATAACTAGTATACAACTAGTATACAACTAGTATACAACTAGTATACAACTAGTATATAACTAGTATATAACTAGTATATAACTAGTATATAACTAGTATACAACTAGTATACAACTAGTATATAACTAGTATACAACTAGTATACAACTAGTATATAACTAGTATATAACTAGTATATAACTAGTATAAAACTAGTATACAACTAGTATACAACTAGTATACAACTAGTATACAACTAGTATACAACTAGTATACAACTAGTATACAACTAGTATACAACTAGTATACAACTAGTATACAACTAGTATATAACTAGTATACAACTAGTATACAACTAGTATATAACTAGTATACAACTAGTATACAACTAGTATACAACTAGTATACAACTAGTATATAACTAGTATACAACTAGTATACAACTAGTATATAACTAGTATATAACTAGTATATAACTAGTATATAACTAGTATATAACTAGTATATAACTAGTATATAACTAGTATACAACTAGTATACAACTAGTATATAACTAGTATACAACTAGTATATAACTAGTATATAACTAGTATATAACTAGTATATAACTAGTATATAACTAGTATATAAATAGTATATAACTAGTATATAACTAGTATATAACTAGTATATAACTAGTATATAACTAGTATATAACTAGTATATAACTAGTATATAACTAGTATACAACTAGTATATAACTAGTATATAACTAGTATACAACTAGTATACAACTAGTATATAACTAGTATACAACTAGTATACAACTAGTATATAACTAGTATACAACTAGTATATAACTAGTATATAACTAGTATATAACTAGTATATAACTAGTATATAACTAGTATACAACTAGTATATAACTAGTATATAACTAGTATATAACTAGTATATAACTAGTATATAACTAGTATATAACTAGTATATAACTAGTACATAACTAGTATACAACTAGTATATAACTAGTATGTAACTAGTATACAACTAGTATAAGTTATGCCTACCTAATACACATTTGGGTGGTGCAGCCTTCTTTAGAATCATATCTGGTGTGATCAACTTCCCATTGACCTCTACTGGTTCATTGTTGTCTATCAATTGTCTTATCCAAGGACCTCTACAACAACAAAACCCTAAAACTGCATGTACATATTCCATTTAGCTGCAGATTTGCCTCACCGATTGCTTGATTTTGCAGTCTCTGTATCCGGATAAATCGCCAAACAATCGGTAGCGCCTGATTTGAGGCAATCGGCAGGTTTTGAACCACTTCAAAAAATTGGTAGACAATTTATGATTTGACCAATCATACCATTGCTCACGGTTTTAACATCTCCAATAAAAATGTTTCTCGAGCACAATTATTTATACAAAAGGAGTCGTTTGTAAGCGTCCCGTCTTTATTGTTTGAAAACACTTTATGGATAACTATGACATAAAATATAGTGAGTTTAACAGGTATTGCGTGAGGATGGCAAGTGGACAAAAAAAATAGGAGAAACACCCAGACGTCATTTCTAATCGGTAAGGACAAATCAGTAGCTAATTGTTATCTGTACAGGTAGCATCAACTTGGATAAATCAATGCAGATTTTATATCAAAACTGTTACGCTTGCTACGTAAAAGCACAAACGATAAACAATTCTTTCAATGAGATTCTTCAAGTAGGAGTTACTTTCTACTAACTTACAACTCCACTCCCAACATTTCTAGTGCTTTGTTGTTCACTGTTTGTCTTGGCGCTTTTAACTAAAAAAAAATTAAGCGTGTCACCTCAATCAATTGCAGAGCAGTACACTAACGACACACAAATGAGACTATATAACATACAGAGAGTTTGAAGGCGCATGCTGCAACCTCATCATTATTTGGTTCTCTCTCATCAGAGATTCTTATTGTCTCTGCAGTCAGTGTGTGGTCCTTGAATATACGATCAGGGGGTTGTCTTATCAACGAAAGCAAGTCACCTTTCCCTTTACCAAATGACCTAACCGGAGCATTGGCAAGACATTCCTGCAATAGCAGCCATTATTACAGTAAAGAGGTGTCTTTTTTGGTAATAAAACTAGAATAATATCCCGCGTAGGTCACTCACAAGAGAACCGTAGCCATGAAAGGTCAATCGGCATTCAGTACTAGAAAACTCTAGCATTTGCTCAGCCAGTTCGAGAGTTCCGCTCAAGTTATGAGAAGATTTGTGGGTGATAAATATGTGCTTTAAATTTGCCGATCTGACTCTATAAATGGAGTAAAACAACTAAAAAGAAAGTAATAGTGGTAAGATTGAAAATTGAATTATAAGCATAGAATAAATGAACCTACTACCTTTGTTGATAGAAATGCCTTATTATCCCATCTCCACAGTTGAACATATACCTGCGTACGTAAAACAGTCAGATTATACTGTCTATGTTTCGCTGCATGCCTTAATCACAAGTCACACAAATTGAAAGAAAGATTTGAGTTTTTGTATCTGAATGTGGAACAACAAAAACATTGCAGAATGTTTGAGTGGGGCTGTTTAATTTTTAATATTAAAAGACTTGACAGGCTTTTGTGTAACAAATGACTTATTAATGACCTTGAACAGAATGCAAATGTTATTATTTCTTACCAACCAAAGACTAAATAAAAAACAATATTGAAATTTATCAAAAAAATTGTCTCGATGATTATGCATTTCATTGGCTTACTCAACAAATGATATGTTGGGCGTAATTATAGATAAAATTTCAGGTATCCTGGCGTACATTACTACGGACCGAGTTGAAAAAATTATTTTTAAAAACTTGACACTCTTTTTTGCAAAAAAAAGCATTTCCTTGCAAAATTGTAAGTTACAATTACACCAGTATTATTCAGTCACAAAAAACTCAATCCACACAGTAAACAGAAGAGTACAGGCAGATATTTGGTATCCCTAGTCCAGATGTATACTCACGATAAGGTTCCAGTTTGTAGAATAACTGACTTGCATGTGTTGTATGCTCCATTACAGATGACTTTAAAACCAAGGTGTGGAGTCTTTACAAGTTGATGAGCTGTTTGTGATGACCTACAACACGACAAAACACTTTTATATGATTACTGTTTAAGAGAAACAAACTAATATAAACTTGAAACGCTACTCCTAATAACCACACATAAAAAGCAAGGGCAAAAAACACCTCGTTATGGCCATCAGCACTGAAGGTAATAGAACTAATGATTGGATATGCTGCTAACACCTTACCCCATAAGCGCAACAACAAAGCTTCCAAAACCCACACTAACGCCAGACAGGCAGTGGAAATGCTTGAAATTGATCTGATACAATTTGAAGATCAAGCTGGTATCCCTTAGCACTATAAATGACTCAAACAATTATGTTCATACTCAATTCTAATATTTGAGTCAGTCATGGAGAGAGCAGGCTCTAAGGGACACCATCCCTGAAAATACTAAAATACTATTCAGCTCAACGGAAGTATGGCAGCTGGAGAAAAAAGGTGTGTTGCTATGCGACAAACTAAAATCTAATCAGAACGAAGCTGATACGAGACTTGTTCTTCATGCTTACGATGCCCTAGAGAGTTCAAACACGGTCTTTATACGAAGTGTTGACATCGATGTTTTAGTTATTGCTGCACATAATTTTCCAAAAATGATCAACCACACAGCAAACAAGGATATAATAATGGACATTGGAACTGGGGCTAACAGGAGATACCTATCTATAGAAAGCTTACTAGCAAATATGCCAGTTACAGTGAAAAGAAACTTGCTTCAGCTTCACCCTCTCACAGGATGTGACTCCACTAGTTCATTGTTTTGAATTTCTAAGAGTAGAGGCTTGAATGCTCTGGAGATGCAGAACTTCGATTTGAGTGAGCTAGAACGTGTGGTCATCAAAGATATGACCGAACAAACATACTTGGAGTGCGAAAAGTATGTTGCAGGTCTTAATTGTTATTACAATAATGTGACAGAGGCCAGATACCAACTACTGGCTACAAAAGAATTCAAATCTGAAGCCCAACTTCCTCCCAGTGTTAATGCTCTGAAGTATCACATCAAGAGATGCTCATACCAAGTTACCTTACGGCAGCTAGCATTAATTCCAATGGTTGAAATCAACTGTCCAACCAACCATGGCTGGGACAAGGATACGAATCCCATTCTTAGTGAGAAGTCAACCATTAAAGCCGATTTAATGACATCCTGTGGTTGTAAGACTGGATGCTCAAAAAGATCATACAAATGTCAAAAACTCAATCTCCGATGTACAGATCTTTGTAAGTGTGCAGGTGGTCATAACAAAGTACTGGAAGAACATAGTGAGGATGAGGATTTTGAAACAAGTGACATGGACGAAGACTGAAAGCAAAACTAGCCTATTTTATATTATAATTGAAGACTTTATTGCAACAAAATACTTGATTAAATTTGGCGTTCCAGCATTTTTGTTATTATATCTAACTCAGAACTTGTTACCTGTTCAAAACATAAAATTTTTTTTATGCAGTGTATGTATTGAAGCACTGAAACCCTTGTTTTTTATGTTACCATTGATGGAACAATGGAAAAACTGTTTTTTCTATGATTAACAAGAGTTGTACATCCTTGTACTCATGTACACAGATCAAAAACATAACAAAGATGGTGCTGTGCAATTGATATCAATGTATTTTGAGACCATTAGAGCCAAGAATAGATTTAGCTCCATATATTTCATCACAAAATGCACAAAAATTGAAGATTGAAAATTGGGGAGACAACTCCCGATTGAGAAAACAACAGAAAATTACTTGTATTTTCATTATCTTTTAAGCTAAGGTCATGAAAATTGATGAGCATGTTCTTAGGACTATTATCTTTCATATTCTGCAATAAAAATTGTATGTCACCATCTTCGAAAAAAGATGCGCTCCACCGATTGCGACAATTGGCACGTTTTAGCCTAATTTCCAGTACAGGCTAAAACTTCCTCATCCGATCAATTTGAAAGTTTGCACATGTAAACAAGTGTTTCTTTGACCCACGTGTGAAAATTATTTAAGAAATTACCAAATTATTTTTTTAAGTTATAGCTGATCAAAACGTTGAGTTATTGGTTTTTGGGATTATCTCCCATTTTTACGGCAAAGTTTACCGGGATATGCAAAGTGTGCCAGTAGATCTGATATGTACAGATTGTCAGCTTCGCAATGGTGTATTGTACATAAGGTTACCTTCAATGAGTCGAGACACGCCAAATTTGGGCCTTGGTACCCAGACTAAAGGCAGAAACTAGCATAACTACAAAGAAATGGTGACTAAATACAATGTGCTGCAGGGTCCAAAATCAACAGAAATACCAAGTAAATTAAAAAATGACAACGGTGCATTTGTGAACAGAACAAAAAGAGCAAGTGCATAAAATTCCTCAGATAGATAACACATCCCATGCCTCATGTCGCTGATTGTTATCTTGGAAAGCAGAACAGTTTTAAAATAAACCTTACCTGTGATTATGCATAAATTTCAAGAAATATAGAACTAAATGCGCTATACTTGGCATGTTGCATTTATGCAGCTTATTGGCGTACTTCCCTTCCACATAGCCTAGTTTTCTTAGTCAGTTCTCTTAAACCGCGTTTACACAAAGCAACTTTCGCTTGAAGTTTGCCGATGCGTTTTGAAGCAATAATTTTTAGTGGAGACGCAGGGTTTTCACAGGCTGAGATGCAGCAACTCAGCGGTGTCGAGTTCGAGCGTCAATTACAGGGAGTTTAGAGCCAAGTGACACAATTAAACCCATTGTGTTGCTCTGTATAGTGGGTCAATTAATTATTTTTTTATTCAAGTTTATACATAGCGTAAAAAATGAGTAAGACTATCATAAAATAAATAAATTATTACCACTATTGTTAGTAAATATGGATTATAATTTCTTTTGATAATATAAATCAAATTCTGTATAATTCAATAATATCAATTGATTCATATTCGGAGTAATTATTATTACTTTGAATGCAACAATCAAAGAAAGTAATCAGGTTTTCTTAATTTATTATTTAACTTTTATAATAATTATTACTTTTTGTAGAAAAGTCTAAATTTCATATTATAGGTAAAAAAAAACCTCTGAAAGCACAGAACTATTACATGATAAAAAAACTAATGATAATTAAATCACAACTCATCAACTCAAATGCATGAGCAGGAACACACTTCAATTATATTAGCACTGATGATTGGGCAACTTCAAAATTGCAATTTCTAAAACTGTGCCTAAAATCTCTAAAACTGCGGCTTTATTGTGCTTAATCTGCTGATGGTGATGTAAACAGTCATTAGCCAAAGCTCAAAACAACACTGCTCTGCAAGTAGTTGTGGTGATGATGCCGTTGCTGTTAATATTAGTCCCTGTGAATAATGATCACTGATGAAAAATACCTTCTGAGTACAATCTGCCGTTTGTTTTTTCCTTATATAAACTACAAGCAGTGGTACCAGTCATATTCAAATACACTCATTGCTCAACTCTCCCCACACTCTGCTCTTGCCACAATTTACTACTAATGGACTCTATTTCCACTGCACTCCACTTCTTTTTTCCCTCGCCCTACACATGCTCCAACTTCACTTCCCCACTCAGTTTTTTTTCTTCTGCCTCGCTCCACTTCCTCTTTTTACCAAACTCTCTTTTGATCTGTTCCACCGCTGCCCTGCTCTATCCTCACCATTCCTTTCTTTCTCTCCCCACTCAAGTTGACCTCAAGTAAGACAGTGTGTCAGTGAAATTTTCATTAAGCTTCATGCTAGAATTTACTAGTTACGAATACAGAGGTTAGCACTGCTCATCAATGATATAATTAAATGATTTGCTCCATGTTTGTCAATAGTTACATCAATTCTAAGTACTTTGCATAGAGGTTATAAAGAAAATGATAGCAATCATTTTTTGTTCAAAATTCATGTGCTTTGTAAACCTTCAAAACATTTCAAAATAGTTTGGTTAATTTTAAAACAGTTCAGAATATTTCAAAATAGTCCATACGGTTTGTAAATAGTTGATAATATTTTCAAGCGATCACACGGTTTGTACCTTTTCAAACTGTCTTGATCATTCATTTGCAAATCCACTACAAAGTTTGTAAAAACTCACAGTTATTAGAAAGAATATACAATTGTTAGGCAGGAAATAATAGTTTTATTGCTGGAAATTACTAATTTCCAAAGCCGGCTACTACTATCTGTTATAGGTTCCGGGTCTGTTGTGAGATACAGTTCATAAGCTATTCATTTACTGCATTTACCCAATTATTTTGAATGCAAAAATGCTTTGAAAATCATCTAGAAAATTTTAAAATTGTCCATACAATTTTAAAAACGAAAAGGTTCAGTTTAATAGCTGTTTGTACAACAGCTTTAACCCTGAGCATCAACATGGTTGAAGTAGGATGCATAATAATAATAACAAAAACAAAAAACAGTCAGAAATATTGTTCACAATTATAACATGTATTTTTATATATTATCAATTACTATTACTACTACCACTCCCACCACTAACCACAGGCCCAATGTCAAAAGTCAGTGTTTTTTGGACCAATTTTAGGAACCTGATGTTGAGTTTCGTTGTTTGTGGTTTAGAAGGTAAGTTACGTTTTGGAGTGAAAAATCTGTCTTCAGGTGCTGGCCTGCTCACTCAAAATTAATTTTGGCAACACTCGGACAAAAATTTATCAAAATTTATACCCTCTGGGCTGCGGATACAAACCTTGTTCACTCCGATCATATGACTACCTGAGAAGCAGCAACAGCATGTTTCCAAAACTTATGCTTACAAATGGTGTCTCACGCGAAATTTCTTATGATCATCGACGATCACCAAGGACGATGCCGCCTGTAATAAATTATTCGTGCTAGCGTTTTGGAACAGTTTATCAAATAATTCAGGGCACACCATTTTTATATTTTTCGGCAAACCCTAAGGCCAATGTTACAGATTTTCCCAACACATGAAATGGGCTAATACTGCACAAGGTGCCAACAGTTTCAATGCTCAGATGAGGAATCTTCATGTTCCCATAACTTCGGTCATGATAGTTGGGAGACTCAGGTGATCATTAGAAATTTAGAGTAAGAGGTCATTTGTAAGCCTAAATTTTGAAAACACGCTGCTTCTGCTTCTCAGGTTGGAGCAAATAGGTGTGTATCGACAGCCAAGAGAATATACTGTGCAGGAATTTGGGGGGAGACTAGAGGTAGCTTTCCACCTGTACAGCTTCCCACAATGTGGTGAATGTTTATTGCAGTGTAGTTATTTATCTTCGCATATTTTGACAGGTAGGGAGGTCGACAGATTAATCTAGTCGAGCAGAATTTGCAGCGTTGTATACTCGTGAGCTATACACAGTGAGGAGTCGATATGACTGCCACACTTTCCACTGATTTTTTGTCCGAAAAGACTAGCTGCGAGGAGTCGAACTATCAAGTGGAACAAACGTTCTAGTATCATACGCCCGTAGGTCGTATGCAGTGAATGTCGACCCGACTGTTCACTTTCTACTAAAAATTG
Source organism: Cryptosula pallasiana (assembly GCA_945261195.1). Classification (NCBI taxonomy): domain Eukaryota; kingdom Metazoa; phylum Bryozoa; class Gymnolaemata; order Cheilostomatida; family Cryptosulidae; genus Cryptosula; species Cryptosula pallasiana. The sequence continues at coordinate 10,255,228 of OX183133.1, read as the reverse complement.
CCCGCATCGATAGTCAACTTCGACCAAGTGGTTGTTCTGTATATTATCAGCTGCTTGAGTTTAGTTGTCTTTGATCTGTGCAGGGTGAGAGTCATCGAAGCTTGTCAGAGTCAGGTTAACTATGATTTTATTATACATTGATACAAATATTTATACAATCTGTTCACAAAGGATTGGGTAAAATATCAGAGGCAACAAAAGCAGGCCCCGCCTGTCTGACTGATTGGCTAATATTGGCTAATAGAATGTCTAGTAAATATGGGTAGGTTGTCCTTAGTGGCATGGTTGATTGCACAGAGATGCATGCACATGTTTACAATAAGATAGACAAAATAGTAAATAATAAAATATGTGGCATAGAAATGTTAGAATGATATCGGTAGAATTGTTATTGTATTGTCACAAGTGTCACAATCGGTGGCGTCCCCAACAATACTTTCGGAAAACTTTTTGGTGGAGACAGATTTTTCACACCCTCATGACCATGAATACTTACCATCTAAAACGCAAACAAAAAACTCAACATCATCAGGAGGCTGTCCCTAAAAGTGCCCCAAAACCCACCAACTTTTGGTAGTAGGCCCGTGTCACTACCACTGTAACTATTTATTATTATCATTTAATTATTATTATAATTATTAATTATTATTACCCATAATATTTATTGATGTAAATAAATAAATTAAATTTATTTAAAACAGTCCATCCATCCAATAATAATAAATAACTATAATAATAATTATAATACATAACAAAAAATAATCACAGTCAATCACTCAGCGTGTGTTATTATTATTATTTATGCATAATAAATGTTGTATGTAACAACAACATACTTAATTAAATAATAAGATAAGAAGAAAGATGATGATTGATAAGAAGAAGATACTATTTTTTACATCCAGGCTGACTTACTTACCTAGGAGGAGAGCAGCTGGTGTGCAATTTTTTTGCAGTGCAATCTTCTCGGTTATTGGTATTACCATTTTTATTTTGAAAATGATTTCTGCGATGATGATGATGACGACTTGCAAAAACATGAGGTATAAAATAGTTGTGGTCAGATGATGATGCCGCAACAACAACACGTGTCTGCCAAAAACCTGTGCGAATGTCAATGTGAGTTGTTCTTGTAGTTAAATAAATTCTAGCAGTGGACAAATATTTAAATTGAATTGAGTACATTGGCTTTACCTCTAATAATAATGAAAAATACTAATAATTAGCAATATAATAAATAGCCATTACCAAATTATGTATCGAAAAATGTAACAAAAATAATACTACACCGTCAAAGTGAAAACAGAACGAAACCTCTACTTTAGTTCAAAACTATGCGGTCTAAGATGTTCATGAGAACGTGACGATTCCGTACGACTCGTATAACGCGGGTTTAATTTGAGTCTTGAGGCTAGAAGTGGCTTTAGGCGTTTAAAAATCATTGGCGTATAACCGTTATTTTCATGTAAATGCCGACAATATCCATAGGATATAATAATGCAAATGTCATGTTTCCATTTCCTGTTAGAAGGTTGTTCTGGGGCCCGTTGTTCTGTGGTGATGATGATCATTATAATAATGTATAAATAATAATAGTCGTTGTTGAAAATTCTTATTATTAGTTTACGTGTATATAATAATGCAGTATCGCAATTGTCTGTATGTATCGGTAATGACTTTTGGTTGATTAATAAATAATATAATAATATCAAACTACTCAACTGAGTGAGTGACTTGAGTGAGTTGTTGTTAGTTAGTTGTTGTTTGTTGTTCTCATCAAATTCAGTTGTTGGTTGTTCAAGTTATTGCAAAATTCCTTTTTTGTTTTTGAAGTTGTTTTTGTGATGATGATTATTATTATTATTGATAATAATAAAAATAATTTATTATCATTATCAATATAAATCATTATTATTATTATTGTTGTTATATATTATTATTATTATTGACTTTATTTAATGTGGTTAAAATATCATGTCATAAGTATGTCATGTTTTCCATAAGATACCACAAAAAAAAGGAATAACCAGGCAAAAAATGGAAGAAAAATTTTACAATATAATTAGATATCGAAAGGAAATGGTGACAGCAATGCTACAACAATGTCGTTATACATACAGATTATATGTAATTAATATAATATATTATTATTGTTGTCTTCATAATAAAATAATAATTATTATTATAATAATAATCATTGATTTATTATTATTTATTATTATAATAAAGGGATTTTTATTTGTTGAAATAATAATAATTAATAATAATGTTGTTGTTGTTATGATGTTATGTTTCTTTGTGTAGATCTCCTAGACCCTGAGTGTGGGGAAGGGGGATGCGTCGTGTTAGTTATCAAAACTAAAATCGTGAAAGAATGAAAAAAAGCTCGACATTATTCAGCACCACTATTCTTCTTTTGGGCTGAGCTCTCAACTCTCTGGAAGTGCGACAGAAAAAGTATTGGTGCATGAAACTCGTATTGCAAACTTGTACCGGAGGCACTGACCTAACCACTGATCTACTAGTAAGATGACTGGAATGGGAAGAATTCTGTTGGTATTCAAATTCAGCCCTAAGAAAATAATAATGTTCGTCACTGACAATTTTACTAAACAGTTTGTGACGGGCATCCCTCCGTCTCTCTTCCAATAAGGGCAATCCGAGAGCCAGCCTAGCCTTTGGGACACTAGCGACTCCTCGTAGGCCACATATGAATCGGATTGCCTGCCTCTGCACTCTCTCCAACTGTTCCACATGCCTAACCAAGTGGGGATCCCAAGCCTCCGAAGCGTAGCCCAGGACTGGCAGAAAAAGGAGAAGTATACCACAAGTCTCACTTTCATAGGAGCGTCATGGAGGGCTCTCTTGATCATTCCCAATTTTTGGGAGGCCTTACTGGTCACCATGTCTATGTGTGAATCCCAGTGGAAATTGTTGCATATATTGACACCCAGATATTTAAACTTTGATACTTGGATTAATGGTGCGTTGCCCAATGTGAACATTGCCTCGACATTAGGGTGCTATTAAAAGCTGCAGTTTGACACTTAGCGACATTGAATTGCATATGGTTTTATTTAGCCCACTTTGACAAATTGTTGAGATCTTGCTTGGATTTATCATGATCGATGATAATAGTAATTATCATCGATCATCATGATCATAATAATAATAATAGATACATAATACTACTACATTGTAACAAACATAATAATAATAACAGTCAGTCAATGTAACTGTTATAGTAATAATAAATTAATATTAATAAGTGAATATTGTTGTTTGTTGATGTATGATTGATGATGATGTTGCATTACACCGACAGTTGCTGGGAAAATGAATTTAAAAGCGTACACACTACTTTCGGTCAATCAAAATTACTTTGGTTTAGTTTTCATTGTTGTTGTAGATGATTATGTCTAACTACTGTTGTTGCTAATCAGTGATCAGAAATCAGTGATGCAAAACCATGCGTAAATAGCAATGCGGCGGTAACTAGCTGTTAAGCTTCAACTCCAATGGGAATGAGTGCCCAGCGTACTGGCTAGGTGTTTTCTGCTACTGGGTTTCTGCCACTAATCAGAATAGTTGCATGCAATTGCCTAATTGAAGCTAGACCGCAGCCGAGGTTTACCAACTTTTCACTCTGCTATAGGCCCAGATAAAGTGGCTGTATTACACTTGCAAGTGAGTAGCCAACTATTGTCTAGCCTCCACACTCACTCGTCAACATTTCTTTTGAATATATAGCTGACACACAAGCGATCACAATCCAAGCTAGTTAGCTAAATTAACAGATAATCTACCACCAAAGCATTATTAGTCAGGACTGAGTGCGTTACTCCACACAACTAAAGTTATAATAGGAATAAATAATTATTATAATTAATAAACATAGCTTTGTGTTAGAATCCCATGGTTTTTATAAGTAGAAGACGAAAAGGTAATTACAATCACGTTAGTAAGGGTTGCAGTTGCATAGTAATAATCATAATATTGCTCCAGTCTGTGGATGACGTCTGCTCTCTCAGTTCAGCTTTATATAATAGTCAGAATTGCTGCCTAATTGCGCCAAAAACAACAGGACCAATAAAAATTCATTATATTGGCAATTAGCCGATGAACACAACCAACCGATTAGCGAAGCTATAACATTAAATTAAAGTAACAAAGGAACTTTAAACAACTCGCTAATTATCGTTAATGTCATATCAGTGATGAATTAATGTCATATTAGTGATACAGAACCATGCGTGAGTAGCAATACTGCAGTAACTAGCTCCAATTATAAGATATATGAAACTTTTATTTTTATTTGGAAATGGCTACTACTAAATGTATTTTCATACGTTCATATGTGAATGATGTATAATAGATACTATACCAGTAAGTAGGTGAGAGTGAAAGGAATCAAGGTATTATAAACTAATGAATACTTTCAGAGCCCATGGCGCGCTGGAAAATTGCTAGTTTACAATGCACTTTCAGACTAATTTTTTTCAAATCCACAGCTATGTAAGCAATTCAATGATTGGCTAAACCTGTCCGAATTATTGTCTCCATTTTTGTTTAAATTTTGTTTTTAGCAGCGTTTTATCCTAAAGTTATTTAAAAAATGGTAACGCAAAAATATTTGAAAAGTTAAGAAACCTGTGTGGGACAAGTTTATATATCGAGGCTTTGTCTTACTAAATCCTACACTCGCATGAAATCATGTAGATGCTGTTTTTTTTTAGATAGGTTTAATATCTTTTCAATAATAATGTAAGTGGAGGCGAATCAAATCTTGCGACTACAAGATGAAGATTTAAATGTAGAATGGGTATATTAGCCTAAGCTGAGAGAAATGAAAATTGCTGTAAAAGCTGTTTGATGGGCCAATTGGATGGTGGGGTTTAAATTTGCCATTTCTTCTCAAACTGAAATATTTGTAGATTTAATTTGGTGTATAAGAGTTATTTTTAATTGGACAACTGTTTTTAGAAAAGTTCGTCAGGTTTTAGACTAATTTAATTGGTCCATTGGTGCAATAGTTATTTTTATCACACCAGTGGTTGCCTCATAAAAGTAATTCAGAAGAAAATGACTTTGCTTCAAAAACAGATGACTCTGATGTTTCACTGCTGTCAACAGTGCTGTTATAGTGAAACAAAAACAGTGATGCATAACCACACTTGGGTAGTAATGCGGCGATTGCTAGCTCATTGTAAGACGTGCAAAACTTTTTGTTTTTCTTGGATACTCTGTAAAGATGATTTCCCATTATATACATGTATGAATGATCTATAGTAATTAGTATAAAAATAGGTCAGCAATAGTATTGTCAAACCAAGTTTTTCAAGTCCACAGCTATGTATGCAAACAGTGCAATGATTGGCTAATACTCTGCAGTTTTGCTTCCACTTTAAACCTGTTGAAATTTTGTTACTAACAGCCTGTGGCATGAAGTGGCATCAGGTTATTAAAATATTAGTAACTCCAGAATATTTGATGAATGAAGAAACCTGTTTGCGATGAATTTGTATAGCAATATTTTGTCTCAGCAAACGTTACGCTAGATTTAATTTTAATATAATTTTTAATAATTTAGGTAGAGAAAAATCATGAAAGGTTGTGGTAGTTGGAGTATGTGGTACCACCCATGTGGTAGTTGGAGTATCAGTCAAGAGATTCTGTTATTTGTGTATGACTCCCATCATTTCAGTTCAATATGCATAGATTGCAACATTTTTCCGTAACTTTGTTTCTACAAAGTGACTATCTCAATGGTGGCTGCAATGTGACGGCACACTGTCTGCTTGTGTCCTCTCTTAAGTTGACCGTGTACAGAGAGTTAGAAAGATAGGGATGAAAAGGGTAGTGCTGGGCAGGGTTGCAACAGGGCTGGGTATAGGACGAAAGGTAGAGTGAAGGCGGAGAAAAGCGTGTCGAGAATAGAGCGGGCCAGCATAATGATATTTGAAGATAGTGATGATATATAATTTTGAATATATAACTAGCTGGCTTACCCATTATAAACGTCAATGAATAGATATAGTTAGATATATTGTTGACCTTTTCCAAAGCCCTGTTTCCCTTGATTCCTGTGGTCACTCCCTGCTGTGATTGCCTTCTTCCATGGTAGTGGCCTCCCGTGGTTTCTCCTCCCGTGATCACCTGTTTCTCTCATAGTCGCCACTTCCTGTAATAGCCTCCTCCCACAGTCGCCTCCTCTCGCGGTCGCTTCCTCTCGTGGTTGTCTCCTTTAGTGGTCGAATCCCGTGGTAGGTTGATTCTGTGGTAGGCTTCTCCCGTGATAGCCCCACCCCATGTCTGCCTTCCCATATTTAATAACATTTTTGTCATTAATGCATATATTGACAGTAACTATTAGGATTAATTAGTAAGAAAATACGTAACAGTGGAATTGCGGTAATATAAAATCAAATAACAATGCAATGATAATTTGACGAAGATCTATCTTTTTTGTTTATATCAAAACTAATAATTATGATACATCATATGTTTGTTTGTCAATTTTGCTTTGATCATTTTCAACGATAGTGTTATCACTACTGTCATAAATCAACTTACTGCACCGTCTAAACGATAAAACAGCAAACAACAACAGCAGCTGTTATCAATTAGTAGTAATAGTTATAAATGAAAATAGTTGAGAGTAAAAAACATTTTGATAATGATGAGAATAACTGAAATGGAGAACAATGAAGTAATCTTATAAATACAATAAAAATAACTGCTAAATCCAATAATTATTTCGGATTGAAATAAATGGAGAAATTGTTATTACTACTGTCAAAATGAAGTACTTTTTTAAGCAAAAACACAGCCACCAAGATAATAATAATAAACAGTAATAATAAGATATGTCATCAGTGATTATCATGTGCTATTACAATTGTTATTTGATCAATAACTTTGATTGTAAAACTTTGTATTTGTAATACTTTTTTCAAAAATTCAAAACCAGTTAATGTAGTTATGGTGATAAATAGTACAACTTACATTAATTTACACTGCTTGCTAAAATAACATTTTTGTCTTTTTGTCCAAGTGCAACTTATGGCGATATTAAACCAACCAATGAGCATCGCAATTTGTTGTGCTCTTTGGTATAGTTCATTAACTTTGATAGTTTGTTATAAACGACCCAGGTCAAAGCACGATCTTCATTCAAATTAGTTTCGTTTTGATTATTTAAAAACACTGAAATCCCAGGTTTGAGAACAAATAAAAAAAAATTAAACTCCTGCCAACTCTTAGATTAATCTGATAGAAAGTTCTTGCAGCAGTTTTTTTATTTTTCTCAGTATAGCAGTTTAGGCATCTATAAAGGTGGAATGACAAACAAATATACACACAGACGGTACAACATAACAATACAATAATACCTGTGGCTGTTACAACACAAAAAAAAATTTTGTTTTAATTGATCATTTTTCATTATTATCATCATTACTGTTTATTATGTGCGCACAGGATAGCTTTGAAAGTCTGTGACGTGTTTTTGTGTGTGCAATATGTAATATAATAGAATCAAATTTTAATTATCACTTTTCCCTAAATACTTTGCAGCGCTGAATGATTACGTAGTAAAACAGGCATTTATAAGGATGCTTCAAGGAATCACCCAAAGCACTAGGGTCTCGTTAGTTTTGCAGGTGGCACTAGTGGTGAAGAGACCAGATGTCTGAATGTTACGTTGCTACAATTATCATTAATATTCACAAAAGTCTATATTTTTTATTTATGTATATGAAATCTGCAATCAACGATTCATGAGCAGTAGAACGGTAGGGATGGAGTGTGTAACAGTAACGATGTGCCGTTCAAATAAATCATCTTAGTACATCGCAACTAACCGTAGAGCCAGGCTACAACGAGGATGCACCCTCATTTATTTACGCTGGCAAATTCAGTCAAACCCAAAATACAAAAATATTGTGCCAATACGTAGTAATTATGAGCATAATATTTAATTCATTTTTCTCAAGTGAGTGAATAAACCAAAATTTTGCAAGAAAAAAAAATTCAAAGGCTTTACTGATTCCTTGACATTTCTCCACAACATCTTTCATGTCATATCTATGACCTATATATATTTTCTCAAATTAGGGTAATAGTCAAGCAAGTCGTGATTTTTAATGATAAGTTAGATGATCGACTAAGCTACTTACGGTTGCATCGCTAAAGTGAAACTTCTCTGCTGGGACCCCTTTAATTACATTAGATTCTGCTTTATTGAGTTGTATCTTTATCCTGTTACATGTTATAAAACTCCACCTTACATGGTTTGTCCAGCCATATCAGTTTTAAATTTAAATACCAAGTACTTAGATCTTTACTTCCATTTTTTCGCAACTTTGTAATTGAATAGCTGTACACTAACTTTTAGTGAGATTTGGCAGGTGTTTAACTCACTTTTGATTATGGTATTCAGTTATAAGAGTAATTGATATACAAAAATAATTAACACCCTCCCATGTCACAACAGTTTGGTGATTTTATAGCGACAAAGCTCGTTGCTACCAAATGGTAGCCAACTATTACTGTTTCTCGTGAGTCACTCACTAATACTGATGACCAACAGTCATATGAGTCTAATGAGTTATTTTGATTCACATAAATTAAAATAAATAGTTGAGACTAAGTTGATTGAAAGAATGTCCAATTCTTGAATAATTAGTTTCAAATTGATCTCTCATAGTTGCTTTATCTATCCTTATTATTGTAAATAGTTCCATGGTAAAACTGAAAAGTAACGGTTTTTGTCTAGATTGATGCGTTGATGGTAATTTAAAATAATTTATCTGTTTTTCATTTAATGAATTACATGCTTGTGCTAATATGGTGAAGATATGTAAGTAAAACGAAACAAAAACTGTAAATTGTATTTGTAATAACTGTCTTATGCATTGATACATTTGATAAAAGTGAAGCTGAAAAGCAATTGTCTCAATTTTCTAGGATGTGAATCCTAATTATTTACTCTAATCATATGAGTTGGGCAAAAACAGAAACCTGACAAATGCACTTGCCTACTAGCATCAATCTAGTATTCCTTTTACATGATACTCCAGAGGCTTGCCACTATTGGTTGTCAATCAGCACGCATTAGCGATATTTGATGGTGACAAAGCTTCACGACAACAGTAGTACACCCATTTGCCATAAGTCTACCTTTCATTTCAAAGTTATTGTGATATGCAGAGCTACTCTGTGTTAGGGATCTGGGCCCATAACTTTACAACTGCAAGTTAATTCAAAGATCAGTTATTGAGAGAATCTTTCAGATGAATTACTTAGCACAAAATCATGTTATTTACCTACCACTTGTCTCTTCAAAAATACAGTACTGTCCTTTTTATGATTGCTGCTTGTTTACATTGAATGGAACTGATTCGCTTCAACTGCAAGAAAGCTAAAATGTGTAAAATTTACTTGTAGAAGTATGTTGCGCTGAGGTTACAAGCAAATATCCGGCAATGCAAACACTACAGACAGGGTGACAGTGAGTCATTTTTTAACGGAGGATTCTTGTGTTTGCTTGGGACCAAAAGAGGACCAACTTAAATACATTATTTGACAAAATTTTGGGTTTATTTCATGCAATATTCACTTGTAGATGACCTTGGTAGTGCGTGAAGCCACGAGAGTACCAGGTAATCTATCAGCCTACAGTATAAAAACCACCACACAATCTCCAATAGAAAGATGTTGCCCATGTGACAAGCCTGTGTCAACAAATATTAATGCCACAAAACACTTAAGCCAAGAACATATAAACGTTCTACGTAAAGAGTAAGCGACATGTTACTTTGTGTTTGCTTCAGGAAGATTAATTTGTGAATTATCGGCGGATTTCCTTTGTCAAAAGTGCGACAAAAGATTCCACGTTTAAGAAGAGTGAAATTTTTCTCTGAAGAGGTGTTGACTTGCTTGTAGAAAGCTGGCAAGAGATGCTAGGCTTGCAAGTTCTGCATTAACCTTTCTTTTGACTTTACTTATGGGAGTGGTGCTATGTACACGCATGTGGAGGAGGGATGACAATTCAACAGTTGCAAATGGTGGACATAAAGATTTGCAATGTAACTATACGACTGCATCAGGTTTATAGCTACCTCTTTGTAATTGGCTTTTACAACAATTTCCAGTACTGTTGTTGGATTATGTGTAGACAATCATCATATGTTAATGTTGTAGAAGCATTTTCAAACCTCCACAGAAAATACAGAAAACCTGAACGCGCATCACGATCTCGCAAGAGAAAAAAACAAGACCGCCAACATATCCCATTATTAGAAGCTGAGCTTAGTCCAAACCAGGATTCTTTCTATGTTTAGATATTCTCTTTACACTGTGATGCTTTTTGTTTTGTATTGATAATATATTTCTTCATTTTTAAAATTTAACTATTTATTGAAGCATGGATAGCAAAATACACCATAATGGACAGTTTCTAGCAAGTAACCAATCAAATAAATAATCAAGCGATTGCACAAACGCGAAAACTAAAACAGCATGCTAGGTAAGGAGCATGCCAAGTTCGTTGTCTGTGTCGCGTTCGGCAATAATAAATTCATCAGAGTATAGTCTTTGTACAATTCCATCGCCAGCATCTAGTAGTTCCCTAGATACTTGAGTAATGCAGCTTTCTAGTATCTCATCAGCAGTCCTACAAGTAAATTTTATGTGATCAATGGCTGTATAATTCCATGCAAACCAGTTGTCATGTAACCCTATCCTCAATGCACTTACTGTTTGGCAAATAACCAAGGGTCAAAGCCTTTGGATGAAGTTTGTCCAATATTATCTAGATGTTTCTCGAATCTCTTTTTTCCATCTTGTATCGACTTGATTTTTTTCTCTGGAAGAGAAATGGCTAGCTGGGGATATATTATCTGTTGATGACGTTGTAGCTGTTAAATTAACAACCAAGCGTTAGTACGGAACGTAAGCGTTTAACAAGTAAACATGATAAGATAGACACTGAACAAACTTACATTCGTGGTAGCTTTGTGCGCCGATTGTGTGAAACCAAGACCCGATGTCCTTGAAACTGAAGAGCGTGTAAATGTAGCACCTTGTGGTTTTTTGAGTAACATCGGACGAGGGGGTTCGAACACGCGCCCACCAGTGCCAGCGTTATCTTCTTCTAAAAATTCACCTTCGTCCAAATGTACAAGTCCCGCATCTTCATATTTAGTTGAGACTGTCAGCCATCTGTGTCTGATTTCAATGTGCTCTTTCTGTAGGAGATGAATAGATCGTTTGAAACAGAGCAGCTGTGTGCAAGACTTGTATGCACGAAGTTCTGGGATCAAACCCGATGTAAATCATTGGTCTGTGGTGTTAGAATAATGTATATAGTTCAGAGGATTGCTATTCCACTGCAGTTTCTACGATTGATTTTTCCGTTTTTTATTTTTTGTACTAGCAAGTGAAAATAAAAATCATGAAGATAATAAACATTGATTTGTGTTTTTAAGTGAAAACAAGAGGACTTTGGAGAATAACAGAAAAATTGTTAGTCAGCGAGAATTAAACCCAGGACTTCGGATTTGGATCAGAAAACTGATCACTGAACCTACTACACCATCATTTTTCTATGACAAAGAGCACTGAAAACACCTTATTATTGCTATACATAATCATGAAATACGTATTCACAAAACATTTTTAATGAAAAAAGTTTACCCTTGATATTAAACGCAATTCCCTCCACTGCTGGTCACTAACTTTACCAATAAGCCATCTAGCAGTAGTAACAGCTAAAATTACAGCTGTCAATAAAAATCAGTTTGCTTGGCCTATACACAGGAAATTGAATTGGTAAATTGGGTATAATGTGTGTAAAAGCATTTCAAGTTGGTTATTTATATACTTCGAGCCACCAACACACTATTTCTTATACTGCTGAGACTATAGACTAAAACTATCAACAACGAATGCTTAGTTAACATGGTTTTAAAATTTGGGTTTTTTGCCTTTTCCATCAAAGCATAGATTTGAAAAAAAATTGACGATTATTTGAAGGAAAGTTAAAATGCGATCACAATCGTCCACAAATTACGCGATTTAAAGTAATGGTCCTTGAATTATTCTCCGTTTTTTTTACAACTTTTTTTTAAAATGGAATAGCTATGTCGCAGTTAGTATGGGAAGGTTAAAAGATTACATTATTTAAAAAATAACACATAGAGCTACCCAATACCCAAAAATGTCTTGTTCTGCATCTGACTTGTTTCATTTTGTTCCCAGAACGAATCAAAAAATGCTGTTTTTGGCAATTTTTTGAAAATTGAAAGTGCAAAAGCTTTGAACAGTTGCATGCAATTGCTTTGAAGTCCAAGATGGTGTATCGATACACTATTGCACAACTGTGTTGTTAATTTTACCTGAATCAACCAGTCAGTGCTCAATGGGAAGCGATTTTCATCGAAAACTTGATGTTCCAAGTAAAATGGCTGCCTCCACATTAATTTTAAATGTTTTTTTCATCAAAATACATACAAAGATGGACACAACGCATCATCTCGCAAAATTTTGTCACTATTCGTCAATCAGTTCCGACATTTTTAGGTTATTTGAACAGTTGTGGACCCCTTTTCACTTGAAATCGCTGAATCATTTGAAATGTTTAAGAGGCTCCCTTAAAGATACTTCATATCTGAATGCAAAAAGTTTTGTAGCTTCATCTATAACAGCTTTTGAGGAGATGAGGCTAGTTCACCGTAAAATGGGAAGATTGATCAGAAAAAATTTAGCAAAATAATTATAATATGAATTGTTTTTCTACAAATCAAATTATCTTAGCTTTGAAGTGAGAAAGTTTCTCAAGATTCTCGGTTCACAACTAGGGGAACCTAACAGGAAGCTCACCTGCATTTCGTCGAGTCTATCTAACATTGACTGCAAAATTTTTCTATCGTCAGGTAAAATAGAATAGTTAGAGCCTCTATCATCGACTAAATCATTGGTGGGTACATCCACAGCACCAGCAATGGCCCGAGAAGAAGATGCAGAAGCCTCCTTGCTCTGTTGTGACTCTATAGGATGGTGAAGGAGATTGTCGGCACTCATATCTATGCTGTCGTGTCCTCCGTTGTACTAAACACACAAAGTCAGCACTAGTTTGGATAATAACTCACAGGCACAACAATAGATGTCTGTGTTACATAACGATGTTATGTCAATGCTATGCTAGCAGAGAGCTTCAGCCTTGCATACATAGAAAATCTGTTTTAAATAGTATTTCATGATGGAGCATCAATCAAAACTAAAAGCCGCCTATGTGCCTAAAACATCAAATATTGTGGTTGAAAAAGTTATTGTACCTCAAGTGTGGCATAGTTAATTTTTAAGCAATGGTAACCAATTGAAATCAATGACAAATATGGAGATATCAATTCCAATTTCCAGCTGTATCTCAGTACAGGTATATACACCGGCAATGATGGATTGATAAGATGATTTACCTGAGGGGAAATAGTGCAAACAGTAGTTCGGTTTCGGCTGTTAACGCCCCTTTTTATATCTGCAGAGAGAGCCTACAATACCCCACTATTGCTTGATACATCATAAATTTTACTAGAAAAAAACGGAAAAGAGACAGCTTTACTGAAAAAAAAACAGTAGTGACTCTACTGAAAGAAAGTATATAGATAAGCCCACTAAAGGAAAGTGTTAATGCAACACTCTTGAAATAAAGCTCTCAGACAACACTATTGAAGGAAAGCTCACAGACAGTTCTACTAAAGGACAATCACACCTCTGCTTGTTTAAGGAGTGGCTCCAACCTTTGCCTGGCCTCTTTTTCCACATCATCCAAAAATCTGGCTGGGTTGACGGCGTACCTTTCTGCTGCTTCACTGTGATAAACAATGAATTCATAATCACTACAGTATGAGTTAATCAATAAAGTTACCATTTTACAACATTTCACTTTTTATCGTTGTTCACAAATGTATTACATACTTTGCACGCCTCGCTTCAGTAATTCGATTCAGGAACTCATCAGCATTGGGCAGATCTTGTGACCTCTGAGGCTACAGAAATGTATGTGACTAATGCAGTAGAAATGCTAAAATGGACTGCAATCACAGACCTTGTAGTGGCTATACAATAGTTGGCTGAGATATGACCGTATAATAACGTATACTATGGCTCCATGCTGCAACGTTGCCCCTACAGAAAGTAGCTGGTGTAACGCAACATCTGTATCCATGAATACTAGGTGACACATTACATCGTCGACTGGAGCAACGAGCTTTTGTAGCTATAGCATTCCTTAAAAACCAATATTTTTATTGCTTATTGTATTTTTTTTATTATTTTGACTACAAAAAGTGATGTAATGCAATGATATTTACCAAAAATGCTTTGTTTAGGTGAAGTCAATAAATAATAATAATAAACACTCAAATATTTAATAATTAAATAATATATATATCATAATATGATTTTATTACTTATGTCAGTGGTTATCTTTAATGAAACAATTTTTTTTAAAGAAATAATATTGTTACAACAGTCTATAAGTTCTGTCAGCATCAGCATTGGGCAGTCATGAGTGAAGGTGATTATTGAATATATGATTATTTTTTATTAATATTGTTAAATACCAAGGGTGGGAGAAAATGACATTAAAGTCAAGTCATGAACTTTGTGAGTCAAGTCACAACCACTCTGAGGTTTAGCTAAGTCAAGTCACAAACATTGTTGAATCATGTCGAGTCGAGCCAGGAAAAATTTCAAGTCAAGTCTGACTCAAATGACTTACAAGTCAAATATCAAGCCATTTGCAATATCTCGAAGTCTACTGGTCGTAGAGCAATATCAAAGACATCATCGCGATCGGCTCGCTGTACTGATTTCAGAGGGGAGTAATTTAGATGTCAAAGGCATTTTAACTATTAATAATCTTGATTTGAAAAGCAATATGCAGTATAGCCTTGTTTTTTTGTTGTTGCAAAATCGTGATGAAAAGAGACCAAAACACAGCGAGAAAATGGTCCTGGTTTTAAACGGAGGTCAGATATGGACCAAAAACCTAATTTGAGTCCACAAACTCTGCCCTTTACACTAGTCAGTAACAGTAGTTCTCCACTGGTATAATTGGTGGGGCAACTATCGGTAATCAATATAGTAGCTGCTATTGACCAACAGCCGGTCAACTATCCCTAACTATTGAGCGACAAAAGGGTCAAATATGATAAGTAATAAGCACTTATATGACAGACTCTCCATAATACGGTGTTTTCATAGGTTTGCATGTGAAAATGAGAACTATCGATATCAATCTCGTCTACGCATATATTGATTGAACCTGATCAGCGCCGAGTGCCATCACTAGTCTGTAGCAAGGGCAAGGGGTCATCCAATAGCCTGTCAAAGGTCAGATACACTCTTCACAATCTCAGACCAATCATAACCGCCTAACTTACTACAAATGTCTATTGCTTGAACTATAAACAGAATATTTTATTCGGTACAACATTCTACTGGTTCAAAAAAGAGCACCGCGGTGTCTTATGCCTATATTTTATGATTACAGTATTGAAATGCTAGCTCAGTCAAATACAATACTAATTGGCAGAGAAATGTAAGAAAATAATACAAATACTAATTGATACAAAGATTGTGGTGGGAGCAGACAACTCTGTGAGATTGACTTCAAATGACTTAATGATGACTTTAATAGAGTCATCAGTATTGTCAAGTCAAGTCATGAAACTTTCAAATCAAGTCAGATGAGGCATCAAGTCAGAGTCAAGTCACTGCTCAACTAAGTTAGGTCAAGTTATGACTTGACTCTAAGATGACTTGACTTAGTCCGACTTATTCCCACCTCTGTTAAATACATAACTATTTATCAGTTAGTTCCTTAAACTTCAATTCAAACACTGCTTACATTTGAATTGACTGCATAAGGTACAGTTAGCTGTGAAAAGCCCATTGAATATGTACTTAATAAACAACTGAGGCCAAACTCAGGCAAGCAATAATTATTATAATGGGATTAGGCTTGCTTGGCATGGTTGGTGATATCCAAAAGCGTTTGCAGTGAGTTGGTGTATGCATAAACCTACTAATGTGATAATACATTTCCATGCAGCCTTTTTAAACGCCAATTTTGAAAGTCGATGTTTCACTGCAACTTCCACATGCGACAAGAACAAGTCGATTTGCGGTATCGTATACTATCAAAGTCGACTTCCTGTCAGAGCAACCTTGTAGCATGGAGCCGTAGTAATACAGGAGACATCATATAACATGCAAACGTGGGAGTGGCTATACAATACTAGACCTATCTGATAATAGACAAACACATACTTGTGACTGTCTCAACTCAAAGGCACTGTCATTGAGATGAGCCTCAGGATCCACGTAATTATAGTCAGGATCATATTGAGGGAGGGTTGGGTGTCTAGGTAACACCCGTACTTTAGCTCGTGGATGTAGCCTGGAACCTTGTTGAAATGGTCTAGTTAATGGCTGCTTGTATACACCTTCTCCACGCCTACGGGCAACATCTGCTCTGGCTGTTGGCCTTATAAACTTTACTCCACCACCTGGTGATGACTTTTGTCGACCTGGTGATGATCTTTGGTGACCTGGTGATGACCTTTGTCGAGCTGGTGATGACCTCTGCCTATTGGTCTCTTAACAATTAAACCAAAGCAATTAATTGCACATTCTGCAGGCAGTTTCCACTGTTTCCATACCACCAAAGAGCAGAGCTATCAAGTATTCTGAAAGGAATCTTCTAGAAGCGGAAGAGTCATCCCACAATTGTATTTGGCCAATGCTGAATTGGCCAACTTAATTTTGTAAAAATTCCCCGACAAAAATAAAATCATGACTGACATACAACCCATTCAGCCTAAACTTGTCAGTGCATTAGAAAGTATAGTCAGCAATGTCACTTGACAAATATAGACATTGATGTCTCTTTGGAAACATTTAAGGAAATATAAACGACAGCACACAATTTTTCTCTATAAAAACTTACTTGCAGAGGTTGATGTTTGAACTCTGTTTGACATTTTGATGCCTGGAGGTTGCAAATTATCATTCTGTACTTGCAGGAGCTGGAGCATGGCCATTTTATGTACATCCTACAGGGCATATATATATACCGCATAATACGATATATGTACATACTACAGTATACATGTACATACTACAGTATACATGTATATACTACAGTATACATGTATATACTACAGTATACATGTATATACTACAGTATAGTACACATGTATACAATGGAGTAGACACTTTATTCTGCTATCGTATAAAGGAAAAATGAAACTATACAACAGATAAAGAAGCAGACAACACCTACTGGTACACTGAGTGCTTGTTTGTCCGTGTCTAATTTTTCCTGTAGGATACCGTTAGAGTAGGCACCCCGTGAAGTGGGAATGTTGGTAGCTGAGGCTATAAAAAAGATACAAAAACAAAATTAATATATGAAGTTGTCTTATCTTACAGAAGTCTGCTTGCTAAAAGCTTTCAACAGTAACATTACGTAACATATAGGGTAGAAAACCTTTTGTCTTCTTTGGGGTGAGAGATCTTTGTGTACTTCGTTTATTGTATGTTTTTGTTTTGGAATTAGAGACATCTCTGACTGGAGGTGAATTGCTAGAGCCTACTAAAACAATGCTATGTATTATGTAATACCCATAAAATATATAAAACATAGATGCATAATACATGTAATATAAAAATAAATCCATATCTATATGTAATACATATGCAGGACATGTAACATATATACATATTATTGCACTTGCAACATATTTATACGTAACATATACTACCTATTAAGTGATGAGACTTCTTAGTTGGAGAGACCTTGACCTTCAAAGCTTGAGTAGGTTTGTGCGCAGTTGTATTTTTTTGATACGGAGACCCCTTAGCACCGAATTTGGGAGAGGGTCCCATCAACTGAAACAACCAGTCAACTGAGCTCAACCAATCGTTGTACGTGACACATAAGCAGTGTGTTAGCTAAAACCCAAACAAACTCACCAAACTATTTTTCTGTTTCTTGAGCTCCCGCTTAGCCAAGAATTGAGCTTCCTTTAGTTTCGATAAGTTCAGTGAGCTGAACCCTTCGCTAAGGACATCGTCCTCCTTGTCTATTGTCTCTTTAAGTACGGGGGCAACACCCCCAGCCCTCTCTATAGTCACAAGTTTTGGCTTGCTGTGTCTAACTGATAGCCTATTTGTATCATAGGGTTGTTGTAAGTTAAACCTTAGTTGGTTATATAGTTGATCCTCTCTCATTGTCTAAAAGAGTGCGGCAATTGAGTCTAAAAAAGGGTGTCTTCAGGTATTCCAATATTTCGGGAGTACAAAACATTTTCTAAAAACCATCGCTGCATTTACAGTAGACTGGAGTAAGGTTTTATGATGATATACAAAGGATGCAGCTGGTACCAATAGAAAAACAATTGTTGAGAAAATCAAAATGTTGTTAAACAATTACGCCCAGCCTCATGTACATTTTTAAAAGTTTACATTACCACAAGTGGTAGCATATTATGAATGCCAGCAGCACCAGATGTTAAGTAAAGCGGACTGTTCTATGGTTCATTACCCCATCGTTTGTCAATAAGACTGGACACACATAAAAATTTACTTTGGCATAGACGGGCAGATGTCTCAAGTTGTACATAAAATGTTATGTGAGAAAAATTTCAAGTTTCTACTTCAATCACTCCAGTCACTATCCAGTCACTCCAGCACGCAGGTACCATTCATGGGGAAGCTCCATTTTAAAGAATGCCTGGTTGGTGTACTGATTATCGTGTCAGTTAGCTTGGCTAAACATAAGGCCTTGAGTTTAAACCCCAGCCACGCATGATGAGGTGTTCTTAGCGGAGTGCAGTTGGGAAACTAAATTGAAATGTTGAAATGCCTGATTGACCACCACCACCACCAATGTAAAGTTTTTCATAAAATTAATTTCAAAAGAGCAGTCAAGAAAATACCACGTAGCGTAATAATTATTATATAACAATGATTGTAGTAATAATAAATCATTTAATTACATGTAATGGCACAACAACAGCAATAATGGTGATAATTAAAAATAATAATAACATTTATTTAATGTAAAACCATGATTGATGATGATGCTTAGTAGTTTCTTGTTTTCTTCTCGTATCATGATAATAATAAATTATCATTATTATTATAATAATTGTTATAAATAATAGTATAGTAGTAACTACTATTTTTTTATTGATTATTATTATTTGTGATTATTGTTATTTGTGATTATTATTATTATTTTTATTACGTGTATTAATTATTATAATTACTAATTATATATTATATAAATTATTAATTAGTATTATGCCAGTGCGTATTTTTATTATAATTATTATATTGTAAAGGAAATGTATAGCACGGCGCTGAAAGACAAAGACATTATAGCGAGCCAAACTACGAACTCTCACATTTATACACTAATTATTATTTATTTTCTATCCTCTGTATTAAGGCATTGACTGTTGTACAAAGCTTTAACTGTATCGCATGTTACATAATACTTTATATAATTAGAGCTGCTATGCCTCACAACAAGAGTGTTCACCGCGAGGCATAGCTAGACAATTCCTTTGAGAATAAATACAGCTAACACTCTCTCAAGCTTTAGACTTGATTACTGCGCAATTTATACATTACTACTCTACCAGGCAACCAGCTCTGATGACCTACTAGGTCTGGTAGCACCAGTGTTGTACGACGAGCAGTAGGCTCGAGGCAGACTTGCCTGACAGACTCTCGCCTATCACGGCCTACCTTTGGCAGCAATGCTGAAAGGCGGACGCTGAGGAGGCCGAGCTGGCAGCAAGCTTGTCTGAAAGGACAAACAACTCTGCTACCTAGAGGGTGCAGGTGTGCTATCAAGGTGACTGGCCACGTCACCACAAAATCCTGCACATTGGTGGCAGCAGTGGGATCTGCGAATCCCCTGACAAGAACCTCTAGGACAAGGCAGAGCGAGACAGCAGACCATGGCTAGCAGATGAGCCATGAGCGTTGATCGCGATCCTACCACAAGGATCATGGGTCAGCTGACGAATATATTAGACAAGTTGACAGACGCACCCCCACAAGTGACTCCATTCAAGGCTCCTACGTACGATGGTACCAGAGACGTCCAATATTTCCCCCAGCGCTTTCAGGAAGTGTCGGAGGCAAATAACTGGGCTTCGGCTACGGCCATCATACACCTGAGACAGTCCTTGCAAGGGAAGGCGCAACAGTGCGGAAGGGGAGAGACGATGTGGGCAATTATGGACTCACTGAAGGCAAGCTTCGGGCTTACCCGCCGAGAGGCTAGGGCCAGACTATCCGGCTACCGAAAGGAGCCGAGGCACTCACTGAGAGAGCACCCTCTGGCCATAGAGACTCTGGTAGAGACCGCCCATGACGACTCCGCCCGCATGCAAAGAAACGAATATGCCTTGGAGCATTTTCAGAACACGCTAGGCAACGCCCACCTACAGAGGCACCTCCTGGCTATACAGCCGACCTCTTTGGAGGCAGCTGTAAAAGCAGGTAATGAATACCTGCAGATACAGCCAACCTACACTGGACCTAAGGTTCGGACAGTAGAGATGGAGGAAGAGGAGGAGTGCCAGCAAGTCAAAGTTCAAGGAACGACCCCTGGAGTAGAGGCTCACCTGGAGACGCTGGCCAAGGCCCTCAGTGCGCTCACGCAGCAGGTGGCCGCCCTCAAGATCACCCAGCCAGCCAGCACACCCACTCGACCACCCAAAAGGGTCGTCAAGTGCTGGAAGTGCCAGAGGCTAGGACACACCCAGAGGGAGTGCCGTCAAGACACCTACCAGGGAAACGCAACCGGCCCGCAGCAGTAGGGAGACCTACTGGCTGCAGATGGGCCCCTAGAACCAAGAAGCCAGACAGGTCTGGAGGACAGACCCAGGATGGGTGGCAGGAGGTGAGGCGTCCAGCCTACACCCCACCCATACCACAGCCGGTATCGGTTCTGACCCAGAACAGGTTTGCCAACCTGTCCGCCCTAGAGGGAGACTCATCTGACGATGAGGAACCACCGTCAGTTTCCACTGAAACGTACACAGAAAGAAAGAGGCCAGCAGAGCAGTGGCGAAGACAGGTGCAGACTCCTGCTCAGCACAGGAGAGAGCCCCAAGCATCGCCTGGACTGCCAGCAACAGCCAAGCAGTGGCGCAAACAGGTGCAGACTCCTGCCCAGCACAGGAGAGAGCCCCAAGTGTCGCCTGGACTGCCAGCAGAGGCTACCCCTCTCACATCTTGTGTAAACCAGATGGAACGACCACATAAGTCCAGCTACTACCTGCCGGGCAAGGTGGAAGGGAAGACCGTAACCTACCTGATAGATACAGGTTGCAACACCAACCTGCTATCAAAAAGCGTGTACGACAAGCTACCAGACAGCCGGAAAGCCACACTACAAGAGTACGACTCCCATGGTTTAATGGCAGATGGGACTAAACTCCCATTCTACGGTCTACTCAGTGTGTCAGGACGAGTACGGTCTGTGGCGTATACAGAGACGTTCGTCGTCACGCAGATTAGCGAGGATGTCATCCTTGGGATGCCATTCTTGGCTAACCAGAAGTGCCGTATGGGCTTTGATCAACCAGTGCTGGTCATGCAGGACCGAGAGCTGGTGTGCACCGACCGTTATGGGAGGGCGCTGATCTCCAAAGTCCAAGTACTTCGGAAAACAGAGATCCCCCCCACAGACAGAGGCTACCATACCGTGTCATCTTGCCACACGGAGCTACTGTCCACAAGGCGTGATCCAGAGTTTACCAGGGAGCCTACCTTTGGCTACAAGTATAAACTCGCCGGATGAACAAGGACGGGTGTTGGTCAGATGCCTCAACTCTACCTCGAACGTGATAAGCCTGCCAGCCGGCGAGGTTATCGGAACGTTCACCGGGGTAGCGGCCGATGAGGTGCAGCAGACCACACCCGGGGTCCCAACCGGGTCGGACCCGACAGGTTCACCAGTACCTGACCACTTGGTGGAACTGTATGAGCAGGCGAGCAGAGGGTGCGAGGACGAGCAACAGATGGAACAGTTGAGGGGATCGCTTAGGAAGTACGAGGCCGTGTTTAGCAGGAATAGCGGAGACATTGGCCGTACTGACCTTGTAGAGAATGCCATTCCAGTTGCCGAAGGTACCAGACTGGTTCGGTTGCCTCCTCACAGTCTGGGACCTGAGAAAGAGGCTGAAGCTGAACGGCAAGTGAAAGACCTGCTAGAGAAGGGGCTGATCGAGCCCGCAGACGGGGCTTGGAGTTCCCCGGTGGTGCTGGTACGCAAGAAAGACAGCACGTGGCGGTTCTGCATCGACTACCGGAGGCTAAACGATGTCACTAGGCAGGACGCCTATCCTATACCTAGGATAGACGAGTCCCTTGACGCCCTAGCTGGCAGCAAGTATTTTAGCAAGTTGGACCTCACCAGTGGGTACTGGCAGGTGCCGTTGGATGCAGATGCCAAGGAGAAGTCGGCATTTATCACCAGGAGTGGACTATGGCGTTGGAAGGTGCTGCCCTTCGGGCTGACCTCAGCCCCCGCCACGTTCCAGCGTTTGATGGAACGAGTGCTGCAAAGGCTGCACTGGAAAACGCTGCTGCTCTACCTGGATGATGTGATTGTGATCGCACCCGACTTCGAGACACACCTGCAAAGGCTGGGAGAGGTGCTGAGTAGGTTACAGCAGGCCAACCTCAAGGTCAAGCCGTCCAAGTGCGAGCTACTGCAGCAACGGGTCAAGTACCTGGGGCATGTAGTGAGTGTGGAGGGCGTCGCCACTGACCCGGAGAAGGTACAGGCCATAGCCGAATGGACACCCCCCAGAGACATCAAAGGACTGCAAGCCTTCCTAGGCACAGCAGGGTACTACAGGCAGTATCTGCCAGGGTACGCCACCACTGCTAAGCCTTTAACTGTCCTGACCAGCAAGGGCACCCCCTGGAAGTGGGGAGAGGAGGAGCAAGTGGCCTTTGAGTGCCTGAAGCAGGGACTCGTACAAGCACCAGTACTAGGCTACCCAGACCCTGCCAAGACCTATATCCTGGATACGGACGCCAGCGCCGTTGGATTAGGGGCAGTGCTGTCGCAGGTACAGAACGGACAGGAAAGGGTCATTGCTTACTATAGTAAGACCCTAGCACCCGCCAAACGGAACTACTGCGTGACTCGGCGCGAGCTACTGGCTGTCGTCAAAGCAGTCAAACACTTTCGGCCGTACCCCTACGGTCGAGAGTTCAAGCTCCGCACCAACCATGCATCCTTAAGGTGGCTGTGCCGGCGGAAGGAGCCGTCCAACCAGATTGCGAGGTGGCTGGAGATTCTCGCCGAGTTTGTATACAAACTCGAGCACAGGACTGGCAAACAGCATGGGAATGCTGATGGTTTGAGCAGACGCGAACCTTGTATGGACTGCCGTCAGTGCAGTGCCATAGAGCAGCGTGATGGTGGGCCAACCCACGCTGAACTTGCCAGGGTCCCTGGATCAGAACCCCAGTTAGCGAGGCTTCCTGTCTCAGAGGACGTGCTACCAAGAAACCGGCAAGACGATCCTGTACCGTTGAGAAGCCTAGAGGCAAAGGCAGACACGCCAGAGCTGTGTGTGGTCACCAGTATGGAACCGGTTGAACAACAGCGTACCGGCCAGAACCCAGTGGCCAGAATGTACCAAGAGATCAGCGGTGGTAGGCCAGTGACCAAGAGAGAGTTGGAAGAGGGGAGTAGAGAGCTGCGGGCGCTCTACAGTCGCAGGGAGGCCATGGCGGTACAGCCAGATGGTACTCTGACTATGCAAATAGCCCCCAAAGGTCGGACCAGGCTATGTGTAGTCTGCCCGTCGTCCCGACGCCGACAGGTGGTATGGGATACGCATGGGCTGTCCCATGCTGGTGTAAATCGCACCAGAAACCGGATCCAACTCAACTGGTACTGGCCAGGAATGTCCGCTGAGGTACGAAGACTGGTCAAGTCCTGCGAGATCTGCCAAGAGGCTAAGAGAGGGGGAGTACAGCCAGTCCAGGAGAGACAGAGGTTGTTCGCCGGCAGACCTTTTCAAAAGGTAGCCGTGGACCTGGTTGGGCCTCTCCCAGAGACCAGGCGAAGGAATAAGTGGATCTTGGTGTTATCCGACCACTTCACACGGTGGCACGATCCCATTGCCATTCCGGACGCCACCGCCCCTACGGTCGCCACGGCCCTTGATGAAAGGGTGTTCTGTTACTGGGGACTACCAGAGGAGCTACACACGGACCAGGGAGCGCAGTTTGAGTCGCGGCTCATGGCTGAACTCTGCGTCCTGTGGAACGTCGATAAGACGCGCACCACACCCTACCACCCACAGGGCAACGGGGTAGTGGAAAGACAGAACCGGACATTGGGTGACTCCCTGCGGACACTCCTGCTCAGACGCGGACAAGAGGAGTGGGACTTGCTGCTGCCCCAGATAATGAGGGCGTTCCGCGGCACCCCACACTCCGCAACAGGAGAGACTCCAAACTACCTCATGCTGGGCCGGGAAGTCAGACTACCCGACCAGCTGGATGGTAGGCCCGCAGGCACGGACAAACAGTTGGTGACCGAGTACGCTCTCCAGATGCAAGAAGACCTGAAGGCAGCTCACGACCTGCTCCGAGAGCAGCAAGCAGAGGTCAGGCAAGACGACACGGAAGAGCCGTTACTCTACATGCCCGATGACTTGGTGGTGCTGGAGAACAAGAGGCGGGTGAAGGGTAGCAACCCCAAGTTACAACCCAGTTTTGTTGGGCCGTATCGAGTGGTGGAAGCTTACCAGAACCATACCTACAAGATAGAGAAAGATGGACAGACATCAGTGCAGAATGAGCGGCGATTGAAAGAATATCGCCCCTGCCACGAGCCCGTAGGTAGGGCACCCACCAACAGAGAAGCCGCCCTGCGCCCAAATATGAGGGGAGCAGTCAGGCAAAGGGGCCGCCCCGGGATACCTGACGTGGTGAGGCAGCCACCAGATCCTGCTACGCAGCCAGCAGAGACACAGAGAGCGCCTGGAGGTGATGTCATCACCCAGCCAGACCTGCACGCTTTGGAGCGCCAGCTGAACCAGTTGCCAGCTCTGCTAGAGCAAGCGACTAGGCCGGCCGCCCCCCAGCAGTCAGCAGACAGAGGTTGGGAGACAACACCCAACGATAACCCTAGACTGAGCAGACAAGAACAGTGGGAGAGAGACAGGGAATGGCCAGGACTACCAGACAATGGCATGCTCAATCCACCCTCTCCTCGTACCCCCACTGCCATAGACGATGGCACCAATAGCCAAGAAGCAGAGACGATCGTGAGGGATGGTACTGGTAGCCAAGAGATAACGAATGATGAAACAACTACTAGTGAGAGGCCAGCAGAGACGGGCAGGCCTAAGAGAAATACTAGGCCGCCGTCGAAACTGGCCGATTACCAGTGCTATCAGATGACAGGAGTACCATGCCCAAGAGACAATCATTTGCAGTTTTCAGCAGTGGTAGAACCATACTCGTCCGTTTCTGAGCAACCTAATACTCCAAGAAAATTATTACTAGAGTTAAAAAAAGTGCTCAGAAGACGAGGGGCTGCCCAGTTCGCTAGAAAATGCAAAAAAATATTGGAGAAAGCTGGCAATGCAAACAAATGCGGTAGAGAAAGATAAACTTACCACAGCTGACGATCTTTCTCTTTATTCCGACGAACAAATGACGAGAGAAGCCAACACCAAACATAACTCTTTACATAGAGCGGTGGAAAACAGAAACAACAACGAGCACTCTATGATAAATGGAGCGCCTTGGGTACGAAAATGTTCGCCCCAAGAAAACCACTCGCCAACGGCAGAGGTGGTCACGTGTGCCGGTGACGTGGGAGAGGGAGAATCGAAATCCTCCAATCACACATGTGATAACTCGAAAGTGAGGCAGCCTTCTCTCACTCAAAGTGAGGCACTGCCATTCACACCTACGCAGTCACTAAGACAACAAGCAATTTCACTTCTTTCTACTGAACAATTAATTACTATAGCAAGGACAGCGGTTGCCAAGATGAGAGAAAGAAAAGAAAACCCAGCGGATCTCTCTATCACGGAGGACCCCTTAGCAGAGGAAGAACTTATAGGTGAAGAATTTCTAATGGAGGTGGCAAGTGAATTGGAGAAGCGCCAGCCACTTTGTGCAAACAGAGTGGCTAGCAAAGAAGTGGTCATGCAACAACGGCAGGCACAGGCGATAGTTAGAATAAATAAATTGTCTATTGCAGACGATGAAACAAAGACAGTAGAGGAGCCTCAGAGGAAAGAAAGTACTCTGTCAAAGACCACTTGGCTATCAGCGGCGACGCTGGATGCATTAAATAAGATAGTGGTAAAGAAGGGAGTCGACGACGAGGATACCTGGAAATGCACTGAATGCGGGTATGAGAACTCTCGTAAGAGAGTTGTCTACCATGCCCATCAGCATTACGCATTTTATTTTTGCACGTGTGGCAAAAAATCCAGTTCTAGAGATGCGGCCAGGAAACACGTCACAAAGCAAAACAAAGCCATCTCACACGGAGGACCAGCTGCGCCTCTATACGAGGTCGATGTGAACTCATACGCTGAGTTTGCCAAGTTCATGACTTGGCCGCAGCCACCACCATTTGGACGGCCGCAAGCAATACTAACCAATAAACCCACGGCAGCAGCACCAGTAAAGAGGGCGAGCACCATTCAAGAATGGCTCGGCGAGCCAATACAAGCCAGCAGCCCTGACAGACCGCCCAAACGTTGCTCTGCCAGCAACGACGGGCGCAAGGATACCTGCAAGTCAGGCACTAACCCACGGAAGTGGGAGCATAAGGAGCACAAGGAGGCAAGGGACCGGTCGGAAGACCATAAAAGACAAGTCACCTACCGCATACCAAAAAAGCAACAGAAAGAGCCTCTCCCCCCAACCCTGCAATCTACCATAGCGTATACCAGTAGCAGGAGAGACAGACCAACACACAGCGGTACCTACCAGCAATACAGGGTAGAGGAAGAGAGGAGACTAGACAGAAAGAAAGAGGAGTTGGAACAGCTAACCACCGATGCATACAAGCTATTACAAAGAGCGCAAGAGGTGAAACAGCAAATACGCTCACTTGAGCAAAAACTTAAGCGACATTAACGCTGTAACATAAGCCACTTACCTAGGCTGTTTAACCTTACCTTATTCCGTGAGCATGCCCGATAGTTCTATTCTGTAGTGTTCTATGTACCTTACCATTTATTATATTTTTATATATTTTATTCAAGCATAACATTACTGTAGTTGTTTGGCAATCACCTCCCCTGTACGTCTTATTGGTCCCCTGCGACGACCAATGGGGGGATAGTGTAAAGGAAATGTATAGCACGGCGCTGAAAGACAAAGACATTATAGCGAGCCAAACTACGAACTCTCACATTTATACACTAATTATTATTTATTTTCTATCCTCTGTATTAAGGCATTGACTGTTGTACAAAGCTTTAACTGTATCGCATGTTACATA
Source organism: Cryptosula pallasiana (assembly GCA_945261195.1). NCBI lineage: Eukaryota > Metazoa > Bryozoa > Gymnolaemata > Cheilostomatida > Cryptosulidae > Cryptosula > Cryptosula pallasiana. Next base: position 10,227,636 of record OX183133.1, on the reverse strand, counting down.
ATACTTTATATAATTAGAGCTGCTATGCCTCACAACAAGAGTGTTCACCGCGAGGCATAGCTAGACAATTCCTTTGAGAATAAATACAGCTAACACTCTCTCAAGCTTTAGACTTGATTACTGCGCAATTTATACATTACTACTCTACCAGGCAACCAGCTCCGACGACCTACTAGGTCTGGCAGCACCAATGTTGTACGACGAGTAGTAGGCTCGAGGCAGACTTGCCTGACAGACTCTCGCCTATCACGGCCTACCTTTGGCAGCAATGCTGAAGGGCGGACGCTGAAGAGGCCGAGCTGGCAGCAAGCTTGTCTGAAAGGACAAACAACTCTGCTACCTAGAGGGTGCAGGTGTGCTACCAAGGTGACTGGCCACGTCACCACAAAATCCTGCACAATATTATTTGATTATAATAATAATAATATAATAATGATAATAATAATAATAATAATAATAAGCACCGGCATAAATAATAATAATTAATAATAATTTATATAATTATTAATGATCAAATAATAATAATTATAACAATAATAACAACTAATAAAATAATAATAATAATACTAATAATTTACATAAACAGTAAAATAATTTAATTATTATAATTATTAATATCAATTATAATAATAATAATAATAATAATAATAATAATAATAATAATAATTATAATAATAATCATAATATAAAAAAAATAATAATAATTAATCAATAATTAATATAAATAATTAATAATAATCAATCATCATCATATAATAATAATAATAAATAATTAATAATAATAATAATATATTATTATTATTTATATAGCTCCCTGATGATGTTGTGTATGATAATGATTAATAATTTCTTCTCTTTCAGAATTTAAACTTTAATAAATTGGCATGCGTATTGAAAATTAAATGGATAAAAAGTAATAATTCTCTGAGTAGCACAAAAAAATTACCCAAAAAACAGTTGTTTGTGAATATTTAAAACATCCGCTCGGCTTGTTGTTGTCTTCTCGGCGACATCTGTTTCCGTTTCCGGTAATGCTGAGCACTATGAGGATTGGCTGATTAGCTAAATCGTGGAATTTCATTGGCTGCTTGTCTTCCTAGTTTTTAACCTCAGGAATCTGACGTGAAACTAATAATAATAGTAGTCACAATAATAATCATAGATGAACAACTTGTTACTCAGCACTGAAAATGTTGCTTACATTTACATTATAAGAATTGTGTCAACATCATGAAATAGTAGGAGTTATTGTAATGGGTAACAAAGAAGTAAAGCCGGTTATCATATCGTATGATGATGCTGCCAAAAGAGGTGAGTGAGTGTGTTGCGTGTGTGTGTGTTAATTAATTAATTATATTTAATTATTATGAATGATGCATGTGATGTTATGTTATGCTTTTTGCAGATCTCCTAGACCCCTGAATTGTGTAGTAGTAGTGTTGTGGTAGTGTTGTAGTAGTGTTGCAATAGTAGTGGTGTTGTATCGTGTGTTGTATGGTATGTATTCTATTGTTGTTGTTGTTTTTATTATTATTATTATTATTATTAGTAGAGTAGTAGTAATAAATGGATAAATAAATAGTTACAGTAGTATTATTATATGAATGATGCTGTTGAATGTATGTATACTAATTTTTTATTTCATAGTAGTGGTAGTAGTAAGTAGGTAGTAGTAGTAGTAGTAGTACATGGCTGTTATTTTTATTATTAATTATTATTGTCAAGTTATTATTAATAATTATTGTTTATTTTATATAAATAATAATAATATTATTATTAATTATTGTATTTGAGAAATGGGTTTATTATTAATTATTATTTAATATTAATTATCAGTAGTATTATTTATTGTTTATAAGTTAGTGGAGTGATTATTTGGCCACGTTCATGATGATGATGATGATAATAGTAGTTTTTGGTGTGGTTATGGTGAGAGACAGAGCACTCATTTCTACGTTTTTCTCACTACTAGTATTATTAGTAGTAATAGTAGTAGTAATGGTATTATTTATTATTATTTATACTAGTACTAACTACCTACTATTACTACTACTACTCTACTACTGTCACTTGAATTTGAATGACTAACCACCACCATCATCATAAATAATTTAATTAATAATATTTATTAGTTTTCTAAGCAAGTTCATGCTCCAGAAAAGAAAATCGTTTTAAGTAGATGCCTGATAATAATGGTAATAACGTGAGTGATAGTATTATATATGGTGGCTCAAAACATTTTGTGTTTTGCGTTTTGAAACGTATGAACGCTTTCCAAATTGTATGAACGCTTTTGAAATAGTGCATATTTTTGTAAACCTTCTCAACGCTTTGTCAAATCATTCATACGCTTTGGAAACCTGAGTTGGTTTGCTGGTTTACTCCAACTGATAACAGATCTCCAGTCCATTTACACTTGATAATATTTTTTCTAAACAACGAACAGTTAAATTTCCTTTGAATAAATAAAAAAAATTGTTTCTATTTATTAAATGCTATTCGTTTTATAATGTTTTAAATAACATATACAACCTAATTATGTTTGTGAAAAGTTAATTTTAAAAAATATACCCAACAATCGCTTATATAATTAATTAACTTGCTCCATGTCTATTGATCTACGTCTATTTGGGAGAGTCGCACAGAAGCTATAAAGAGAATGATGACGATCGCTTTGGTTTGAAAGCCATGTGCTTTGCAAACCTTTCCAACTATTTCAAGATAGTTTAGATTATTTTAAAACAGTTCATACTGTTTGTAAATAGTTCATACTCTTTCTAAAGTGTTTATATGGTTTGTAACTTTCTAAACCATCTGAATCATTTCTAAACTGTCGGAATTATTTGAAAAACAACTACACACTTTGCAAAATTTATGGTTGTTAGACAGGAAATATATTTTTATTGCATGAAATCCTGCAACTGCCAAGGCCGACAATTTATTTGTTATAATCAATAAGCCAGCTTTTTAGTATAGTTTCTTATGCTATTTTATTACAATTACCCAAGTTTTTCAATGTAGAAGGCGCTTTGCAAACCGTCAGACTATTTCAAAACTATCCATACAATATTGAAAGCATCTAACCTTATGAGCCACCTTACTGAAAGCTATATTACAAGTAATGACATTGACAATTAACCCTTTCATCTCATGGTTCTGAAACTATCACTGTAAAGGTGAAATCTAAGCCAATACTTTGATATGTTTGGCTACTCGGCTTACTGCTTTTTCATGCCTCTCAATCGATGGCTGCCCAAGTCATGACTTTTGAGTTATAGGAGTTTAAAACTTTATTTCATGGAAAATAAGAAATATTATCTTCAATTTTTATCCTAGAAGTGTCAAAACTCATAAATTATATGAAAGACCATGTTTTCTGTAGTATTTGTTGAAAAGATATTTTTTATTGTTTGTTGAAAATAAAAATCCACACTTCCTAGTATGAGTGTGGAAATAGTAGCTTTTAGTTTCAGGGGAGTTTGATCTAGGATATATTTTATGTTTTCTGCATTCATTCCATGTGTGTCTGCATTCATTCCATGTGTGTCTGCATTCATTCCATGTGTGTCTGCATTCATTTCATGTGTGTCTGCATTCATTCCTGACGATGATCATTTCTGACCACTTTTATTTCAGTATTTTACTTGTACAGTACATTATGTCAGACTTGCGTCTGAGGTTAACGTTCTTCTTTTTTTCGGTATTCTACCTACTGCATTATGTTAATGTCTGATTGCAACAAAATGGATATTGGCTTATTGTCTGTCTTATACATTTCCTTCTTCCAATCTGTTAAAGGGCTGAGGACGGGCTTTTCAAGACGCACTTTGTGTGTAGAGTTGTTTTCTCATCAAGCATTGTAAAACTGTTGAAAAAACTCACACATGTCAGCTAAACAACAATAGGTATCATGTAGAGGTCTATGGAGGTCTATGACAATGTGCTTGGCAGAAGGGACTATCTGCATTATGATATTATATAGTATATTACAGCAAGTAGTTTGTACCATTTGTGTTACTTTTTCAGTTCCAAACTACTTTTCAAAAATCTTAATTATTATTATTTAGTGCTGTTGAAGTTTTTTTCTTGGAAAAATAGCCGGTATTTCAGATTTAATTATTATCGTTGTTGTAAAAAAAAACAACGCCGGAAATACAATTTCGGCAATGTTTTTTTTTCACCTAGTATTATCATGAAAGTATAGTAATGTTATTGTTTGATTAATTTTTCACATGAAAATTATTATTTTGATAAAATAATTTTCATTATTTCTTTTGATTTTGATGACAAACACTATCACGTGAACGCCAGTGTATACATAGTAGCGAGCTTACCAAAGATAAAACAAATTGCTGACTTGAGAAAAACAGCTCCAAAAAAATTAAAGTTTGTTGCAATATCATTTTTTTGCAATCAAAAGAGTCTCTGCACAAAACTAAAATCTAGGACGCCCTATATCTATGCGAACAAGCCAAATTTTCGAAAACTCGCTTTATAGCTCTATATAACTTGGTGCGTCTTCGAGAAAAAAAGGTGTCTTGGCAAGTGCTGACTGCGTCCATAAGAATCGTCTTACTGGTGAGAGGGCAACTCCAGATAATTTTTCTGAACACATTTCAACCTCAGAAAGTTTAAATTAAACCAAATCCTCTTCAAATTAGGCGTCATAGGCCCTTTAAGGCTGCCCTAATCAATATTATCAATTACACTGTTTTTTCCTAATAGTTTGTTTTTTAAACAATGGAAGATATTTGCCCTTCACTTGTAGATGATCACTCTATCTGATCTTTTGAAATTAAATAATTGTGTTGTTTTATTTCTATTTTATAAAAGGCAAAAGACCAGTGCTGCTCAATATTTCATGTGATATGACTAATTTATGAATTATATTCCCCATCAATAACAAAGTTTGCAATATAAAATCTAATAAATATTTGTGATCAGAAGCAAAAAGAATCATCCAATTAATTGTGAGCACATCTGTAGGATCTCTCTAAGTATTTGGTGTAGAACTGTTATTGTGACCCACCATAAGTGGTTAGTTGACAGCTGGACATCTCCTTTATATAAAACATTTATCTCTGTATTATTTCTGTCCACTCACAAAGTGCCATATATACATGACCAATAGCAGACTTGAAGATTTTCTTCTTGTTCTCAGATTCAAAAATGTTCTCATAAAATTTTAAAAATTGCACGAAGATACTGAAGAATATCTTTTAGAGAATTACTTCATTGGAGATAAGCTCTAGGAAATATGCACTGATAGCTTAAACTTAATTGGGAATTCATGAATATTAATTATTATTATCATCGCAAAATCTCATTCATAAAACTTTCCATTTGCTATAACCAGGATCTGATAATGTAACGCTACATCAAAGTGAATCTGCAACAGCTTAACAATGGCAATACAAAAATACAATATATAATATGAACAGACTGATGTCTAATGCTGAATACATTGTAGTGAGTCCAACAGAACTGAAGAGGTTGAAAGAAACCTTTAAAAGAGTATGCGCTGGTCAGCATATGAACTTTAATGTGTTTGTGAGAGAAGTTCTAGGTGATGGGATACCACACGCCGTAGCAGAGGTAATCTATAGCAATAATACTTGTGTAGCACACATTCGTGTCAGCTCCGTGTTGCACTGGTACAATATTTGTGTAGTTGTCAACTGTAGGCATGTGTACTTAGCAAGATTGTGGTGATCAGCAAAAACATTCTCGTGTTTGCTTCTCCCCTTCACTGCACAAACATATTCATTTGACATACACCATTACACCCGTGTAACTAGAGTATAACTGGATGTTGAACAAAAGCTACGGCCAAAATCAACGTTACGGCATATTTCGGGACTTATTTTTCTACCCATGAGTAGAGGAGTTCTGTGACTTTTCTGAGTATAAAAATGAGAATAAAAAACCATCTCTGTGAATGTATTTCAAAAATATGATGGCAAAGCAATTCCACTAGGGAAATCCATTTATAGCTGATTTCTATCACAATCTGCTCCATTTTTATTTTCATTTTATTGTTTGCAAACTAATTTTTAGTGTTTATGTAACAATCGCCAGTGAAGCATCACAGCTGTCCAATCAATGTATCCGGTGACATATCTAGTCTCCTCTCTGCTCATATTGAAATATACCATCCGCATTGCTTCACCACGGCTCTATATTCACTACTGCTTGTCCCTTCACTCAATTTTTGTAACAGAGAATCGTGAATTTCATAGCAGAGAATGCCCTATCTGGCAGCCATGTTGTTGTCTACAGAGTCACCGCTGTGCTATTTTTATCTGCGCCCTGCTAATCTTGTATATCCTGAAGTTTTCTTCATAGATAAGCTTGTTGTCGAGTGAGAGATTGCATAAGATCTGTGAACATTGCTCTAGTGCACTCATATCTGTGGCCTAACGATGGAGTTACTTCAGCTGTGTTTTCTATTAGGGTATTTCTTGTTTGCTTCGCATCTACTCTTCCTCGTCTGCTCCCGGTCATCTGCTCCTCCTTCATTGCTCTTCCTCGTCTGCTCCCGGCCATCCACTCCTGCTCACCTGTTCCTGCTCATCTGCTCCTGCTCATCTGCTCCTGCGCGTTTGCTCGTGCTTCATCTGCTCCTGCTCATCTGCTCCCAGTCATCCGCTCCTGCTCGTCTGCTCCTGCTTCATCTGCTCATTCTTATCTGCTCCTCGTATACTTCTGGTCATCTACTCTTCCTCGTCTACTGCTGCCCGTCTGCTACTGCTCGTCTGCTCCTGCTCGTCTGCTCCCGCTCATCTGCCCCTGCTCATCTGAATTGTATCATTTGATTCTTTTAGTTTGTTCCTCATTATTTGTGCATTGTTATCATCGATACAACCTACCCGTTAGCTAGTTAAGTCACTCCCTCACTCACTCTCCTAACTGGGTGTGCTAGTGTATCAGTATCAGTTTTCTAGCCAAAACCAAAGCTACACGCATTTTTCTGGCTGAAACAATCAATTTTTTTTATCTTGAGGTATATGAGAAATGTATGCAGGTATTTCAGTGTTAATAATAGATAATCAACCATCAGTGTTACTGTTGGCAACCTTTTTATGAAATAGTCAACTTGTGATGTTAGAAGGAATGTGTAGTTGTGATTGAGCCATGTGTTACTGAATATGAAATAATCAACTATATATAATAACCCTAGTAAAGATCTAATACGTTTTGTTGAAGTATTGCTATTAAAAGTTGAACTAACTGGATTCTGCTTGCTTATTTCCATCACTTTTACAGCCATCTTGCTTGCCACTAAGTTTGTTAGTAGTTTTAAATGGCGGATAAGAAAGTAGTCCTACAAATTTTAAGAAATGACAAACTCAAATACATGGAGTTGGATAGATTTGGTAGCCAACTAGTAGTTAGTCACCGTATCTACTATTACATGGTAGATATAGAACCGCATGGTGTAGGTTATCTATCAGCTGACAGTTTGTTGTGGTTTACAGATGATGAATAGTCGGTTGCACTGCTTGCCAGTATACTTCACTATTTCCTCTTGTGCCAACAATGGCTTGAAAACTGTCCAACTCCTAGAGCTTTTGTATATAATTGACTTGGTTGTAGAGAAGATGACATTTTTGTGCGTTTTTCCTTTTTTATCACATGTATTAGCTGCCATTTGTGTGTTATGTGCTATTGAAATATATCTGTTGTTAAAAATGGTAAATAATAATTTTTTTTAGCAAATATATTACGCATTCGGTGGAAACAGCGGGAAGAGTTTGACATTCAAAGAGCTGTTGTGTGGACTTGTATTGTTCACCAGAGCCAGGGACTCAAACGATGAGAAAATCAAATGTAAGTAAAAAATAGCTACCTGTATGGGGGATAACTCCAGTTTTGTGACCCCCTAGCATCTGATATTATGCACTATTCTTCACTGATAATAGTAGTAGTTGTATTATTGTACGTGCTCATTAAAAAGCTTAATGATTATATAAACCGTAGTTAGTTTATTAATTATAGAATCTGAGGCTACATACTGTAATAGTTGGAGCAGACATTTTGCATCCTGTAGCGGATGACGTAGCAGACGTCTGCACTGTATTTTGCTGCACACCATGTAACAGATGTTATACTAAATTATGGAAAATTACAATTAAAAGTTAGTGAATTGTCTTGACAAAACAAGTACAGTTAAGCACATGGAAGCTTTGTGATTTAATTTTGATGTTTTTTGGATGGTTTTAGAAATATTTCTATATGTTCTTTCCGCATACTACAGCTTGTAATAAAACTTTGGAACAAAACTGATTTTCGGATTGAAAATTACATTCTACAGTATTGTGTAGTATTGTGTAGTGTAGATGGATGTAAGTGTTACTAAAACACTGAATCAGTCCATTGGCAATGTGCATGATGCAACATTGTGTTGTTTCTTAGCCAACACACATCCTGTTTTAGTTGATTACAGGAATATTTATAAATAAAAGCAAGTTTTATGTGGATTTTATGTAGTTTTTATGGATTATACAACTGTGCTGTATAGGAAGTAATTTATACAGTCGTTATGTAATAGCATTATTTGTTTTAATCCACTCTAATACTCAAGATTTATTATAAAAAAAATTTTACAGGTGAAATGGTGAAATAAAAAACTATGTTCCCAAAATTATAATTGGTGATTAGAAGAAGAAACAGTTTAATTGTTAGATAGATGTATTCTGATTTTCCAAATCTCAACTATTTGTATAGGTTGAAGTCAACACGCCCCACGGTGCCAAAATGGCAGCCAATAATTAGATTAGCTATAACATGTGCTTTACATTTAGGATCCTGATCTAACTGTTAGTCAATACTGTTTGACAACACTAGTATACTTGATGAGTGAAAAGCGTTTATTTTTCAAATCAATGATGCGCAGTGATAATACTACAAATTAATTGTTAGCAATAGTATTACCATGGCACAACTCTGCATTCCTAGCAGTGTGCTCCCTTAGCATGAAACTCAATTGGTATTAGTTGGCTGGTAATAACATGAGAGAGTTATTTCCCCATGTGTACAATAGGACTATACATCACACTAGCTAGCTAGTAGTTCCCAGCTAGTAGTTACCAGCTACTATTGAGTTCATTTGTTGACATAGCGATCAATTGTGTTTTGGATCGCTCTCCGTTGCCTAGTTTTGCCCTCTATCGTTTTATCGCATTACTAGTCTCCTCGTGTATTCAATTTCTTCTACGTTTATTTTTCAGCATTTATAAAGTCACAACAGGACTAACTCTAAACGCCCGGCCACACTAGCGCATTTTGTCAACGAATTGACAAACAAGTTTAATGCGCACTTGCTCATGCTGGCGAATGTTCATTGTTTAACGTGTTTCTTCGACGATGGATCTGTTGACCATCAGTGATGACTGATGGCATTCGTTGAAAATCTCTGCTCGGTGATTGGGCAATAAATTAAACAGCGAGTCAAACATTTTATTTTCTAGTTTTACTAACGCAACAACAGGCTCGCACAAAGTTACTAGTGGCCATATATTGGTTACTGGTTATTTAAGCTCACAATAGTGTGGCACGTTGAATGTTTGACGAGGAATGACGGTGAATAACGTTTCATTAACAAACACGCTAGTGTGGCTGCACCTCAACACTGGTCCATTATATGTTCTATGAAATCTCTTTTGTTGCAGTCTTATTTGGGCTCTACGCAGACGACAGTTTACGCATAAACAAGGAAGTCATCGATGAAATCATCTTAAAGACTGATGGACAGATTCCTGAATCCCTCAGCGAGCTCTTCGAGCATGTAAGTTTAATTTGTCTTGTTAGGAGTTCGATGAGCATGGAATAACATCTCAGTTCTTTCAGGCTGCTTTGATGTCTTCATTGTCATACGTATTTTTGTTGTGAATATTGCAGAAGGACGATGTAGACTATCCCACGTTTAAGAGATGGCTGTTAAATTTCCCAGAGTTTTCTAATTTATCCTACTGGCTCATATTGGAGCCATGCTCCAGCACCCTCACTGCTGCTACAGAACTTCAGTCTTTCTATCAGACCTTATCTGGGGTCACACATTGTAAGTGGCCTTTAGTCTCCATAGCCTCAGTCTTTTGGTTTATGACTTCGGAGTTACGGGGCATTCCTATTTTTATACCCCCCTTCCCTCCCACCCGCTCTCCTTTTCTGCCAATTCATTCCTTTTCCATTTTCTCTGCAGTGGATGTGTCAGAGATAATCTACTTAGAAAGCAACTATAATAGACTCAGGACTTCAGGTTCCTCCGGAAGGTTCGATCTGGAGCTATTTCGAAAACTTGTTTCACCTCCTCTACCCAGACAACTGACTGGCAGTGAGTACTCCGTGTCTATTTATACATAGCAATGTCCTTGTTGTACACACATAGACCTAGAGATTACATGCCATCGTTGCAGGTCTGTACAAAGCATTTGATGAAAATCAAGATGGACACATAGACTTCAAGGAAATGATTTGTGGATTGTCAGCTTGTTGTAAGGGTCCAGAAGTAGAGAGACAGAAATGTAAGTCTATATACCGTATGATACGGCAGCTGTCCATGTCTATGTATATCAACAGGGTGCTGTGTAGCCGTTATTATCATCTATTTTAGTCTGCTTCAAAGTTTTTGACCTTGACCAAGATGGCTACCTGTCCAAGACGGAGTTGATTGGAGCTATTGAAGCCTCCTTTTCAGTCCTCCAACAGAACGACAATTCTGAGGTGCGGTAATTTCTGTTATAGCTTTTGTACACGAATGTATGGTGACAGGGCAAGGGAGGATAACTCCAATTATTTGTCTGTTCTTGTCACTGTACCCATGGGGAGATAATAAATAAAAATATTTTTTTAAAAAAACAGCAGAAATTTATGTGTAAGTTGTGAGTGTCACAAGTGTATACAGTTATCTGTAATGTTATGAAATGCAGATGAGGTGTCCAAGTTTGCTGACTTTGTAAAATATGTCAGCAGGTCAAGGTTAAGATTAAAGTTACAAAGCGTTACCTGCAGTCTTTTTTTGTTATGCTATGGATAAATATACTGGTATAGAGTCGTCCTCTTCAAGATGAGGTAAATCCTGATTGCAATAAAGGTTGCAGTTAACATGCCACTTCAACCACAAAATGTCTGTGTGAGAAAACTGCAAATAGGGCAAAATAAACGTCTTCATCAAATGTGGAGTTACCCTTCCTGTCCGTGGAGTTGGTCACCCGATGTTAGAATACGCAGTATGCCGTTGTGTATGGTGTATGCGTTCTCGTTCCCTTTTTTACCTGCCTGCCTGGTGGATTGTTCTAGAAACAGAGTATGTCCAGCGGCTCATCGGTAAGTTTGGGGTTGAGGAAGTCTTGTTGTCTCTTTTTACATTTCCTTGACAACTCTATGCATCTATGCACATAGATCTACGTGAATTTTACTCCAGGTGTATAACCGTATGTGTATTACTCCAGGTGTATAACTCTATACACATAGATCAATATACATAATGTTATGAACATGCCTTTATATGTATAATTGTAAAAAGATACCCCAATGTGCATAACTCTATGAACTATATGTATAACTCTATTGCTGCATTAAAACAATGTGTGCACTTGTTTACATGGAGCTAATGTCACAGGCTGCCACACTTTCTCTCACAACTCTCTCTATGCTATTCAGTGTGTGTCTCCCATTTTCTCTTCCACCTGCACAAATAACATAGAAGTGTGCTATCGGTGACTGTTCTACTGCCTTTTATGTGTTTGTTTGAGGCTGTCGGATGCCTCACCACCACACTACGGCCATTTTCTGTTATACAAAATCCCCTCCTTGTTACTGTTAAAGTACAAACAGTAGCTTCTATTGAGTCTGATGTTTGTTGTACTGGGGCTAGCTCTTTGGTGTAAAAGTCAGCAATACTTGTATATAGTGGATGTTTTGTAGATATCACTTCTAGAGGTAAAGGCTATGTAACAGCCATTTAATACTCTCTATTGTTATGTAATGGTGGAGGCTTATATCGTACGGCATGTGAAGCTATCCCGTACGGCATGTGAAGCTATCCCGTACGGCATGTGAAGCTATCCCGTACGGCATCTGAAGCTATCCCGTACGGCATGTGAAGCTATCCCGTACGGCATGTGAAGCTATCCCGTACGGCATGTGAAGCTATCCCGTACGGCATGTGAAGCTATCCCGTACGGCATGTGAAGCTATCCCGTACGGCATGTGAAGCTATCCCGTACGGCATGTGAAGCTATCCCGTACGGCATGTGAAGCTATCCCGTACGGCATGTGAAGCTATCTCGTACGGCATGTGAAGCTATCCCGTACGGCATGTGAAGCTATCCCGTACGGCATGTGAAGCTATCCCCAAGCATATTTTGTTATGTAATAATAACCTACAATTCTTGACAAATTAAATGTATCTACGACGGGGGCATCAATGCGCGTACCCAGGTTATTCTCCTGCATGCACACAGATTTGGTGTGATTCTCACAGAACTTATTATAATACAAGCTCAACCCGTTTGTGTGTGTAACAGTTGATGCTTTGGCTCTACCTTTCGGTGCTTGCTAGTACATTCCACACTTCACTTCAATTGTTTAGTAGTCAATTAGCAGTTGTCCCCCTGCGTGTCTAACCCCCCTGTCGCAAGGTATACACCAAGCCGTCCATATTTAAATATTTCATTTTACTTTCTAGGCTGTAGCGGAACTGATAGAAATGGATGCATACACGATGGCGGGAGAGATTCTTGAATCTCACGGAGATGTCAAGGTCAGATTCATCGCTACTTTGTGCTTCGTCTTACCACGATTTTATGTTGGTTAAAAACATGACAAGTTGACAGAGTTTTGGTATATTTCAGGAAGGAAGGCTATCACAGGCAGAGTTCTTGGTTTGGGCCGTCCAAAGTAAAGTACCTCAAGGCTTTTCTGAACTTTTGTTTGAGGTATATTTCAGAGTTGTCTTTTCTTATTCCCATACACTTTTTGACTGGTCAACAATTCCACCAATACGTAAGCAAACAAAGAGTTGGTGAAAGTAAAACGAAAACAAACAGCAGTTTTTAGTTGAAATGTTATTTTGCATTTATAACTCTCTAGTTCAGGTTCAAAATTTACTACTAGGAAGCTTTATGTTCTGGCTTTGTGCCAACTGTTGAATTAATATTTTTATTATTTATCACAATTTAATTAATTTTTATTTGATCTGTGAGAAGTTGCATATAACTACTATTGTTTCAATTATTATTTTTTCATCCCCGCTATGTCATGCGCAATTATTTATTAAACAATAGTTGTCACCATAAAGAAATAACATGCATGAGGAGTATTGTTAGTTTTTGGTATTTATAGGTAATAATTAACCATATCTTTATGTGGCTGCGGTTACATTTTATGTGATAATATGCAATGTAGTATCTAAGGCTATGTGAGTTTTTTACAGATACACAAGGCACTTGTGATAGTTGGCAATGAGGTCTATGCCGACAGTAGTACAACTGTGCGTCTCTGTTGTTAGTAAAATAGAACAAAATTATCATTTCTTTAAAAAGTTTCCCAAGTAAAAAATGAAGATACATTTGTGGAAAAGACAGCTCTACTAAACATTGCCATTATCATAGTAGTTAAAATTAGCCTAAGTTTTAGGCCAACATTTGAGGCATGTGTGTATTTTGGTTGGAATATGCTGTGTATGTTTTATTGGGAGTTGCATGCCCCGTTGTTATCTTGGCAACTTTCAAATGGATTTCATTGGATGATCGGTTTAGTGGGCGGGGTTTTTGTGTTTTGTGTTTTTTACACAAAAAAACCCGCCCACTAAACCAATCATCCAATTAAATCCATTTAAAAGTTTGCCTAGATAACAATGGGGCATGCAACTCCCAATAAACAAAAAACGCACAGCATATTGCAAGCAAAATGCACACATGCCTCAAATGTTTGCCTAAAACTTAGGCTAAGTTTAAATTTGGAACTGTTTTACCATATAAGTGATCAGCAGAATGTTTTATGGCTGTGAAAGTATGATTTAATATATCGTAATTAGGAGAACTGGTTTTGGTACTCAAAAGCAGGTGTTTTAACTTCTGTTGGTCTCTCAAGCAGACTTTGAGACAAATACTACTATTGTTTATTATAATAAACTCACTTGAAGCCAGCACTACTGTGGTCCCTGAGCTGTTTTTGGGGGCCGAATCGCTTTTAAGAAAGATGGGAGATGATTGAAGATAAATTTGCCAAATTGCAAAAAACTCATAAAAGTTAAATTTTACGAATTAAATGCATTTAACCTAACTCGGTGACACACACGCACACCATTTGTGTTATGGTTGGTTGCACACGTGTCTTGTACTGTACAGGTGTGCCACATTATACTGGGAATGAAACCAGCTACCAGAGAGGACGAGGGACGGGTGGTGAAGGGATGGCTCTCTAGGGAGCTGAAGAGGGGCTTTACCCTGGGTCAGACCTGGTACCTTATATCTACTTCATGGTGGAAACGGTGGTTAGACTACGTCTCTGACAATGTAAGTACCACAGGCTATCCTACTTATCTAGTTGTTCGTCAATTATGATCTTCTTTTACTTGGACTATCTCTTACCTGGACAAATCCGATGAACGTGGCCGAGACATCTACACATCGTAGGGCTTGTTCGTAGGCCAAACCAACATTTTGGGCTATGTGTGATGCCGAAGGTTCCTCGCAGCCCTATGATTGGTTACATACAAGCTCGTCAAGTTTAACCAATTACAACACATTTCCGAAAGAATTATTTTTATCAACAATGATTTTACATATATTATTGTGGTTATCAATATCAAATTTCGAAAGGTTTTGACCATATAGACCTTGTACATTCATCCCTTGGCACCAAAATAATTACGATGTAATGCAGTTGTTGCCAAAGAAAATTGTCTAGTGAATCTATTTTACATGACTCATAAAATAGTGATCATTGCTAAAAATGATAATAATAAATAATAATAATAGTTACAACAATAAATGTTGATTTCTAACGATATTCTTAGGATTTAATAATAAGTATTTCCAAAATAATAAATAAAATTCATGTGTTTTTTTTATTGTAAAAGAATGACCATACATTACAATAGATATGTTTTTCAATTATTATTATTACTTTTATCGGTACATATAAAAGAAAATTTCGTTGCCGGAAATAAAGCAGGCAGAAAGCCGCACTTTGTGCCATATGATTGGTTAGTTCAATAGCAGCTCACCGATGTGCTCTAGTACATCGGCACTCTACATCAGCCTATGTACCCACTGCCACATCGTATTGATCCGTCGTATAGGTACATCTGGACCAAAACATCGGTGCAGTGTAGCCACTTCTTCACACCACCATTTGAAATTACCGTTACATTTCCAGGTGGTGTTGGAGGCAATTGAGTTAGAGAATACATTTGAGGCTGTGCAAAGCTACAACGATACGTATGACAGGAGATACAGTGAGCGAATGAATGGAGAGGTGAAGATACACCATCCCGCCAGACCTGGACCAATAGATAACAGCCACCTCATCAACCATCAGCACAGCAGGGTAGTTGGTTTGTGTCCGATTGATTACTAGCTTGTGTTAGATCCGTTTGTTTAGTACTGTGTAACCTTCCATCTCTTGTAGCTACCCCGTTGGACCAATGAGGGGGGCACCCTGAGGGCGTACATACAGAAAGGTAAGGACTATCAGTTGGTGCCAGAACTTCTATGGAATGCATTGCACTCCTGGTATCAGGGAGACATACAACTACCTAGACCGGTGAGTGCATTCTGTACTGTATAACTGTACATTGTTGTATATAAGGATATATTACATACGTTGCTGGTGTACCTGTATGCAGGTGATAATACCACAAAAAGAAGGGCCAAAGACAGCCGTAGTTGAACTTTACTCACTCAATATCAAACTATACAAGCATCAGTTTCCTCACCAGACTCAAAACCAACCAGTGACTACAGTGGCAGGTGTTACAGGTGGCATAGCTAATTTTGCTATGAGTAAGTATGGCTTGTTTTGACTTATGTTTGCTTGGAGTTGTGCTCTCTTGCATTGGCTGCGCTGAAATTACGGTGTTAGTTTGAAGTTACGTTCTCTCGTAATTGTTGATACTGATCAAAGTGAATATTCAAAGTTATGTTCTCTTGTAATGCCAGATCTGAGGTATGTGTTTGGAGTTTTGTTCTCTTGTAATTGTCGATGTTTCTATTGGACGTAGACTTGACTGGCCTGCAAAACAACCTTCCCAAGAGAGTGCACATAAGCAATGCGGCATTTAGTCAACAACACTCTCTTAAACAAATTGTTGACTTCCTCTCTCAGCGGCTCAAAGTGGCCAGAGATGAGCTCAGGCTATGGAAATACCACCATGATGTAAGTGAATTTCTGTCTAAAATGTAGTTGTTTATATGTAAGTGGGTGCATCAGTTAATTTGTATTTCACTGCTTTCTTCTAGAATGATTTAGAGCTTGTTGAAGGTGAAGAGAAACTTCTAGAAGAGCTTGGAATTGTTGACAATCAATCTATCCTTATGGAAGGTCGGATATTTCAGTCTTTTTCTAGACAATTGCCATTTAAAGAATAGTGTGTTCAGGATATGTTTTTATAATTTTAAAATAAAGAATTGCACTTTTGGTTTTAGTTCAAAATCCGGACTTGACTTGGCCAGAGGAGATGCTCCAGATATTAAAAAAGAATGCTAAGAAACAGGAGACGCATGTAGAGAATGGAACTACAGGCCTGAGTAATCTTGGTAACACATGCTTCATGAATTCAGCCATTCAGTGCGTTAGCAACTGTCAGCCACTGACCAAATACTTCAGGCTCAATACTCATCTGTATGAGCTCAACAGGTGCGTCTACTACTCTGCGTCAGCTACTCTGTGTCTGCTACTCTACGTCTACTACTCTGCGTCTGCTACTCTGCGTCTGCTACTCTGCGTCTGCTACTCTGCCTCTGCTACTCTGCGTCTGCTACTCTGCGTCTACTACTCTGCGTCTACTACTCTGCGTCTACTACTCTGCGTCTACTACTCTACGTCTGCTACTCTGCGTCTACTACTCTGCGTCTACTACTCTGCGTCTGCTACTCTGCATCTGCTACTCTGCCTCTGCTACTCTGCGTCTGCTACTCTGCGTCTACTACTCTGCGTCTACTACTCTGCGTCTACTACTCTGCGTCTACTACTCTACGTCTGCTACTCTGCGTCTACTACTCTGCGTCTACTACTCTGCGTCTGCTACTCTGCGTCTGCTACTCTGCGTCTGCTACTCTGCGTCTGCTACTCTGCGTCTGCTACTCTGCGTCTGCTACTCTGCGTCTGCTACTGTTCATGTGACCATTTTTCTAGTACTATTTGTCAGTTACTATTTGCCTGCTGCTGTTTTCTACTACTGTGGGTCTGCTACTGTTCGTCTGCTACTGCTCGTCTGCTACTGCCCGTCTGCTACTGCCCGTCTGCTACTGCTCGTCTGCTACTGTACATTTTCTTGTAAACATCTGCCACTTTTCGTTTGTTTCTAAACCTCCGGCACAATTTTTTTGCAACGAAAGTCAAGTTGGTTTTTCTAAATTTACTCTTGTTGTAGAGCAAATCCTTTGGGGACAAAGGGAAGGTTAGCTCAACTTTATGCGAAACTCATAACAAATTTATGGGATGGTACGAATAAAAACCTGCCGCCAGTGGAGCTCAGATACACTCTGGCCAAGTACGCTCCACAGTTTACTGGTTGCCAGCAACATGACGCTCAAGAACTTTTGTCTTTCCTTCTAGATGGTCTGCATGAGGATCTGAACAGGTGTGTTTTTGACCAATTATATCTAACAAGCATTTGTCTTCGGCCAATCATATCCAACCAGCGTTTGTCTTTGGCCTATCATATCTAACTCGTATTTGCCTTTAGCTAGTCATTTTCAAGTTTATCATTTTTCGCTTTCTGCACAGACCTCCTGTGGTTGTATTGCTGTAGAGTGCAGAACAAACCATACGTAGAGCTCAAAGACAGCGATGGAAGACCAGACGAAGTATTAGCCAAAGAGGTGCGGGGCGTAGTATTTTTTGTCTCTCTAACTGTGTTTATCAATTAACAAGATATTGGGACACAGGTCACATGTGTTTAGCCTCTGCTCCACAACTATGGCTACATGTGCCAACGTTCTCTGTTTATACATGTGTAGCTTATGTTCTAGGACATTCCTCTCTCTTCTAGGGCTGGGACTATCATCTCTCTAGGAACCGGTCCATAATTGTAGACCTATTCCACGGGCAGCTCAAATCTCTAGTCCGATGCCAGACTTGTTCCCACACCAGCGTTAGATTTGACCCCTTCACTTACCTCTCTCTCCCCCTACCCATGGAAAACTCTCTCACACTAGAGATCACTGGTACCTGAGTTACTTTGTATCCAAACTAGCAATCTGACCAGTTTATGTCTATCCAATCATTTACCCAACCAACACTGTATAATTCTGTACTTGTTGTTATCCAGTGGTTACGGCTGATGGCTGTGTACCCACACGATATGCGATACGCCTCAACTCGGATGACAAGTACAGCGATGTGAGGCTCCCTCTATCCAAATTAACACAGATCGATAAAGATCTATTTTTATTCGTGGAGATGTATGGTGCATACGTTAAGGTAATCCCTAGTTCAGCCTCTTTCATGGCAATGACTTGTTAGACATCAATGGACTTGTGGTTGATATATGAGACATCAATGGAGCTGTACTATATACATTTATTGCAGTCATTTCCTCTGGACTCGCAAAAAATAAAGCAGAGGATAGGAAATGGTCAGCCATTATTTGCTTATGAATTACAGAGACCTCTACCAACAGGTAATGTGTAGATCTATGAATTTAAATCTATGTGTAAATCTATGGATATGTATCAATGAAATGATGAAGATCTATAGAAGAAAAGGTGTGTGTAGATCTATGGAATGGTATTTTTGTCATGTCTGCTCTTGACTTTTGTAGCCTTAGAAGAAAGCACTGGTTCTATGCAATGCAATGGAAGTAGCAATATTGGCCCCGCCCCCAATGGAGGTGTCACCAATGGTACTGCTGGAATGAATGGTGCTGTGACAATGAATGGCAGTGCAGGCAAGGGTTTGGCACATAAAACGTCTCCTGGAACACCAACTCACTCTCCAGGCAGCACGTTAGCGAGAGCTGCTGCTGGTAAAGGCAGCTCTGCCACTCTTGGCAGCAACCAATCAACAGCAAGCAGTCTTGCAGGCGCTGCTATAAACAGCATTCAAACTGAGGCTACCAAACCAGATGGCCTGGTTGTAGCCATGCACCGCAAAATGGTAATAGCTTGGGACACGCTACATCATAACTGTATTCAATAGATGTGTATGCTGTACTGCACAGACCTATTCCATTTACACTCCGTGTCTATGTTGCTGTAGGAACGGCAGGAGCACTATTTCCTCGCTTCGCAGCAGTCGATCCCTTGTATGTTTGGCACTCCGGTGATACTACAAACGTCAAGCACTACCACCTACAAGGATCTCTACCATAACGTGTGGACCATGATAAAACGCTTTGTCACTGGACATCCAGTGACAGAGAGCTGCAATCATGCCCAAGACTGGTGGGTAACCACGCCCATGTTGTTGGGTTCCTGCGTCTCGCTTCCTGTTGTAGTGATGTCATACATTACCTACCTGTAGTGATGTCATACATTACCTACCTGTAGTGATGTCATACATTACCTACCTGTAGTGATGTCATACATTACCTACCTGTAGTGATGTCTACATTACCTATCTGTAGTGATGTCTGCATTACCTACCTGTAGTGATGTCTACATTACCTACCTGTAGTGATGTCATATATTACCTACCTGTAGTGATGTCATACATTACCTACCTGTAGTGATGTCATACATTACCTACCTGTAGTGATGTCATACATTACCTACCTGTAGTGATGTCATACATTACCTACCTGTAGTGATGTCATACATTACCTACCTGTAGTGATGTCATACATTACCTACCTGTAGTGATGTCATACATTACCTACCTGTAGTGATGTCATATATTACCTACCTGTAGTGATGTCATACATTACCTACCTGTAGTGATGTCATACATTACCTACCTGTAGTGATGTCATACATTACCTACCTGTAGTGATGTTCTGCTATATTTACCTGTAGTGACGGAAGTCTCGGCAATGAGTATCCATTCATGCTCCTACAGACCAAAAGATGTGGAAGTGTTTGCTCAAAGTGTCCTTTTTATAAGTAAGTATCTATATCTATGACTGTCTTTGATGTCTATGACAGTTATTTCTCTATGTCTATTAGAGTTATATAACTATGTGTTTGATGAGAGTAATATATATGTGTATCACTTTTGTCACATTTTACATTTGAAGTAGTTGCCTTCTCTTGTCCATTTAAATTTGTTTATTACGATCATGTGAATTGTCTCTCTAATATGTCTATGCAATAACTCTATGGTGACTGTATGCTGTTTGCTAGATTCTGCAAGGGGTGCCTAATAGACTACAGCGATGATTTGTTTAACAATCTAAGTGATTATGTAGCCATAGAGTGGGATTCTACAGCGTACTATCTCAGGTATCAGGCCTCCCCTGATAAAGTAAGTTTCAAGTCTAACAATATGAATGGGTGTGTCCACTGTCTACCCGCGATAGTTCCTTGCAGTTTGTACAGTTTTCACTTCCTGTTATACAGATTCATTCAAGCATAAATGACGTGTACAACTCCGACGACCCAGTCAACATCCAGCAGTGTTTGGAGGCGTTCACTAAAGAGGAACAACTCGCTGATGATGAACTGTACTTCTGCTCCAAGTGCAAACAGCACCGTCTGGCTACCAAGAAATTGGAGCTCTGGCGATTGCCTCCTGTTTTGGTATGAATTGCCAATTGTTCCCCCATACTTGATTTATGTTTGGTCTTTTAACTATACTGTGCAAATAACTGTTTGATCTTGGGTAGAATAGAAACACTGGTTAGTGTTCATTTTTTGGCTGTAGGATGTTTGCATCAACGGTGTAGTTTAGTTGAAGATATTGGGTGACAAATGTATTTCATCTGACATCAGATCTATCCACTGCATCTCGAGATGAACGCCAAATGTATTGAATTTTTTGTCCAAAAAATCTTTTGCAATTTTTTGGTCGGTATTTGGTGGTAGATCTCCGTACATGTCGAAGGGTTGGTGGGTATCACTGATTGAATGTCATACAAATTTTTACGAATTTCAAGGTTGATGGAGATGGTCGACTGTGGAAATTTAAGACATCTTGAAGATTGCTGTTGAAAAAATTAAACCATGTTAAACTTTTCCACATTTTCCATGACGTTCATTTTATGCGACGTAACAATTTACTAAAAGACTAGTAACAATCAATAGCTGTGCATATGGTGGCGCAGTTTGAATTAGTGACCATTTACTCCCTCTTGTGATCAAGTTGTCTTTTATGCAAAAAGGTCATAAATTAGTCTTATAACCTTTTTTAAAAGAAGTATTAGACCAAGTTACTTCCTGTGCTCGTAATTAGAAGTCGTTTCATGTTCATCCACGATCGTTCATGATTATCAAGAGTGAGCAACTCCAAACACTACTGATGCTCGCACTACGAGCTTCCACTGCATTAATAGCCTGAATAGTTCACAACCAAAGAATCTTAAGCAACGTCAAACCCAACGAGTATATGAGTGTGAGCTTTGACAGCAGCTCCTGTGACAGCATAACATCAATGAGTTTCTAAAAAGAATTGTCTGCCCCTGTTTTGTGCTGAATAGAGTCTACCACTGGTTACATCAGTTGTTAGTTGATACAAGGAGAAAGGTCTGCTACACTGTAACTGGCCACTCAGATCTCTAAAGTTTCGTCTGACACCTTCACTCACATTTCTCCATTGTTTGTGCTATACGTACATTTCCACAGGGGTGGGTTTCAAGTTTTTAGGGAAAATAATCACTCTCAATAAATTGATAGTGATTATTATCAATAAAACAACTTTCGTTGAAAGTTCTTAGAAACTGAAATGATGCGGCATTATTAACTCTATGAAAGTTGGCCGCTCATGGATAACTCTTTTGTAGATTATACATCTCAAACGATTCCAGTTCCTCAGCAACAGGTGGATCAAATCGCTAAAATTGGTGGATTTTCCGATGAAAGATTTTGACCCCGAGTCGTACTTGGTGCAACGTTCCCTAGCAACGGAATCACACAGCGTGCCCACAACTCCACTCAGTTCTGGTGATCACCCTTTTCTAACCCCAAATGGTTCCGCTCCTAGACCAACGGTATGTCAGCTTGTACTGAAAGAAACGCAGCTGATGGTGTTGCCTAAAACTGTTGTTTATTGTCTTTGTTTTCTTTCAGTTGGACGCTTCAACTGGCGAATCAACTGTTGACCCCAAGATGGCTTTACATCGGCACAAGGCGGGCTCTGTTACTTCATGTGATAGTTTGGACTACAGCCAAGCTAAATATGATCTCTACGCTGTGTCTGTGAGTAGAGCTCATTTTGTTAGCTTGTTGTTTTATAGAGGTTTTGTGTGTGTATCTTTTGTTGTCCATATGAGTGAGAGTTGCTGTGTATGAAAACTAGCTTTATATGCTGGATATTACACGCTAGAATAATACAGTTGACCTTTGGGTTGTAGGGGCAGATAACTCCATAGTTTTATTCAGTAGTAAAGACAGTTACATAAATCATAAAACAGTGAACTCTGTTGTCCACCTCAAACATGT
Source organism: Cryptosula pallasiana (assembly GCA_945261195.1). NCBI lineage: Eukaryota > Metazoa > Bryozoa > Gymnolaemata > Cheilostomatida > Cryptosulidae > Cryptosula > Cryptosula pallasiana. The sequence continues at coordinate 10,204,873 of OX183133.1, read as the reverse complement.
ACTGATTTGTAATTCATTACACTCTGTTGTAGTGTCACCGTGGTAACCTCGGTGGTGGACATTATGTGGCTTGCACCAAGAATCCAAATGGTAAATGGTATGAATATAACGACAGCATGGTGAAGGTGAGTGGCCACCAACAGACCTGTCGCTGACTTGTCATTGCATAATATATAGATGTACATACGTACTTGTGTATGCATACATTAGACAGCGGTGTATGCATACATTAGACAGCGGTGTATGCAACAGGGAGATTTTATCTCGGCAGCAAAGCACTCCATTGCGTCACGAGCTTCATATCATCTTTGCCCCTGCTTCTTTATGAATATATTTTTCGTTATTTGCGCGTTCTTGCTGTCAGCATTTATATGATTGATTTCGTCTACTATTTTTAAGACATAATAGTTACTGGTATTTTCTTGAGGCGTTTTGTATTGCAGGGCAAAGATAGTGACATAGTTTAACGTACGTGCTATTCCTATATTGGCACATGACCGAGTGTTTCATAAAATGGTTAACATGAAGAGTAGAACATGTTCTGTGTATGCTGCGTTGCCTACTTTGCTTTTGGAAGTGAAAACTTGTTTATTAGTTCAATGTAAGCTTCTCCCAATGCCAGCAAACCACATCAGTACCAGATAAAATCTGGCATCAGCGTTCTTGTCAGCAATCTCTGATGTAGCCGATAGCCACACATCCTCTGCTGCATATGACTCACTGCTGCCGCTGTTTATCTGTCAGCTTGCTCTGAGTTGTAGGAGCTGCCGGAGACGTCGGTCACTCAAGCCAGTCGAAGGAACTGTTACATTCTCTTCTATGAGCGACAAGACTTCAACTTTGACAGTGTCATGCCCAACATTTCTGGTCGTAAGATGGATGATTCGGGACTCGATGAGGAATTCAACACCGAATTATCTAAAGCTGCATCCTGCGTAATCCAATAGCCCCTGCAGCCCCCGCAACCCCCAAAAGTCTTCACAAGATTTCCACTAACTCTGTTATCATTTAAGCATTCCATTGTACTCTAGTCCGCTTTGCTTTCAATGCTTGGATCATGATTTTGAAATTATCAAATTATTTTTAAATTTATTTGTGCAAAATAAGATTATTTCTGGTGAACAAGTTGCTCTCAAAGTATTCAGTATTTTCTCCCGTATTCTATCGAACAGCTAATATATTTCTGTTAGTCTTCAATCTACAGCTCATCTGAATATGCTGCAATCGTATTACATTCGGTTTGTAATATATACACTGATTGGTGTGTTAAAACCTCTGTTATTCAACTTGTATTTGTTTTTATCGTAGGGTGCAGCTCTTTGTAGCAGTTTGTGGCACCTGATCCATCATTCTAATCACATGTACATAACATATCTATGTGAGACAGATGACTTCAACCCCATAAACGAGCTATGTGAAGTGTCCACTTGCTAAAATTTATAAAATAAATAAATAGGATGTAATAAACAGGTTTAAGTAGAGCACAAAAATACAGCGTAATAGAAGACACCTAAATCTTTGGAAATAACAATTAGGAGCTGCACTAACTCATAATATGATACACATATACATTTAAGGTATTAGTAAACCAATTTTGTAAAAAAACTTGTTACTGTCGGTTGTTAGCGGTTTTTGTATAAATACAAAATAGTAGATAGCTTTGAAGCTGTACAAAGTCAAACATACAAAGGGTATTAGAGTGCTTATATACAAGAAGCAGAAGAAGTTTGTTTTGTACTCGGTAACCGTTCGCTACAGTCTCGCACATCACAAAAAGTATACCTGAAGCACACACAGTTTAGAATGATACGAGGTGGGTACAACACCAAGTTCTACAACATCATAAAATTTAATTTATTGTCGTAGTAGTGGTTGATATTGTACCCTCCTCATGTCTGCTGGTAGAGTTGTCTTCCCCTAATATCTTTCTGTAGCACTGTTTATAGCAACCTTTGAGAGCCTGGCGAAACTGAGGGTTCAAGAATGCGTATATTACAGGGTTAGTTACATGGTTGATGAAGTAGAACCTCCATAGGAAAAGTCGATAATCGTTTCTCTTACATTCAGGATTCCATTGGTCGCCATCTTTGTTTTCGCAGGTACTGGCTAAAGTCATAATGCTCATTGGTGCATAGGCTACGATAAATGTAACTGTAACCATAGAAAGAGTTATCGCTGTTTGTAGATGAGGGAGCCGTTTTCGCTTATTCTTTGAGTCAGCTGTTGTTGTGAAGCTTTTGTTGTCTTTCATCAGAATCATCTCATCTGAAGAGTTACTCTCTTCCACCACAGGTTTGCTAGCCAAAAGCACCGCTGCTGTTTGCTCACCTTTGGCCTGAGCACCTTTTGCTGATCTTCTTTCCGAAGCTTTATATTTAGCCATTCTCTTATGCATTGTGTAGACTTTTACAAAAATAAAAGTGTAGAAAATGATAAAAAGCGCGGCTGTACACAGGAACGATACAACAACGGCATTTTTCAAAAAACCTAAAAGGTGATCAGAGATAAAGTTGGAATTCTGGTGGCATGTTGAATAGTCGCAAGTGATCTTTACACTAGTTTGGTTAACAAGAAAGACTTCTTTAGGCTCAAATCTTGTTGAGAAGCCAAAGAGTTGAGGAACTGCTATGGCAGTGCACGCAACAGTTAGAGCGACGACAATAGCTTGAGCTCCACACTTGGTAATGAGCTTCTTATTGAGGTGAAAAATAATAAGAAATCGATCAAGCGCTATCATCAGCAGTATTCCACCTGAGAGAGGAATAGATAAAAACGCTATGAATTTCTCAAGTTTGCAGAATGTTATTGCGCCAGAGTGTCCATGAGCAAGTCTGTAAATTGACATTGGCATTACGCTGCTGCAAACAATCAAATCAACTGATGCCAGGGCGAGTATAAATATGCAGGTGGTTGTCTTTTTTATAAACTTGAGGAATATAGCAATAGTGAGGATGTTTCCAAGAATGCCCAATATGCATAACGGAGTGTAGAAAACCATTCCAGCCCAAATCCATCCAGACTCTGAGACACTAGCCATGTCAGGCTCTTCTATTTTACCAGTCGTTCTGTAAAGATGCTCTATCATCATACAGGCTTCGTCTTGATATTTTGCCATTGTTTACCAATTACCTTTATCTGCAAAATATAACAATACAATAGTCGTGAGTGGCCATTCTACTCAATCATACAATCCACAGAAACTATTCTCAGTTTTTATGATTTTTTTATGGCAACAAAACAGCAGACTAAATGATATTGTTCCCAAAAACTTAAAAAATAAATAAAAATAAATGATGACTCGGTGGTAATATATATATTTATGTATAGAGATACTCAGTACTACTTGGCTTATGCGATTAATTACGCAAAATTCAATTATTTTTAGATATATACATGTTTGTGATAGTATGTTCCCAGTCCAAGAGCTATTTCCAGGACCAAAAAGATTTTGGTTGAAGCATTAAACATGTATTGCTATATATGATAAAGTAGTTCATAGGCTTTACTATATACACTAATAATATAATGATTTAAGCAAATATATAAAATGTGTAACACTACGAGCGAGCGATCCCAAGATCCTGTGTTGTTCATTTAGGATCAGCATAAAACAGGATATGCCACCACATTGTTGTGTCAGCAATTACTAGCTGGTTATGATTCAGCCAGTCACTGTATGCTGCCAATCAGCAAAAGAAGAAAATAGCAGTTGTATCATGTGACTTTCCACTCGGCAAAAATTATTAGTATTTCAGGTTGTCAACCTAACCCGTCTGGCAAACTTCTCTTCGAAAATGAAAAGCAAAAACATTATCTTGGATGGAAAGGAGAAAATTGCCAGTAATGCACCATAAAAGATACGGTTTAACAGTACAATTTTTTCGTTAAAAATTATATAATTATAATTGTTTTTAGTAAGTTTATACATATCATAAATAAATTCATTGCAAATAAATGTCATAAAACGAGCTCATGATTAAATGATTTGTCATAATAATGCCAACACTGCAGGTGTCACTGATGCTCAAACTACTAAACATCATCTTACTAAAGCAAAAAATACTATTTTTTGCATTATTAAACGGCAAAAGAGTTTTTATGAGGTATTATGGAAAATTAATAGTTTCACAAACAACGATTGTTCTGAATGCAAGTCAAATAGTACTAACCTGACTACTAGTCAAGAGATCTTGTTGAATTGTGGAACACTGTGAAGTGAATAAAGCTAGGCTAGGATTTTCTCCATTTATATCTCATTATTGACCAATAGGAAAGGCGCAGTAGGCCACCCAAGGAATATCTTAGTTTTACATCAAGAGGAGAGGTTGGGTCACCTAGGTGTTAGGACCCAGGCTATTTATGTTGCTGGAAAAGCTAATACCAGAATGAAGTAAATCTGTGTCCAATTTATTTGACGTTTTTAGTTATTTTAAAGAGAATTTGAAAGATGCGGGAGTTGTGTTCTTGTTGGAAAACCAACTCCTCTGCACAATTTTTTTTTAATATGCCAATGCTTTTACCCATCTTGAAAGTTTCGCTTAACGCTTTTTGCTGTCATGAAGTCTCAAACGTCTCAAAAATGTGTCTAGATTTTGTGGTTTTAAAAAAAAATGGAATATTGATCGGGTAAAAAAAATTACCAGCTAATGAAAGCAAGTCTGATTAGTAGCAATAACGTTTTTTTGCCGTCTAATCAATATTGCATGAGGCATTTCACAATAACACAACACTGAACCACACACAATGTTTACTTATTAAAGACGCATAAGTAAAATATATTGAACAAAATCGATTTAATTTGACCAACTCTTCAAATAAAAGACTAAAGTTATTTTTAAAGTTACAAATTTATCCCTGGGAACTACAACTATATAAATTCTTGGCTAATCAAAATTTTGAAATTTGTTGCCATAATATAAATTTAACTTTGAACAAAGTTTCACTGTTATAAATTTGTTTAAAGTAATTTTCAATTGGCTGAATACCTGATAGTTTGTGTTACTTATAGTAAACTCTATAGAACTTATTTACTGAGTGTCTCAAGTATGATGGAGTAGCAAGAATATAGAGGAAGTTCAATTGGCTCTGTTTATTTATGATATGCATTGATCAAATTCGCAAACTACTATAGTTTGTAGTGAAGTTATCTTCTTTAAAAAAGACAACTCCACATCATAAAACTTGAACTAAAATTATATCAGCAATGGTAATTCAGAATACCAAAAAGTCAGTGACAACTTTGGATGGCATGAATAGGCACAAGTACTTTCACTCACACAAGAAATTTTTCTCACATTTTTAGGTTTGCTTTTTTACTTTTGTTGTGATGCCGAGTCATAAACTGCTGCCATTCTAAATAATAAAACCAAACCTTTCTGCTTGGGAGCTGTTTGGAGAAGCAAACTCCAGTTCCTGTTGGCATCTTGCCAGTAACTAGTAATTTGCTACTATTACCAACTTTTAACTAACCTCATTATTTCAATATGGATTGCGCACAGATTTCACAATAGGTCAATTTTGTCAAAGCAACATTTCCCAATTGTTTCACCACTATTTATTTGGTTCGTTATATTTCAACGGCATTTTAATGAGAAACCAAAACCAAGGGAATTATGTTGACTTAGCACTGAAAGTATAAAAATATCTATGATAGAATATCAAACTCTAATTAAAAATATTGTGATGAACAGTTTGTACAAAGCTGCCTTGTATGAAAAAATAAAGCTCCTTGTAAATTTGGAGTTGTCATACTACAAAGCCTGACTTTGGAATTTCTCATAAAACTTACCCAAAATGCATAGTTTAATTCAAACCGATTCAGCCCCCATTGATAATTAGAAGTAGTCGATTTATAGTTTGTATTAACCATTTTTTGCTTATGAGAATACTGGTAAGCCTGGATTACCTCGTGCAGAAACTGATTCAGTTGTTTTATAAAACAAAAACAGATTGAATGCTGCAATTTTGATGATTTATTACCGAAAAAAGTTTGGTGTTCGGAAAAATCAATCAATGGTAAAAAGTCGCTAACGCAACTGTAAAAAAAGTGTGTAGATTGTTTATGAACTAGCAAGACAGAAAATAATGTTGAGCTTTACGTAACTTTAATTGGCTTATTGCCTAAATAATGGCACAGCAGCCACAAAAACTGTTGCAAAACAGAGAAACATAAAGAAAAGGAGTTTTTTACGAAACTATCAACAGTTTTATTTATTCTGCATAATACATAGACATGGTAAAGAGTGCATCACTGATTGAATAAATACAAGCAAGCGCATAAAATTTTTCCTTTGTTAGATCAACTACAGGAAATGGTTGACAAAATTTAATGCATTTGAAAAAGATGATAACTGAGCATTGATGAGAAATGATGATCACTTTGAAAAGCCGTATGTACTTTGAAGTGAAGAAAGATCGTAACAAAGATAAAGAAATTAATGTGGTCAGCTAGATACAGAAGCTTACCTATGAGAAATGTACAATATATTACAAAGGATCAAAGACTTATGGGTACAACATGGAACACAAAACACAAAATAAGGCATACATAGACAATTAAAAGTGAGTGCTAGACATATGCACGATTGATGATTTTGTAGTGCTTGCATTCTCTGTTGTACCCGCGGTGTGTCAGCTGTTCTTTCCTCTAAGAGATGAGAAGCAAGTACGAATAGCATCTCTAAAGCGTGGATTCATAAATGCATAGATTACAGGGTTAGTTACGTGGTTAATGAAATAAAAATGCCAAATAAATTGTCTGTAATCATTTCTTCCACAAACATTTGAAAATCTGTTTCCAGAATCTCCTTCGCAGCTGCCCAAAAACATCATAAATATTAAAGGAGCATAGGCTAAAATAAAGAATATTGTAACCAGAAATAGTGTTAGTGCCGTGTGTAAGTGTGGAGTACGTTTTTTCTTCTTTCTAATAGCCGGCGTGCTAGTGCTAGCAGATGGACCGTCGGACATAACAACTTGTGATCTCTCGGTAGCAGGAAGTTCAGTCGAAAATGTCGCATGATCAACAGAAACTTTTGTTTTGCTTCTACTGACGGCAGGTTTTGCTTGTCTCCATTTTAGCATGCGCCTGTGTAGACTGTAGACTTTAGCGAATATGAGAGAGTAGATTGTTGTGAAGGCTATCACCATAACCAGAAATGAGATGATCAGGCTTTGCCATAGATGGTACCAAACATCTATGGACATTATCTCTGTGGTTGGTCGACATTGTAGGGTGTTGCAGTAAATCTTTCCTTCGCAGTATGAAGACAGCAGTTCTTCAGAAATGGGCGAATACACGGAAAAGGACAGGGCCTGAGGCAAAGCCATCCCAAAGCAGATAACTCCTAAAACGGAAACTATCAATTTGGCTCTGAAGCGGGTGACGATGTGCGCTTTCACGAGAAATATAAGAAGGAACCTGTCGATGGCAATTACAAGGAGAATGGCGCCCGATAACGGAATTGACAGCAAGTAGATCATCTTATCGAGCTTACATACGAACTCAGAACCATGTTCATTATCGAATAGCTCATACAGCCATATAGGCATCGTGACACTACATACCAGCAAATCTACGACAGCCAATGATATAATAAACACTGTTGTTGTCGTTTGTTTGATGTACTTTGCGAACATGATTATGGTGATGATGTTGCCAAGAATACCAAAAAGACAAAGAGGAGCAAAAAGCCCAAAGCTCGCCCATATCCATCCGGATTGCGTCATGTTGGAATAATCTATGTGAACGAAATCGTGGTGTGCTTCCAAAGACGTAGAGATAATGTTACAGAAAAACTCCTCGTCTTGTTCAGAACATTCTTTGAGATCGCCAGAAAAAGAATTTAGCAATCCAAACGGTACAGTTCCATTAAACTGATGGGATGTAGAGTTGTCCGAGTGAATTGTGGCATTCAGTTGTTGATCCATTGTCTGTAAACAATTATAATAAATTTGAATGTGAGTTGACGGAAAATTTCACAAACAAGAACTACGATTCATACAAGATTGTATTCATTAAAAAATAACATCGGAAGTTGCTATCCAACAAATAGAGAACGAATGGTTTTGCACTGCAGGCACAAAGAAAGCGTCACCAACATGAAAATTACTTTTCAATGAATAACATGCTTCTACAAAAACCTGATAACAAGAAATTAACATAAAATATACACGAAATGATAAAACGAAAGAGTATGCATGCATAATCAATGCTCTCACCTCAACTTGACAGGTTTGCAAAGACTTGAAATAAAGTATGTAAAAATTAGCAAGCAGTAGTGAGGTCCATTGAACTGTCCATTGCATTAAGATCTTGGGTAATATAATACACCCAGACAATAGTGGTGCGTAATATATACTCATAGTTGTCGGCTGAGTAGTAGCCAATCACAGAGCTTGTACAATCTTATTGGATGTCACATTTCACATAGACTTGCGATTGAAAGCATTTCTATTGCGAGTTCACTGACAATCTTTTTGTTTTGGCAATATTTTCGTTTGATGGCATTTTCCGTCGCAGGTTTGGCCTGGAGTAAAAAAGTTTCATCATAAGCTACAAGAAGAAAGCACTTTTTTGTAACCGACAGTGCAATACTACCAAAAAAACTGGAGTGTCAAACCAAACTTTGGAAAGTTTTTTGTGAAGTGCGATGGATGATGAACATTGATAATAACAAATAATGACAATAAAAATAATAATAATGAATCATAGTAAAAATAAACAAGGAAAGTAAATGTTTCTAATGACTTTTATGTGAATTTGTCATTTCACTCCGCCTAAATATTTCTTTCTGTATTCATTCAGAGTCAATAAAACAAGATTGTAAGAAATTTTAGTTCGCAGTGATATTATAACCACGAAACAGAATTAACACATTTACAAACATTACTTTTCTCTTTTTTCCTAGTAATGGATCCTCCTGTAAAATAATACGTCTCATTGAAATTTTATTACCTCCAGCACAAAGAGCGAAGGCCATAACATTATCAGACCATAGGCTATGCAACAATGGCTTATTATTTATAAATAACCCCATAAATCATTAAGTGAGATACGGTATTGTTTTGTTGGTTGTACGGATTAATACAAATCTGTACGATTAGATTAAGTTCGAATTGCAACATAAAATGTAATTTAAAATCCTAGACAATTTAATATTGAGAAAGTTTCTCATGAAATATCTCAGATGCACACGTGTATATAATAATTTATGCAAATTATGATTCTAATCCGTTTGCAAAACATGTTAGGATTTAAAAAGAAAATAAAAAGTATTAATTTATAAAGTTTGTATTTCTATTGTAGGTCGTTTTGTTGTTAACGTATTATTTATACAATAACAAAAAATAAGTTATTCAGAGTAAACCAGACAGTCCAGCCATTAGGAATGTTGCTAGTCCAGACAACGGGATTAATAGACCAAGTTAATTATTATTCCTCGACCAGGACCACATTCTACTAATGACCAACACCCCTAATCACATTTCTAAATAATCACAGAATCAGGGTAAAACAATTTCGAGGCCACTTAAAACTGTCAGTTTCTTTTGGTTAGTCGCCCAAAATAAAAAAAATATTTTTTTTTTATACGGCACTACCGCGGGTTCAGCTAGTATAGGAATGCAAATTAAGTTGTGAGGTCTTGTAATAGACATCTCAAATGAGTCAAAAGATTATAATGTATTATATAAAATTATGTTATTAACAGTGTTTTATGTTACACAAGACATCTCAAGTCTAGAATCCGCTTACAATAGCTGTGGTTACGTAATCTGTCCCTGGACTCTTTAACATAAAATGTCACACATTGCCCCATTTTAAACCTAAATAAATATTGACAAGGCAGACAAATGCACAGATAATAGTGTATTACATCAGTTTATCTGAAGATTACAGCTGATTATTATGTATTATCCTACAAAAATAATTTAAAAAACAGTAATTACTTTTTTCAAAACATGCTCATCGAGGAAGAGCTTTGAGTGCAAAGCAAAGATCATATATATCATATTCAATTAAAACATTATTCTACAGTATATACAACTTGTACAGAAGGTGAAATATGCTGATGTATGAGATATCATTGAACTTTGATAAAGGCTGCCTTGAAGCAATGTCAATGACAATTCAATGATCAAATATTGACCTCTGCTGTGGTGAAACTGTCATGGGATGAACATCATGTTGAAGCTGTTGATGGTTTTTGTCCCTCAGACTTCATCAGACGAACCATCTCCTGATTGATTAGAAATATGAACCTCAGACAAGATATCTGTAAACAATATGTATTAAAAAATTAGTGCCTGAAATGGAGTCGCTGATACACTAATATGACCCAAATATAAGACAAAGCTAGCAGCAAGGCCATATTGGTGAAATTAAGTAGTGCCTGTGACAAGGGAGAAAGCTAACCACGGAATCATTGGTTCGAGTCCCAGAGAAACCCAGAATTTTTTTTTTAACCACAAAACTGAATTGGAACTTTCATTTATTACTGCTAAAAAAACTGATGAAATATTTCCGGTGGTTGAGAACAGCTAATGCTATTCACCACAGTTGGAATGTTTCTTTTTTTTTTAAATCAATTTCAAGTCATTAATTACAGATAACACGTAATAAAACTATAAACTTGCATTGATAATTTTAGTTTCAACAAATGGTCAATAAAAAATAGTAAAACATCATTAAAGTTTATTTTATCATTGTAGAACCACATATACAACAAAAGCTTTTGTTAACAAATTAATCACAATTATAATGATGTTATTATCAACCAGCAAATGTAACGTTTGATGAACCAGCTCAATGGGTGACCACAATACCACATAAAAAGCAGAATATTTTTCGAAGAGCCATTAAAAGAGTTATTTTTTTTACTGTTATGAAATATTTCATTCAAAAAAATGGAAAATGATCATTTGACTTGTTTCTCCTGTCACGAGTGGGCGATAATTGAGAGGAGAGAGAGGCATTGTGTACGTGCTCTAGGAGCTGTATTTGTAATGAGAAAGCCAAAGTTATGACCAGTCAAAGTTAATTAATATTCCATAAGTTAGAAATGTTGTAACAAAAAGCTTTGTAAAGCATCCATCACAAGCTTTCAGTGAGCTTGCCTTATTACTAGTGGATGGTATAATTAGACAGATAACTGCTCAAACTATTTCCTAACATTATATTACAACAACAGCCAAAATGGAATAATAATTTCCTTTTTTGATAATTTGGACAGCTGAAGTCATATTTTTGTTTATGGCAGATAATTACTGACAGAAAAGTACTAATGTTTATGAATTAGTTATTAATTTATGGTGAAAGTAATAATTATTATGTTTGATGTTGTTACAAGCCATAAGAAATGGTTAAAGATCTAAAATTGGGTATGTTAGCAATCTGCATTTATTAAGCGAGCTAGCCGAAGGCTCGTCGCATTGAATTATAAACTGTGTGGCGTTTGGCATATTTCGCTTTAAATGATAAAAAAACCACATTCAATTAATAAAAGATATCGCTAATTTTGTCAATGCCACAGTTTGTGGCATTAGTTTCATAGGAGATTGAAATATTATATAATGTGATGGGTGTTCAGCATCGTTGTCAATGGTGACAAACAACAACCACAGTGATTAGTTGTTATCCATTTTCAGATAATGAAAATATAATGAAGACATTATAAAATCTACTTTACTAGGCCTTGTAACATCTACTGTACTATGCCTCGTAACATCACAAACAATTGAGGAGTCCCAGGATTCAACATCGTGTGCTGTTCATGCAGCAAAAAATTGCCTCAGCAGTTAGTTCTCGGACCGCGACTGTGACTACTAGACCTCTACTGCTACTTTGCTAGTTGCACATAACTCAGTTAAATTAGACATCAAACACGAGGTAGTAAATGACTATCTAGTAAAGTTGTTTGAATGTTTGCTTTATTGACAATGACATGTAATACAATTGGATTCATCGCAATGGTTGCCGAAAAAAAAACAAAATAGACAAAAATAATGACCAAATTGAAAGTATATACAATACGAGGAAACACTTCAAGCCGCTGTATTTTGGTTTTGTTCACTCGAAGGAAACAGAAGTTTTGCCCAGTTCCTCACACGGTTTATGAAGGGTAAAAAATGACAAACATATACCGCTTGTTATATGAATGGTTATGATAATAATATTAACATCTTGAAAAACAGAACTTTCAAGTAAATGGCCGTTTTATTCATAAACATTCCCGTACCCAGGAAACACCGGTTCTAGCAGGCATTTGAAAAGTGCCCTGTCACACTCGTACAATAACCAAAGAAGTCTATTGTAACTATGTAGTAGTGAGGGGATTAGAGACAAGGAAAAGTAACATTATTGGTCTAACATAGACAGATGCATTGCAAGGTGTGAGTCAACCAACTAAGTCTATGGCTGTCTATCACCAACAGTAAAAAATGTCTCAGTTTATTTGTTTGAGATCAAGGCAAGAACACCCAGCTAGAGAGAGAGAGTTAATCTTTTAGCTATAGTAAGGATTATTAATCCATAAAACAACTATGCAATAACACCCTAATGAAGACAATATATACAATCGGAATTCACACTGGACAGATTAACAAACCAGGTGATAAGAAATTATTGGCCAATTCAACGAGGCGTACAACATGAGATGTATTGCCTCACAAAGAGGCCATTAGTCACTAACTACTAAACTAAATCTGTTCTTGTATTTACCAGCTGACCAACTTGTCTGTCTAATTACTTCTGCAGTAAAAAGAGGCATATGTTTTTTATGCAAGAAAAAAAGGAAAAGGTGCACAACAATTCTTACACAAGAGATTAAGGCTTCGCCAATGAACTTCATCTCCGGTACTTTCCATATCAACTTTGTATCATTTGGTGGCATGATGAGATTTTCAACAAAACCGGAGTGCATTTTTTTTGAAAATAATAAATTTATAACGACTTACCGTAAAAAATCATGATGCAACTATTTATATGTTTACAACCAATTAATTTCTACATAACTATAAATATTATCATTTTTAACTACCAATGATCAATTACATCTTAACTAAACCACAGACCAAGATTTCACACTCAGCGATAAAATCTTTGAATGTTTTTACTAAATGAATAAGACAGAAAATTACAATCTTTTTCACTAAATGATACAACAATGTTTGCAGTCATTTAATGCGAAACAAACCAAATTAAATAAATAACCAAAATAATACAATAAATACATAACTATCAAACAATTCACATTCCTGTAACACAAACATCACAAATGAAACATTATCTGACTATTTACTGATTCAGTGAAGCACTTTTGTAGTCTCCGAGTTCCATAACAAACGACTGGTGAATTAATTTACTACCTAGAGGGTCATTTTTTGCGTCACCATTGGCAATCATATTTGTTATGGATATCAACACACGCACAACATAACTATTAGAATGTAGATGGCGATGCAACGACTATACATTATCGGAGAGACAAAACACGAAAGCTAAGAATACAAGTTGTTACATTCCAAGTGATGTTTGGCACTTCTAGGGTAACATTTACAGGCTCATCAAAAGCTCTACCGCAAAGCAGCCAAGCCTAGTTCAACAGTGACGGCTGACAACCTCAAGGAAAGCAGAAGACATCAGATTCTGACCACTGACCTCTATAACAGAGTTGTTATGAAGTTTCAGTTTGCCGTTAGGCAAAACCGGCCTGCCATCGACATACATCGCTCGTTTGCCACAGTTGCTCAAGATAAACTCTCCATTATTCCTTAATTTTATAGTTCCCTGACGTCTAGAGATCTTTGACGAAGGGCCTTCTAATGACAAGTCCACGTCAACCTGGTTGTCCTTAGCAGCCCTGCCTATGCTTATCTAAACACAAAAGGGAACTTCACTAGCAATCTCACAGTAGTGATGTCATTCGTGGAAACGTTATTGTAACACTTCAATGCAAAAATGAAAATCAAATACTGGAAATCCAAAATGGTTCGGAGAGATCAAAGCTAATAGTGATGGAGTAGTTATTGATGACGATATTATTGGATGGCGATATCACATTAACCCACCCTCTCAATAATCAATAATTACCTTCAGTTAGCGATAGAAAGAAGCCTTTCACTTTCCCTGATCTACGCATGGAGTAGCCAGGAAATTCCATCACAAATAGGCAATCCACCGAAAGAGAAATTAAACTATTTGACAGGAAGTGCCGATAACGGCTGTTTAACATACTTGGCTCATTATCGTTGATATATTTAAATGTACCCCAAATTAGAAATGTTAAAGCCCTGCGACAGCCTTAATCGTGTCATTGGCGAGACAGGTTGGCAATTGCATGACAAGTTGCGCGAAATGGGGGTGAGATTGGCAAGCGAACAGTAATGAGTGAAATATATTAACATACTTGAATGCATTATTGGAAGGCAAAGTAGCTGTTACGCGTATAATTATATAACAATTCATTATTTTGACAAACTAAATCAGAGAGCCGTATATCAGCAGAGCTGTGACAGCGGAGGAAATCACAGAGAGAGAAGTAAGCAGCAGTTGTGGGGTAAATCTCTCCCATCTACATAACTGCATAACAAGCTAAGAGAGATCCAGGGATAGGCTGCCCTGGTGGGAAGACGTGGACCTGGCAACACACATGTCCCGAGTTCAAACCCCTAACAAAGCGACGCTACGTTCCAATATTCGAGCTGTTTTCCGTACTTTGTAACATGCCGTGACTCAATATGACGCTGGAGAACGGGAGTAGAGAATGTGCAAGGACAAGAAGAACCTACCTCCTTACTCCTCATCAGGTAGCGGACAAGCCTTCCCCTCAGTATAGCCAACGTCTGGCTGTCAAACTCAGGCTGCCCAGTACCTGTCAATATAATCATATGAAAATGTTACAGCCGCAGGAGAGTGAAATGGTAAGAGTACCTGATACAGGTATGACAAGTATTACATATTACATGCTAGATATTATATATTACATACCAGACATTATATATTACATACCAGACATTATATATTACATACCAGACATTATATATCACATATCATATATTGCATACCAGATATTATATATTACATACCATATATTATATCTTACATACCAGTTATTATATATTACATAACAGATATTATATATTAACACCATATAATATATATTACATACGGGATATCATATATTATATAACATATATTATATATTACATACCAGATATGCTCTCTACCAGGACCTGCCACTTGGACAGCTCCTGCTCTAAATGTCTGATTTCTTTCTTTTGTTTCTTATCGCTGGCAGCCATTTCCTTTTGTGCCAGAGTGTCGGCTGGTTCTACCAGCTGTTTGTCATCCAACATCTCTTCAGCGTCAGAGAAGTTGAGTATGTGGTCATTCCTGGGGAGGGGTTGTACCTGAACCATACACAGTACCATACATAGTACTATACACAGTACCGTACACAGTACCACACAGTACCACACACAGTACCATACACAGTACCATACACAGTACCATACACAGTACTATACACAGTACCACACACAGTACCACACACAGTACTATACACAGTACCACACACAGTACCACACACAGTACTATACACAGTACCACACACAGTACCATACACAGTACTATACACAGTACCATACACAGTACTATACACAGTACCGTACACAGTACCACACACAGTACCACACACAGTACCATACACAGTACCATACACAGTACTATACACAGTACCACACACAGTACCACACACAGTACTATACACAGTACCACACACAGTACCACACACAGTACTATACACAGTACCACACACAGTACCACACACAGTACCACACACAGTACTATACACAGTACCACACACAGTACCACACACAGTACTATACACAGTACCACACACAGTACTGTACACAGTACCACACACAGCACCACACACAGCACCACACACAGTACTATACACAGTACCACACACAGTACCATACACAGTACCATACACAGTACCACACACAGTACCATACACAGCACCACACACAGTACCATACACAGTACTATACACAGTACCACACACTGTACCACACACAGTACCACACACAGTACCATACATAGTACCACACACAGTACCACACACAGTACCACACACAGTACCACACACAGTACCACACACAGTACCACACACAGTACCACACACAGTACTATACACAGTACCATACACAGTACCATACACAGCACCATACACAGTACCATACACAGTACCATACACAGTACCACACACACAGTACCACACACAGTACCACACATAGTACCATACACAGTACCATACACAGTACCATACACAGTACTGTACACAGTACCCCACACAGTACCACACACAGTACCACACATAGTACCATACACAGTACCATACACAGTACCATACACAGTACTATACACAGTACCATACACAGCACCATACACAGTACTATACACAGTACCCCACACAGTACCACACACAGTACCATACACAGTACCATACACAGTACTATACACAGTACCATACACAGCACCATACACAGTACCACACACAGTACCACACACAGTACCACACACAGTACCACACACAGTACCACACACAGTACCACACACAGTACCACACACAGTACCACACACAGTACTATACACAGTACCATACACAGTACCATACACAGCACCATACACAGTACCATACACAGTACCATACGCAGTACCACACACAGTACCACACACAGTACCACACATAGTACCATACACAGTACCATACACAGTACCATACACAGTACTGTACACAGTACCCCACACAGTACCACACACAGTACTATACACAGTACCATACACAGCACCATACACAGTACTATACACAGTACCCCACACAGTACCACACACAGTACCATACACAGTACCATACACAGTACTATACACAGTACCATACACAGCACCATACACAGTACCACACACAGTACCACACACAGTACCACACACAGTACCATACACAGTACCACACACAGTACCACACACAGTACCACACACAGTACCATACACAGTACCACACACAGTACCACACACAGTACTATACACAGTACCATACACAGTACCATACACAGTACCATCCACAGTACTATACACAGTACCATACATAGTTATACAGTAAGAGGCTTGCAATGAGAGACACCCACTGATTGGTCAGGCAAGAGATGGTAATGTTTCATCAGAGTCCAGTGCTCATGCAGGGAATGTGAAGTCCTCACTCGATGGAACTTGCCAATGTGAGATTTTAGCAATTCAGAGAATGTAGTTTGAGTGGGTTGACTTGCCTACAAGCAATAACATTACCTCTATACATGACACACCCTAGCATGTGCTCTGGCAGGTACCCTATAACATTGCTGACACACTTGTCATACGAGCTGGACACTTAAGATTATATTTCTGTTGTTCCTATTGTAGTGGCCTGGTACATTGCCAATACAAAACTGTGAAGGAACTCCTCAAGTGATGTAGGGTTATTCATAAGAATGAAAAGGATGAAAAAATACGAAAAGTATAAAAAAAATACAAAAATAAATAGTATTGAAAAATTTTGTTTTAACACCTACTCAAGTCAATAAATAAAAGTGGGGATAAACGCTAAAGGAAGTTGAGAAGACTTGAAACTGTCTGTCAATTAATTGATGATGTAGAAGAATTACATAACTATCACAATACACAATGCCCTCTACATAAACACATCTAGCAAACAAGTTTTTTACTCTCTAGATCTCAATGCAATGATAATCACAAAACAGGGAGACAACTCCTATTGTATGTATACAAATTTGAGCAAAAGATCCAAAAGCACTTGTAATCTGTAGCGATAGGCGAAGAGGACATCCAGTAAATGATTAATGGGCAATCTAAAGCGCATGCTGTGTTGAGCACGGGTAAACAAAGCATACCTACTGGAGGAAAATGAAGTTTACTAGTTGACTAACCACTCAATAATGGAGTAAAAATGGTAAAAAGTTAACAAGTACAAGCGTTCAACCAATCTTTTGTCATAGAGAGTCGAGAACATTTAGATGGACTGCGTTGAGCGCGCTATGAATGCAAAGATCCACAAATCTCTCCATGTAGGTGAATGCAGAGATGTTAGATATGGAGCAGTGATAATTATCTCCCTTTGATCTTAGACTCAGACATTGTGGTCTCTTCAAATGAAGAATTTTGGCAGCGTCATCGTCTCTCTCATGGCCTTAGTCATTAGCTGCCGGCGTTTTATTGACTAATTCCCGCCAGAGAGCCAAGATAAATCGACTGGTTGCTTGTTAGATAGGAGTGAACAATCCCTACACTGATAAGTCGATCTTTTGGGTGGACACCTCTCAATCCAATGATAACAGTCACGCATGTAATAATTTATGAGATATTACTGCCTACAGTTACTAAATGCATGCAAGAAAACTTGTACCGCTATTTTGAAGCATTGTAAGTGATTGTTATTGTCACCGCAATGAAATACCGTAGAGAAATCTTATTGTGACAAGGCTTCGTTATTTTTTTAGTTTGTTGGAGTTGTCTCCCTGCAAAAAAAATCAGAAAGAGGAAACCGCACTTGGTTCACTAATCAAAGGTTACAACGTGGTAATTTATTGTTTTGGTTGTCTCTCATTTTACATTTGATTATATCGCAAACAGAATCACTTGAAAACAAACATTTTTGTCAGACACAAACACTTTCATGTCAATAATAGTATGGGTGCAAACATACAGTGAGCCAAATGAAAGTATCATCAACAATCCGAAAAATATACGAATTAATGCAACAGATCAGTCTTGTTAGTATTTTATTTTGATATATTTATCTAATGGCTCGTTTTTAGATAACAATAACACTTGATTTATAGTGGCTAAAACTAGAGAAAATGTATGAAAAAAAATAAACGATAAATAGTAATACCACACTGTTACCAAGAATAACAATTAGAATTTTGTACCAGAAAGAGCATGCATTCATTTATATCAAACAATTTACGTTACACTGGTTAGCATTTGTAAATGTAGTAGCCCTGCCGCAGAATTGAACACGTAAAATTTATATTTCAACCAAAATAATTTTCAGGATTAGCATAGACATCAATACTTAGTTACAACTACATGGAGGAGTGCAAGCAGAGTCAATCCTACACCAAAGCTTGTTTTCTAACATTGAACTTGGCTACTGCTACGGTTAAAAAAATTTGACTTTTGGGAGTTGCCTGCCCATCAGCAAGATACCTTCAGCGGCCAAAATGAGGTGTAAAGGAAATCATACATGTAGTGTCTTGAAAAACCTCCAACAAATCACAATTATTGTGAATTGTATATAAGACTATAGTATTTATTATAAAGATTATAGCCTGAGCCCAGGGACAATATTCATGTAACAATATTGTGAGGGGGTTATTAAATGTATGGATATCAAGCTAACAAGTGAGAGAACAAGAGATAAAAACAACGGACAAGACAACTCCAGATTTCTCAAAGTCCACTGGATAAAACTATATTTACTACAGGATGTAATCGGGTCACAGCTTTTGTTGCACCAAATCTCAAGCATTCACACGAGTTATACCAGTAATGGCAAGACAACTCCGACCGAGTAAAAAGTGTCTGTATACTACATTATGGGACGGTCTATAGAAATGTTGTCAAAGGCTTTAGTGGCCTTGAATGGGTAACTGGTGAAAGATTGTGAAGTTGCTCTCAGCCGATTGTATACAATAAACTAATAGATCATTAAAAATAGAAGGAGCTATGATGGGGTCAGTTTATGGAAGAGTTTCTTTCATCAACTGAACTTTTCATCTTGCAAAAAATATTTTTATATAAAAGTTTCTGACAGTAACCAAACTTTTTGTGTTGTACTTGCTGCTAGACAAATAATAGTTGTATAAATACATTCAAGATGCTATCACAGCCACCAAGTAAACTAATTACAAATTTCAAAAATAATGTGAAAGTGTCCTATCCGACATCATTGGTAGGAAAATAATAATTATTATATTATCATGTAATTATTTAACAACTAGCATCAACTATAATAATAAAATATTTGTACGAAATTAAATAAATGATCATAAAAATAGAGCTATGAACTAAGAGTTCAAGTTTATGCATAGCGATAAACTTGAAAGTAAATTTTTAACTCAGTCGACATTTTTTGACAGAAACCCAAGCTGAAATAGCGGCTAGTTTGTGCTAATGTCTGGTTTCTCAATACAAAATGATAAGTAGCTAGGGCTACTAATATAAAGTATACAACCAGGGCTATTAATACAGTATATACAGTAAACAGCCAGGGCTACTAATACAGTGTATACAGTACACAACAGGGCTACTAATACAGTATATACAGTATCCAATCAAGGCTACTAATACAGTATATACAGTATACAACCAGGGCTACTAATACAATATATACAGTATCCAACCAAGGCTACTAATACAGTATATACAGTATACAACCAGGGCTACTAATACAGTATATACAGTACACAACCAGGGCTACCACTGCAGTATATACAGTATACAACCAGGGCTACTAATACAGTATATACAGTATACAACCAGGGCTAATGATACAGTATATACAGTATACAACCAGGGCTACTAATACAGTATATACAGTATACAACCAGGGCTAATGATACAGTATATACAGTATACAACCAGGGCTACTAATACAGTATATACAGTATACAACCATGGCTACTAATACGATGTATACAGTATACAACAGGGCTAAGAATACAGTATATACAGTATACAACCAGGGCTAATAATACAGTATATACAGTATACAACCAGGGCTAATGATACAGTATATACAGTATACAACCAGGGCTACTAATACAGTATATACAGTATACAACCATGGCTACTAATACGATGTATACAGTATACAACAGGGCTAAGAATACAGTATATACAGTATACAACCAGGGCTACTACTACAGTATATACAGTATACAATCGGGGCTACTACTACAGTATATACAGAATCTATGTACAATAATGAGACATACGACAGTGATAGTGCTGAGGATCTCCTCTTCCTGTTTGCTAAAGAGAGCTTTAGACTGAACTCTTAGCGTCTCATCGGCAGGTAACTGTTGTATGGCTGTCATGGCTACCCTACGATATACATAGACATATACATAGAAATGTAAAGTATATAGACATATACAGTACATAGACATATACAGAACATAGATATATACAGTACATAGACATATACAGTACATAGACATATACAGTACATAGACATATATAGTACATAGACATATACAGTACATAGATATATACAGTACACAGACACATACAATACATAGACATACAATATAACTAGTACACATACACACAGATGCACATACGTACTTGGATATCTTCTCGTTATACAAAAGTGTGTACCACCGATCCTCTATCTCCTGCAGACTAAAGTTACAAGAGAACTTCACACCTTCATGGACACACTTCAGGTCTGTCGTCTGCACAAAACAGAGACAATACATAGAGCTACTGCTTCAGTAGAGTGTCAGTTCCATGAAGCAATCACATACGAATATCGCTAAATCACTGGTGATACACAATTTACATACAAAAATGGGCTTAAGAAAGAGGGGAAGGATGGAGAAAAGTAGATGAGAAGAAAAGAGGGAAATTAATGAAATGGAGAGGACAGAAAAAGAGTAATAAAGAATGCCAAAATAAATTATTTTACAATTCTAACAATTCCGGCAAGAAAATGCAAAATGGAGGATGAACCTCATGGCAGGTTCCGTTTGTTCAGCAAATTTATAATTGGTAGAAAATTTAATAGCGAGTCATTCGGGTCTATTTCTATAAATTTTTGCTATTTGTCGCAGGTCATAGATGTATATTTTCATCTGACTATTATCGATTTTTTGGTATGTTTTTAATGCAGAAATCTCTTTCTGAATATTTGCCGGGTAAAAAACATTGGTAGTATTAATTAGTGAGAATAATACAAATTTTTAAATCTTGCAAACCGCAAATGAAATCTTGTCTGAGACACCAACCAGACACGAGAATAACTCCATATATGGTCAAAAAAGTTGGATAGGTGAGCAGAGTTAATAAGAGTATTCGCGACCTCTGTTCGCCAAACACATTGCAATAAAAATAATCAGACTGGCGATAACTTTAATCAATAAATAATCATTTTGTTCGGAACTCGTGGGTCAACAAAAAGTAGTTCACTGAATAAAAAAATAATCAAGGAGTATTTATTTGTATTGTTCGTAGGTTGCGAATGAAACTGAACACTAAATAAATAATAACGAGCGAGTTGATTTTTTTCATTTTCATAGACCAGTTTTACATCCTTGAAAAATAATTCAAAATAATTGCCAGCGATCAAAACTTACTAAATTGAAGGGAAACTTTATGAACTATTCCAGTTTATAGAAGTTCAAAGTTTTATTATTTTCTTGATTATTTTGAAAATTGGGAGTTATCTTCCTTATGATTTGTTCGGTAAACTATAACATTTCATTCAATATTTATGCTGTTCTAAACTAATGTTCCGTTGCATACGCGACGTATTGAATTACAAACATTACTTTTTGTATTTTGTTCGACAAACAGGTCGCGAATACTCTTAATGAAACGCCAATGGGGACTGCGACGGTCTTTCTAATACGTCGTTTGGTTCTAGAAACAGCGACCAGACCTATTAATCATGTATAAAAATTTGATTTCGTTTTATCAAAATAAACAGTAGTATTTGTCAATAAACCAGTTTGATAAACTAAAGTTAAATTATTAATCTCAAAATGCCGACACCAAAACTTTTTTCGGGGAAAAAAACAATGCTTCCACAGCCCTAGAAGTTATAACCAACTGCATAATATTTTTACCGGAAACAGCTGTACGTTATAATCATGGCTTCAACAATTATTTTGATTGAGTTGTCCGTTTTTGAGGAAGCAACTCCACAAGTTTGGTCATTTGGCCCTGAAAACATTGGTGACCTCTGGCGTATGCATGTACTCTCATGAGTGCATACCTTATTAAGGCTTTTGTGCAATAAATGCTCCATCGATGGCACTTTGGCCGATTCCGTAACAGTCCCAGTGGATCACAGCACACGGGCGAGAGAGAAAAGGGGAGAACAACAAGAGAGATTATAAAGAAAACGATGGACTTACCTGCATTACTGCCTCTATTAGCAGCAAATCATCTTGAGGTTTCCATCTGCCCAAGTTTTTTGCGGCACTTGCTTGAGCTGGCACAGTGACACGCTTTGCCTTCTTGCTTTTGCTCTTTGAGGTGCTTTTAGTAGTCGCCTGCACAAATTATAGCTCAATAACTGACCAATCAAAAGTCACCGTAGAAACATTGATGCAAGCAAACAAACAGAGGCAACAGTACAAATTTACTGACTTTTTTCTTATCGACAGAAGGAGTTGGTTTCTTGTGAGCGACACCAGATGTGGAAGCTTTCTCCGCAGTGACAGCAGGTGGAGCTGCAGTGGATTGTGGTGCTGACGCTGGTGCAGAAGTAGTAGTTGACCTGGTAGAGCGACTGGGTGTAGGCATTGTGGGTTGTGAGGTGGAAATGACATCTGTTACCTCACTCTGTAGAATAAGTTGATATTGTATACAGACGTGAGAACATATTGAGTGGAAAAGATGTTCAAAATAATGAGAAATACAAGAGACATGTGTATTAATTTATAACCTTTGTCACACAGACAAACATGAATTTTCAAAGATATACTAGTGATCATCTTACGATGGTTAGTAGATGTTTGAAGATTATAAATAATAAAAAAAGTGACTGTGGCAGACTTTTAACTATTCCTTTATTTTTCTTCCATTATAAGATTTTTTAAATGCTATGTGCCTCAATATATGACAATGACATAGTTACAGACACACAATTAAGCTAATGACCTTGACTACGATGTCAGCGCTTGGAGAGGTTACAGCATCAGAGGAAGATTTTGATGAAACTTTAGGCTTTTCTGTTTTGCTGTTATTTAGGCTACTTTCCACCAGCTCATCATCAAACTTCCTTCTCTTCACGGACCGAGTGGAATGCCGTCTTTGCTCTCCTGTGCAAACAATGAAGGGTGAATCAATGTGTTGGCATACTGGCAAACAAACTTAAAAGATTCATCATCGAGATTAATAGAATGTTTACCGTCATTGGATGCAGCCGTGGGCACCTGTCTAGAGGAACGAGTAGGTCTCAGACGTACCCCTTTGACACTGGCATCCTCTTCGGACATCTCCGTACATTCTGACGGGGGATTGCTGAGGGTGTCTTGTTCACTCATTGTCAAAGTCTATTCATGGCAGCAAATAATCTGCGAACTGAAGCGGGTGTTTTACACCTTTGCTACGCCTATTCAGTACAGGACCCCTTCCTTTTGATATCTATGAGAAAATTTTATAAACAAAAAATAGCAGACAGGATCCTGTGAGTTTTTGATTTATTAAAAACCACAGCTATATTGTATTACTTCATCGATAGATGACAGCAGCTGGCATATAAAAATGTCAAAACTTATTTTCAATCTTGGGATGATGCATTAAATCAATTACATTAAACTTTAAATTCACCAAAGTTTGGTTTTTAGAAGAAACGCTTACTAAGGTGCCAAGCAGTGAGTGACGTAAATAAAATTCGACTTTGCAATTGGTCTTTGATTAGTAAAAAGAAAGTTAACTGTACCGATGAGCATTGAGTTTTTATAGCCACAGCAACTTCAGAGACAACCGATTTTTATTGCTCGCCAATAATAATTAATATGTATCATTATAAGTCTATAAGATGTTCTCATTATCAATTGATTTATTTCAAAGAACCACAATTTTTATTGGCTCACTCAATATCAGTATTGATTTGATGATTCATGAAATAGGTAAAAAATAAATAACAATAACAACCATTATTAGTTGGAGCAACAGTAGTATTTCTATTGCCATCAGTTTGAAATGTTTTATGCATCAGTTAAACCGCATGTACATAAAGCGATTACTAAGCGATTCTCTTAGCGATTGCGTGATTTTGCAACTTCTGTTTCCTACAAAGTCGCTAAGCAATCGCTAGCATTTTATTTGAGTTTACCGCCAGGTTTTGATCAAGATCAAAAAATCGCTAGCTGATTCCTTGATCAGCCAATCACAACGTAAAAAAAATCTATCCTTGTTTCCAATAATGCCTCATCATAATCATCGCTCCAATCTATCAACGATCATATGATAAATTGAAGGCTATGCTCTGTAACAGCAAGTTGGAACGGAATCGCAGAAGAATGGGTAGTAGTGAAAAATTGCGCAATTTGGAGGAAGGACTTCCCCAATCGCTAAGCAAAATCGCTAGCACGATCGCTATATGTACATGAAGTATCAGTTGATCAGTCTACTCAATTCTTGTATGCCTTTCAAGTTGACTCCACCTCGAAAGAAGAGTGGACACAAGATAGAGTAGTACCCAGTTTTTTATGTCCTGGTTACCTGATTTGGTGGTGTACTACTTTTTCATAGAGCAATCACATTATGTGGACAAAAAATAATTTTACTCACTGGAGAGCCATATTCAAATAAACAAAAAAACTTCTATACCGCGCCATTAGCTACTTTCTGTCACGAATCGTCACGCATCACTGATTTCGCTTCACTGAAACAATACCATTGTCAGTAATGCTTGATAGTGTGACCACAAAACATTGTTTTTTAAGCAAAGGTATTTTTTCTCAATTATTTTTCAGAAACCACCACTGGTGCGACACAAATAATTTTTGCACACATGGATGGACAAAAAATTATTTTTTAAAAATCTGATGCACTATTTGAGAAAAAAATGTCAAAATAAAAATTGCTCTTGTGCTAGCTAAATAATAATAATAATTATTCATCACCATGTCATGGTCATCATCATCATAAGACAATATTATACCGTTATTATTATTTATCAATTTTATTATTATTACTCATATATTTATTATACTTACTACTACTACGTACTACTAATACTCGGCTGTGTTGAAGAGCATTATTATAATAATAACTATTATTATAATTATTATGTGGTGCAGATTTAAATTTTTCATTTACTTTATTATTATTTTAATTATTATTTATAATTATTCTTAGCTCAGCTGCTGGTTTGAAAAAAAAATAGTAGTAGGGGTAGGTGGTGGTAGGTGTGTGTTTCACTGCTGCTGCTGTTGTTGTTTAGATAAGTTGTTGTTGCAAGCATTCGGTGAATTATTATTATTATTATTATTATTGTTATTGTTATTGTTATTGTTATTATTATTATTATTATTATTATTATTATTATTATTATTATTATTATTATTATTATTATTATTATTATTATTATTATTATTATTATTATTATTATTATTATAATAATAATAATAAAATAATAATAATTATTATTATTATTTTATCATTATTATTTATAATAATAATAATAATAATAATAATTATTATTATTGTTTATTATTAGTCACTAACTACTGAATAAGCATCTCATTAATCCCATATGGAATGGCTTAGCATTGTCTGTTGATGTTTGATAATAATATTAATTATAGCAAACTGCTAAAAAAAAGGACTTCGGCAACATCATCATCACTATCATAATAACAAATGAATAATAATAACGATCTGATGACCTCTATTATTATTTATCTATCTATATCATTATTTTATCGTTCTCTAGAACCTTTTTAATGAAAAAGTTCATAAACTAGACTCGCTGTAACACTAAAAAGGATCCGATATTACAGCAATCTACGAGAAGTGATCGAGTAGATAACTCCAACTTGTTTTCATTGTCTCTCATAGCCAGGGTGGCTCTCCATGAAGGGGGGACTCCGCCCACCATTGTGAACCCCGCTTTTTGAGAGCCGCCCCGGCTATGTCTCTCAGTAGTATATGGGCCATTGTCTGCCTTAATACAACTTGCAATTTTCCCAGCACTATGTTTCGTAAATAATATTGGAGACTGCGGGCTGCGATTAACATGAAAACCACTTTTGAGCTGCTATTATTGTGCAAAATTTGGCAAGAAACAATAAAAATAAAATAACTTTCAAACAATGGTAATATATAAAATAAAAGTTAAATTATGATACCATTTTAAAATGAATTAATGTTACGTGAAACTCAAGTTCGGGAAAATTTTTCACAGCTGACATAAAGCACTAAAAGCTCGACACAGGAGAGGAATGAAAAAAGAACAACTCCACATGATCTGTTTATCTTACAAGGAACCAGTGTACGCTGTTGAAGGATACGCCATACATGAACTGGATGCGTTACCAAGTATTATTGTATTGAGCAACAACCTTTTGATTTCTCCCTCAAATCAACAGTCGGATTTTGAACATCCTCCGAGCTAGTAAGATACTCTATAGCTAAATCAATGTTACCCACATCACTGTATGCTACGGCAATATTATTGCAGCTGGCAGCTATAGCTGGGTGGTCTGGCAAGTCCCCATATATTGCCTTTTTCATATCCAGTGACTTGTTATAAAATTCTATAGCCAGAGTGTTATTACCTAAACCCCTGTGCGCAACACCGATGTTGTTGTAGCTAGCAGCTATATCTGGATGGTTAGTGGTATCACCATATATAGCTTTCATCATGTCAAGCGATTTTGCATGATATTCTATAGCTAGAGTATTATTACCTAGCTCACTGTACGCATTGCCAATATCATTGTAGTTGGTAGCTATATCCGGAAGGTTAGCGGCTCCATATATGGCTTCTCTCATATCCAATGACTTGAGGTAATGTTCTAGAGCTAGCGTGTTATTACCCAGGTCTTTATACGCGCTACCTATATTATTGTAGCTGTCAGCTATATCTGGATGGTTAGTGGTATCAGTATCACCATATATAGCTTTATACATAGCTAGTGATTTGATGTGATATTCTACAGCTAGAGCATTATTACCTAGGCCATTGTATGCATTACCAATGTTATTGTTGACTCGAGCTACATCTGGATGGTTAGCGGTGGAACCATAGCTAGAAAAACACATACAAAGAGCTTTAGTAAACTTTTGTATAGCTTCTCTGTGTTTCCCCATGGAAGCGTACACAGTGCCAATGTTGTTGTAGCTGAGGTAGGTATGTCTATGGCTTGTGTGAAGTTTGGCCTAAAAATACATAAACACTTCATGGGTTTGAATAAAACAGGCACATCTTACGGTATTCCAGTACAACCATTCTTCTCATATGCAATGGAGAGTTGTGTATCCATAGACACACTTGTATCCATAGACATACATGTATGCTTCTCTATAACACAGCTGAAACCACTTAAACATCCGTACGCACCTACACCCGCGTGTACACACACACGTACATACGAGCATGCATACACCTTCTCACTTCGGCACACACAACCTCAAACACACGCAAACATCAACGTACTTACGTAATCGCACACAGCAGTACCAACCTCTGTCACAAGTTGATTTGAAGTCTGCTGGTCATCCATTTCCTTCTTACAATGAGCTGCCAGTAATGTCAGCAATGCTACACCTGTGTTGCTTTGTCTGTTGCTGAGAAGCCATTGGATGTAGCTATCTGCTGTCTTATAGCACCTGGTGTAGTACAGGATGTAGCCACACAGTTCTACACGTTTTGTAATAGTTTCTACGTCTTCTGAGGAACATGTCAACGTTTGTAGCATCTGGTCACATGGGAGAGATTCTACGGGCGTGTTGAGTGCTTTTGTGAGTTCTGACTTTGCCAGGTTGTATTGTCCAGAGAAATAACAAATTTCTGCTCTTTCCCAAAACGACACGTCGCTAGGATTCATGTTTACAAAGATGGAAGATATCATGTCACCAGCGTGTACATTGTCAGTGACATTCAGTTTAACTGCAAGTGTTACAGAGTTCTTGATTGCTGTGAAAAGGAATGCATAGAGAACGAACACTACGCTGAACACATGGTGGGTTGCCTTAGTTGGAGGGAGGGTGGTAGGAATGAGGGATACACACTCAGCCTCAGTTCCATGGCTAATGTATGCACTAGCTCTCATGTATATAGAGAGAGCCAAGGCTATGTTTAGGTACCTGTAGTTTTCATCGGACAAGATTCCTTGCTCATTCAAATGATTGAAACTGTCCCACGAGTATTGAGTATTCAACTTTGTGAGCAGTTTAAGGCGATTGGCTAACAGAGTTGGGTATTGGAAAGTTTCAGCTTTGATCTGAACGTTCATGTTGTTTGGAGGCTGAAACAATACAAACTGCTGTAAGAAGTTGCACGCTTGGATGCCGGCAGCATTTGCTTCCACCGTCTTTCTATATCTCCCACCTTCACTCTCATTGGACAGTTCATAGGCCATTCTTGCCTGCAGGAAGTCTGTGTAGAGTTGAGAGGTTTCTCCTTCGTTAGTGTAGATGAGAACGGAAGAAGAAACCATATCAGATAAATCTCCTGGTTTGTTCTTATCGAAAGGAGCCCCAGCTGACCGTTTGTAGAGATCAATGAATGCTTCTACGGTCAGTGTAAGACTTTGACTGCCCACTCTACCATTTCCTGTTGGAATGTTACCCGCTTTCTCCACCAGCCCGTCTATCCTGAATCCAGCTGTGATGTCGTTTGATATTCTGGGTGGTCCATCTTCTGGTGTCTTCAGCTCTCCAATATCCATGCAGGTCAAAGGAGTCTCTCCGATGTTAGCAAGTCTAAAGTAGCTGTCCACTGCAAGCTTTTCGAAATATTCATTTTCTTCTTGTTCAACAATGAATGCATACTTCAAGGCTGAATAAGGAGTTGCCTCCCCATTTGCGATGGAGCCCAATCCTATTACAGCAAAGTTACACGAAGCTACTAAATCATTACGCTGCAAGACATCAACACTAGCGCTGATGATACGTTGTGACACATCCACTAACCCTTTACTACATTTCTCACTCGCAGCAAATACCTGGTGTGAGAACGCTTCTGCATTGGTCAAATTTTCCTTACTGAGTACATCGCCGGCGTCGATGATTTTCGTTTCATTTTCCAACTGACGAAAGTTGTCCGCGGTTTCATCTCGGTATGATTTGAGAAGAGATTTGTGCTGACTTATGAGCTGTTGATGTTCAACATAGCTGAGAGGATGCGTACCATTGTACCAACTTTCTTCTATGTTGTACACAAGCTTTCTTCTCTCTTCTGTTGGGTCTTTGACCACACAGAAGTTGGCTAAACCATGTGCCTACAACAATATGTCTGCTACATTTGAGTATTTTTGTGTAATTGGCAGGTCTGTTACTTATTATGACATGACATCATGACAAGTCTGTTTTACTACACGAAAGTTACTAGGTTCTGACAGGTTACTACAGGTGGTTGTTTACCTTGACATAATCTGTCCATTTACCAGAACATTCTGCTCTCTGCTTGTATTCTACAGCTAAAGTTTCAGCTGTAGCCAAGTCTGACATATCTACATATCAGACTGTACAACACTTGTGTGCAATGAACTTGCTCTACAAGTTTATATATGACACAGATACCGGTCAAAGTAGAAGTCACATTATAATTCATTCTGTCGCAAAATAACTACATCAAATTTCTCTCTCTCGGTTTTATGAAAGTATTTGCTACTTATTGGAACAAAAATAAATGTATAAAAGTGTAAAAATCGGTCTCCAGCGAAAAAAAAAACCATTTTGCATTTTCTTAAGCAATAAAAAACATGCAGCATATTTTCAATGCATTTTTACAAATGAATTGAACAAAGACCTTTTTAAATTGAAACACAGTTGGCCAGTGCCACAGTTACAATACTGTAACCACAAACAACTCAAGTACATATTTTTGTTAGAAAAACTAAGCACACTAATGAATCACATATACTCACACATTTTGCCTGATTCCATGATAACAGTACGCCTTGTACAATCAAAGAGTCCAAATACTGACTCTTTCAACCAAGTAGAAGAAAAAGTAAAACAAGTTTGTTCAATACTGTGGTTTACCAGTGATACGGTGGTTTAGTTTTCCTACACTATCACAGATAGTACATCTTCTACAGTGCAGCCAAAGCAAACAGCTCAAGTGAGTGAAGCTACTGAGAAAGCACTAGAAGCAACATCTGCACCTGCATAGTCAGCCAATGAGGTGAATGAAGCTTTTCAGTCGTTGATCCTTCATACACAATGAAATAGGCAAATATTGCTTACTAACAAAGGCAATTCTGCTAACTCAATGAAATGTAATTACATAAACCACTTCAATAGAAATATTCCATATGCAATGGAGTTATGACAGCTCTTTGTTGTTACTTTTAACTAAGATTAGCCTGTGCTCTGTAAATTGTGAGTGCTCAATGTGTTGGTTCAGGTATATGCCCACAGTAACAATAACTGTATGCACACTACTACGTATATTTTAGGATGTAGTCAAGTGTATCATTTAATAAATATACTTTATATACAGATTCTATATGTCTATATCCCATGTATATGTCTATGTCTTTGTCCTATGTATATATCTATGTAATATGTCTATGTCATATGGCCCATGTATATGTCTCATGTATATGTCTATGTACTATTTCTATGTCCTATGTATATATCTATGTATATGTCTATGTCCTATATATGTTGCGAAGTACTCATGCTATCAAACAGTTTTTTCAGTCTTCTGGAGTTGCCCGAACCCCTGTATCCACCCCTGGCTCCTTCCCACCCCCTCCGGCCCACTCTTCCCCAGAGCTCAGCTACTAGATAGCTGTTTCCTCACCCTACCTTCCCCTAACAATAGACCAGTTGTCTGCAACAACATGGAGTAACTCACATCCCCCTAACTAGGCCTCCGCTCCACCCAAAACCCCCAGTTTAGTCCACAATAACCCCCTTTTCCTTGTAAGTTTTTACACCTCGATCGTTAATCAAACAATCCTTGACCTCAAAACGGGCTGGTATTATTTGAGAGTTGTCTACTATCATTACTCTAGAGGGCACAACTTCCCAAAATTGTCGAAATAAACGGAACAGTGGCAATTAGTACAGTCGATGGTTGTACTAGTAAAGAAAGGAATAAATTGACCCTTTAGGGAGGGACAATTGCAAGGGATTTATAACGCCTCCACTCGCTGCAAGCCAACCAATAGGAATGCTTTATTTTCAACTACATGTATGGACTCTTCATAAACCATGTAGATAGGGGCAAACCATATTGTATTTTTGTATGATAAAACTTACTAAAAGTTTGGTTAACTCGGACCATTGTATAATATGTTTGTTTGATTGCCAATATTACATCTGGCGTTGGTTGGTAGAAGACTTAGTGATTGCCAATATTACATCTGGTGTGGGTTGGTAGAAGACTTAGCGGTTGATTGTGTCGAGTTTGAGATCGAGTGTAGGTCAAGTCTAGGCCGAGTTCTCCAAAGAGGTCAGAGAACTTCACTAGAAATTTTTACTAACCACTGGTGTTAATAATAACTCTACCACGGTTGTCCTGTCTCTCATCTGCCTTCTAATACAGTTGTGCATATCTAGAGAAACAGCGAAATTTTCTACAATATGTCTATGCACTGTGTGTGTCTATGTCCTATACAGTGTAGTCTAATATAATGTGTGTTTTTTATTGTGGATATCTAAGTACTATATCTATGCACTGTGTCCATTTATATACGTGTATATGTCTATGCACTGTATCTATGCACAAGTATTGGCCGTGTACTGAATATGTCTATGCGCTGCACGTATCAATGGGCTGGTATATGCCATGCACTGAATATGTCTATGCACTGTACCTATCTATGTACTGGTCTATGCCTTGTACTGTGCCGTGCTATACTGAATTGCCAGTTTTCCACTTGGATTCTTTTTTCTCTCAGGTGTCTCTTTATATTCCCTCTATGGATCTCAGGAGAATGTTTTATCTTTTGGTAATCTATAATTGTCTGCAGACCTAGGGGTGGATCAAATTTCTGACTTCAATTGGGGTCGAGTGAGCTCTAATGGTTCTCAATTGTAAAATTTAAATACTTTTTTCCAACCTGTTAATTAAGGTCTTACTCTAAGTACTCACCTGGAAGAGAGAGCACAACTCTCACCTTGCTGACGCTATCCTATAAATTACTGTAACTTAACAGAGTATTGGAGCCCACCTGCATCATCGTAGGTATCGCTACTTTACAGGTAGGTGAAAGGTCTTAGGGAACATGTTGAGAAAATTGGGGGGGGGGGGGGGGGGGGGGCTAATGATGAGAAAGGAGAAATGTCAATTTGTTGCACGATTTCACTGCAATATGTGTTGTCTATGTCTTGCATGTCTATTATATGTATATATTTTGTACATGTTTTTATACTGCATATGTTTCGTATATACCTGTTTACTGCATACATTTAGTTATCGTATATAATTCAACATTGTGTGCATATGTCTATGTACGTGGATACATTGATGTGACAACTAGCATAAAACATAGATCAATATACATATTATACATTCCAACACCAGCGTTACCTTATTGAAAGTGGAGCTGATCTGAATTTAGTAACTTCTAGCCACTCCTATCAACATACTTTGTACCAAATGCACTCTAGTAATAATATATATAATTTATGTAATATGTCTCCGCAAGTACATTATTATATTGTATTATTATTGTATATATCGTACATATCCATACATTTATATTGACTAAACAAACATGTTATTTGGTTGCTAGGTTACCTCTGCTGACCAGATCCTGCTTTGGGTATTATGAATACTTTATTTATAAATATTTCATAAGAGGGGGAGCATATTCTTATATGAATGGGACCACTTGAGCCTACAGACACACTTATAAATGTTTATTAATTTATGGTTAAACGCAGCTAGAAAAACTATGGCAGCAGTTCATCATATCTGAAAGTACTTTTTTGCCAGCATGTATGCCTTTTTTCCATGATCACTATTTGGGAGAAGATGCATACAAACAGGTGGATTTTGCTTTTGTGCATCATAAATACAGTGTTAGTCTGTACAGGTATGTGTGATATATATCATTAGGATTTACAGGTATGCGCAATATGTATACTGTTATCAAGTGTATTCGCAGGCTGGATCAATTCATACAATAAATTGAATAAATAATATTTTTCGCCATTTATTTAATGCAAAGGGATCGGTAGCAATATTTTAAGTGAATCACAAAAACCATCCCCACGGAAAAAATAGAATAAATTTGTGAGGCATTCTCATAGGTTGTAAACACTACTGATCCATCACACATAGTTAATATATATCCATGTGGTTGGCGCTTATTTCAAAGCAGTTAATTCCCGCTGTTACCATTTTATATTTATTTTATTAACAATATAACTTATATATGCGGTTTATTATTTTTAATTATTATGATTATCATCTGCAATAATAATATATTGTAAATAAATTAATCATAATGATAAAAAGCAGAGCTGTTTTGTCAAAACGATAAAGATAAATGTTATTTTTACAGTTAATCAAGAACAAACTGTTTCGAAATAAACGTTGTCAACCGAAAAAGTGTGAAGTTGTTTATTCTTTGACTCGCTACCACTATCTGCTACTTCCCATAGCATCATGCTTTGAGCACCAGTAAGAAATCTATAACATGATAATCGTCGTTGATGAATTGCTTACACATGTGAAAATAATCGGGATAGCAACGGTCTTTTTCAATCGATTCAATTACCGGAAACAGTTTTTCGTCAGATTGAATTATATAGAAGCATACCTTTGAGGTTTTTTGTTATATCTTTGTTTATCTGCGTTAAAACGCATTCAAATGAAAAAAACAACTTAATTTTTTTTAAATAAAGAAAAGAGAAAAACATTAGAATAAGAAAGAAAGAAAACGTAATAGTTTCAAAGCTAAAATAAAAAAAAGCCTGCAAAAGTAATTAACTTGGCAGTTTTGACCAATACAAAGTGGCAATAATTTTTGTATTTTTGACAAATGAAAACGCATATTTCCCTAGATATTGTGATCATAGACTTTTAAAATTATCGATAACTGTATGACTGTCACAACAATGCTACAGACGGTAGTTGATATATATTACCCTGTCTGTCGTCTTAGAAATAAATGTCATCGATGGACTCGTAGATGATATTTCTTGCACTTATTTCAAAAGTTTTTATTTGAAGCGTTCTACTTGAAAACTGAAAAAAGTTCTCAGCCTATTTATTTTTTTAACCAACAGAATCAATTATCCAAACATCCTGCGACTTTTGGCATATGTGATCTTGTTGGGGCTATCCCCATTGCACAGGCATTTTATGTCTTCACAATTTGATCCGAATCATAGGATATTATTTCTTATTATTATATAATAAAATGTAAACGCCCGGATCGATGCGTTCGCCGCCAACCAATGTGGTTTCCAAAACTCAAATGTAAATAATTCCAGAAGTTCATTGATCAGGAGCAAATACAACTATGGTCTACAAGTAAAAATCTTTTTAGAAAATTTTTTCCTCTAATTTCATAAGTTCTTTCATTTTATTTCAATTCAAGATTCGACCGCAAAATTTAAAAAGTATTTTTGTTTTTCTATTAAGGTTTGTTTCAATCTGTAACTTCTTGGAATT
Organism: Cryptosula pallasiana; assembly: GCA_945261195.1. Lineage (NCBI taxonomy): Eukaryota > Metazoa > Bryozoa > Gymnolaemata > Cheilostomatida > Cryptosulidae > Cryptosula > Cryptosula pallasiana. Next base: position 10,169,270 of record OX183133.1, on the reverse strand, counting down.
GGATGAAACTGATAGATGTTGATGTAAGTAACGTTGCCTACCTATTTCATTTATACAGATTCAGGTACCATCAATCTACCAGTTTATACACAAAAGAGAACAATAGATGATTACCTCTACCAGAAAGATCTGCCTGCTCTAAATCGGACAACTCTATGTATGTGGATCAATGTTGGAGCATACGAAAATAGATTCTTTGAAAACTTCCTGTTTAGCATCGCCTCTTCAGGTATGTGACCTTGACACTGCGTGTCAATGCCAATAGTAAACAAAAAGGCAGAATTGAGCTGGTGAATACTAAAAAATAGCAACAAATGAAATGGAGAAATAGAATTAGATAATAACAAAAGTTTTATTAAACACTCAGGATGTTTTTGAACTTTTTCAAACTTTGCATAATATCTAGTAATTAAAGCTCCAAGAATTCACCTTTTGATGAAGTTTCTCTACTTATTTACAGCGACATCTAATGAATACGCTGTCGTCTTTTATACCCAAAAAGTAACTACATGGATAAGAAATGTACCGTTTGATTACACAGTCAGCACTGCTGACATTGTTCCTTCTTTGATTGGTTGGCACAAACATTGCTTTACCTGGAACACTACAGAGGTCAAGGTCAGTGAACTGCTTGTATTTATAGACAAATTTTATATGGATGTAGATACAGTAGTAGATAGATAGTACCATTGGCAGTAGTTTGCGGACATTACTGACTGATATAAACCCTACCAGCTGACCACGAGTTTGTTACCAATAGCAGAGAATACATCAAAAACTATACAACATGACAACAATAATACTGTTACATAATACTTTTCTGTCTCAGTTTAAGTTCTAGCAACCACCCGTTGGTGATACTTCGAACTCTTCTCTATGAGCCACAATCTATTAGCTTGGCATAGACTGTGAGCCACAATCTATTAGCTTGGCATAGACTGTGAGCCACAATCTATTAGCTTGGCATAGACTGCTTGTTTTCATAAAATAACTCAGGATTCTAAATTCATCAGATATGCTTTTGCAAGCATTTTTCACGCATCTGCTAACATTTACCTAGAATAAGTGATAGAACTCTGGTCTGTTAGCAATATTAATAGGTAACAACTTCTCATACTGAAGCAATGAATATGTATGTGAACCATGGATGAAATATACCAGGATTGCCAGCTGCAGCTGCGTAATAAAACTTTGGTGACGAGCCAAATGTAGCCGTTTGTGGGAACCGCCATACTGCTCCGAAATTTTCAGGACCACTTGATCTCGTAATCAATATCGTTTTCTTATTGATTTTTTCACGCTCATTTCACGCCGTGGGCATACTTCGTTAGTTTTGACGATTCAAATATTGTTACTTACAATACCATATCCGCTCCGAGAACAAAATTGAATATGCCAATGATAACATATATGTAATCTTTGGTGTGTGGCAAACTCGGTTTCAAAATTTATTGATTTTACGCAGCTTCCGCTCCGAAGCTAAAAAAGCTCTTGTCTAGTGACCTTGTAGGGTCACTACTCTTGTCGTGTGGCAAAAATCAGAACAGAAATAGAAATTGAGCTCTATAGTTACGATTATTTTGCGAGCTGCTATAGTAGTTCATGTTTCCGCTCCGAACAACCAATCCAATATGGGCGCCATGGATGACTTCCCATTGGCCAAAATTGGCTACAACCCATTCGGGTTTCTGGCAATCCTGGTATATTTCATCCATGATGTTACCTAATAAAAATAGACATATATGCAGTCTGACACAGACATGTATAGTAAATGAGAGTACAGTATAGCACAGTACAGTACAGTATAGTATAGTACAGTATAGTATAGTAATGAGAGTACAGTATAGTACAGTATAGTACAGTACAGTACAGTACAGTATAGTATAGTAAATGAGAGTACAGTATAGTATAGTACAGCACAGTACAGTACAGTACAGTACAGTACAGTACAGTACAGTACAGTACAGTACAGTACTGTACAGTACAGTATAGTATAGTAAATGAGAGTACAGTATAGTATAGTACAGCACAGTACAGTACAGTACAGTACAGTACAGTACAGTACAGTACAGTACTGTACAGTACAGTATAGTATAGTAAATGAGAGTACATAAGACTTTAAAGAATGGTGGCCAATCACCTTTATCACACCGCGTGTATCTGTTTAAAATTTTCATCAACCAATCAGATTTAGGGGAAGTTGAAGAATCTAATGAGGAAATCTTTTCCATTTAGCTTCAGCTCCATTTCTTAAAGTTTATTAACCATATATTATTCTACTCGGGTCGGATGGAGGCTGCTCCACAGGCTTGAGGTCAAACTACCAATCTTGATAAATTCATCTGTTCGCAATTGCGCCTGGATTATGAAAAAATCATATGTTACATCTCATCACATGGGTAAATCACTGGATAGGGATCTTACTCGTGTAGAAAGTTCCTAGTCATCGGGGAGATTTTTTTAGTAGCGTGTGAGGTTTCCTTTGTTCGGCTTCCTGAGAGTTACCAATTCTATTTGGATTTACTAGTTTGGACAACTGAGGGCAGTCTACTGGGCCCTTTCCATTTGCTGATATCTTCTTTGAGATAGTGCCAGCCTGAAATTGGCTGATTGAATATTTTCGACTAAGAGCGGGATTGAGTTGGTGCAGCTTATCTTTCTCCCAAGGGCTCATGGCACTGGAATCTATATGAAGGGTGAGGGAGTTGAGTGGCTTTGTTCTCTGTGAATAGAAAAGTATAAGGAGATGTTTGTAGAGATGTCTGAGGGAAGGAGCAGCATTTTCTCTTGGCTTGGTTTGTCACCATGGCCAATGACCGTTACAATACTGTTTGCTGTTTTATTATTTATCAATAATTATCTGTAAATATTTCAGTGGTATGTAGAGAAGAGCAACACAGGAGAAATGGAAATCGTATCAAGTCTACAAATTAGTCAACAAGATAGTTTGGGCGCTAACGGCACACTGACTCTTATGCATCATCAGCCTGTGTTTGGTAAGTGTATAACAGTAACTATTTGTATGTCTATGTATGCAGTCAACTAACATATAACAGTAACTATTTGTATGTCTATGTATGCAGTCAACTAACATATAACAGTAACTATTTGTACATCTATGTATGCAGTCAACTAACATACAACAGTAACCATTTGTATGTCTATGTATGCAGTCAACTAACATATAACAGTAACTATTTGTATATCTATGTATGCAGTCAACTAACATACAACAGTAACCATTTGTATGTCTATGTATGCAGTCAACTAACATATAACAGTAACCATTTGTATATCTATGTATGCAGTTAACTAACATATAACAGTAACCATTTGTGTATCTATGTATGCAGTCAACTAACATATAACAGTAACCATTTGTATATCTATGTATGCACTTGACTAACATATAACAGTAACCATTTGTACATCAATGTATGCAGTCAACTAACATATAACAGTAACCATTTGTATATCTATGTATGCAGTCAACTAACAAAGAGAGGTAACAATTTGTAATAATGGCGTAAACATTACTTTTTTTATCTTCTAATAAGAAATATTGTAGTGGATTTTTACAAGCTCTAATAGTGCGCACTTATTTTCCAATCGTTTTGGCATCAGACTTATAGCCATTGGATGGACAGAACAGCAGTTTTTATATATACCAAACACCCTGACCCCGCATATGCGGGGTACTTCAGCCTTGAGAGGCGATACCGGGCCAACAGCTAGATGGTTGCCATAGATTGCGAAACCAAAATAGCCTCAGAGGACTCAGAAGCCCACATCCACCTGTATACCTGACTAACCCTAGGACTAAAGGCTATAAAAGACAGAGCTTATCACAAGAAGTGCAGAAGCTCAGGATTGGTTGCTGAGCCCATGACTCCGCCCACTACTTCTGGGCCCCACTTACCTTTAATGTGTTGCGTATGACAAATATTGTAGATGCTAACAGTTACTAACAAAAGATTAGGAAACCGGTTTGGGATAGAGATTATTTTAACAGAATAACTCGATATAAATGGACATTCAAATATTGGTGTTTTATCGAACCTCACCTTATACGGTATTTGTGTAAAAATAGTCAAACAATAGCAGCTGTGGTCTCACTAGAATGGATTTTTGAGTAATTAACGAGTATTTACCATAATTTTGTTTTGTTCTATACGTTGTATATATTACTGTAATTTATCTATTGCTTTCTACAAACAAATCTTATCATTTAGATAATTATTTATTCCAATAACCAAAGCAAGAAACCTCATAAAAAATAAGCTTACAATGAAACCTACTCAATCTAAATCATCATCAGTTTGTTCCAACATACATCAGTCAAGCAATAATCAAAACCGTGATACACTTTCGCCTAGGAATTGATGATAGCTTCAACTGATATAATTTATTGATTGACACCGTGAAAACTCTAAGGACATAATACTCGATGAAGTTACAGTTAGGATGAAAAATGACACAATCACGACAAAAAGGTACAATTAGAAAAAAATCCAAATTGCATCAAGTAAACAAAAGCAATAGCGCATAGCATTTTTCTCTCTTGATCAGCCTTGCTGGGTTGTTTGTATATTGATGATGTAAGCTGAAGGTATTTTAATTAAAGTACGATTATATAACGTGTGTTGTGTTCAATTGTACAAAATGGCTGTTGAAATTAATGAATTTTTCAAAGACTACTCAAACTGCTACTACAGTATAACCTGTATAATACAACCTCATATATTTCAATAACTTGGGTAATTCAATGTAACAATCCAGGCTTTAACTATCAAACCAAAAAAAATGGCTTTACACCATTCAATCTAGCTATCTCTAATTCAATGTAGAAATTGCAATTTTCCATGCTAAAATACGCTGATTACTGGTTTGGTTACAAATGCCTTGGATGATGCTTAGTTCAAAAGTCACAATTTTATATTGCTTGCATAGAAGCACTCAAGTGATGGTAAAAATCTCTGAACAACTAACTTATTAGGTTTGCAAACCTGCCAAGGCTAGACTAAATAGGGTAACGAGCAGAAGCCTGACGCACTATCAAACTCCTATCATGAGAGGAGTTTGATAGTGGGCGCCACAAACTCCATCCGTTTTGGAGTCTGAGCACTTGGACTATGTTGTAATTTGTGTAGCGCTTGCAAAAGTATTTAAACCAAACAGGGAGATATATTAGAGTTGTTGCTCCAGACCGTCACAACTGGGTTTGAGGGCATAGATGGGGTGATTGTGTAGATGCAGTGTCAGTAATTTAGTTTGTTTGGTAGGTCAGAAAGCAAACAGCTGAGGCTAATAATGCCATTATGGGATAGCATACAACAGTTACTACATCAAACAAACTAAATCTCTATGCGAGAAGATAATGTGAAAACAGTGTTTTCTATAAGTCATCTTAACGCCTAGTTTTTGCTCCACGGAAAAGTAATAGCAAAGTTTGCAGGAGGTTTTAGGGACGATATTCGAATTTCAGGAGTTTTCAGCAAGTTCTGCAGTTTTTAGAAGTTGGAAAAACTTGTACCTGAAAATCAAGTGCATACCTGACAAATCAGGAGACATGGCAGGTACTCATGCAGGTGTGAGCTAGGTACCAGTATTGTAGACTCCTGCACATGATCAAAAGAGCTCACATAAAAACATATTAGACAATTTTTTACAGCCTGTTGGTAAACCATGGCCCATGAATTGGATTTGTAAATTTTTTATGACTTTTGCTCAAGGATTTTGCTTGGGGGAACTGTGCAATTTAATACTTGACATAAAAGATGACGTAGGTTAACTCCCAGGTGAGGTAGCATTTGGTGCATGTAGATCTAACGTTCATTGAATTAGCGTAGTATATGTTGTAGCTGTAGAAACTGAGCTCACAAAACATAACATCCAAATAATCAATGAATTTTATACTATCCTTTTTCTTAAAAACTGGCAACAAGTATCTGCATGCTGAGAGGCTAACATTCTGTAACACACGAATGCTCAAAGCAAAAAATCAGTTTTTATGAAAAGTTATGAGCTAATTGATAAAAAGCTAGAAAAAAACAATTTAGGCTTCACTCATACGTGTTCCAAACAGCCGTATCTATGTATGCTTCACTGCAGATGGGGATCTCAGCATCGACGGGGTTATGGTTGGTAAGATTGCATGGGTCAATATGTGGGACTACCCTATGACCTTTGATGAGGTAAAGCAACTCCGATGTAGAGATCGAGGAAATGTTGTATCATGGGATACCTTATCACAGCAGGGATCGGATTGCATGAATTTTGAATCTTTCCGTTGTAAAGGTCAGTAAATTTTTATGCTAGTTACAACCGAAAGATCTAAAAAAATTTTTGAAAAAGAACTCATTCCAAATAGTAAATTGGTTTTAAGCTATAATAAAACCAAATTTAAATATCTTTGTTTTAATATCATAAAACCAAAATGTAAAGGTTAATTAATTTAGTGGCAGTCATTGACTCTGTTTAGTATATGATAAATGCTTGTGCACTTACGACGCTGTAACACAACAGGCCAAATTATTGACATGGGGAGACAAATCACAAACTAATTATACATATTGTGTGCATTGGATATTTTCAGATGGAGAGCTTGCGCTGTTACCAAAACAACATAGACATATGCAGACCCACAAAACCTTCTGCGTGCTGTCTGGAGCAATACTTGAGATGAGCAGTTTGTCTGATGAGACTGTGGACAGTCTCACAAGGTGTGTACAAAGGTGCACAAAGAATGAGGATTGTATCTCAGCTAACTACAACAAAAGCTCTGGAGCTTGTCAGCTGTTGAATGCCATAGATCAGGGAAATGAAGGTTATTTTGTGCTAGTAGCGGACAAGAATATGAAGCATATAACTACCAGAGAGTGCGTTGATTAACTGAACAGTGAGATAAGATACCAGACTTGTAATATTGTATCTAACTTTGTTTTTTTTAAGGCTTGAAGTACAAATTCTGCAATATATTCTGTTGTTACATTAACGCCCTATTTATCCTAAACATGTAGGAGTGATTGACTCAGATAAGCCTCATATCATAATGGTATATTCCACAACCACATGGAGCTGTCAGCTATTTTTGTTTCTGCCATTCTATTGTGTTTTATCTCATCATCACAATTTATTTTTGAGACATTTTTGTGACTTAACTAGGTTCTGTGACATAACTAGGTTCTGTGACATAACTAGGTTCTGTGACATAACTAGGTTCTGTGACATACATAGGTTCTGTGACATAACTAGGTTCTGTGACATAACTAGGTTCTGTGACATAACTAGGTTCTGTGACATAACTAGGTTCTGTGACATAACTAGGTTCTGTGACATAACTAGGTTCTGTGACATAACTAGGTTCTGTGACATAACTAGGTTCTGTGACATAACTAGGTTCTGTGACATACATAGGTTCTGTGACATAACTAGGTTCTGTGACATAACTAGGTTTTGTGAAATAACTAGGTTCTGTGACATAACTAGGTTTTGTGAAATAACTAGGTTCTGTGACATAACTAGGTTCTGTGACATAACTAGGTTCTGTGACATAACTAGGTTCTGTGACATAATTAGGTTTGTTGTAAGCGAAATAATTAGTTGTATGGAGTTACCCAACCTCCATAAAAACCTGGAGAACTCATTTTACAATTGAAATTTGAAAAATTAGTTGCACATTATTGAAACATTTTTGTTGTTGTTTTATTAATATTACGTGATTCTGTTGTTTTTACTGTTGTTACTACTGTTGTTACTACTGTTGTTACTACTGTTGTGCAATATTATACATAGACATCTCAATCTATGACTTATAAATATATATAAATATGTGTGGCATGACAACTCCCAAAAACAAGTACACTACATGGTAGCCAGGGCTGGCTCTCAAAGTGGACGCTGCTATTGTCTACCCCGTCATAGAGAGCCACCCTGGCTAACTACATGAATGCAAGAATATTCAGATGAATGCAATAGAGTGACTAACAACTGACGGTAAAGTGCAGAGACTGCAAAAATTGTGGGAAGGCGACTTTGTGGTTGTTGAGCCAAAAAACTCAATAGAATCTCCATTTATCTCAATATTGGCCACAGGATTTTCTATCTTGGTGTTGCTTCTTTGAAAATGAAATAACGATTTGAGTTTTTCCTAGGACAAGTCTAGATAAATTGTTCATCAAAGACTTATTAGTTTGCCTCTGCACACGGATGTTTTATGTGATTTTGCAAAAGTGTAAAGAAAAAATTTGAAAAGTATAAACTTCCTTTTCAGAAAATTTCTCGCTTACACATAGAGTAGTTTATTTGTTTGTTTTTTTCTGTATTTGATTAGACTGTAATTCAAGTATTGGTCACGCTTTAATCGTACTGATACTTTGCGAAAAACTGACAAAGATAAAAAAAACTTAGACAAAACACTATTTCAGAGGATGTGATGTTATTATTTATACATCAAAAGTAAATGTACATTGTCCAATGAACTAGCGGCCAGTGGAATTACTTTGCGGAAACTTCTAACTTTCAGGGCTATTTAGTCAACATCAGAGAGGCAACTCTTTAACCATGATGTGCATTACTGTAGCCAGGGTGGATCTCTGAAGCCCCGCCCACATCATAAACCCCGCCTCTTGAGAGCCACCCCAGCTAGCATTATTATTGAAATTTAACAATAATACAGAAAAAATCAAAAAGAAAGGGAGGAGAAAAGGACACCCTCGTCTCAAGTTTAAAGCATACGTAACTGAGCCTGAAGACTTAATGTACAAACGGAATTAGGTTTTAGTTATTCTTATTTCTGCTATTCCAGTAGTGAAGGGTGATGAAATGTGTTTGTAGGCATTATTTTATACAGTATGTTTGGTATAACTCAATTAACTTTACCTGGTGCCAATTTGTTTCACGGTTTAGCTATATTTAATGATCTACAGCTGCTGTGCTATCTATGGACATAGCCAAAATAATGTTGAACATTTTTGTCAATGCGTGAGGAGTTGTCAAACACTGATAGTGAGAAGACAACTTCTACCTAAAAACAATATCCCTGAAGTTTTTGTACAATGAATAAAACGATGAGATTAAAACTGATCTGGCATATCCAGCCAGCTGGTTCATTGATCCATTTAATACATTTATGCATACGAACTAGCCATTGATTACATAAGCGAGGGACGCATGATGAAACATCCAGCTAAGGAAGCTGAAAAATTGGTAGTTTACTACAAAAGAAAATTGGTGATTTGGTCACTCTTCATCTTGAATAAAATTTTTAACAAAAAACGAAAGAGTTTTGTATCATAACAATAAGAACAGCTGGCATATAACCAGAGCTGATGTCAATTTGGTCTCAGCAGTAAATTATACTGCCATCTAATTCTCGTCTCAAACGCTTTCTCACTCTCCAAAGCTGTGTAATTATATAACGCCATTTGGACAACTTTTAATCATTTTGATGATTTTTACACATAGGTAAGCTTTCCCCAGATGTAGATCAACGAATGACCCTTTTGTCTGTTCAGAAGTTGTCATGCCTTGAACTATCAAAAGCCGCAGGCAAGAGGCTTTTGATAGTTCAAGTCATGACAACTCCTGAGCAGACAAAAGAGTCATTAGTTGATCTAGGTAAGATGGCAGTGAAAACATCTTGTACAATAATTAAACTATCAGTGCTGCAGGTGTCTACTGAAACCAAATAGTTCTTGTAGTCAGCATGGCGTGTCGTACATGCATGACCTATGCAGCTATAAACACACTAATAACTAATAATTTAAATTGTATTACAACCAAAGTAATGTTTGTTTACAATTTTTGATAATTTTTTAACACCTCAACTGTCATGTTTGTGACAGTAGTTTGGGACAAAATCACCCAGCATTAAGTTTTATTTGCTGACAGATCTGACTGTATGTACTGACAAAGCCCACCTAATCACAGGAAACATGAGTGATAAGTTTTGGCGTAAAAGCAATCACTAAGTCAATGACAAGTCCCACAGATTCAAAGATTGCTGTGAGAAAATAGCTAAGTAAAGCTGAGCCAAAAACAGTAGATTGTGTAACGGGTATTCTCAATGACGGGCAATGCATTATGGCCCGTACTTTTAAACAGAAATGATTGAGACTAACGCTGGCAAGTTGATTGGTAAATGATATATGTGAGTAGAAATGAAATTGTTTTGCTCAGCAGTGCTTTTACAGATTCCATACAGTAGAGACATAGCTGGCCAGCTGTCTCAACATTCAGCACTCTATTTCTAATACTTAACAAGTATTTGTGGCAAAATTTCTTACTACTTGTTGTGGCTACAATTACTTCTAACCGATTAGTATTTCACTGTCAAAGCACTAAACCTATGCCTTCAGGTTGCTGTGATTACAGTCAGACTGTCAGCTGTTTACTTCAGTGTTCCAGATTCTACACAATATCTAAGTTGTAGACACACACACCTTTGACATCTGAAGTACCTGCTACAACAGACACATACCTGTTACCCATCCCAATCTTGGAAGACATCATCCCATTATTGGAAGACCCATTCAACAAGCTGACTTCAATCCCCACAGAGGAGACATAAGCCATAAGTCAATGCCCATGGAAGATTATGAAAGCCCACAAACAAGACGTCAAAATCAACAAATCATTACCCGGAAGTTACCACACATTATCGTACTCTGTTTGGATTCTATAAACATTATTTTTATGGCCTTGCCACTGGCAGAACCCACAGCGCCATTGGCTACCCACCAGTTACCTGAGCCTTTGGATCTGATCACCCTGTGTCTCAAACCTCTGGAGCCTTATGAGTAACATGTTACTGTAAGACTGTTCTTTGTTACCACTGCTATATTGCCTAATGAACTTTCATGCAAATTTTTGTGTCACATAAAAACATTGTTGGATTCAAAATTTCTCAAAACTAATGCTAACTATTTTGCTTTACATGGGTAAATTTAAGTCAAAACTAGTCTGTTAAATTCTACTACTCAGACTTATAAGCCACTGATGTTACTTTCCAGTGAGTGCTTTGTTCAGATTTCTGAGTTTGTTATAACTCTATAATGGTATTTTGAAATTACTTGTTTCAAATAAGTTTTGCTCTTGTGGTACACATTTTTCTATTTTTGTGTGACAATTTTACATTTTTAGCAGCCTATTCCCGCCTCCCACTCTCCCAATACTACGCTTGGTTAAATTGGTTCTATTCATTTTTGTTCAATACTTTGAATAATTAACGCAAAGAATCACCAAATATTTACTTCTCACCGTCTTATCTTGATTGGAGACAAATCATTTACTTACTACGACAGGGAGAACTATAAGTCAGCAACAATCTTTCTCCTTGCAGACTTGAGTGCTAACCAACTTATCATACCTTACACATACACCTATAAATAGAACTAAGCATTTAATTGAAAGCATATTTGATACCTCTATTGTTGTGCTTTAATTAGTAGGGGCCAATCATACAGCTATCAGTGAGATAGTCTCTTTGGAAACTAAGCCAAAAGGGTAGACAACTCCAAATAGACTTGCTGCCATACATAGACATACAACCACATTTATTGACAATATTATTACTCAGCAGAACAAACCATACAGAGACATCATTGGTAACACATATATATATGGCTACCAATCAACCAAAGTATACAAAAAGCTATACAAGTATATAATATACAAAATAGTCTTTTTTTGTTGCTGACATTTCGGCATTGGTTACCAGCTAGCTGTAAAATAATTGTGGCAGATGGAACATGCATGGGGGAGAGTACACCTGCAAGGAGTGATGTGTCAGCCTGGACCAAATGCATAAAACAAAATGGTTGACCACCAAAGAATAGACAACTCCAAATTTGTTTTAGAGTTATTTCCTATTGAAAAGACAATGCCGCTATAACCTGTCAGTACTAAACTAATGATAGCATATAAAGCGACTGTTTCTGATGAGAAGTGAAGGACTCATCAAAAAGCTGTTAGGGTTGTAAAAGTACAAACTGACTTCCAGAACAGCAAGTTTGTTTGTGATTTTTGGGCAAGAATTTCTACCTTCATTTCTTCAAATTGATTTAGAAACAAACAAATATTGTCAGTTATTATAATAATATCAAGCCAACTTGCTATAGAGTAGTTTCCAGCCCCGTTGTGGTCCGCAAACTGCTCTTCAATACTAAATGGCTTTTAAAAAAGACAATTGCAGGAACTATTATGGCATTATGTATGTATCTAAAATTTGAAACACCATCTTAATTGCGCTTGACAATTAGTTCAAAGTTTAAAGCAATTCACAAGCTACCAAATCTATCACCAAATTCATACTCAATTTAGATCTAATATTCAATAATTCAACTTGTTTATTTGATATAAATAAATACAATCAAATTTGGAATGCCCAGTGACTTGTGAGTGGTGAGACAAGACTAAAACTTGTATATGCAATCTTTTTCATAAGAAAAAAGTGTTTCCACTGCAAACGATAGAGTTTATCAGATTGCGCTCAACAATAATATGTCCGTCTCCACTTCAACTATTGCTGGAACGGCTCTTTTATTGGTATCATTGGAGTTGTCTGCTCATCCAGATATTGTTGGTGCGCTGCTGCGTGCAGTGGCTTTGCTAAATGGGCTTAATATACTAGATCCAAAACATTTTATTATGATGTACTCAGACTAGAAATAGCTTCTCCTTTGCATTATTTTTGTTATCAAACTACATACAAGAAAGCTTTTTCCTGTTACTCCTCTCACAGGACTCAGTTCTTTGCTCCGTCCCTATTCATAGCTGTAGTAGATTGGTGTACTTAATAGTGTTCTACAATTGTGGCTATCTCTTTATTGTGTAAGCCGTATGATTGTAATCACACTGAATCACTCCTAAAAGAACATAAATTTAGAGTTGTCTCCTCTTGCGTCTCCTATGCGCTTGAAGTACGGGCTGTCATGTCACACCAAACCTAGCTAGTTTAACCTTAGCATATTAATAACATATTACTCCTTCTTCTCAGATGGGGAAAAAGTCTTCAATCTAGTATCAATGTCCAAAAGGGCCATTCCTTGCACTGGACAAAAAACATCGTTTTAAATCAAAAGGAAATAAAAATGCATGTATTAAGTGACGTTACCAGATAAAAGTATTACGTTGGTGATGAGATCAGTAGTTTGTAAAGGACTGAGACAACTTTGGTATGACGACTGGCAGAAATGAACATAAACAGGAACCAATGCAGATGAGAGCTGAAATGAATGTCGTCTGCGACCAAAATGAATATTTTGACGTTTATTTTGGGAAGTGTCAACATTGGTTCCCAGCGAAATACAATTTATCATTTCAATGTTCATTCCAGGATTCTTGAAATGTCCTATTTTTATTAAGGTAAGCGATGGGATAGTCACTGTCTTTCTCAAACGGTTTAATTAGAGAAACAACTTTTCGCCAGATTGAATTATATAGAAGTATGCGTTTCGGATTTGCTATTCAATTTTTTTTATATATTTGTTTATTAGTTTTAAATGTATTTAGAATGAAGTAAACATAATAGTTTCAAAGTTGAAATGAAAAAAGCATTTTGCAAAAATACTTAGGTAGGCAGGTTTGACCAATACAAAAATGAACTTATTTTTAAAAAACGGAAAGGCGTATTCCCTAGACATCTTGACCATAGACTTTCAAAATCATCTGTAACTGTATGACTGACTGTAGCATCAACACCAAAGACGGTAGTTTATATAACCTACCCTCTCTGTGGCCTTAGAAATAAATGTCATCAATAGACTCGTAGATGATATCCTTTGCACTTAATTTGAAAGTTTTTGTTTGGGAGCGTCTTACTTGAAAACTGACAAAAGTCCTCAGCCTATTTATTTTTTTAGCCAATAGAATCGATTACCTGGAAGTCTGGCGTATGTACTCTTATTGGCGCGCTATCCCCATTCACGTAATAAAACTTGAAATGACATATTAAATATCATGCCTGGAATAAATGTTAAATATTTTTTTCGTTACAGAAAGAAATATTCACTCATAGTTCTTCCATATTCTTGTTAGAAGTTGTCTACAGACAGAATACGCTCAAACCAGATCTGCCTGTGTTCATTTCTGTTGAGGTCCTGATATCTTGCCTATTCTTCCTCGTCTACTTTCCTTCCAACTCCCTTTAGTTAGTGAACGAGTAGAATCACCAAATACTGATTGCTCAACACCCAATTACAAGTTTATCAAGCAGAGAACACCCATAATCCACCAACAGTATTTTTCATGCAGTCCAGAGTGCTACTCAAAACATTACACTTACGCACAAAAAATTATAAAAATAAATTCGATATCACATTTTACTGTAATCGTTGGCTGCATAATTGTTAGTAAATTTTTTTATGTATGAACGAGTCAATTTCAATAACCTTTTTCCGTGTCAGCAATGCAGTAAAGTGCAAAATCTTGTAGCTAGTATGAATCACAGTGCATTGTTGTATGTACTATGTAGCTAGTGAGCATAGACATATTAATTTAGTACACACAGTGGTGTAGTACTTCTACAACTCTCCATGACCGAGTCATGGTTATAAAAAAATTACTCCTTGACTGCCATAACTGGCCACGACTTTGTTCAGGCTTTCCAGTAATCAGTATAGTTTGACTTGCGGAAGATTGATACACACAAAATGAAGTGATCCTCTGCTGCGCAATAAATTTCTGATCACATCATAGATGATAAAATGTGAGATTGCATTTTACGGTGAAAAATTTTTTAGCGTAGGGGCTATAGGGTGTTACAGCGAATAATATTATATTTTTGCTAATATAGCTAACTTTTTTTGCGGCAAAAGAGTGCAATAAGATTTTCTCACATTTGTTTTGATTTTAGAATTTTCAAGCCCACTTCACCCCTCTTAGCACTATTGGGAGGGGTCTTTAGCATATCTCCTGCACCGACGCTTGAAATATAGTCATCGTCAAAAATGTTTTACCATTACGCCACTAAGTACACACATTCATACCTCCCATACAAAAGGAAAATACTACTATCATAGACCTATAAGGTTATAGATCTATTACTACTACTAACAAAACAAAGTATAGTATACAAGGCTTTTTCTGTTGCTCTTCCAGAGAGTTGAGAGCGCAGCCCAAAAGATAGTGGTGTTGGCTGTCAAGCTTTTCTTCGTTTTTTTATGATTTTTGTTTTGATAATTAACATGACGTCTCCCCCTTCCCCACACACCCAGGGGTCTAGGAGATCTAGACAAACATAACATACTTACTTTCTAGAGAAACAAACCAGATAAGATTAGCCATTTTGGGTATTCATTGTATTACAATTGTATTGTATAGCAAATTACAGTGTTTCTGTAGAATTTTGGTTTGCTGGTTTGTAAGTTGTCACACCTAGAATCGCTTTATACCGTAAGTGGTGACAACTTCCAGTGGAAGATTTATTGCCGAGAGCAGACAACATGTGCTCTTGTTGTGAAGAAGTATCCAACGTGACCAATGGAATTTTCAGTAAATATCCGGTACAAGCAAAAATTTTTGACCAATACAGACTCTCTAAATCGGCGACAGTCCAATAAAAATACACAATGCTTAGCCTGTCATGCGTCGTTATCATTTTGACTTAGAAACCAAAAGTATTCATAGAGGATTAGCGTCTACTCCACTTGCCGTCCTTTTCCTCCACCATTTAGCCGGCGTTTCTGTCAGAGCTTCTGCTGCCTCCTGTACTTGACATCAGACCAACACACCAGTATCTCGGTAATATAGGCTCCTACTAGTATTTTAATAGCCATTATTTTCATGCTGTGTGGCATAACAATTGATAATATTTCCCTAATAATATATACATAAAAATGATTTCTTCTGGTTAATTATTATTATTATTATTTATTATATTATATTATTATTATAATTATTATTTAATAATAATAATAATTGTTATAATATAATAATATAAATATGATTATTATTATTTTATTTATTATTATTAATTGTTATTCATTTTAAAATTAATAGTAATAATAAATGAATCATAATTATATATATAATTTAATAAAATAAGTTATATTTTTTTTATTATTTAGTTATTTATTTAGCTAGTCTAAAAAGTTTTGTCAATTTTTCTGGAAATTTTTTAAATAGTTTCAGTGGGTAGAAAAATATGTTGACCAAATATGCTATTGTCACATCAATAGTTAACTGTAAAAACAAGTTTTTACCAAATGTACTTTTAAGTAAAAAAAAAAATGCATGGTGAATGTCTTTGTTTTTTGCCAGCAATTAGTGTTGACGCACGCATGAAGCGACGCATGTTATATATATATCATGCGTACGCCTCAATAATTATACAATGTATTATGTACCAATTATTATGGTGGCTCATAACGTTAGACGGTTTCGCTTTCAAAGCGTATGAACGGATTTGAAATAGTCCAGACGGTTTGCAAAGCGTCTTTTACATTGAAAATTATTGGGTAATTGTAGTAAAATAGCCCAAGAAACTATGTTTAAAAACGGGCTTGTTGGTTATAATAAATTAATTGTCGGCCTCAGCAGTTGCAGGATTAATGCTATAAAACTGTATTTCCTGTCCAACAATTGTAAAATCTGCAAACCGTATAGTTGTCTTGCAAATAATTCAGACGGTTTAGAAATGATCCAGATGATTTAGAAAATTACAAACCGTATGGACGCTTTAGAAAGAGTATGAATTATTTACAAACCGTACGAATTATTTTGAAATAGTCTGAACTGTTTTAATATAGTCTAAACTATTTTGAACTGGTTGAAGAAGTTTGCAAAGCACATGGCTTTCGAACCAAAAGCGATCGTCATAATTTTATTTATAGCCTCTATATAACTTTGTCAACATAGACGTCGATCAAAAGACATAGAGCAAGTTAATTAACTGTATAAAAATGTTGTTGAATATAATCTCTAAAATGAATTTTTACATTTACAGTTAGGTTGTATTTATTATTTAAAATAATTTAAAGCAAATAATATTTATTAAATCAAAAATTTTATTTATTTATTTAAAAAAAATTCATCCGTTCAGTGTTTAGGAGAAACATTATTCATCATAAATGGACTGTAGATCTATGACCAATAGAGCGAACCAGCAAATCGGCTCGGATTTTCTAAGTTCACAAAGCGTTTAGAAGTTTTTGCAAAAGTTCAGACTATTTCAAATTCGTTCAAACGGTTTGGAAAGCGTTCAGACGTTTTAAAACACAAAAGGCAAAACGTTCTGAGCCACCATAGAATTATAAACGCTTTGCATTGGCTGTATAACATTATTTTGTAGAAGTAGCTGGACTGCACAAAAAAACAACAAGTTCTGTATCTCAGTTGATATAGACAGGTGCCATCATCAGAAATCTTGTAATTAATTTAATAATCATAAATAATAATAAATGAATTTAATATAAAATTTCTATAATTAATAAATAATAATTAAAACTAATGGTTATTATTGATGACCTTACATTTTTGCTATATCATATTTATTGCAACTAGCTGTTATCATTCAATGATGTTTTTTTTCTGGATTAACAGATATAATATTAGATTAATTATGAACCAGAATAAATTAAAACGCTAATGATAACAAATAAATAGCCGCGACTACTAACCATCATTAACCGTAGCGTTTGCTGTAAACCCATTATTTACTTAAAACACGCGGCGCACATGATAAGCCCGCGATGTGTTTGCAATGGTTGTGGTTAGGCTAATTTATATTTGGCTAGGATGAAAAATAATTTTAGTTGGGGCGTCTTTTTGAAAAACCTTCATATTATCAAAATGCATTGAACACACTCCAATAATAATACACCATTCAAATCCTAACTCCTCAGTCTATTTTATAGTCCTATAACAATATGTCGATGCCCTTAAGGGACGTGGTAGATTTTGGATAAAAAGTCGAAAATCTAAGGGCATTTTCCCAAGTCTATGACTGGAATGAGGAAAATGTTCATAGTCACATCTGTGCGCGGTAGACTACTCTAGCTATAGCAATTGGATTTGTGTCTCTGAGCTTTAGTTTGAAAGATATAAAAAAAACATGATTTTTTGGACTTGAAAAAAATCACGAATTTTCCGGGACAAATTTTTATAACAATGCTTTTGTTCATATTACACGGCGACCGCAATGGTTTTAGACTATCTAATTTATTATAATCATTATATTATTGTTATTATTATTCTAATTGTATTGTAACTGTTGCTGTAGCAGCTAGTAGTAGTGCAGTTCCAATAATAATTAGATTTATTTGAGACATTGAAAATAATTAAATTATTCACTTATTATTATCATCATCATTAATATTATAATTATGTACTGTAGAGTGATGTCTGGCGGTCATTATTATTTATTTATGAATTGATTATATATTATTATCATTATTATTATTATTATTTAGCCAATACAAATATATTTTTAAAATCAGCCTTGGGACGTTAAAAAACATATCATGACGTAGAATCATATCTTGCAGTCGCAATAGTAGTACACTTTTTTGTCTCTCATTGATAGTTACTGTGAAAATGAGTTTTAAAAATGACCCTCTCAGCACCAAAATTACTTTGTTTCATGTTCGCACTGCGGTTAGTTTTACGCCTCATTATTGATACATTTGAGTGAAATCCGCGACGCATGACCAAGCGAGCGTAATTAATTTTCGGTTAGTTACTAATTGCTTCATGATAATATATATTAAAAATAATTACGTTTTTATTTGGCAAGGGAATTATTAAATCTATTTTCCTACCTCCAGATGTAAAGGATCTGTAACAAATAGTATATCAACAGGTCGGTAATATGACAGGCTAGTGATATAACATAAACTAAAATCATATGGTCTATCGGCGCACTGGGAATTTTCTCGTTTTCAACGTGGTTTTCAAGCATTTTTTCTCACTCATGCAAATATGTAAGCAGTGCAGTGATTGGTTAATCTCATTCTGCAAAGTGTATCCTATTAAACCCTTTGAAAATTTTGTTTCTAGCAGCATATGGTCCCAAGTTATTGAAAATTTTGTAATTCCCGAACATTTGGAAAGTGAAAAAACCAGGTGCTACAAATATTTATATCAATGCTTTTGACGTGTGACGTCATATTTCGTAATCAATTTGTAGACGCTATATTATTGTAACTGTTGCTGTAGCAAGCTAGTGCAGAAAAAAGTTGTTTCCGATTAAGCAACTTGGGACATTAAAAATTGTTCCATCATTATTATTATAAATATTATTATCTAGAGTGATGCCTGGCGGTCACAATTGTGTTAAAATTGTTTGCCTCACTCTGATAGTTGCTTAGAAATGAGTGTGAGCTCATACAGTCGTGACACTGTCCACCAAAATTTAGCTACTGCAAATAATATTTTCAAGTAGCTAGTAATACAGAAAATCTTGTTGCGAAGCGAAAAAGTGAAAAATCTTGCCGTCTAAGAAGAATTTGGTATGGGAATTTTTAACGTTTTTTTTGCTGACTTGCTGTCAGAATAATCCATCACTTCAGAAGTTATTAGTAAGCTCTTTCAATGAAATTTTGATATAATTCTATTGAATAATCTAAATAAATCAGCAACACCGCATGTCAATGTGTAAATAAAACATTAATGCTGAAATTGAAACTGTTAAAACTTCCTATAATAGTTTTTTTATGGAGTTGACAAGATTTGAGCTGTAGCTTTGAGGTTTCAACTATCATTTACTAATGCGAGAGCAAACTTCAAAATCATTTGGCACACAATCAGGGGCAAAATTTTTGTAATTGCTGGATGAATTGTACAGTTATTGACAAA
Organism: Cryptosula pallasiana; assembly: GCA_945261195.1. NCBI lineage: Eukaryota > Metazoa > Bryozoa > Gymnolaemata > Cheilostomatida > Cryptosulidae > Cryptosula > Cryptosula pallasiana. The sequence continues at coordinate 10,149,476 of OX183133.1, read as the reverse complement.
ATTGTTATGTGAGATATTGAAAACTGCTTGTATATGTATTTACATATGAATCCTTTTACCCCTAAGTGCAGAAATCAAAGTGTGGCCAACTCCCCTTGTCACGTGACCCTCTGGAGCCAAATGCTTGAGTGATTAAACTATAACTTATAGAGAAAAGGTTCAATTCAACAGCTAATAATGCTGCAAATTAACAAGTTACAGCTTAAAACAACCATTCGTCTGAAAGCTCAGGATGTCCCCTAGCCCACTGGGAATTTTAAACAAAAACATTTAAATGTAAGCTAAGTAATAAGGACCGAAATAATATAGTGTTTATATGATTAGCACTTGTATTATTAAAAAATAGGAATTATTATAAACTGTTTTTCTTATATTTTTTCAACTTTCATATCAAATTTTAAATAAATAACTAACAACTTTAGATATAAGTAATAACCGAAATTTATTCATAGAATTATAATCTCAAGGTAGTTTAAATAATAATAACATAAATATTCCAAAAGAAATTATTTTTTACGGTACCGATGAAATCAATTATTTTTTTTCAAGATGAGCATACTACTTTTCACATTGTTCATAGTTCACTTTAGAGTAGTCTACAAGGAGTTTTTTGTTATTCAGTCAGACATTTATGAATAATAAATACTAGGTAAAATAAATAACAAACATTTCACTAGTTTTATTATTATTTCGTTTTTTGCCACAAAACCAAGTGGCATTTCGGTTGTCTGCCAAATGGATGGTAAATAACGCGACTGCACGCCCTGTATACCATTACAAAAGGTCACGTAAACTCACTGGCATTAAAACAAACGTTTCTGAATTATAGGGCACATAATCATTAGTAAACGTATCGGCAAACTTATCAATATACGGTACCACTCAATATAGAGTTATTCATCCGAAGGGGAGATGACTCCTTGCTTATTCCTGGCTCCAGTGTGGGCTCCAGTGACGGTTAAAGGTTTTAAACAAAATTTTACTGCCAAATTCCACTGAATAAAATATTTTTTTTTGCTAGATTGAAACAAAAGATGTTCAAAAAGGTATTACTGCAAGAAAAAGTTCATTCTATGCTACAAATATTGAATAAATGAGAAAAAACTATTTCAGCCAATGATAACTTATATGACCATTTGTGAAATTTGGCTCCAGTGGAGTGGTTCTTATATAAAATAGCGCTGGAAACGGCTGACCACACTTCGATTTCTGCACTTAGTTTTACCCCATCACGTAATACCTGAAAACATGGTTGATTTTAGAATTATTTGTTAATAAAATATTTAGTGTTAATTTTTGGTGATGTTACTGGTATGAGGCGTACTTAGACGTATTACTGCTTGTGGTAATTGATTTGGTACAAATCTAGTAGCTGCAGTTTCGTATAATACTATTTTACTTGGTTTCTATTGTGAAGTAGATTGATTTACGTTATGGCAATGCATTGGTAAGTTTTAAAAGTTTGATTCCATACGTAGCAAAGATTTGTTTGGCATCTATAACAATGGGCTAGACAGTAGCTTGGGCGATTCATTGTTTTTGTTGTGCTCACAAGTTTTTGTCACCTATTCAACTTTACCAACTAGTCTTACAGATTTGTGAAGCGTATATAATTCAAGGAATAGAGATATGAGGAAATTTGTAGGTTGACGTGTGTGTTTTGATATAACTGAAGATAAAGTCGCCCATATTTATTTTTTGTCTTGGTGTACCTCAAGTGGGTTTACTTTACCAGTATGTTATATTTTTAATTGTGATTATTTAACAGCCATGTATCGGTCGTTGATGGACAATTTCTTTAAAAGAAACTCTGAAGCCACAGCAGAATGCCAGACAGTGGAACAGCCATCATCCAGAGTCATTTCTGCTGCTGGTAAGTTGCTCTTGCAATATGTATATTCTTGCTTATTAACAGTTTTATCTTGTGCGTTTATCCAAAGTAAAATATGTGTCCAATGTTGTCCCATTCCATTTTTTGTGGCTTTTCTTATTTTTATATCTCTTCAAATTATTACAAACACTGCCCTGTACATCTTTGGGTAAAGCGTAATTGTGTTTTTTAGTTATATTCAGGGATGTAAATTTTTCAATTTGTTGGTTTTTGGAATTTTTCTCTCACTAAACTATGTGTGCTCCAAGCCCCTTTTCTGTTGTTATGATGTAAGTATTTAATATTAAAATGCTAAAAACTGGTACCCAGATTATGTGACTGAACGCTATGTGAGAGCAAGAGGTATCTTTTATTGTGACATTCAACTTGGAGCCGCAAGTACCAATGAATGAGCTGTTTCACCAGATCTATTCAATTAACGATGGGAAGAGGCAGTTCCATATCAGTTGAATGAATAAACACATCAGCTTATTTATCAAATTGTAGTCAGCTATGCATGATAAATAGGCTGCCCATAACCAGTAAGTTTATTTTATTGTATTTGTGTATGTTTTGTCTTCTTGCAGCGGCTGAAGATGTGAGCTGTGAGTTTGGTAGCTCAACATACTACCTCTACTGTGGATTTGGTGGTCTCCTCAGTTGTGGACTCACCCACACAGCTGTCGTCCCTCTCGACTTGGTCAAATGTCGTATACAGGTGGACCCTGCCAAGTACAAGGGAATCGTCAATGGCTTCAAAGTGTCAGTGGCAGAGGAGGGAATGAGGGGTAAGCAATTTGTTATTGTTCTCCTTCCACTGCGACTGTAAAGGTAGTTTTCTTTTGTCAATCCATTTAGTGAAGGGGTCGTTTGTGTGCACCCATTTTTCATTGCCACCAACTTATATCCCATAAACTCTTTATGCTGGCTGCGATTGTCTGCACAGTTGTAACAATCAATGACCCAATGACTGATTTCAGGACTTGCCAAGGGCTGGGCTCCCACACTCATTGGTTACTCCATGCAGGGAGTGTGTAAATTTGGTTTCTATGAGGTATTCAAGATCTTCTATGGAAATACCATCGGAGAGGTAAGTCTTCTGTAGCCGAGCCTGTTGATCTCTTGTGTAGTGTAACATCACCGTGTTACTGAACTTAGTGTGCAACCGCTGCTCGTTCTGTACTGTAGGAGAATGCATACCTGTACAGAACATCCCTCTACCTAGCAGCCAGTGCCAGCGCTGAGTTCTTTGCTGACATAGCTCTCTGTCCCATGGAAGCCGTCAAGGTTAGAATTCAAACCAAACCCGGGTGGGCATCTACTCTGCGTGAAGGATTTCCCATAATACTGAAAGAGGAGGGCGTAGGAGGTAACAGTTGTTGTATTGCATATTTCCTCTCGCCTACCATCTGTGTAATGGTCATACACAACTATTACTGTGTCCTTTGCAGGTTTCTACAAGGGTCTTGTGCCTCTCTGGTGCCGACAGATTCCATACACCATGATGAAGTTTGCCTGCTTTGAAAGAACTGTCGAGGCCCTCTACAAATATGTCGTGCCCAAGCCCAGATCTGACTGCTCAAAGTCTGAGCAACTGGGTGTTACTTTTGTAGCCGGTGAGTGATTGCTACTACTCTCTCATCCTGTCACGTGTCACTTCTGTCACATGTCACTACCCTGTCACATGTCACTACCCTGTCACATGTCACTTCCCTGTCACATGTCACTACCCTGTCACATGTCACTACCCTGTCACATGTCACTTCTCTCTCACATGTCACTTCTGTCACATGTCACTTCTCTGTCACATGTCACTTCTGTCACATGTCACTTCTCTGTCACATGTCGCTACTCTGTCACATGTCATTTCTCTGTCATATGTCACTTCTGTCAAATGTTGCTACTCTGTCACATGTTGCTACTCTGTCACATGTCACTACTGCCCCATGTCACTAATGTGTCAAGTCACTAATCTCACATGTCACTAATCTGTCAAATGTCATTACTATGTCACTTGTTTGTAAAATGTCATTAACCTATCAAATTTTATTACTATGTCACATGTCACTAATCTGTCAAGTATCATTACTCTCTCACATGCCACTACTCATGTAGTTTACTTTGCTGTTTCCCCACAGGCTACATTGCTGGAGTGTTCTGCGCTGTCGTGTCACATCCTGCTGATACTATAGTCTCCAAGCTCAACCAGGATAAGGGAAGTAACTTTGTTCAAGCTGCCAAACAACTAGGCATGGCTGGTGAGTACATTGTTACTTGCATGGCCAGTTACTACAACGTAATGTTGTTGTGTATTTCAAACGAAAGAGTCACAAACTTGTTTTGGGAATTGTATGTATTGTAAAATTATAAATGACAGCCATTTATGCTTTAATTCATGCTGAAAACTACAAATTATTTTATGTTGCTTTAATTTTTTAATTAATGACTTGATGATTTAGATTTGATCGTTGTACAAAACTATCTCCAGAAGCATAATTCTGTTTCTGGTAGTAAATTTCTTGGCAGATAAATTCTTCTCAAAAGTTCTAAAAGCTAATTCTAAGCTTTTAATTTTTAGTGGACCATACGTTTTAGGGCAACGATAATTAAAAACTTGCCATAATTAAAAACTTGCGTTGTCCTTTGGTATATTGATACATTGTAACACGGCTATATCGGTGGCCATGGCTAGAATAAACACCTGCATACCGAACATATGTACTAGGTCTCGGGTTCATTCCTTTATTAGTTACTTGACCATTTCGTACCACTTTGTTGTAGTCAAAAGTCTCTCAACCTACTTTGCAATATAAATATTAGCATATAATTTAATTTGCAAAGCTGAAACTGAATATAATTATTTCATTTCAAACGAGCAGAAACTCTCATCAATGCTTTCATTTTGAACCACTAGGAAACTAAGATTTGAAAGTTGAAAATAAAAATACTTGATCAGCTCGTTCAGGCTGGTAACACAATTGTGGTAGGGGTAAATGCTGATGTCTTGATAAAATGTTGCAATAACGATCTACAGCTATGAGTGGAAAATCATTGCAGACGGTGACGTTTTTACTTCAAAGCAGTTCAAATTGGTTAGAGAAGGTAACTCCATATATATATTATTATCTGTCGTTTACATAACTATGGTTTTTTATTATTTAACAAAACGGAACTGCATTCATATTGTCATAAGGATGAGTCCATTCATAATATTGCCATTACCGCACATGATCATGATATTTATTATTACAATTTTAATTATTAACCTTCTTTAGTGTGGTAAATTATCATGTCACACAGATGTCATGTTTTCCATAACAAGTATATCATAAAATATTATGTAACCAAATAACGATTACTTTATAATCTTGCTGCAATTGTTTTGCTAATTGCCTGCTACTAAAAATGTCTCAGAGAAGTGGAAACTTATATATATTATTATGGATATAATGAACCATGGCTATAACAAACTTATATGTATGGGTATAATGAACCATGGCTATAACAAACTTATATGTATGGGTATAATGAACCGTGGCTATAACAAACTTATATGTATGGGTATAATGAACCATGGCTATAACAAACTTATGTGTATGGGTATAATGAACCATGGCTATAACAAACTTATATATATGGGTATAATGCACCATGGCTATAACAAACTTATATATATGGGTATAATGAACCATGGCTATAACAAGCTTATATATATGGGTATAATGAACCATGGCTATAACAAACTTATATGTATGGGTATAATGAACCATGGCTATAACAAACTTATGTGTATGGGTATAATGAACCATGGCTATAACAAACTTATATATGTGGTTATAATGAACCATGGCTATAACAAACTTATATATATGGGTATAATGAACCATGGCTATAACAAACTTATATATGTGGTTATAATGAACCATGGCTATAACAAACTTATATATATGGGTATAATGAACCATGGCTATAACAAACTTATATATATGGGTTTAATGAACCATGGCTATAACAAAAAAATTTTGCAGTCTCCTGAAGTTTGATATCGCCATGCTACACTGTATACATAATCCTTTGAATCTGAATGTGCACATGGTAGCGGAGCTACTACTGATACGGAATAGTACTGACTCAACCAAAAGACAAAAAAAAGGGAATTAAAGCTGTTGCAGTTTTAATTTTTAAACGGCTTTGAAAGTCTCGGCACACCGGTTATTCTTGGAGGGTCTTTCTTTTATACAAATTAGCCATATTTTGGCAACTTCATATCCTGACGTTTTGTGAGTTGTTGCATATTGTAAGAAGTGTCTGTACTAGTGCGCATCTATCTCACTATGCCATTGGTAAAGCTAATAGGAGCATAACTCTGCACAGTTTCTCACCTAATCGCCTAAATTGGATTGATTACACTAATTCAGTCAAAAATGGGTGGTTCTCTTATCAAAGTGTTGGCGTGTGTCTAGATTACATTGGGTTGACGATAAATGTCACTGCACAGGGTGTGTGGTGTACATTGGTAGTCCAATCAACTCCAGTGTTTAATCTCTTAACCTTATAATAATTGTGATCATGCGACCTTATTCATGTAATTGTACGCTGAAGTACAAAAACTCAATTCACTCACTTTGGATGAATAAAATGCAGTGTTTGAAGAGAATCACTCAATTTGTCAATGCGTGTTAAGAGTTGTCTTACCTTTCGTGAGAAGACGATTCCATGTTGTTTACTTTTTAATCTCAGCTGATACATTTTACTGTTGTGTATGTCTGCAGGTATGTGGAAAGGTCTGGGTCCCCGTATCGTCATGATTGGTACTCTCACCGCCCTACAATGGTTCATTTACGATACGGTCAAGGTCACATTCCGCTTGCCCCGCCCACCACCACCAGAGATGCCAGCTAGTCTGAAGGCTAAATTAGAAAAGCAGTAATAGGCTGTGTTCTAGGGTTGGTCCTAGGGCTAGCCATGTGTACAACTAGACTTAGGTAATTCTCCGACAGGCTAATTTATATCACTACCCATTTGTGCGAGATGTGACAATAATAATCAACTACTGATGAGGCTGTTAGTTGTGTGGAAATGCTCACCTTGTACTCGGCAGTGTCAACCCCTCACCTATGGGTCCACACAATGTTTTACAATTTAAAATTACAATTTAAAATGCAACAACTTGCATATGTCATCCCTGCTTTTTGGATATCATATTTATATTTTGTGCAGGGGGAGGCGCTGGTGGTTTGGTTTGTGTCCTGATGTAATATTGTTGTGAGCATTGGATAGTAGAATGTGTTGAATGCTCTGTCTAATGCATGCTTGGTCAATAAAACAATATATTCTTTACTCTATACGTCTTTTTCTTATTATTTGCACAGTATCAGTTTATGGAACGGCCTCTCCTTTGGTTGTTAATCATTACTCACTGAAGTGATGGTAATACCTTCGGTTGTTCAGTGGGTAATCTATTGTTACTGCATTGTTGAGCACAAAAACTAATGTAAACCACTGAGGAGTTTATATAGTATCACTGGGTGATGGATAAATAGCAGCCTCTCAATATTTTATAAGTTGTGTCCTCTCAGGAAAACTTGCTCTTTATGATTGGCTACTCTTATATTGTTAACCAATAGTATTGCATTGTAATGGGTCAAGAGCATAAAGATCACCTAGCAACACTAAGCTTTCACTTTTGATTGTAAGCATGCTGCCTGCACTCTATAAAGGCAATGCCTGTTTGCTTAAAGCGGTTAAGTTGCAGCTGAACTAGCAATGGGCATGCAGGACAAGAGTTGAAGGCAATTTATGTAAGATTTTGTCTGCAACCACGACGCCATTGGAGTACAACACAAACACATGGAAATCAGGTGAGAAGAAAGCTTTCTTCTGCACATCGTTTTTCTTCTTGTAGCTTAAATGGATATCCAGGATGTGTCCACTGGTTTTTGTAACAACATGTGACATCAATCCATAAACACTGATCTCTTGAACGTAGACTGGAAACTGGTATATAAGGTCAGTTACAGTAGTGCATAGAGATAATGGTAGACCATTGCAGAGGGGTGCCAATCACTCCACTGTTTATACCCCTACCATATCAATTAAATTTGCTATTATGTTATAAGCTGTAAAGTGTATGTATTATATTCAGGATCAATTGTGAAGAATATAATATAAATAGAAAGGAAGCTAAGTAAATATAAGATGAATAGCACAAGTATGTTGGAAACTGCTAACTAATCAATGTATTACAAAGAGCACAGCTCTCACCCTCAGATGTATTTCAAAACATAATATGTATACGCAAGTTTCTTATTTATATGAGGCAGCAGCTGCCATTACCTACCCAAGGTCTGCTGACTGTTATCACTTTTTTTAGCTGTTGACGTTGCTTTGGTGTTGTCACAATTCACCCGATTATAATTTTAAGCGTATTTGTTTAAACTGATTTAGATAGTGAATGTCTTGAGTCTTGTTTGAATAACCAGCTGTACTTGAAGGTGCAACTACCAAATGTATGTTACATTCAAGCTTGCATTGCACTTCCCTGTTCAAACACGTTTACAATGCACAAATATATTATCAAGAGTTTTTTAGTAGAGAATGGAGTTACCGCAGAGTTCATCTATACCAATTCAAAAGCTACCAATAAGTACCGAAGGCAGCAAAGAATCTATAGTAGAGCAATCTGGGAGTTTACACAGGTATTTCAGTTTCACACTTTTTGCCAGTTTTTAACTGTGAATCCATGAAAGCAATTTTTCAATTTGGTTTGTGGAAAAATTTGAGTCTCTGGTCTCTAATGTTCATTCATTGCGTAGTAGTTTTTGCTGGGTCACTTTCTACCACAATCAATGACCTTCATTGATTTTAAACCAAGAACCTTGCGCTCAAAATTCATGCAAACAGCTTCACGTCTGCTTCATTTCTTACACTAATATTCTGATCTATTTCTCTTCATCATTTTGCCAAGTTCTCTTTGCGGTGAGAAATGAAAAAACAATCTCAATCACAATGATGAAATCTTGAATCACCGTCCCTGTGCCACGATATCCCTGCAAGCTCGGTAATCAATACTTGCACATAATTCGTCTGCACCTCTTTTGAGTTCTTTGACCTGACGCACTGGGTAGGCACTGTATTGTATTGTTTATCTCATTCCTGCAATTAGCAGCAATAATCAAACAATTAGCTGGATTCATAATGATTGATTGTCAATAAATTGTATATATTGGCTTCTGTTCCAAGCTCATTGCCTATAGCACTGATTTCTAAGGAGTGAAAGATCACTGGTCTTATGTAACTGTACCCATGGTGCCAAGGCTACTCTGACATGTTGCAGGTCGGCCATCAATGAACTTACAGATGAAGAGCTCAGAGATAAATGTGAAACTATTTTAACGCAAAAGATAAAAGATGGCGACAAGCAAGCGATATTTCAGCTCGGCCAGCTCCATTTCGAATGGGTAATTACTTTGCAGTGTTCGTGTTAGTCATTTGATGGCATATTAGTCATGTGGTAGCGTGTTAGTCATTCAACAGAATGTTAATCATGTTTATCACTTGGAGAGGAATAAGTAGCTTGCTTCCTGATAACGTCTCGCAAGTTGTATTTGGTGAGATATTAATGTCTGTGAGTGACAACAGACATCTAAATTAAATTTTAGGAGGCTTATGGCAAAGCTTACAAATATTTTGAAAGAGCTCCAGACAATGATATGCAATCACAATATCAATTAGGAGTTATCTACTTTGACGGTTTAGGCCTCTCCGAGCCAAACTATGTAAGTTAATGCATAATAATCATGTTATTGGAGTTGTCTTCCTTGTATATGTATTTGTTGGCTACTTGCCAATATTTATTATTTATTTTTTGTTAGTCAAAAGGTTTGGAGCATATGAAGACAGTAGCCAAGTGTTCAAAAGTGTTATGCAAGCATTTAATACACGGTGCTGAATATAACATAGGAAGGGCCTACTTCCAAGGTTTTGGAGTCAGAACAGATTACAAGGAAGCAGAAAGGTTAAACAAATAAATTACAATAAATCAGATACTTTAATATGACTTTTCTTAAAATTTAATGATAAACTGAATCACACAATGTTTGTAGATGGTGGACATTAGCTGCAGACGATGGCAACCCTTCTGCATGTGTTCTAGCGCAAAGCATGCTGGGAATGTTATATTCTCGTAAGGACACATTAAACTTACAAAAAGCAGTGTTTTGGCACTCAGAAGCTTGTGGTAATGGAAATTTGGAGTCTCAAGGTACGGGATACATCTCATGTTTGATACACAAAGTCTTGTACATTGTTGCTAGTTACATGACTCGGCTACAAATGTGTTGTGTGTTTGAAACAGGAGCTCTGGGGGTGATGTATATGTATGGCTTGGGGATGAAGAAAAACCTGGAGTCAGCATTTGAATGCTTAAGTGAAGCTAGTCAGCGAGGCAATGTGTACGCTATGGGTCACATGGTTGCTTTCTATTACAACAGGAAGTTGTACACCAAATGTGTCGATATGGCATCGAGGTGGGTTGAGAAAGTGAGAAAAAAATTGTTTGAACTAAATAAATATTATATAATGTAATGTAATATATTATATTACATATATCACTATTTTACGATGTTACACAATATTACACAATATTACATAATATTATGTAATACTATAAACTAGTGATCAATCAAATTTTTAGTTTAATCTTTTGAAAAATTTCTACAAAATGAACTTTCGAAAAGTTTTTCGTCAGAAAGTTTTTTAGCCAATCATCTATAAAAGTTACTATAACAACGTTAGCGGATTTTTAAAAACCATGTTGTGTGATAAAACTGATATAACAATAAAAAAAATTGTGGAGATCGTCCAAGATTGGTCTGATTGCATTCTCTTACTCTATTGATTGGCCATTCATCCTTAGGGTCGCCCAATTAGACAATGTGAAGGATATCTCCCAGGAGACGGAATGCCAAGAGAATTACATACGTAAAGGCATAGCAATGGCTTGTTTCTACTATGCAAGGTGCCTTGACAAGCAGCTGGGAATAAAGAACAGCATAGAATTGGCTAAACAGTACTACTCAAGGGTATGTGAAGGTGCTGACAGGAAGTACGCTGGTGCTGACATAGACATAGGTCAAACCTTTTCTTCGCTTTGCAAATGTATTAGGATTAGCACTGCTAATGATAGTTATCCCATGTTTTATTTATAAAAATTTACATTTGGCAATTGTTACCAAAAGTGAAAATTTTTATTTTTACTTCGGGAAATGCAATATTATTTTAATCAAATGTTGGAGTTGTGCACTCATTGAAGGTTGATAAAGTTTTTGATAAGTCGTAATGGGGATAGCAACTGTCTTTCTCACTCTCAGCCACCTCTAATTACCAGAAACAGTTTATTGCCGGATTGAATTATATTCAAGGACATCTTTCAGTTTTGCTGTTAGTTTGTTCTTATATTTTTGTTTATCTGCGTTAAAATGCATTCAGAGGAAGAAAAACATATTAGTTTCCAAGTAAAGATAAAAATACTTGCAAAAAACTTTAATCAGCCGGAATAATAACAAAGAGGCAATGAGTTCTGTATTTTAAAAAATGCGGAAATTTGCTTATTTCCTAAGATATTGTGACCATAGACTTCAAATACTATCCAAAATTAATTGACTGTAACATCAATGCCAAAGACTGTAGTTTGTCATCTTTGAAAGAAAACTCATCGATCATCGATGAGCTCCTGAGTCTATATATATCACTCTGGTGGGTCCTGAGGCTATAGGTGTATCACTATGTATGGTCCTGAGGCTATAGGTATATTACTCTGATGGGGTCCTGAGTCTATAGGTATATCACTCTGATGGGGTCCTGAGTCTATAGGTATATTACTCTGATGGGGTCCTGAGTCTATAGGTATATCACTCTAATGGGGTCCTGAGTCTATAGGTATATCACTCTGATGGGGTCCTGAGTCTATAGGTATATCACTCTAATGGGGTCCTGAGTCTATAGGTATATCACTCTAATGGGGTCCTGAGTCTATAGGTATATCACTCTAATGGGGTCCTGAGTCTATAGGTATATCACTCTAATGGGGTCCTGAGTCTATAGGTATATCACTCTAATGGGGTCCTGAGTCTATAGGTATATCACTCTAATGGGGTCCTGAGTCTATAGGTATATCACTGTAATGGGGTCCTGAGTCTATAGGTTTACCACTACAATGGGCTCTGACATCATAACCCATGCATTCAATTTGAGTGTATTTGTTTGGGGCACTCTACATCAAAACAGATACAAGTTCTCAGTCTATTTATATATTCAGCCAATAGAATCAATTACCTGGAAGTCCTGTGACTCCTGGTGTGTGTACTTTTATTGGAGTTATCCCCATTGGGCTGAGACATTTTGAGAAAACGTTTCGTTTTGAAATTATTATCTTATTTTTTTTCCAAAGAAAATAATTTTTTTTTATTTTTGTGTTAGTCTTTGGGGAATAGTTTAAGCTGAACTAATATTTTGTTCTCTTATTTAGGCGTACGACTTTGATGCAGACGTTTGTGCACACTTACAAGGAGTTGTCACCCATGGCAAGATTTAGAGGCCCGTTGTGTTCTCACCCATTGAGCTCTTTTTCAATCAAAGCAATTTTTAAACAATTTTTGATGCACACATCATTTGTTACATTGTTAACTATTTCCTCTGTCTTACGTTTGTTTTCTCTATCCAATGTTTATGGTTCACAGTAGCCAATCATGTGTTTTCATTTGTGAAAACCATCCAATCAGATGTATTTTTCCATTTCATTGCTCACTGTATGACAGCTTGCCATTTTCCATGTTTGCTTTCAACTCTTAACTCCATGACTGCTTGTTGGTCCAACCCTATGCATTATGGTACACTATTATCATTTTTTTATGCTGCCAAAGCAGCAGATTTATGGCTTTGCGCAGTGCAGAGCTGTTATTTCATGACTTCTCGTGGCAGAAACGTATGTAATCTTCTGATGCTCAAATATAGAAACTTGTAAGTCAACTGAGCACCGTAATTATATTCTATGATGTCATCAATACGTAATGGAGAATGATTTTTGTACATTGTTTTTGGTTAATTATTTTCTTGATGACTAACATGCCACTGAATCTTACATATATAAACTTTTCGTTATCTTACATAGAATAACAGCTTTTACAAACAGCTACAACAATCTGTGAGAAATAGTTGATAAACTGTAGAAGGAAAAGTATGGAACTAACTGAAAGTATTTCAAGAATTTGCTCGGCAGTTGAGATGAAAAACACAAAAATATTGGATTATATTGAAAATAAAAGATTATAAAGAGATGAAACAAATAGTTTTTTGTTAAAAAAATTAAAGCCAGCAATGTTTATTTAGATCTCAAATTCAGGTCAGCAACTCAAAGAACCACCAGTAACATGACGTCAATTACATAACAATAAGTGTGCCATTATCAGTTTTCTCGTGCATATTGTCAGCAGTGGTGACATTTTGGTGACATCTAATGCATAGTCAGCTGGCAGCATGACTAAAGAGCATTCGTATATTATTTAAAACATTTCTGCTGTGTCTCATATTCACTGGAGGTGGCTGTGCGACAGCATCTATTATTTAAAGATGGCAGAAACAGAATTAGACAGCGCGCTGCTAATGCTAAAGGACGTACCTCACGGTAAGTGACAGGGTATAGAGCATTGCTAGTGGAAGGTGGAAGTAGAAGGTGGAAGGTAACACACTTTACAACGGCATTTTATTGTTTTAGGTTATCTATACATGCTGCAAAAGATTCTTGGCACTAACAATAGTGAAGATTGGACTAAAGGAGTTATTCGACCTTCACTGAAAACCACATGGCCGTTATTTCTGTCTGTCCATCTGTTGGTGGGCACAATCGGAGTTGTTTCCTCTATTTCTATGTTACTGGACATAGCATACACTCGGCTGTACAGAAATAATACTGGGATGTACCTTCTTAACCTGGTTATAAACAATTTATTTGTACTTCTAATACAGCTACCGATTAACTTTGTGCTGATGTTGTATGAAAACTGGATTTTTGGAATGACCATGTGTTATATCGCCACGGTAACGCCTTATCTATTGGTCCATTGTTCTATGCTGACTTTCACATTGATGTCGGTAGATAGGTATCGAAGTATTGCACATCCCAGTAAGAAACAGATGAATGTTTTTGTGTGTTTAGTTACAATCTGGATATCGTCTGTATGCGCGGCCACCCCAATCTTTACATACATACATTATCGAGATTTGCAGTTTTTCGACCCCAAACTAGAGAATAACGGTTTATGCTGGAGCACGGGAGACGATTACAGCAAAATATTTTTTGTGACAATATTTACTCTACCTGCAGTGTTAGTAGCCCTCATTCTTGTCAAAACTACGGCCGAATTGAAGACAAAACGAGAGTTGTGTAAACTATATGAGACACAAATGAAAGAGTGTGTAGACTTAGTCGTTACAGATGTAGACTCTTCTACTGGAGCTGATTTGGATGAGAAATACAAGCAAAGAGATTGGGTAGAGAAAGAGACGACAACTCAGAGATACATGACAATGATGGCATGTCTTTGGATGGTGTGTTGGTTACCTTTGAAAATATTCTCAACGGTCAGCAGTAACACGATAGAAACAAAAGAAAACATGACGATGTTTGATATAGCGCCGATGATATTACTACCAATATCGGCATTGTGTACGATAACAACTCCCATCTGCTTCAACCTAATGAGCCAGAAGGTTGTGCCCGAATGTGAGAAAACAGATGAGAGCGACGAACGCCACGAAGAATTTGACAATAAGAGTTTGATGTACAGTAGCCTGAGAATGCATGACCAGTTTAACGCACAATTTATTTAGCACCAGTCGAATTATTTTTGTTTTACTTTGTGACGTTTCCTTTTATGGTAGACATTATTAGCGTGTTATTATTTTATTTCGTCAAACAGGAAGTATATGAATCGCTGTATTCTACAGGATATTACATAAATAAGATGAAATAGTAAGATATGGTTATAAAACATACACAGGTTTTGTCAATGTCTGTTGTGAATTATTTTAATACATTTTTTGTGCGTCGAAACAAAATACTTAATTTTACTATTGTTTATTTTTTATTCACAATATATTAATAAAAGAGAACCGATGTTACTGATATTGAACAAACATATTCTCAGTGTTTTTCCATACTCTTGCATTGATGAGTGTATCTGTTTAATGTTGATATTGAGCACAACAAATAAAGGAACACGCGATGAGTCACTATTAATATAAGTTATTGACAGGACATGCAGGTGTGGCAGGTTCTATATAATAAGCATCATTAACTGAAGAGTGCCAATAAACATATGGACACGTGTCATGTTGTGAGGTTGCATTCAATATTTCTCTGCTGAAAACGATTTGCTACATTCACTGAAACACTTGAAACTCATCTTGATCTCTATAGAACAAAATTACTCTAAACACAAAATTGTTGACTGTTTCAAATTGATGCATCAAGCCTTGGTCAAACATCTTATGAAACTTTTGTGCTTCGTTTTGAAATTAAACTAATGTTATATTTTTCCTAACTACATTGTTTTTAAGTATTTACATTTTTCTTATTGTTTACGGAAAATTTTGCGCTCGTTGAGATATTTTTATCTTCTATGCACCTATGCGTCTTGTTATCCAACTAAAGTTGTTTTAAAAGTAAACTGGCTTTGAGAAGGAATAAGTGGATTTTACTTTTATCCTCCCTGGTGAAGTTTTTTTAATGGCGTTTGGGGGTTGAACCTTGTGAACTCTGTTTTGGTTGTCACACGTTTTATCTACGAAGTTATTTAGTATATGCACATAACCCGCGATTTTATTAAAATATAATTTTATTGAAATTTTCACTCTTCTGTTTTTCTTCGTACAAAACAAAGTTCAGTCCAAACTTGTCAAGTGCAAAAAATACGTACTTCCTGTAGCATTAATTAATTGAAGATGAAACAAAGAAATAAAAACAACTTTAGACGAGTTGATATTGTATTGCATTACTGAGAGAGCTGATGGAGCTCTTTGCAGGAAAACTAAAATAATTTCTGATCCGTGAAGAGTAAAAAAAGTCTAATTGATTTATTCCAACCGTAAGTTGTCATTGTTAATTACCAAAGTTGGAGCAATTAGCAAGCTTAATTACGGACAACATTATACCATACTAAAGTGACAAGAACTCCCTGTAGATAAGCTTAATTATCTTTATTGACAACATATTCAAGTCAACTAGGGACTGTTTAATACGTGCCCAATCTAATGAAGCCTTGCCTTTGAAGAAATTGGGCCAATTAAGGAGCTGGTTATAAAAGGCAGTGAAGGAATTGCCTCCCACGTGGAGAGATACAGAAGCTATGTGACAAAAGCAGTGAAGGTAATTAGGCCTAATGAATGGTGGTATATAGCTCTAACAGTTGTTGATGTATTCATTATTGGTTGAATAGCCGAGAGACACAAACCTTTAAATATGCAGGAAAAAGAAAGCAAAAATGTTCTTTCATTTGGAATATCAAGTATTCTAGCAAGTTCCAACAAAAGATCTAAAAGTTTAGTTCTTGGCGGAAAAAGGATTAATTCAGCATTTCAGACAATACGGAAAAGTGAGACAATTGATAACACAACGGAAGGTGGTGAGGATACAGGGTCAGCAGCAGAATGTCAGCAGACAGCAGCAGCGTGTCAGGCTAAATGTCAGCTTGACAACATGTCCGACAGTTTGGCCTGGAGCCCAGCTGAGAAAGAAGAACTTGATGTTACTGGATGCAATGAAAATAGCAAATATCAAAGCAAACACGAAGAAACAAAATGTCAGACATTGTCGACTGCTGTTTCAGCGATGGCGACGTTCCCGATTATACCAGATATCGCTACACAGAATTATTTTTTCAAGTCTTTAGAGCGATTTCAGCCAAAGAGTTACGGTATGTACAATAGCCAGATAATTATGAAATCGATAGCCATGTTTTCTGTATGATGGATGGTTATTATGCCATAACAATGCTGTAAGTAACGAACATGCCACGATGCCCGAGACAAACTTTAAATAGCGGTTTTCTAATAACTGCTTTTCTGTGATGATGAAAAAAACAAGTCTGTTTTGCTATTTAAAACCGATATTGAACTACAAACTTCGGCTGGGCTGGAAAAAAATATTTCATTTAATGCTTTTGAATGGAAGTTCTATGTTAAACTTGCAGGTGAATACAGAAGGGTGGGTCACCCATATTCTAACAGGACGCCCCCTAAGCGTAAAAAGCCCAGAACTACATTCAACAGAGAGCAGATTGCAGAATTAGAGGCAAGATTCTTGGGACAGAAGTACCTGGCATCCACAGAGAGGTTACGCCTGGCTAAACACTTGCATTTGACAGACTCCCAAGTTAAAACATGGTTCCAAAATCGTAGGACTAAATGGAGGTAAGTTTTTATACTGCAAGCAGTGAAGCTTTGGATAACACAATTGAATGACTAAACTTTTTTTTATTTCAGACATAGAAATTAAAAAGTAACCTTCCAACTTTTTGCTTGAAAGCTAAACCCTTGATCTTTGGTGAGACTAGACAATGTGTTAATCATTGCACATTGTGTTGAATCTCCCACCATTTGACAAAACATGCCCGAGTAGTGAGGTAAAAACTAATAACTCTGTATGACACAGAAAGCAGGGATCTGCTTGAGTCTGAATCGCTGTCCGCAATAATCAGATTTAACTCTTTGCAGGAGGCAGACGAGTGAGGAGAGGGAAGCTGAGAGGAATGCTGCCACTAAATACATTATGAAGATGCAACAAAATGCCGCAGTAGTACACGCTGCCAACACTGCTGCCGTTATATGGCCATCACTGATGTCAGCACATATTGCACCACCAGTATCTTTGGCCAGCCCAACTACTCTATGAAGTTTTCCTACGGATCACACAACAACTCCATGAAGTCTTCCTACAGACTACACAACAACTCTATGAAGTCTTCCTACAAACCACACAACAACTCTATGAAGTCTTCCTACAAACCACACAACAACTCTATGAAGTCTTCCTACAGACCACACAACAACTCTATGAAGTCTTCCTACAGACCACACAACAACTCTATGAAGTCTTCCTACAAACCACACAACAACTCTATGAAGTCTTCCTACAGACCACACAACAACTCTATGAAGTCTTCCTACAGACCACACAACAACTCTATGAAGTCTTCCTACAAACCACACCAGTATACAACTACTATATCTTGTAGAGAACTTACCACAATTCAGATATATGCTACCACTATTTTGCTGCTACTCGGTGAATATGCCAAAAGTTATGATTCATAGTTCTCTCTATCTTCCGCTGAGCAGCACATGGAGCAGCAGATGTTCAGGACTCAAACTATACAGATTTAGTAAATGTATATGAACAAAAAATTATATATTCATAGTATAATATATATAAAACATGTATTTCATAGCGCTAAAATCTATATATTTTGTAATGTACAAGCATCATTTCTTGGCATAACAAATGTTGTTCGTGGTCCGAATTGACAAAAAGTAATTGTCTTCTCGTGAAAAGGTTAAGCAATTCCAATATAAGCTGAAGTAAAAATCAAACGGCATAAATACTATAATGATATACCAAGTCTATAAGCACCTTCGAAGACAGGTTTGACACAAATCAAATTACATATTTACTGCAATACTTGATAGCTATGGCAACCTTATCAAACTACGATGCCAGCACTAGAAAAACGACATAAAATATCAAAAAGAAAGGCTAATCAAATACATCATATGACATCATTTCCTGTACTTCAATAAGAGATCACTGTCTAGAGATGCGTGGCTGAAAGGACCACAGTCTAACGCTCTAGTTTTCTATGATTGATGAGTGACTCCTCCATTGTCGACCTATATAATGACCTATATAACACGTTTACCAATCATTGTCACCATCGTCATCTCCAGTTACTGTCCCTCGTATATTGGATTGCATCACATCATGTATCTGCTGGCGTGGATTTTCTTCCATCTCAGTGGGCACTGCACCCACCTGACCAAACATCCACTCAAGATCTGCCAACAACATTAATTGTACATTTAGTCACAAAATACACAATAACAGCATTTGCGACGTGTTCATCGAACAAAGTACAAACAAATGATAGGTGTTCATAATTCAATACGTCGAGAAATGGAATAGAACATCATAATTAGGCAATGAACCGTAAAAAATTACCAAACAGGTCATAAATAAGACAACGCCCAATTTGCAAAGTAATAAAAAAAACCTGAACTGCTATAAACTAAAATAATTTGTAGAACTGCCCTTTTAACTTAGTTAATTCTAAACAATTGTAATTATTTTGAATAATTTTTTAAGAATCTAAAACCGGTCTACTAAAGAGAACAAAATAGACTCGCTTGTTATAATTTATTTGGTGTTCAGTTTCATTCGCGACCGACGAACAATATAAATAAATGCTTAGTGATTATTTTTCTTATTCAGCGAGCTACTTTTTGTTGACCCCCGAGGTCCAAATGGAATGATTATTTATTCATTAAACTTATTGCCGATCTGTTTATTTGTTGGGTGAACAGAGGTCACGAATACTCTCATCGAGTTCTATGTGTCAAGCAATAAACGACAAGTTTCAGCTGCATTGGAGAGGGTGGGTAGTAACACGTCACATGACATAGCTACAGAGCCATACTGTACACACTCATCAACTGTGTTGTCTTTTTTTTCGCATTTCTGCACAGTTCAACGGTACTTTATATCAAAATTTTACCCTTGCCCGAGGAACAAACTCCTAATTTTTGGATATTTTTAAAGACTTGTTAGTCGTCTAATGGTTGAAAAATTTCTCATTTGCTAGCATTGGCTGATTCAAACTTTGTTGATATTAGAAAATCAGTTCACAGCTTGCCCGACTCAACAAGACTTGACTGTAAAGAGAAACACACAAAATATTTGACCGACCTTGACATTTCAAGTTCATTCCTAACAACTCGATAGCACCGATCCACTGTTTCTTCAGATCTCCGTTCCTACACAGAGAGAGAACACAGACTACAATACCATCACTGCATTACAGTCTGCACCACAGCACCATCACTTCTTCTACTCACTTGTATATGAATATTGTAGGCAGGTTCTTGTCAGGATAGTTGGGTATGCATACAGACGCCCGACCTTTTACAAACTTGGTGGCAGGAAACTTGTCCGATAGTTCAGTTATATGTTGATTAATGAGCTTACAGTGAGGGATTCTACAGGAAGTGACATCACATTACAAGCAATGTGTAGTACAACACACAACCAAGTAACTCAGTAAGTAACTGACACAGAAATGATGAAAAAAAACGGAAATAATTATGGTGAGCTGTAACTACAAGATTTTAAACACTATCTAGAATTCATCCTACCCACTCACATTCAAATAAATATTTGGCTCATCTTCCTGCCCTCAAACACCTTGACAGGAAATTAATGAGAAACTGAGTGCGCTCTCGCAGGTCAGCCAGTTTCAGAGTTGTCTGCACAACTCCAAGAGAAGACAACTTACAGCTTAATGCTATTATAAGGTATTTATGTTAAGGCTTGGCTACACTGCACCAATGTTTTGATGCCGATATAGCTATACAATGGATTTTTGCAATATGTCAGTTGCTACGCAGACAGTTGCTACGCAGACAGTTGCTACGAAGACAGTTGCTACGCAGACAGTTGCTACGCAGACAGTTGCTACGCAGACAGTTGCTACGCAGACAGTTGCTACGCAGACAGTTTCTACGCAGACAGTTGCTGCGCAGACAGTTGCCACGCAGACAGTTGCCACGCAGACAGTTGCCACGCAGACAGTTGCTACGCAGACAGTTGCTACGCAGACAGTTGCTACGCAGACAGTTGCTACGCAGACAGTTGCTACGCAGACAGTTGTACTGTGCTGATGTATCTGAGCACTTCGATAAGCTGCTATTGACTGGCCAATCATACGGCACGAAGTAAGGCTTTATGCCTATTTCATTTCCGGCAACGAATTATTTGCTCTCTTGATATCATGATAATTAAAAACCACATCTAGTGTAATGTATATTCGTCTTTTTCACAATAAAAAAAACCATTATTTTTATTTATTATTTTGAATTTCCGTATCAGTAAACCATCAAAATATTGTTATAAATTGTCATTGATTGTTGTAATTATTATTATCATTTATTATTATTAACTATTATTATTATAGTTAAATAAATGTTATTATCAATGCTAGCCATTCTATAATCCGAGTGAAATAAATTCACTTGACTGAAATCTTTTTGTCAACAACTGCATTACATCAAAATAATTTTGTTGCAAATACTGGACAAACAAGCTCTATAATATCAGGATTCTTTCGGAATGTAAAGTTGATGATATTTTTGATTAGCGGAAATGTGTTGTAAATGGTTAAACTTGATGAGCTAGAAAACATAGTTTGCTTCAGTCAATCAAAGGGTGCCGATGGGCTTTTGGTCATAAACCAGCAAGTTGGTTTGGCATACAATCACGCCTCATGGTGTACAGATGTAGCCACCTCTTTACATAGATGTAAAGTTGATAGCCTTAGGTCTATGGATACGTACCCTTCACTGTATACATGTACTATCACCCATACTTCCTCTCCAGCTTTGTTTACTTGGTCTACCCAATCTGCTTTACTGATTTCTAGAACGCTGCCAAATGTGTTCTTTTTCTGTTGCTCCATCATTTCCATCATACGTTGCCTCCTAGTACAAATGTCAAGTAATAAATAGTTGACTAGAGACAAGTCAGACATCTATGAGCTCACTAACGTTTGACTAATCAACTGCATGGTTGAGATAGAGGACCAATCAAATGAGTTGTCACATTATGGCAACCAATCAGTGGAGTGCATACCACTTACCTGTACATTTCAAACATTCGTTCATCATCCTCATCAATGTCATCTTCCAATTCATCTAATTCATCCCGACCCATCTCCTCGAAGGCTTTGCCTTGAGATCTGTGGCACATATGCAATAACCTCAAGTACACACAAACCTGGCTGGGTGGAAGTGTCTAACTATAACATCAAGTTTTACACTATAAAGTCCTATACTTTTTTTCAATAGTGTTTTCGAGCATGTTGACAATGTCATCTTCTGTGATTTCTTCTTTCTTCTCTTTTGGAGGTAGAATTCCCTTGGCTCTAAGTACGTCATTCCATTCGGTGTCTGCGTTGGGATCCTAACAAACAAAAACAGTAATGTACATAAATTGTCGATCGACGACACGTCTATCATAGCTAGCTATCTACTACATATCTATCACAGCTAGCTATCTACAACACATCTATCACAGCTAGCTATCTACAACACATCTATCACGGCTAGCTATCGACTACACATCTATCACAGCTAGCTATCGACTACATATCTATCATAGCTAGCTATCGACTACACATCTATCACAGCTAGCTATCTACAACACATCTATCATAGCTATCGACTACGCATCTATCACAGCTAGCTATCGACTACACATCTATCACAGCTAGCTATCTACTACACATCTATCACAGCTAGCTATCTACAACACATCTATCATAGCTATCGACTACGCATCTATCACAGCTAGCTATCGACTACACATCTATCACAGCTAGCTATCGACTACATATCTATCACAGCTAGCTATCTACAACACATCTATCACAGCTAGCTATCTACAACACATCTATCATAGCTATCGACTACGCATCTATCACAGCTAGCTATCGACTACACATCTATCACAGCTAGCTATCTACTACACATCTATCACAGCTAGCTATCTACAACACATCTATCACAGCTAGCTATCTACTACACATCTATCACAGCTAGCTATCTACTACATATCTATCACAGCTAGCTATCGACTACACATCTATCATAGCCAGCTATCGACTACACATCTATCACAGCTAGCTATTGACTACACATCTATCACAGCTAGCTACCTATTACACAGCTATCGGTAGAAGTATTAGAGGTAAGCCACCCACACAAAACCACTCCTGTTGTTGGAGAAGTAAATGCTGAATATCGAGGTTTAAGGCTGGCTGAGTTTATAAAATGAGAGACAAAGTCTACAAGAGCTGACCAATGAGATAAATGTTTCGATTATTGTTAGAGTAGATTGATTTCAAAATACTGTTTTTTTTAACAACTTGCAACACATCACAGGCAATGCAGTTGAGTACACAGCCTCGGTAATATAAATTTATGGAATAATAAAAGGTTTTGCAAAATTTTAAATAGTGTTTGCTAAATAATTCAACATTTTTTCAAATGGAAAGTGTTATAGGATAAGCTAAGAATGTAATTTGTTAAAACATACTAATTAGGTATTGCTAACTTGATCTAAGTGATTACTTCATTTTGTGTAACATTTTTCCAGAAAAACTTGGATAGATTTAAAACCTCTTTCAATTGTTATCGTCAATTATAGTATTAATAGTATTTAGTGCTTAACACGGTGTTGTTGTTATACTGATAAATAATAATAACGTACATGTAGCATAAATAATACCACAATGACTTCTGCTGCTACTACAACTAATGCTTTAGCTAGCTACCAGCTAGAGCCACTGCTACTACAACTGACGCTTTGATCAAAATCATCATCAGTTTTTATTTCTCAATAGCTCATATCAAATTGTTTGTTCAAAATTACTGCAGTGTCAACATTTCGCTTCATTTCAATGTCTGTAGTAATTCAACAGAAGTTGTCTCTTCTTTCTTGCAAAATAGTATTGTGTAAATAACTTCCATTCATACAGTGATGCATATCAACCATTCAATCACAACAATTCAGTTTGGTCAAAAGCTAGCAACTGACCAGTCAAACTATCTACATTAATAATAGAAATACATATTAACAATCTACTCTGTAGCTTAACAGTAAATGAAATAGATCAACATGTAATCAATTTAAAAGACACTACCTTACCTAACCCCAACAGTCATGGGATGGTGAAAGGAGAGTGAATGAAGTGAAAGTGAGCGATGATATTATTCTGTTCGAGCTATACATATGGAGAACTAACTCCTAACTGTTATTCTATATAAATTACTGAAAGTTAACCAAAGAGAAACGAGCCTACCCAACTATTTATATAACTCCACGACATTTACCCACACAATACACGACCGTAGACAACATTACTTGTATTGCTCTGGCTAGGATTTGAGGAATCGATCACACAACTCAGTAAGTTACGACAAACATTAAATCTCCGAATTTATACACAACTAAAACTGCTACTACTACAACTGTTACTACTACTACAACTGTTACGACCGTTACTGTAATCGCTGCAGGTACTGTAATAATTACTGACAATTATTAATAGGTTTTACCAACAAATATTAATAATAATTAGTATTGTGATTCACAAAGGTAATGATTAACAACAATAATTTATATTTTAAATTTATTTAAACACTGTTGTTTATTAAAGTAAGATATAAACCCACGAGACCGCACAAGGAGTACATAAATGATTGGGAACAATTACTGAGAATTAGTTCAATAATCAATTAATGTGACACGTAAAATGTCCACTGTCACATTTATGTTGAAAAGGAGGTTCTATCCTTTCCTCTACGCATGTAAAAAAAAGTTTCAATTTGACCGCTTTCCTCCTACTCTCAAGGGACTCAACATGGGTGTCTTTATGGATTTGAGTAAAACGTACTCGGCCTTTGATTTAAAAATACAGCGCAATGCCTTTTTTTCTCTCAAAATTTTCCCAATTTTTTTTTAATGATTGACTGATGAGGGTCCCACATTCGTGCGGTGTATTCTTAGTAAAGTCTTACCAGTAAGAAACACGCATTTTTTGGTCTTTGTATCAACACTTTTTTGTACTCGATGATTACAGGCTGTTGAGTGGCTTCAATTGATATATTTGTGATATGAGAATCCCACTCTGTTGCTTTGCGGTTAAAACCTAAATAGAAGTGTGATGGTACCCTCCTAAGCATTTGTTTATTCAAAAAGCATTGTGAGTTTTTATTAAATTCTGCTTGCAAAAAGGTACACTTAATTCATTGAAATTCATCTGCTAAGAAGAAGCCAAGAAGTGAAGTTATGTCGCGTTAGAAAATATTTTGGCTATCACTAGCGTTGTATAATATTGTACATCAACAACAAGTCGGAAACATGATTGGATTACTTGTGGAAGGTCATAAATGTATATGAGAAACAGGAGAGAGTCAATGTAACTAGTTTTGGCTCCGAATTTACATTTTGAATAGACACAGATTGCAGCCTACCTTGGAGCAAGCTCTCTATTTAATCAGCAACAAAACTGTCCAGAGCGATTCTTTTAATCTCAAACAAAAGTTTTTTTATTATGGTTCCCTGTATCAAAAGCTTAGAGAAGTCCAATATAATTAAATTAATGATCTTGCCTCTGTCTCGCATAGATAGATTATAACCACTGTGTACACCCATCAAGTCTGACAAGAGCGACTTTCACAAAAAACCATGTCGATAATTTGCAACAAAATTAATGATAAGCAAGTCAAGGAAACTGGGCAGTAATTATTGAAGGTATGTCGACTAACTTTTTTGAAAATTACTTACCATTATATATAATTATTTATCAATAATAGTTATTATTGCTATGACCTTACTGTGTTTAATTAATTAACTTGTTAATCATCATAACGCAATAATAATAATAATAATAAATTCAACAGAATAATAATAAATAATACCATCAACAAGTTACAACACTTTGTAATATAATAATGGTAGTACTAAATTATAAATTAACCATATCAATAAAACATTCATTCAACATCATCATTATTATTATATAATATCAATTATTATCCTTATTTTGTTATTAAAAAAAAGAGTAATCGACAAAAAAGTTAGTGATGATGATCATGAAGATAATAATGAATTGAATAATAATTATTATAAATAAAATGAATGATGATCATGATGATGTAATAAAATAAATGATATGATTGATAATAATAATTATTATTCAACAATAATAACACTAACTATCACTTAGTACTACTATTAATTATCTATTTATTATAATAATAATAATAATAATAATAATAATAATAATAATAATAGTAACAGTTGTTGTTGTAATAATAATAATACTTTATTATTTATTAACTAATAATAATAACAATAAATAAATAATAATAATTTTACAATATATATCAATAACTATTATCTTATGGAATAATATAACAATAATAAATAAATATAATAATATATATATTATAATAATTAATAATTAGTAGTAGTAGTAGTAGGGTTTATTATTATTATTAATAAAATAATTAATAAATATTAAATCATCATCATCGTCAATAATAATCATCATCATAAATAAATAAAGATTTATTATTAATTATTATGATTGTTATTATTATTATTATATTATTATTTAAAATTATTATTACTAGTAGTAGAAAGAGAGTATTATTATCATTTATAGTAGTAGTTACAGCAGTAGAGTAGTATTATAATAATAATAATAATAATAATAATAATAATAATAATAATATTACGATAGTTGCTGGGTTCATGGCTGATCGACTAACTCTGAGCATCTACTTCTTATGTGTTTTGTTTTCATTTGTAGTTTATAATAAAATCAGTTTGGTTAATTACACTTTTTCTAACCATATTTGAATTTGATTATTATTATTTATTATTATAGTAATCAATATCAAGTATTTTTTTTATTTTAAACAATATCATTGATTTATTCAAAAGTCACCATTGTTTTTTTTCTTCATTTTCTTTCTTCTTGTCTTATCCGTGCATAATAATAATTTTAGTCAGAGAAATGTGAAACAAAAAACTAGCTAATAAATAATGATAGTAGTTGACAGTCTGCTTATAACAATTATTTGTGCATTATTATTACCGTTAGTAGATTGTTGTAATATATATATAATAATAAGCGTTTATATATATCTATATAGGATACAGCGAACCGTGCTACGCGTAAACGAACATTTTTGCGGTTTGTGGTTTGCGGTCGAGACAGGAATGCAATATTTTTTTAGCTAAGAGTACATTTTTTTAAAAAATAATTAAAAATTCCATAAATACTAGCTATGGCAACAAACTTGGTATCAATAGAATCACCCAAAATTCCTTTTTAATTTGATACTACTTTCAATAGTGTAAAAAATTTTTGAGTGTTTTTTTTGCTCTTGCTAAATAATAATAATAATAATAATAATAATAATAATAAATAATAATAATAATAATAATAATAATTAAATAGTAAATTTAATTATTAATAAAATAATAATTAATAAATAATAATAATCTATATAATATATTTATATATTATAATTATTATTATAATAATAATAATAATAAATAATAATAATTAATCAATAATAATCATCATCATAGATAATATTAATAACAATAATAATGTAAATTATTTTAATACTACTTACCTCGAATCTTACCTCGATGATTGTAGAACACTCTAATAAGAAGCCCTAGGGCATATAGGGGAGTGCCTCATATATTAATCATTTGTGAGCAAAAACCAGTGGTTTAGGCAGGGGTAACAGCATATAGCTATCGTTAGGGTTGAGTATTGGGTGGCCCAAGCCTCAGGTCTCTTACAGTCCTGGGCAAGAAACTGTTGTGGTACAGTTTGGAAGAAGCAAAAATTGCTGTTGGTTCTCCCCGCGTAGCAGCTCTTGTCACCATGGTGGCGTTGGCTCGGTTGTCGATGACCTCGTCGTACGCTGAGGATAGGGCCTCATGTCTTTCTTCATCAGAGAGGATTCTCATCAGCAAAGAGAGTCTGTGTTTTTTTCTCCTGTCTTTGAGGGGCTGGAGTTCTAGTTGGGAGCGGGCATCAGTTAAGCCGCGCCTTCCTTTTATGCCTTTGACAAAGCGTATAGCCTTGCTTTGTGTCAGCTCGATTTCTTCTGTTGTAGGGTTGTCAGCTGGGTCCCAGAGAGTGTCAGCATACTCTAAGACAGGCCTGCACAGACTGGTGTATGCCAGCAGTTTGGCTTTCTCTGGGGCATTGTGGAGAGCAAACTTTATACTTCCTAGGACTTTGTTGGCAGTATTCACTTTGGCTGTGATGTGTCTGTTGAATTTTAGGTCTGACTGAAATGTCACACCTAGGTATGTTGTTTCTGGGACAGACTTAAGTGGGACACCGCCCAGCGTGTAGGTGGGCGGCACTCTGCTGTTGTTGCCAAAGATTATGACTTCACATTTGGTTGTATTGAAGGGCATCTTCCATCTTTCAGACCAGTCATGAAGGGAGTCAATGTCGTCTTGGAACTTCTTTTCATCGTCGTCACTCCGGACAACAGAGTATAGCAGAGTGTCATCTGCGTACAGACTAACATTGCATGTCACTGATTCAGGTAGGTCATTAATGTAGATGAGAAAGAGTGTTGGCCCAAGGACTGAGCCTTGGGGAACACCAGATGTAACAGGCAGCTGGGAAGAGCTAGAATTCTTGACGACAACTCTCTGACTTCGATCTGTGAGGAAGTCCTGTATCCAGTTCACTATATGTGGGTCAATACCTTGGATCTGTCTTATCTTCTGCATGAGTAGGTTGTGGGGCACCTTGTCAAATGCTTTTCTGAAATCAAGCACAACTGCGTGAGTGCTGTGTGATTGTTCTGCGGCCCGTACCAGGTCATGATATGTGGAGCACAACTGGGTCTCGCATGAGAGACCTCTACGAAATCCGTGTTGTCGGTTATAAAGTACAGAATCTAGGGTTTTGTTCAGCTGGTGTAGGACTATATGCTCGAGCATTTTGCACGGGATGCTTGTAAGTGATATGGGTCTGTAGTTTGCTGCTTCATCCTTTGGACCTTTCTTGTGAATAGGGGTTAAATAGTCGTTAAATTACTCTTACCCACATTGTTACACTCTAAGAGTGGAGAATCCTACCTGCATGACTGTATGTGTTGTTTGCTAATTATCTTTGTAGAACGCAGCCAACTTGTGAACAAAAAATTGTGAATCAATGAAAAAAAACTACTGCAATAATAAACTATTAAACCGGAACACTGTAGCATGACTCAACATGGACATTTCGACTTAAGCACCATTTGACGACAATCCAGAATGTTCCGTAAATCTTTTTTCATATTGGGGCGATTAGTAGACCGAATCATCGAAATATACTTCAACGAACCGAATAAGCCGATACTAACTCGTCGACCTTCTCTAAGGCCTTTACCTCACCAAAAACATGTGCATGTGTGATCACCGAAATTAAAAAAGAAAATTAATAAAACTACTTTACAGTGAAGTTTCAGGCTTCCAAATATTATGCATCTGCCTACTTTTATTGTTTCCATTCATGTCTTTATTTTGAAAAAAAAACAACCATTGATTGTAGATATAACAACAGTTACTATTTTTATAATTATTATTTATTATTCATCAATAAATAAATAAATTATTATTATTGTTGTTGTTATAATAATAATTATAATAATAATTAATAATAATAGCTTTAATTAATTAACATTAAGTGTTGTTATTATTATTAATAATTATTATTATTGTTTTATTAATAATAATATTGTTATAATAATAATAATTATTATATTATTATTATTGTAATAATAATAATTATTATTATTGTAATTGTTGTCGTCAATGTTGTTACTACATCACTACTCTTACTCTTCTTCTTTAGAACATACTAGAGCTTGACGCAAAGGGTATGCCTCATTTGTTACCAGGTTTTGATCGAATATATGCTGCGGTCAGGTTTCATTCTGTTGCAGCACTAATAATAATGTGATTTAACAAATCTTACTTAACTTATTGATTTGTCTTCATCTCTCGTACTGTTCGTGGTAGGAAGCTGCCATGATACGCTGAGGATTTGGCATATATATGGTTGGGGGTTCACCCCTGGCAGCAGCTCTAGTTACTGACACGTCTGGCGGCCTTGTATTCATAAGTTCGTCATAGGAGCTTGTTAATGCCTCGTGACACTCTTCATTTGACAGGACTTGGAGAAGCAGATTGTGTCGGCTTATTTTTCGACGTTTACTAAGATTGTCAAGTTTGAGTGTATGAGGTGCTGCAGACATGCTATCCCTGCCTTTCAGATCACATATAAATCTGACGGCACGGTGTTGAACCATTTCAAGGTCATTTACCTGGTACTCAAGAACTGGGTCCCATACTGACGAGGCGTATTCAACATGCGGATGACAGGCTTTTGTACGCAAGTAATTTGGCATGTTGAGGGGCGCCATGGAGGGCTCTTTTGACCATACCTAGCTGTTGTTTAGCTTTAGTTACTTTTTTTTTGTTTGATGTGAGTGTTGAACTTTAGATCATTCTGAATTACCACCCCAAGACATTTGCTCTCTTGTGTAGTGACTAGTTTGGTATTATTGAGAGTGTAATCCGCATCAGGTGCAGTAGGCCTTTGATTGAAGGACATGATTGAGCATTTGGTAACATTAAATGACATACATCATGTGTCAGTCCAAGTTGACAGGGAAGTGATATTAGACTGAAAGTCTGTGTGATCATTGGCTGTGTTAACTGTCTGGTACATTAGAGTGTCATCAGCAAACAGGCTTACTTTGCAGCTAACATGATTAGGTAAGTCATTAATATAAACCAAGAATAGGGTTGGCCCTAGAACAGAGCCTTGAGGCACGTCTGATGTTACAGAGGTCTCAGGCGAGTCGTTCTGTGCTACCACCACTCTTTGTTTGCGATTGCTGAGGAAGTCGTGTATCCATATGAGAATTTTACTGTTTATGTGGGTAACCGTTGACAGCTTGCTCATGAGGAATTTATGTGGGATCTTATCAAAGGCCTTGGCAAAGTCCAACACCACTGCATGAACAGTCACCTCTGTCCACACTACGGGCAATATCATGGAATGTTCCACATAGTTGAGTCTCGTATGACATACCCTTACGGAAACCGTGTTGGTGACCATGCCGGAAGCTATCTAGTGCTTGATTCAGATAATGCAACACTATGTGCTCCATAACCTTACATAGGATGCTCGTCAGCGATATCGGTCTATAGCTGTTCTGTTGGTCTGAGGCACCTCTCTTATGAAGCGGATTAACATGTGCTAGTTTCCACGCATCGGGGAGTTTGGAGCTATACAAAGAAGCATTAAATATGTGTGAAAGACAACGCACTGTCATGATTGGATCAACTATGAGGTCTTCCTTGCGTATACCATCAGGCCCAGCAGCTTTACCATTCTTCAACTCATGCAGGAGCTTTATTACTCCTTCTGGGCTTATTTTGATTTCATCAGTATTACTGACATGGTAGACTGGTTCATCTGTAAGTTGGTGTAGTGTGCAGAATTGCCCAGAGAAGAATGTATTTAGTATAGTTGCACACTCTTTTGGATCATCAGTATGTGCACCATCTGCATTAAATAATTTTAGAGGCGGCTTAGCTGAGTTCTGCACTCGTTTGAGATGTTTGTAGAATGGCTTGCTATTTCCGGCCTCTAGAGGTTTGCAAATTTTATTTTCAATATACGACTGCTTTATAGATGCAAGCTGCTTCTTGCCGCTCCGTCTCTCTTCGTCGTACTTATGCTTGAAGAAAGGGTTGTGAGGTTTTGTGTTTGTTATATGTTTGTCTTTGTTTTTTAACTATTCTATGTGCAGATCTGTTGAACCATATTGGTTCATTCGGGATTTTAGGTTTCACCTGCATGACAGGGACCGGCTTGTCTATCGCATTTTTAAGTTCATCAACGAATACGTCCCACATAGTGTTCACATCAGTCATATTGGCAAGGTCATTATCTTATACATACATACTACTTAAAAAATAATACTACTATTTACTACTATAACTAACAACAACAAATTATTGTTGTTATTAATTATTATTCATAACTATAACGGTTATTATTATTTATTATCATGATAATTAGTATAATAAAATAATAATAATAATTATTATATATTATAAAAATAAATTACTCATTATTTTAATTATTTTTATTAATTTATTATATTTAATATTATTAATTAATTATCATATCAGTACTTACTAATTTACTTCTTCTTTGTTTGTTTACTTCGTTATTACTTACTGTAACTATATTGTTATTGGAAATAATTATTTGAACCTCCCTGACATTGACCGGACAAATCACAGGCGGCTCCAATCTACTGGCCTGGCGGTGGGTGGATGAATGGATTTGAGTGTATAGAGATGAAAGGGAGAGAGAAGGTAAGACACTCCAAAAGGCAAAATAATATGTAAAAAAAAAACACCACTACTCTAAGCTTGCGTTTTAATTCAACTGTGATCAAACTTGTGAGATATAAAATTGTAGGAAGTTGCCATAAAGTCTCAATGACGAAGGGAATGCTAACAGTTATAACATGGAAGTCTATTTTCCCACCTACCAGTGATATGAGAAACTAAATTATTTTGAAAAGTCGACAAAAAAATGGCATGTAACACCCTTCCTTGAAGCGCACCACCAGGTGAATAAGTATTAGTAGATATACTCGCTGTAAAGAGCAAATTGCAATTCAAACAGTGATACAAATCTGCAGGGTTTAATATCACACCCCCGAATAATTCTGCTTAACACTTCAAAAAAAATTTGGAAATGGGCCAATCATATTGTGATTTCTGATTTTAACAATTCCATTATTGTTTTATTTTGGAGAAAAATTTTGTGCCTTATGGAAGGACATGCCTGAATAATTTTTGCATTGTTTTGACCAGCGAGTTTGAGCTACAGGTAACACATCTACAGCTTTCATGCAATCTATAAAGTGAAATTAACTATTCAGCAGTCTAAATCAGAGCACAGAGACATTTGGGAAAATGTAAATACTCATTTTCTCAAATTTTGTAGTGTCTTACCTTTCACTCAATCTTCTCATATACCCTCTTTAACTATCCTCCCCCACCACCAGGCCAGTAGGTTTGAGCTGCCTGTGGGACAAATCAGGCTGTAAAGTAGTACACCCAATAATAGAAAACACCTATACCCAGTTTATAAACATTTTGTTACATACATGAAAACTGTCTCCACCAGCTAGTCCAAAAACCAACTCACATCATGGATAATACGCTTGACCTGCTTTGGACGAATCACCTCACCTCTATCTCATCTACAGAGGTTATCATACTAGCCTCAGTGACCATTTCATTATTATTGTTATCAATACATTGGTTAAACATTGCCCTCCTCCTTCCCTCTCCGACATGACAATAGGTATTTTCTGAGAGGCAGATATAGAAGCTTTTTGAAAGGACATGCAGTCATCGGAACAGCAGTGGAATAGCATGGATGATGTAGAGGAGATGTGGAACACTTTCTTAGCCAGTTCAGACTCGCTGTTTCCAAATATGTCCCCACCAAGACCTTCAAAACCAAATGATGCAACCGACACAAGTGAATGAATAAACATGCTGAAAAATTACTAGCTAAACAGTGGCCGCTGCCTCCTGTCCTTATATCTTCCTGTGGCTGCCTCCTCCCGAGATTGCCTAGAGAAAGCTCATCCAAAACCACTCTTTCAAATGATACATTCCTAAAAACAGGAATCCATTTAATCAAAGTGTACTTATTAGGTTTTTATTATTAGATGTCTGCAAAACCTTATGTAAGGATTTGAAAAAGTCTAGTACAGCAATATGGATTGGTGTCCAGAATGAGCATATACCATAATATCATGGTATTGACCTGCTTGTTGGTGTATAAAAGGTTTTTTCTAAAACATTATTGGACTATATGAATATAATTTTGGATGATGATAATCTGGATTCTCAGGATTGTAATCCACCATTTTGCGCAATCTTTCAGATTTAGAAATGGCACAAGTCTGTAATTTGTTGAACTTTTCTTCTTTTTTGTCAATATCATCCACGTTTGCTACCTTTCAAATCGCAGGTAATTTCACACTATCAATGGAATACTGAAAAAGTATGGTTAGTATTTTAGGACAAAAGGTGATATTGACATGCAAGGTTTCTCACCTAATTGTTTAGAATTGGACAGGTCTATATAATTTTGCGTTAACTAGTTTGTGGGATGTATGATGCAAAGTTGTCCGAAAAGAATGAAACATATCAGTTTGATAAAACTCATTACTCAGATCACCTTCAGCATCACCTGTAGATCACTGGTCCTACCTTTCTACACGTTTAAGAATGAGTAAAGAAGAAAGTTTGCTGCTGTGCTGTAGATGTGTATCGTAGAACCCCTTAAAAAATTAACTCGTATTTTTTTTTCTTACTGCTTTCTTGTTGGTTCTTTTTGGTTTTATATTTCTGTAAAAAAAAGTTTTCGATTTCGACGTTTTGGGTAGGTTTCTTTGTTTTCTGACAAAATTTTGACATTTTTTATCGCACCAAGAAATTTAATAGTATGAAAAAAGTTATTAATAATTACTGTGAAACAGGTGGAAAACTTGCTGAGCCCCATCAAATGATCTTTTAAGAATTATTTACTTAGTGTACAGTTAGCGAATGGATTCTGAATCAGGATGTTTATAATCTCACCACTTACAGGGATCACAAACAATGCTTTTACATAGGACAGTTCAAAGCTGACCATACAGTGATCACTAAGCCATGGGTAATGTCCATACCTAGACTTTTATGTTGCGATTGACTGAAATTACCCTACAGGATGAAATTATTAACGGAAGTTAGTTTCGCGAGTTGTCTTCTCACTGATGATTTAACGGATATTCTTTTTCGCGAATCGGGAAATCTTTGCGGTAGGAAAAGACAACTTCACATATTTTTTTATGAATCCGTCAAAAAATCGAGTAAAAATAAAAATTAATGTAAAAATGGCATTAATTTTTAATAGAAATAATATTTCGCAAATTTAGAACTCGCGTAAATGCGAAATTAACTTCCAACGAATATTTTCATCCTGTAGGGTATATCTAGAATGTTTCCTAGTACATGTGTAGATTGTTTTACTACTTGCCTGTGCGAATTTTCAGTCTACAATCCGGTGAACTACCTTTCTGTTTTATTCTTTCACCGTGTTTGCAATTTGATCTACATCCGGTGTATTAAAGTTCCCTATCGTTACTTTATTTGTTCTAGGGTATTTACTATTGAAAAAAAATCCAAAAGTTTTCCAAGAGGTTCAATATCATCTTCAATTTAATTAGGAGAATTATAAATGCATATAATTAAGGCGTCTTTCGCATAGCTGTTTATCATTGGTAACAAGAGCGACGGCTTTGCAACAGCTTTAAGTAGCAACAACCTGAAGAGAATATGGCGTTACCATGATATCTGCAAGTGAAGTAGGAACTCTGTTACTAATGGCAATTGAAACAATCATGATTCTTTTTATTAGACAAAACTTTGTCACAATGCTACTGATATATATGAAAAAAATAATCAGAAAACAGGGGAGTAATCTGACGGAGATGCAGAGACAGGCCTCTTGCTTCCTTTTTTCAATTACTCATTGATTATTACTATTCTTGTGGTTATTATTAATAATTTATTAATATTATTATTTAATTCAAAAATTATAATAGTTATGCATTAATTTATTATATTTTTTAAAGACGATTTTTATAATAAAGACAATTGGCGAGTATCTATTATTAGTAAAAATAATAAGATAGTTATTTGTTGTTATTATCAATAGTCAGTATTTATTTGATTTTTTTGAAGCAGTATTAGACTCTTTGCTGATGTATTTCGTAATACCAAATATATGCACCTGTTACAACAAGAGAACATCAATAGAATCTTAGCCTTCTAAAAAGTTGAATACACTTTTGCAACGAAAGGTATCTTATTCCTTAGAGATAGTTTATAATATTAGAATAATAAATGTTGACATACCACATTCATTTCAGTAGTATGAGGACTAATCCAAGTAGCAAACCTGTACTGTTTAAGTAATATGCTATCATTATTCTAAGCCAATTGAAACTGGTAAGACTAGGCTTATTCTATGCTCAACTTCTCTGCTGGATGAAATATATATTCTTGTGTGCACTGCTCCATTACACATGTATCTTGGGTGCGCTGCTCCATTACACATGTATCTTGGATGCACTGCTCCATTACACATGTATCTTGGGTGCACTGCTCCATTACACATGTATCTTGTGTGCACTGCTCCATTACACATGTATCTTGGGTGCACTGCTCCATTACACATGTATCTTGTGTGCACTGCTCAATTACACATGTATCTTGGGTGCGCTGCTCCATTACACATGTATCTTGGATGCACTGCTCCATTACACATGTATCTTGGGTGCACTGCTCCATTACACATGTATCTTGTGTGCACTGCTCCATTACACATGTATCTTGGGTGCACTGCTCCATTACATATGTATCTTAGGTGCACTGCTCCATTACACATGTATCTTGTGTGCACTGCTCCATTACACATGTATCTTGTGTTCTGCTCCATGTATCTTGTGTGCACTGCTCCATTACACATGTATCTTGGGTGCACTGCTCCATTACACATTTATCTTGGGTGCACTGCTCCATTACACATGTATCTTGGGTGCACTGCTCCATTAGACATGTATCTTGTGTGCGCTGCTCCATTACACATGTATCTTGGGTGCACTGCTCCATTACACATGTATCTTGGGTGTACTGCTCCATTACACATGTATCTTGGGTGCACTGCTCCATTACACATGTATCTTGGGTGCACTGCTCCATTACACATGTATCTTGGGTGCACTGCTCCATTACACATGTATCTTGGGTGCACTGCTCCATTACACATGTATCTTGGGTGCACTGCTCCATTACACATGTATCTTGGGTGCGCTGCTCCATTACACATGTATCTTGGGTGCATGATATGAGTTGAAAATATTTTGTAGCAATCTTAAATTACATTCGTTTTAGAATGTTTTTTCTTGCTGTCGGAGACGTTCTTTTTGTGTTAACAAGAGAGCCAAATTAGTTTATAGCGGGCCAGCCATTCGTTCGACAAATGGATATTAGAAGTGCACAAATATAACAACCTTTGCAAGTTCATAGATGGCTGACATACAATGCTTTGTATATGGCATGAAATAGTGCAGGTTATGCCCTGTTCGATGTTACGCATAAACTAGTGGAAGTAACTAATTGTACAATCAGCATAAGGTCAATCATATAGCAACAGTTGATTTCCAGTAGTTTGCGGAATCATTACACTATATTTCGTATATATTTTGATGTTTTAGAAGACGTGTAATGTAAAAATATGAAGTTTGAAATTTTGTAATCAGCGTATATGTATGCAGGTAAAGATTTGGGGTTTTAAGAAGCCGAGTTCCATGGATCCAGACTATGAGCAATATGGTGGTAGATCAACACCTTCCACTCACACTAGTAGTGACACTGACGTCAATAAAATTGCAAATCTACTTGACACACATATTTCTGCCGAGATTGATGGTCTTGAAAAGGACATCTTTGAGACGGACAAACGATTGCATGAAACCAGACTGATTCTAGACAGACTGCGAGCAGCTATGTTAATTTCTTTTTATAAAAGAGCGGAGAATAAAGTTACTCAACCGGCTTCTCGGGGTATCCACCCAGCGGTTAAGCCAGAAATTGGAAAATCTATTCCTAATGCAAAGGACTTTGAGTCATTTAAGGCAGCGGCAAAAGGGACAGCTAAAGGAAAGGTCAGTGGAAACGGCAGCAATCAGTCTTGGTGGCAAAGTCGCTATGGTAACAGTCAGCATAGAGTGATTGTTGGGAATGTCTCCAAATATATTCCTGTAGATATGAGGCAGAGAAATGACCAGGTGAGTTATTGACATTATTATTCTTATTTACCAGCTCGGTCGTGGATCTTATATCAGCTATCTACAATGCCTGTTTTGTTCATCAATTGCAGTCAACCCACAAATGGATGGTGTACGTACGCGGTCCAAGGGAACATCCAGATATCAGCCATTTTGTCAAAAGTGTCTGGTTCTTTTTACATCCTACTTACAAGCCAAATGACCTGGTGGAGGTCACTTCACCACCGTTCCATCTTACCAGAAGAGGTAGGCTAGATCTAGTTGGTGAGGTCCACAGGCTGTAACTGAGTTGCTGACAATGAATTAATCATACAGCGCCTCTTCTCTGTAGGATGGGGAGAGTTTCCCGTGAGGGTACAGTTGTGTTTGAGAGATAACAAGGGGCGTAAAGTGGATATCATTCACCATCTCAAGCTAGACAGAACTTACACTGGAGAACAAAACCTCGGTGCTGAGACCCACGTGGATATACAGGTTCAACACGAAAGACTGGAGGCACCTACATCAGACTTACAGGTAAGTTTGTGGTGTGCACAGAACAGTTTCTTATAAGCCTTGTGCAGAAGGCTAGTAAACACACTCTGTATGTCCATGTTCTGCATTTCCGGTGTGATTTGCAAACATGGTCTTATTGAAACGTAATATGAAAATCTGCTTGTCTCATCAATTTGATGATTATAGTGGTATGCAAACGCTTGTTTTACCTACATTGAAACAACAGGTGTTTTTGGCTCAGTTAACTTGAAGCAACGATCGGAATGAATCAGTCGATTTTTCTTGTGTCGGCGAGTAAAAAAATGAGATATTTTTATGCCGCGGCTTCAAAAATAATTAGCATCAGAGTGTTTAAGAGAAATAACGCTTATATAAAAATTATGAGTTGTCTTTTCTGGATTGATGTGTTGAGAAATAAAACAGAGCCGATTTATGGTAAGCACTATTTACGTATGAGATACAGCAACAAATCGCCATCCTATAAGCAGCAATTGTCGATGCATAGCCATTAACAAAATTTTTCAATTAATTATTATTATAATTTATGATGTTGCTTATCTGTGTGCCATAGCATCCATATATATTAGTGATGTCAAAATAATTCTTCCTTTGTTTGCATTGTTGTTTTAGTAGAAATAATCATTTTCGATTATAATAATAATTATAATCAATATTTTATTATAATTACTTTATTATGTTTTCACTTTTTTTTAGCTTGCGTGGCATACAGTTGTTATAAGAGAAGGCAGCTCAATAAATCTATTTTTGCACGGCTACATGTTTTACTATAATCGCATTATCGAAAATTGCTCCCAGCATTGAAAGCGCTTCAAAATTAGCGGAGTTCCTCAACATAATAAATTGATGATTCCTTTGGTAGATGCGTAAGTGTCACATTGCTATTAATTATAGCAAAATAAATAAAAATTATTAGTTTTTCATAGCCAAACGATACTTTGGCTAGCTATTACCCAGCATCTAACAAAGGAATCATTCATTTATTGCGTTGAGTACTATCAGTGACCAGTATACATTGTTTCTACGCAGTCAATGTAGCTAAAAAGTTCTTTTACATACCAGTAATACTTATCAAATTGTTAAAACAAGCAGATTTCTCACTATGTTTCCGTTAGCCATTGTTTGCAGATGACCTCGAAAATGCAGCGCATGTGCATAAATAGCTTTCTGCGCAAGGCTTATTGGAGTTTCTTCATTCTCTTCTCTTTGTATTGTTGCTTGAGCTGTTATAGTAGGAATTGTTCAACATGAAATGGAGGTAACTCCACCACTATTTTGTGTAAAATCTTACAGTAGTATTTTTAAAGATAACACAACTTCAAGTTTGCTTTGTGTAGTTTATCAATGGTAATCTCAGTGGAAAGATGACAATAGTTGTTTTTGCTAAACTCGTAGTCCTGGATGGGTGTTTCAGAATAAGTCATTCAAGTGAGCAGCTCAGAATTTTTTGCGCTTGAACTTCTACTACAATCACCTTCACAAGAGTTGTGAAAAAATTTTTTGAGTCTCTATGGTGAATTTTTGTTAATTACAGCCGTTAGTGGCAGCAGATGCTAACACAAGCACTTCAGTTCTTGATACCACAGACACAACTACTAGACATGCTTCTCCAGACAAGAAAACCCAGACGTCTGAGGATTGTGTATTATTAGCTGTGGTTAAGTCCGAGCCCATCAATGGTGTGGGAGCGGTTAGACCAGGGGACAAGCGAGGCATTGAAGGCTCTATGGAAGATCAACCATTGAGTCAGAGGGTCAAGGTAGAACCTCAGGATGAGCCAAGTACTGACAGCATTATCTATACTAGGAGTCCTTTTACTAATGGCCTGAACACTGACACAGCGATTGAATTATGCAGTAAGTCTTCATCTACTAAAATCACGAATCATACGAGTGATGTAGCTGATACTTCAGATCCGAGAAGGCCAATTTCCAGCAACCCAACCAGCAGTACTTCCCATCAGACAGGTGTAAGAGCAGACAATTCCTCAAGTAGCCAACAATCTAGATATGTAATAAAACTACCAACCTCCTCTGGAGACTCCCGCACCATTGCACTCAAGTCTGTCAATGCAGTACAAAGCAGACCAAAAGGAGTTTCCCTTTTACGTCCATTTTATTCGTCCGTGAAAGACGGTAGTGTACGTGGAAATGTTCAGACCGCTGCGCCTCGTAACAATGGTCCTTCTCCGCACAGCTTGCTGAGGCGCTCTGTGGTAGTCACTGATAGGCGTTCTTCCGAGCAGTCTTTACTCAAAAAGTCTTCACTTCAAGCACCAGCAATTGTTACCTCACAATATAAAAGAGCACAGAGTTTTAGTGGGAGCGCTGTCGCGGGACAAAACCTTTCCTCAGCTGATGCTGCCAGCACAAGTAGCACTTCAGTGGATGTCAATAAGACACCTCTACCAGTGTATGTTAAGTGTGCACTGCCTGATGGTAGAGTGATGCTTATCAGGAAGCAAGTCATAGATGAAACCAAACAAAGACAGCGCAGCAAAGACAGGATGTTGAACAGTAGTTTTGTACCAGATGCTCGAGGGCGTGTCAACGCTGTTAAAAAAGGTAGAAACATTTACTTTGGTTTATTCTTTGTCATTTCTCCAACGATTACCATGTTACTGTTTAATAAAAACAAAGTTACGTGAAACATTGAACATCCGTGGATTTCAAGATGAGAAATTATGTGCTCTTTATGTTAATTCAGTGCAGAGCAGACAACTCCTATATTTGTCTTGGTCAGTAGTATCACAATATATGTATGACGGCTGTCTCTGTCTACAACTGCTGACTAGTCTATTTTGTCTGGTTGCTAGGTGAATCAACACCACCAGAGGGTAGCCAAGGGTTGGTGGTCAAAGCTTGTATGCCATCAATATCACTCATACCTGATATACAAACATTACTAAGTAAACTTGTCCTGCTCTACCCCCTGTTCAACACTACTACTGCACATCACATTGATCCAGCATTACCTTCATATGATACATACAGCAACTGGCCTCTAGGTATGCCATATTCCATTCCTTCTGCTTCTCTATGTCTGTGTGTCTCTCCATGTCTGTGTGTCTCTCTATGTCTTCATGTCTCTCCATGTCTGTGTGTCTCTCCATGTCTTCATGTCTCTCCATGTCTGTGTGTCTCTCCATGTCTGTGTGTCTCTCCGTGTCTGTTTGTCTCTCCATGTCTGTGTGTCTCTCCATGTCTGCGTGTCTCTCTATGTCTGTGTGTCTCTCCATGTCTGTGTGTCTCTCCATGTCTGTGTGTCTCTCTCTCCGTGTCTGCGTCTCTCCATGTCTGTGTGTTTCTCCATGTCTATGTATACAGGTCACATGATCAGCCCTTTTCTGTTTATGTTTAGCAAAGCGAAGAGCATTTGAGTGGCAGAGGGCCAAACGCATGCAGAGACATCTGGTGGAGTTCTATGATAGGTTTCCTGACCTGAGGGCGTGCACTACCAAACAGTTGCTGGTAGGTAGTTGTATATGACTAGCTAGCTGTTGTGTGATGTTATTTATTAGATATGGCTGTCTAACAGGGCACATCAACATGTCAATAGCAGTCTTATTCATGCTTCTGTGCAATGCTCCATGTTGCGTGTGTAGCTTTGGTGCAGGGGTCACTTGTACTCGCCTTGCTGTGATGGAGATAGGCTGCTTCCACTAGCCAACCCTGTTGTGGCTGTTCCTATGGAACCCAAGCTAAAGACAATCGCTAAACAGTTACTTGGTGAAGACAGGAAGTCCAGTCAGTGGGTGGTGAATGAGGAAGTATCTGTTGATGTGACTGCACCGGCAGGTAACTTTTCTACTTGCATGCTTTATTACATATTTACTAAATCGTGATCTTCTTATATTTTGTGAAGACTCAAGACCTAGTACAAAATTCCACGGTTTCAGCGATGTTTGTGATCACAGGCTTTTTTTACAATCATTGATCCATGGCATGCCCTACGTGTGCTGCCAGCAAACATTTGTTAGACAGTATTATTTATGAAGCAAGAACACTTTAGTTTATATCATTTAACAGTTTAACCTTAATTCACAACAAGTCTGATGAGAGGTGCTGCAATAATCTATTAATCTTGCTTTTAATTTATAAACGTATATATAACATTCTTACTTGTTTTTTTGTGTCATAGTTGTATAGTTTTCTGAGGTAAAATGGATTTCTTGTGATGCTCAAGAGCAGACAACTCCATGACAGCTTGTAGTGAATAATTGACAATGAATCATGAGCTGTATTATATGTATGAATATGTGCATTACATGTAATTATGTGTGTACTCAGCAGGAGAGGTCAAGGTCAAAGAGGAAGTAGATGCGTGTCCATTCCGTGTATCGGTATTAGCGGATAGAGAGGATGCATTTGTAACAGAACTTGTGTCTCAGTGTGGGGTGAAGCTTGGATATACCTCATTGTCTGGTAGCCTCTCAGCTAACATTACTAGCAAGGTCCTACATAGACTGTATACTCGCTTTATGGAAGAACTAATTCGTAGATCTCATGCTACAAGGTCAGATGCCGGTGGTGAAGAACTGCTGCCCGCTGACATTCAGACTGCCGTTAGAAATAATCAAATGTTAGAGTTTTTAGATCAGGTGTTTATTGATGATTGTTCTTAAACAACAACTATAAATCACATTGAATGCACATCACATACTATGACTGAAATGAAGATTTTTATACCATCTTTTCTACATTCCTATACAATATACTGTAATACAGTGCTATGTAGTAGGCTATTTGAGTTCTGTTTAGACAAATATCAGGGACTGCACAAAATTAGCAACTTCACAAAACTGCGTTTTGGATCAGCTATTCTCTAACAAGCAGTGTGTACGTAGGCACATCGCAAATCTGTGATAATTAGAGGTTGGGTATGTTTATGAGTCACTTTTACTTAATGTAGGCTAAAACAAGCTGATTGGTAGTTCATTTGCTCCATTCTGATCTTTTTGTCAAGAATTTTGGCTTATTTAAAATACTTTAATATGTATAACAATT
This sequence comes from Cryptosula pallasiana, assembly GCA_945261195.1. Lineage (NCBI taxonomy): Eukaryota > Metazoa > Bryozoa > Gymnolaemata > Cheilostomatida > Cryptosulidae > Cryptosula > Cryptosula pallasiana. The sequence continues at coordinate 10,106,225 of OX183133.1, read as the reverse complement.
AGTTTTGTGCAAATTTTATCGTCATTAAACGCTAGTCCATTGTTTGGGTGTAGAATGCGGCCACCCAATGTTGTACGATGTTACTTGCTACCCTAGATGTCCCACACACAGATGTCTTATGCGTTATGCACAGGTGTAGTGCAGGATTCTTTGTCTATTTACCCATTTCATCTCCCTTGCTATTTCTTTAGCTTGCACTGTTATTCCTCTGAGAGCTGTGTATCGATTTTGTCTTGTATTTGCTTGCTTGCAACGTCACTCACGTATGGAGATGTGCCAATTGGTATATGATGCGATATTAACAAACTTGTTTAAAGATAAGTTTTAATTTTGCTATAATATCGCTATGAGTTTTGATTTTTTCTTACCAAGCATCCAAGTGCACAAGCTAAGGCTATTCCAGACATCTACAAAATATAACCAGTGCAATGCTCTAATAGTTGACAGTTTTTAGGCAACTTGAAAAATGAACAACCAAATGCGCAGCACAAACCTGTGTTACTCCAAATACCACTGCTGCCGCTCCGAGCATGACAACATTTGCTGACGCAATATCCACAAAACTCTCTATGCATCCATTCTGCAAACAATTGTTTACTTTATAAAATACAGTCGTGGGGAAAATAATCAAACAGGAAATAAACTTATTGTTCTCACTGTATAGCTTTTACAACTATGTGGCACCATCCCGTTTTGTTGTGTTGCTATGGTTGTATTTTTCCAACCATCGTGTCCATTCGTACCACAGCATTCCTGCAAATGCAGCCAGACAATTTGTAGCAGTAATGTAGCTCTGCCATTGCGAAATATTCACTATCTGTTATTACGCCAGAAGAAGAGAATATTTACCAGTTTCTCATGCATGAGATCCCAAGCTTCCTTGATGGCATTATCTACGCTCTCATTGTAACCTTTCATCAGTAAAGCTGCGTTTTCTTCGACATATTTCTGCAAGTCACCTCTATACACAAATGCCACTGCACCACAAACCATCTCCGTAACCAGTACAAGTCCAATAATTGTGGCAAACTGCAAAAGTTTAAAATATATTGTAGCATAATCAATCGAAAATAATAGTTCATGGAATTATGACGAGTTTAAATTAATCTTACCACAAAAAGCAAGCAGGGACTCTCCTTGAAGGCCCCAATACAACCAATTCCAGCCACAACAAAAGTGAAGCCACCTAAGACCATTAGCAGGTAAGCTGGTGCATAGATGTTGACATCACCAAAGAAGTGTTTGTAATCCTTCGTTTGTATATAGGCGTAAGCTCCTATAGCCACCAAACCTGCCCCAATTACCTGCAGCATAGCAGTAGAAGTCTAGAACAGTTTTGTGACAGAGGTAGTTGGTATCTACTGCTGCCGGCAGACAATTGTGGAGTCATATCCTGTTGCAGACATCATTTATTTAGTTCGTAAAATTATTTTTCAGCCTTATATGAATTCTGAAATTTGTATATGTACTATTATCAACTTTTCCATTTTGGTTTAGTCAAGTCATGTGCAGTTGATGAATAAAAAAAGCATTTAGTCTTGAGGTGTTGTTATATCTTATCTTGTTATACACTTTAGAGTTGAAAATGCGTGCTGCAATTTTTCTTAAGGTTTTAACATTTTTCCAAGACAGATACTCTATAATTCACTTGACATTGAAAAATAGTCAACAGCCTCAACATACATACATCTAACTAACGAGTCAATGCTTTACACACACGTCTAATCTCAGTTGTATAGTGGTTAAGTTTCTAGTTTTCTATATCATGGCAATGCCTGAAGCTGCGATGGACTTGAGGTAAGAGGGCGGGTCTTTTGAAATAATGGCTTTTAGTTTAAATTTCAGGTGATATTTAAAATGGTTTCAAAATACTATTTAGATAAGTTCAATTGCTATAAAAATATTGCTAACAAGTCGCGCATTGCAGTCAGCTGTTCAGAAAATTAAATAACAAACATAAACCAAAAATACAGGAAAAGTTACTCACGCAAAATAAAATATTGAAGATGACAAGCGTGTACTTGGTACATTTACTGCACTTTCCTTCCGCTGCACCAGAACCCATCGTGTAGCTGTCGATTGTGATGGTCATTCACTCTATATATACGTACGGCATCGATTGTATCAAGGCAGTGTTTGTTGAGAGCAGAAATGGGAAGAAGAAAAGCCAGCGATTGGTTAGTTTTAACTACGAAGACCCAATTAGATTATTGACGGTAAAAAAGTTGCAAATTCAATCTGACACCGATTTGCTCACATTAGATTTGGCATTATGCGCTAGCTACGCTATTGCGTGTGATTAATGAGTGCAAATGGGCTTTTGGGAATGAGAATTTCGTGTAGTGTGCTCAAGGTAAATATGTTATATACATGTTAACAAGAAATAGAAATGGCCAGAAATCCAGTATGTGATATTTATATTCCAACCGAGACAACCATTATACCACAGAAAAGTTTCAGAACTATTTCTTTATTTCAATGTTCCAAAAATTATTAATATTTTATATGACACGCATGCATATTATTGATTATGATTGATCATATATTTGATCTTGGTTCTTACAATTACAACATTGGAGTTGTCTTTTCACAATAAACAAATTGTAGTGGAAGCAACTCTATAAACATGCCCAACATGTTTCAGATGGCGCCACGTGAGAAGTGATTATCTCCCTTAGCAATACATTTAACAACATAGTTCAAATTTGTCAGAGACGAAATTCAATTACCATTTAATTCCAATACCATTGGAAGTTCTTGAAATCTATATTATTGCTACTTATGAGTGCTTGCATGAGCTGGGAAATGACTAAATAATAAAAAGCAATTGAACTGGCCCAACAGTTGATACACACAATTCCACTAGATGGCGTCAGCAATGGAAATTATATTAAACTCACCGTTTCCGGTATTCTTACGCGCATTTGGTTGGCTGCGGTAGTGTGTAGTTTACTATAACAACAACATTGAAATCGCTGCTGAAATTATATTCAATTGTTGTTCTAACGGTAATCTACTTTCACTATGGAATTCCATTCATTAGGGAATTCCTCTTGTGAGAAGTAACCGCGCTTTACACGAGACCATGTAAGCATTTTGTCAATCAGTTGTTGTTCAATCAATCAATGAAGTAGTTTAACCGACACACTCACTCACTCTCACTGCTGCTACTACTACTACCACTACCACTACCACTACCACTACCACTACTACTAGTCTGTCTACTACTACTACTGCTACTAGTAGTAACAGTACGTTTGTTGTTAGTTAATTAATAGTTACTTACTAATTATTATTATTTAGTATTGTTATTAATTGTTGTTTGTATAATAATTATTATTAATAATAATAAAAATACACGCAATGGTGGTTTTGAATAAATGATAGTAAATAAATAATAATAGCACTATCTACTACTACTTACTCTCTTTTACTACTCTCTGCTACTACTAACTAACTTATCATCAAATAATAATTAGTAGTAGTAGTGCTATTAAATTATTATTCCAATAACAAGATATAATACTCGCCAAAGCTATTCCAGAAGACACACATCATGACAATCTAATACGTACAGTCGTTTGATATTTATAAGCTTACTGCTGCTGAGCTATTAATAATAATAAATATAATAATAATAATTATCATTAACTAATCTTCTACTAATGGTAATTATTTGTTGTTATTTATTATTATCATCATCATGCAATCTAGATTGATTATTATAGATGGATAGTATGACGTATTACTATCATCAATCAATGTATTGTAAAACTTGATCTTATATAAAATTAATAGCAGTCAATTGATGAACGACAGGCTTGATAGTCCATCCAAGTTTCCAAGTTGTAGTGTTACTCACTACTATTTATATTGCACGCATACTAATACGTGGTATGCATTCTATAAAACTTCACTGCTGCATACACACTACTACATGCATGTTTATCATAACTACAATGTAATTTTGATATTCGTTGAAGCAATGTCAAAACACTTTTTTGTCACTGTAAACAACTCTCGAATTAACAATCAAAAGCTTTATCTTTAACCCATGTAGTCTAGAAAATTATTCCAAGTTTGTCGTCATTCTTTCTAGAAAGTGTTTTTGCTTATTCCAAGATAGTTTGCAATGATTCTTGTTGACATTCTTTGTTGTCTACGCTCATTCCGATTTTCCGCTTATCGTTACATGCTAAATTCAATGTATAACAGCATTTATTTCTTTGCATTCATGCTTCTGCAACCATCAATTTCTAGTAACTGATCTTTACATTACTCACAGTAGTTATACTGCCTGTTATATTACCAATATTGTGATTTTGATCATTTGACTGGAACAGTACTCATGCAAGTGTCATAATAATGATATCATACTCGCTCAAAGCAGCTCTGTCGGGTAGATAGTGACTATCTGCATAGTGCTCTTACTCGTAGGACCTGTAAAATATACGTACTTGTACAATTGATATGTGTGAATAATGACTACTACTACTTCTGCTGCTGCTGGTATCTTACGACATAATCTATACTATAGCTTATTTTTCTTGGTTGTGTTAGCCATGTCTTCTTCGATAATTTGTTGTAGTGGTGATTTTAACTGAAAATGCGTTAAGTACGCAAGTAACTGTGTGAACAGCGTGTTACAGTTGTGATACAGTTCTACAGTAATTGTTTTATTATTATTCCTGAGGAATAAATTTTATAAGCTGCTGTGACTCCCTCTGTGTTTGTGCTGTTTAATCAGCTCTGCACGGCCCAAGTATTCTATAAAGTAATGATTTTAAATAACATAGCCAGTTCCGTTGTATGCATGTTACCAAGCAATCTGTAGTATTGATTACATATATTATATGAATCACAACACAAATAGACTTATTTCATTAACTCGTTGTGTGATGCATCTTGTTGTATGCAGATGATATGAAAGATCACGGCCTGTTGCAAAGAAGATTAGCAGAAGCTAGGCGCTGGAAGAAGACAACTCTAGAACTCAAAGGATTATTATTGTATAAAATACCCAGTCAGATATTGAATGAACCTTTTCAGTTCAAGATAGTATCGCTTGATTTAAGTTTCAATCAGCTGGTAGAGTTACATGGAATAGACTGTCTAAAGAACCTGGAAACTCTATGCGCTCGTAGCAACCTATTAGAGGAGTTACCTAAGGAGTTGACTGCATTGCAGGCTCTTACTGTACTTGACTTGTCTCACAACAGGATACGGACTATTCCCGCTAGTTTGGGCCGTTTGCACGAGTTGAGGATAGTTAACTTGAGCTGTAACTACATAAAGTTTCTACCCGATAGTATTATACACTGCTGTAAACTAGAAAGGCTTCATGTGAATAAAAACCCCATCAAAAATGTCCCTCAGGATGTATTTGTTCAAGGTAAGGTTTATAAATAGTAGGGTTAAAACTGATTATTTTGTTTCAATTGCAACTTGTATTGTCTCTAATGTTACTACACCGCTTGCAAATATAAAACTACTACCAATTTTTATTGTTTCCGGGTTTGGAATTTATAAATTTGGATAATTTTCTCTGTTAGCTGTCTTAACTATTGAATGTTGTTTTTAAAGATTTTAGATATGATCAAAAGTTGATTTTAGATAATTAAACATCACTAAAAATAACATCACCCGTTAAATTGTCAATTGATCATTAAATCCATACTCATGTGGCTTGAAGGGCGTAGCTAAGTTATTTATTTAGGCCTAAAAATAATTTGACCTTTTGACCTTTCAGGATTGCTAATGCTAAAGAAGCATTTTGCTTCATCTAGTGCTAACAGTGACTGGAGAAAGTGCCAAATGTGCACCATTGATCGTTTCATGAAATCTCTCAAGGTTCGTACCAGATCTTCAACAAAAAATTTCTCAAGTTTGTTTTGGTGATTATAGAAGAATTGGCAGTTTGCTTTCCATTCATCTGAATTTTAATCTTTTTTAATTTTTGTATCGCTACAGATTGGTGATGACTCGAGCACCGAGCAGGAGAAGCTACCAACACAAAGTAAACAGTCCATAACCAGTGATTATGGTACCTGTACATGCTCTGGCTCTGGTGCTGCTGAAGAGGAACCCATCAAATGTCCATCTAATCATACATGGACAGAGTCCTCTAGTTGTCATGGAGACTACAACAGCGACAGTGACCTCTCCCTGGGGTCAATTAGCAGTGCAACACCGTATGATGAAGGAAGCACGCTGAGACATGCCAGCACCGATTCAGATGACGATGACAGCTACTTTGAGAGGTGGATTTTTTTTTTCTTTAATCTACATTTCTGCTGCAATTTTTTTTTGTTTTTGTTTGTTGTGGTAAACACTTCTAGAAAAAGGCAGTTGATAATAAATGTGTGTACTCAGAGGGGACATGCGTGTGCCATACAATGCGCCACATGACTTGGTTGGCCATACAATGCATCACATGACTTGGTTGTGTAACTTTAGATTTGGTAAGACGTTACCTGACCGTTCCCGTATGCTCAAGTACAAGAGAGTGACGGCTCTTATTCCTGGTAACAATAAAAATGCGTACACACCAGATGAGTTCTCTTTGAATGTGGTAGAGGACTTGTATTACACTCCAGTGCTTACTGAACGAACCACCATGCATGCAAGTCAGGTAGGTACCTCTTCTCCGCTTGCTTCTACACATGGTATTATGATTATAGAATGTCAAATGTTTGAATCTCTGTTTTGTACACTTTCTCATAGACCTAGCACCATCTGGTACTGAATGCTTTCAGGTGGTGTCACTGGGTCCCCATGGAGCTCAGTTCTATGATGATGAACCTGCTCTAATTTATCTACCTCTGGGGGCGCATGTAGAGGACCCCGATAGAATTGTCTGTCTCTGTAGTGATACTAATGAGGGAGACATCCCAGACTGGAGACCTCTACCCCCCTCTCACTACCACTATATTGTCAAGGAAAATAAGGTACGCTTACGTTCTGGTTCCCTTTTCACTAGATCTTCTTCTGATGTTTCACCCAGGGAGAGTTGGCATGTAGTTGTAATAGCTATTAGTTTAAAATTAAGTTTTATACATGAATACGTTGTTTTGTTATTATGATTGTTGCTGTATAAAATGGGGATTGGAACAAACGTAGACAGGAATAAACATCTACAGGAATGAATGTCAACTATGCTATAAAGAAGAAATTTTTTATATTCGTTCCTGGAAATGTCTACATTCGTTTGTGGCAATACGTAAAATATCATTTCAACTTTCATTTCAATAGTAGTCTACTTTGACAAAAACGGGCAATTTTTATGTTCCTGGAACAATCGTTGAAAAGGCAGTTTATACGTATGTTGTCAGGACTTTTGGGGATGAGCGTTGAATTTTTCTTCTCCAGTCAAGTCGATGTTCATTCCAGTGGACGTTCATTCCTTTCAAAGTTGATTCTAACACTCTATGAAACAGATGATGAAATGATAGTCATTACTGTGATTCCCTCTTCAGTTGAGCTTACGAGAAGCCATTATATAGAAGTCTTGCATATTCATGTGTTTAGTTGTCAGCTAGAAGAAACAGTCTAAAAAATCAATATTTGTCCAAATATTACTGCATATTTTAATTTGTTAGTTTTATTCTTTCTACCTGAGCCCAAGTCTGTCATGTTTAGTTATGCAAGCAGCTTCTACAGTACACAATTATCAGGTGTGCTTTGTACACTCTTTTATGGAAAGAAAACAACCAATTTCTATTGGATTGTTCTTTTTTTCCTTGGTAGGAATGATAAATGGTTGTTATGCGGATGGGACTGTTGTCTGATTTTGTGGTTGTTATTGACATCAATAGGATACAAGCGGTTGTTTGCCCTGCTGTCTATTGGCTGCCAATAGTTAGGCAATGCCTGACACGCCAGGCATTGCCTAACATGCCCAGATGGTAGTTCATTGTATGTATAGTGTCTGTATGTCTGTAGGTTATGATACGTGCTTGGCACTTTAGCCTGTACACAGCTATAGTATCCTGTCCCTACCCTGAAGCCACCGCTAAAATATCTACCAGTACTTCTTCTACGTTAGAAGTAAACGGTGTTAGTGGAGTCAAGGTCAAATTCCCAGATCACTCAATGGATCACGATTTTGAGGCTCGTGTCAAGGTCTTCTACTCTGATGATCCCACAATTCCCGAGTCCTTGGATGGCGAGGAGAGAGACGAAAAGGCTCTAGCCACACCCATTGTAATGCTTGGTCCTCACGGAGTTACATTTAAGAAGGATGTAATAGTACAGTTACCTCTCCCTGACTGTGACCAGATTGTCAGAAAGTTTGGGGTGGATCCCAGCCGTTCACTGACGATATTTCACTCTCCCACTGGTGAAAACGAGTCTTTAACCTGGGCTCCTTGCGATGTGCAGTACATTGTGCGACAGGAAACAAATGGTAGCTATGTCATAGAATTTCCTGTTAGACATTTCTCGTGGTACAAATCTGTGTGGGATATTCTCTCAACTACGTTACACAGCGCAAAAGTGGGTGTGTCATATTTCTACCCGTACATCAGGTTTGCCATGATGTGTACTGCCATGATGGATGAAACAGCGGACACCAGAAGCTTTGGGCTGGAGGTGAGTGCACAGTTTATATGTCTGTGAACAATTCTATTGTCTATTAATAGCTTGTATGTTTTCTAATAATCATCTGGTCTGTAGATTATATGCTATAGGAGTGATAAGAAACTGCCTGAAGTTGGTAACTACAAGCACAGAGTTGGTGGCAGTCTCAAGCCTAAATTTGTCAGGCCAGGTGAGTGTATACCTTTAGTTGATATTATTTGTAGAGCATGAAGGAACTTGGGGCTCCCATGGCCGAGTGGACAGAGTTGTTGACCAGTTACCGTGTTGTAGCATGGGTTCAATCCTCCAGTACTCCTGTCGATTTTTCTAATTGAGGAAGCACAACCAATATACTGAAGGAAAGTTCATCCTTCTAATGTCTTTCCCCCCAATGCGCTAGAATAGTTTGTTGGTCGGCGTGTGTTGCACTTGTAAATGGTGAATGTGTCGATGATGTTTGTGATTTGGTTCATTGGAATGTCACTGAGGGATGTCATTCCTTGCGCTATTTATTGTCGTGTATTTAGCAGTTCAGCGACATATTGCGATGGCTGGTGATATATATGTTGTGTAGGCAATGGCAGATGATTTATATCTGACCTAGTAAACTGTGATTTATTACCGTTACTCATTGCCACTACGCTACTACATTATAGCTCACTACTACATTATAGCTCACTACTACATACACATAGCATCCCTGCAAAGATTAGCTTGTCTCACTCTTCATTTGAAATAGTCGCCTAGCAACAGGCTTGTTGTACACTATATAGTAACCTAACGTGGCTCATAGCGTTATTGACTAGCTGGCTAACCACGTTAGCATTGCCGAGCATTGCCGTCTGATCTAATGATTTACTATTGTGTTACATTTGTTTGTATTACGCATGTGTAGGCCGTAGCTTGTATGTTACTTACCCCAGTGTCTCTCTCTACGATAGATATATATACTGCAGTGTCTAGTGCATTGCTGTATGGCTGTGTCTTTCTCTGCTACCCAGTCCTGGTGATTTGTTTTGTGTGCCTCCTTCGCTATCCATAAATAATCTCAAATCCAAAGACAAATAACTTTTGGGCGTTTCATATTATTGAGACTAGTTAGTTGCTTTTTATCAGTTCATATATGCTTTCCCTAATGCATTGCTGTTAATTCTAATGCTTACTGTGGTTACTAGAGAGTTTGCAGCTTGTTTATTGTTTGGTTGTTGATTAAATTTATTTGTGACCAAATTTTTTTTTAAAATACGTGTATATAAGTTTTGTTTAACCAACTTCCATGCTGAAAATTAAATATATCAATATAAATTATGTCAGAGATACAGGTATGTGTAAATATATACAAATTTAAGTGTTTTAGCGATTAGGAGACAACTTCTCATTGAGGGCTATCTATGTATTCTTCTGCTTAGATAGCCTGTGCTCCATCTCTCTCACCCCCCCCCCCACACACACGACTGTTATACAAAATTAAAACCAAGCAGTAAGACATTCTATTGTATTCCGCAGGTGCTATTATTATAAAGTTGCTATCTAATGACTTCGAGGCCGACACTCTACACGGAGAAAATGCTCAGCTGCAGAAAGAAGAAACAGATTTTCATGGACTCGAGTTTGAGAAACAGTTTGCCTGTGTGTACAAGGTTGGTTGTTTAGCCTCAGCTCCTCTGTGTCCAAGGTTGGTTGTTTAGCCTCAGCTCCTCGGTGTGTACAAGGTTGGTTGTTTAGCCTCAGCTCATCAGTGTGTACAATGTTGGTTGTTTAGCCTCAGCTCCTCAGTGTGTACAAGGTTGGTTGTTTAGCCTCAGCTTCTTTGTGTACAAGATTGGTTGTTTAGCCTCAGCTCCTCTGTGTACGTATTTTCTGGTAATCTGATAATCTACAATCATTACATTATTATAGACCACTCAATTTCAATGCGTCGAAGTGAATGATTTGTTAACTGTGGATTGTTGAAGTCTTCAATGTTTGGATTTGGTTTATTTTCATTACAAAAATTTTTAAAAGAGTCACGCAGAGTTGTCTGCACCATAGAGGAATAACTATGCAAAGAGCGATAATTACCGTGTCACCAATTTGGTCGTTTATTACGTCATTGTATCGTGCAGTTTCTAGCAAAAACGATACTGACAATAACTGAGAAAAATATTGTTTTTTATATGGGCGTGTCGCCATCAGTTTGTTTACATTCCAAATCGTGTGCCTTAAAATTAATTGTTAATACTGCAGCCGGTGTATTATGGCTTTTCATAGCCAACTGAACCTTATACGCAGAAGTTAGTTGTCAAACTGTGATATGAATATATTTATATTATTACGGTCTCTCTGATTATTATTTATTATCATTATGGTGGGACTTACTGTATATGTTTTAGGACGCTTTTGATGAAGGATAGATTATTTCTGATGATTCTCATAAATTTTATAATTACTACTTCCATTATCTACTTTTAAGATTTTGTGGTTTTGAGTCTGTGTTTAGGTTATGTTAGGTCCACTGCGACTCATTTATTACCTTGAATTAGATTACGTGTGGTCACATTGCAACAGCACAATTTTGAAGGTCATTCTCGGAAATAAAACAATTACCTCCTGCTTCCAATGTGATCTGTTTGTTGTGGTTAATGCGATAAAAGAAGTGATATATCTTAGTTGTGTTGTTCATTTAGTTTACTTGCTGTAGTGACAGGTCAGTACTTCTTTGAGTGATTATTCAAAGTAGTATCTATAGAATATAGATTCTATAGTACCTATAAAATACTCGAAACTAGAGGCTCTACAAAAGTAATTTGATGACTGAGCAAAACAAGCATTTGGCTTCTACATGATTTGTAATGTTTCTAGTTCACACCTTTAAACTAACAATAATAATATAAATGTGTTCAATAGTGATTTATTATCAAAATATTGTCCTATCCTTCACCTACCAGGTGTGATATTATGAATAAACCATATTTTATTACCACAAGCCCATCTTAAATTTTTTTGCATTTAACAATTCAGAGTTGTCCTTCCAATGACCTGTTGGTTAAGTATTTATATTTCTTTTATTGATTGATGTTTCTATTAGTGCTGTCGTTTGATCGCGTTAATTCAAGAACAAAAAAACTCATTTTAAAACTAAGATAACTTACAAGATTTTTTTTAAAAATGATTCTTACTTTTGAAATAGATAAAATCATTAATGTTATTGTTTTATCAGGGAGTCTTAAACAACCTAGTTGGTGATTAAGTAAATGTACAAGTTTTATTAAGTATAACAAAATTTTTGTGACTAGCGAGTTTTGATACTCATTTTATTTGTATCACTACAGAGAGCTAAAGGTTTTGTTTGTTGTTCAAAATCAAGTTAGTTTTTTAATTCCACATTTTAGGTGGTTTTCTTTTTAGCATGCATGAATTCACATCAATGAATATTTTTGTGTATTTTAGATTAGTTGTTTAAACATAAATAGTTTTAACAGAGAATTTTTAATATACTTTAATTCATTGTTTTTACAAGTTATAGCGAACATGAAATATCTACATAATATTATATTATTATTTGTAAATGAAAGGTAGAAATATATTTATTCGCAAGTGTAACAGTCGCGTATTATTTAATACAAGATGTGTTTGTTGTTATGGTGAATTTCTAAGAAAAAATAATATTTTTCCTCATTTTTCATATTCAGATGAAATTTTGTGACACTAAAGCATTGACTAGCTGCATATATCCATAAAACTCCCTTTAACACGGTATATAATTTCCGAACCTGACTGATTGTGTTTGCAAAACCATCTCTATTACAGTCTAGGTTTTATATGACATCTTCACAGAAATATATATTAGGGAGTTATCTGCACTATAATGACTAAAACTTCACTGCGTTGGCCAATCGCCAATGATTGACTAGATGCTGGGTGTTAGAGCAGTAGAGCTCCACAAGTACCATAATGTAGAGCCGGTGGGCACAACAAAGTGCTGATAGCAGTTGAAAACTTACATAACACGCAATAGCATTGTTTACACAGGGTGAACCGGTGAAGAAAGGAGTGTTTGGTAAGTGTATTGTGGAGCGCAAAGCCTCAGGGTTCAACGAGAATGTCTTTGAGTTCAACCTCACCAAATGCGGCAACGAGGGAGAGTTCCTGTACGACAACACTGATGGCTGGTCGTTGATGGCAACAAGAGAGCTGGCCAGTAAGTGTGGCAGTATAGAACCTAAGCTAACATGGCTGTAGTGTAGAGCCTAAGCTAGTATTGCTCTAGTACAGAACCTAAGCTAGTATGGCTCTGGTATATAACCTAAGCTGTCATGGCTGTATTATACAACCTTAGCTAGAATTGCTCTAGTGTAGAACCTAAGCTAGCGTCGCTAGCATTGCTATGGAAACCAGATCAGTCGTTAATTTCTGATGTCCTTGCTTCTATGCTACGAAGTTTGGCCTTCGAAGGAACCTTTGAAGTGTGGAGCCAACGCAAAAACCATAATAGCACCCTTTGTGTTAAAAACTTAATTTGATGTTTATTCTCCATACGAAGGTCCTTAAAGGATAAGAACAACAACTTCGAAGTTTGGCGCAGCTCCTATGTGCTAGTAATTAATCAGTAGTAACATCTATTTATTAATATAATTATTATAATAATAATTATTATTTATTATTAGTAAAATAAAATAATTATCAATTTATAAAATTATGCCAGGACTTCATCTTTGTATAGTTTGACCAGAGCAATTAGTAGAGTTAACTGACACGAACGTAAGTTATTGAAGGTCATCATGTAACTAATTAACCAGCTGGAAATTATTCGTTTTGTTTTCTGCAACTCACATTTTATTAGATCAGAAATCAAAAGGTGAACTGCAACTGGAGCTTGGTTGCGATTTAACCTGAGTTGCACAATGTCTTTGTGGGGAGTTGTCCATCATTGATAGAACCCGGGGTCTATACGACTGTGAGATACGTTTTATAGCACTTGAACAAAACTAAAACTTTGAAGGAGACGTAACTCCTTTGTAGGATAAACTTCGTAGCACAGAAACACAGTGAATATGTGATTGGTTGATTAGTTGCTTGATTGAGTGATCGATCGATCGATTGATTGAGTCAGCAGTTGAAATCATAGGCATATTGTAGACACGTTGTGTATCTTGTAGGCATATTATAGGCACGTTGTGTATCTTGTAGGCATATTGTAGGCACGTTGTGCATCTTGTAGGCATGTTATAGGCATGTGATGTATCTTGCAGGCATGCTTGGTATCACAACAGATGAGAACTGGAAAGCATTTGCTAAGCACCTCGGCTTCACAAAGCATGAAATTAAGAATAGACTTAGCTCCACAACTGATCCTTTTGCTCTGATTATGGGTGCCTTTCAAGCCCGCGGTGGTACGTCTTCTTGTCAGAATTTTTTATATTTTTTTATGTTTGCCTGCTTGTGATTGGCTCAGTTTGTGCAGCTGGCACCTGATTGGTTGTTCTAGGCACTCCAGATGAGTTTGTGCAGGCGCTCTATGCAGTTGGCAGGGAGTTCAGGATAGGCGGGGAGGGAACCACCACCGCCCTCGGTTTTAACAAGTCCCCAAGTGCCAGCGGGTTCAGGAGCACCAGTGAAGATGAAAGTGACCAGTCGCCAGGTATTGCATAACCCCTGCTTTATGTGTTGTACTACAGTGTGTATATACTGTATGTGTTGTACTACAGTGTATATATACTGTATGTGTTGTACTACAGTGTGTATATACTGTATGTGTTGTACTACAGTGTATATATACTGTATATGTGTTGTACTACAGTGTATATATACTGTATGTGTTGTACTACAGTGTGTATATACTGTATGTGTTGTACTACAGTGTATATATACTGTATATGTGTTGTACTACAGTGTATATATACTGTATGTGTTGTACTACAGTGTGTATATACTGTATGTGTTGTACTACAGTGTATATATACTGTATGTGTTGTACTACAGTGGATATATACTGTATATGTGTTGTACTACAGTGTATATATACTGTATGTGTGTTGTACTACAGTGTATATATACTGTATGTGTTGTACTACAGTGTGTATATACTGTATATGTGTTGTACTACAGTGTGTATATACTGTATATGTGTTGTACTACAGTGTGTATATACTGTATATGTGTTGTACTACAGTGTGTATATACTGTATATGTGTTGTACTACAGTGTGTATATACTGTATGTGTGTTGTACTACAGTGTATATATACTGTATGTGTTGTACTACAGTGTATATATGCTGTATGTGTTGTACTACAGTGTATATATACTGTATGTGTGTTGTACTACAGTGTATATATGCTGTATGTGTGTTGTACTACAGTGTATATACTGTATATGTTGTACTACAGTGTATATACACTGTATATATGTTGTACTACAGTGTATATATACTGTATGTGTGTTGTACTACAGTGTATATATACTGTATGTGTGTTGTACTACAGTGTATATATACCGTATGTGTGTTGTACTACAGTGTATATATGCTGTATGTGTTGTACTACAGTGTATATATACTGTATGTGTTGTACTACAGTGTATATATGCTGTATGTGTTGTACTACAGTGTATATATACTGTATGTGTGTTGTACTACAGTGTATATATGCTGTATGTGTTGTACTACAGTGTATATATACTGTATGTGTGTTGTACTACAGTGTATATATACTGTATGTGTTGTACTACAGTGTATATACTGTATGTGTTGTACTACAGTGTATATACTGTATGTGTTGTACTACAGTGTATATACTGTATGTGTTGTACTACAGTATATATATACTGTATGTGTTGTACTACAGTGTATATATACTGTATGTGTGTTGTACTACAGTGTATATATACTGTATGTGTTGTACTACAGTGTATATATACTGTATGTGTTGTACTACAGTGTATATATACTGTATGTGCTGTACTACAGTGTATATATGATGTATATGTGTTGTACTACAGTGTATATATACTGTATGTGTGTTGTACTACAGTGTATATATGCTGTATGTGTTGTACTACAGTGTATATATACTGTATGTGTTGTACTACAGTGTATATATACTGTATGTGTTGTACTACAGTGTGTATATACTGTATGTGTTGTACTACAGTGTATATATACTGTATGTGTTGTACTACAGTGTATATATACTGTATGTGTGTTGTACTACAGTGTATATATACTGTATGTGTTGTACTACAGTGTATATATACTGTATGTGTTGTACTACAGTGTATATACTGTATGTGCTGCACTCTCTACGCTCCCATGTATTACAGGACCAAGCCAGTCTAGCACTCCCTCCAGAAAGAAAAGGATGTACCCTGGGCTTGCAGTCGGTGATGGCGTCTACAAGAAACGGCAGCGGTCTGACATATCAGAGAGTGCTGCTTCCTCTTACTCATCTTATCATGAAGATAGCCTCCATCGAACTGCCAAACAGGTACCTGACTCTCAGGCTAACCTAGTTATCTCTCACACTGTACTAGCCATTCTTACATGCAATCAATTGTTTATTCTGGTTTCTGTTGTATTACCTTCTACACGGAATCTGCAATACAAGCTTTATCCAAGTTGTAATAGAGGCGCTTGACTACTAGTTAGAAAATTGTCTGGGGTTGGCATCCCTTCTCATGAGTGGACAACTCCAAATATATGTCATGCCAATATTATTGAAGTTTTTCAGCCGAAGTGAATGCAGTTGAATAAGCCTTATGCAAAGGGCAGTTTAACGCTACGTGCATGTCAATGCAACCAACGGTTAATGCAAACATCATGTGAGAATCCGCTTGTTTCATCAATTTGATGGTTACGGCGGAAATCAAACGCTTGTTTTAGCTACATTGACTGCGTAGAAACAATTTATACCAGTCACGGATAGTACTCAACGCAATAAATGAATGATTCCTCTGTTAGATGCTGGGTAATAGCTAGACAAATTATCATTTTACTAGGAAAAAACTACTATTTTTTATTTTTATTATTATAATTAGCGAAAAAGATACTTTGACTAGCTAGTACCCAGCATCTAACGGAGGAATCATCATTTATTATGCTGAGTACTATCAGTGACTTGTATACATTGTTTCTATGCAGTCAGTGTAGCTAAAACGAGCGTTTGAATACCACCTTAACCATCAAGTTGATGAGAAAAGCAGATTTTCACATGATGTTTTCATTAGCCATAGTTGGCAGTTGACACAGGAAATACAGCCATGCATGCGTGTAGAGACTGAGTTAAACAACCCTCTGCATATGGCTTATTGTCATTGTACTGAGGTCAAACATTTACCTACTTTTAAAACATTTGGAAAAATTTTCATTTTTGTGACATACTTGGTTGGTTACACTCACTTGGTTGGTTACTTACCTGTAGGTTGGTTACTTACCAGTAGGTTGGTTACTTACCTGTAGGTTGGTTACTTACCTGTAGGTTGGTTACTTACCAGTAGGTTGGTTACTTACCTGTAGGTTGGTTACTTACCAGTAGGTTGGTTACTTACCAGTAGGTTGGTTACTTACCTGTAGGTTGGTTACTTACCTGTAGGTTGGTTACTTACCAGTAGGTTGGTTACTTACCTGTAGGTTGGTTACTTACCAGTAGGTTGATTACTTACCACTAGGTTGGTTACTTACCTGTAGGTTGGTTACTTACCAGTAGGTTGGTTACTTACCTGTAGGTTGGTTACTTACCTGTAGGTTGGTTACTTACCTGTAGGTTGGTTACTTACCAGTAGGTTGATTACTTACCAGTAGGTTGGTTACTTACCAGTAGGTTGGTTACTTACCAGTAGGTTGGTTACTTACTAGTAGGTTGGTTACTTACCTGTAGGTTGGTTACTTACCAGTAGGTTGGTTACTTACCAGTAGGTTGGTTACTTACTAGTAGGTTGGTTACTTACCTGTAGGTTGGTTACTTACCAGTAGGTTGGTTACTTACCAGTAGGTTGGTTACTTACCTGTAGGTTGGTTACTTACCAGTAGGTTGGTTACTTACCAGTAGGTTGGTTACTTACCAGTAGGTTGGTTACTTACCAGTAGGTTGGTTACTTACCAGTAGGTTGGTTACTTACTAGTAGGTTGGTTACTTACCCGTAGGTTGTTGATATGTTGCAGCCGTTGGGCACCAACGATATGTGGAAGATCTCCCAGTTTATCAATCAGCACTGGAAATCTCTTGGTAGAAACCTAAGTGTACCGGAAGAAGATCTCAACCAGGTTGAACACGCCCACAAAGACATGAGAGAATGCGCCTATCAAATGTTGCTCAAGTGGAAAGAGAGATTTCCACAGAAATGTACGTTTGGTGGGCTATACATTGCGCTGTGTGACAGTGGGCTCAATTCTGTAGCTGCTGCTCATTGCGTTCTCCCTAGATCTCCGAAGTAATTATTTTCTCCATAAGTTTACTGTTCTATCTCATTATATATGCATACCAATGTCTATGCACTGGATATGTCTATATTGGATTTTTATATTTTTTGCAGTCAATGTTTTTATGATTTATATTTTGCTATATTGATAAATTGTTGTTCTATTGGGGGCGTGCCTTTGCTATGTATTGGAGACTTGAATTCTTCTTTACACGTTTCATTTCTTGGCCTTCTGAGACTCAATCATGCCCTAATTATGTCTTCTTTCAGCTTGTCTGCTAGTTGTAAATAGTTGAGTTGTATATATTGTTCTATAAGCTGTACATTTGTTTATTTGCATGCATTTTAGATTATTTTTTTTATTAAAAGAATATCAACAATAATTTTTTTTCATGCTTCAACTCGCATGTGTTTGCGTGAAATTCCTTATTGATGAATAATAAATGTTCATGTCATTTTTCAATATTTGGAGTTGTGTTCTTTTTTATCTTTCTGACCCAGACGTGCGTATTTATGGCCAAAAGTTTATTGTCTGTTTTTAAAATTAATCATTTCAAATCATGTCTAATGCCAAACACCTGATATTACAAGGCACTGTGCGGCAAGAAGGTATAACAGGTGGTCCTGGGCATGTCCATTGTTCCCTTGCATCTGCTGCATAAATAGAGTAAACATCAAGTGCAATGAGAAGCATTCAGAAAGTTCTTGGCAGCAAGCCAAACTAAAAATTTTGTCAAAATATGGAACGCTCATTATTATTGAGAAGACTGGCAATTCTGCTGACAGTTTTGTTCAAATAACGGAAACAAATCTTAAAACACCCTGACTAATAAGAGTGTTTAGCAAGGATGTGTTTTATACCTCAAAAAGTTAACGATTAATTTGAGATCATTGTATGAAGTACAAAATTGTTTCAAATAGTTTGTTGTATTTCATATTCATCTCTCGGATTAACAAATAATTGAGTGCAGCACAAACAGGATATTATATGTTAAATATATCCTTATGTGTCAGGGTAGAATAAATATTCTGCACTATTTTTACATAGAAGGATTAATTGAATCAAACCTCTAGTTAATTCCGTTGTTTAACAGCTCTCACTACATGCCTGTCTTTTACTTTTTGTTGCAGAACCTTAGGCATAATAATGCTAAAAGACATTTTCATATAAAAGTTGATGATTCTGTTATCTTTTTAAGGCCATAGGTATAAAATAGCTGTCAGCTTTGGCAGCATGATGTAACTCAGTGCGAGACTATGTTTTGATTGTCTGAAACTAGAAAAATGATGATATTTGATGGTAGCTTTCAGGTGTTGCACATTACAGCAGCTTACATCACATGCCGGAAAGCATGATGAAAACATCAACAAGGTGTCACGGAGCCAGTTTCCTTGAATGGAAACTGTGCTGGTAACATTGTGATTGGTTGCTCAATTTTTTCTTCCTTTGTATAAATCTAGAAACTTCCTTACACGTTTTATTTTGGGAATTGCTGATACAACAATAGGCAGCGGTATCATGAATTTATTATTGGCAGGTCTCGTGCTGCCGCTGCTTGCTGTCTATGGTAAGTACTTCGCTTTATACTTCGGGTAATTTAAGAAGTTGTCTTCCTATTTTGTAATTTAACTGTGATCTATCACATGTTTTTTTTTTAAAATCAACCCAAACAGGTTTTGTTTGGCAGATAGCCTAGTTGGTTCACCTCAAGGAAGAGTATCAGCATTTGTTTGTATTGAATCTCTAGAAACTACATGCTTGCATTGGTTCCTGCAGTGAATGGACAGGGTAATTTTGTTCCATCGAAGAATGTCCCCCAGGTGCTGACTCCTGGTGCTGCCGTTGGTCTAGATGGAGAAAGAGATGGATTTAAGAAAGTTTCCCAGAATAACAATGTAACCAAATGGGTTCAAACTATAGACGGAATACCAGTCTACGGCTCTGTTCTTACCACACACAGTGATGAGGAAGGTTCGTATAGTTTCATTTTTACCCTTTTTGGTATTACAAGAAGTTTCCCTGTAAGATTCACACAGCCTTATGTAACATTGTAGGTCAAATAGCAAGCATTCAAGGTTTTGTGTCTTACACCTCCAGCTTGGTAGACACCGATCCTAAAGTCAGTTACCTCACCGCACTAAACGTGTTAAAAAATAAATGGAACCACAGTCTAAGTTCATCTAGCCTGAAATTCCGACTAGAAAAACCGCAATTACAAATTCTTGAACAAGTAAGACTTTGTTTTAGTCTTTTGATATCTAAACAAAAACGTTTTAGAAAAGACACTCGAATGTTGCAGGAGTTGTGTATACTTGAAGGTTCAATTTGTAGGACAATGGATGGGACAGTCTTGTATGGAGAGTTGCCTACTCGGTTGACTTGAAAAATTTTGCAGACAGAGAGTTGGATATGGGGCCCGTTCCTTCATACATTATCGGTGAGCTTAATGCTTCTGTTATTTTATGAAATCACTTGATTCAGCTACAAAATATTGCTTGTTTTTAGGATTGGTGAATGCTCACAATAGTGCAATCGAGAAGTCTTGGAACAACCTCCAATTCAGTCACATTCCAGCAATAACAGGAAATGAGAAAACAGGAGAGAAATATGTAGATATTGATGTAGAGAGAAGCTCTTCCAAATCAAAGTACTGCAGGCATAGAGATGAGAACAGGCGCATTGAGGTAGGTAGAGTCAACGAGATAAATGCCAAATCACGGCCTCGCTCTTTGGTTGCAGGAGAAGTTAAATTTGACAAGAAAAGCTAGTTTTCTTGTATGCAACAGGCATTTAATTTTTAGTAAATAGTCTGTCTGTTGGTTGGTCAGTTGGTCAATCAATCAAACAATCAATCAAACGATCAATCAAGCAAGCAATCGTTTAGCTAGTGAGTTAATCAAATAATGAAATCGTTTCACAAACTGAGTTTCACATACCAGTTCGCTATATTTACATATCTTAGGACTACTAAAAAAAATCGGTCAACTTCTGCATTGACTTTCACTCTGAGAATTTATGGTTCGCTAATAGGTACCAAGAAAAAGTCTTTCTAAACCGATGTTAAATAATTCAAATACTATTCTATATTCAAGGTGTTTGACATCAAAAACAGGAGACAAGTGTCATCGGCGACCACCTCTAAATTCGTCTGTAACAAAGCTGACAATCCAAACTGGGATTTGTTTAACTTGACTGGTGGCTATAGCCCAAGAAATGAAGTTTACCTGCACGCTACACAGTTTGTTGATATGTGGAAAGACTTGATGGGCAATGTTGTAGAACCTTATCGTATGTGCTGCCATATTTAACTTGTAGTTTGACATGATGCTATTTCAACAGAGTTATGTTAGTAAGCAGTATGTTTATTTGTAGAATCTAGTGGATCATGGCTGAGATTCTATGTTCACTATGACCATCGATATGACAATGCTTTCTTTGACGGGGATTCATTCAAGTTTGGAGATGGGTAGGTGTTCAGGATGTCTTCAGTGTCGAGTGATTTTTTTAGGGTGAAACCAGTATTTTTATTCATACATCCATTTGTGTTTGCTGCAGTGAAGATAATTACTATCCATTGACCAGCCTGGACATTGTGTGTCATGAGATAGGGCATTCCATAACACAATGGCACGGAGGTAGCCTGGAGAATCAGAGGCAAGCTGGGGCTATGAATGAAGCCTATTCTGACATCATAGGTGTGGTATATGTAGCACAGTTTTGGGGCCTATTGTAGATATGGTATAATCCGACATCATAGGTATGGTACATGTATATGTGGTAGATGTAACACAGTTTTGGGATCCTGTAGCACGGTTTTGGGTGATTTTGCAGGAGAAACATGTGACATATATTACAAAAACAAAAAAGATGGACTAATGGCTGAAGAACTTATAAGACCAGGAAGTCGTAAGGCACCAGCTATGCGAAGTATGTGTAACCCGCCCTCAGTAGGTAAGCATTAAAAAACACAGAATGCACTTTTCGTGAGCAGATAACTCTGAAGTTTGCCCTCAGTAGGTAAGTTTTTATAGAATACGATATATACTTTTGTGAGCAGACAACTCCAGAGTTTGATTTATTTAAGGTGGCTCCATTGATCATATGAACCGATACAATGATTGGTTAAACGTACACACAACTTCTGGAATTTACAACAAAGCCTGGTGCCTCCTGAAGAACTCAAGCAGCTGGGACTACATCAAAGCTTTCCAGGTAATTGAAAATGATTTTCTGCTGCCAACTTGACCTATAAAATACCATTTACCACACGACTTCATCATAACTATCTCACTCCAACAGGTTTTTACTGATGCAAATCTCTTCTACTGGAATCCTACGAGTACAATGCATTGTGGGGCATGTGGGGTAGAATCTGCCGCTGCCGATAGAGGATATAGTATTGATGATGTCACTGCTGCCTTCAAGGTTGTTGGAGTGTCATGTAACAAATGTAGAGATGTATAAAACTAGTCACATTTTTTAGCAGTTGTCTTCTCTTGTATTATATGTCAAGCTTGTGTTTGTTTTTAATCAACAATGGAAACAGTTATTAGCTAATGAATACAAGTTAGCGATTGCTTGTATTCAATTTTGATTGTGTTTAGATGTCTTTTTTTTATAATATAAAAATTGATACCGATTTTATGAAGCTTCATTCGAATATTGATGATTATAAAAAGTTCACTTTTGACTTTGTGATAAAACAATGCGCCTTACATATGTTTTACCTGGTAGTTGTGGTATACCACTATACAAAGAATCCTTACATCTCTCTAAGAATCATTTGTTGCCAGAAGCTCTGTCTTCTGGTTAGTCGAGATGGAAAATATTCTCAAATATCTAGCTATTCAGACAAATAAGTTAATATTTAGAACATTTTAATCAAATCAAAACTGTCAACATGTCACAGATTATTGCATCAGCAAACTGGGCAAAAGATTTTACACCTCGTTGGTTTATATTTGCTGGTCTTTCGTCTGTAAGTAACATTCATAGAAGTCACAGATGAGAATAAACACAAGCATTAAATACTTGGCAAAAGTTCATAATGGCCAGTATATTTAGAATATTCTAAAAACTGAACAAATGAGCTATACCAATCAAACGATGAAAATTATTGTACCAAACATTACAGTCAAACTTAGATATCATTGTATTATCGGAACTACTCGTGTGTGTTTGTTGATCGCCATGAATTATGTTTCTGAGGATTAGTTACACCAGCTGCGTGACTTTCCATACAGGATACACGTTGCGCAATCATGGATCAACTCGTCATAAAACTATGTCACAAGGCTGGTTTGACCTGATTTTTTAAAAAAATGCTGGTATTTCAAACTCTGCTGTTCTTAGTAAAAGTAAGTTGTTTACGGATTATTTCAGTTTTGATATATTGATGTAAAGTTGGTACTCTGCCAGGTATTGTATGGTATACGATATTGATACCTCATTAAATCGTGACACAAGTATTAGCAATGACTTGTTTGTTAAAGTTGGTATTCAGCAACGGATATTTCCCTGTAGTTATGACATGTTATGCAGGTATTTTAGGTCTGACCAAAAGTGTATGAATAAACAGATAGCTCCTCTCCTTTTTTCCGGTGATGAAACATTTTGACCCAACAGTGCATTTGGTACAAAAAGTTTTATTTGTTATTGCTATAGATGGCAGCACAAGTGATTTAAAAACATTTTTTCATTTCAATTCTGCTAAAAAGCGTGTTTCATTTCATGAAAAGTTGATTACTGAAAAAGTTGGCTTTTCACATTCACCCTCGATTTTCAGCAAATGAAAGAACGTTTTGCCAAAGTTTCGATGCTTTAGTCGAAGTAACACTAGATTAAATTTAAGCAAGTTGTTGTGCTGTTGCTGACTTCTCCTTCTCCTATGATAGATGACCTGTACATACTTAGACTAATTTCACAAAAAATAGCCAATTTAGGGACGCCATAGATAAAGCCCATACATGGCAGCAAAAGTAACTGTTTTCATACTCGACTATTTATTCACTTGTTTAGAATGTTCTAGAGAAGTGCCAGCCATTGAAGCCATCCCAGAGAAGGAACTATGGTAAAGGCCTCAATCCCAAATCCGTTCTTGTAAAAGGAAAACGTACCAAGTGCCAATTCTGAAAAGCAATGAGTAACTGCTGCACCTTCTGCATATGATGTTTTTGCATTTTATTTGTTAGTGTTTGTTTTGTCGGAATATCAAATATGAAAGTCCGGGTTTGATACCTAAATATGTGTATTGTTGATCTCCATACAAGCCGTAGGGTTCATTGGTATTGTGGAATGTCGTACAATTTTCAACGATGCTGAATATTTATGGAAATGGGCGATCTTGGAAAGTGTGGATGTTGCTGGTGATCTGGCGTTGTAGAGGAGAAGTTAAACTGTAAGGAATTTTTTAGAGATTTTCACAACTGTCTTTTTATAGAGCGTAGCTATTTACTGAAGAATTAATATCAATAATGATTCATACCACGGCGTACTTTGAACTCTTTGTCATTTCTTACCTCCACAAATCAAGTTATGTCTTTTTTGAAAGAAAGGTCAGAAATAATTATTATTTTTCGATTTTTCCTGTGACTTTGCTACTAATTATGTAATAGCTCTTCATGATCACATGGTCACATACAGAGTGTTCAACTTTGCCATGATCTTTCGCTATCATCAAGTGCGGACAACTCTCAAACTCTACTGGTGCTAGCAGTACATCGTAGGAGCTTCCATGTCATGTATGGAGATCGGCTCGTAGCCAATGAATGTTGAGGAGTATGAGATAAACAACTATTCACTGATGTGAATGGTAACCCGCAAGGCTTATCATCAACAATGGAATTTAGCACTTGGACAATAACCTCTGCTGTAACTAAAAAAACCTGCTGAATGAAAACTTGACCAAAATTGTAGATACAGTATATACAGTACTTGCAAGCCAAGTAAGTAAACAAAGAAAAGCCAAATACTTTAAACCAAAAACTGTAAAATTGTATCAGCTGTGGTGCAACTAGAGAGATGATCATGTTTACAGGAGTTAGTGTATAATCTTTGAGTAAGGTTGAGCTATTACTATTTGGGCGCACGGATTGTTTATTTGTCTTCTCAGGAAGTTTTCTTCTAGTAGATTTTAATTACTTCATCAAACTCGATGTCAGTGTGATTTGAAATGAGAAACGCTGGTATTAGGTAAGCTGTGACGACGTCACAAGTTACATTGACTTACCTCCTTGGAAATATCGTTTGGTTAATTATTTGTGTGAGTTGAAGCAAAGTGATTCTATGATCTCGAGCTATTTTTGCAATGAGTTGCGCTTGACAAGTTTTGGTATAAAAATGGCAAATTTTCATCATTTTCACAATTTCTTACAAACAACCAAACAAACAAGTACATTCGATAAAGTTGCATCTCAGAACTTATACATCCACATAAATAATGAAATTATTCTTCGTACTTACAATTATTTATTGTATGTACATCTCAGAAGGTAAGTACATTATCACTATTCTCTGATATGTGTGACTATTATACCATCGAGGTATCTGTACAATATTATGATCTGACTAACATGCCAAATTAATATTAGTCACTTGATAAAAAGCGTTCACTCAAAAACCACAACATGTTGATAGAGTCTTTGGTTAGTGCTGCAACACTAAACTATTTCAGTTTTGATATCAGTTACCTCACAGTTACTCCAGATTAATCTTCAATTAACCTTTGACTGATTAATCTTTGAGCACTCTGATGCAAACTGAGTTGTGTTTGTTTCAGCAGTGAATGGACAGGGTAATTTTGTTCCATCAAAGCATGTCCCCAGGGTGCTGACTCCTGGAGCTGCCGTTGGTCTAGATGGAGAAAGAGATGGATTTAAGAAAGTTTCTCAAAAGAAGAATGTAACAAAATGGATTCAAACAATAGACGGAATACCAGTCTATGGCTCTGT
This sequence comes from Cryptosula pallasiana, assembly GCA_945261195.1. NCBI lineage: Eukaryota > Metazoa > Bryozoa > Gymnolaemata > Cheilostomatida > Cryptosulidae > Cryptosula > Cryptosula pallasiana. The sequence goes on along the minus strand of OX183133.1, from coordinate 10,080,306 downwards.
TCTTACCACACATAGTGATAAAAAAGGTTTGCAACCATTATTGCTGTTTATTATATTATTATATTATTATTGTACATGATATAAGTATTTTTGCTGCTAGGTCAGCGTTTACAAATGTAGAGTCATGGGTTTCAACCCACTCAGGCTTGTTGAGTTTTTCAGCAATTGCAGAAAACTCTCATACCCGACTGGCCGTGAAAATTGACCTACAAAAGTATTCGTATGAAAAATGGCCAAACAAAATTACGTTATATAATACTCGTTGTATTTAAATACGCCCACCCGCTCTGTTTCTACAATGCTCCACCCACGGCCTAATTCCACTCTTCATCCCCCTCCCGCATTGTTCCACCATCGGCCACAATTATACTCTCTACATCTTTAGCCCGCTCTCTTCCTCTCCCTACATGCATCCTAATCCATGAATTCGATAGAAAACAGAAAGAAAGTGCTCTGGCACCCTGTGTCATTGACTTTGTGTTGAAACTTACCAATTATCTAACACGTATTACACACACAATGACACAAACAAACACAAAGCTTTTAGGGAATGACGCAACATATACATACTGGAAGATAATAATATGAACCATCCAGAGCAGTATAGCTTACCCTGGAACCATACATATGGCATTATGAATCAGCATGGAATTAGTTATTCAACATTTCAAACAACTACTTTTGATAAAATAAGTTTTTTTGTAAGTTGTCTCGCCGGATATTATTAAAAGGAAATTAAATCCGCAAACATCTTTGATTCAAGAGCAACAACAAAACCAAACTCTGATGATACAACCGAGTGCTCCATTAACTACCTGTACAGCAATTTTTAACTCTCAGCATAGGGGACTAGGTATGTATGTTTCTGACCCACAAACAAACAAACAAGCGACCAAGCAAATAAGCTAATGAACAAGCAAACAACTAAACAAAGATATATTTTATTTTTTACTATGGATAATTGTTGTTAAACTCCTGGTGCTAGTGTTTTATGATGGTTTTGGCATTTTGACAGGAATGATTGAGGCAGTACAAGGATTCGTGTCACACACAGCTAGTCTAGTTGACACAACACCTGTCATAGATAGTCAGAAAGCTCTGGATATACTGAAAGCCCACTGGAAACATGACACCAATGAGTGCATGCTAAAGTTTAGAATAAATACTCCAGTGCTGAACATTCTAGAATCAGTGAGTTGGTTTTTTCAGAAGCCTTTCGAAAAAATGCTTTACAGAAAAATCCAAAACACTGTTGTTTGCGCATGTTTCACTTCTTTGTGTGTGATTATGTAAATCTAAACTGATTTGAAGGATTTTTTGGTCAGTTCATATACATTATATAATCATACTTAGTAGAAATTTTACTGCTATGTCGTAGGAAAGCGGCTGGGACCATTTGATCTGGTACATAGAATATTATGTAGAGATGGCTGACTTGGAGGCTTCAATTGATGACTCTGTTGGCACACCACCAACTTTTGTTATTGGTAAAGTTAACATCTGCTGAAAATAGTTAGCTTTATTCACTTCACCGCTGTTGCATGCAAATATATAAATGGTTTGTTGCTATCACAGGTATGGTAAATGCACACACCGGTAAGATTGAAGATACATGGAATGATTTAGCGCGAGCAGAAATAAAAGCTGTTGTCGGAAACAAAAAGATTGGTAAAAGACACGTTACCATAAATGTAGAACAAGATGGAAATCAGTGCAGACACAGAGATAACTCTAGAAGAGTGGAGGTTTGTTGTATTCTGTACTTTGGAGGTGCTTTGTAGGGTTTTTTCATGACTTGTTTTAAAAATATTGCTTGCCAATTTTTGAAAGGGTTCTAAAAATGAGATTTTCCACTTTTTTTAGCCATTTTTTGCGCTCCACGTTCTTACGCTAAGCTTTCTATGCTCGTGCAACAGGTGTTTGACATATACAACCAGAAGATGACCACTTTCTCTGAAACTACCTCTAAATTTCAATGTGAGGATGCAGCAAATGAAGATTGGGATCTGCTACACCACACCGATGCATATAGCCCAAGAAATGAAGTTTATGCTCATGCCAGCATGTTTGTTGACATGTGGGAGAAGCTTGTGGGTGACAAAGATGACATCTATGGTGAGAAACAAACTCATTGTCATATGGCTGGTTCTATTTTTTACATAAATAATTTGGGGTTAGAGGGAAAGTGTATTTCTGTTACAGAAACCAGCTCATCTTTTCTCAACTTCTATGTCCATTACTTCCGAAACTCTGAGGAAGCTTTTTTCGACGGAGAAGTGTTCAAATTTGGCGATGGGTAAATATTACTACTGCTCTCTACTAGTTGACTACTACTACTCCTACTAGACTACTACTAGTGCTCTTTACTAGTTTACTACTACTGCTCTCTACTAGTTGACTACTACTACTACTGCTCTCTACTAGTTGACTACTACTGCTCCTACTAGTTGACTACTACTACTGCTCTCTACTAGTTGACTACTACTACTGCTCTCTACTAGTTGACTACTACTACTGCTCTCTACTAGTTGACTACTACTACTGCTCTCTACTAGTTGACTACTACTACTACTCCTACTAGTTGACTACTACTACTGCTCTCTACTAGTTAACTACTACTACTGCTCTCTACTAGTTGACTACTACTGCTCTCTACTAGTTGACTACTACTACTACTCCTACTAGTTGACTACTACTACTACTCCTACTAGTTGACTACTACTACTGCTCCTACTAGTTGACTACTACTGCTCCTACTAGTTGACTACTACTGCTCCTACTAGTTGACTACTACTACTGCTCTCTACTAGTTGACTACTACTACTGCTCCTACTAGTTGACTACTACTACTGATCCTACTAGTTGACTACTACTACTGCTCTCTACTAGTTGACTACTACTGCTCCTACTAGTTGACTACTACTATTACCACTACTACCACTGCCATTATCACTGCCACTATCACTGCTACTGCCACTGCTACATTTACTACTAACTACATGTGATAGTTGACTACTCGCTACTAATTGACTACTTATACTGTTCTCCACCCTGTTTATGAATGTTACTGCTTTTAATATGGTTGTACATTTATTATTATCAAGATTAACATAATTTTCAGCAAGGACTATTTTTACCCACAAACAAGCATAGACATTGTATGCCATGAAATAGGACACGCTATAACCACATGGCACGGAAGTAAGCTACAATATCGCCAACAATCAGGAGCAATAAATGAAGCCTATTCCGATATACTTGGTATGTTGTATTGCGTTTTAGCTTATCCAAATTGCCTACAATAAATACTAGTTTTGGAGTGTGTTTAAATGTTTGTTATTTATTTCGACCTCAGGAGAGACATGTGACATATACCACTATAACAAGAAAGACGCACTAATTGGTGCAGAAGTAACCAAAAAAAATCCGAAAGTACCAATCAGAAACATGTGTGACCCTTCATCTATAGGTATCTACTATTTACAGCTCAATGAAAGCTCTTGTATGAACTTTTAGTTCTGTTTTGTCACACGCAATCGTGGTTGTTGTGTTTTGTAGGTAAATCATTGGATCATTTAAGTAAATACAATGACAAGACAGATGTACACTATTCCTCAGGTATCTACAACAAAGCCTGGTGTTTGTTGAAGAATACACAGGGATGGGACTATAAAATGGCATTTCAGGTACATCACATGTGTTATGGTGTCATAGATATATAGTGTAGTGGGTATATAGTATACTAGATGTATAGTATCATATATTTGTAATATAATTGATATATAGTATAATAGATATAGTATAGGAAAGGTATAGTATAGAAGATATATGTATAGCATGCTAGATATATTGTATCATATATAGTATCATAGATATGTAATATACACGATCTATCCTATAGTAGATATGTAGCACAGTATACATGTTACATGTAATATATATATACAGAATAAAGAGAGTACGATACATGTACTGAATGTATACTTATACTGTACACTCAAGGGATATTTGTTAAGAATACATAACCATTGTTTTTAATAGGTGTTCACTGAGGCCAATCTACGTTACTGGAAGCCAACAACTACAATGCATTGTGGGGCATGTGGAGTAGAATCGGCAGCTGCCGATGAAGGTTATAATAAAGATGACGTCACCGCTGCCTTCAAGGCTGTTGGAGTGTTCTGCGATAGATGCTAACCCTAAATAGACTGTATTGATCTGCATTGACAATCAGAGCAGTTGTCTTCTCTCTCTTTACAATCAGAAATCGGAATATCAATCAATTACATCAACTCGTTAGTTTTAAGTTTAGTTTTGCTTAGAACCGACCGAAGAACTCAAAGACATGGCGAAATCTCAGCTGCCATTGATGTCTCCTTAATCTCTCACCTTCCTACATTCTTAGACAATGACCTCTCTACTTATTACTATTATTTGACATTGTTTTTAGATGACTTTTATGCCGAATCCTTATACATTTTGATACACAATATATTACATATCTGACATTGCTAATCAATCAATAGAAGTTTCATGTATGTTAGTTTCTCTACAGACATTTATGGTATACTATCAAATATATGCAATCATTTCTCATACCAGCTCTACAAATGACAAATTGCTTGTTCAGTTAAGCTTCTATAACAGCACAGCATGTTTATGTGGGATAGTTTGGTTGGCCAGCCTTTTTATGATATAAGTTTTGTTGTTAGTAACCGTAGGTCCAGCACATTAGTACTATATTCAGTTGGTGGAACTATTGTATCCGACTTCTAGGCCACACAGGGATTGCCACAAGACCTAGTGTGCAAACCATAGAGGTATAGATAGAGGTGTAGGTCAACCATAGAAGTATAGATAGAGGTGTAGGTCAACAAACACCAATAATGGGTTTTCTGGTTCGTCAGGCTGTCGGCTGACTATATAATACACACAATTTAAGCCAGCTTTAAAACCAAAGAAAGTATCTATGACAATTATTGGCCTAGCTGTTAATGACGGTCAAAGCTTTTAAGCCCCGCCCCTCTTTTTGTAAAGGATTGCTGCAGTTGATAAGTTTATATCGATGAAAATTATAGTGAGGTACTATCAATGTGTTTTAAGTTGTAAGTGATAAAAATATGAATACAGAAAGTATTATTTGAAATAATAATATTGTTTTAAAATCTTTCTTAACATATTTTTGTTTTGCAGAGTAAATGAATTTGTCAGAAAGTTTGTTTAGCTATATTTCTGGTAAGGAGCATTGAAACTTTGATAAGTTTTAACTTGGAAATATGTTCAAAGTTTTTCAAAATTGAATTTTTCTATATTTTAATCATTCTAAATGACACATCGGAGCATAAAAAAGCAGTTAAATAATACCGTATCACAGCCGCACAATAAATATGTCAAACCTGTGCCCTTTTTATCTACCTCTATGGTTGACCAACACCTCTATCTATACCTATATGGTTGACCTACACCTTTATCTATACCTCTATGGTGGACCAACACCTCTATCTATACCTCTATGGTTGACCTACACCTCTATCTATACCTCTATGGTGGACCAACACCTCTATTTATACCTCTATGGTTGACCTACACCTCTATCTATACCTCTATGGTGGACCAACACCTCTATCTATACCTCTATGGTTGACCTACACCTCTATCTATACCTCTATGGTTGACCTATGCCTCTATCTATACCTCTATGGTTGACCTACACCTCTATCTATACCTCTATGGTTGACCTATGCCTCTATCTATACTTCTATGGTTGACCTATGCCTCTATCTATACCTCTATGGTTGGCCTAGGCCTCTATCTATACTTCTATGGTTCAGACACTACTCAGGCATGATGCACTTTCTGCCATTTTTGAAACACTTATATAATGTCAGTTGTCTGATTGAAGATAGAATTCACTCTACGGATCTACTTTTTTAACTATAATAAATACTGGCCCATAATTGTATTCTCTAAATATCCACAAAACCCCACTTTTTTCTTTTGTTAAACTTGGTCACATTTATTGGTGCATTTTAACCAGAAGTGTATGATGCTACTGCATTGTTTTAGATTGAGCAGACGAATAGATTTGTTATAAAATCCTGCATTTTCATTGACAAAAACTTGTATTTGTATTTTTAGTATATACATTTCTTTTGAGCAATTACAAAATTAAACTGTATTATGTACCAAAAGACATTTGAAATTTATGTAAACTTCATATTCGATTGATGATGCAACAATTAATTAGTAAAAACTCTTTTATTGCTCTTATGACACAGATCAAAACTTTTCACTCTAGAGATGTTTTGAAAAAAAGTGCAAATCATATGTTCATCTTCCAACGCTAATACAATACATGGTCACATGAGCAATGATTCTATTTAATCAAAAAACTTTAAATCGCCAGAAACTGAAATGATTTTCCAGCCAACTACTATTAATTGGCTGCATAAAGAACTTAGATTGCTAATTTTGGAGATGCTTTTAAAATAGCGCAAGTTTTATTGAAATGCTCTAACGTTATTGTAGAGTGTACGGTATAGATTATACATTGATAGATAACAATACAATTGCAGTAACTTTTCCAAACTCCGTAAAACATGGAATAACTTGAGCTGATAAAATTGAATAATTTACAAATAGTAATCTAGAAAAATGGAGCAGAGCCTTTGAGATCTATCATTGCTACTAGCAGGTTTTCTATTCTGCGGTACAAAGACTTCTTCGTGCGTGATTTTATAGAAGCGAATGTTTTGCGCATCATCTCCAAATGGTACCTGGCTGTGAGTCCTTAAACTTAAACTTTCCATATTTAATTATATTTTACTAATCTACTAGAGAGTCCTATTTTACTAATCTACTAGAGAGTCCTATTTTACTAATCTACTAGAGAGTCCTATTTTACTAATCTACTAGAAAGTCCTATTTTACTAATCTACTAGAGAGTCCTATTTTACTAATCTACTAGAGAGTACTATTTTAGTAACCTACTAGAGAGTTCTATTTTACTAACCTACTAGAGAGTCCTATTTTACTAACCTACTAGAGAGTCCTATTTTAGTAACCTACTAGAGAGTTCTATTTTACTAACCTACTAGAGAGTCCTATTTTACTAACCTACTAGAGAGTCCTATTTTACTAATCTACTAGAGAGTCCTATTTTACTAATCTACTAGAGAGTCCTATTTTACTAACCTACTAGAGAGTCCTAGTTTACTAACCTACTAGAGAGTCCTATTTTACTAATCTACTAGAGAGTCCTATTTTACTAATCTACTAGAGAGTCCTATTTTACTAATCTACTAGAGAGTACTATTTTACTAATCTACTAGAAAGTTCTATTTTAGTAACTTACTAGAGAGTCCTATTTTACTAATCTACTAGAGAGTCCTATTTTACTAACCTACTAGAGAGTCCTATTTTACTAACCTACTAGAGAGTCCTATTTTACTAATCTACTAGAGAGTCCTATTTTACTAATCTACTAGAGAGTCCTATTTTACTAATCTACTAGAGAGTCCTATTTTACTAATCTACTAGAGAGTACTATTTTACTAATCTACTAGAAAGTCCTATTTTAGTAACCTACCAGAGAGTTCTATTTTACTAACCTACTAGAGAGTCCTATTTTACTAATCTACTAGAGAGTCCTATTTTACTAATCTACTAGAGAGTCCTATTTTACTAACCTACTAGAGAGTCCTATTTTAGTAACCTACTAGAGAGTCCTATTTTACTAACCTACTAGAGAGTCCTATTTTACTAACCTACTAGAGAGTCCTAGTTTACTAACCTACTAGAAAGTCCTATTTTACTAATCTACTAGAGAGTCCTATTTTACTAACCTACTAGAGAGTCCTATTTTACTAACCTACTAGAGAGTCCTAGTTTACTAACCTACTAGAAAGTCCTATTTTACTAATCTACTAGAGAGTCCTATTTTACTAACCTACTAGAGAGTCCTATTTTACTAATCTACTAGAGAGTCCTATTTTACTAATCTACTAGGGAGTCCTATTTTACTAATCTACTAGAGAGTCCTATTTTAGTAACCTACTAGAGAGTTCTATTTTACTAACCTACTAGAGAGTCCTATTTTACTAATCTACTAGAGAGTCCTATTTTACTAATCTACTAGGGAGTCCTATTTAGCCATCCCAAGTCTCAGATCAAACAGCTATATATAAGTTTTAATGCAATATAAATAAATACCCATACATGTACCAAATAAAATAGAAAGTTTTTTATTGCAGCGAAACATTGACATCTACACTGATTAGATACAAAATGTTTATTTCCACTGAAGCAGAGATCTGGGGTTCATTTCCCAGCATGCTTACCTGTGATCACGGCATCAAATTTGCCATACAATACTTTGCCTGGTTGCATATTGGCAAACAATGAAGTAGTTCCCCCCTAGTCTGAGTGCACTCTCGACAATACCTGTGGAGCCACGCTTGTACAACATCCCTCTTCTGCTCCACCAAAAGTGTAGAAAGCTCAGCAGCAGACATGAGTATTGGTTGCTACTAACACAAGCTATCAGCTTTTGAGCCCCATTTTTAGGCTTGCGCTTGAGACACAGCACAAACAAACAAACAAACAAACCAACAAACACACAAACAAACAAACATTCAAATAAGCACCAGAATTGGCACTTGAAGTTCAAATTTCTAACACCTGTACACTTTGAAGATTCCGCTACTCCCATAGGTTGATAAGAGTTAACAGGTAAAAAATATCATAGCTATTCATTTAGCAATCAAAGAATACCTCTATGCGTGTGTGAAGGTTTATTGAGATAACAATTTAGGGTTCAGACAGTCGTTGAGCTCCAGTTCCGTGATGGGTAGGTCATGGACTTGACCATCATGTCACCAAAGAATAGTGACAGCTGCTCGTCAACAGTTGTTAATAACAATCGGTCTGCAGCCTACCTGTCCTATATACAACAGATAACCCTAACATGCTTACTTCGCTGCAAACTTTTTAATTTTGATAATTTTTAAAAGAAAAAGTTTTTTCAACTTTGAAAATTATGATCAAAGAGAACTTGTTTGCAACTTTTCTAAAATGATAATTTTTATCGAATAAACTTCGTTTTTCATCAAAAAGCCATAAAGGTAATATTCATATGAAGTGTCATTTCCATGCAGTTGCAAACTGTGTACACTGGAGCTGCAGTTCTTGAGTTATGGTTAACCTTTCTTTTGAAAGCTCTCCAGCAAAAGTGGAATAGCTGTTTTACCTTTAAAATGGGAAACTTGAAAACTCAGTTTATTGAAAGGCATCATGAAAAAGTTTTGCTTTACATCCGAATGGTTTCTTTTTACTATGAGTTAAAATTTTAACATGGCTGTTCTAGTGAATTTTAGAAAATTCAAAATGATAAAATGTTATCATTTAACAAACAATTTATTACAAATCCTTTGAAGCCCGAGTAGTTGCTGCATCGGTACTGCAAGTTTCAAATCAAGGCACTGGTCAGTTCTCAAATGAGAAAATGTTTTGTGTTAAAATCAAAAGGTTAAGAATAATCCAAGATCGCCACCTCTGAAATGGCTAGCAAAAATAAACAAAACAATAATAATTTAGGTTCTCTATAACACTAACTTGTACGATAGCCTGGAAATATAGCGGAGTTAACCAACGAACTCAACAAAACTATTGAAAGTTCTGAACTACAAAACTTGCTAAAAACCTAAAGAAGCTTCTAGAAATTTGAAACTCTAAAAAATGAAAAGCTAGCAATTAACTGCGCTACAGAAGCATTCAGGGACAAAGAGTTGTTTGAGCTATTTGACCTTTTGGATAAATCAGACTCTTACAAATCTGTTGTATTCTGACAGCAGCTGCCTCTATGGATGCTTTTGGAGGCATACATGCGATTGTATCATCGCATCACTACAGTTAGCTGACACGAGTCACGATACGATAGCGTATTGTAAAGTGTCATAATTCAACAAAAGTGCTGGTAGTTTCCCTTCTGTATCTAGTTGTAACAACTTGTTTGTTATTTTTACCTAGTTGTAACGTGTTTATTTTGTTTTGAAACAGTTCAAAGAATTCTTGCCTGCATGACAGGAATGTTTGTCATGATGTACCATATATATCACTGCACTCAACAGTTGCTCAACGTTTGCATATTTGTATCAGTTCGGGTAAAGATGCTAAATATACCTAACCGTTACATTCCTGCTTCCTGTGGCACAACATGGCTCTCCAGGAAGTCATTGAAATTATGTGACTACAGTTTCTAGAGAATGTTATTCTTGTACCTTGTACATTACACAGAAATATCCTATACCCACTCGGTATGTTTTAACATTACACATAATACAAGTATGTATCAGTAAAATATTATTGAAAAATTAAAAAAGATTTTTATCCAGATAAAAACTGTGATTTGTTTTCTGTTTTATTTGAACAAGCTGCTCACCTTTCTATAGATTTATCATTTATAATTTGGCTCTATTTGAATCTATGCTTTGAAGTATTGAAATTGACAAGAAAATGATATATCAAAAGTGGTACAAGTATTTTTAAAAAAAAAACTGTTTGATTGTGTCCGAAGTAGTTATACTATATTGGCAATGGGCCAGTAATAGTCACCTGGGGTCAAACTCACCTCCAACAATGAGTTAAATAATTCTTTCTCAAAAAGAAAACAACCTCACTCTTGTAACGGAGTTGTCTTCTGTAAACCAGACAACGCTGCCAATAGTATTACAGTCTCTACTAGTATAGCTAGCAAGCTATGTTGAAGTAATGCTCCCTACACTAAGGTAGGGGGCAGTTACCCCCCCCCTTCAATGTGCTACACCAAGTTTGCTGTGATATAAAAAAGCTAGCTATCTATACCAAAGATAATCAAAGTTCTCCATCAACCATTATACATAATGAAACGGGTAGAAATAAAACTGTTTCATGACATTGTTAGAATAGAGGGTAGGATTCTTTTTCAACCTCAGTTTTGATTATTATCGGCCAGCTACGTAGTCGTCTAACAACAGGAAACAAACAATGCCTACTATAACATTCTATGAATTATTTACGTATGAATTTCCTTGTTTCACCTCTGGCAACCCCCGGCGTGCTAACTGGAAGAAAACTGTAACGCACTGCTGGTGGACTGTAGCAGTAGACAAAGAGGAGGTGGAAAAGTGGAGAATTATGTCAAGTTTACATCCACCGATTGCCTGCTAATTAAGGTGTCACTACTGTCTCTACACCACCTTGACAGTGGGTAGCGCTGGAACTTCATAATCTTGAATACTGAAACTATATGGAAAGTCCTTCATTTTATTCCAAAAGTTCTACAGCTCATGCTGTATTATTATAAAAGTTTCGATTTACTAGCTAAACAGAACACGACTTTAATTTCTTCTGGTAGGCAAGTTGTCTCTTTCTGTATGGTTTTATTCTGTGATGACACAGGGAAATGCTGGCATTTGACAAACAGCAAGCTGATGCTGTGAGCCTACCATCATTGCAATAGTAGACTAGATTCACAGGCTATTTATGTAATAAATTACAGCAAGCACAATTTAGTATAAATGCGGTAAAAAAATGGTTTTTGTCATAAACAGTTTAAAACAACAAATAGGTAGAGAGAAGCTACCACCACAGAAATACAACTCAAGTTATTAGACAACTCTATGGATAACTTCATGAATTTATTCTTTGTACTTACAGTTATTTATTGTATGTACATCGCAGAAGGTAAGTACATTATTGTTACTCTCTTATATGTGTGACTATTATGCCTTGTACATATCAGTGAAACATTACGATATGACTAACATACCATTATAAAACAAACAAAATAGATTTCCCCCACTAATTTTATACCAACAAATATACTGTAACCCAAAATCGTATAAATATGAAAAGAAATTACAGTTTTTTGTTAATAAAATGTTGCAGAGCTTTGAGAGGCAAGAGTAGTATAATAGGAACAGATCTATTATATTACTGGCAAGTCCAGTTTTTGTAGAAAACTAAATCATAATTTTTGGTCTCAATAAAACATCAGAGTGAGTTGCACACAAAAGCAAAAGTTTCAAAGAAAATGTTTCATAGTTTCTTAGCAAGATTTCAGTCATTTTTTCCACTAAGTTGTGTGCAATACCAGTATTAATATATAAATGAAGCAAGGAGGCTTGGCCTTGACCTTTGTTCCATTTTAGATCTACCACAATCTTCTTATAAAAACTTGCTACCATGCCAAGTCGATGACTAAAGTCAAACATAGCTCCATTAGCAGCGACTGTGTTAATCTGCAGTCAACTTTAGGTTATTCACGAATTAATCATTTAGTTTTCTGAGTCAAATTCAGTTGTATTTGTTTGTGCAGTGGACTTACAGGTCAATGAGTCAAATCGTTTACTGATGTTGTAGGTGTAAATGCTCAAATAAAGTGGGAAAATGCGAGGCATGATGAGGTTAAAGCAATTGTTGGAAACAAGAAGATTGGTAAAAGACACGTTGACATAACTGTAGAACGAGATGGAAATAAGTGCAGACACAGAGATAGCATTAAAAGAGTAGAGGTTTGTTGTACTACTACATTGTATGTGCTTTCTACAGTGCTTTTGGCAGAAAACAAAATGTTTCATAACCTTGTGCTAAGAATACAGATGCATTACATTGAAGTGGTGATATCCATATTGTATGATATGTAAGTTTTATAAGTTTGTATGACAGGTATTTGATGCATGCAAGTCTACAAGCACTGCTGAGGATAAGACAGACTCCACATTTGAGTGTGACAGAGCGGCAGACGACCATTGGGACTCTTTTGATCACACCGGTGCTTATAGCCCCAGAAATGAAGTCTACGATCATGCTATCAAGTTTGTTGATATGTGGAATGAGCTGATTGGAGAAACTGATAAAATATATGGTGAGGAGGAAACTTTCTTTTTGTTGGATATGTTTGTGTGTGTGAAAAGCCAATGGGAAGGTTTAGCTATGTTTGTTTGTGTGTGAAGAGCCAATGAGAAGGTTTAGCTATGTCTGTGTGTGCATAAATAGCCAATGAGAGAGTTCAGCCATGCTTGTGTATGCAAAAAGAGCCAATGAGAGAGTTTAGTTACGCTTGTACATTCGTAAAGAGCCAATGAGGTTTAGTTAAGATTGTGAGCGCATAAAACAGCATGTACACATATTGATTGATTGTAGAATGAGCTCAGGAGTGAAGGATTTCCCATTTTCAGTTTTCGATATTTGTTTGAGATTATTGCCAGGTTTTGATAGGGATCACAACCCAGAAATGTTTAACCATCTGTTTGCAATAATAACATATCAGTGTAGCCTCCGACTTATTAACAATTATATAAAAAAATATAAACTGTAATTTGGAACAGAGAGTTTGAGTTTAATTGCTTAAGAATGAATGTTGCTAAAAAAATTGTGCGATTCCTAGTGGAATTGCTGTGTATGTGTAGCATAAAGAGAAAATGAGTGAGTCTTAGTGTTTAATGATTTTTGTTACAGAAACCAGCACTTCTTTTCTCAAGTTCTACGTTCACTATGGGCGTGAGGACAATGAAGTAAATGCCGATAAAGCTCGATTTGATGAAGAAGTTTTTACATTTGGCGATGGGTAAGCACCACTGCTTATACCGCTAATATTGTAGGATTGTTGTCTAGCTTATGTCTATGCATATGTTAATATATTTTATTATATAACTATTAATAGAAAGAAATACTACCCTCAAACGAGCATAGATATTGTATGCCATGAGATAGGACACGCTGTAACCAAGTGGAAAGGAAGTCAACTTCAACCCGAAGGACAAGCCGGAGCAATAAATGAAGCCTATTCAGATATACTTGGTACATTTTGTGTTACTTTACCTGCAAATGTCTCTGTTAAGTGTTTGTTCTATCTTAAACATTTGTTATTTACTGTTACCTAAGGAGAGACATGTGACATACGCTACCACAACAAAGAAGATGCACTAATTGGTGCAGAGATTACCAAAGGAGACGAAACAGCCATGAGACACATGTGTGACCCTCCATCTATAGGTATCTACTATTTACAGCTCAATAAAAGCTCCTGTATGAACTTCTAGTTCTTTTTTGTCACAGGAAATCATGGTTAATGTATTCTGTAGGCACTTCGGTGGACCATTTCGAAAGATACGACGACAGAGATGTACATCGTTCAGCAGGTATATATAACAAAGCCTGGTGTGAGTTGAAGAATAGAACTGGATGGGACTACAAAAAGGCCTTTCAGGTACATAAAATATTATACATTGTAGTAAATGTATATTATAGTTATAGTATATCTATATGGGTATAGTATAGTAGATGTATAGTATGGTATATATATGATATACTAGATATATAGTAGATGTATAGTATGGTATATATATGATATACTAGATATATAGTATAGTAGATGTATAGTATGGTATATATATGATATACTAGATATAGTATAGTAGATGTATAGTATGGTATATATATGATATACTAGATATATAGTATAGTAGATGTATAGTATGGTATATATATGATATACTAGATATATAGTATAGTAGATGTATAGTATGGTATATATATGATATACTAGATATATAGTAGATGTATAGTATGGTATATATATGATATACTAGATATAGTATAGTAGATGTATAGTATGGTATATATATGATATACTAGATATATAGTATAGTAGATGTATAGTATGGTATATATATGATATACTAGATATATAGTATAGTAGATGTATAGTATGGTATATATATGATATACTAGATATATAGTAGATGTATAGTATGGTATATATATGATATACTAGATATATAGTATAGTAGATGTATAGTATGATATATATATGATATACTAGATATATAGTAGATGTATAGTACGGTATATATATGATATACTAGATATATAGTACAGTAGATGTATAGTATGGTATATATATGATATACTAGATATATAGTGTAGTAGATGTATAGTATAGTATATATATGATATACTAGATATATAGTATAGTAGATGTATAGTATGGTGAATATATGATATACTAGATACATAGTATAGTAGATGTATAGTATGGTATGTATATGATATACTAGATATATAGTATAGTAGATGTATAGTATGGTATATATATGATATACTAGATATATAGTATAGTAGATGTATAGTATGGTATATATATGATATACTAGATATATAGTATAGTAGATGTATAGTATGGTATATATATGATATACTAGATATATAGTATAGTAGATGTATAGTATGGTATATATATGATATACTAGATATATAGTATAGTAGATGTATAGTATGGTATATATATGATATACTAGATATATAGTATAGTAGATGTATAGTATGGTATATATATGATATACTAGATATATAGTAGATGTATAGTATGGTATATATATGATATACTAGATATATAGTATAGTAGATGTATAGTATGGTATATATATGATATACTAGATATATAGTATAGTAGATGTATAGTATGGTATATATATGATATACTAGATATATAGTATAGTAGATGTATAGTACGGTATATATATGATATATTAGATATATAGTACAGTAGATGTATAGTATGGTATATATATGATATACTAGATATATAGTATAGTAGATGTATAGTATGGTATATATATGATATAGTAGATACATAGTATAGTAGATGTATAGTATGGTATATATATGATATACTAGATATATAGTAGATGTATAGTATGGTATATATATGATATACTAGATATATAGTATAGTAGATGTATAGTATGGTATATATATGATATACTAGATATAGTATAGTAGATGTATAGTATGGTATATATATGATATACTAGATATATAGTAGATGTATAGTATGGTATATATATGATATACTAGATATATAGTAGATGTATAGTATGGTATATATATGATATACTAGATATATAGTATAGTAGATGTATAGTATGGTATATATATGATATACTAGATACATAGTATAGTAGATGTATAGTATGGTATATATATGATATACTAGATATATAGTAGATGTATAGTATGGTATATATATGATATACTAGATATATAGTGTAGTAGATGTATAGTATAGTATATATATGATATACTAGATATATAGTATAGTAGATGTATAGTATGGTATATATATGATATACTAGATACATAGTATAGTAGATGTATAGTATGGTATATATATGATATACTAGATATATAGTAGATGTATAGTATGGTATATATATGATATACTATATATATAGTATAGTAGATGTATAGTATGGTATATATATGATATACTAGATACATAGTATAGTAGATGTATAGTATGGTATATATATGATATACTAGATATATAGTATAGTAGATGTATAGTATGGTATATATATGATATACTAGATATATAGTATAGTAGATGTATAGTATGGTATATATATGATATACTAGATATATAGTATAGTAGATGTATAGTATGGTATATATATGATATACTAGATATATAGTAGATGTATAGTATGGTATATATATGATATACTAGATATATAGTAGATGTATAGTATGGTATATATATGATATACTAGATATATAGTATAGTAGATGTATAGTATGGTATATATATGATATACTAGATATATAGTAGATGTATAGTATGGTATATATATGATATACTAGATATATAGTATAGTAGATGTATAGTATGGTATATATATGATATACTAGATACATAGTATAGTAGATGTATAGTATGGTATATATATGATATACTAGATATATAGTATAGTAGATGTATAGTATGGTATATATATGATATACTAGATATATAGTATAGTAGATGTATAGTATGGTATATATATGATATACTAGATATATAGTATAGTAGATGTATGGTATATATATGATATACTAGATATATAGTATAGTAGATGTATAGTATGGTATATATATGATATACTAGATATATAGTAGATGTATAGTACGGTATATATATGATATACTAGATATATAGTATAGTAGATGTATAGTATAGCATAGTAGATGTATAGTATGGTATATATATGATATACTAGATATATAGTATAGTAGATGTATAGTATGGTATATATATGATATACTAGATACATAGTATAGTAGATGTATAGTATGGTATATATATGATATACTAGATATATAGTATAGTAGATGTATAGTATGGTATATATATGATATACTAGATATATAGTAGATGTATAGTATGGTATATATATGATATACTAGATATATAGTAGATGTATAGTATGGTATATATATGATATACTAGATATATAGTATAGTAGATGTATAGTATGGTATATATATGATATACTAGATACATAGTATAGTAGATGTATAGTATGGTATATATATGATATACTAGATATATAGTATAGTAGATGTATAGTATGGTATATATATGATATACTAGATATATAGTATAGTAGATGTATAGTATGGTATATATATGATATACTAGATATATAGTATAGTAGATGTATGGTATATATATGATATACTAGATATATAGTATAGTAGATGTATAGTATGGTATATATATGATATACTAGATATATAGTAGATGTATAGTATGGTATATATATGATATACTAGATATATAGTATAGTAGATGTATAGTATGGTATATATATGATATACTAGATACATAGTATAGTAGATGTATAGTATGGTATATATATGATATACTAGATATATAGTATAGTAGATGTATAGTATGGTATATATATGATATACTAGATATATAGTATAATAGATAGATAAATAACATATCTACAGTATACAGAGTGCGTGTGTACCTAACACCATACCACCTAATGAGAAACTATATTCCTTATGCTGTTGATAGGTGTTTACCGCGGCTAATCTACGTTACTGGGGAAAAAAACCACAATGCATTGTGGGGCATGTGGTGTAGAGAAAGCTGCTGCCGCTTTGGGATATGAGAAAAGTGATGTCACTGCTGCCTTTGACGTTGTTGGAGTGTCTTGCGCGAGTGCGCCATCGTGTAAACTTCGTAAAAACTAGCAGAAACCATCTCAGCAGTTGTCTTCTCATTCTGTGCTTTGAAGTTGTAGTGATTCCATTATTATTCTTTTTGTACAACCTGTGATGCGGTATGATCCACAAAAAATTTAATTATTTTTGGTTTTTCTCAGATAATTTGGGTTTATTTTGTGTAACTACTTTTGTGATATTTTTGGTATGCTTTGTTTCGTGTCTGTGATACATTACGTATTTTTTGTTTATGATATATTATGTGTTGTTTATGTATGATTTGTTTGCATTTCCTGTATGAATTATATATATTTTTTGTTTATGTGATAAAAATAGCTAACCATTTTATTTAATTAGTATTACAGCATTCTTTACATTGTGGTTTTATTATATCCCAACTATGTACAAAATCTCATTTTGATTTATAAATGAGTGAACATGAGACACGGAACATTCTAGACTAAAATATAAATGGACGTCTAACCTCAGTAGCCTGTAATTATATGTAACGTTTATGTAAGCTCAGCTTGCATGCTGCATTCATTGTCAGCTGCATGATACTTCAGCAGCTGAGAGTTATTCTCTCGTACAAAGAGTAAACAACTCCAGTTTTAAATAACTAACATGTAGATATTCAATAACTCAATCATTCAACGTACCTAAAGAAATAGAACTTAAGATAATATATAGTGTAGTAGAAATATAGTGTAGTAGCTATTTAGTATAGCATATATACCCTACAGTAGATATTTGGTATAGTAGATGTATAGTATAGTATATATACCCTACAGTAGATATGTGATATAGTATATATATATATAGTGTAGTAGAATAGATATATGGTATAGTAAATAGATGAATAGTATACTAGATGTACATGTATAAGCTGTAGAGTACAATATATATGTAATAAGTAGTAAGCGCATGTACAATAGAGTACAATATATATGTAATAAGTAGTAAGCGCATGTACAATAGAGTGCAATATATATGTAATAAGTAGTAAGCATATGTACAATAGAGTACAATATATATGTAATAAGTAGTAAGCACATGTACAATAGAGTACATTATATATGTAATAAGTAGTAAGCACATGTACAATGGAGTACAATATATATGTAATAAGTAGTAAGCACATGTACAATAGAGTACAATATATATGTAATAAGTAGTAAGCATATGTACAATAGAGTACAATATATATGTAATAAGTAGTAAGCGCATGTACAATAGAGTACAACATATATGTAATAAGTAGTAAGCACATGTACAATAGAGTACAATATATATGTAATAAGTAGTAAGCACATGTACAATAGAGTACAATATATATGTAATAAGTAGTAAGCACATGTACAATAGAGTACAATATATATGTAATAAGTAGAAGCACATGTACAATAGAGTACAATATATATGTAATAAGTAGAAGCACATGTACAATAGAGTACAATATATATGTAATAAGTAGTAAGCACATGTACAATAGAGTACAACATATATGTAATAAGTACAAGCACATGTACAATAGAGTACAATATATATGTAATAAGTAGTAAGCACATGTACAATAGAGTACAATATATATGTAATAAGTAGTAAGCGCATGTACAATAGAGTACAACATATATGTAATAAGTAGTAAGCGCATGTACAATAGAGTACAACATATATGTAATAAGTAGAAGCACATGTACAATAGAGTACAATATATATGTAATAAGTAGTAAGCGCATGTACAATAGAGTACAACATATATGTAATAAGTAGAAGCACATGTACAATAGAGTACAATATATATGTAATAAGTAGTAAGCACATGTACAATAGAGTACAATATATATGTAATAAGTAGTAAGCACATATACAATAGAGTACAATATATATGTAATAAGTAGTAAGCTCATGTACAATAGAGTACAATATATATGTAATAAGTAGTAAGCACATGTACAATAGAGTACAATATATATGTAATAAGTAGTAAGCACATGTACAATGGAATACAATATATATGTAATAAGTAGTAAGCACATATACAATAGAGTACAATATATATGTAATAAGTAGTAAGCACATATACAATAGAGTACAATATATATGTAATAAGTAGTAAGCACATGTACAATAGAGTACAATATATATGTAATAAGTAGTAAGCACATGTATAATAGAGTACAATATATATGTAATAAGTAGTAAGCACATGTACAATAGAGTACAATATATATGTAATAAGTAGTAAGCACATGTACAATAGAGTACAATATATATGTAATAAGTAGTAAGCACATGTACAATAGAGTACAATATATATGTAATAAGTAGTAAGCACATGTACAATAGAGTACAATATATATGTAATAAGTAGTAAGCGCATGTACAATAGAGTACAATATATATGTAATAAGTAGTAAGCACATGTACAATAGAGTACAATACACGCAACATCAACAAGGGATATTGGGTGAAACCATATAATTACTGCTAATAATAGGTATTTACTGATACAAATCTGTGATAGTAACTACAATGCATTGTGGGGCATGTGGAGCAGAGCTAGCTGCTGCCATTAAAAGATACCGCTGCCTTCAAGGCTGTTGGAGTGTCTTGTGCATCTTGTAAAGCCTAGCGGATTGGGCTCTGAAGGCTATCAAAACCATTTTAGTAGTTGTCTTCTCTTTTTCTGTGGAAACTCTTTAGTGATTGTCTTCTCCTTCTCTTTGTCGTAGATGTGATGTAGTGCAGGTATTTATAGTTGATGAGACAAGAAGTCCTTCTGTTTACCAAATCCCTATTTATTGTTGCTTTAATTCAGTTTTATTTTATTTGTTATTATGTTTTTAGCTGTGTTTTTTTATTTTAAACTTTTGTGACTCTCTACTATTTAGAAACTGATAATGAATTGAAATTATTGATTACTCAAGTTTATATATTTATTGCTGCTATTTATTGCTCAAACACTCATCGTCAGTTATGTTTTTGTAATTTGTTTTGAGTCTGTGATAAGTATGTAGAAGTTTTGTATCCGTAATAGAAACGATTTTTGTGCATGCATTTTGAGAGTGTGATAAAATCAGGTAGGCACGGTACATAATGGTTTTACAATAATCTTTATAATTCATGTTTTATTATATCCAATCGATGCCTACATATGAACTCAGTTTATAAACTAGTCAGCAAGCCAAAAAACATTCTAGAATAAAATATATTCGAACCACTAACAAGCATTAGTGTATATACTATATTTCTCCTCCACTGGCAGTGTTTTACGTTCTTTGTAAGAAGACACGATTCAATTAGTTGGGAGTTATCCTTTCACAAGAAGAGCAAACAACTCTAGTCTTAAATCAATAATTCAGTCATAGGTTTTTCAGCCAGCCCATGTACTGAAGTAAGCAAAGCCTTTAGGTAGCTTAGAAGTATCTATAAAAACATTCTCCCCCACAGGACACAATATCATTTTTACTTCACCAACTGGTAGTGATTGGACACAACTAAAAGTGAATACAGGGAGTTTCTCATCAATAGTTATTGTATGTTGTTTATTATAAATTGTCTGAAAGCTTGTAGAAATGATAAATCACAGACGGTCCACGATATATAACTGCTAGCTCAACTCACTCCAGAAACGTCGCTTTTTATTTTGTGTGACATAACAAACTGGGTGGTACTTACTTTGTTATGTGACATAGCAAACTGTGTGGTACTTACTTTGTTGTGTGGCATAACAAACTGGGTGGTACTTACTTTGTTGTGTGACATAGCAAACTGTGTGGTACTTACTTTGTTGTGTGGCATAACAAACTGGGTGGTACTTACTTTGTTGTGTGACATAACAAACTGGGTGGTACTTACTTTGTTGTGTGACATAACAAACTGGGTGGTACTTACTTTGTTGTGTGACATAACAAACTGGGTGGTACTTACTTTGTTGTGTGACATAACAAACTGGGTGGTACTTACTTTGTTGTGTGACATAACAAACTGGGTGGTACTTACTTTGTTGTGTGACATAACAAACTGGGTGGTACTTACATTGTTGTGTGACATAACAAACTGTATGGTACTTACTTTGTTGTGTGACATAACAAACTGTGTGGTACTTACTTTGTTGTGTGACATAACAAACTGGGTGGTACTTACTTTGTTGTGTGACATAACAAACTGTGTGGTATTTACTTTGTTGTGTGACATAACAAACTGGGTAGTACTTACTTTGTTGTGTGACATAACAAACTGGGTGGTACTTACTTTGTTGTGTGACATAACAAACTGTATGGTACTTACTTTGTTGTGTGACATAACAAACTGTGTGGTACTTACTTTGTTGTGTGACATAACAAACTGGGTGGTACTTACTTTGTTGTGTGACATAACAAACTGTGTGGTATTTACTTTGTTGTGTGACATAACAAACTGGGTGGTACTTACTTTGTTGACACCTTCTCTACTTGTATAATCTTGTAGCATGTACAGCAGAGTCTGTTATATATAAAGAGGTCTGACAACAAAAGCTACATCAGGTCTGCTATTTTGAGTTGTCGACCCAATAACACAGAAAAAATTTTCAAAAGTTTGTAAATGAAAATGATGATTGCTTTTCTAAGTTTATTGTTCTGTACCAAAATCTACCACAATATATGTGTTTTGTATATGTGATATATGTATTTTGTATATGTGATGTATGTATTTTGTATATATGATATATGTTTTTTGTATACGTGATATGTGTATTTTGTATATGTGGTATATGTATTTTGTATCTGTGATATACATGTATGTATTTTGTTTATGAGACATGTGTATTTTGTATATGTGATATATGTGTATTGTATATGTGATATGTGTTTTGTATATGTGATATGTGTTTTGTATATGGAATATATGTATTTTGTATATGTGATATATGTATTTTGTGTATGTGATTTATACATGTATGACTTGTTGATGTATAAGTGTTTTTTGCATTCTATTATCAGGCAGCTGCTGATTTCATACAATCAGTCTATGTAGCAATTAAATTTTTTTTTATGTTGAACCAACTTAAATGTGCATCTCAGCAACTCAAGAGTTTTGCATTCTGGTATCATCTATTGGTTTTCCTCCCTCCAGCTTTGTAGGTGCAATGTGATCTATGTGGGTGGTACTGAAAAATGTTGTAGTTCCTGAAAGAGCCCCATTGTTAAATACTTTGACTAGGAACTGGATCACAATTAGTTTTATGAAGTTTGCTATATTGGCCAACAGAGATTCTACGCTCCAGTTGTATTTTCAAAATATCTGCAAGTGTTTGTTCTTTTCTCTCTCTTGTCCTAAAGTTATTTCATCACTGGACTTGTGCTTAGAATATACAATATAATTTGAGTCAACTTATCCTTAATCTTCCTTAAACTTTTAAATATAACTTTATTGACTTATATATACATTCCCATACATGGCATTTCTTGGGTTATACAAACTTTAGCTGATATTGGCATGGCAGTGCATATTTGTTATTTCATTTATTTTAGTGGGTAAATACTGGAAAAAACGAAACTGCATCAGTGAAGGGTAAAACACTTAAAATTGGAATAAAATATATATTGAATCAAGATAGGAACAATATACATAGAAAATAATCATATTCATATAAAATATCAAACACTACAATATAAGCTGGGAATATCAACACCTGGTACACGCAAAAACGTACTCTACAGGTTTTCCTGGGCACCTGGTGATGCCAAAATGGCACTTCTACCCAGGAGAGCCATATTATCCTTAGGCACCAGTATGGAGATTTGCTACTACTATACTACTAAAATTGTTATCCCAGAGAACTTGGTTGCAACTCTTCTAAAATGATAATTTTTATCGAATAAAATTCCATTTCCATCAAAAAGCCATAAAGGTAATATTTATATGAAGTGTCATTTCCATGCAGTTGCAAACTGTGTACACTGGAACTGCAGTTCTTGAGTGATGGTCAAGTTTTTGTTTGAAAGCTCTTCGGCAAAAGTGGAATAGCTGTTTAACCTTAAAATGGGAAACTTGAAAACTCAGTTTATTGAAAGACATCATATCTGGCGACATGAAAAATTTTTGTTTTACAAAATGAGTTAACATTTTCAAATGGCTGTTCTCGTGAATTTTAGAAACTTCAAAATGATAAAATGCTATCATTTAACAAACAATTTGTTACAAATCCTTTAAAGTCCAAGTAGTTGTTGCATCGGTACTGCAAGTTTCAAATCAACTGACTTGCCAGTACTGAAACGAGAAAATGTTTTGTGTTGAAACCAAAGGTTAAGAATAATCCAAGATGGCCACCTCTGATTTGACTTCAAATTTCCTTTAAACGTTGCACAAAATTTTGTCAACTTGAATTGATCAGTTTCTGCCATTTCTGGGCTTTTATGGACTCAAAACTGTCTTCGGTGGAATTTTTATATTTGAACTGTTGTTATTGGGTAAAACTTGCAAGCTTAATTTTTCAAAATTAAGTTAATTACCAATTTGTATGTAACAATAGTTGAGGTTTGTCTATCCTTGCTTTTTAGGAGACAAGGTGAGAGGTAGGTGAAAAGATATGAATAAAATAAACAAAACAAAACAATAATAGTTTAGGTTCTCTATAACACTAACTTGTATGAAGTGAAGTTAACCAATGATCTCAACAAAACTATGGAAAATTCTTAACAGCAAAATTTGCCGAAAAACCTAAAGAAACTTCTAGAAATTGGAAACTCTAAGAAATAAAAAGCTAGCAATTAACTGAGCTACAAAATCAGTGAGGGACCAAAGAGTTGTTTAAGCTATTTGTCCTTTTGGATAAATCAGACTCTTACAAATCTGTTGTATTCTGACAGCAGCTGCCTCTGTGGATGCTTTTGGAGACATACATGCGATTGTATCATGGCATCACATGCAGTTAGCTGACACGAGTCACGATACGATACCGTACTGTAAAGTGTCATAATTCAACAAACATTGCTGGTAGTTTCCCTTCTGTATCAAGTTGTAACAACTTGTTTGTTATTTTCACCTAGTTGTAA
Organism: Cryptosula pallasiana; assembly: GCA_945261195.1. NCBI lineage: Eukaryota > Metazoa > Bryozoa > Gymnolaemata > Cheilostomatida > Cryptosulidae > Cryptosula > Cryptosula pallasiana. The sequence goes on along the minus strand of OX183133.1, from coordinate 10,055,230 downwards.
CGTGTTTATTTTGTTTTGAAACAGTTCAAAGAATTCTTGCCTGCATGACAGGAATGTTTGTCATGATGTACCATATATATTACTGCACTCAACAGTTGCTCAACGGTTACATATTTGTATCAGTTCGGGTAAAAGTGCTAAATATATCCAACAGCTACATTCCTGCTTCCTGTGACACAACATGGCTCTCAAGGAAGTTATTGAAATTATGTGACTATGGTTTCTAGAGAATGTTATTCTTATACTTTGTACATTACACAGAAATATCCTATACCCATTCGGTTGTCTTTCGTATGTTTTAACATTACAAATAAAACAAGTATATATCGAAACAATATTATTGTCAAATGCCAAAAAAACTTTATCCGGAAACAACAGTGATTTGTCGCCTGTTTTATTAAGTTAAGCTGCTCACCTTTTTATAGATTTATTATTTATATTTTGGCTTTACTTGGTTGACTTATGCTTTAAAGTATTGAAATTGTAAAAACAGTAAAATATCAAAAGTAGCACAAGTATTTGTAACAGGACTAGTTTGCTACTGCATTAAGTAGTTTTACTATTTTGGCTATGTGCCAGTAACAGTCACTAAGAGTTTCAACTCCAATAATGAGTTGAATAGCTCTTTCTCAAGAAGAGAACAACTCCCGTCTTGTATTGGAGTTGTCTGCTGTAGAAAAGACAACTCTTCCAAAAAGGTTGTTACAGTCCCATTGCACACTAGTATAGCAATGTATGCGTAATGGGAAAATCTACACTAGGGGGGGGGGGGGGGGAGGGGGGGGGGCAGTTAACCCCCCCCCCCCCCCCATCATTGTTCTACACCAAGTTTTCTGTGATATAAAAAAGCTAGCTATCTGTACCAAAGATAATCAAAGTTCTCTATCAATCATTATACATAACGTGATGAAACAGGTATAAATGAAAGTTTTTTTATGAAACTATCAGGGCTTTTCTTTTCAATATAGGTTTGGAGTTTTCTTCAGCCTCATTTTTGATTATCTCTGGCTAGGAACGCAGTCGCCTAACAACAGGAAACAAACAATGCCTACTATAACATTCTATGAATTATCTACGTATGAATTTCCTTGTTTCAACTCTGGCAACCCCCGGCGTGCTAACTGGAAGAAAACTGTAACAAGCTGCTGGTGGACTGTAGCAGTAGACAAAGAGGAGGTGGAAAAGTGGAGAATTATGTCAAGTTCACATCCACCGATTGCCTGCTAATTAAGTCGTTGCTACTTTCTCTATGCCACCTTGACATTGGGTAGTGCTGGAACTTCATAAACTTGAATAGTGAATCTATATGGAAAGTCTTTCATTTTATTCCAAAAGTTCTACAGCTCATGCTGTATTACCATAAAAGCTTCGATTTACCAATTAAACAGAACACTACTTTCATTTCTTCTGGTAGGTAAGCCCTCTCCTTGCATCGAGCTCCAAAAAACGTGACACCAGGAAATGCTGGCATTTAACAAACAGCAAGGTGATGCAGTGAGCCTACCAACATTGCAATAGTACACAAGATACACAGGCTATTTATGTAACAAACTACGTCAAGCAGAATTTAGTATAAATGCGGTAAAAAAATGGTTTTTGTCATAAAAAGTTTAAAACAACAAATAGGTAGAGAGAAGCTACCACCACTGAAATACAACTCAAGTTATTAGACAACTCGATGGATAACTTCATGAATTTATTCTTTGTACTTACAGTTATTTATTGTATGTACATCTCAGAAGGTAAGTACATTATCACTATTCTACTGTATATGTGACTATTATGCCTTATACGTATTAGTGAAAAATTATGATGCGACTAACACACCATTATAGAATAAACAAAATAGATTTCCCCCATTAATTCTATACCAAAAAATATACTCTAACCCAAAATCATATGAATATAAGAATGAATTACAATCTTAAAACGTTGCAGAGCTTTGAGAGGCAAGAGTAGTACAATAGAAGCAGATCTATTATATTACTGGCAAGTCCAGTTTCTGTAGAAAATTAAATAATAATTTTTGGTCTAAATAGAACATCAGAGTGAGGTGCAGACAAAAGCAAAGGTTTCATAGTTTTTTAGCAGGACTTCAGTCATTTTGTCCGCTAAGTTGTGTGTAACACCAGTATTAATATATAAATGAAGCAAGGAGGCTTGGCCTTGACCTTAGCTCCATTTTAGATCTACCACAATCTTCTTATAAAAACTTGTTCCCATGCCAAGTCGATGACTACAATCAACCATAGCTGCATTAGCAGCGACTGCGTTAATCTGCAGTCAACTTTAGGTTATTCAGCAGTTAATCGTTTAGTTTTCTGAGTCAAATTCAGTTGTATTTGTTTGGGCAGTAAGTTACAGGTCAATGAGTCAAATCGCTTATTGATGCTGCAGGTGTAAATGCTCAAATAAAGTGGGAAAATGCGAGGCATGATAAAGTTAAAGCAATTGTTGGAAACAAGAAGATTGGTAAAAGACACGTTGACATAACTGTAGAACGAGACGGAAATAAGTGCAGACACAGAGATAGCTCTAGAAGAGTGGAGGTTTGTTGTACTACATTGTAGGTGCTTTCTTCAGTGCTTTTGGCAGAAAACAAAATGTTTCATAACCTTGCACTCAGAATACAGATGCATTACATTGAGGTGGTGATATCCATATTGTATGATCTGTAAGTTTTATACGTTTGTATGACAGGTGTTTGATGCATGCGAGGATACAAGCACTGCTGAGGATAAGACAGACTCCACATTTGAGTGTGATAGAGCAGCAGACGACCATTGGGATTATTTTGCTGACACCGGTGCTTATAGCCCCAGAAATGAAGTCTACGACCATGCTATCAAGTTTGTTGATATGTGGAATGAGCTGATTGGAGAAACTGATAAAATATATGGTGAGGAGGAAACTTTCTTTTTGTTGGATATGTTTGTGTGTGTGAAGAGCCAATGGGAAGGTTTAGTTATGTTTGTGTGTGTGTGAAGAGCCAATGAGAAGGTTTAGCTATGTTTGTTTGTGTGTGAAGAGCCAATGAGAAGGTTTAGCTATGTCTGTGTGTGCATAAATAGCCAATGAGAGAGTTCAGCTATTCTTGTGTACGCAAAAAGAGCCAATGATAATGTTTAGTTATATTTGTGCACGCATAAAGAGCCAATGAGAGAGTTTAGTTATGCTTGTGCATGCGTAAAGAGCCAATAAGGTTTAGTTAAGATTGTGAGTGAATAAAACAGCATGTACACATATTGATTGATTGTAGAATGAGCTTAGGAGTTAAGGATTTTCCATTTCCCCTTTTCGAGTTTCGTTTGAGATTATTGCCAGGTTTTGATAGAGATGACAAAAGTGCTAGTCAGTTTCTTGATCAACCAATCACAACCCAGAAATGTTTAACCACCCTTTGCAATAATATCACATCAGTGTAACCTCCGACTTATTACTGATTATATAAAAATTTATAAACTATAATTTGGAACAGAAAGTTTGAGTTTAATTGCTTCAGAATCTTCAGAATGAGTGTTGCTAAAAAAATTGTGCGATTCCTAGTGGAATTGCTGTGTACGTGTAACATAAAGAGAAAATGGGTGAATCTTAGTGTTTGATGATTTTTGTTACAGAAACCAGCACGTCTTTTCTCAAGTTCTACGTTCACTATGGGCATGGGGACAATAAAGAAAATGCCGATAAAGCTCAATTTGTTGATCAAGTTTTTAAATTCGGCGATGGGTAAGCACCACTGCTTATACCGAAAATATTGTAGGATTGTTGTCTAACCTATGTCTATGTATTATTGATGGTGTTATTTTAACATATTTTATTACATAACCATTAGCTGGAAGAAATACTACCCACAAACGAGCATAGATATTGTGTGTCATGAGATAGGACACGCTGTAACCAAGTGGAAAGGAAGTCAACTTCAACCCGAAGGACAAGCCGGAGCAATAAATGAAGCCTATTCAGATATACTTGGTACGTTTTGTGTTATTTTGCCTGCAAATGTCTCTGTTAATTGTTTGTTCTATCTTAAACATTTGTTATTTACTGTTACCTAAGGAGAGACATGTGACATACACTACCACAACAAAGAAGATGCACTAATTGGTGCAGAGGTTACCAAAGGAGACAAAAAAGCCATGAGGCACATGTGTGACCCTCCATCGTTAGGTATCTACTATTTACAGCTCAATGAAAGTTCCTGTATGAACTTATAGTTCTGTTTTGTCACAGGCAATCATTGTTAATGTATTCTGTAGGCACTTCGGTGGACCATTTCAAAAGGTATGACGACAGAGATGTACATCGTTCAGCAGGTATATATAACAAGGCCTGGTGTGAGTTGAAGAATAGACCTGGATGGGACTACAAAAAGGCATTTCAGGTACATAAAATATTATACATTGTAGTATATGTATATTATAGTTATAGTATATCTATATGGATATAGTGTAGTAGATGTATAGTATGGTATATATATGATATACTAGATATATAGTATAGTAGATGTATAGTATGGTATATATATGATATACTAGATATATAGTATAGTAGATGTATAGTATGGTATATATATGATATAGTAGATACATAGTATAGTAGATGTATAGTATGGTATATATATGATATACTAGATATATAGTATAGTAGATGTATAGTATGGTATATATATGATATACTAGATATATAGTATAGTAGATGTATAGTATGGTATATATATGATATACTAGATATATAGTATAGTAGATGTATAGTATGGTATATATATGATATACTAGATATATAGTATAGTAGATGTATAGTATGGTATATATATGATATACTAGATATATAGTATAGTAGATGTATAGTATGGTATATATATGATATACTAGATATATAGTATAGTAGATGTATAGTATGGTATATATATGATATACTAGATATATAGTATAGTAGATGTATAGTATGGTATATATATGATATACTAGATATATAGTATAGTAGATGTATAGTACGGTATATATATGATATACTAGATATATAGTAGATGTATAGTATGGTATATATATGATATACTAGATATATAGTATAGTAGATGTATAGTATAGTATATATATGATATACTAGATATATAGTAGATGTATAGTATGGTATAGATATGATATACTAGATATATAGTATAGTAGATGTATAGTATAGTATATATATGATATACTAGATATATAGTAGATGTATAGTATGGTATAGATATGATATACTATATATATAGTATAGTAGATGTATAATATGGTATATATATGATATACTAGATACATAGTATAGTAGATGTATAGTATGGTATATATATGATATACTAGATATATAGTATAGTAGATGTATAGTATGGTATATATATGATATACTAGATACATAATGTAGTTGATAGATAAATAACATATCTACAGTATACAGAGTGCGTGCGTACCTAACTCCATACCACCTAATGAGAAACTATTTTACTTATGCTGTTGATAGGTGTTTACCGAGGCTAACCTACGTTACTGGGGGAAAAAAACCACAATGCATTGCGGGGCATGTGGTGTAGAGAAAGCAGCTGCCGCTTTGGGATATGAGAAAAGTGATGTCACTGCTGCCTTTGACGTTGTTGGAGTGTCTTGTGCGAGTGCGCCGTCGTGTAAACTTCGTAATAACTAGCAGAAACAATCTCAGCAGTTGTCTTCTCATTCTGTGCATTGAAGTTGTAGTGACTCCCTTATTATTCTTTTTGTACAATCTGTGATGCGGTACAATCCACAAAAATACTTAATTATTCTTGGTTTTTCTCGGATATTTGAGTTTATTTTTTGTAATTATTTTGGGAGATTTTTGGTATAATTTATTTTGTGTCTGTGATATATTACGTATTTTTTGTCTACGATATACTATGTATCTTTTATGTAAGATTTGCTCGTGTGATAAAAATAAGTTACCATTATATTTAATCAGTATTACAGTTTTCTTTACATTTGGTTTTATTATATCCGAATTATGTACAACATCTCATTTTATTTTATAAATGAGTGAATACGAGACACGGAACATTCTAGACCAAAATATAAACAAACATCTAACATCAGTAGCCTGTAATTATATGCAACGTTTATGTAAGCTCAGCTGGCATGCTGCATTCATTGTCAACTGAATGGTACTTGAGCAGCTGAGAGTTATTCCCTCGTAGCAAGAGCAAACAACTCCAGTTTTAAATAACTACACGTAGGTATTCAATAACTCAATCATTCAACGAACCTAAAGGGATAGAACTTACGATAATATATAGTGTAGTAGCTATTTAGTATAGTATATATACCCTACAGTAGATATATGATATAGTATATATACCCTACAGTAGATATATCATATAGTATATATATACCCTACAGTAGATATATGATATAGTATATATATACCCTACAGTAAATATATGATATAGTATATATATACCCTACAGTAGATATATGATATAGTATATATATACCCTACAGTAGATATATGATATAGTATATATATACCCTACAGTAGATATATGATATAATATATATATACCCTACAGTAGATATATGATATAGTATATATATACCCTACAGTAGATATATGATATAGTATATATATACCCTACAGTAGATATATGATATAATATATATATACCCTACAGTAGGTATATGATATAGTATATATACCCTACAGTAGATATATGATATAGTATATATGTACCCTACAGTAGATATATGGTATAGTATATATACCCTACAGTAGATATATGATATAATATATATATACCCTACAGTAGATATATGATATAGTATATATATACCCTACAGTAGATATATGATATAGTATATATATACCCTGCAGTAGATATAGTATATGCCATTAAAAGATATGAAAAAGATGATGTCACCGCTGCCTTCAAGACTGTTGGAGTGTCTTGTGCATCTTGTAAAGCCTAGCGGATTGCGCTCTGAGGGCTAGCAAAATCATTTTAGTAGTTGTCTTCTCATTGTCTGTGGAAAATCTTCAGAGATTGTCTTCTCCTTCTCTCTGTCAAATATGTGATGTAATGCAAGTATTTATAGTTGATGAGACAAGAAGTCTCTCTCATTTACTAAATCCTTATTTATTGTTGCTTTAATTCAGTTTCATTTTATTTATTATTATGTTTTTAGTTGTGTTATTTATTTTAAACTTTTGTGACTCTACTATTTAGAAATCGATAATGAATTGAAATTATTGATTACTCAAGTTTTTATATTTATTGCTGCTATTTATTGCTCATACACTCACCATCAGTTATGTTTTTGTATTTTGTTTTGTGTCTGTGATAAGTATGTAGAAGTTTTGTATCCGTAATAGAAACGATTTTTGTGCATGCATTTTGAGAGTGTGATAAAACAGGTTTGCACCGTACATAATGGTTTTACAATAATCTTCATATTTCATGTTTTATTATATCCAATCGATGCCTACATATGAACTCAGTTTATAAATGAGTGAGCAAGCCAAAGAACATTCTAGAATAAGATATATCCGAACCACTAACAAGCATTAGTGTATATACTATATTTCTCCTCCACTGGCAATGTTTTACGTTCATTCTAAGAAGACGCGATTCAATTAGTTGGGAGTTATCCTTTCACAAGAAGAGCAGACAACTCTAGTCTTAAATCAATAATTCAGTAATAGGCTATTCAGCCAGCCCATGTACCAAAGTAAGCAAAGCCTTTAGGTAGCTTAGAAGTATCTATAAAAACATTCTCCCCCACAGACACAATATCATTTTTACTTCACCAACTGGTAGTGATTGGACACAACTAGAAGTGAATACAGGGAGTTTCTCATCAATAGATGTTTTATGTTGTTATTTATTGTAAATTATCTGAAAGCTTGTAGAATCGATAAATCATTGATGGTCCACGATATATAGCTGTTAGCTCAACTCACTGCAGAAAAGTCGCTTTTTATTTTGTGTGACCTACTTTGTGGTACCTACTTTGTTGCGTGACATAACAATCTGGGTGGTACTTACTTTGTTGTGTGACATAACAATCTGGGTGGTACTTACTTTGTTGTGTGACATAACAAACTGAGTGGTACTTACTTTGTTGACACCTTCTCTACTCGTTTAATCTTGTAGCATGTACAGCAGAGTCTGCTATATATAAAGAGGTCTGACAACAAAAGCTACATCAGGTCTGCCATCTTGAGCCGTAAACCCAATAGCACAGAAAGACTTTTCAGAAGTTTATAAACGAAAATGATCTTTGCTTTTCTAAGTTTATTGTTTCGTACCAAAATCTACCACAATATATGTATTTTGTATGTGTGATATATGTATTTTGTATATATGATTTATGTGTTTTGTATATGTGATATATGTGTTTTGTATATGTGATATATGTGTTTTGTATATGTGATATATGTGTTTTGTATATGTGATATATGTGTTTTGTATATGTGATATATGTATTTTGTATATGTGAAATATGTGTTTTGTATATGTGATATATGCATTTTGTATATGTGATATATGTATTTTGTATATGTGATATATGTATTTTGTGTATGTGATATATGTATTTTGTATATGTGATATATGTATTTTGTATATGTGATATATGTGTTTTGTATATGTGATATATGTATTTTGTATATGTGATATATGTATTTTGTGTATGTGATATATGTATTTTGTATATGTGATATATGTGTTTTGTATATGTGATATATGTATTTTGTATATGTGATATATGTGTTTTGTATATGTGATATATGTGTTTTGTGTATGTGATATATGTATTTTGTATATGTGATATATGTGTTTTGTATATGTGATATATGTATTTTGTATATGTGATATATGTATTTTGTATATGTGATATATGTGTTTTGTATATGTGATATATGTATTTTGTATATGTGATATATGTATTTTGTGTATGTGATATATGTATTTTGTATATGTGATATATGTGTTTTGTATATGTGATATATGTGTTTTGTATATGTGATATATGTGTTTTGTGTATGTGATATATGTGTTTTGTATATGTGATATATGTATTTTGTATATGTGATATATGTGTTTTGTATATGTGATATATGCATTTTGTATATGTGATATATGTATTTTGTATATGTGATATATGTATTTTGTGTATGTGATATATGTATTTTGTATATGTGATATATGTATTTTGTATATGTGATTTATGTATTTTGTATATGTGATATATGTGTTTTGTATATGTGATATATGTATTTTGTATATGTGATATATGTGTTTTGTATATGTGATATATGTATTTTGTATATGTGATATATGTATTTTGTGTATGTGATATATGTATTTTGTATATGTGATATATGTATTTTGTGTATGTGATTTATATGTGTATTGACTTGCTTATGTATGAGTATTTTTGTATTTTATTATCAGACAGCTGCTGTTTGCATACAACCAGTTTTTGTAGCATTTAAGTTTGTTTTACATTAGACCAACTTAGATCTGCAGTTCAGCAACTCAAGAGTTTTGCACTCTAATACCATCCATAGGTTCTTTTCCCTCCAGCTTTGCAGGTACAATGTGATCTATGTAGGTGGTACTGAAGAAGCTTTTAGTTTTGGAAGGAGCCCCATTGTTAGATATTTATACTAGGAAATGGATTGGAATTAGATTCATTAAGCTTACTGTATTGGCCAACAGAGATTCTGCGCTCCAGTTGTGTTTTCTAAATATCTGCTAGTGTTTGTTCTTTTCTCCCTCTCGTCCCGGAACTATTTCATCACTGGACTTCTGCTTAGAAGTTAACTTGCTGCAATATAATTTGAGTCAACTTATCCTAAATCGTCCTTAAACTTTTAAATAAAACTTTATTGAATTATATACACATGCCCATACATCGCATTTCTTAGGATATACAAACTTTAGCTGACATTGGCAGTGTATATTTGTTATCTCCATTTATTCTAGTGGGTAAAAACTTGAAAAAACGAAACTGCATCATTGAAGGGTAAAACACTTAAAATTGGAATGAAATATATATATTGAATCAAGATACGAACAATTTACATAGAGAATAATCATAATCATATAAAATATCAAACACTACAATATAAACTGGGAATATCAACACCTGGTGCATGCAAAAAGGTACTCTACAGGTTATCCTGTACGCCTGGTGCAACCAAAATGGCACTTTTACTCAGGAGAACCATATTGTCCTTAGGCACCAGTATGAAGATCTGCTACTATTATACTACCAAAAGGGAACTTGGTTGAAACTTTTCTGAAATGATAATTTTGATCAAATAAAAATTCTTTTCCATCAAAAAGTTATAAAGAAGGTAATATTCATATGAAGTGTCATTTCCATGCAGTTGCAAACTGTGTAAACTGGAGCTGCAGTTCTTGAGTTATAGTCAAGTTTTTGTTTGAAAGCTCTCCGGCAAAAGTGGAATACCTGTTTTACCTTTACAATAGGAAACTTGAAAACTCAGTTTATTGAAAAACCTCATATATGGCTACATGAAAGAGTTTGTTTTTTATAACTGAACAGTTTCTTCTTACTCTGAGTTAACATTTTAACATGGCTGTTTCAGTGATTTTTAGAAACTTCAAAATGATAAAATGTCATCATTTAGCAAACAATTTAATGCAAATCCTTTGAAGCCCGAGGAGACAAGAAGAGAGGTAGGTGAAAGGATACGAATAAAATTAAATAAACAAAAATAAACAAAACAACAGTAATTTAGGTTCTCTATAACACTAACTTGTACGATAGCCTGGAAATATAGCGGAGTTAACCAATGATTTCAACTAAACTATTGAAAATTTTTAACAGCAAAATTTCCCCAAAACCTAAAGAAGCTTCTAAAAATTTGAAACTCTAAGAAATGAAAAGCTAGCAATTACCTGAGCTACAAAAGCATTCAGGGACCAAAGAGTTGTTTGAGCTGTTTGACGTTTTGGATAGATCAGACTCTTACAAATCTGTTGTATTCTGAAAGCAGCTGCCTCTATGGATGCTTTTGGAGACATACATGCAATTGTATCATGGCATCACATGCAGTTAGCTGACACGAGTCACGACACGATAGCGTATTGTAAAGTGTCATAATTCAACAAAAATGCTGGTAGTTTCCCTTCTGTATCTAGTTGTAACAACTTGTTTGTTATTTTCACCTAGTTGTAACATGTTTATTTTGTTTTGAAACAGTTCAAAGAATTCTTGCCTGCATGACAGGAATGTTTGTCATGATGTACCATATATAATACTGTACTCAACAGTTGCTCAACGGTTACATATTTGTATCAGTTCGGGTAAAGATGCTAAATATATCCAAACGTTACATTCCTGCTTCCTGTGACACAACATCGCTCTTCAGGACGTTATTGAAATTATGTGACTACGGTTTCTAGAGAATGTTATTCTTATACCTTGTACATTACACAGAAATATCCTATACCCACTCGGTTGTCTTTCGTATGTTTTAACATTACAAATAAAACAAGTATATATCGAAACAATATTATTGTCAAATGCCAAAAATACTTTATCCAAAAACAACAGTGATTTGTTGTCTGTTTTATTAAGTTAAGCTGCTCACCTTTTTATCGATTTATTATTTATATTTTGGCTTTACTTGGTTGACTTATGCTTTAAAGTATTGAAATTGTGAAAACAGTAAAATATCAAAAATAGCACAAGTATTTGTAAAAGGACTAGTTTGCTACTGAATGAAGTAGTTTTACTATTTTGGCTATGGGCCAGTAACAGTCACTAAGAGTTTCAACTCCAATAATGAGTTGAATAGCTCTTTCTCAAGAAGAGAACAGCTCCCGTCTTGTACTGGAGTTGTCTGCTGTAGAAAAGACAACTCTTCCAAAAAGGTTGTTACAGTCCCATTGCACACTAGTATAGCAATGTATTTGTAGTGGGAAAATGTACACTAAGGGAGGGGGGCAGTTTACCCCCCCCCCCATGCAGTGTGCTACACCATGTTTTTTGTGATATAAAAAAGCTAGCTATCTATACCAAAGATAATCAAAGTTCTCTATCAATCATTATACATAACGTAATGAAACAGGTATAAATGAAGGTGTTTTATGAAACTGTCAAGGCTTTTTTTTCAATATAGGTTAGGAGTTTTGTTCAGCCTCATTTTTGATTATCTCAGGCTAGGAACGTAGTCGCCTAACAACAGGAAACAAACAATACCTACTATAACATTCTATGAATTATTTACGTATGAATTTCCTTGTTTCACCTCTGACAACCCCCGGCGTGCTAACTGGAAGAAAACTGTAACGCACTGCTGGTGGACTGTAGCAGTAGACAAGGGGAGCTGGAAAAGTGGAGAATTATGTCAAGTTCACATCCACCGATTGCCTGCTAATTAAGGTGTCACTACTGTCTCTACACCACCTTGACAGTGGATAGTGCTGGAACTTCATAAACTTGAATACTGAAACTATATGGAAAGTCTTTCACTTTAGTCCAAAAGTTCTACAGCTCATGCTGTATTATTATAAAAGTTTAAATTTACCAACTAAACAGAACGCTACTTTCATTTCTTCTGGTAGGTAAGCCCCCTCCTTGCATCTAGCTCCAAAAAAACGTGACACAGGGAAATGATGGCATTTAACAAACAGCAAGGTGATGCAGTGAGCCTACCAACATTGCAATAGTACACTAGATTCACAGGCTACTTATGTAATAAATTACGTCAAGCAGAATTTAGTATAAATGTGGTAAAAAATGGTTTTTGTCATAAACAGTTTAAAACAACAAATAAGTAGAGAGAAGCTACCACCACTGAAATACAACTCAAGTTATTAGACAACTCTATGGATAACTTCATGAATTTATTCTTTGTACTTACAGTTATTTATTGTATGTACATCGCAGAAGGTAAGTACATTATTATTGTTCTCTCATATGTGTGACTATTATGCCTTGTACGTATCAGTGAAACATTACGATATGACTAACATACCATTATAAAACAAACAAAATTTTATACCAACAAATATACTGTAACCCAAAATCGTATAAATATGAAAAGAAATTACAGTTTTTCGTTAATAAAATTTTGCAGAGCTTTGAGAGGCAAGAGTAGTATAATAGGAACAGATCTATTATATTACTGGCAAGTCCAGTTTCTGTAGGAAATTAAATCATAATTTTTGCTCTTAATTAATAAAACATCAGAGCTGGTTGCCAACAAAAAAAGTTTCAAAGAAAATATGTTTCATAGTTTTTCTGAGAAGATTTCAATCATTTTTCCTCCAAGTTGTGTGCAACACCAGTTTTAATACATAAGTGAAGCGAGGAGACTTGGCCTTGACCTTTGTTCCATTCTAGGTCTATCACGATCTTTTATAAAAACTCACTATGATGTCAAGCCAAGGGTTTATGTTGAGCATAGCTGCATGAGCAGATACTGTATTAACTTGTATCCAGCCTTAGGTTATTTAAAGGTTAATCATTCCATTTTCTGAACTAAATTCTGTTGTATTTGTTTGTGTAGTAAGTTACCGGTTAATGAGTCAAATCGTTTATTGATGTTGCAGGTGTAAATGCTCAAATAAAGTGGGAGAATGCAATGTATGCGAAAGTTAAAGCGATTGTTGGAAACAAAAAGATTGGTAAAAGACACGTTGACATAAATGTAGAACTAGACAAAGATAAAAAATACTGCAGACACAGAGATATCTTTAGAAGAGTGGAGGTTTGTTGTACTACATTGTATGTGCTTTTTACAACACTTTTGGCAGAAAACAAAATGTTTCATAACTTTGCACTAAGAATACAGATGCATTACATTGAGGTGGTGATATCCATATCGTATGATCTGTAAGGTTTATACGTTTGTATGACAGGTGTTTGATGCATGCGAGTATACAAGCACTGCTGAGGATAAGACACACTCCACATTTGAGTGTGACAGAGCAGCAGATGACCATTGGGATTATTTTGCTGACACTGGTGCTTATAGCCCCAGAAATGAAGTCTACGATCATGCTATCAAGTTTGTTGATATGTGGAAGGAGCTGATTGGAGAAACTGATAAAATTTATGGTGAGGAGGAAATTTTCTTTTTGTTGGATATGTTTGTGTGTGTGTGAAGAGCCAATGAGAAGGTTTAACTATGTCTGCGTGTGTGTGAAGAGCCAATGAGATGTTTCATTCATGATTGTGCACGCATAAAGAGCCAATGAGAGTGTTTAGTTACGCTTGTGCATGCGTAAAGAACCAATGAGGTTTAGTTGGGATTGTGAGTGCATAAAACAGCATGTACACATATTGATTGATTGTAGAATGAGCTTAGGGGTTAAGGATTTCCCATTTTCAGTTTTCAATTTCTGTTCCAAATTATGCCAGATTTTGATAGGGATTGCATAATTGCTAGCCAGTTTCTTAATCACCCAATCACAAGCCAGAAATATTTAACCACCCTTTGCAAAAGTATCATTTCAGTGTATCCTCCGACTTATTAACAATTATATAAAAAATTGTAAGCTATAACTTGGAACAGAGAGTTTAGCTTCAGCTGCTGAAGAATGGATGTTGCTGAAAATTGTGTATGTCTTATGAGGATGTCTCCCATGCTCAAGAAATATGCTAGTGGAATTGCTGTGCACATGTGGCGTAAAGAAGCAATGAGAGAGTTTTGTTATGTTTGTACATGCATACAGAGTAAATGAGTGAATCTTAGTGTTTGATGATATGTGTTACAGAAACCAGCACGTCTTTTCTCAAGTTCTACGTTCACTATGGGCACGGGGACGATAAAAAAAATGCCGATAAAGCTCGATTTGATGGAGAAGTTTTTAAATTCGGCGATGGGTAAGCACCACCGGTTATACCGATAATATTGTAGGATTGTTGTCTAGCTTATGTCTATGTATATGTTAATATATTTTATTATCTAACCATTAGCTGGAAGAAATACTACCCACAAACGAGCATAGATATTGTATGCCATGAGATTGGACACGCTGTAACCAAGTGGAAAGGAAGTCAACTTCAAACCAGAGGCCAAGCGGGAGCAATAAATGAAGCCTATTCAGACATACTTGGTACGTTTTGTGTTATTTTGCCTGCAAATGTCTCTGTTAAGTGTTTGTTCTATCTTAAACATTTGTTATTTACTGTTACCTCAGGAGAGACATGTGACATACGCTACCACAACAAAGAAGACTCACTAATTGGCGCAGAGATTACCAAAGGAGACAAAAAAGCCATGAGGCACATGTGTGACCCTCCATCTATAGGTATCTACTATTTACATCTCAATAAAAGTTCCTGTATGAACTTATAGTTCTGTTTTGTCACAGGCAATCATGGTTAATGTATTCTGTAGGCACTTCGGTGGACCATTTCAAAAGGTATGACGACAGAGATGTACATCGTTCAGCAGGTATATATAACAAAGCCTGGTGTGAGTTGAAAAATAGACCTGGATGGGACTACAAAAAGGCCTTTCAGGTACATAAAATATTATACATTGTAGTAAATGTATATTATAGTTATAGTATATGTATATGGATATAGTGTAGTAGATGTATAGTATGGTATATATATGATATAATAGATATATAGTATAGTAGATGTATAGTATGGTATATATATGATATACTAGATATATAGTATAGTAGATGTATAGTATGGTATATATATGATATACTAGATATATAGTATAGTAGATGCATAGTATGGTATATATGTATGATATACTAGATACATAATGTAATAGATAGATAAATAACATATCTACAGTATACAGAGTGCGTGCATACCTAACTCCATACCACCTAATGAGAAACTATTTTACTTATGCTGTTGATAGGTATTTACCGAGGCTAATCTACGTTACTGGGGGAAAAAAACCACAATGCATTGCGGGGCATGTGGTGTAGAGAAAGCAGCTGCCGCTTTAGGATATGAGAAAGGTGATGTCACTGCTGCCTTTGACGTTGTTGGAGTGTCTTGCGCGAGTGCGCCGTCGTGTAAACTTCGTAAAAACTAGCAGAAACCATCTCAGCAGTTGTCTTCTCATTCTGTGCTTTGAAGTTGTAGTGATTCCATTATTATTCTTTTTGTACAACCTGTGATGCGGTTCGATCCACAAAAATATTTAATTATTCTTGGTTTTTCTCGGATATTTGGGTTTATTTTGTGTAACTACTTTTGTGATATTTTTGGTATGTTTTGTTTCATGTCTGTGATACATTACGTATTTTTTGTTTATGATATATTATGTATTGTTTATGTATGATTTGTTTGCATTTCCTGCATGAATTATATATATTTTTTGTTTATGTGATAAAAATAGGTAGCCATTTTATTTAATCAGTATTACAGCATTCTTTACATTTGGTTTTATTATATCCCAACTATGTACAAAATCTCATTTTGATTTATAAATGAGTGAACATGAGACACAGAACGTTCTAGGCTAAAATATAAATGGATGTCTAACCTCAGTAGCCTGTAATTACATGTAACGTTTATGTAAGCTCAGCTGGCATGCTGCATTCATTGTCAGCTGTATGGTACTTGAGCAGCTGAGAGTTATTCTCTCGTACAAAGAGCAGACAACTCCAGTTTTAAATAACTAACTTGTAGATATTCAATAACTCAATCATTCAACGTACCTAAAGAAATAGAACTTAAGATAATATATAGTGTAGTAGAAATATAGTGTAGTAGCTATTTAGTATAGTATATATACCCTACAGTAGATATGTGATATAGTATATATATATATAGTGTAGTAGAATAGATATATGGTATAGTAAATAGATGAATAGTATACTAGATGTACATGTATAATTTGTAGAGTACAATATATATGTAATAAGTAGTAAGCACATGTACAATGGAGTACAATATATATGTAATAAGTAGTAAGCACATGTACAATAGAGTACAATACATATGTAATAAGTAGTAAGCACATGTACAATAGAGTACAATATATATGTAATAAGCAGTAAGCGCATGTACAATAGAGTACAGTATATATGTAATAAGTAGTAAGCACATGTACAATAGAGTACAATATATATGTAATAAGTAGTAAGCGCATGTACAATAGAGTACAATATATATGTAATAAGTAGTAAGCACATGTACAATAGAGTACAATATATATGTAATAAGTAGTAAGCACATGTACAATAGAGTACAATATATATGTAATAAGTAGAAGCACATGTACAATAGAGTACAATATATATGTAATAAGTAGTAAGCGCATGTACAATAGAGTACAACATATATGTAATAAGTAGAAGCACATGTACAATAGAGTACAATATATATGTAATAAGTAGTAAGCACATGTAAAATAGAGTACAATATATATGTAATAAGTAGTAAGCACATGTACAATAGAATACAATATATATGTAATAAGTAGAAGCACATGTACAATAGAGTACAATATATATGTAATAAGTAGTAAGCACATGTACAATAGAGTACAATATATATGTAATAAGTAGTAAGCACATGTACAATAGAGTACAATACATATGTAATAAGTAGAAGCACATGTACAATAGAGTACAATATATATGTAATAAGTAGTAAGCACATGTACAATAGAGTACAATATATATGTAATAAGTAGTAAGCACATGTACAATAGAGTACAATATATATGTAATAAGTAGTAAGCACATGTACAATAGAGTACAATATATATGTAATAAGTAGTAAGCACATGTATAATAGAGTACAATATATATGTAATAAGTAGTAAGCACATGTACAATAGAGTACAATATATATGTAATAAGTAGTAAGCACATGTACAATAGAGTACAATATATATGTAATAAGTAGTAAGCACATGTACAATAGAGTACAATATATATGTAATAAGTAGTAAGCACATGTACAATAGAGTACAATATATATGTAATAAGTAGTAAGCACATGTACAATAGAGTACAATATGTATGTAATAAGTAGTAAGCACATGTACAATAGAGTACAATATATATGTAATAAGTAGTAAGCACATGTACAATAGAGTACAATATATATGTAATAAGTAGTAAGCACATGTACAATAGAGTACAATATATATGTAATAAGTAGTAAGCACATGTACAATAGAGTACAATATATATGTAATAAGTAGTAAGCATATGTACAATAGAGTACAATACACGCAACATCAACAAGGGATATTGGGTGAAACCATATAATTACTGCTAATAATAGGTATTTACTGAGACAAATCTGTGATAGTAACTACAATGCATTGTGGGGCATGTGGAGCAGAGCTAGCTGCTGCCATTAAAAGATACCGCTGCCTTCAAGGCTGTTGGAGTGTCTTGTGCATCTTGTAAAGCCTAGCGGATTGCGCTCTGAGGGCTAGCAAAACCATTTTAGTAGTTGTCTTCTCTTTTTCTGTGGAAACTCTTTAGTGATTGTCTTCTCCTTCTCTTTGTCGTAGATGTGATGTAGTGCAGGTATTTATAGTTGATGAGACAAGAAGTCCTTCTGTTTACCAAATCCCTATTTATTGTTGCTTTAATTCAGTTTTATTTTATTTATTATTATGTTTTTAGCTGTGTTTTTTATTTAAAACTTTTGTGACTCTCTACTATTTAGAAACTGATAATGAATTGAAATTATTGATTACTCAAGTTTATATATTTATTGCTGCTATTTATTGCTCAAACACTCATCGTCAGTTATGTTTTTGTAATTTGTTTTGAGTCTGTGATAAGTATGTAGAAGTTTTGTATCCGTAATAGAAACGATTTTTGTGCATGCATTTTGAGAGTGTGATAAAATCAGGTAGGCACGGTACATAATGGTTTTACAATAATCTTTATAATTTATGTTTTATTATATCCAATCGATGCCTACATATGAACTCAGTTTATAAACTAGTCAGCAAGCCAAAAAACATTCTAGAATAAAATATATTCGAACCACTAACAAGCATTAGTGTATATACTATATTTCTCCTCCACTGGCAGTGTTTTACGTTCTTTGTAAGAAGACACGATTCAATTAGTTGGGAGTTATCCTTTCACAAGAAGAGCAAACAACTCTGGTCTCAAATCAATAATTCAGTTATAGGCTATTCAGCCAGCCCATGTACTGAAGTAAGCAAAGCCTTTAGGTAGCTTAGAAGTATCTATAAAAACATTCTCCCCCACAGACACAATATCATTTTTACTTCACCAACTGGTAGTGATTGGACACAACTAGAAGTGAATACAGGGAGTTTCTCATCAATAGATGTTTTATGTTGTTATTTATTGTAAATTATCTGAAAGCTTGTAGAATTGATAAATCATTGATGGTCCACGATATATATAGCTGCTAGCTCAACTCACTGCAGAAAAGTCGCTTTTTATTTTGTGTGACCTACTTTGTGGTACCTACTTTGTTGTGTGACCTACTTTGTGGTACCTACTTTGTTGCGTGACATAACAATCTGGGTGGTACCTACTTTGTTGCGTGACATAACAATCTGGGTGGTACCTACTTTGTTGTGTGACATAACAAACTGTGTGGTACTTACTTTGTTGCGTGACATAACAATCTGGGTGGTACTTACTTTGTTGCGTGACATAACAATCTGGGTGGTACCTACTTTGTTGTGTGACATAACAAACTGTGTGGTACTTACTTTGTTGTGTGGCATAACAAACTGGGTGGTACTTACTTTGTTGTGTGACATAACAAACTGGGTGGTACTTACTTTGTTGTGTGACATAACAAACTGGGTGGTACTTACTTTGTTGTGTGACATAACAAACTGTATGGTACTTACTTTGTTGTGTGACATAACAAACTGTGTGGTACTTACTTTGTTGTGTGACATAACAAACTGTGTGGTACTTACTTTGTTGTGTGACATAACAAACTGGGTGGTACTTACTTTGTTGTGTGACATAACAAACTGAGTGGTACTTACTTTGCTGTGTGACATAACAAACTGAGTGGTACTTACTTTGTTGACACCTTCTCTACTTGTATAATCTTGTAGCATGTACAGCAGAGTCTGTTATATATAAAGAGGTCTGACAACAAAAGCTACATCAGGTCTGCTATTTTGAGTTGTCGACCCAATAACACAGAAAAAATTTTCAAAAGTTTGTAAATGAAAATGATGATTGCTTTTCTAAGTTTATTGTTCTGTACCAAAATCTACCACAATATATGTGTTTTGTATATGTGATATATGTATTTTGTATATGTGATGTATGTATTTTGTATATATGATATATGTTTTTTGTATACGTGATATGTGTATTTTGTATATGTGGTATATGTATTTTGTATCTGTGATATACATGTATGTATTTTGTTTATGAGACATGTGTATTTTGTATATGTGATATATGTGTATTGTATATGTGATATGTGTTTTGTATATGTGATATGTGTTTTGTATATGGAATATATGTATTTTGTATATGTGATATATGTATTTTGTGTATGTGATTTATACATGCATGACTTGTTGATGTATAAGTGTTTTTTGCATTCTATTATCAGGCAGCTGCTGATTTCATACAATCAGTCTATGTAGCAATTAAATTTTTTTTTATGTTGAACCAACTTAAATGTGCATCTCAGCAACTCAAGAGTTTTGCATTCTGGTATCATCTATTGGTTTTCCTCCCTCCAGCTTTGTAGGTGCAATGTGATCTATGTGGGTGGTACTGAAAAATGTTGTAGTTCCTGAAAGAGCCCCATTGTTAAATACTTTGACTAGGAACTGGATCACAATTAGTTTTATGAAGCTTGCTATATTGGCCAACAGAGATTCTACGCTCCAGTTGTATTTTCAAAATATCTGCAAGTGTTTGTTCTTTTCTCTCTCTTGTCCTAAAGTTATTTCATCACTGGACTTGTGCTTAGAAGTTAACTTGCTACAATATAATTTGAGTCAACTTATCCTTAATCTTCCTTAAACTTTTAAATATAACTTTATTGACTTATATATACATTCCCATACATGGCATTTCTTGGGATATACAAACTTTAGCTGATATTGGCATGGCAGTGCATATTTGTTATTTCATTTATTTTAGTGGGTAAATACTGGAAAAAACGAAACTGCATCAGTGAAGGGTAAAACACTTAAAATTGGAATAAAATATATATTGAATCAAGATAGGAACAATATACATAGAAAATAATCATATTCATATAAAATATCAAACACTACAATATAAGCTGGGAATATCAACACCTGGTACACGCAAAAACGTACTCTACAGGTTTTCCTGGGCACCTGGTGATGCCAAAATGGCACTTCTACCCAGGAGAGCCATATTATCCTTAGGCACCAGTATGGAGATTTGCTACTACTATACTACTAAAATTGTTATCCCAGAGAACTTGGTTGCAACTCTTCTAAAATGATAATTTTTATCGAATAAAATTCCATTTCCATCAAAAAGCCATAAAGGTAATATTTATATGAAGTGTCATTTCCATGCAGTTGCAAACTGTGTACACTGGAACTGCAGTTCTTGAGTGATGGTCAAGTTTTTGTTTGAAAGCTCTTCGGCAAAAGTGGAATAGCTGTTTAACCTTAAAATGGGAAACTTGAAAACTCAGTTTATTGAAAGACATCATATCTGGCGACATGAAAAATTTTTGTTTTACAAAATGAGTTAACATTTTCAAATGGCTGTTCTCGTGAATTTTAGAAACTTCAAAATGATAAAATGCTATCATTTAACAAACAATTTGTTACAAATCCTTTAAAGTCCAAGTAGTTGTTGCATCGGTACTGCAAGTTTCAAATCAACTGACTTGCCAGTACTGAAACGAGAAAATGTTTTGTGTTGAAACCAAAGGTTAAGAATAATCCAAGATGGCCACCTCTGATTTGACTTCAAATTTCCTTTAAACGTTGCACAAAATTTTGTCAACTTGAATTGATCAGTTTCTGCCATTTCTGGGCTTTTATGGACTCAAAACTGTCTTCGGTGGAATTTTTATATTTGAACTGTTGTTATTGGGTAAAACTTGCAAGCTTAATTTTTCAAAATTAAGTTAATTACCAATTTGTATGTAACAATAGTTGAGGTTTGTCTATCCTTGCTTTTTAGGAGACAAGGTGAGAGGTAGGTGAAAAGATATGAATAAAATAAACAAAACAAAACAATAATAGTTTAGGTTCTCTATAACACTAACTTGTATGAAGTGAAGTTAACCAATGATCTCAACAAAACTATGGAAAATTCTTAACAGCAAAATTTGCCGAAAAACCTAAAGAAACTTCTAGAAATTGGAAACTCTAAGAAATAAAAAGCTAGCAATTAACTGAGCTACAAAATCAGTGAGGGACCAAAGAGTTGTTTAAGCTATTTGTCCTTTTGGATAAATCAGACTCTTACAAATCTGTTGTATTCTGACAGCAGCTGCCTCTGTGGATGCTTTTGGAGACATACATGCGATTGTATCATGGCATCACATGCAGTTAGCTGACACGAGTCACGATACGATACCGTATTGTAAAGTGTCATAATTCAACAAAAGTGCTGGTAGTTTTCCTTCTGTATCAAGTTGTAACAACTTGTTTGTTATTTTCACCTAGTTGTAACGTGTTTATTTTGTTTTGAAACAGTTCAAAGAATTCTTGCCTGCATGACAGGAATGTTTGTCATGATGTACCATATATATTACTGCACTCAACAGTTGCTCAACGGTTACATATTTGTATCAGTTCGGGTAAAAATGCTAAATATACCCAACAGCTACATTCCTGCTTCCTGTGGCACAACATGGCTCTCCAGGAAGTTATTGAAATTATGTGACTACGGTTTCTAGAGAATGTTATTCTTATACCTTGTACATTACACAGAAATATCCTATACCCACTCGGTTGTCTTTCGTATGTTTTAACATTACAAATAAAACAAGTATATATCGAAACAATATTATTGTCAAATGCCAAAAAAACTTTATCCAAAAACAACAGTGATTTGTCGTCTGTTTTATTAAGTTAAGCTGCTCACCTTTTTATAGATTTATTATTTATATTTTGGCTTTACTTGGTTGACTTATGCTTTAAAGTATTGAAATTGTAAAAACAGTAAAATATCAAAAGTAGCACAAGTATTTGTAACAGGACTAGTTTGCTACTGCATTAAGTAGTTTTACTATTTTGGCTATGTGCCAGTAACAGTCACTAAGAGTTTCAACTCCAATAATGAGTTGAATAGCTCTTTCTCAAGAAGAGAACAACTCCCGTCTTGTATTGGAGTTGTCTGCTGTAGAAAAGACAACTCTTCCAAAAAGGTTGTTACAGTCCCATTGCACACTAGTATAGCAATGTATGCGTAATGGGAAAATCTACACTAGGGGGGGGGGGGGGGGGGGGGGGGCAGTTAACCCCCCCCCCCCCCCCCATCATTGTTCTACACCAAGTTTTCTGTGATATAAAAAAGCTAGCTATCTATACCAAAGATAATCAAAGTTCTCTATCAATCATTATACATAACGTGATGAAACAGGTATAAATGAAAGTTTTTTTATGAAACTATCAGGGCTTTTCTTTTCAATATAGGTTTGGAGTTTTCTTCAGCCTCATTTTTGATTATCTCTGGCTAGGAACGCAGTCGCCTAACAACAGGAAACAAACAATGCCTACTATAACATTCTATGAATTATCTACGTATGAATTTCCTTGTTTCAACTCTGGCAACCCCCGGCGTGCTAACTGGAAGAAAACTGTAACAAGCTGCTGGTGGACTGTAGCAGTAGACAAAGAGGAGGTGGAAAAGTGGAGAATTATGTCAAGTTCACATCCACCGATTGCCTGCTAGTTAAGTCGTTGCTACTTTCTCTATGCCACCTTGACATTGGGTAGTGCTGGAACTTCATAAACTTGAATAGTGAATCTATATGGAAAGTCTTTCATTTTATTCCAAAAGTTCTACAGCTCATGCTGTATTACCATAAAAGCTTCGATTTACCAATTAAACAGAACACTACTTTCATTTCTTCTGGTAGGTAAGCCCTCTCCTTGCATCGAGCTCCAAAAAACGTGACACCAGGAAATGCTGGCATTTAACAAACAGCAAGGTGATGCAGTGAGCCTACCAACATTGCAATAGTACACAAGATACACAGGCTATTTATGTAATAAACTACGTCAAGCAGAATTTAGTATAAATGCGGCAAAAAAATGGTTTTTGTCATAAAAAGTTTAAAACAACAAATAGGTAGAGAGAAGCTACCACCACTGAAATACAACTCAAGTTATTAGACAACTCGATGGATAACTTCATGAATTTATTCTTTGTACTTACAGTTATTTATTGTATGTACATCTCAGAAGGTAAGTACATTATCACTATTCTACTGTATATGTGACTATTATGCCTTATACGTATCAGTGAAAAATTATGATGCGACTAACACACCATTATAGAATAAACAAAATAGATTTCCCCCATTAATTCTATACCAAAAAATATACTCTAACCCAAAATCATATGAATATAAGAATGAATTACAATCTTAAAACGTTGCAGAGCTTTGAGAGGCAAGAGTAGTACAATAGAAGCAGATCTATTATATTACTGGCAAGTCCAGTTTCTGTAGAAAATTAAATAATAATTTTTGGTCTAAATAGAACATCAGAGTGAGGTGCAGACAAAAGCAAAGGTTTCATAGTTTTTTAGCAAGACTTCAGTCATTTTGTCCACTAAGTTGTGTGCAATACCAGTATTAATATATAAATGAAGCAAGGAGGCTTGGCCTTGACCTTTGTTCCATTTTAGATATACCACAATCTTCTTATAAAAACTTGTTGTCATGCCAAGTCGATGACTACAGTCAACCATAGCTGCATTAGCAGCGACTGCGTTAATCTGCAGTCAACTTTAGGTTATTCAGGAGTTAATCGTTTAGTTTTCTGAGTCAAATTCAGTTGTATTTGTTTGGGCAGTAAGTTACAGGTCAATGAGTCAAATCGTTTACTGATGCTGCAGGTGTAAATGCTCAAATAAAGTGGGAAAATGCAAGGCATGATAAAGTTAAAGCAATTGTTGGAAACAAGAAGATTGGTAAAAGACAAGTTGACATAACTGTAGAACGAGACGGAAATAAATGCAGACACAGAGATAGCATTAGAAGAGTGGAGGTTTGTTGTACTACTACATTGTATGTGCTTTCTACAGTGCTTTTGGCAGAAAACAAAATGTTTCATAACCTTGCACTCAGAATACAGATGCATTACATTGAAGTGGTGACATCCATATTGTATGATATGTAAGGTTTATACGTTTGTATGACAGGTGTTTGATGCATGCAAGTATACAAGCACTGCTGACGATAAGACAGACTCCACATTTGAGTGTGACAGAGCAGCAGATGACCATTGGGATTATTTTGCTGACACCGGTGCTTATAGCCCCAGAAGTGAAGTCTACGACCATGCTATCAAGTTTGTTGATATGTGGAATGAGCTGATTGGAGAAACTGATAAAATTTATGGTGAGGAGGAAACTTTCTTTTTGTTGGATATGTTTGTGTGTGTGAAAAGCCAATGGGAAGGTTTAGCTATGTTTGTGTGTGTGTGAAGAGCCAATGAGAAGGTTTAGCTATGTCTGTGTGTGCATAAATAGCCAATGAGAGAGTTCAGCTATTCTTGTGTATGCAAAAAGAGCCAATGAGAATGTTTAGTTATGTTTGTGCATGCGTAAAGAGCCAATGAGGTTGTGAGTGAATAAAACAGCATGTACACATATTGATTGATTGTAGAATGAGCTTAGGAGTTAAGGGTTTTCCATTTCCCCTTTTCGAGTTTCGTTTGAGATTATTGCCAGGTTTTGATAGAGATGACAAAAGTGCTAGTCAGTTTCTTGATCAACCAATCACAACCCAGAAATGTTTAACCATCCGTTTGCAATAATATCATATCAGTGTAACCTCCGACTTATTAACTATTATATGAAAATTTATAAACTATAATTTGGAACAGAGAGTTTGACTTCAATTGCTTCAGAATCTTCAGAATAAGTGTTGCTAAAAAAATTGTGCGATTCCTAGTGGAATTGCTGTGTACGTGTAACATAAAGAGAAAATGAGTGAATCTTAGTGTTTGATGATTTTTGTTACAGAAACCAGCACGTCTTTTCTCAACTTCTACGTTCACTATGGGCACGGGGACGATGAAGAAAATGCCGATAAAGCTCAATTTGTTGATCAAGTTTTTAAGTTTGGCGATGGGTAAGCACCACTGCTTATACCGAAAATATTGTAGGATTGTTGTCTAGCTTATGTCTATGTATTATTGATAGCGTTATTTTAACATATTTTATTATATAACTATTAATAGAAAGAAATACTACCCTCAAACGAGCATAGATATTGTATGCCATGAGATAGGACACGCTGTAACCAAGTGGAAAGGAAGTCAACTTCAACCCGAAGGACAAGCCGGAGCAATAAATGAAGCCTATTCAGATATACTTGGTACGTTTTGTGTTATTTTGCCTGCAAATGTCACTGTTAAGTGTTTGTTCTATGTCAAACATTTGTTATTTACTGTTACCTCAGGAGAGACATGTGACATACACTACCACAACAAAGAAGATGCACTAATTGGTGCAGAGATTACCAAAGGAGACAAAAAAGCCATGAGAAACATGTGTGACCCTCCATCTATAGGTATCTACTATTTACAGCTCAATAAAAGCTCCTGTATGAACTTTTATTTTTGTTTTGTCACAGGCAATCATGGTTGTCGTATTCTGTAGGCACTTCGGTGGACCATTTCAAAAGATACGACGACAGAGATGTACACCGTTCAGCAGGTATATATAACAAAGCCTGGTGTGAGTTAAAGAATAGACCTGGATGGGACTACAAAAAGGCATTTCAGGTACATAAAGCATTATACATTGTAGTAAATGTATATTATAGTTGTAGTATATCTATATGGATATAGTATAGTAGATGTATAGTATGGTATATATATGATATACTAGATATATAGTATAGTAGATGTATAGTATGGTATATATATGATATACTAGATATATAGTATAGTAGATGTATAGTAGGGTATATATATGATATACTAGATATATAGTATAGTAGATGTATAGTATGGTATATATATGATATACTAGATACATAGTATAGTAGATGTATAGTAGGGTATATATATGATATACTAGATATATAGTATAGTAGATGTATAGTATGGTATATATATGATATACTAGATATATAGTATAGTAGATGTATAGTATGGTATATATATGATATACTAGATACATAGTATAGTAGATGTATAGTATGGTATATATATGATATACTAGATATATAGTATAGTAGATGTATAGTAGGGTATATATATGATATACTAGATACATAGTATAGTAGATGTATAGTAGGGTATATATATGATATACTAGATATATAGTATAGTAGATGTATAGTATGGTATATATATGATATACTAGATACATAGTATAGTAGATGTATAGTATGGTATATATATGATACACTAGATATATAGTATAGTAGATGTATAGTATGGTATATGTATGATATACTAGATATATAGTAGATGTATAGTATGGTATATATATGATATACTAGATATATAGTATAGTAGATGTATAGTATGGTATATATATGATATACTAGATATATAGTATAGTAGATGTATAGTATGGTATATATATGATATACTAGATATATAGTACAGTAGATGTATAGTATGGTATATATATGATATACTAGATATATAGTATAGTAGATGTATAGTATGGTATATATATGATACACTAGATATATAGTATAGTAGATGTATAGTATGGTATATATATGATATACTAGATATATAGTATAGTAGATGTATAGTATGGTATATATATGATATACTAGATATATAGTATAGTAGATGTATAGTATATATATGATATACTAGATATATAGTATAGTAGATGTATAGTATGGTATATATATGATACACTAGATATATAGTATAGTAGATGTATAGTATGGTATATATATGATATACTAGATATATAGTATAGTAGATGTATAGTATGGTATATATATGATATACTAGATATATAGTACAGTAGATGTATAGTATGGTATATATATGATATACTAGATATATAGTATAGTAGATGTATAGTATGGTATATATATGATATACTAGATACATAATGTAGTAGATAGATAAATAGCATATCTACAATATACAGAGTGCGTGCGTAACTAGCTCCATACCACCTAATGAGAAACTATTTACTTATGCTGTTGATAGGTATTTACTGAGGCTAATCTACGTTACTGGGGGAAAACAACTACAATGCATTGTGGGGCATGTGGTGTAGAGAAAGCTGCTGCCGCTTTGGGATATGAGAAAAGTGATGTCACTGCTGCCTTTGACGTTGTTGGAGTGTCTTGTGCGAGTGCGCCGTCGTGTAAACTTCGTAATAGCTAGCAGAAACAATCTCAGCAGTTGCCTTCTCATTCTGTGCATTGAAGTTGTAGTGATTCCCTTATTATTCTTTTTGTACAACCTGTGATGCGGTTCGATCCACAAAAATATTTAATTATTGTTGGTTTTTCTCAGATAATTTGGTTTTATCTTTTGTAACTACTTTTGTGATATTTTTGGGATGTTTTATTTTGTGTCTGTGATATAATACGTATTTTTTGTCTACAATATATTATGTATTATTTATGTATGATTTGTTTGTATTTCCTGCATGAATTATATATATTTTTTGTTTATGTGATAAAAATAGGTAGCCATTTTATTTAATCAGTATTACAGTTTTCTTTACATTGTGGTTTTATTATATCCAAACTATGTACAAAATCTCATTTTATTTTATAAATGAGTGAATATGAGACAAAGAACGTTCTAGGCTAAAATATAAACTAAAATCAGTAGCTTGTAATTCTATGTAATGTTTATGTCAGCTCAGCTGGCATGCTGCATTCATTGTCAACTGAATGGTACTAAAGCAACTGAGAGTTATTCTCTAGTACAAAGAACAAACAACTCCAGTTTTAAATTACTAACTCGTAGGTATTCAGTAACTTAACCATTCAATGTACCTAAAGGGATAGAATTTAAGCATATGTACAATAGAGTACAATATATATGTAATAAGTAGTAAGCACATGTACAATAGAGTACAATATATATTTAATAAGTAGTAAGCACATGTACAATAGAGTACAATATATATGTAATAAGTAGTAAGCACATGTACAATAGAGTACAATATATATGTAATAAGTAGTAAGCACATGTATAATAGAGTACAATATATATGTAATAAGTAGTAAGCACATGTACAATAGAGTACAATATATATTTAATAAGTAGTAAGCACATGTACAATAGAGTACAATATATATGTAATAAGTAGTAAGCACATGTACAATAGAGTACAATATATATGTAATAAGTAGTAAGCACATGTACAATAGAGTACAATATATATGTAATAAGTAGTAAGCATATGTACAATAGAGTACAATATATATGTAATAAGTAGTAAGCGCATGTACAATAGAGTACAATATATATGTAATAAGTAGTAAGCATATGTACAATAGAGTACAATATATATGTAATAAGTAGTAAGCGCATGTACAATAGAGTACAATATATATGTAATAAGTAGTAAGCACATGTACAATAGAGTACAATATATATGTAATAAGTAGTAAGCACATGTACAATAGAGTACAATATATATGTAATAAGTAGTAAGCGCATGTACAATAGAGTACAATATATATGTAATAAGTAGTAAGCACATGTACAATAGAGTACAATATATATGTAATAAGTAGTAAGCACATGTACAATAGAGTACAATATATATGTAATAAGTAGTAAGCACATGCACAATAGAGTACAATATATATGTAATAAGTAGTAAGCACATGTACAATAGAGTACAATATATATGTAATAAGTAGTAAGCACATGTACAATAAAGTACAATACACGCAACACAAACAAGGGATTTTGGGTGAAACCATATAATTACTGCTAATAATAGGTATTTACTGAGACAAATCTGTGATAGTAACTACAATGCATTGTGGGGCATGTGGAGCAGAGCTAGCTGCTGCCATTAAAAGATATGAAAAAGATGATGTCACCGCTGCCTTAAAGGCTGTTGGAGTGAAAATATGAAAACCCCATTTTTATGAGAGTATCAAATCACCGACACCAATTCATGAATAACGTTCTAGAAAGGGAGATATTTCTATTTTAGAGCTCACTTACATCAGAGTTTGCTAGAAATCTACTTTTACCATAAGTTGGATATTGTTGTATGATCACTTTGTGGTAACTAATACTTTGTCTCCTATTACATAATCAAACTAATCTTTTACTTATTTCCAGTAGTTTACACAACTGTGCTTTAAAAGACTGTTCTCATTTTTTTGTCGTTCTTGTTTTGTTTTTCATTACTAAGTTAACCACAGAGACCAGCCACTCCACATGGTCTTTGGTTTAAATACAAAACTCCACCAGGCAGTGTACAGTCTGATGTGTATACTTATTTTTATCAACTGAAGTAAGGAAATACAACTCTAATGTATTTCCAAAGTTCAGTTGAGATGTCAAACCATATAGATGCTATAATAAGTTTATCATTACTTTTTTTGTGAGTGATAGCGATACTTTTATTGTTGTGTAGAGTTATAAATCTGAATATTGTCAGTTTTTGTACCATTTTTTGATGACTTGCTAGAAGAAAACTAAAATATACCTTGACAGTTTTTACATTGTGTTCTTCTATACGGCTCCCATAATTTACTTTCAAACAAATAATTCCTTGCTCATTATTTTGTTAACACTTAATTTTATTGGTTTCTTGCTAATGAAAGTAGAGTACAGTTTTGCTTAGGTAGACTACAAAATCCAAATAAACAGCATTAGAATATATAACTATAATAAATCAAACTTCCAAAGCAAACAGTTTTTATTCACGGGATTTCATCAACACCTCTCCTTGAGATTAAACTCAAAAGGCCTCGGTGCGTTGGTGAGTCCATTTATTGTCTCTACTCTCAATTTCTCCTCAGATACTCTACTCACCTCAAACTTCTGCACAAAACTAACTAGTATCATAAACATCTCAGTACGAGCTAACGACTCCCCAAGACAAACTCGTTTACCGATACCGAATGGCAACATCTGCTTTCCAGACGGTTTAACAAACATTCCTTTGTCATCTAGAAATCTTTCTGGGATAAACGATTGCGAGTGCGGATACACTTCTTCATTCTGATGTGTACTGTAGATATTAGCCCACACCGCTGTTCCTGCAACAGAGTTTAAAGTTACCATTAAGGGTGGGTATTACTCCCCCATCCTCCTATCTATCCTCGTTTATGGATTTTATTCGACTGTGTAAACCAACAAACCCACAACATTGAGGCCAAGAAAAACCTCTCAGCAATTAGAAATATCAAATAATAATGAAGAGGGTCCTAATTAATTAACTGAACAAAAAACTTATTACTATTGTTTTTGAAAAAAAAATTTAAAAAGTTTTTTCCGTAATTGCAATTTTTTAAAGATAAGTAAATCATTTGTGGTCTAAAAACCTAATAACCTACAATTATATTACAGCAAGCAGTGTACTTGTTATTTGCATATTTTGTTTTCAATCAAATTCTTTAACAAAAACTGGTGCAAAGAGAGAATTTAAACATAATTTTACATGCCGGTAGAGTTTTACCTGCCAGTACTTTTTGACCCTGAATAACAGTGTCTTTTGTGCACAGATGGGACAGAGACTGTGTGGCAACACATCCAGCTCTCAGCACTTCCTGTATAAATGCGCAAGTGAAATGCATCTCTTTGCTGTCTGCCATGTTTACTGCACGGTTTCCTGAAAAGGTTTCGAATTTGTGACAAAGTTTTATGATTTGGCTCACGAAACTTGAGAGGTGAAAAATAGTTAGATTCGTTCCACAAAATTACTCTCAACTGAACTCAACCTTGTTTACTCGCACGATGGCTTTAACTAGAATAAAATTATTATTGGATTTTGAAAGTAGAAAACTGAATTTGTAGTGAAAGCAAAGATTTAAATTGAGTATATGTGAACTGTGAATTGGGTTTAGCTGTACCTGGCAATAGATGTGTGTAGATCTTATGATTATAATAATTATTTGTATCCTTAATATGATATAGTAAAGAATTGAAAGCAACTTTTAAAAAGCCCACATCTGCAGTAAAAACTAAATTTTAAAACGTCATTTGAAAAACTATCGTTCTCAAAAATGCTATTTTTCATGTGTCCATTCTTCTATACTCCAGTTTTACAGGCTACCCACATAAAAAAAAAACTGACAGCGTGGTTACAGTTTATAAACAAGTCACGGAAATGTCACCTACCCGCCACTTGCTGTATTTCCTCAGATATTCTCCGTTGAGTGTGGGGGTAGTTGAGGAGATGGAGCAACGCCCATGTGAGACCTGTAGACGTTGTATCAAAGCCTGCTATATACAGTTGGAAAACTGTTGCTAGTAGAGTTTCTGCCAAACAAGTTAATTAGAAATTAGAACAAAATTTTGGTCAAATGCAGGGAAACTGCATTTTAAAGAATTTAAGTAATTATAATAAAATCATTTCAAAATAACAGACATTTGGCAACTTGCCAATCTACTCATAACGCTCATTCAATAATTCAAGCATCAAAGATCAGATGCAATTTTTTCTAAATTGTCACACAGATGTAGTCGTGTTGCATTTAATTCAGACTGTTTTAATATTTGGTTTGCAAGTTTTAATAATACTGGAAAGTCAGATAAATATGTACCTTGGTCAGCATATAGCGGATCAGCGCTCTTTGTGCCCTCAACCAGGTAAGTATCAATTAAATCTTTGGGTTGGTTCACGTCTAGAGTCGTCTTGTGCTGTTCTATCTCTGATGAGATGAAGGATGACACCTTAGCTATTGTTTTACTATGAACTCTCATTTGGAAAGGGTCCCATGGTAGGTACTGGAGTCAATCATTAGCTATTATAAACCGACAAACTATCAGAGAAATGTAGTGCTAAATCATAATACAATGTTGGTTTCACCTACCTTATAAAATGGGACAGCGGCTGACTTTGCCATTGCAGTAAAAGCTGGATCTAAGCTACAAAGAGCTGTCAAATTATCATCTTTGTAGTCGAGCCTGTGACCAAATGCAACCTGTGCTATTACGTTAGAAAGTGCCTTCCCAATGGTTTCCTTAAAGTTTTCACTGCTCTGACGGCCAACCAAGGCTGACATCACTTCCACATTGTACTCTACAAACAGCAAGGAGTAAAGTATTACATCATACATCTAGTAAGGAGGCCAAGTGCTGAGCAGGTTGGGTACAAGGTGAGAAAATAATCTACCAACAAAGCAGCTGTCGATGCCAAGAATTCAAAAATAAAATTGGTGAAAGGGAAACTTTTATATACCAAGTTCTTCTCTGATTTTGTCTTCAATCTTTCCTTTGCCCATTCCGTGCTCTCTCATCACCACCAAGGCTAGTCTTCGTAAGTCTCTCCACCGATTCCCAAAGATCAAACCTGCTTCATGAAAGTTTAGTGCAACAATCTTTCATGTAACGATTTTTACATGCAATCTTCTGCTCGCGAATGTTTAAAGGAAATGAACTTCTGTAATGAGGCCCAATACACGTAGCAGCAAAAGAGAATGAAAAAATATGACAAAATTCTCATACAAAACAATAAAAAAACTGCGTAGAATGACAAAAGATCATATTGTAAGAACCTCCATAGAAATTCTTAACTTACCAGGATGTGTGAGCTTTGAAAATATAGCGGATGATGGAGAACGTTCAGAGAAATGCTCACTGTTTTTAACTAAACATTCTTGTATGGCATCAAATCCATACAAGTCTACATTCCATCCACTGAATGTCACGTAGGAGATAACATTTCCATATTTGCTCCAGTTTTCTGTAACAAAAAGGAAACTAATCAGTATCAAAGACAAGCCACCATGTGTTCGTTTTAACAGCTCAGGTCAACTTGCTAAAACAGAACCTATCTAAAAAATCAGCCTTTCAAAATAAACCACACAATCTAACTTATAAGAATTTTCATAGCCGCTTTGGTTGGTTTTAAACTGATGTATACTTGTGCTATAACTATCTAATACACCTCTATGGTAAAAGTAGTGTAATAGCATTAGGTCTTCAGAGTATTTCTCAAGGAAAGTCGGGTTCTCCTGGTGCAGACTGGTGTACAAAAAGGCACATGCATCCATGATCACCCGGTTGTCCTTGAGAAACCTTCTGTAGATCTGTTGCTATTACACTACTGACAGGTTTCTGAGGGGACGTACAAACAAGGCTGTCTAAGTAGATACTAGAATTAATGAAGTAGTGAAAAGAAAACTTGGATACATTTTATTAAAACTTACTGTACTTGAAGATGCCCCTAGATTTGGCCAATAGGAACTAGACATTTCCAATAATGGGCAGAGGGATTGGTCCGGGTGGATAGTAGTATTTCTCTAGTAACTTCCTCCAAAACAGTAGCACAAAGAGGACACAGGCTAATACAATGGTCAGTATGTTTTGTGTGAGTAGGTAGCATAGTTGTTCAACTGGATGCATTTCAATCCTCATATGATACCTTCAGAGCAGCTCACACTGTCTAATATGGATCTAACCACTTGCTTTGTATCATCAGTAGTAGTTTCTAGAGCTCCTCTTCTGCTATGTAGATTACAATAAACTACTAACTAATATCCAGTAAGTAGTGTGTGTGTGTGTGTGTGTGCGTGCGTGCGTGAGTGCGTGTGTGCGTGTGTGTGTTAGGGAAAACTTTAGTACAGTTCAAGTGAAAAACCTGAGCTCTTGCTAGTAGTTTAGTAGCTACATTCTTGTTCCTAGTACCAGCACTAGTGTCTGTGTTGGTTAGTAGGTAGATAAACAAATGAAGTTTGTGTAGCCAAGAGCATCAATAGATCATGTAATTGTGGAGGTCCTGTTATGCAATAACCTAATATTGCAGAAATCTCTGAACTGAAAGAAAACTCCCCCACCCCACATTAGCAGTAGTGCACCGTATTACATCATACCACGGCGGTATCACACCATACTACACTGCACTGCACTTTGCTTTATTTCACTACACTATGCAGTATCGCACCACACCACACCACACCACACTGCACTACACCACAGCACACTACATTGTGCCACACCACACTACACTACACCACACTACACTACACTGCACCACACTACACCACACCACACCACACTACACCATACTACACTACACTACACCACACCACACCACACTACACTACACTACACCACACCACACTACACCACACTACACCACACTACACTACATCACACCACACTACACTACACTACACTACACTACACCACACCACACCACACCACACCACACCACACTACACTACACTACACCACACCACACCACACTACACTACACTACACCACACTACACTACACCACACCACACCACACTACACCACACTACACCACACTACACTACACCACAACACACCACACCACACCACACTACACTACACTACACTACACTACACTACACCACACTACACTACACCACACTACACTACACCACACTACACCACACTACACCACACTACACTACACTACATCACACCACACTACACCACACTACACCACACTACACCACACTACACCACACTACACCACACCACACCACACTACACTACACTACACCACACTACACCACACTACACTACACTACACTACACTACACTACACCACACCACACCACACTACACCACACCACACTACACCACACTACACCACACCACACTGCACCACACTACACCACACTACACCACACTACACCACACTACACCACACCACACTACACCACACTACACCACACTACACCACACTACACTACACCACACCACACCACACTACACCACACTACACCATACTACACCACATTACACCACACTACACCACATTACACCACACTGCACCACACCACACCAAACCACACCGCACTACACCACACCACACCACACCACACCACACCACACCACACCACCCTACACTACACTACACTACACCACACCACACCACACCACACCACACCACACTACACCACACTACACCACATTACACCACATTACACCACACTACACCACATTACACCACACTGCACCACACCACACCACACCGCACTACACCGCACTACACCGCACCACACCGCACCACACCACACCACACCACCCCACCCACCCCACCCCACCCCACCCCACCCCACCCCACCCCACCCCACCCCACCCCACACCACACCACACCACACCACACCACACCACACCACACCACATCACACCACACCACACTACACCACACCACACCGCGCTCGTATTTACTTATATGTGATAGTGCAATGGATTCAATGGCGAAATGTTTCTTTCTGTGAAAGACAGTTGTGTATGTGGTGTTAAGTAGTTTGCTCAAGTCACACTATATGTATTTTGTATATGTGATATATGTATTTTGAATATGTGATATATTTGTTTTGTATATGTGATATATGTGTTTTGTATATGTGATATATGTGTTTTGTATATGCGATATATGTATTTTGTATATGTGATATATGTATTTTGTATATGTAATATATGAACTTTGTATATGTGATATATGTAATTCGTATATGTGATTTATACGCATATGACTTGCTGATATATGAGTAGTTTTTGTATTTTATTATCAAAAATGTATTTGGAAACTACATAAATAAATTTTCACAAAGGCTTCAACTAGGCAAAAAACTTTACTTTGTGTCTTTTTTATCTGTTTATGTTGTTTGTTGTCAAATAATACAGTTTATATTTTTTATCTTTATCTTTATCTTGAGTTATCAAAATATGGAATTGAGAAAATAAAAATGTATTATAATTAAAAGCTTGATAGTAGCTATACTATATTGGCTATGGGCCAGTAGAATCACCAGCGGTCACACTCACCTCCAACAATGAGTTAAATAATTATTTCCCAAGAAGAAAACAACTCCAAACTTGTAACCGAGTTGTCTTCTGCAGAAAAGACAACTCTGTCATATTCGTGTTCTAATAATAATATATAACTGCTTGATGTGAGATAAACGACAAAGAATTGGTAACTTTTTTGCAAAAAATAATAAAACTACTTCTTGTACCCAACTTTGGTATTGTTAACTTATTTAATTATTTTCACTCATTTTTTTATTCTTTATCAAATCGGTGATAAAATGGACCTATACCATTTTATAATAAAACAGAATCGAGTTATATTACATCTTTTCTAGAGCTCTTCTGACCTGCAAGCTGTTTCTGGGACTATGGTTAATGAAAAAAGGTTGTCACAGTCATGTCAGGTAAAAAAGTTGTCACTCCGCTGGCTATTATGCCATGTACGTATGTGTACAACATTACGGTATGACTAACATACCATTATAGAATGATTAACATACCATTATAGAATGAATACTAACATAAGTTACCCATTTAATACCTATCTCTGTAACCCAAACCATATGCACATGAAAAGGAACTGCTGTTTGCTTTTTTATAAAATGTTCTTGTATAGCTTTGAGGGGCGAACCCAGTTTCTGTAGGAAACAAAATAAGCATTTTTGGTCTCCATGAAACACCAGAAATGGTAGCCAACAAAAGAAAAATTTTCAACAATAAAAAGCATGATAGTTTGTTTTGTCAAGAAATTAGTTAGTTTATCCATTAAGATGGATAAAACACCAGGTTTTAATATAAAGGTAAGTCAGGTTTTTTGTCAATCTTTGTTCGATTATAGATTTACCCACAATTTTTTTTTAAAAACCTGTTGCTATGCCAAAACGATGACTAAAGTCAAACATAGGTGCATTAGCAGCGACTGCATTAATCTGCAGTCAACTTTAAGTTGTTCAAGAATTAATTATATAGTATAGTAGATGTATAGTATGGTATATATATGATATACTAGATATATAGTATAGTAGATGTATAGTATGGTATATATATGATATACTAGATATATAGTAGATGTATAGTATGGTATATATATGATATACTAGATATATAGTATAGTAGATGTATAGTATGGTATATATATGATATACTAGATATATAGTATAGTAGATGTATAGTATGGTATATATATGATATACTAGATATATAGTATAGTAGATGTATAGTAGGGTATATATATAATATACTAGATACATAGTATAGTAGATGTATAGTATGGTATATATATGATATACTAGATATATAGTATAGTAGATGTATAGTATGGTATATATATGATATACTAGATATATAGTAGATGTATAGTATGGTATATATATGATATACTAGATATATAGTATAGTAGATGTATAGTAGGGTATATATATGATATACTAGATATATAGTATAGTAGATGTATAGTAGGGTATATATATGATATACTAGATATATAGTATAGTAGATGTATAGTATGGTATATATATGATATACTAGATATATAGTATAGTAGATGTATAGTATGGTATATATATGATATACTAGATATATAGTATAGTAGATGTATAGTATGGTATATATATGATATACTAGATATATAGTATAGTAGATGTATAGTATGGTATATATATGATATACTAGATACATAGTATAGTAGATGTATAGTATGGTATATATATGTTATACTAGATATATAGTATAGTAGATGTATAGTATGGTATATATATGATATACTAGATATATAGTATAGTAGATGTATAGTAGGGTATATATATGATATACTAGATACATAGTATAGTAGATGTATAGTATGGTATATATATGATATACTAGATACATAGTATAGTAGATGTATAGTATGGTATATATATGATATACTAGATATATAGTATAGTAGATGTATAGTATGGTATATATATGATATACTAGATATATAGTAGATGTATAGTATGGTATATATATGATATACTAGATATATAGTATAGTAGATGTATAGTATGGTATATATATGATATACTAGATATATAGTATTGTAGATGTATAGTATAGTATATATATGATATACTAGATATATAGTAGATGTATAGTATGGTATATATATGATATACTAGATATATAGTATAGTAGATGTATAGTATGGTATATATATGATATACTAGATATATAGTATTGTAGATGTATAGTATAGTATATATATGATATACTAGATATATAGTAGATGTATAGTATGGTATATATATGATATACTAGATATATAGTGTAGTAGATGTATAGTATGGTATATATATGATATACTAGATATATAGTATAGTAGATGTATAGTAGGGTATATATATGATATACTAGATACATAGTATAGTATATGTATAGTATGGTATATATATGATATACTAGATGTATAGTATAGTAGATGTATAGTAAGGTATATATATGATATACTAGATATATAGTATAGTAGATGTATAGTATAGTATATATATGATATACTAGATATATAGTATAGTAGATGTATAGTATGGTATATATATGATATACTAGATATATAGTAGATGTATAGTATGGTATATATATGATATACTAGATATATAGTATAGTAGATGTA
Source organism: Cryptosula pallasiana (assembly GCA_945261195.1). NCBI lineage: Eukaryota > Metazoa > Bryozoa > Gymnolaemata > Cheilostomatida > Cryptosulidae > Cryptosula > Cryptosula pallasiana. The sequence goes on along the minus strand of OX183133.1, from coordinate 10,015,555 downwards.
TAGTATGGTATATATATGATATACTAGATATATAGTATAGTAGATGGATAGTATGGTATATATATGATATACTAGATTTATAGTATAGTAGATGTATAGTATGGTATATATATGATATACTAGATACATAGTATAGTAGATGTATAGTAGGGTATATATATGATATACTAGATACATAGTATAGTAGATGTATAGTATGGTATATATATGATATACTAGATATATAGTGTAGTAGATAGATACATGTACACATAATGTATACATAGTGCATACTACCAACAGAATGGTTATATTACTTTTGTTGCTAACAGGTGATGACTGATGCCAATCTACTTCACTGGAAGTCCCAAATGGAATGCTTTGTGGGGATTTTGAAGCATTGTGGGGCACGTAGTGTAGAGAAAGCTACAGAAAAGAGAAAATACATCCGAGGTGATGTAATTGCTGCCTTTGAAACTGTTGGATTGTCTTGTCCAGGTTTCAACAACTGTGACGTTCGTGATGACGATAGTGACAAAAAGAGTACATAGGTCACAAGTCGCTAGTGTTTTCAAGGTGATTGATTCTATTGGGTAAAAAATGAATCGACTGAGAACTTCTATCAATTTTGTAAAAGAGCGTCCCACATAAAAACTATTAAATTAGGTGCAAGGGATACGTCTCCGAGCCCATTGCGGACATTTATTTTAAATATTAAAAAGAGAGTAGTTTATATAAACTACTGTCTTTGGTATTTACGTAACAATCATACAACTATAATAAAACTTTCAAAATCTGTGGTCACGATATCTAGGGATATATGAGTTCCTATTTTATGAAAACCCAGAAATTCTTGTCACCTTTTTATTAGTTCAAATTGCCAAGTTAAACCGTCTGACGGGTCATTTATTTTTTTGATTTCAATTTTAAAATAACGTGCTTCCTTCCTTTCGAATAAATTTTGAAATATATAAAAAGGAAATAAGAACAAATTAAATAACTGATCTGAAACATACACTTGGATATCATTCCATTTGGTGATAAACTGTTTCCGGTAACTGAACTGATTGAAAAGACCGTCACTCATTAGTATCAGAAAACTATCAGTAGTTGTCCTCTCATTCCCTGTCTTGAAGTTATAATGATTGCATTGCTATTTTTTCTGCACACTTTGTGATGCAGCAAAATCCACAGACAAAACATTCTAAAATGCATTTCCCAGCTATCTGAGTTCATATCTTGTAACTACTTTTGTAAATGATTTAATGTGCTTTCTTTTGTGCCGGTGATATATTACGTATTTTTGTCTGTGATATACTATATATTTTGTATGTTTGATATTTGTGTTTTGTGTAAGAAATATCATTTTTTTGTGTACGTGATAAAAATAGATAATCATTATCAGACAATCAGGGTTACAGTATTCTATATATTTTGCTTTATTATATCCAAACTATGTACAACATACCAACTAAATATATAGATGAGTGAATACGAGACAAAGAACATTCTAGAGAAAAATATAACTGAACATCTAACATCAGTAGCTTGTACGTATATGTAACATTTATGTCAGCTCAACTGGCATTGTGCATTCATTGACAACTGAATGGTATTTGAACAATTGAGAGTTATTCTCTCATACAAAGAGAAAGCAACTCCAGTTTTAAATAACTAACACGTAGGTATTCGATAACTCAACCATTCAATGTACCTAAAGGGATAGAACTTTTCTGTAGTTTAGTAGCATCAATAGAAACCCCTTCTCCCAGTGCTAGAGGCACAAAGTGATCTCTGTGGGTGGTGCTGAAGAATCTTCTAGCTCCTAAAGGAGCCCCAATGTTAGACCTTTTAATCTAAAATGAGATTCAAATATACATTTTAATAGACATTCAAATAACTAGATTACTAGATGTCTGCTCAGAAGTTATGCTATTGAGTGATGCAATGTCAGTAGCCTGAGAGCCTGGTTTGATACATGTCAGCAACCCCCTTAACCACCCAGCTCCACAAACTGTTGTCACCGAGCCAAATAAGCACCTTTATACCATAAACTTACCCTTTCTAAGGCTCGCTCATCCATCATCTCTCTCCCCTTGTTCGGGTTAATAAAGTCAGTTTTTTGTGTGGTTGTTCCTTGAATGCCACCTAGAATAAACAAAAGCTTGGCAATAGAACTTGTTTTCAAGTTGACTTTGAACTATTTATAAAAGACTTATCAACAAACCTGAATAGTAGTCCAAAGGAATAGAGCTGAGCCCTTGAGATCCAACGTCACTACTAGAAGGTTTTCCATTCTGTGGTACGTAGACTTCTTGGTTTGTGGTTTTGTAGAAGTCATTGTTTTGTGCATCATCTCCAAATGGTACCTGGCTGTGAGTTCTAATGCTTGCGCCGTCTACTTTTGGAGTCTTCTTTATGTCGAATGGAGGCTGCCAACAGTGAAGGCAAACAATTGCAGACAAACACTCAATAACTAAATATTACAAACATTCATGGAATTGAGAGTAAATATTCACAGCTTGCATATCCCATTGATATGTAGTTGTGCCCCCTCGTTGGGCTTGTCTCCACTTGTCAGTGTCACCCTCTGGTACATCACTGTGGTTTCTTTTCTCTCCCATGGTTGATCGCTCCACTACAAGCAGTAAAATCACATGATTGTACTTTGATCTGTCTATTATTGATGAAGTAATAAAGTGATGGGCATTGAGTTACATATACATGGACATAGGAGGCTGCTTTTGACCCACATGCAAAAGTAAGCAAAGAACATACAAAACTACTTGAGCACTGGCAGTATGAATGTTGTGGCTGAAAGGGTAGAGCAATCAACCCGGAGCAAGAAATGCAACCCACATCACTTATCTATTTTCTGAATATTGAATTTTTTAAAGCAACCAGTGAAGATTATAACTTTATCAGAAGTTTTCTATAACTTTACATTTTAAAAACCTTATTTTTCCACTGCTAGAAAGTCAGTGAGATATACCTGTTGACTCCTTGGGTACGTAAGCAGCTTTCATTGTAGTATCATAATCGTTGTAAAAGTTATGGCCATCGTCAAGCCTGAATTGTGTTTTCTGCATATTTTTAACAGCAGATGGGTCATAGCCTTTGACATCCATATGACCTTCATAAGCTACCTGGAATTCTGTTTTGTGCCTGCGCTCTTTTTCTTGGTCACCTAAAGGAATGCTACTTCCCCTGTGCTAAAACACGTAACAACATGTCCTGTAGCCCAAGAGAAAACCAATTAGTATGTAGCATTCAACAAAACAGAACTTACCGGATCCACAGGGGTCGCAGGAAGTTGCCATTTTCCAGTGTAGTTATCCTGGTGGGTGGTACCATAGCCATGAGCTCGGTTGTCCCCCCTGATTGTGGATGGACCAATAGCAGCCTTGTTTAGAGATGGTCTTTCTGATGGATCTCCCCTGAATCTATCCCTATAGTCAGATATGGGTTGAGGGGCTTTTTCTCTGTCACCTACAAAATGTCAAGTAGTGGAATAGTTGTTTTAGAATTAGCCAATAATTTAGTCTTCTATAAAACCTGTTTACTGTTCAGGTGGTAGTGTCACGTTGACTGCTCTAATTTGTGCAATGGAAAATTCAGAGTTTTCAAAAAATTATTTTTACTTTTTTTATTATGAAGCGTCGACTGAAATAAAAACAATTATGTTGGCCACTAGTTCCAACATTAAACTTCAAAATTTTTATTATTAATTATTATTGCAACTCAATCTTAAAAAGAATTTGTTGTTGATTAATCCAGTTTTTTACTAAAATGATATCATTGGTCAACGAACTCTAATTTGACATTTTTATAGAAGTGCAACAAGGAACCACCTAACTTACCTTGTAGGATGTTACTAGTTGTTGTGTTTAGTTTTGGTTGGGCTTTGGCAAAGTCTCCATATTTAGGAGGGTATGAAGTCTTTTGAACTGACAAGTATGGCTCATTTTGCCTGTGATCAGAATCCATTTTAAAATTTGTTTTTCGAAGTTTGTTCGTATCGTATGTAGCTTTCTCTGAGAATGGTTTAGGCTGAAATTCTGCGAGCGTTTCTGAAGCACTGTGATTGTTATTAAAAAACCGCTCATCTTTGTTGAATATTTTAGCCGGTTCTTTAGGAACAGCTCCGGGTGGTTTATCATCTACATTGTATGGAACATAGTCTTTCTTGAATGTGGAGAGCCGTGTCCAGGGAGTCCATGATTCTTCCTGCGACAGTGTGAAATGTGAACCTTGTAAATAACTGGTGTTCACTTGCTGTAACGGCATTTTCGCTTTTGGAATTTCGGGTAAAGTTGACATTTCGATTAGCTTCTAAAATGTAAATTATGAACAATATTAATGCGTTAATAAATTATGATTTGTAATTTAACTGTAATTTAACATACAAATTAAGGAAGTGAGACACAATATGTGCTGCAAATAATGCAACTATGACACCCTTCTTACACTGTATAGTTACAGTATTGCTGTTGATAATAATAATTACGTAGAAATATTTATAGTTTTTATCAATTTATATGGAAGTCAGAAAATAGATGAGTCACAATTCTATACAAAAGGTTACGGTTGGTTACTATAACCAACTTTTATATGATGATTATATATATATATTTCCAAAATGCAAAATCAATTATAGTAATTGGGTATTTATAACTAACTACTACTATTATTATTAATACAAAATTATACTTATCCTACTACTCTACTGTGATATTTAATATTAATGATTAATAATCATCATTATTATATTATCATCATTGTTATTATATTATTATTATCATTATTATTATTATAATTATTATTATTATTACTTTAGTTATTCATTATCGATCATCATCCAACAATAGTAATTATAATAAATAATTATTATTGTTTGATTATTGATAATAATGATGTTATCACTGTTATTATTGTTATCATTATTAAATATCATCATTGTTAGTGTTACTATTGATTTACTATTATCATTATTATATTATTATTATTAATTATTATTTATTATTAATTCTTTATCAGCAAAGTTAAAAAAAAAACATAACAACCATCCATTGCGTCAAAGTTTTTAATTTGAATGATATTGGTAATTTTAGAGACATGTTATTGATACAGACATTCAAATTCACTCACATAGTTTCCCTTCGACAATACGCAACCAAGTACGTTCTAGTACGTAAAACAAAAGTGTTGTGAGTGAATCTAAGAAATTTGCAGTGATAGTTTGTCAGTAACTTAGCAACCAAAAATCATATCCGGTTTCTTTTGACAAAAAGTACAGAATAGTAGTTTTACATAAAAGATGGCTGCCACGTCCAGATTGCAGATCAACTTTGAAAGATTATTAAATGTTTGTGAAAAGCAAGCAACTAGACTCTGTGAGAACAATTGGAGGTTGCAAAAGGTGATTTTTTTATTTGGGCCGGAAGATTAGGTTTGTTGTTATTGAATTGCAATGAGCTCAGTTTCTCAGCATTGCTCTCAGACTCTTGAAGCTGACGTGGCTGACTGACTGAAGAAGTGACTGACTCAGAAGACTGATGATGATCGATGAGGGTGAATGAATGGTCGATGATGATGATAATAATAACAACAGGAGATCTGATTAGCGATTGTTGTTGTTATTATTTATTATTATTAATTATTATTATTATAATTATTTATTTAGGAGGACGAGGATTATTATTCCTCACTGCTTGTAGTTATTATTAGCATTACTATATATATATTATTATTATTATATATTAATTATAATTATTATTTATTTATAATAATTATAATAATAATCTAACAATAATTATTATAATAATTATTATTGTTATTTATAATATTATTATTATACTTATTATTGTACAGGAATTTAGGGTGGAGTGGTAGCTGTCACCTGTACAGCGGCCCACAGTAATAAGTGTCCACAAGCAGTGCAGTGTACGCCTCTACTTCGCCCAAGGTCAGCAATCTAAACCATAGAGTAGAATTTGCAGCGTTGTACGCCCGCGACGCGAGCAATACACAGTGAGGAGTTGTCACAACTCTCTCACTTTCCACTGATTTTCTATTCGGTGGAATAGATGCGTAGGGTCGAACTAGCAGTTCAAACAATCGTTCTAGTATCACTTGCCCGAGTGCAGTGCAAGTCGAATTGACTGAACACTTTCTACTGATTGATCGTTTTAGTTACTAGCCGACTGGTCCAAGAGCTATTCAACTGTCCAAGTTATTGTGCAAGTGTGTGAACTGGTCTGTTTCATCTATCAGTGCAATCTGTACGTGTGAGCTTACTTGTATGTTTTCTGCTTAGCCACTGGTGCGTTGCATAAGTGCTTTATGCAATAAGAATCAACAAGCAAGTGAGAGTGTAGGCTAACTCTGATTTTATTACAAGTGACACGCATATTTATATGGAAAAAGTTATGTAACAATAATTGGCAGCACATAGAACAAAGCAGGCCACGCCTGTACATCTAATTGGTTACACAAAGGCCAATAGAACTATTGATAGAACAAAGTGGGCAGTCTCCATCGCATGGATGGCTGCCCAAGCACATGTACAAAATAAGTAGAAAATAAGCAAGTAAATAATTATAAAAGTAAATGTTCGACCTGGAATAATTACAGTTAGAGTTCGGCTTGGATAAAATAGTGAGAGTAAATAATAATAAGTGTTACTGGTCGGCCCATTCCTCCACATTATTACATTTATTATTATTATAACTATTATAGTTTTGGTGATCACGAGATAATAATTATAATAATAATTAATGTTGTAAGTATTATAAATTAAATAATTACAACATAAAAAAATGTATGCAGATAAACTCAGAGACTAATAGTTATTATTATTTATGTTATTATTATTATTACTAAAAAAAACATTAACTTGTTAGTTATAAAATGAATGAATACACATTGCTAATTTGAATGTTTGATTGATTAATTATTAATTATTATCATTTTTATTTGTCAGATTATTATATTTGTGATTATTGTAATTATTAGTGTTCATTATCACCATTATTTTCCTATGGGAAAATAATGATGATGATCATGATGATAGGATTGAAATACAATATGATTATTATTTATAATTTGTAGTTTTATTTGTATTATTAATTGATAAACCATAAATCGATGTTAGAATGAAATATCAAATTATAAATTAATCTGTGGTGGCTCAACGTTTTGTCTGTTGCGTTTTAACACGTTTGAACGCTATCCAAATTGTCTGAAGTTTCGCGAACCTTCTGAGCGCTTTGTGAAATCGTTCATACGCTTTGAAAATCTGAGCCGATTGCTCTATTGATCATAGCTCTCCAGTTGGTACTGTTTTTTTTTTACTAAACACCGAACAGTTAAATTTTCTTTAAATAACATAAAAATGCTTTTATTTATTAAATATTATTTGTTGTATATTATTTTAAATAATATATGCAACCTAATTATTCTTGTATAAAATTAATTTTAGCGAGTATATTTAACAATTAATTATTTCGCTCCACGTCTATTGATCTACGTCTGTGTTGGTAAAGTTGCACAGAGGCTATAAAGAAAATGATGGTGATCGTTTTTGGTTTAAAAGCCATGTGCTTTGCAAATCTTTCAAACTATTTTGAACTAGTTCAGCTTGTTTTAAAACAGTCCAGTCTATTTCAATCTGGTTTACAGTTGGTAAATAGTTTATACTCTTTCTAAAGCGTTCATACAGTATGTGATTTTCTAAACAATCTGAATCATTTCTAAAACGTCTGAGTTATTTGCATAACAAATATACGCTTTGCAAAATTTACGATTGTTAGGCAGGAAATATAGTTTTATTGCATGAAATCCCGCAACTGCTAAGACCGAAAATTTATGTATTATAATCAGCAAGCCAATTTTTAAATATAGTTTCTCAGGTTATTTTACTAAAATTATCTTGCTTTGCAAACCGTATGGATTATTTCAAAACCGTTGATACGTATTGAAAGCGAAAGCGTCTAACGTTATGAGCCACCATATTAGTCAATATTAAAACGTTATTTTTATCACTATTCCAATAATAATATTTCTATAGTAATATAGGATGTAAAAGTGTTATTTTTTATTTGGGCAAATTTTTTTCAATAAGCTTCTAAAATAATCTTTTATTTGTCTATTGGTGCAAAAATTATTTGCGTCGCACCAGTGGTTGCCTCATAAAAACTGGTGGAAAAAAAGTATCTTTGCTTACAAAAAACGGACGATTTGGTGTATCACTGTTGACAACAATGTTGTTATAGTGAAGCAAAATTAGTGATGCGACGGTAGCTAGCTATCTCATTGTAAGACAAAATTTTTTGTTTTCATTTGAAATTGGCACTCATTAAAGAATGCCTCCGGTCATTTCTATATTTATCTGATATGTCATTGATATCTCCTTATGAAGTGCTTCAAATATCAACCTCGTCAAAATTTAATTGATTTCTATATTTTCATAACACCATTAATAATTAGCATGTTATGAGTGTTGTCTCCCCATTCCAACATCTTAGAAAACCTATGACGTGCGCAAGTGTTTTAGCGAATGCTAAACTTTTGTTTTGGACAATTTTTGGATCCTGAAATCACTGAAGTATAACCACACGTGCTGCTAGCCTGCTACTACTACTTAGTTATACCAATCAATGACCAATGCTGTACTGTTATTTGTTATACTTCAGTGATTTCATGATTAAAAAATTGTACAATCAAAATATAAAACAAAAGTTTAGCGTTCGCTAAAACACTTGCGCACATCATAGGTTTTCTAAGATGTTGGAATGGGGAGACAACACTCATAACATGCTAATTATTAATGATGTTATGAAAATATAGAAATCAATTGAATTTTGACAAAGTTGGTATTTGAAGCACTTCATAAGGACATATCAATGACATATCAGATAAACATAGAAATGACCGGATGCATTCTTTAAAGTTAAGATTTTTATCCATTTGTGAATTTCCAAAAGTAAGTCGGTATGCCAATAGGTCAGCAAGAGTAAAGGGAAGCAAAACGTTACAAACTAATACTTAAAAAGCCCGTGACGCACTTCCCAGTATACAATGCATTTTCAAACTAAGTTTTTCAACTCCACAGCTATGTAAGCAACGCAATGGTTGGTTAAACCTCTAAGGTTTGGTGTTTCCTTCTTATAACTTTTTAGTTTTTGTTTTTGGCAGTCTTTGTCCCCAAGTTTTTAAAAAATTATGGTGAAACCCGCTTAAATTGACACCGTAGAAATCAATAAACCGGTTTATTCGGTGTCTCTGTAAAAATCCCAATATTTACGCATTGAAAATGGCTTCACAAAAGTCAATATTGTCATTTCTAGTTCGATTGAAAAAACTTTCTTTTTATTTCCATGTCTAGTTTTCATTCAAGATCCGTGAAAAGCCTTGGATAAAGCATGGGGTTTGCAAAGAGAAGCTGTTCTATTGCATTGAATGGCAGAAATTTTGTCAACTGTAGATCACAAGTGATTAACATCATATAATTAAAGAGTTATCCCCTCTTGTGACTGACAGAAATTATTTAATCTTGAGATGTAACAAGGATCCAAGGCTAGCTATCAACTACCAACCTTAAATATGAACTAGTCAATGCTGTCTAAACATGTTTGTTCAGTTAAATAAAAACAAATGCAGCTGATATTGGTAAATTAGTAAATATTATTATTGTTGGTACTTTTTTGAATGAGCATTACCATTAATTAATAAAATAATGCAATGATTTTAAAAATTAATCCAAGCTATACTCATTTTTTATTACAATCATTTATTATTATGGTTGACATCCAATTACTAATTAATAACTATTATTATTAATTAAAAACGGTAGTTCAAGTTGCCATTATTATTAAAATTTATTCACAATGTGAGTCAAGTGAAAAATAAGTCTGGAATCCATATTATTATATGCATTTCATTACCAATACCATTATTATTATTATTATTATTGTACCTATATTTATAGTCTCCTGAGGTATATTCGGGCAATTCAATACCATCCGAAGTTAGATGGTTTTTTCTTAGCTCTTCAGCATCGATTCATGCAGGTTTCATTGTAGTTATGCAAGACTATTTTGGAAATTGAAAAATCGCGTGAGACAATTTTGTATATCTGTGCTTTGTTTAAATCAAACTTATCCTCGAATGAGTTCTATACATATTAAATAATAATATGTGATAATAATATGATTATATATATACTCATTAATATTATTTGTGTTACTTGCTTCTCCTACCATTGTGATCATTTGGGTTTATCTATTTATTATTAGAAGCTGACAAGTTGTTTCTTCAGATTTTTTTGTATTTTGAAACCTCCATAAAAATTCTGCGTGGATATGTAATTTTGATGCTAATAATAATCAAGAATAATAAACGATAATAATATTTTTGTTATCAATTATCATCAAGTTGTTTTTGGTATCAATTATCATCGAGTTGTGAGGTGTTGCACTGTTGGCAAACAGATTATTTTGAAACATGGAAAAAAGCCTAGAATGTTTAATGAAAAAATCTCAATTCAAAAATATGCAACAGCCCAAGGTCTACATTAACAGAAAAGTTGAAAGTGTTTTTCTTGAATGTAAATACTAAATATTTATATATTGTCGTTTTATGCAATGCTCTTACTGTTTCTGCTATTGCTTCGGCCCATTTGCTCTTTTTTTAAAATGATTATTGTCGAAAAAGTTTGGTATACAAGTCTGTACTTCTATAGAAACAAAAGCTGGACTAACGTAGCTATATCAAACGTAGCTATACCAAACATAGCTATACCAAACGCAGCTATACCAAACGTAGCTATACCAAACGTAGCTATACCAAACGTAGCTATACCAAACGTAGCTATACCAAACGTAGCTATACCAAACGTAGCAATACCAAACGTAGCTATACCAAATGTGGCTATACCAAACGTAGCTATACCAAGTTTAATTGGTAACTCTTTAAAAGTGCTCATCCCAATTTTATTTGTTCCCTGGTCTTTTGCTAGAAACGTTTTTGGTTTAAAATTTTGTAAGTGAAATACGGATATGGTAAGTAGATATGATTCATGGTTAAAGTTTGGTCTGAAAACTTCACATCTTATGCATTTCCAACCACAAGAGCGTAATCATTCAAGTTGCAAAGATAAATACCAGCCCTAGACTTACAGGGCAAACAATAGTGTGTTATTAAATATAATTAAACTAGTTGAGATATTGGAATGAACTAAGGCTAGCCTGTAGTAGACACCCCCAACAACAAAGAGCGAGAAACCAGTCTGGAGCAATGCCTACTATGTGATGAAGACATATATTTCAATGTTCCTTATAAATAGTATCAAAATTAATTCCAGGCTACATATATAATGCAATTTTGCTGTATATTTATGGGTTTGTCTACTTTTTTCTGGACATGAATTTATATCAGCATTTTAAAAAACTTTAATGTATATTTAGTTTCTCAAAAATAACATTTCTGAAGACATTTTCTGAAACATGTCTCAAGGATACATACCATATGTTACCAGGAATAGATGTTGCGACTTTTTAAAATGAACCACGAAAAAATGGCCACACACAGTAGGCATCTGTTTTAGGAAATTTCTACACTTATTCCAGTTTTTTTTGCACTTGCACCTTTGGACATTTATTCCTGTCTAAGTTTGCTTCTACCGCTCACTTGCTATATTAGCACTCCTAACCCTTCATATTCTCTCTTCTGTCTCTGATATTGCACTTTTGGAAATACTGTTAACAAATGGATTTCAACATGGCAATATCAATTATTTGCACCAGCAAGTTTGCGTGGGTTTATTTAACAAGAATGTCAATGAGACTATCAAAGCGAATTTCTTAGCTTTTTGTGATAGAAAACAAGTCCAAGAAATTGTTTTAAGAAGTTGTCTTTTCTTGGTTTTACAATACAAGCGACTAATATAATGGTCCAAGTTTTGGCGAGAAGGCAACTCCTCTTTTGAAAGGAGAAAAAACGTAATATAGGATTGCATGTGTGAGGGAAACAACTTGTATTACTATTTTTGTTATTTGTATGTTTTAGTTTGTTGATGACCTACAGAAGAAACTAGTACAGTTGACTAAAGAGTCATGGTAAGTAATATATAGTAGTACAGTTGACTAGAGAGTTATGGTAAGTAATATATAGTAGTACAGTTGAATAGAGAGTTATGGTAAGTAATATATAGTAGTACAGTTGAATAGAGAGTTATAGTAAGTAATATATAGTAGTACAGTTGAATAGAGAGTTATAGTAAGTAATATATAGTAGTACAGTTGACTAAAGAGTTATAGTAAGTAATATATAGTAGTACAGTTGACTAGAGAGTTATGGTAAGTAATATATAGTAGTACAGTTGAATAGAGAGTTATGGTAAGTAATATATAGTAGTACAGTTGAATAGAGAGTTATAGTAAGTAATATATAGTAGTACAGTTGAATAGAGAGTTATAGTAAGTAATATATAGTAGTACAGTTGAATAGAAAGTTATGGTGAGGGTGTATACCTGAAGGCATACCTGTTAGCATACCTGTTAGCATACCTCATAGCATACCTGTTAGCATACCTCATAGCATCCCTGTTAGCATACCTGATAGCATACCTGTTAGCATACCTCATAGCATACCTCATAGCATACCTCATAGCATACCTGTTAGCATACCGGATAGCATACCGGATAGCATACCTGTTAGCATACCTCATAGCATACCTCATAGCATACCTGTTAGCATACCTGATAGCATACCTGTTAGCATACCTGTTAGCATACCTCATAGCATACCTCATAGCATACCTGTTAGCATACCTGATAGCATACATGTTAGCATACCTGATAGCATACCTCATAGCATACCTGTTAGCATACCTCATAGCATACCTGTTAGCATACCTCATAGCATACCTGTTAGCATACCTCATAGCATACCTGATAGCATACCTCATAGCATACCTGTTAGCATACCTGTTAGCATACCTGATAGCATACCTGTTCATGCTGACAGTAACAAGCCCCACCCAGAAGTGCTCAAGGACTATTACAAACGAGTTGAAGTGTTAAGAGGAGTTTTAGCTGCCGAACATAAGGTATGGCGTACAATTATATCTTACTTTAGCTGTTATGTATACTATACTATTATATATATATATACATATAATATCATTCCTTTTACATTGCCTTGCAGGCAGCACAGGGTGACAAGATCACTGTCACTCAGTCTATTCCCCTGTCTAACTTAGCCTCATTACCAAAAAGCTGTGCAGAGAGCGCGGCTTCTCAAAGTAAACATGTCTTGTTGCACGCAAATGCCAAGTTCTCTAACAGATCTCGTCGAGCTCTTCTCGGTGAGGGAGATGACAGCCTGAGGCAGCGAGGTGGTCACTCAGCAGCAGCTACAGAATCAGACCTAGACTCGATATTGTTGCACCACCAGCAGCAACAGGAAAGACTTGCCGAGGACATGGTTGTTATGGCCAGGAATATGAAAGATCATGCCAAAGTTGCCAAGCATATTGTTCAAGAGGACAACAAGGTTTGTTTTATTGTTACACACTGAACTGCTATGGGCTACATGATTATATAGTTAAAACTTGGCTATTACCACCAAATGTACCCAAATCTACAGTTGACCACTGAATCTATTCTAGAAACTTCAAGAAGCAAACAAACTGGCAGACTCAAATTACGTTCAGTTGAAGGTTGAATCGAACAGGCTTGAAGACCACACAAAGAAATCTAGCTGCTGGATGTTGTTGTTGTTGGTATTTATTATTATTGCGTTTATATGGACTGTTCTCTTTATGAAAATATTTCCCAAGCCCAAATTGTAGGCGTTGCATACATAATAATAATCTTATGGTGCTCTTCATCTATTTAAATTTTGTATTCAGCCTTAGACTCTAGAAGCTTCAATGGCATCAATCACTTGCTGTTGCTAAGATTATCTGCATCATTACTGAAATACTTGTAATACATCATATTTATTCTTTTAGCTTCTTGCTTCAACATCTGGTTCAATACTTTAGATTTTTTTTATATATTTATTCTTGCTGTTATTGCGTTAATCTCAGTGTTTTGACCAAGCATCCGGTGTTGACTGTCTATTAATTATGATAGATGGCTGCAGGTGCTCCTCATGTGTTAGCTGGCTATAAATAACATTTATTATGCCTTATCGTATTACAAACACCAATAAAAAAATAAATCCTTCACACTTTCTGCAATATTTTTTGGAATGCGTGTGGAATGGTTAACAACAAGTTAAACTGTACGAAAGTTTCAGAGTACATAAAGAAATACTGTACAACAAATATGGATCGTAAGAATCCCGACAAGGCTATCACCTTTTAATGGGATAAATATATATCATATGAAAAGTTGATGATACTCTAAGAAGTTAAAGCTAATTTGATATCAATAAAAAGTGTTATATTTATAATACTGCGAGATAGCCAATATTTATGTAAACACTACGCCACTTTTAATGTATGCCGCGTGGTGCAGTCTAGTCATGAATGGATGCCACAGGATATGGATGGATTAGTCATTGATCTCTTTAATAGCTGAGGGTGCGACCCAATCTGTCATATTCAACTGGTTCAACCTCAAATGGCAATGATGTCTACGCTCCAGTGACTCATATGCCAGAATAATTTATTCCTATATCATCGTTGGTCTCTGGTGCTGTTTCCAATGTTGTGAGTCGGGCACTTGTGGTTTGTTATATATGTCTAGCAGATACCCACCAACTGCTTGGACATGAGTGATTCCTCCAAGTATCTTGTATTTTATTTACAAGTTGGTTTTAAGCCACAATCGCTGGATTGTAAAACACGATTAACTGGTCAATTGCTGTAGGTTTCTCACAGGGAACAAAGATCATTTGCAATAGTTAAATTCTTGCTTCTTTCGGCATTTGTCACATTCGACTTTGCAGCACCACACGAACCTACAATTACAGTCTTCCTCGACGTCTTTTATCTGAGTGTAAAATCCTCTCCCACAACACAACAGAGAACAACTGTCCAGTCCCATGCTGGTGCGGTTACACAAACGTCCACTTGTACCCAACGAACCTACACTGCTATCATGGTCACAAAAGTTTGGTGACTCATTAAAATAGACCAAGTCCTGTTTTGTAGGCTTGGCGTAGTGTTTTAGTGCTGGCCGCAAAACATCTTTGCGAGAGTTATATTTTACACGTTTGGCTCCGTCGTAGCTTATTTTTAAACTATCTCCAACCTCATTGAATCCTGCCAATGATCTCCAACAAATTTTTATCGCGCAGGAAGCTGAGACGCCGTGGCATTTGCAGAGAGTTTTCATCTCTTTTTTTACAGTCTACAAAGGAAATTTGAGCTAGTTAGCAAGGCGGAACAAACATTTTGGAAATATCATATATCGATAAAAAGTATTTTAAATTTTGTAAATTACTCATTTTTATCTATACGCCACTCAAACTATTTGTTTTATTCTGGGTGTAAACAAATTTGTATAAAAGTGATATTTGCACGCTACTTCAATTATATAAATTGGCACGCAAGTACATATTTGCTACATGGCAACGTAAAGTTTAGGTGACAAGGCTGGATCAAAGGTAACTGGCAGAACACCTGTTCCGTTTAATGCAAACTAATATACATATATGGTATGCTTTGAGCTAATGCCTGTCAAAGGGTGTAGAACCAAAGAAATGTGAAAAACCCATCAAGAAAAATTGATTTTCTTAGACAAGACGAGAAGTTAACAACAAGCTGCTGTAACTACAGGTGTGTTTACCAAAATATTTTATGAAGCGCTGACATGAAACGAACGACAATGATTTGTTTAGGCAGTGAAAAGGGTCCATTGTATTACTACTCTGTTAGAAATCAGATTATGTAAACGTAAAATACAAATAATTGCACGCTCAAGTTGCGGCTTTTTAAATTTGTTTAATTTTTTGGCTCCTGTAGGATTATGACCGTGTTGTTTCTAACATTCCAGTAACACTTTTACTAACAGAAGCTAGAGCGTAATTAATGCGTAATGTGACACTGGGAAAATAATATAAAACTCAATCTACACGATTTACACTACAAAGAAAGTTAAAAGAAATGACACTTTGTAATGGGAACTTGAGAAGGGTTGAATGATATCTGTAATAGATTAGTTGCAGCATGTCATAAATATGTGCTTAATTATAAACAGCAGCGGGCGAGGCAGCGATATTCAGGTGATGAGACAATGACATTGAATTATCTGTTAAAAACATCCTTCGCAAAAGAATTTAGAAAATGTTTTACAAATAATTATTTATATTTGAGTTGTTGATAAGAAGTAACGATGTGAACTACTCACTTGTCTGCCTGCTTCGTTGTTCCACAGGTTCATTTTAGTCTGTGAGTTTTGGTCAGTGTCTTTACTGTCAACAAATTCCCGGGCAAACCTGGCCCCAAACTCGGGGTTGTGTGAGCAACCACCCCACTGGAACTGATTCTTTGTGTCCCTGTCGTATACATTGGTGTCACAACCGCAGTTACCAATCTCTCCTCTTGCGCAGGCGCTGGTCACGGCTTGCATCACTCCCGCCGATGTTATGCTGTACACAAACGATTTTTCTCTCACCCCTGTTAAGTACAAGCTATTAAATAATATTTATCGTGGGCAGTTTGGAGTCAGCATGAAATGAAAAGCGTACAAAAGTACACACCTAATGTTAAGATTTTTCCGAACACGTCAGTCGTGTCAAACGTTGTACAGTTCCATCGTCTGTCCTTGAACTGTATGAGGCACTCAGAAATGGCCATGGCAGCGCCTTCACTAATCACATCAATAATAAACTCCCCCTGAAATGTATAATATACTGGGTGTTACACCCCTTTGCGCACAGCTATACAAATTGTTGTAAAATGAGTAATCTCATCTGACCAAGTACGTTATTTCAACATTTGCAAATCTCGAAGATTAAAAAAAGAAGACAACATCCTGGTTTTATCGATGACGGACCTGATTGCAGAGTTCTTTTTGCCTTGGTCCGAGGAATGGCATGTCTTCACAAGGTTGCGCTCTTTTAGACCTAGCATCTTTTGGTTTTACTTCAATGCCCTTTTCTGTGGCGGTATAGGGCCCCACCACCCCTAGATACCTGCCGAGACACAAACATATTGCATTGCGTCTCTCAACGTTAATTAGCGGTAGAGCTATCAGCACAGTTTGAGATTGCGTGCAGAAATAGCCTTAACTCATGTAGTGACATATTCACTCAGGTGAAGGGACAATAGGATGCTATAATTACTTACAACATCACAAATGAAATGCAGCAAATACGATTTAGCTTAAATCATCCTACACAAAGCTGCACTGACAATTTTCCGTTTCAGTAAATCTTTTACAATATTCCTTGGCCAACCTTTAAGCTGTTAGGCAAATACTGAGTAAAGGCTTATAATTTAAGATTGTATAAGTATGGTTGTATTGTCTTTGATTTACACCGCCTGCAGATTAAAGCCTGAGAGATGAACCTGCCATGTACAGCAAGTTGTAACAGTTAAAAGGTTTCAAATAGGCTGGAGCTAGGACACCTGCAGTGCTTCTGAGGTGCACTGAGAGAGACCTATGCACTAGCTAGCTAAGCTACTTGGTGTATGTTGGTTGACTAAATTCACTGTTTGAACAAGAACGTTGTAAAAAAAATTCGCTTCATTGAAAAATTAATAAAGTCAATGTGAAAATCTCCTGGAATAATAACTGATAAAAAATTGTTCAACTGTATTTTTGTTTGCAAAATCACAATAAAAAATATTCTGTAATTTACATCAACGCGATCGGTAGTGAACCTATGACACTACACTTGCAATGCCAACCCTCTCCACTTTTAGCCATTCAGTTCTGGTAATCAAACTTGAACAATCAGGTATTCTGATTTGGAATTTTTGTATCTACGTAAACTCATTGACAATCTCCATCAAATAAAATGTGAAATGGAGCAAACGGTCAACCCGACAGTCAACCAGCCAGCCAACCTGACAGTCAACCAGCCAGCCAAACGTGTGTGTGATGTTGGCCAACACATTTGAGGACAAACGCAAGAAGTATAACAATTACAGTGGTTATGCAACTCTCAGAATCTGCGCTACCAGCGTGAATGAATGAGTGATTGAGTGGAGAAAAGTTCTATTGGAATAAATTAGAGAATGAGTTAAAATGCTCATTTGAAGAGCCCAAGTGCGTGTTCAAGTGGCCTTGGAGTGCTCATAGCTTATTCGCTTCAAGTGGTCTGTAACATCGCTCTTGTTAGAAGCATTTAAACTGCTGTTAACAAACAACGCAAGAGCAAATGTAGATCACTGGCTATTCCCTATTCCGTTACAAACTCAATCCGTGCAAATATTTGACTTTACCAGTAAAATTATTGGATGAATTCATGAGTGAAGTGTTTTGTACTGATTACTAACCTATCGGAACATGCCAGGATATGAGGTCACCCTTTAGACAACATCAAAAATTCAAGAAAAAAAAGTATTTTGGATGATTTTATTATTATCGCGTCATTGGATATACAATTTATTCCAAAAATGGCACCAATCGGACTTAGAATGATGAACTGTATGTAATTTCACTAGTTTGAGCATCTGCCAGTCCTTAAGAAGGGCTCTGATGCACTATAAATAATGTATAACCATTTACAAATAGTTTCTAAAAGGCAATGAGGCAATATGTAGATAAATCACAGACCAAAGCATATTCTCTCACTGAGTATGCGTGATATGCAATTAGTGGGCCAGCTATGGCCCTATAACAACTATCATTCGTGTGGCTCATCCATCACTAGCTCATTCGCAACGCCCACCAAATTTTCTAAAATATCGCACTACATGGACGACAGAGAAATATGCAAATCCCGAAAGGTTAATCTGATCCGAGGTTGGACACATACAGAAGTGTCCATTTTGACACTAAAGTGGACCGTGGCACTACCTCATGTTCGCTACTTCCTTTGCAACAAAGCGACAGTTTCCTGTTTTCGTGTTAACTGAAAAGTGTTAAATTTAGTGAATCATAGATACTTACCACCATTGGGCTGTGCTGGTGTGAATAATTCCAAAAATGAGAGCAAAAAATGCTGTTAATCTGTAATAATCCATAGGGAAGTCTGTTTGTATCTAGTAATGTCTACGTTGTGCTATGACAGCTGTCTTACATCATATGTAGTATAGTCACTGTGGTACGTGTATTCTAGCCACAAACACAGTTAAATGAAGTTTGCACTAAAATACAAACACACTACTAGTTACGTACAATGGCTGCTCTGTCACTCACTGATGTGTTTCTAGTGATGTCTGAAACAATTGCTGGTTAAAATTGTCCACAAAAACTAACTTTTATCAGGATTCAGTTGAAATATGCTAAAAATTGACTCAAGGTTGCAGTGACTTGATAGCGCGAGTGGAGAGCATTTGCTTTGTGGACTTAGCAAGTCTTGGGTTCAAGTACAACGACGATGCAGCTTTTTTAAATTATACAATTATCAAAAAAGCTACCTCAGCAAATTCTAAATGTATTCTATTGTTTACTGAAGTTGATTACGTTAAAAAAAATTGCAGAAAAGGGGAAAACAATGCTAATTGAAGCGATACAAAATGGAACAACATAGTTTAACTTACCGGCTGTGAATACCGAAGTGAAATACGGAGGACAAGTTTACTTGTAACAGTGAATGCAGAGAGAGAGAGAGAGAGACGTATCAGTGAATGCAGAGAGAGAGAAGAAGTGTCGCTGTAAGCTTGCCTATCGGATACAGTTTTATCTCCAATCAGTAGCTGTAACAAGATCTGTGTTTGTATGCTCTATTGTTGAATGCAACCGCTGGTCTCCTCTCTCTGGTATTGTTGTCACTTCACTTATTCTACCAATAAATAGTAAGCTATGTCAAATGAGATCTATTGTCACCGCTCAACAGATAGATAGACTGAGTACCTCTACTCAACACCCTCTCATAGCCACAAAAGCGCCAATGAGATTGTTTCGTAAATCCGCAACGCCTGCTGAGTGATTAATTAAGCAGATTTTCCCCCAAAGCAATTAATGCAAGCGAAGTAACGGCTTACCAATTGCACTGCTGATAACAATATCCGAAGACAACGCATAAATTAATTTTTTTAGAAGTAATTTCACTTTGAATTGGTCAGCGCAGAAGCTGACAAGCTGAGAGCTAGCTGCTGTTGTAAAAGTAATTAATTAACGAACTGATTGTATCAATTGCTTGCATTCATGAGGCACCCTTTGTATGCTAAGTGACTGCAACCTTACACGTTATGTTTAAAACAAACACAGGTCGGTAATTAATAAAAGAAACTGGTTAAGTTTGTGTAACGATAACTTTGTATGAAACAAGTCATGTTAGGTGGACGGGCGCTTGGAGTCAATCAGTGAAACAGAAGCACAGAACAGCTCTTGCTAACAGATGAATGAGATAATGTCCTTCTGCATTATTCTAGAATGTTCTAGAAATGCACGTAAACCCTTCCAAGTGCAGGTGTTACGTATCAGAAGAAAATAATAGTTTGTATAAAATAGCTATAAACAGATAAAGGCTCTGGCTTTGAAAATAAATCGCTTTCATCGGAATAAAAATGGAAATTGAATTTCCTCTGGTTCGCACCTTGACAATAAAAACACTTAATTTCCTGTTCTTCAATTACGATAAAAGCAGTTATGACCTGGGAGTAGCAAATTATCAAGTATTGATGTAGTTCCTCTGCTGTAACAGACGGGTAATCACCATAACATTAAACCTTTAACTGTTTCACCAGGTGTAAGATATCGTCTGCACGGAATAAATGCTTTTGTTGCACTTCTGCAGATGTGCATAGACACGAATATAGTTTACAAACAGGACTGAAGCCTTGGGGAACAACAGATGATAGAAAGAAAGTCATTCAGACGAAAATATTTTTTAATAAAAGAATAGATGTCAAGTGAGAGTTGAGGTTTAAGATGGACAATTTAGATAAGAAAGAGCCGATTATTCATATTCTATTGGTTCATTGTACAAAACACATTTTTGTGATGAAACGTAAGCTGCTTTAAATAGTCAAAGACTTGAATCACTCACAACAGTTCCCTATCACCATTTGCTAGCGGATCATATTTCACTCGAGCGCTATTCTGTGCAAGCAGTTGAGACATGAAATAGTTTAATAATAAAAAAAGTATTGTTTGATTATTTATGCATGACGTAATGCTGATGATTTGTACCATTATGATAAGTGAGATTATAATGTTAATTCGTTACCGCGCACAAAAATTCTAGAAGTTACTGTACTTCTTTGAAGTCAGCACAAAAGCATAGAGAAATGATTAATTTTGTCTACCGCATTAATCATACAGTTAAAATATGCATTCAGTTTTTTATTTAAAGTTCATAGCGGGTCCTCCCCCGGGCTGCAGTAGTGAGATGTACGTCAAGATGGCGCTGACAAAAATAAAAACTTGATGAACCTCGGGCAAGGAAACGGTCGGATACAAGGAGGTGCTACCTGAGAGCCCGTAGCCTTAAGCTGTTTACACAGCTACAGCTGATTCTAGCCAGTGATATGTGGCTGCTCACACTGTGCTGAATGCATTCTGTCACATTATTCACTGCTTACCTTGTGTTTGCCTATACAGTGAGAAAGGGCCATTACTGATATCTGATCACATCCAGTAGTCAGAGGTGACACATTTTATGCTAAACTAATCAGTCATTGAAAAATCAGCGAGTAAACTGAAAAGAACATGGAGTAAACAGTTTAGCTGTCCACAGATAGTTCATTGGAGAATCTACCAGTAAAAGTTGGACAACTAAAAAGATATCCAATTGAAGTTTCTCTAACAGTCTGATTTCCACAAATTTTAAAGAGGTGAACAAAGTGACATGGTTAGATCAATGTTGCTCTGTTAGCTGATGAAATTAACTATGCCGATACACACAATTACACACAGTTGTACTATCAGAGTCACATCCAGGTAATCGTCATGGCTCATTCATACAAACAGTCTAAATACATCAGCCAAAAATAAATGTAAGCTGGTTAGCATACTTCAAAATCTGATGGTTGCCTACTCTATTCGACCTGATGGAGTTGTCTCCCCACAAGAAACATTTCCGTTTGGATGTTATTGGAAAATATATATAAACTAGCGATAAAAGTGTTGATGGAACTATTTATTTATAGCTGATAGTTCAAAGAATGTATTATAATTTGTTGCTACTTTTACAGACAAGCTACTCTAGTTTTTGTTGGGATGGAAACACAATTTTTTTAAAGCTATCAACAGAAATCAAGTTTACATCGTTTAATATATAAGCTTCCAGCGGGTAAAACCAAGCCATAGCAATAACAAATGTAAACCACATTGGTGGCACTTCAAGGAAACAGGAAACAGCTGGTTGCACTGCCTTGGATATATATTTAATATCAACGTACACACCAGTATATCTGGAATAAAACATAATATAATATGCATATAAAAATGTTTGTACAAAACAACAACAGATATTATACATATCAAAATTTAATTAATATGAAAAAGCATATCAAGTAAATGCCCACAGTTGTCATGGCGACAACAACATAGGATTCTTTGGCATTATGTCACACTCTTAATTCCCTTCCTGTGCAACAAATGGTCGTCTGCTATTGGTTCAACTTTCCTTTTCAACTCTTTAGAGCGGACGACTCCATCGAGCCTCTCCACTTTTGTGAGCGCTTGATGTTCTCTCTTAATTGGTTTGCTTTTACCATCGTCGCCTTCTACTTCACTCTTTGTTAAGGGAGGTAGAAAGCTACTATCAATACTAATATTTTTGACATTCAAAGAGAGTGGGTGTATGTGCAGTGAATGAAGGACAGGGCAAGGTTTGATAAAGGGAGGGACGACAACTCCCAACTCTTCACAAAGGTGTTTCATCACTCGATCTATGTAGCCGTGTATAATAATGTCAGTCTTTTTGTGGTGTTTTGTGCGCTGTAGATTCACCGAGATTACTTTACCTGCAACGTACACCATAGTCTTGTAACATATACTGCATGTATAGTACTGTAACATATATTACATGTATAGTACTGTAACATATATCACATGTATAGTACTGTAACATATATTACATGTATAACTGTGTAACTTACAAACAAACACGTACCATTAGATTTCTTGCAGTGCAATGGCAGGTTGCCTGCAGGTATAATCTGTAAACTAGACCCCAGGACTAGGTACACATCTGCCTTCCTACAAATCCACCATGCATTCATACAGATATAAACACTACAGTGAGTTGGTACCCTTGCTTGTGCGATATAATGTAAAACCTTACTATTCACTTTTAGTTTCAAAATATGGCTGAATAGAGAGTTGTATTCACATGAGAAGAGAGATAACTCCAATAAGAGTCTATGGTCGGGAGGCGTACTTAAAGGAATGAAGCCAATAACTAATGTACCGAGTGGTAGTACCTAGTGGTAATACCGAGTGGTAGTACCTAGTGGTAGTACCTAGTGGTAGTACCGAGTGGTAGTACCGAGTGGTAGTACCGAGTGGTGGTACAGAGTGGTAGTACCGAGTGGTAGTACCGAGTGGTGGTACAGAGTGGTAGTACCGAGTGGTGGTACAGAGTGGTGGTACAGAGTGGTAGTACCGAGTGGTGGTACAGAGTGGTGGTACAGAGTGGTAGTACCGAGTGGTAGTACCGAGTGGTGGTACAGAGTGGTAGTACCGAGTGGTGGTACAGAGTGGTGGTACCGAGTGGTAGTACCGAGTGGTAGTACCGAGTGGTGGTACAGAGTGGTGGTACAGAGTGGTAGTACCGAGTGGTGATACAGAGTAGTGGTACAGAGTGGTAGTACCGAGTGGTGGTACAGAGTGGTGGTACAGAGTGGTAGTACCGAGTGGTAGTACCGAGTGGTGGTACAGAGTGGTGGTACCGAGTGGTGGTACCGAGTGTTGGTACCGAGTGGTGGTACAGAGTGGTAGTACCGAGTGGTGGTACAGAGTGGTGGTACAGAGTGGTGGTACAGAGTGGTAGTACCGAGTGGTGGTACAGAGTGGTGGTACAGAGTGGTAGTACCGAGTGGTGATACAGAGTGGTGGTACAGAGTGGTAGTACCGAGTGGTGGTACAGAGTGGTGGTACAGAGTGGTAGTACCGAGTGGTAGTACCGAGTGGTGGTACAGAGTGGTGGTACCGAGTGGTGGTACCGAGTGTTGGTACCGAGTGGTGGTACAGAGTGGTAGTACCGAGTGGTGGTACAGAGTGGTGGTACAGAGTGGTGGTACAGAGTGGTAGTACCGAGTGGTGGTACAGAGTGGTGGTACAGAGTGGTAGTACCAAGTGGTGGTACAGAGTGGTGGTACAGAGTGGTAGTACCGAGTGGTGGTACAGAGTGGTGGTACGGAGTGGTAGTACCGAGTGGTAGTACCGAGTGGTGGTACAGAGTGGTGGTACCGAGTGGTAGTACCGAGTGGTCGTACCGAGTGGTGGTACAGAGTGGTGGTACAGAGTGGTAGTACCGAGTGGTGGTACAGAGTGGTAGTACCGAGTGGTGGTACAGAGTGGTGGTACAGAGTGGTAGTACCGAGTGGTAGTACCGAGTGGTGGTACAGAGTGGTGGTACCGAGTGGTGGTACAGAGTGGTGGTACCGAGTGGTGGTACAGAGTATTAGTACCGAGTGGTGGTACAGAGTGGTAGTACCGAGTGGTGGTACAGAGTGGTGGTACAGAGTGGTGGTACAGAGTGGTAGTACCGAGTGGTGGTACAGAGTGGTGGTACAGAGTGGTAGTACCAAGTGGTAGTACCTAGTATCTACCAAGTAGTAGATACAAACACTAACTTAGAGTTCTCTACGGCCTTGTCTAATTCCTCATCAGGCAGCGCATCTTCCCAATCCAAGATGGTGTCCCGCATCTTTCCCCTACAGATGAAAAACTTCAATGAATCAGGCCTTGACCCCTTTAAGGTCAATAAAAACAACATCAGGAATGGCATCACTCATTGACAGAGAGTGGCGTTGAGACAGCAGCCACTGTAAGGTAATTAAACAATGGTTTTTGCAAGGCAACCTTTGCGGATAATGTATATGTATACCGGCAGCCATTTCCTCTCTTAGATTTCTGCTTACAACTGGATCCTGTGTACTTCAGGCCCATCGTCGGCGTACACTTGCTTTTTATAACCTACGTAATAAATATCATTTACCATACAAGTATATTGTATATACTTGTATAAATACAATACAAAATTCAGGTAAGACAATACCTGATGGTAGCATTTATCGCACTGTTCAGTGAACATATCTCCATGTAATATAGACATGTTAGTCCTCGGATAGCCACTACGTAGGTGCAATCCATCCACATTTTGTGTGATGAGATACTTAACTATACCTGCGCACAAAAACGGGAATGTTATCTCAGCTAGTATTCCGAGGTACGTACCCACCATTCACCCTCAAGATGAATAAATGCTTTCAGTTTAAGGAATAATGATATTACTCTCACCCGCTTTCTCTAAAGCCACCAATGCCATGTGAGCAAATGTAGCTTTAGCATCATCAAATGTGGTAGTAAAATTGGGGGCAATACCCTTCTCTTCTAAAGTCCACACCCCTAATAATACAAAACCGTTAAGGTGACAATATATTTAATAATTGGTGATAAAAGCTATGTACAGTATATCGGTTGTGTAGCTGATCATCAGTATCACCTTTAGGACCACGAAAGTCTGGAATTCCAGTAGATGTACTTATCCCAGCACCAGTCAGCACCACGCAATGATTGCTGTGCTTGACTAACTCTACAAGTTGACCCAGTTTCTCTCTTAGCTCCAGTTCAGAGTCAGAATATTCAGGTTGTCCACATTTGCCTTTGTGTGGGTAATCAGATAGCCCCGCAGCGTAGTTTACAGACATTGATTGAGTTAAACTGTGTATCAATCTAAAAGATAAAACAATAATTGTTAATTGAAATTGTAATTAATACATTTTCCAGGCTAAACACCAACTTTTTATATTCATGATTATATATACTAAGTATAAATTCAAAAATCTTTTACTTCCATTACCACAGTATTTTTATTTACAGTAAGTCGAATTTTACAGAACTATCTTCAAGTTAATCATTACTGCAACACAATAATAGTACAACTTCTATCGAGCTGCTTACATAATAATTTAGAGCACACTTATTACGATTAATAACATACATACATAAATATTTATTATCATTGTATAGAGAAGTGGTGTCAACTCTTGCTTTAGCTTGCTAACCTAATTGTTCTTTATTGGCGTGATGATGATTAATAATTATCAATCAATAATCTTAATAAATTAAATTTTTATTGACCATCAGTCATACACTATTATTAATGAATATCATTTTATTTACCATTGCAAGTGTCCATTAATAATTATTCACAGTATAAAAATGAGTGGATTTGCTATTATTAAAAATATTGATATGCAGTATATAACAATACGCAGTATATAACAATATGCAGTATATAACAATATGCAGTATATAACAACATGCAGTATATAACAATCTGCAGTATATAACAACATGCAGTATATAACAATATGCAGTATATAACAATATGCAGTATATAACAACATGCAGTATATAACAATATGCAGTATATAACAACATGCAGTATATAACAATATGCAGTATATAACAATATGCAGTATATAACAATATGCAGTATATAACAATATGCAGTATATAACAATACGCAGTATATAACAATACGCAGTATATAACAATACGCAGTATATAACAATACGCAGTATATAACAATATGCAGTATATAACAATATGCAGTATATAACAATATGCAGTATATAACAATATGCAGTATATAACAATATGCAGTATATAACAATATGCAGTATATAACAATACGCAGTATATAACAATACGCAGTATATAACAATATGCAGTATATAACAATACGCAGTATATAACAATATGCAGTATATAACAATATGCAGTATTATGAGTATCTAAGATAAATTTAAGTTAGTGATTATAAAACAATAATTCCAATAATAACAATTATTATTTGTCATTCATATATATATATTTAGAGTCGAGAAATGCAGCAAGTTAGCTTTGCAATGACATTTACTACTAATAGTTTCATAAAAGAGTAATCATCAGGGGAAAATGTTAAAATGATGGTAAAATCATAATGCGTGTGGGTTTTATACAAAACAGGATAATATGAAGATAATAGATGGATTTAGGAGATGGACTGATAGCAATGATAATTATTTAGCCATCTGGCTGTCCATTGCTAAGACACTTTGCCGATAAGGTGTTTAGCTGGTGTCTGCATGTAGTGACAAACTCATTTCTTTTGTTCAAGGAGGCCATCAGGGGTTTGGAGATATGTTTCTCATTAGCACACAGCTTGCACTTCTTTGAAGAGGCCTGTTGTACTATCCTGCACTTTATGTTATACGCGATGTTTTGGTCTTTCAGCTGCCAGTTGTACTTGCTGAGTTCTGTGGAGTTATGTCTACTGGCGTATTGAAACGTGTTTTTGTGGTTTGTGAAGCGAGTCTTAAATGTTGTTTCAGTTAATCCTATGTACGTTTGTGACAGCTTGGTGATGGATGCTGTGGATACAGTAGCTTGATATATAACTGAAGTTCTAAGGCGTTCGTTTTGTACCGGGCATAGTTGCGGTCTTCTGCAATTACGAAGTTTGCTTGGCTTAGAATCTGCCTGTAGGATGTGTTTGTTATGCCCATTTATAATTGCCTCGATGTTTGGACAGGAATTGTAGCTTAGTTTGATGGTGTTTCTATTAAAGATCTTTTGTACCTTGTGGTCTTTTTTAAATGTTGCGCCCAATAACCTAAAAAACTGCTTGCCGATGTTGTTGACGACTCTTTTATTGTACGTTGAGTTATACCAGATACTTTTTCGTTTTCGGTTTTTTCTTTTTCTAGTGTAGTTACACTTGTATTCCAGTGGATGTTTGCATCCGCTACGAGTTAGGGCACCTTGGTGTTCTTTTGTTTCCTGTTGGAAGTCGGAGTTACTGGATGAGATATTTGAGAGCCTTTTGTTAATTGAAATGGGTATGTTGCGTATAATTCTGGGAGGATGGTTAGAGTTGCTATGTACACATACTGGGTGGTTACTGGGCTTGTTGAAAGGCTTGTAGCTGCTAGTGTTCAGATTGAGTGTCACATCTAAATAGTTAACGATCTTCTTGTTAGCTTTGGTAGTTATTTGTAAGCCGTGGTTATTAAAATACTTGCAAAGGTCCTTCTTGATATTGTCAATGTTACGAGCCGTGTCCTTGATAATACCCAGGCTATCCTCTCGGTATAAACCAAAGTGGTGTTTGTATTTATCTGCTATTGAATGTAATAAATACATACCTACTAGTTCACATGTTTCAACACCGTCGTAGCTTCTCATAGTAACGTCAAACATGTTATTAGACGATTTTTCCCCATGTTCCCCCTGTTATATAATTATAATAGCTTTCTTTTGGCCTGTTTTATGATGTTACGCTCTTGGCTCTGGCCATTGAGCACTCTGATTGTCTGTGACCATCACTTCACACACACACACGCACACATATTGTTCGTTACGGAGGGTCCAGAAAATTCCAGATCACTTTTTCCTCAACAAACATAATTCTTTGGGAAAATCCCACTTATTCCCACATCTTCTGGGCAACCATCTTTACATTTACATGGTGAGCGTCGCCAACCAGTTTTTGCTTGTGAGCCCTTGGTTTCAAACTCACCACTACAGTAAGTCAAGCTACTGATTTTGAGTAAATATTTTTGGATCACAGCCTACATTTATTTTCTACCTGGGAGCACGCCTTTCAAGATTACCCAGTGTTTCTAGTGAGCGCTTGCTTACAAAAATGCTACCTTTAAACTTTTGACATCATCATCATGAAATGCATACAAAACACTGATAATATTATTCTTACACCATCTGAGGAGTATAATAATAGATAGCACTACTGGCAGTGAATATTTTTTGTTTATCATTATTATTATTTTTAATTTTATAAATATTAATTAATAATAATCATTATTAATTATAAGTAGCAAATTTTAGAATTATTATTTTTTCTTGTTATATTTAGCATTGAATATAAGTAATAAACAATGTCATTAATTTTATTTGAGTAAATTTGAATAAGAAAACAATTTAAATTTGACTTAAGAACATGTCAGTTAACTACTATTAATTAATTAATATGATTTACAAGTGGTGCTTGTGAATAATATATATCATAACACAAATACTTCACCTCATTTGATTTTTACCATTTAATAATGGTTAACAATTGTCTTTAATTACTATCTCATCAAGCATTGGCAAACCATAAACCAGTAGACAGAGTATAATTGCAGTAACAACAACTTGTTTGCCAGATATTGTCATGTCATACATGTATATCACTCACCATAAAGTTTTCACTAATGATTTAATTTTGACTTTGATAGTCATATTGATTATTATCATCATAGCACCCTATACTGCAATACTGTAATAGACTACTAATTGACATATTTACTATTATTGTATTATTTCTAATTATTTATTATTATTTATTTGTTATTATCATTATAGCTCCTATACTGCATATTTCACTAGACCAGTAGATGATCGATCATATTTATTATTATCATGGCAGTTCATACACTGTAATACACTTCTAGGTAAACAATGGTAGGCCATATGAATCAAATAATTAATATTCATGAGGTGTTGTCAAAGACGTGTTGTTGTTTTGCGAATATTTCAACGTATTTGCTGGAACATTTAACAATAGCATGTCCTTTAGATCAGGGTTTACATAAAAAAGTAAGGAAAGCAATAAATAATCATTAAGCATACACTGTACTTGAATACAGCAGCTCATAACGTTAGACGGTTTCGTTTTCAAAGCGTATGAACGGATTTGAAATAGTCCAGACTGGTGCAAAGCGTCTTTTACATTGAAAATTATGGTGGCTCATAACGTTAGACGGTTTTGTTTTCAAAGCATATGAACGGATTTGAAATAGTCCAGACAGTTTGCAAAGCGTCTTTTACATTGAAAATAATTGGGTAATTGTAGTAAAATAGCCCAAGGAACTACGTTTAAAAACGGGCTTGTTGGTAATAATAAATTAATTGTCAGCCTCAGCAGTTGCGGTATTCATGCTATAAAACTGTATTTCCTGTCCAACAATTGTAAATTCTGCAAAACGTATAGTTGTCTTGCAAATAATTCAGACGGTTTAGAAATGATTCAGGTGATTTAGAAAATTAAAAACCGTATGGACGCTTTAGAAAGAGTATGAACTATTTACAAACCGTATGAACCATTTTGAAATAGTCTGAACTGTATTAAAATAGTCTAAACTATTTTGAAATAGTTGGAACAGTTTGCAAAGCACATAGCTTTCGAACCAAAAGCGATCGTCATCATTTTATTTATAGCCTCTATGCAACTTTATCAACATAGACGTAGATCAAAAGAGATAGAGCAAATTAATTAACTGTATAAAATTGTTGTTGACTATAATCTCTGAAATTTATTTTTACATTTATAATCAGATTGTGTTTATTATTTAAAATAATTTAAAACAAATAATATTTATTGAAGGAAAACATTTTTTTTTCATTTATTTAAAGAAAATTCAACTGTTTGGTGTTTAGTAAAAACATTATCAACCATAGATGAACTGTAGATCTATGATCAATAGAGCGAACCGGCAAATTGGCTCGGATTTTCAGAGCCCACGAACGATTTTACAAAGCATTCAGAAGGTCTGCAAAAGTTCAGATTATTTCGAATTCGTTCGAACGGTTTGGAAAGCGTTCAGACGTTTTAAAATGCAAAACACAAAACGTTCTGAGCCACCATAGAAAATTGTAATCGCAATTGTAGTAAAATAGCCGAAGAAACCATGTTGAAAAACTGGCTCGTTGGTTACAATAAATTAATCATCGGCCTCTGCAGTTGCGGGATTCATGCTATAAAACTGTATTTTCTGTCTAACAATCGTAAATTCTGCAAACCGTATAGATGTCTTACAAATAATTCAGACGGCTTAGAAATGATTCAGATGATTTCGAAAATAACAAACCGTATGGACGCTTTAGAAAGAGTATGAATTATTTACAAACTGTATGAACTATTTTGAAATATTCTGAACTGTTTTAAAACGGTCTAAACTATTTTGAAATAGTTGGAAAAGTTTGCAAAGCAAATGGCTTTCGAACCAACAGCGATCATCATCATTTTATTTATAGCCTCTATTCAACTTCATCAACATAGACGTAGATCAAAAGACATAGAACGAATTAATTAACTGTATAAAAATGTTGTTAAATATAATCTCTAAAATTATTTTTTACAATTACATCTAGGTTGCATTTATTATTCAAAATAATATAAAACAAATAATATTTAATAACTAAAAACATTTTATTTATTTAAAGAAAATTCAATTGTTCGGTGTTTAGTCAAAACATTATAAATCATAAATGGACTGTAAATCTATGATCAATAGAGCAAACCAGTAAATCAGCTCGGATTTTCAAAGCCCATGAACAATTTTACAAAGCGTTCGGAAGATTTGCAAAACTTCAGACTATTTCAAAAGAGTTCAAACGGTTTGCAAATCATTCAGACGTTTCTAAACGCAAAACACAGAACGTTCTGAGCCACCGTACTTGAAGGTTCAATTTCTTTTCAGATGCATTCATGCCTATAATGCATGTACATAGTAGTGTATGGTGGCTCATAACAATAGACGGTTTAGTTTTCAAAACGTATGAACCGATGTCCTACGAAACTTCTGTGTCCTGGCCATGTGAGCTGCCATTATCAAAATAGAACATGGCTACCAGTCACGTGATGCTTCATTACGCTTGGTTTTGCATAAATTGAGCACTCCAGAGTACGGTCAAATAGAGATAAATCCTTCCAAAAAGTTCTTAGTTCTCGTAATTTGCAATATTTCTATATAAAAACTCAATTTGCTTTTGGTTGTAATGTATGGTAATAACAAAATTATGACATTATTGGTATTGTATCATTCATAACAGCATTGATTCTTGCATTTATTTACCTTGCAGTTATGGTTAATAATAATAATAACAAGCAATGGCATCAATATTATATATTATGATTATTATGGAGTATAAATATATATATATATATATATATATATATAGATAAAACCACTTGGAAAAGTGTAGTGCTCATATTTCACAATATTAGAGCACTTTAGTAAAACGCTTCTTATACCTGACTATATATATATATATATATATATATATATATATATATATATATATATATATATATATATATATATATATATATATATATATATATATAAGAATGGAAATAAAACAAGATGATGCAACCAAGTTGGTGTATTACTAATAGTTTCGTACTCTGAAAGAGCACTCATCAGATAAAACCATCAATTATGAAGAAGACTAAAAAACAGTTGCACATGGAGGTAAAATGAATGGTAAACTTTACCTGTATAAGAATGGAAATAAAACAAGATGATGTAACTAAGTTGGTGTATAACTACTAGTTTTGTGCATATGATAATTATACACTCGTCAGATGAAACTGAGGAGGCGTCAGATAAAACTGAGGTGTTATTGGGGTCTCATATTTTGGCTAAGATGTTGCAATAGCTATGTAATCTCCAGGCTTTTGTAGTTAGACAACAGGAATTTGTTGGAGTGTCTACAAGTTGTTATATGGGTATTTCTATTGTTGAGCAAACCCATATGGGCCATTCCATGGGGACTGTCCCAATCAGTGTGCTCACCCGACTCAGATCTTTTTCAAATTTGGCTGTCAGAACAAGTAGGTTGGAATAAATGGTGAATAAAAATTTGAGACTCCTAGGATAAAATGGAGCTTCGTGGGGGCTCCGCAAAGTTTGCGTTTTCGTGGTGAAGACAACTCCAAATGACATTTCTTTGATTTTTTAATTTTTTATTTAATCATAACATAAAAACTTATTGTTTGCCACATTTGATTTTTGTACCATGCAAAGTTGAACATGTAGGCATGCTTCCCAGAAAGTTATGAGTTTGTAGGTCAACCAGGGTTCAGGTCAGAGGTCACCAAACATGGTCAGCCAAGAGGGTTTGTCCGTATATCCCTCAATTTCCGCCAACAACACGGTGCTGTATCTGTGAAATAAAAGATGGTAAAGCAGAGGTAAGTATCAAATATGATGGTAAGACATGTATACTATTTTTTGAAAGAAAAAAAAAACTTCTCGGATCAACTGTATAATCTAAATGGTAAAAATCCAAGATGGCCGCCTCAACGGCAGCGATTTTCGACCTCACTTTGGGGTCAAATTTATCGATGATAGTATGGAAAATCTTTAAAAAAAATTATATCATTTATACAATACAGACGTGCTGATTTCAAATCTGCAATAAAAATTAAGGGTTTTTGAGTCTAAATGAGTCTAATTGAACTTTTAAATAAATGAAATTTCCTATAAATGACCGTTGGTTATTAGGGGTTATTTAAGTTTAAATGTGTGTATTCAACCTTTAAAATGAAATTTTTTCTGTTGTTGCAGTAATGAAGCACCATGGATGTTAATTGAGGTATGGTTTATTTCTATTTTGTTCATAAGCTGCAAGTTTCATCTTATCTACAGCTTTCCTACCTGTTCCTGGGTTTGTTGCTCGAGTCGATACAGCCGATGGTTATCTGTCGATAGCTCGACACACGCTAACACATTCGCCAGAGGCACCCATAGTTCATCCCGTCTTTCAGGGTATTTAAAAGATGTGGCAGGCCCTTGGGGATGGAGTGAGTTCACTTTTACATCTTCGTGCTCGTCGCTGGTTTCTGTCACAGCACCCAGATACCACTGATCTTCATATGCATAGGCTATGTGTACACCGGGTTTGAGCGAAGAGATGGTTATGCCTGATGCCTGATGACCTGAAGCATTATTGAATTGTCTATAATGTATCTGTATAGAGTTTGGGCCAGCGGATATCCTTCTGCCCACCAGATTGCTTCCTTCTCGCAAGAAGCAATGGTGGCTCCTTGAACCACCTACTGGTGGTGCGTTCTCAAATCTACTCTGCTGACCCGGATTGTACTTAGCGATGTCCTGCTCATCATACCATAGTATATTAATTCCATTAATGTTTTCTTTTGCGAATGTAAATAATTCTTTTGCATTGGTGATGAAGTTTTCGGACATCCTTTGTAGACTGGCCCTCCTTGCCTGGTATTTGATAACAGCCCCGATACCATCGCATGCTGACTTCCCATGTGATGTCGCAAAAAAGTGCCAGGTACAGGGCATGCCAAAATCAGATTCATGGTACATAATGTTTGCAAAAACTTTGAACGATTTGTATTGGGCAGAGCACCCATCTGTGAAGTAGTGTACCATATTAATTGTGTGTGGCAATAAAGATTTTAGACGGGGAATCAGGTCTTGGAGCATCGTATATATACGATGCTCCAAGACCTGATTCCCCGTCTAAAATCTTTATTGCCACACACAATTAATATGGTACACTACTTCACAGATGGGTGCTCTGCCCAATACAAATCGTTCAAAGTTTTTGCAAACATTATGTACCATGAATCTGATTTTGGCATGCCCTGTACCTGGCACTTTTTTGCGACATCACATGGGAAGTCAGCATGCGATGGTATCGGGGCTGTTATCAAATACCAGGCAAGGAGGGCCAGTCTACAAAGGATGTCCGAAAACTTCATCACCAATGCAAAAGAATTATTTACATTCGCAAAAGAAAACATTAATGGAATTAATATACTATGGTATGATGAGCAGGACATCGCTAAGTACAATCCGGGTCAGCAGAGTAGATTTGAGAACGCACCACCAGTAGGTGGTTCAAGGAGCCACCATTGCTTCTTGCGAGAAGGAAGCAATCTGGTGGGCAGAAGGATATCCGCTGGCCCAAACTCTATACAGATACATTATAGACAATTCAATAATGCTTCAGGTCATCAGGCATCAGGCATAACCATCTCTTCGCTCAAACCCGGTGTACACATAGCCTATGCATATGAAGATCAGTGGTATCTGGGTGCTGTGACAGAAACCAGCGACGAGCACGAAGATGTAAAAGTGAACTCACTCCATCCCCAAGGGCCTGCCACATCTTTTAAATACCCTGAAAGACGGGATGAACTATGGGTGCCTCTGGCGAATGTGTTAGCGTGTGTCGAGCTATCGACAGATAACCATCGGCTGTATCGACTCGAGCAACAAACCCAGGAACAGGTAGGAAAGCTGTAGATAAGATGAAACTTGCAGCTTATGAACAAAATAGAAATAAACCATACCTCAATTAACATCCATGGTGCTTCATTACTGCAACAACAGAAAAAATTTCATTTTAAAGGTTGAATACACACATTTAAACTTAAATAACCCCTAATAACCAACGGTCATTTATAGGAAATTTCATTTATTTAAAAGTTCAATTAGACTCATTTAGACTCAAAAACCCTTAATTTTTATTGCAGATTTGAAATCAGCACGTCTGTATTGTATAAATGATATAATTTTTTTTAAAGATTTTCCATACTATCATCGATAAATTTGACCCCAAAGTGAGGTCGAAAATCGCTGCCGTTGAGGCGGCCATCTTGGATTTTTACCATTTAGATTATACAGTTGATCCGAGAAGTTTTTTTTTTCTTTCAAAAAATAGTATACATGTCTTACCATCATATTTGATACTTACCTCTGCT
This sequence comes from Cryptosula pallasiana, assembly GCA_945261195.1. Lineage (NCBI taxonomy): Eukaryota > Metazoa > Bryozoa > Gymnolaemata > Cheilostomatida > Cryptosulidae > Cryptosula > Cryptosula pallasiana. The sequence goes on along the minus strand of OX183133.1, from coordinate 9,979,765 downwards.
TTACCATCTTTTATTTCACAGATACAGCACCGTGTTGTTGGCGGAAATTGAGGGATATACGGACAAACCCTCTTGGCTGACCATGTTTGGTGACCTCTGACCTGAACCCTGGTTGACCTACAAACTCATAACTTTCTGGGAAGCATGCCTACATGTTCAACTTTGCATGGTACAAAAATCAAATGTGGCAAACAATAAGTTTTTATGTTATGATTAAATAAAAAATTAAAAAATCAAAGAAATGTCATTTGGAGTTGTCTTCACCACGAAAACGCAAACTTTGCGGAGCCCCCACGAAGCTCCATTTTATCCTAGGAGTCTCAAATTTTTATTCACCATTTATTCCAACCTACTTGTTCTGACAGCCAAATTTGAAAAAGATCTGAGTCGGGTGAGCACACTGATTGGGACAGTCCCCATGGAATGGCCCATATCTGGTTTATATATGGTGTAAAATTTTTCTATTAAGCAGAGGCGACATGTGCTGTTGCCATCAGTACACAGGTGTGCTTTCCTTATAATCCTCCAGCTGATGGTGTAGTTGGTATTGTTGTCCTTTAGTGACCATATATGTTTGACAGCTCAGTGTTGCTTCGCTTGGCATTGTTCTTGAAAGATGCAGTGTGGTTGTTGTATCTTAATTTGAAATCTAATGCGGTAATGCCAATGTATGTCTCTTTGCTGCCTGCACTTTCCACGATTGCTTGATATATGATGGAATTTGTGAGGCATTTGCCATTCAAAGGGCATAGGTTTGGTTTTCGGCAGTTGCATTCTCTTGCACTGGCTGTATTGGTGGCTGGTGTTGTTAGAAGTTTTTGTTGTGGTTATTAATGATTGTTCGGACATTCTTCGTACAGCTGTAACTAACTTTGATGGTTTTCTTGTTGAATATCTTATGGAGCACATGTTTCTTGGTGAATCTTTATGAACGAGTTTTAAGAATTGTCTTCCAATGTCAGTTGTGACTGATTGGTTGTATGGTGGATTGAACCATGTGATGTTTCGTTTCTGTGTTCTTGTCTGGTTTGCGGTTGCGCTTTGTGCTGTTGAATGTGAGTGTGGTTATAGCCACTTGCCTTGATTGGTTGTTGGTAGGGTGTTACGGCCTTTTTGAAAGTGTGGCTGCCCGAAGATATATTTAATAAACGTGTATTGACGCCTTTAGGTATGTTGTCCTTGATAATGGAGGGGTGGTTAGATTTTTAGTCTACATATAGCAGTTTGTTGTTTGGTTTCACATAGGGCCAGAATTTTCCTGTTGCCAGGTCTAGTGTGACATCCAGATAATTGACTATTTCACAGTTGGCTTCTGTTGTTATTTCAAGGCCAAAATAATGGAACATGGCGCATAACTGCTTTCTCGATTCGAGATCTCCTAATTCTATGATTTATTATAACCAACAAGCTCGTTTTTAAACATGGTTTCTTGGGCTATTTTACTACAATTACCCAATTATTTTCAATGTAAAAGATGCTGTGCAAACCGTCTAGACTACTATTTCAAATCCGTTCATACGCTTGGAAAACGAAACCGTCTAATGTTATGAGCCATCATACTTCATTTAGCTTCAGATTATTTCAAAAGCATTCAAACGATTTGAAAATTGTTCAGACATTTAAAACGCAAAACACAAAACGCTCTGAGCCACCATAATTATAGTAGTGGGATGTAAATAAATGAAACAAATATAAAAAAAGTGTATATATTATATATATATATGGCAATGTAGTGTCACTTTTGGTCTCAAATACTTTTCCCTCTGTTTCAGCACACCTAAAAAAATGCTAAATTTCCTTAATAATTATCATTATTATTATTAATTATTATGATGATAATAATAATTGATTACCATAATAGCAATAAATCATCATAATAATAATAATCATTATTGTTATGATGATTTGTTATTATTATTAATTATTATAATATAATTATTATTATGATAATAATTTATTATCATTATTATTATTATTTATAATAATAATAAATCATAATTTATAATAATTAATAATGATAATTATTATTGTAATAATGATGATGATAATTATTATTATTATAATAATTATGATGATTAATTAATAATCATTTATCATTCATAAATAATAATATAATTATAATAATAATGATCGATGATGATAATCATGATGATGATGATGATGAATGTTTGTTGTTGTTGTTGTCGTTGGAGGCCAGTGATGTGCTGATGTTGAGCGAGTCTAGGGTACGTATACATGTGTAACAAAACCACCACAGTCCAACATAACGAGGAGGAAAGGCAGTTTCTTGCGTCAAAGTTTGTGCTAGTCTGTTCTGACAACAACAAGAAGTCTATCAAAAGTTCTGCCTGCGAAGTTGAAAAGTTAATAAAACAACATGATATTTTGACATTGACATGAGCACCGAGCTTTATTACCTCCTTTCAAAAGATAATTGACACATTTTACCCAGGATGCATCGCTGTTGTGCCGCAACAATGTAAACAACATGTCTGATTCGTTGGTTGAAAAATATTTCAACCTCTATTGATTTTGCATTTCAACTCATTCGTTTGTATTATTGAATTTGTTAGTTTTCAATATCACTTTACTTTTTAAATCAAACGCAGTACATTATTATTTAACACACTAGAAAGGCTGTAGACTTGTAAGTAGCCATTCAATTGATTGAACAATTATTTGTATATTAATAATAAAGCTAGTGGTTTTTTGTTGTATGTAATATAATAATAATAATAATGATAATAAATAATAATGAAAAAAAATGTAGTGAGTAATGATAATGATAATTTATTTTTGTTATTTCTCATCCTCCAAGTTTTTAATTAATTATTATTATTTTCATGTTTTTAACATATTTTTTTCTATGATGTGAAATTGGTTGTACTGTAAAGACATGATTTATTATGGTGCCCAGTTTAGCACAGTAAATACCCTGTTCAATCTTGCTTTTGTGCTATATGAAACTATTTAGTTTTAGTGTGGTTTTCCACATTATTTTATTGTGCAAAATTTTTGTAAGTTTTTGTTCTATGTTTGCGATTATCTCATTCCAGATAGAGCAACAGCCATGTCAAGGTGACACGATAAATACTTTCAAAAAGACCTATTGAATAAAAATTACTGCAAGCATGATTTCTCAGCTGGAAATGGAGAAAAGAAATCTGGAGAGCTCCTTACTCTTTATGCAACAGGAGCATTCCACGACTTTGAAAGCTCTACATGAAGAAATAAGCAAACTCCAGAAAAAATGCAAAGGTTTTTTGTTTGATAATGCTATTTTTACATAGATTGATGCATACAAAAGCTTTGCCAACTTTCTGTGATATTACCAAGTAGTTTTGCATAATTGCAGAGTTAACCTTTGAACTGACAATGCAAAGCTTCTCACCGGACGAAAATGTCAACCAGGGTAAGTTCTTCAAATGGGTAAAAGTGACGAAAAAATTTCATTGGTTGTGAGCTATTCAAATTACTTGATAAAATAATATGGAGTGACTGTGGTCACTAAATGCATGATACCATGATATGAAGATCATAGTTCACATTTTATAGATGTCAATGAACTGGAAGAGCAATTAAAAGAAAGTCAACACAAGCACAGCCAATTACAAGACCAGCTGCAACAGAAAGATAAAACCATATTAGACTTGAAGAGTGAGCTGAAAAAAAATAAAAGAACTTTCGTAGAAGAATTAAAAAAGAAGGATCAACAGGTGCTAGCATTAAAAGTAGAATTAGACAACAAAGTTGGAACAATTGCATATCTCACCACTGAAATGCACAAATACAAAGTTGACCGCCACAGATCTAAGCAGGATGTAGCGGAAAGAGAGCAATCGCCAACAAGTGAGCAAAGCATTAAACGCAGACCTTTGCGAAAGTCTTCTGCATCAGATATGAAGTCACGACCTGTTACAGCCAAGGGTACAATGCCGAGACCGGATGCAGAAGTGTTTCTAGCACGAGCTATTGCACCAGAAAATGAACCAGAGAAAGTAACCATAAAACCAACTCCACCAGTGTTACCACCAATAACAGGCGGTGATGAAGTTAATTCAAAAGCATTTAACCGCAGGCAACAACTGATCAGAAGGCGGCTTGATCTCAAGTCACAGCCAGCATACAACAAATTAGCCGTAGAACAGGTTGCAACCAACTCCAACACATGGGTACATGAACCTAACACGACCACCAAGTGAACACGGCAGATTACTGTTGTAGTTAAGAACCGAATATTGTTAGATAGATTGCTGTCTTTGTGTTGATCTGATTCGTTTTTCTGTAAAATAACACTATGTGTAATATTTTTTAGTTTTATTACATTTTCCAGGTTGACTGCGATACATACCTGGCACTGGTTAACCCAGCATATGAAAATATGGTAAAATTTACAAGTAATGTACATAAGGTAGCGCTGCTGTGTGCACATAAATACAAGATACGCACTGGACCAATATACTATACAGATAGAGGGTGCACAAGCCAATAAATTAGAGAGATGCAGTTTGTCAGAGAGAAATGAGCAAAGGGCAACAACTGGCATACCTAGTTAACTACAACATGAGATATGTAACGAGTGCTCATATAATAATAATAATATGTACAAAAGCAATCAACATTGAGCTCTTCCTAACCAGGGTGCCATAAAGCATGCCTGGCTAGCTCTACTAGGCCCTACTAACATGTAAATATCAATCATTGGGCCCACTGAGAACTAGGCTAATGTTTGCTTCATCAAATGACAGGCAGCCAGTTTATAGAATATATAGACTGTGAGAGATTTAGTAGGCCCTTGCACAGTCGCAGTAACCCCTCTCAACATTAATCACTAGCTCGCAGAACTACGAGATTCTGGTCTACAGGTGTCCTGCTCATTGGTCTGGCCTTCTGTTGATATGTGACTGTGAGCTACACTGGAAAGTGGAGGGCCCTCAGAGATGTCCCCAGCTGAAGGCTGGCTGGGTTCTGCAGCAGGACTGTCTACTGCGCGGTCATCAGCTGGCTGATCATCCAGGGATGCAGAGACAGCTCCAGCCCTATCATCGGCGGCTTCTGACAATTTACTGCTACTACGCCCATGAATGTCTGATGTTCTACTAGATCTACCCTCTGCAGAGAGTGATGCTGACGGAGACTGCCTCTCTCCCCTAGGTTTAAAGCTAAGGTCTTCAGGCATTTCCTCATCATCATGGGCTTTAGTCACTGTAGCAGACTTCCTGCTAGACTTGGTGCTATGCACAACAGGGGAAGTCTCACCAGGCTCCTTGGCAAGCGCTGACGATGTGGCTGCCTCTGATAGGCCAGCAGCGGCAGCAGCTCGGCTGTATTCCTCTAACGCTTTAGACCTGGCCTGCATTTCTTCCATCATGGACATATTTAAGGTAGACATCAGTTTTTCTGTCATTTCAGGGTCCATGTCAGTGCCAGCCCCTGTTGCTGCTAAAGCAGTAGGATCTAAACCAAGCAGTCCATTGAGCATGCCTACAAGAGACACCACACATTGGTTAAAGGGGACACAACTACCATTGTAGGGCTAGTATTAGCGCCAGAGTGGAAAACTTACCTGCTGAGGACAAGGCTTGGGCATAGCTTTGTGATGGGTTAATACCAAGTCCCTGAGCAGCGAGCATTGAGCTGTAGGTGAGAAGGGGGTGACCATACATGCCATAAGGAAATGCTGAGTGCGCTGATGATGTTGCTGCCGCAAGAGCTTTGACTGTCTCCTCCTCAGTAGAAGCCTCAGCACCAAGACCCATACCATAAATGTTCATCATTGCTGGATTCAGACCTGTCACACCACAAAAACCACCATTGACCCTCGGAAAAACCGTGGTACTATAACACATGTTCATCACAGCATGAGACGTACCCATGGAAGCAAGAGATCCAAAGGCACCAAGATTCATTGGATAGGTTTGCATGGCGGCAGCAAACATAGCCTGAGTGGCAGCAGCCTGAGCGGCAGCCATAGACGAGCTGGCTGCAGCCGATGACGAGCTCGCCTCCTCTCTTCTGCGTTTCTTTCTGTCTGGAGTATATATCCTTCCCTTCAAATGCTCTGGTAGGATGTGCTATAGGAGTGAACATGTAAACAATGGGAGAGGAAGTACACATACGAGCACAATAAATAAATAACACAGCAAGTCTGGTAATCGGACACTCACCCGTACTATAGGCGCCCACCTTGGCTCCACGTCGTACTGTGTATGCTTTTCGAGCCAAGCCTGCAGCAGTGACAGCGAAGGAGCCTTGCTGCCAGATATCTAAAACCACACAGAAGGCCCATGTAACCTGCTATAGAGTGTCAACTCAACCATACCATATTTGACCAAACAATATTTTATATAATCAGAGAGTTGGAGGCAGGCAACTATACAAAAATAACCATTCTTGTAGAAAAAAGAAAACAAACCAAACCTTTTTGCCAGTTTCTCTGTGTATGACCGTAACACTCTCCGTGCCATTCAAGGAAGCCAGTTGCGCCTCAGTAAACTCTGTAGTTTCGTATTTTGACCTACGACCTTTTCGCTCATTGCTGGTGCTGGTAGACTGAGAAGCAAAAACACCCTGGCTGGAGGAGCTGGAGGAGCCTAACAAGTCGCTGGTGCTGACCATAAACTGTGGGTGCTCTAACCGCCATTGCTCGACATCCTTGAGCTGCGGGGCATTGTCTCCAACCAGCTTACTTCCATCCTGCAGTAAGCATTCACTTGTACACACCGAACACACAGATTTATGCACAACATACATGTGAGTTCATGGCAGACACAGCGTATTCTCACCGTTGTGTCCATCATTGGTATCCTTGCATCATCATCCACATCCAGCTCAGCCAATCTCCTGTACGAAGCTGCAATCGTCTGCTCCATGGCGGCTCTTGCTTCTGCTTCTTTTTCAGCTTTTGATTTCCTGCCGCGTTTCTTACGGGGAGCAGCAAATGAGCTCATGAGGTCATCGGACAGGATGTTCATATTGGACATGGAGCCTGCATGAGGTAACAATATAACAATAACATAGGTATAATGAGCTCATCATACAATATGTTGAAAAGGAGCATAACTCTTAATGGCTAATGAGAAGGATTCCTAAACCGGTGTTAGCTGGTGAATACAACTCCAACAACTGCTAATCTATAGGCAAACGGTAGAGCAGAGCCAGACCATGTTGCAAGCAATAAAACTAAAACAGTGGTTAGTTATTAACAGGAACAAGTAAAAGATAACCAAAGCTGATATTTAACCTGTTAGCAGCTGTTACTTGTTGCTGTAAGCAGTGACAACATACACAAGTGTCAGATAGAATACAATCCAGCAGCAATAAATCTGACAATTCTAAACTTACGCCAAATTGTTGAAAGCTATACAAGGAATCGCGGATGGCACATATTTCAGACCAATAGGTGTTATTGTACAGTACTACAGACAATAGATGTGATTGTACAGTACGATGTAGTATAGTACAGTACTACAGACAATAGATGTGATTGTACAGTACGATGTAGTATAGTACAGTACTACAGACAATAGATGTGATTGTACAGTACTACAGACAATAGATGTGATTGTACAGTACGATGTAGTGTAGTACAGTACTACAGACAATAGATGTGATTGTACAGTACGATGTAGTATAGTACAGTGCTACAGACAATAGATGTGATTGTACAGTACGATGTAGTATAGTACAGTACTACAGACAATAGATGTGATTGTACAGTACGATGTAGTATAGTACAGTACTACAGACAATAGATGTGATTGTACAGTACGATGTAGTATAGTACAGTACTACAGACAATGACACTAATTGCTAGTTGAGCAGTTTAGCGCCTGTTACATCTCCAACAAACAAATATGTTTACAAAAAACACACAATCACATACTAATGGTGACACAATATTCCAGCAGCAGATGCATCTAGCTATTAATTAATAAGGAATGCTGAGTCAGTTAGCGTTGCTCATCTTAGCTCGGTTTAAATAGAATAAAATAAGCATCTTCAACATAGAATAGTTCCGACATAAACATACGAAACATTATGCAAAACACACGGTGCAGCGCCCATTCCTAGTTTTTATCATTTACCACAAAATTTTTTTTACCAGCTAAATACCAACAATAGTATAGCGATAGAAGCAACAAAGACGATAGAAAGGGACTTCACAGATGCGACATCTCTGATAGGGAATCTCCAGTAGACAATCCGTGTTTAGCACAAGATCAATCCACAGTAAGAATGCAACTACCAACAGCACATTCTGAGTGGCATAGGAACGGTACCCAAACAAAATGAGGGTACACAAGGAGTAGGTACATAAAAGGTACGTAGATGTAGGGTAAGTAGATGTAGGGTACGTAGACGTAAGGTACGCAGACGTAAGGTACGTAGACGTAAGGTACGTAGACGTAAGGTACGTAGACGTAAGGTACGTAGACGTAAGGTACGTAGACGTAAGGTACGTAGACGTAAGGTACGTAGACGTAAGGTACGTAGATGTAAGGTACGTAGATGTAAGGTACGTAGATGTAAGGTACGTAGATGTAAGGTACGTAGATTTAAGGTACGTAGATGTAAGGTACGTAGATGTAAGGTACGTAGATGTAAGGTACGTAGATGTAAGGTACGTAGATGTAAGGTACGTAGATGTAAGGTACGTAGATGTAAGGTACGTAGATGTAGGATACGTAGATGTAGGGTATGAAGATGTAGGGTAAATACACAAAGAGCATGTGGATGACAGGTATGTGTGTTAAAGGAAGACGAAAGGTAGATACACATAGAGTATGTACACCAGAAATAAATTTACCATTCATGAAGCTGTCTGGAGTTCCTCTCAAAGGAGTGGATTGTGAGCATTCACTTTCCCCACCATCCCTCAACCTTGCTATTCTATCCACCTCTAAGTCTAGCCTGCTTCTCTTTGGTTTTCTGCCCTTGGCTGAGCCACCCCGAGATATGGTCAACCTCAGACTTTCAGTCTAAAAAACAACCAATCAGATGAGAGCAGGTAGCGAGAGAGAGTGAGTGAGAAAGAGGGACATAGATGGCACATGGTCAAACACTCACCTCGTCGTCCTCCATAGCACAGCTATACTCTGAGTGGTTGGGTGTGGCCACACGGGAGGGATCAGGGGTGCCCACTGGGGTGTCTAATGCATTGCTCAGTCCAGCTCCACCTATTCTCTTGAACACAGCTGCTGTAGGCCACTCTCCCGTCTCTGTGAGATAACAACAAGGCTGGGTATACATCACATAGACCAAGAGGGGTGAAAGAGAGAGAGACAGAGGTAAGTATGCAAACCACTAACCTATACAATAGCACACGAGCTCCAGTCTCTGATACACCACCCTATCTTTGGGCCACACAAAGGGTACTGGTTGTTGTTCCTCATGTCCGTGCATGCCATTACTCTTGGCTGGTAGTGCAGACAGCTACAACAGGTATGACAGTGCATTAGCATATAGTGCGACCCGCAGCCCTGTTCTACTGTAGCGCTTCAAGTACCCAAATGGCATACCTTGTCTGTCTCCATCGTTAGTTGTGAGTCGCTACTAGTGCGCTCCATTTCTGGCTTTACACTCTCTGCAGATCTTTCTTCTTTTTCTTTACCAGATGACTCGCCTACTGACTCTGCTTCTGTAGCAGATGGTTTGTCTTCTTCAACTGATGAGACATCTTTCTTTACAGCAGAAGGCTCCTGTTTCTCTGCAGACGACTCATCCTTAACAACGGATGAGTTGCTCACTCTAATGGAAGATTCTCCCTCATCTTCTACATCACTTTTGGTATGATGTAGATCTCCATTCAACACTGCTGTGTTGGGGTCAGGCTACAACGAAACCATTTGCCTTCATACACTTGCCTTCCTCTGCTAGTGGGGAACACACAAGTAGACCTAATGCATTCACATAGATGTTTTGTTCACTTCCTAACTTTTTTTTTAAATTGTTTAAAGTTTCAACTGAATTATTTAATTTGATGGGCTGAGTGTGAAAGTCGCTAATGATAACTTATCGAATGCTCACAACAAAACAACTAGCAATAATGTTGGTGCATACCACATAAAACCCCGTATGATGAAGAGACAACTACTAAGACATAACCATATCAAGCTCGTCACGTATCAAACAACGCAATGCAGTTATTACGTCACAAACCTTGATTTGAGCACCGGGAGATGACGGATCAGTTAGTATGCGATCATCTGACTTAGATGCAGATGTGGGATATTGAGGACTAGATTGGTGTGCAGGCTCAGGCTTGACTATACTATGATTATAGGTGGATGATTTCAGCCTATCTGGCTCCGTTACAGACCTCAGGTATAGATCTTTGAAACATAGCTTGGGATCATAAAGTATGTGCTGGTCAGTGTGGGCCAGCCCATGCCTACAACAGCACAGGAACAGTAGAGAAGGCACCAACAGCTGAGAGACAAACGAGTGAAAGGCAAAGAATGTTCTGGATGGCCTTACTTGGCAGCCCCGATGAGCAGGTCTTTGTCGTGCTCTCCAGGCTTCCACCAAGAAGGTATCTCAGGACTGTACTGGCAGAGGGTGAGCCGTTTAGTGAGTGACTCGTGCCAGAGCACTTCCTCTCGTATCTTCACCAGGAGGTCTATCCTGGACAGACACCGATTAGCCCTTTCCTCAGAGATGGGCTCCACTACCAGAATCGGGGGTCGATCTACAGACACAAGGATGTACAGGTAGTACGAGAAACCAACTTTATAACACAGAAATTAGAGTAGCCACATGACAGCCAGTTATAGACTTACTCTCGTCTGTAAGAGATAGTTTATTGCACACTTTACGGCACATGTAGCAAAACGCCTCAAAGTATTCTGTTAACATTTCATCGTCTTTTTTATGTAGATTGGCCAGTTGCCTGAATGTGTCCCACTTGTACTTCCTCCTGAGGATAGGCAAGTGTCTCCTCTCCTCCACATGTTCGTCCGCTGCATACTCCACTCCGTAGGAGGATATAACACGATAAAAGTCAGATTCCTCTCTCCGCGTCCATCGAGCATTTTTCTTTTCGATTCTTTCGACGTCACGTGTGCGGACAGCTGCGCTTCTCTCCATCCTAGCATTTCTCTGTCGCACAAACAACACTTCAATTAGACACTTATAAAGCCATGAAGATGACACAGCGGGTATATCACCAGTACTTACCCGTTCCTTGGCCACTGCTGCTGCTTCAGCCCTCCTCCTGCTCAGTTTCTGGTAAGTAGACACAATACGGCGTATCCTAGTGTTGAGATCACTGCTGGACGGGAATGGTAAGTATTTGGAGGCAGCAAGCATTTCCTCTGAGGGGGCACCGTCATCAGAGGCATTGACAGGTGGGGTGCTGGTTCCAGCAGCAGCAGGCGTACCTGGATCATCGTCATTTCCTGTTTCATCTAGCTTGTCTCCATCATCGCTGTAAGCGGATCAACAAGGGTGAGTTAATGCAACACTCAGTACGTGTCCCACCAGGGTAGACGAGAGAACAGAGGGAGACAACTTACTCTTCATCCAACTGTTCCATGCGCAGAGCCTTTCTGTCAGGAGGACCGCACACACCGAGGAAGAGGAGGCAGGCGTCAGCTCTCATTAAATTGTATTTTTCATAACCGTGTTTGACCACCCCAATGAGCAGGCACTTGTCTGCATCTTTGTTCCACCTGATGTGATCAGAATAATGTGTATTAGACTAATACATGGACTGATAGGGACAGTAGAGATATGAATAACGGACACATACCAGCTAGTGGGTGGTTCCCCCTCACACTTTGGTACTGCAGGCATTTCTATATCTGACCAGCTGCTATTATATAACACTTTAGATTGCTGAGCACCAAGGATCTCTTGCTTGAGGTAGTAGAGCATACGCACCCGCAGTAACACCCTAAAGTGAACCACAGCAAACATGACCCGCTTCAACAGGCTCATATCCAAAGAGGGAGCAAGAGTGTGCTAAATATGCCACACCTACTCTTAACCAAAACAAGTGAGGTTGTAAACAGAAACTTGAACCCAAATCTATAAAGCCACCGTGAATGATCACAGAACATCTCAAGACAAAGTCAGTGCACAGCGGGGGTATAACAACAAACTGGATATTTCACATTCTAGTATACCTCTACAATCCTTGTGTTGTAAGCCATTCATTTATTTATGCTGACAAAGAAACTGCGCATATCAATCAGCAGTTTATGACTATTGGAGCAGATCGATGCACATAGACATACTTATTGCTGTGTTTGATGAGATGCTTTCTATAGCCAACATCACTGAGCACCATTTCTGTGTCTATGGGACACGAACGGATTTTCTCATCAAGAGAAGAGAGTTCTGACGGCACAGCCGTTGGGGGAGCATCCATGGAGTCCTCATCATCTCCCATCTCTTTCTTACCTCCTGGGCCCCGAGAGCGTGCCTTCATAGCAGACAACATACAGATGTTGAGACAAAACAGAATTGTACACAGACTTGTTAGAGAGACTGACGATGGCTCCGCTTACAATACTTGATATAAAACAATAGTTTGACTAGATGCGCTATAGAATACAGCTATACATTCTCTCACAGAACCAAGTTCAAAAAGAGGCCAACTCACCTTACGACCTCTGGGAGTGGGCGCAGCTAGACCCTCGTGGTTTTTAATATCTTTTTGTTGGCCATTCTCCGACGGCATTACGAGATCCCATATAAAAGTCTTGATTGTGGCGTCGCCTTTATAATGTTGTAGACTGTAGAGCAGCTGGCGAATAGAGAAAACATTCTTACTTACTATATGCTGTATTACCTACTATATATGCTGTATTACCTACTATATATACAGTATTACCTACTATATATGCAGTATTACCTACTATATATGCAGTATTACCTACTATATATGCAGTATTACCTACTATATATGCAGTATTACCTACTATATATGCAGTATTACCTACTATATATGCAGTATTACCTACTATATATGCAGTATTACCTACTATATATGCAGTATTACCTACTATATATGCAGTATTACCTACTATATATGCTGTTATACCTACTATATACAGTATTACCTACTATATATGCTGTTATACCTACTATATATGCTGTATTACCTACTATATATACAGTATTACCTACTATATATGCTGTTATACCTACTATATACAGTATTACCTACTATATATGCTGTATTACCTACTATATAATGTGATACTTACTATAGCCTGTGATATGTTAGACACATCCAGTTCATCGAGTTCCTTTCTAAACCCCCCATGCCTGACAATATCAGTCCACCGGCCCCATCCATATACCAACAACATCTTCTCCACCTGCATGAGTGAGTTACAATTGTATACAATATACTAAATACTACTTACCACGCATACCGTACTGAGAGTAGATACTATCAAGCACCCACCTTGAAACACTCCGGTCTGGCATAACAACCCGGTGGAGGGGCGTTATCGTCGATCTCAAAGTCATCATCTTTTCGATTTCGACCTTTACGACCTTTCAGCCCCTTACTAGTTTGTTTCCTGTCATCCATGTCGCTGTCACTGGACGTGTCAAGGTCAGATATCTCTTCAAGTTGGGCGCTGCCATGTCCCCCAAACCGTTTGGTCTGTTTCCTTCGACGAGGCTCCACTATGATGAGATCACTCTACAAGAGAGAAGCTCGAGCTATAGCATAGAGCTATCTACGTACTATAGCTGTGTCTAACGTCCTATCATAGAGCTATCTACGTACTATAGCTGTGTCTAACGTCCTATCATAGAGCTATCTACGTACTATAGCTGCGTCTAACGTTCTATAATAGAGCTATCGATGTACTATAGCTGTGTCTAACGTCCTATCATAGAGCTATCTATCTACTATAGCTGTGTCTAACGTCCTATCATACAGCTATCTATCTACTATAGCTGTGTCTAACGCCCTATCATACAGCTATCTATCTACTATAGCTGCGTCTAACGTCCTATCATAGAGCTATCTATCTACTATAGCTGCGTCTAACGTCCTATCATAGAGCTATCTATCTACTATAGCTGTGTCTAACGTCCTATCATAGAGCTATCTATCTACTATAGCTGCGTCTAACGTCCTATCATAGAGCTATCTATCTACTATAGCTGCGTCTAACATCCTATCATAGAGCTATCTATGTACAATAGCTGTGTGTAACATTCTATCATAGAGCTATATATGTATTATGTATTACAATTAAAGCTATCAGTAACCTTGACATTGTTAGTTTCCACATCTGCTTTCTTTGCCCATTTCTGCCAGAATTCAGGATCATTGATATCGATGTCCTCCCGGGCACCCGAAGAGCTGAAACTGGCCTGCATGACATAAATGAGGGGTTATGCCACCTGTACTTATGTACACAATACACAGTATCTTCATCAATTCTGCACTGATAATACGGTTCACATCTACATGAATACACACGGGTACCCACAGTGTGACAGCTGTGAGCAGTTGCATATAAACACAGCTGATAAAGCTAGCAATGGTACAAGTGCTGACTGTAGGTACCTTAGCAAACGTGGAGCCTTTACCGACAGACTCTATGGTGATAACCTGAGTTCTTCTCTGTAGAATTTGGTCTATGTCCTCTTCACAGAACTGATCACCTTCTTTGTCTTCCTCCATCAGAGCTCCATATGCCCCCTTCTTTAGCAGTTGCTCCACTTCCTGTTTGCTGAGCGGCGCCGGTCCCTAAATATGCACAGCACAAAATACCCATGAACCACAGCTATCACAGCACAAACACCTACCAGCAATGATAAAATAGAATATTTTAGTGGCATACATTGCTGTTAGCCAAGCCTTCTCCTTTATTAGCACCCATCGACTGCAGAACAGCTTTATCCAAACCCAGCTTCAGTGATGCCTTGTCAAACATCTCTCTCTCGTATGTGTTCTTACATATGAGCCGGTAAATCTTGACTGCCTTCTTCTGGCCAATACGATGACACCTGGCTTGAGCCTGCAAGCAATGAGATGGCCAGTAAATAGTGCAGAATATACCACCAGGCAGCAGTACATGCTAGCAACCAAACACACTATATACCTACCGGATACTGAGCACTCTACTTACCTGCAGGTCATTCTGAGGGTTCCAGTCAGAGTCATAGATGATACAGGTATCAGCAGCAGTGAGGTTTATACCCAGCCCACCGGCTCTTGTACACAGCAGAAAAACAAACCTATCACTGTCTGGCTTGCTAAAACGGTCTATAGCTTCCTGTCTCTGGTTGCCACGGATACGGCCGTCGATACGCTCGTAGATGTACTTCCTGTTTATGAGGTAGTCCTCAATGATGTCCAAAACTCTTATCATTTGAGAGAAGACAAGAACCTTGTGGTTGCCAGCCTTCAGTTTAGGCAACAGTTTATCCAGCAGCACCAGTTTACCAGAGGCGTGCACCATAGACTCAGCTACCATATCAGCGTCTGCCGACTCCACCTTGTCCTTCAGATCTTGCACTATCTTCTCTTCAGCACCTGAAGCAATAGCACATCTCATCATCTACTGACAAGCACCAGAATTACAGAACAAAATTTTCAATCAAATAATAACTAATCAAGCAATAAACCAATCAAATATTCAATAGTTGAGCAATAAACCAATCAAACATTCAATAGTTGAGCAATAAACCAATCAAACATTCAATAGTTGAGCAATAAACCAATCAAACATTCAATAGTTGAGCAATAGACCAATCAAACATTCAATAGTTGAGCAATAAACCAATCAAACATTCAATAGTTGAGCAATAAACCAATCAAACATTCAATAGTTGAGCAATAAACCAATCAAACATTCAATAGTTGAGCAATAAACCAATCAAACATTCAATAGTTGAGCAATAGACCAATCAAACATTCAATAGTTGAGCAATAAACCAATCAAACATTCAATAATTGAGCAATAAACCAATCAAACTTTCAATAGTTGAGCAATAAACCAATCAAACATTCAATAGTTGAGCAATAAACCAATCAAACATTCAATAGTTGAGCAATAAACCAATCAAACATTCAATAGTTCATCAGCGATTTAAAATATCACCACAGCAACCACAATTCATAACTGCAGAGTATTTCAATAGAGAACGTGACCAGGAAAGTAATGGCATGTAACAGAGCAGCAATGAGAGAGAACAACACCCACCATTGATGAGATATGGATGATTGCAACATTTGCGGAGCTCCATCATGGTGTTCATAAGGTTTGGGACGTTAGCAGTGGTGCCACCCTTTGATAGAAAAGAGAAGTTCTTCTCTAGGATAGCTCGGTAGTATTTTTTCTGAATGTTGGTCAGTTCTACCTCAATAATGGTCTCCTCCTTGGGGGCCAGGTTTTTCTCTACGTCTTCCTTCAGACGCCGCAACATCATAGGCTTGAGCACCTGCACAGACACACAGCGATAGTAATTTATAAGTTTGCAGCAGCAGAGAAATGCATTCATTGCTTCTGCTTCTGTTCTATTGTGTGGATAATACTTGAAAACTCTACACAAAATATTCGCCCATTTACTTTCTGTTGTAAAAGTTATTTTATTTAGAATGACAGACAGTTTGTTGCAGCAAAACAATGGCTTCTATGTGAATGGATATTTCTAAATAGGAAACATGACAAACAAACTAACACAGGCAACCAATAACAAACAAACTAACACAGGCAACCAATAACAAACAAACTAACACAGGCAACCAATAACAAACAAACTAACACAGGCAACCAATAACAAACAAACTAACACAGGCAACCAATTACAAACAAACTGTAATGCATTAGTTAAAATATCTCAAACTGAATTCTTCTACCATTTTTTAAAAGCCTTCACAACGGAAAAAAGGTTTGCCATGAATACGTGTGCAGATATATATATAAAAATTCTTTAATTCTTGTATCATACCAGTATCTGTACACAAGCCCAGCTAAGAACTGGGTAAATTGGTGGACACAGGCCCAGCCCACAACTGGGTAAGTTGGTGGACACAGGCCTAGCCCACAACTGGGTAAATTGGTGGACACAGGCCCAGCCCACAACTGGGTAAGTTGGTGGACACAGGCCCAGCCCACAACTGGGTAAGTTGGTGGACACAGGCCCAGCCCACAACTGGGTAAATTGGTGGACACATGCCCAGCTAAGAACTGGGTAAGTTGGTGGACACAGGCCAAGCCCACAACTGGGTAAGTTGGTGGACACAGGCCCAGCCCACAACTGGGTAAGTTGGTGGACACAGGCCCAGCCCACAACTGGGTAAGTTGGTTGACACAGGCCTAACCCACAACTTAGTCATTTAGTGGAAACTTACCGCCTTTAACTTGTCCACCTGACTCTCAGTCTGCAGGTTACCAAACTCCAGCAAAAACTCGTTGGCAGACTTGAACTGTTCAGGTTCAAGGAAGTTGAGAAGGCTGAAGAGCTCCTCCACATTATTCTGAAGAGGTGTGCCGGAGAGAAGCACCTTGTGCTCCTGTCACAAACAACAACAACCAATCAAAAACTTCACAAGACCAACACAGCCAACTTACCACAAGTAGTATCGAATGGAATGCATCACAAAAGCATGCCAAAGTGTGGCACTCACCAACTCAAAGCATCTCAGCCCCTCCATCAGTTTACAGTTTTTGTTCTTGAGCCGATGAGCTTCATCTATCACTGAACACCGCCATGATATTTGGGCAAGCAGTTCGACATCCTGTATGATTACCTCGTAGGTGGTGATCAGACAGTTAAACTTGAACGCATCAAACCTTCTGTTGCCCGAGGCGTCCTTGTAGAACATGTCATACTCTTGTATCATGGCACGGCTTGTTGAACTACAACCAGTGCAACAGCTCGCATGTACATGTCTGTATCAACCAATCAAAAAACAACACCAGGTCACATGTTCATCTATTTACAAACGACAGAGGGCATACTAAGTCATACGTATGTGTATCAACCAACAGATGAAATAATACCAGGTCACATGACCGTTTATGAACCAATGAGAAAGAGAGACAATTGGTCAAACTTACGAGCCGTGGTATACGATGACATTTAGGTCTGTCCATGTGTCAAATTCCCGTATCCAGTTGCCAATGGTGGAGAGGGGAGCGATGACAAGAAAGGGACCAATAATACCATAGTCATAGACTGCCTGTAGATAAGCAATGCTTTGCACAGTCTTACCAAGCCCCATTTCATCAGCGAGAATACAGTTTTGCCTACAACCAAAGCGCAAACACGTATAATGAGACAATGCCGCAGACAGTGAGGGCGAGATAGATATTAGTAGACTAGAGTGATAGACACATCAACATCTACGGTACCTATTATAGTAGCAGAAGGTGAGCCAGTTGACTCCCTCAAACTGGTACTCCCTCAGCTGGTTCTCTCCTTTGTACACTTTGTTCTCTTCTATCTCCTTCCACTCCTTAGCGTTGGGCATACTGACATGCTGTAACAAGTTGCAGCAAGTGACATACCTGACACTGCATTTGACACTTTCATCTCACAAACATGACCACCTCATAGACATGACACGCAGCAAGTCTAACCTTGTAGTTCTCAAGGGGTTCGGCATACTTGAGATATTTGGCTATCATCGTCTTATCCACATCTATTTCCAGCTCCCAGGTTGCATCCTCGTATGGCAGTTGTCTCCACTTGATGAGATAGTAAACTGCCTCGGGTTCGTCCGAGCCTTCGGGAGGGGGGAAGCGAGACACCCCCAACACTCTGTCTACCTCAACATACTCAGGGTTAAACAGCTCATCCTCATCTATCATCTACAGTGAAGGAGAAAGAAGTGGGCTGTCTAATGTTTGTTTATATCTAGCTAGTGAAACGAGTCTACACATTACAAACTGTACATACATTGAGCATGTAAGACTGAACTTGGGACTGCCTCTGGTGATAGCGCTTAATCTTCTGATTGACTCGCTTGTCTGTCACCTCCAGCTCTTCCTGAGTCTTCCAGTCGCAGTGCAAATATGAGCTGTCAAAAATAGTTAGTGAACAAGATTAGAGGAAGCGGAAAAATGTGACAGTTGATTGACAGTTGAGTGGCGTGTGACAATTGATTGACAGTTGAGTGGCATTTGACAGTTGTTTGACAGCTGAGTGGCACATGAATAGTAGTTGAGTGATTGGTGAGTGACTGACAAGTGACAGCCAGCCGTAAACAACTGAGAAACGAGCAAGAGATAATCCATAACATATACAAACATAAATAAATGACTGAAGAGAGGTGCGACTCACAAGTTTTTGTATTTGACGTAGTACTCGGTGACTTTGATTGTTTGTACTGGCTTATTCTCCTCTCCACCCTCCCCTTCCCCTTCTTCTTTGGATTCATCTTTGGTGTCTTTGGCATCATCCAACTCCAGTTCCCTCGTGCCCTCCCTGTGACCCATCAGCTTCTCCACTATATACTGGTTGATTACAGGAGTTTCCTCCTCCACCCCCTAGTAACATACCACGTTGTAATGTTTTTCAACATATTACATTGGATACACAATCATAAATACACTATATAGCATGGTGTATACACCAACCTGAGACTGCATGATTATACCAGAGTCGTTTGCTCTCTCCCTGCTCTCATCATCATCAGATATTCCTAGTGGTAAGTCGTCCACGTATTTCTGCCTCTTCGTGTTTCTACCAGACCGGCGTTGCTAAGAATGAGAGAGAGGGTTCCTCGTTAGGTGCTAGATACACAGTAACCAACAGATACTCCGCTTACAGTAAACCTCACATGTAGATGTTAGGAATAACTCACAGCAAATGAATCTGAGTCTGGAGTGTGAGCGAGTGCAGGAGACATCTCAGACTCTGACATGGAGTCGGAATTCTTACGCTTCCTTTTCTTCAGCTTCAGCAGAGACGCTGGGGGCCTAAATATCACAGTTATTTCTTACGTTTAAGCGCTAACAGTTTTACGTAGTGCACAGCAACCATTTTGTACAAAACTTGGGCTTATTAGACAAAAAAAAAACATTTTGGGAAATAGTTTTAGAGTCACTATTCGTAGAGACTATTAGATCAGAGAGACGCCAGGTTCCATCAATTGCAATAGGTTATTGCAATAAAATGTAAATGTTTAACGGCATCTACAAGTACATCAAATTTTATGGGGCAAACGAATTTCTTGTGTACAATGCACGGATCCAGTTATACATTATGATTATGTACAGAGCAGGTCTGTAAGTACGAGCAGTGCAGGATTCAACGCTTAGAAATAGTTACCATCAGTTCAATATATCATCAGAGATAAATTCTCTATTAAATATCAATTCAGTGAACAAAAGTTATCAATGAAGCAGTAATTTGGATCTTTAGAATGATTTTTCTCATCTATCGATGGCTACCAATAAAATCTGACCAGTGTCACCTCATCGACAGCAGATACAAAAGAGTGCATTTTGTCAGCTATACCACTATTATATATACATTGCTTCCTAGCACCCTTTGCATGAAGAAAGTCATTTTAGTTTTTAATAACGATTTTTTTCTCATTCTACCTTCAAGCTAATCTGCATATTAAAATGATTTCCCATGACAAAAGAACGAGACAAAATTCCTTAGGTTAAAAAGTCAACTGCCAAGAGCTGACCATTGTCAGAAACTCAGTGGGATATTTAATGTTGTTTTATTCATTACAATATCCCATAGGAAAATGTGGAACAAGACATATTATCATTATTATTATTAAATAGTTATTAGCAGAGTCCTATTCAATCAACTAAAAAGAGTCTAACTAACAATGAGTGAACATTAAGCAAGTTACTTGATGCCCAGTCGACAATATTGATAGCACTAGCATTTGTGTATCAACTAACAAAACCAATTTTTTTCAAGCCGACAGTTTGTTTTTTTATCATTCAACATACCTACGAAAAGTATTTTCACACTTCAATTTTAACATTGGTTCAAGAGTTGGCTTGCACAATAAGTTTGTAAATGTCTATGTTTACGGCAAGAAAATGATTATAAATGCTGTTGAATCAAAGAGTAACAGAAGCATTTATGTGACAACTACCATATAACACTGTTAAAGGGGTGGCTACACACACCTACGTTTTGTCGGTATGCGGTAAAAACGTGTTTTTTTTTCTTTGCAAGCCACGTTTTTTTTACAAAAAGACGCGCAATTTCAATTGTTGGTCTACGAAAACGTTTGTTGCCTGATGCTTCAGTGATTGGACAATTATTATTAAACAACCACTTTTGATTGGATAAAATATAAGGACGAAGTTTGACGACTCCAAAGAACTTTTTTACAACTCAACCTTGACCTGGTCATTACTGATTGGCCAACAGACCATTTGTAACTTCTATCAAAGAGGGTACTTTTTATTTATAAACAACTGATTATTATTAATAAACGTTAATTATTTATTACAGATAATAAATTATTTTACTAGTATTATAAAAAACATCATAATTAATTAATTATTATAATTTATAATGAAAATAATTATAATGACTATTTTCAATAATTATGTCCTCTTTGCCTCACTGGACACTCCGTAGCGTTGCGTTGATCAATCATATGTGTGTGTAGCCACCAGAGCGACGCTACGAAACGTATTTCTCGTCAAATTCCTACGGAACGTAGGTGTGTGTAGCCACGGTTTAAGTCTGGGCTACACGATCGTAGATATTTACACAGTGTATATTTTACAGGGAAATTGTATGTTTTGGTAGGTTATACACGGTGATATTTTTTGAACGCTGTCATTTGACCGATGAGTTGTCACCTCTTTTATTATTTTTAGCCAACAGGATCATCCTAAATATTCAGTTTTGAATCTACTGTCAGTTTTTGGTTGAAATTAATTAATTATTAAGAGACAATTCTTTGTACCTAGCCAACTAAAAGTGAAGGCTGTCATTATTACAATTACAATTATAAACGCTCAATGATAGCTACTATGTGGTCATTGGTAAATGATGTCGATTGATGCCATATTTATTTGATTTATGTACATTGTTATGAACATCCATACATGCGATGCACGAGGAATGAAGCTCTCCTAAGCTTCGAGAGATTGCGTCACTGCGGCAGCCAATCACAATCAGTTATTTACTATACATCGTGTAAAGTGCATCTTGAAATTTTAACATGTTGATTGTCCGAAATTCGAATGTTTTCCTGGCTAATTAGAAAAACTAAGAAAAACTAAGTAAAACTAAGTAAAACTAAGTAAAACTAAATAAAACTAAGTAAAACGAAGTAAAACTTAATAATTTTACCACGATTTGTGTGAAATAAACGATCGTGTAGCCTACCCTTAGCGTATGAAGCGTACTAGTAGACATTTAAATTATACCTTTTAGGTCCTGGTTTCCTGCCTTTCCTTGAGCCAGCAGATTTACTCTTATTCGCAGACTTTTTAGGGCGTCCCGGAGTGTTGCTGGTCTCACTCATGGATGGGCTGTCGACTGCATCACTCAATGAACCAGGAAGACTGGAGGCTTTTGAACCTAATTTGAACTCCGGGTCCTTAAAAAGAATACAGCTAATCAGTAGAACAGTGGCAGAACAAAGCATGAAGAAAAAGCTGTCTAAGCTGCTAAGCCAGTCAGTTATGGCATTTAATCCTCACAAATAAGCCCACACAGACATACACACCTCCAACAATTCTGGTAGATGTACATTTGATGCTTGTAGAGTGCTCGGCCCATTCTGTCGCACCTAAAAGTTTGGCGCACAGTCTAGATAAGCATTTCATGTGGGGAGCAGATAGAACGATATAGCTACGACAATAAATGGCATGCACAGGGGACATCTCCAAGAAAACGAAAGGTAAACATTTTTAAATGACGTTTATCAGGAGATAACAACATCTACACATGAAATTCACAAAGAAATTGTCCGTTAATAATGTTTCAATTTTGTCATATGGGCCAGATTTTTTATTATGAAATATCAATTATTAACTCCAAGTCAAATTTTGTCATTTTTGGACTCATCTCTTGGAGCCAGCATTTTTATATTAAAATCCTTGATATATAAGCAGCCGACAATAACAAAAAATTTGAAATGAAAGATGCACTGATTTTTTTGATTATTTTTGATTATCTTCATCAGGATCAAGCTGATTATAAATAATAATCATTTAAAAAACTGTCCAACGTTATCTTATTTTTGAGTTGGAACGATAATAATATAACAACTGTGTTAATAACTGTGATTCTGATGTATCTTTAATATCACAAAGATACGTATTAATAATATCATGTGATAACAATAAATCATAATGGCGACATTGCTATAAACAATAAAACTTCAAAAAATAGATTATTACCCACTTTCAGAAAGAAAAACAATTTACTTGTGAATAAATATATTTATTCAGTTACTTGGTAGACAAACAAAAACCTAGTACAACAAGAAACTTTAAAAATAAGAATATTGAAAACGATGATTTTCTTATGAAATTTGTAACATTTTGTAAGTTGAAAACATGGTGAACTATGATATCAGTTTGAACAGCTGTGAATAGCCCAGTTATTTTCAAATTACATTCATTTGAGAGAGGAGAAATTACTCGTTACAGCAAATATCTGGTTGATGTTGTTATTTTCCGGTAACACAGGCTATTGAAATGAAAATGAGATCTTACACAATCTTGATACAGTTTTGATACACCATGTCCGCAATGGCCTAAGAGGAAGCTGAATTTAAATTCTTTTTTCAACATGCGGGGACAACTTCTGAAGCTTGAAATTGTTTACAGTCAAATCACTTACGCTTGCTTTGTCCAACAAACACATCAATAATTGAATAATACTTAGTGAGCTAATTAAAATTGTCAAACATTGGTGATCATTGTTCTAACAGTAAAAACATCAAGGTATTGCTGATGCCGACATCTTTGTATGCCAATTGTTCATAAATAATTTTTTTTTAAGAAGTATTGCTTGGTTCTGGACAGGTAGATAATGGTAATAGTATATCCATTCTTAGTTTTGTATTGCTTAAAAAATGCTGCCGTAAAAATATTTGATGATAACCGATGAGTAAAAAAAATTGTTTTCGTTTCCAGTATTAATAATTAAATGCACACACTTGGTGGATTTAAGTGAAATTTGATATCAAACTGATCGTACGTCTGTCATAAACCTAAACTGAGTAGTTACGTATTAATTTGGACCCGTTTCGACTCATTCTTTAGGCATTTCACCAAACAGTCAAAATTATACAGTGTCTCATAATAAAAAATCTGACCTACATGATGTATTTAACTGCCTTTTCAGTGTTTTCAGCTACTACACAACAGTTATGGGTGCAAGCATCTTATTTGATCAAGCTCAATTAAACTTAAGCGTTGTATTCGATTATAACCATGTTGTGTGGAGTTGTTTCCTCATGTGATGCTTTCTTTTCTTCTAGTGAAATAATTGAACAACTCAAATTCTAAATGACGAATAATAATAAAAGACAAGTAATGAAATACTGCTAATACTAGATAGATAGTAGATTGCTTGTAATAAATAATTCAATATATTGAGAACAATTCATAATATCTAGCAACCTATTATTAGCTAATTGCCAATTTACATCCATTCATTTAAAAGTGCAAATAAAAATGGTAACAAAAAGATTCTCATCACTAAAAAATTTATTGGGAAAGAAATTGACCCTCAATTGTTGCCTAGTATGGTTTGTGGCCGCCTTTCGCTTCTGGCGAAGCCAACTACAAAATGTGAGATCTGAAGGCTTGGCCAACACCCCTTCAATCCATCTCATGGATCCAAGGATGCATACTGTTGCATCCTTGGATGCAATGAGTGCCCAAAAACGCCCTCAATTATGTTTTCAAGGTACCTACTTAGTCTTGGCCATAAGCTAGAGTAACTTGCTGGTCCTTGCTAGATGATCAGAATTCTATACTTACAAACTTACAACCAAAAAAACTCACAGATTAATGTTATAAAATACAAAAATATTTTTAGACCAATAACAATAGCTCTGACCAACACCACTGTCTATATATTAGAACTTGTAAGTTATTTCCCGCCCAGTTTAGTGCCTGAAACATGTCAAGCGTATGGCTGATCAATTAATAAACCGCTGTATCAAAGAATCATTTCGTTTATGATTTCCATTTATGCCGTTAATAGCTTTTGCAAATCGTAAATAAATTATACAAAAACTTCCAGAATTATCCTCAACTACCAAGTTTTGAATATGAAATCACATAAATCTATATCAACAACCAAATTTTACGATAACTTGAGAAAGGCAAAGCGCCTTGCGTAAAGAGAAGCTCCAAAAACCACAAAATTACGTAGCTGGAGCCGGTGCTCAGTCTACCAATGTCAAGGTGTAAACAGCCAGTGTTCCTGTGGTTTGGTTCTATAGTTAATCTGGCAATAAGTGATAGCAGGAGAATGTAAAATAACTTGGTGTGTGATAGACTAAGGTCTTACCTGGACATTTGACTGGTGAGCTAAAGAGTGTAAAGCTGGACGGGGAGCAATCGGTCTCAACTGCAAGAAATCATATTTGGTACTTGCACAAACATGTCATATATGGGCTAAATACAACTTGAATGTATATATGTAGTAATTTTGTGGGAGATACAAATACTGCAATAGAGTACCTGAGTTCCAGAGGCAGTAGTGATGACCTGCTGCATTCCAGGCTGGGGCATTCTTGGCTGAGGCATTCCAGGCTGGGGCATTCCCAATTGGGCCATTCCCGAGTGAACCCCTTGCGGGGCCATTCCCTGTTGAACACCTAGATGAGACATTCCCTGTGAAGGGACCCCTTGAGAAGGCATTCGTTGCTGATGCACTCCATCAGGAGGGATCCCCTGTTGAGGTACTCCTTGCGGGGGGCCACCTTGTTGAGGTATCCCTTGTTGATGCAGTCCTGGTTGGACACCTAGTTGGGGTCTTGTCTGAAGTGCAGGTTGAATGCCCATTTGATGCCCTGATTGTACTCCTGGCTGCATGGGCATCATCTGGTGACTAGCTTGGGCGGGGCCTCCAGGATAGGGCATGTGGGGCCGGGGTGATGACATTATTGGTGATGCAGCAGCAGATGGGTCAGTCATGTTAGGCTGTTGCATAATTAGAGTGGTGGGTTGAGACGGTAGATACATAATGGGTTGAGAGGTAGGGTGAGGTGCTATAGCTTGCATGGGCTGTGATGGCATCATAACCTGTTGAGCCGACATCATCGGATGAGGCATGCCCGGTATTTGGTGTTGACTGTGAGGAGGAAATGACATTGCAGTCGGCTGTACAACATCACCGAGTGAGCCTTTGGTCTTCTTTTTTGACGTTTTGCTAGTTTTCTCTTTCGATTTTTTAGCTTTAGATTTCTTTTCAGGTTTTGTAGTTGGCAATGAACTGATCGAGGGTGGAACCGCAGAGTCCGTACTAGCTAGTGACACTGGTTCAGTGACAGCTGTTTCGAGAGCTGTGGGCCCATGCTCTTTTGCTTGGGCCAACCCAGTGTCTAGAGTGGGCGCCTGCGCGGGAGGCAAAGTAGATGTTGGACTAGATGAGGTTACAGAAGACTGAGTGCCAGTTGGAGGAGTATGAGGGGGCGGGGGTAAGGAACCTGACAGGTCCTCACTGTCCACAATGGCTGACAATGCAGCAGAGAGCTCAGAGTCATCCTGTAGCACATGAGAGGTATGAGAGGTAGTAACAGGCGATGAGTGCTCGGGTGGGTCTGCGCCGGGCACAGATTCAGTGCATTTACTGTCAGGTATGGAACTCATAGGTGAGCTGATCACTGCAGCTGTTCCAGTCTCGGCAGACGATGTAGGGTCAGCAACTGGTGTCGGCACACTCTTGTCCCCTTCCTTTATCTTGGCCTGCTTTACGTCATCTAACATCATAGTGCGCTGTGAATTTAGACTGCGTAGTCTCTCCTCGACAGTGCGAAGCTCCTTCTGTAAAATAACGACAAGCATCAACTAACAAGAACATCTCACCATCCACAAGGAAGTTCATTACCAAAGATGAAGATTTAACCTTCAACCGATAATCATAAAAAATCATAAACAGAGCAACAATTGGTGCAAATGAAATGTTGAGATGCATGAAGAGAATAATCAAAGGGCCAAAGTCAGCTGAGCATATACTACCAAACGATGCAGCAGCCTCCAGTAGTGCCGCTACAACAGCAATAGATACATACACAGCAGGTCTAGCCACCATCTCACCTGGATACACAAGTACAACATACAAGTGTGCAATGCCTCTACACATGTGCACAAGGCAAGTATAAACTGCGCTAACCACAGAAGCATGCACTAGGCCCTCTCATTCAATGCGGTCATACGCACACACAAAACTATACCTCATGATCAGGGTGGTAAGGAGGTGGTATGCTCTGCATTTGTCTCACTTTGTGTTCAAATAATTCTATTTCTTTGGCAATGGTTTCTAGAGGAGACAGTTGAGGCTGAGGAGTTTGTGTCATGCCATACTGCATCAGAAAAACGGAACATTGGTATTTTCTAAATGAGCAGATGTGACATTGTATCCTCACATACCAACATCATCTTGCTCTTCTCTATTTTCTATATCTAGCATCATTATCTAGTTTCTAGAGAAACAAGCAATGAACAGTGCACCATGGCGAGGTAGCAGCACTGACCAACCTGTTGCATATGCATGCTGCTCTGCGGAGACATAAGACGAGGTCCCGTGGGCTGCGCGGATACATCCTGTGGAGAGGGCAACTGATGGCCCATGTGCTGCGGCCTGGGAGACAACAGAGGTGACTGAGGTGGGTAGGTTCCCGACATTGGAGAGGATGGCATCTGCTGGCTCTGAGGCTGATTGACAGGGGAGACCATCTAAAGAATGGCACCAACAGTTTGCCAGCTACCACAAGTTGGCAACTATGTCAGGAGGCAAGAAAGCGATAATACCGCACTTAGCAGCTCATCCATCATACAAATCCAGGAACTGATGCTATTTGTTGGGTTGTCCACGGAATGAAAAGTCCGTTTGGATCATCAATTTATTTTACCCCGTTATAATAAATATGGTGGTTAACCAATACAGTGATAAAGAAGATCATTATGCAGTATTATACCCTTGGTAAAGGTTTGGCGTGTAGTTAGCTAACATAAATTCATTTATAAAAACCAAAATTTCCAGTTTTATAGGTTCTAGGATATCAATGTCTTCTCATTACAGGATCAATCAATGGATTAGCTAACATGACAAAAATGGAACTGCTGATCATATATATCAGTGATGAATACCATCTGTACTGACTGATCAGTTTTCTTATATATCACGCTATCAGTTTGTCCGACACTTCAGTTTCTAACATTAGTAAACAAAGCAGTTTTTGTTTAGAGCCACAGACTTGCAGATAAAAAAACACCTTCACTGTCACGGGAATTTTTTGTAATTCCGCTCACAATATTCAATATTCAAACGTAGTATTCGGTCACACTGAAAAATATACTATCATTAATCTACAAGTTTAATGTCTGAACAATAACACATGTCCACCATTTACCTGCCTGAAGTGGCAGTGGTATATCACTGTTTATATCATCAATTTACGCGTAATGGTCAGTTACAGCTAACAGAACTTTACATATTATGTCTGGTAAAATGCTAGTATTAGTAAGTGAGCATTACGTAAACAAGGAGTGGGGCAGGCTTTAAGCATACCTTCTCGAGCTGCTCTAGAGAGCTGCCGCTAGGGGGATGATTGGAAGGCATTTGAGTGAAATGTGGACTAGATTGTGGCATGTTGTACGATTGAGTGACTTGTGTGGGCGGCATGGACTGCTGACCATACGCATATGGGGCTGTCTGTTGTTGACCTTGCTGACCAGGGCCCATTTGTGCATGCATCTGAGCCATAGGTGGGTAGTGTCCAGGAGGTAACATCTCTACAACAGGCAGAGTAGAGCACACAGTCACAGTGGGGAGTACAGTGGCAGTGAGTTACTCGAGGTATTACAAGCCTTCGTGACTTCATCCATGACATCATAAATATCGCCACTGAGATGGCAACGCTTATTTTTCCAACTAATAATAATATCAGCATAAATGAAGACTGTGATCACATTATGAGAGGTGGGAATGATTAGGCTACGCCTTGTAAACACTACATGAGCTACGGCTATCTCAAGTACTCCAAGTGACAGTGAAGGCAAACAAAAGAGCATTCACTTAGAACAGAACATAAATCATCAACAATGCCCGTCTCTTCTGTCTCTGTCTCATAATCTACGGCGTAGTACATTCTAATAGAGTAGTACAGCTAGTACGCTGCTTCCACATAAACAGCTATCGGCTAGATCTGTGTGTAAGTTACCTGTGTGCTGTTGTTGTTGTGGGGGCACCTGAGGGTAATGCTGCGGGTGTCGATAGGACTGCAGTGGCTGAGAATGCATTGCTGCCTCACTGCCTGCTGGAGACATCATTTGTCCAGCACCTGGAGGGCCCATCATAGTATGATGAGGCATTCGCTGTTGCTACAATGACACAGGGCATATAAATGTATGCAGTTGTGCCAATAGCATCGGCATGCCCACTAATTAGCTGTACAACACAAACAAGACGTTCTGGCCAGCTCACCATCATATGGCCACTGTATGGAGGCATGCCTGGTCTAGGCATACGAGGCTGCTGTGAGACAAGGTGCTGTTGCTGAGGTCTGGTCATATGAGGACTGTTCATACCTGCATGCATGTACTGTGGTGACATCTACAACCAGACAACCAGACAACAATACATAGCAAACGCCTGCGCCGCAGACAGTTCAAATAGCCAGCTCTACACCAGGAGTAAGAAAGGATGGTTTACCTGCCGGTACTGCATCTGCTGTTGCATTTGTCTGTAGGGATCGTGTGGAGGTCCGCCGGCACCTGCCGACGGATGCTGCTGTTTAGCCTGAGGCAGCTGACTGGGATGTGACATGTACTGTTGAGATGGGTGACCAGGTGGTACCATATGCCCGGCATGTTGTGCAGGTGCCTGGGGCATGTATGATGGCGGTGGCAGCCCTCGTTGTGGACTATGAGGAGGAGCACCCGGTGAAAGATATCCAGGCTGGGTAGCAGATGCTCTCCACAGCGGCGGACCTGAAGTTCCTGGAGACGGAGCTCCTTGCTGCATAGATTGAGGAGGATATGTGGAGTACTGGTGTGGCGTAGACAACTGACGTTGTAAAGGGCCACCTTGTTGAGGAGGTGGACTACCAAAGTGAGAGGTTGAAGGAGACATCATTGCCCCTGGACTGTGCATACTGCCTACTGGGCTCTGTATAGCCTGTGATGCTACACTCTGCATCGGTTGTGCGGGCACAGCACTGGCGCCGGTATAGTCATAGAATGCGTTGGGCTGCCTTGGAGGTGGCTGGCCAGGATCTGTAGTAGTCATTGACTCTAGTTCAGTTAGCAAATTAGATGCTTCATTGTCTAGTATACTAGTAGCATCCGATTCAAACAGGGTGCCTATCATGTCATCAGCCATTGTTGTTGATGTGTCTTCTATCACAGCTTCTCAAATAATTTATAATGTAAGCTATAATTATGCAGGGAGTGTGGTAATTCCATTGATATAGATAATAAGGACAAGGCTTCGGTGCATTCAACCTACAATAGAACAAAGGAAGCCATTTTAATTATGTGTTTATATTAAACATTAATCCTTAGGAAACCTAATGTAAGCCAATGGGATAATGAGACACAAACAGCCATCCACAGAACGTGGCACTCCACTTGAATACAATCAACGAGTAGTAGCAGTAGTCCCACAAACCGCCTTTTTCCTATCTTACAAGTGGAACATAACAGCTAACATCTATATACTGAAGAACCTAACATTGAAGCTTGTGGTTTTTTATGATTTGTGCATCTGGTTATACCCGCAATGTTACGTTTGGTTCTACTCAGTGTAGTATCATGTAACCGCAGCTTTTACTAGACCAGTAGTACTACTCATTACGAATTGCAAAAGATCACCAAAATGACATTGTTTCTCATTAAACCAAATCCACAATTATATTGGGAAGTAACCAACTAGGAGTATCCCTTTCTCCTTCTCCAAATGTAAAAATTACCACCACGTCTGAGCCAATGATCTATACGCTATATATTAGCGATGAAAGCAACAAAACTAAAGATGGAACAGACACAACACATTTATTCAGACACTAAAAATATCCCATCACTAAACTTAAAAAGAAGGAATCATAAAGAGCACACAGAATTTGAAAAGCCAAAACTAGCCTCTTCCTTCTCAGCGCACGGAGTGTTGAATCATCTAAGACAGCTGATAATAAACCAACTGCTTTTAAAGATGGGATAAACTTTCAGAATTTAAAAAGGCTGCTTGCTATTTCACGTTGCTTATTATTTCAAGTACTACTTACTATACTTCCTCATCTATACCCTACAGAGGTGTCCTAATACATACCTTGCAGATATTTAAAGCAGTGTACAAAAATCGATTTTAACTCTATGGTTTTATAGTAACTTTACCAAATAATTTCAAATATGACATCGCATTACATTATTATGAAGGTTCGCTAGACTAATATTGCTTGAACACGTTGAGAGGTATGTGGAAATAAGATGGGAGCTCGAAACAGCATTGAGAGGGCAACTCACGAAGGGAATGGTTTATTGCATGCAAGCAGTGCGCAAAGTTGTCTGTGAGAAGAAATTGAATAAGTTCTGACATGTATGTACGGGAGAAATTACCCAGTAAATGAAACGAGAGGGTTCATGCTTTGTCAACAGCACCACTGCTATTACATAACATGACAATACGAGGAGAATACTTCGGACAAATAATATAAGCAAATTATCATCTGTAACACCTAAAGACAACAAGTAGGTGAGACACTACATGCGTGGATATCAAAAGAATCAGAGATGAGACACAAAAAAGTTTAGGGCTACTAGGCAAAATCTAGTCACTATTCATTTTACTTGGCAATTATTTTGAACTGAATTGATCTAGGAACATAGCTACTGGTCTCCTACAGCAAATAACTTGTTACTAGAACTTCAAACAAGGAATAAGTATGATACCCGTAAATATGTTCACCTAATCTATAGGCAAAATACTAGTTTAGGAAAGACAAATGCAACCATCGTTACCCTAAAGAGAAATCGCCGAGCATGCAAACAATATGTTTCAGCCGCGCTTCATGATCGTAGCATGGTAAAGAACGACAAACACAGACAAAATATTTAATCTTATCATATTTTTTATAACAAATGAATATGTGAATATCTTGATAGATTACTGGGGGAAAACTCAATACACAATTTACACCGCTGTATCAAATGTTACAGTTAAGCTAATTTTAAGATTTGTTGTCCACAAAACCGATTGCAAAAACAGTATTTTCATTTCTTTGGATTTTTTTCTCGTAGCCCAAGTGAAAGCCATTCTAACATATACTGTCTGATCTACTATATTATATGTCAATCACGCCCTAGAAGGTGAGTTTACGGTACCATAAAGGATGATGTAAAAACTAATGAATAACTAGAAGTGCCAGTATGCACAATGAATAGATAACATGTGACATTTACAAATTTAAAGCAACCGGAATTTGCAGTTGTTTTTTATATATACAAACAAAATAGCTTTGGACATCAAATATATTCAGCTGTAAAAATAAGACATAAAATACTACATAACATTTGCTTTATTTGACCGACAAATGAGATTGACAACTGATCTGCCAATTTCAAGTTTTAGTCAAAAATCCTAAACAGTTGCACTTAAATTGGCAACTCGTTTCGACAAGAAGCACTGGTAAATGTTAAAAAATAAATGATAACGGTGAAAGAATCGCATGATGGCATTATATGAACCTTTAAAAATCATTCATTATGAAGAACTTCCATACTGACAAATGTGCAAATAGCATACTATTTGGACCACTATTTACTGCTAATACCATGTTATTCCTTGAAATCAAAGTTTTACATATATATAATGATCATAAATCAACAACGCACAGTACATGTATATGACTATAATAGTTCTTGTAATAATATAAAGTTAACGCTGTTATGATATGTTGTTGTTTATCTTTTATTGTTAACATTTCTATATGTTAGAATTATACATGCTAAGAGTGGTGAGTTAAATTAAGACAATAATACGCAAACCATTTCTATTTATTGATGAGTGTTACAATACTTACAATACTTATGCTATCATATTATTATTTATTTGTATTATAATTAATAATACTTATTGTTGATTATCATATTTATTTATTACTACACTATAACAACCAAAAATAAATGTAAACAACTATCATACTGATAAGAATTATTATCCAATTCAATCATTATGGTTACATGTTTATACACAAAAAAAGTACATCACATTCCTCGCCAAACAAACCACTGTTATCGCTACCAATAGACATGTGATAAAAATTGCTAGAAATAGGAATAAAACAAACTGCTAGCACCTAGTAGTGACTACATTAAAACTTATTAGTGAGTAATAAGCCAAAAAAATTGATTCCATATGGTGATTGATAGGATGATAATGATGATAGATTGGATGGTGGTTTTCATTATCATCCTCATTATTGTTCATCATGGTTTGAAGTGCAAAAGACAGATTATTATTATTATTTTCTCCAATTAATTATGAACTATTATTATTGCATAAACATGTCTAACAAAAACATTATCAGTTATAGTAGTCTGTTATATGACTGTTTTATTATTTATGATAAAACAAACAAAAATTACCTCAATAAATGCTTTAGTTTTGTACTTGGCTATAATATTGATCAAAACTCTTTGATTTTCAATCGCTTTCACCAATTACTGAGGTCATCGTTCACCCGCTTTGTTAAAAAAAGTTCAATTTTAAAAATTTTATTAAAATTCATCTATACATGATATGGTAACAAATTTATGCTCATATGAATCAGCATTCTCTCTTCTCTGAGGAGAATTAATAACATATTTATTCCACCAGTCTAAACCATTTTTATTATTTTTTTAGTTCGGAGACCACTTTTTAGTAATGACTTTGACAGATCAACCAGTATCAAAAAAAATAACACACTAAACGTAAAACTGATAGCACAGCTGAAAAGAGGACAAAATTTTGATAAAACTAGCAAAATTTGAAGCAAAAATATGCAAAAAAGCGTTAGAACACTGCAACAACAATCTAGCACTGGCTGCACAAATTACCAAAAATTTCGGAAATTTTTTTTTCTGAAAGTAAATAATATTTTTATTACAAGCGAAAATAAAGCCGTTATTGGTACACGAATGAACTAGAAACATTTAGAGCTACATTTTGATATAAAGAACAACATCAATCAACAACTTTACAAAAATAATAAAAAAAAGTTGAAATTAATTATTTACTATCAACGCCGTTTCTAAATAATTAATTACCAGCTTACTAATCTTCAATTCCATTATCAGAGAGCTCAAACAAGCTAAGATAATAATAAACTCATTAAATCAGAAGAAAAAAATAATGTGCTTGCTCCTTTCCAGAAAAAAAACTGCTCGTCATAATGAAAAAATGACCGAAATTGAATACAGGAAGTGATAGGGTCAAGGATATTTGCAACTGTTTCCGTTTAGAAGGTCGTAGTCTTCAAACAAAAACCAGAAAATAGGCAAGACTTTGCTCTACACGATGGTATAAGAATTATTTATGTCAGTCTACACAAACTTCTGCAATAAGTTGCGAAAACCGAACAAAATAACGTCCGAGCACTGCTCGATCACGGACTTTTGGGCACATAACTCCATTCCGAGCAATGCTCGATCAAGGACTTTTATGAGTTAAAGGAAACCATAAGAGTTAATAAAATAATAATTATCATAAGTCATAATAATAATGAGGATCAATAATAATTGTTATAACTATTCAATTGTTACTTAATAAATATTATTATTATAAAACAAATGACTATTAATAATAATGATAACACAACCATATCAATTGTTACTTAATAAATATTATTATTATAAAACAAATGACTATTAATAATAATGATAACACAACCATATCTGTCATGTCTCCAGATTTGTCAGGGGCCCACCTGATTTTTATGTACTAATGTTCTCTACTCATAAAAACTGCTGAGCTCCCTAAGAACTCCTGGAATCTAAATCTCCCGAAAATCGTCTGCAAACGTAACTATGTTTTTCTATTGAGCAAAAAGTAGAATTTGAGATGGCTCAGGGTGGACATTTTTTTCACATTAAGCTTCTACACATAGCTTTAGTTTGTTCGACGCAACAATTTTTGTTCCACTTTCCACATTTAAGTCGCATTTACCTCAGGAGTTGGCTTTCTAAACTAATATTAAATTAAATAAATTATTAACTTTGCGTCTCCACAATCACTACTTCTATGCCCTTAAACCCAGTGGTGACTGTCTGGAACACCAATTCCAATAATAATACATTAGCCAGTACAGATAGATTGTTCAAATCAGGCTTGGGACATTGTATCATGGTGTAGAGAGATATCTTGCAGTCACAATACTGGTAAAATTTTGTGTGTTAATCTGGTAGTTGCTGAGAAAATGGGTTTTGAAAATTGCACTCTGTGCACCAAAATTATTTTGTTTTAGTTCTGACAGCAGATATTTTTATTTATGCCTTACCGTTGTCATAGTGAAGTGAAATCAGTGACGGGTAACCAGACGTGCTTTGCAATTCCTCAGTAGCTAGCTTCATTATAATATATATAAAAAATCAGTTTTCATTTGGAAAGGGCTACTATTAAATCTATTTTCATACCTTCAGATGTGATGGATCCATAAGAAATAACACATCAACAGGTCGGCAAGATTATGGGCCAGCAATATAACATCAACTAACACCATAAGGGCCCACGGCGCAATGGGTTATTGCTGGTCTATAATGTAATTTCAAAATAATTTTTTTTCAATTCCACAGCTATGTACGCAGTGCAATGATTGGCTAAACCTGTCTGGAAAAAAGTTTCCCCTATTCAACCCTTTTTAATCTCTGTTTCTAGTAGCCTGTGGTCCCAAGTTACTGAGTGAGTAATTCCAGATTATTTTAAAATTGATGGGGACATATTTATATATCGATGCTTTGATTTGATAAATGCTACGCTCGCAACAACATACATGACAGGTAGTAGTAGTACGAACACAACACTACACTACTACAATCCACAGGCGCCTCCAATCTACTGGCCTGGCGGTGGGGGAGGATAGTTAAACAGAGCATATGAGAAGAATGAGTGGAAGGTAAGACACTCCAAAATCCAAGGAAATGTGTTTTGTGTTATGCATAAACCAGTATTTACATTTTCTTAAATGTTTCTGTGCGTTGATTTAGACTGCTGAATGGTTTGTTTCACTTCGTAGACTGCATAAAAAGCTGTAGATGTCTTACCTGTAAGTCAAACTCGCTGGTCAAAACAATGTAAAAATTATTAAGACACTTCCTTCCATAAAGCACAAAATGTTTCTCCAAAATAAACGATAATGGAACTGTTAAAAATGGAAATCACAATGTAATTGGCCTAGTTCCATTATTTTACTCTTTTGTCAAATGTTAGCCAAAATTATTCGGGGGTGTGATATTAAACTCCTTAAAGTTTTATCTCCATTTGAATTGCAATTTTCTCTCCACAGCGAGCATATCTACTGATATTTACTCAGCTGGTAGTGTGCCTCAAGGAAGGAAGTTCTTGAACACCTTTTTTAAGTTTTCGAAAATAATTTGGTTTTTTATATCACTGGTCAGTGAGCAATTAAGCTGTCATGTTGTTGCTGATAGCATTTATTTCGTCAGTGAGACCTGGCAACTTTCTACTATTTTATAATCCTCAAGTCTGGTCACAACTGAGTAGAAAAGTGACAGTCAGCAAAGAGGGGTGGTTTTTTTAACCTTATTTTTCTTTTGTAATGTCTTACCTTTTCTCTTTCATCTCTATACACTCAAATCCACTCACCCACCCACTGCCAGGCCAGTAGATTGGAGCCGCCTGAACTAACAATAATAAATACTAAGAAAACATCAATAATAATAGTTTTAATTGATAATAAATGTTAATATTATAATTTCATATATTAATAATTATCATAATTAATAAATAAATAATAATTATTATTATTTATAATAATAAGATTAAATAATTACTTCTCCTCCTCCTTGAAGTTGCTATGCATTATTATTATTCTTCTTCTTCTGCTACCAAACTAATATTATCCCGTTGTTGTTGTTATTACAATATACAAGTATCACAGATATTAAAAGTATCAGTGTTCTTGTTGTCTATTAATAAAATCAAAGTTGATTTGAATAATAATGATTTATTATTACTTTATTATGATTATTTATTAATTAATAAATAATAATAATAATTTCTTTCATTACAATAGTCAACAACCGCTTTCTAGCGCTAGCTGTGGTGATGTAATAAATGTTTCAATTGACCAATATTATGGTTTGTACTCATACCTAACAGCATAACTTGTGATTTGTCATATCATCGGTCATATGGGAGTGTATCCATCAAATTGTGGACCACACTAATACTTACAGAATATAAGAAAAAATTTCACTGGCATCCCGCATCCGGGGATTTTGACGGTGCTCGCGATTGGCCGTTGACTTAACCTCAAAATGAGTTTCTTATGCTATAAAATTCAGTTTACAATTTAGTAAAATAATTATCCTGCTGTGTCCTATTTTTTTAAATTGCAATATGTATTACTAAATATTATAAATCAATGCATTAATTCATTACACTTTTATTCATTTTACTATAGTTCTATCAACGACACTTACAAGTGTCGTTGGTTCTATCCATAGAGGTAGGGATAGAGTAATAACTGTATTACACGTGTTGAGACTGTATCCGGGGCACTCATGTGTGGCAATAGGCTCCGCCTATTCTGGTGTATTGTTGCAACTGCTTGTATTATGTTTGTAATGAAAATAGACTTCCAAAGTCAGTTTAACAAGATTTTTTACAGATTGGCTGAAGTTTCTCAACCAAAACTTGTACTCTGATCAAGATTAGACACTCCTTGTTAACATTTAGTACATTTGGTGAAAATCAAAGCATCCATTTGGTGTATCTATATTTGATCAAACTCCATTAGTGGATGCTGACATTTTCTATTAGGAAATGATGCTGTATGCTATCTTATACTGCTAGTTAGTTATTTTTTATGCAACTGTTCCAACTTTATCAATTATTCCAACTCAATAAAACAGAAAAAGTGACAAATTTACAATATGCATAATAATACGCAATATCTGAACACTTTGACAAGCTCCATACCCGCTTCATACCATTTTGTATATAAACATAATGCATATCTGAATAGTAGAAAATGTTGTTCGCCATTATGTGAACATGTAACTAATGGAAAAGTATTTGCTTTTTACTTATCTTTCATGCTGAATGGCCAGCGACATTTCCAGGTTGAAGTATATTTCAGTATTTTATGCATAGATGTAGGGATCATGGACCTAGTGATAGAAATACTACATAAAATAGTAACTATTAGTCTATATTACATGCATTAACATTGTTTTCGGTGCGCTCATGTGTGACCATAGGCTCCGCCTATTCTGGTGTTTTATTGCCACTGTGGAGGGATTGCAAGATGTCGGTGAGATGCTATTCTATTTAAACTATAATTCTTTGGTTCTATCTATGCAAAGCCGTATATTTACGGCTTTGGTTCAATGCATAGAAATATACCTATATGGTTCTATTCATAGAAGAAAAAAGCTGATGTTTGGTTTTTTTGGCGAGCAACGATATGGTAATATTTATTATTTTATGTTCCGATTTTGCATTTACACTAGTTCCCTACTATAGAAAAAGATTAGTTTTAAAATTTTTATAAATTTTAAGAAGAAACTTCTCCAAACCTGAATTTTTTTAACTGGAAATGGAAGTAAAAAATTTTATGGTTACTTTTTTACTCTTCAGGAATAAAGTACGTTCAAAAAGTTTTTAAAGCAGTATTATTACTTTACCAATTGTTTTCTGTAATCATATTTTTCATTGACAATTTAATAACTTATTAGTAAGTACACCATATAATTTTCATCAATGTAAATTTGTCAACCGCAATTTCAATATTATCTAAAAGTAGTTTATTAGCACAATTTGTTCTTTTCATTGTTATGACCGAGAGTAACACCGGTCAAGTGTAGATGCAACCGTTTAGAAAAGGAGGGCGAGACGTAATTGCTTTAATGGCCAGGCCAATAACTGTCATAGATATTTCTTCCGGTTTCCAAGCTGCTTTTATTGTGTGTGTTATATAGTCAACCGCTAGACTGACAAACAAAACAAAAAATATTAATGCCATTTGTTGACCTATTGACCTCTATCGACGCTTTTTACCATTAATAAATTGAAGTTAGGGTCACATGGGGCCACTACCGAGGCTCTAATAGACGTTGTCTCTATAGCTTATCACTAAGACATATGGGCCCAAGCGTTGATAAATTCAAAACAATTTCGCTTGAAAATCATGAGGTTTATGATAAAAGCTATGATATGAAATGGTAACGTCAGAGATGAATGAAATACATTTTATGCATGGCCTGTGTTGAATAACTTGGCAAAACCTGGCCAACAAAATATCGGTTCTGATAGGATATACTCAAAACTCAACTGCTGATTGGTAAAACAAATCACAGAATCCATAGGCCCTGAGAAGATAACAACAATTTTGGGTGCTCATATCTACATCAACGTGTTCAGCTCAGCTAGTGACCCTGTAGGTAGCTAATACCTCAAGTGCATCCACCAATTTTGCTCTTTTTGTTTTCGGTGCAAAAACAACCGGTAGCATTTTATTTGAGGCTATTCGCAGGTTTTGATCATGATTAAAAAATTGGTAGGAGTTTTGTGATTTGACCAATATCACTCCTCGCAGTTTTAATGTTTCCAACAAAACTGTTTTTCAAGCACAAGTATTTAATTTATGTGAAGAGGGTTGTTGATGATTTCCCCCCCCCCCCCCCCCCACCCTCTGTGCATCCACCAGTTACCTATCGATTTGTCCCTACCAATCCGAAATGACGACAGGGTGTCATCCTTAACAAACAATTCCGCTCAAACTCGCTGTATTTGATGTCATAGTTAGCCATAGAATGCTTCGCAACAAAAAAGAAGGGGGGCTTCTGAATGATCGTCTCCACATAAATACTTGTGCTCAAAAAACACTTCTATTGGAAATATAGAAGCTAGAAGAGTGACATGATCGTCCAAATCGCGAAATGTCGACTGATTTTTTTATTGTGACCAAAACCTACCGATAGTCTCAGTTAAATGCTACTAATTATTTTTACACATTTAGCCTGACACGAATATAAGGAAATCCACAATCGGTAAGCAAAATTAGTAGGTAATTGGTAGATGCACACGCACAAAGTATAAAGAAAGTGAGAATTGTTGATTGGGAGTTGTACTGTATTGTTTTAAACAGAGCCAGGTATGACAACTCTTAGATAAAACTTCTCAAAGTTGTAAAACTCTTGGTTATCCTGTACCAAAAGTTGGTGGCAATATTTCAACCAAGTTTGTTGGTAACAACAGACTTGAGTGTTTTTTTTTATTGCTACATTGTTTAGCCTGAGCCTGATTAAGGCAGTGAAAGAAAACAGAGTAAAGGGTTCCCAATACTTAAAGAACTAGCAAGATATAGCCCATTATCCAAGTTGACATGCCAGCAGCAACCACAGTAAAAAGAAACCAATGAGCATCAGTAGGAGGAAAGCATATATTACAGTGTTGTAAGTAGTATGATATGAGCAGATCTCGTTGTTTGATAAAAAATATTTGTTTTCAATTCTCAGCTACTGTTATAAACTTGCATCAGTTATAATGCCTGGCCACCTGCCAATGCCATTACTATCTTATCCAATTTAATAAAATCTGTCCCTCTTTTCTAATAAAATATAGTATAATTATATAACCAGCATTTTTTTAATTATATATATTAAATTTATATCCAATTAAATCATTTAGCCGCTCTGAATTTAGAGCGAGCTGCTGACCACACAAGCTACATAAAATAATAAACAACTCTGAAACTAAATTTTTATTGAAATTGAGCAGCGTGTAATCAAAATAAAAAAAACAGTTTGTCATTCAAGCTTTTCCTAACATTTATAAGTTGATGAAAGAAGAGCAGATAGAATTAAAGAGAAATGTGATGAACTGTCAGACATATCTGTGAAACTAATGCTACACGGTTATTGTTGATAGGCTACCGAAAGTTAATCAACGAGAACTGAGTATAGGTATATAGACAGGTTGTTGATATTCACCCACACCAATACAAGACATATTCGTGTAGCTAGAATTTGAGGGGTAACTTGCGGTAAACATTAAACTTGGGATTTCACCTACTTTGATATAAAACAAAATACAGCTAGAGAAATAAAATTAACCACAAATCCACCAAAAACTGATGAACTGGGATGAGTAAAAAAATTGAAGAAAAGAGTGTCAAGTCATGCTAACACTTCAGATCTAAATTAGAGTAAAAAAATTAGCTTGAAAGAAAATGCGAGCTATGGGGAAATTAAACTAATCTTTCTGGAGCAATAACCAAGTAGGTTGAAATATTCAATGTATTTTTTATAAAATATCTTCCAAA
The DNA here is from genome assembly GCA_945261195.1 of Cryptosula pallasiana. Classification (NCBI taxonomy): domain Eukaryota; kingdom Metazoa; phylum Bryozoa; class Gymnolaemata; order Cheilostomatida; family Cryptosulidae; genus Cryptosula; species Cryptosula pallasiana. The sequence continues at coordinate 9,938,118 of OX183133.1, read as the reverse complement.
TAGTTCAGAATTGTGAGGAAAAAGTAGCAGTGTCAACAGCAACTTGGTTGAATTGTATACCAACCAGACTGGCGTACACTACTAAACATTAAATACCCAAAATCATGAGCAATAAAGAGGAAGAGCAAGCCATTGAGCAGAAGAGTATGTGAAAACAGATGAGATGGTTAGTTAGTATGCCTGCTACAGCTCCTGGAACAAACCCACCCACCCAGAAAAATCATTAGGAAAGCCCAAAAAATACCTGTCATGTTGGGTTGTGAAAAAAATGAGATACTTTGGACCTGTTGGTTCCAAAGGCCGTAGGTAGGTTTGAGAAAATAGATGGGGTGACCCTGTAGATGCGATGTACGATTATAAGTAATTTATTAGTTTAAAAAGCCAATTGTCGGGTGAATGCAAGGTAAATATGGGTTGCCATATAAAAAAATTATCATGTCGAATATGCTAAAGTTATGTATATAAGGATAGTGTGAAATTGTTGTACACTCTGAGCCCTCAAAGTCAGTGCTATTTTTGTAGGGGCCCCCTGGGCTCCAGGGAGCCTGTTCAAAAATATATGATCTGTTGAAAGGGCTCCTGGGAGCTCTCTCAAAAAATTGCCATAACACTTGACAGTTGTTGCAGCTTAAGCATGTAAAATATTTTCTATAATGTAACATATGTATGCAGTTATCTGTAAGTTTTAGTACAACTGCATGATATAGGAGTTTGATCTGACCTTCCGGGGAAGTTGATCAAATCCGTTATCAGCTCAAAGCAAAATATTTCAGTCATACTAGATGAAAGCACAACTCTTTCCACTAAGGCTGCGCTTATAGCTTATATCCAAACAACTATCGATGAGTCACCACTCACAGTTTTCTTGGATTTAATGGGGTCCCGGCAGGTTTTTCTGCAGAGCTATTACTAAAGAACCGGAAGCCCACTTTCCAAGTCGTATTTGGTCTCCGTCTCAAGCTATTTGTACGATGATCAGTCTCCATAACATCGACAAAGAAGTCATCAAGATCTCCTTCAGTTTCAATCAGTTTAGCTTTTGGATATACAGTAGCATTGTTTGATGATGAGTGAAAGTATCGGAGTTCACCATCATTTTTATTTTCTAGTATACAACCTACGCTACAGTTGACTTTTGCTCTCGAGCTCAATTGTCTCCAAACTTTTTTTAGCAATTCTAACACTCTTGAATCATGATAGTCATTTTGGTAGGTATCAGCTTGGTCTCTTGGAATCCCATCCCAAAGTCTTACATTTAAAAGTTCTATGACTTTTCCAGCTCTATGTTTCGTTTTCATAGCTCCCCAATATCTAGCTATCAAATCATCCCATTCTTCATCTTGAAAAGTTGGAGCTGTGCTATCATCAACAATACCTAGGGTTGATGCTCGGGTAGGTCTTTCAAAATTTAAATCTTCCATTTCTTCTTCTTCTTGTTCTTCCTCTTGTGCTTCTTCCTCTTCTTCTTCTTCTTCTTCTTCATTTTCTATCATTGGATCATTCTCATTTTCTTCAACTATCTCCTCCACAACCGGCTCTACATCTTGAGCTATTATGCTAGTCTTTGGTGGTGAAGGCTCAGCACCAAATCCTATTTGATTGATTGTTTCATCGGGTAAACGAAAACAAATGAGATTTTCTTCTAACCATTTCCAATTAGGGGAAATTTCAGGGTTTTTTTCTTCTACATTCTCCTCCCGATAATTTAAACTTTGTCTACAATAGAAATGTTAAGACATAATAGTTGTTCTATAAAACATTCACATACATTTTGTATGAAATGTAACAGAAGAAAAAATGACTTAAACACCATTATCAATTAATTTTTAAAATGGAATTAGGAAAAAAGGCTCAAACATTATTATTAGTTAGGTTTTTAAAAACTTACTGTGTACTATGACATGAATTCCCAACTACCTCTTTTACATTAATTCTCTGATATTCTGAGTCCTGTCTACAATAAAGAGATAATGTATTATTTTTGCTGATTCATGAGATGACTATAAAAAAAAACAGCAAAAAAAATTACTCTACTAACGTTATTAATTTATGATTTTAAAAACTTACTGCTTATCAAAGACTATTGTATTTTCAGTAGTTGCTGAAACTTGAAAAGTCGAAGGTTTGTCTTGAAAAGCATTTTCAAGTTCCATCTCCATTTCATTTTCATATTCAGCATTGCATTCATCATTCATGTATTCATTATCAGCGTTTGAAAAACTGATATCATTTTGATTTTTCATGAGCCATTCCCATTCCTTATGTATGTCTACATCAGTATCATCCTCTTCTGTTTCCATAGCACTATAATAACAATAAAATCATTACTTTTTAATAGAAGTGACAATAGCACATAAAAAGGTAAGTTAAATGTCTCAGCTAATAAATTTTACCTTGTGAATAAAACTCCTAGTAGTCAGTTGGTATATTATATAGTAGATGTTGAGGCTTCAGTTACTGTTGTTAGAACGAGTGATTTATTGTGTGAAAGCATTACTTTTTAAGTAGACAAAAAATTAAGTGAGATAATTAAGTCAGATAATTAATTAAGTCTTAAGTTCAATGAAAATTTTCAAATTCACACAGAAAAACTTTTAATAGTCAGTGGATGTAGTAGTAGATGTTGCTCCTCCAATCACTGTTGTAGAACTGGATGCTTTCTGTGTGAAAACAGTGGCTCTTAAATAGGTAAAGTTGCACTGGTTGAACTCTATGAATACCAACCTTCTTTATAATATAACTATGAATCAGAATTTTGTCCACGCGAAAACCAATGTTTTCGCGGGAATAAATAACTTATTTTCACACGAATAGAAACTGTTGCTTTCGCGGGAATACAAATTTTATTTTCACGCGGATACAATCCAATGCTTTCGCGGGAATAAATAATTTGTTTTCACGCGAATAGAAACTGTTGCTTTCGGGGAATACAAATTTTATTTTCACGCGGATACAATCCAATGCTTTCGCGGGAATAAATAATTTATTTTCACGCGAATAGAAACTGTTGCTTTCGCGGGAATACAAATTTTATTTTCACGCGGATACAATCCAATGCTTTCGCGGGAATAAATAATTTATTTTCACGCGAATAGAAACTGATGCTTTCGCGGGAATACAGATTTTATTTTCACGCGAATACAATCCAATGCTTTCGCGGGAATAAATACTTTATTTTCACGCGAATGGAAACCGTTGCTTTCGCGGGAATAAATGATTTATTTTCACGCGAATAGAAACTGTTGCTTTCGCGGGAATACAAATTGTATTTTCACGCAACTACAAACCAATGCTTTCGCGGGAATAAATACTTTATTTTCACGCGAAGGGAAACCGTTGCTTTCGCGGGAATAAATAATTTATTTTCACGCGAATAGAAACTGTTGCTTTCGCGGGAATACAAATTTTATTTTCACGCGGATACAAACCAATGCTTTCGCGGGAATAAATACTTTAGTTTCACGCGAATGGAAACCGTTGCTTTCGCGGGAATAAATAAATTATTTCCACGCGAAAGCATTGGTTTGTATTCGCGTGAAAAAAAATTTGTATTCCCGCGAAAGCATCAGTTTCTATTCGTGTGAAAACAAATTATTTATTCCCGCGAAAGCATTGGATTGTATCCGCGTGAAAATAAAATTTGTATTCCCGCGAAAGCAACAGTTTCTATTCGCGTGAAAATAAGTTATTTATTCCCGCGAAAACATTGGTTTTCGCGTGGATAAAATTCTGATTCATAGTTATATTATAAAGAAGGTCGGTATTCATAGAGTTCAACCAGTGCAACTTTAGCTATTTAAGAGCCACTGTTTTCACACAGAAAGCATCCAGTTCTACAACAGTGAGCGGAGAAGCAACATCTACTACACCTTCCATTGCAACTACTAGGAGCTATCTCTTTATAAAAGGTAAAATTTAAAAAAATTATTATTCCCTACCTAGCAAAGATCAAAATTAGTTTAGCTATAATGTAAAGTATGAAATAAATAATCTTTTAGTTCCACATTAAAAGCTGAATTATATATTATTTCTTTTTTAGAATACTATGGAGGATTTTTCTGCTTCTTACACGGATTTAAAGTCAGTCGAAAACAAACAAAAAACATTCAAAACACCCTCCAAAAGAAAAAACTCTAACTCTGTCACAAAAGAAGCAACAATAAAGAGACGAGCTCTTCCAAAACTGGTTTTACCCACAACATCAAACAATATGGAACAAAAAGAATCGCTCACTGATGCTGACAGAGCTCTCAAGATGGCCAAATCTCTCCAAAAATGGAAGGCATGTGATTTGAAAAAGATTGGAGGGTTTCTTACACTAGCATCACTTCCTGTTCCATCAGTTTTGCAAATCGTTTCTATTGAACAGAGTACTGGTGCATACGGAAATTACTACATTCTCACATATCTTGATAATTCAACTGGAGCGAGTTTTCAAAAAGTTGTTTGCCCAAGTAGAGTAGTTGAAAGCTTCAATGTTGATAACTACCCATTACCTTTCAACATTTTGTACTTGGGTGAGATGGAAAATTCAAAAAAACCAGAGACTACTTACTACAATGTTAAACGTATCAGCACAAAACGCTTAACCACAATGGAAGCTACTGCTGAAGCTGAAAAACTGAGAAAAATGAGTGAAGAAGAACTCAAACTCGCTTACGACATCGAGTATCTCAGCAATTTCAAAGATTGTTCCATTTTTGCTTACATCGAAGTTGTAGAAAGATTCATTCCTTTCCGATTCAATGGAGAAGAATCCATTGTAAATTGCATTCGCTATGTCGCTGAAAAGAATGGAAAAAGAGAGACGAGAACACTTTTACTACCGATCAGATACAACGAGGAAGCTAAAAGATGTGCACCTGGTGTGATGATTTACAAAGGAAAAAAACAGAGTAAGAATGGAAATCCTATTCCATACCACAATGTTGTCTTCATTTCTTCAACCAACGCTAGTGATTGGGAGCAATATTGCACACAAACAAATTCCAATGAGGTGCTAACAAAAACGAATAATGAGGATGAAGTTCTTAAGGAATTTCTAGAAAACGAATTACAAGATTTTGATGAACAGCTTGGTGTTGATGGTATGTAAACTCAATATCAAATGCTGACAACAGGTAGTCTCAAGCGGATAATGAATGTATAAAAAAACCTGTGTATTAATTGACACTACAAGTTGTACTATTTTGTATTACTTACTATTTACCTGATTGACATTACAAGTTGTACTGTTTTGTATTACTTACTATTTAGTGACTCTAACTATATTATATGGAGAGATTTTCCCTACTTATTATACAATAAAATGTATATAATCATATATTGTTTCATAGAAAAGTCTAAAGGTTCTCAAGTGATTGACTCACCAAAAGTTCCGGTTTGCAAAACATTTGAAGATCTTCCTATCCCAAGCATTATACGAGTGACTGGTGTGATACATCCATCAAGTAAGGAGAAGTGTAGATATTCTCAAGTTTGCTACCATGATCCTTCAGATATAAATGAACTTGAACCCAAAATACTTTTTTGTCCAGTTGAAATAGCTAAAAACTTCAGCTGTGATGATTACCCCCCTCCGTTTAACGTTGTATATTTGGGTAGAAAGGGAAAACCGAAAAATAAAAGTGTTCTTTGGTATGATGTCAGACGTGTTACCACACCTCATTTGAGGATTTTTTAAGATGCGACGTAAAGGAAAAGACTTTGCATTGATTATCATTACAAGACCTGGTGCTTTGTATTACTTAGTCTTTACTGGCTCTAGCTATATTATATGGGAAGATTTACCCCTGCTTATTATGTAATAAATGTATATAATTATGTAAAAAATTATCAAAACTTGAATGCCATACATTCAAAATCTATATACCATATAAGTTCAAATTAAGTAAAAAAATAATCAAAACTCAAATGCCACTCAAATGCCACTCAAGTACCCCTCAAATAAACTCGGCTTCAAATTAAGTAAAAAAATAATCAAAACTCAAATGCCACTCAAATGCCACTCAAATGAAATACAATATAAACTCGGCGAATTCACCCAACGTCGTAACTCATTGCATAACCCCCAAGATCAAATCCACAAAAAAACACTTGGTAGGGAGATCTGCTCATGTATTACTACTAATAGTATATTCACTAAGTAGCATGTCTCCCTTCTGCTGGAAACCATCTCAGCAAATCTATTTATATATATTATGGGTCCACCTTTGGAATTATTTGTGCCAACAACATATGTCACATCATGGCTCTGAAGTAGACGGCATAGTGCGATAGATGACAATTCTAAGGGAGAAAAATCTAAGCAGCACAAGCTCCGTGAAAAATATCCAATATGGTAAATAGTGAGAGCTAGTGAGTAGTCAAGCTGGTTGAGACGAGGTTTGATGACTTATTTATAACTCTTTCATTAAATTAGATATGTACATGTAACACGTATGGGTATATACGCGTATGTAACACGTATGGGTATATACGTACATGTAACACGTATGGGTATATATGTACATGTAACACGTATGGGTATATACGTACATGTAACACGTATGGGTATATACGTACATGTAACACGTATGGGTATATACGTACATGTAACACGTATGGGTATATACGTACATGTAACATGTATGGGTATAGACGTACATGTAACACGTATGGGTATATACGTACATGTAACACGTATGGGTATATACGTACATGTAACACGTATGGGTATATACGTACATGTAACACGTATGGGTATATACGTACATGTAACACGTATGGGTATATACGTACATGTAACACGTATGGGTATATACGTACATGTAACACGTATGGGTATATACGTACATGTAACACGTATGGGTATATACGTACATGTAACACGTATGGGTATATACGTGTTTGTGATATATAGGACAGATGGTGTTAATTATGGCCATTCAGGATTATCTACAGCTTGTTAGTAGCCAGTTATATATTTTGTAGATTTTTCTCAAAATTGTTTTATTTTCATTATATTCCCATTCCTGTGTGTATGTAGTATATAATAAACATAGATTTACTATAAACAAGTAAAACCCAAGACTACATATTTTAACCGATCACTTCTACATGTATTGGATTGGAAGTTTTGTTGCCTCCATAACCATGCTAAAGTAGGGAGCCCTCAAAACTTTTGTTACAAAAATAGCACTGCTCAAAGTTTAGTTTTTGCTCAATGGAGAAGTACAAATAAAGTTTGTAGGAGGTTTTTGGAAGGATATTCAAATCTCAGGAGTTTTCAGGAAACTCAGCAGTTTTCAGGAGCTAGAGTAAAAAAAATTTGTACCTAAAAATCAAGTGGGTCCCTGACAAATCAAAAGACTTGACTAGTATGCCCAAAAAGAAGTTCGAAAAATAACCAATGGTCGAAATCTCACTAGAAGACATAAAAAATTAGCCTTAAATTAGCTTGGTGTGTAGAGATAGCCAGTCTGAACTTGTGCCATAACACTCAAGTGTGAATGCCAAATGATTAGATTAGCTTGTAGTTCCATTCCATATTAATTGAGCGACTTACCTCTACAGAGTGCAACTTCCTTGTCTTCTACAACATGACTTGTTCATTAATTAGCTTAAAAATAAGTTTGAGGAATAAAATTCATACACTCCTGTCGCTTCCTTGATCACATGTTTTTTCACTGTTTTGTATGGCATAACGCCAAGTGAATCAGACAAAGTCATTAAAATGAGCTTGATATTACTAGAGTTGTATTACTATTTCAACCAATGATTTCAAATACTTGAGAGTTGTCACATCTTGTATTCATCAATTTGCCCAAGAATTTTGATGAGCACAAGGCTTGACGACTCCCGAATGGTCAAAATGACAATCAGGTAGATGCACAAACGTGGAATACATTGCAAAGGCTCAATTTAAAAATAATTGCAATTTTATTGCAGCTGAAATATTATGTATCGTATCAAATGATTTATCTAATAGAGCGTAAAAAGAGCAACAACAGCAAAAAAAACATAAAATCATTCGGTGTATGATTGTCTTCAAAATCGTGTAGATATTTGTAATATCCCGTAATAAAATATAATTTAATAAGAAATGGCATTTTGATTGGCCAAAATCCATTGTAAAAATATGTAAGCAACATAGAGCCCATACAATGGTAGCTGTAAGTCATGAAAAACATTGCATCCTATGTATGGGTGTGTGTAAAAATATGTACATGTACTTCAGCAGTATAATGGAATGTGCTAGAATATTCAAGCAGATTTATAATGCGGAGCTTGTATAGATATATATGTACATGAAAAAAATCGTATAAGAAGACGAGACTGTTTCAACAACTACAGCTTTTTGCTTTTTTCTTCTTTTTCCCTTCGAGATCTGTCACCGGGGGCATTCGGCCCACTTTAATTCCATTGAACTGTAACAAAACAAGTAAAATATGACAAAAATGTAATCAAAAACAGTTTAATTAATTTGGATAACAGACATGATGGTACAAGGTTAGTGAACTATGGTGATTCAAAGAGCCACTTGAAAGTGCAAAGACTGCTGTAAACAAAGTCTTCAATAAAAAACAAAAACAAAATAAATAAGTTTTGAAACTGTTTTATTTCAATTATTAGTCATAGACGTAGCAGTAGCATTAGTGATTAGATTGGTTTACCATAGACTTCTGATTGTGGTAGCAAAAGGCTAGCCATAGTTAGATATGTATTCTAAGGGTTTGCTCATCAACGCCGGCATTTTTAATGTTTGGTGACTTCATGAGGTCCATGGATGACTTTCCAATAAATGATATACCTTTGCCAGGAGAAGATAAATTCTGACCATAATTTGGAGAATAGACAGTGTATGTCGTCTGGGTGTTACTTCCAATGGCTGGTGGAGGGGATTTTAGGATTGGTAATTGGAGGGCTCATATAGAGGGAGGGGGTTATGATGGGGGAAGGGGGAGGTGGGGTTTACAGAGGGGGGAGGGGTTTACAGAGGGGGGAGGGGTTTATGGAGGGGGAGGAGTTTATGGAGGGGGAGAGAGAGTGGGAGTGGCAGAGGGAGAGAGAGAAGAAAAAAGGGTCACCTGGCTGGAAATAATTTTGAAGTCGTTTCGCAATCAGTAAGAACTAAAATTTATGAACTTAGTTTTTTGAGAAGTATCATAAGTAATATAGTGGCTGCAGAACCATCATATTATTGCATATGAGTTAGTTATATCACCAGCTAGTCAAATGGTTGCAGTATGTAGCAGTGCATTGATACATATGGCTCTTTACAAGGAATACCCAACGCAGCATATGCTGCTCATGATTATTCAAACGAAAGAAAGAGAGATGATAATAAAAATCAGCTGGAAAAATCATTTACGTAACAGCAGAGGGTTGAAAGGTTTTGCACATTCCATTATAATAATTATTATGTCACTTTGTCATGTGGTACTGGGTTGATTGATTCAACCATGATGGATGATTATCAGCTGACATAACACGTGTGTGGGCTAGGGTACAGCAATGTACAAGACTTGGTATTGATTACTGAAATAAATTAAAACAATCTGCATTAATTGATTGCAACCACTTTGATCTAGTATTTACTGCCTTCATCATGACTTTATATATAATAAAAAACACGGAAAAAAAATTTTAAAATAAAATTTCCTACACAGGCATTGAACTCACAACCTTTAGTACACCAACAATATGGCAGTTGGCATAATAGCCGTTCAACATATTATTATTGTATGGATCAATTCGGAGGTGTCTGATGATTTCCATATGCTATTGGCAGGAGCTAATTTATGGAAAGTTCTGGGCCATAATACTCATAGATTTACTTTGGCAGCGTACCATCAATACTTGAATTATAATTGTATAACCAAGTCATTTGGTTATTATCACTTTATATGGTTCTGATAACGTTTTATGATGTTCACATCTACAGCACTTCCTGTAGCTGCAAATAAAAGGTCACATGACTACATCTACTGCTAATGCTCACCTCTGGTTTAGGCACAATACTTCCAATTTTGATACAATTGTAGATTTCTTGTGAAACGAGCTCAAATATTCCCTGTACATTGTTGCATCGTTCAGCAGACGTCTCAAGATAAGACATGTGATGCCTCTTAGCTAATAGCTCACCCTCTTTTTGACTCACCACTCTATCATCTGTCAAATCGCTAAAAATAAAGAAATTGGTGCTGTTAGATTTACTTGTACTACCTATTTTGGCAGAGTTCGCATAAACAGATGATTAGATTCAATGTTCTTTTACAAAATTAAATTTTTTTGTCTTCTCTGGATTGAACCGACCACAATAATATCAGAGTTTGGTCATATCATATTTGCTGTTTTTGCTGCCTGGCATCGCTGACATCACACATACCATTTGTTGGCAACAAGCACTAGAACCATGTTGCTGTTGGTGCAGTTATTTTTCAGATCTTCTAACCACAAACTCACTCCGTCATACGTTGATCGTCTGGTGATGTCGTATATAACAATGGCGCACGACGCTCCTCTGTAGTATATCCTTGTAACTGATCGATACGCTTCTTGTCCAGCCTGTAAAAGATGACGAATATTGAAATCACACACTATTTTTTATATTTAGTTTTGTTTAGTTGCATGTTAGACTCAAAGCCAGTATTTTTGGCAAAGAATTCAAAAATTGGCTGATAACTTTCACTGCAATAAGTAAGAGTCACGCGTTGACAATTGGCATTTAGAAGTTTGCCAAAAACTTGTTGTGGAAAAGCGCATTACTTACAGTGTCCCATATTGACAGCTGGATCTTTCTGTTGTTGACAGTCAAGCTCTTAGCATGATATATTCCCTCTAACAATTATGGAATACATTAAAAGTTTGTGAATATCACAAGGTCATACAAATGTCACATATTGAAAAGGTACATTAATTTTTTGTGCCAATAATTATACATTGCTGAAAAAGTATCGCAAAGTCCATTGCTTAATACTCATAGTCATAGCTAAATACTCATTGCTGAATGCTCATTGCTAATTGGTAGTAAGATGCTTACCAACTGTAGGAGTTGTCTTCAATGCATGCTTGTCATGCTCCATCTTTTGCAGCAAACTTGTTTTTCCAACTCCTGAATTGAAACAATTTTTTAATTTGGTCAAATTAAGTATGGAGTAACATTAGATACATGATGTTGAGCGTCCATCGCTGCAGGCAAGCGAAATTATCTCCAACTTACCAGAATCTCCAAGCACGATGCATTTTATAGAGTAGTCATATTCAGATAAAGTTTTTCTCAAGCTCGTTGTTCTGTTTATAGTTTTGTTTCTGGTAGACATGTTGGTTGTGGATACAAGGCTACAGCTGTTCAAGTTAAGACAAAGAAATAGTGCTATGTGCAGGAGCTGATGATATAGACTTGTTCACCTCTTCGAATAGATAAGCACAATGGCTCACTTGAAACGTGTTTGATAAGTGAGTCACAAGTAAGGAACCACTGTTGATAAATGAATTCGTCATCGTCATCATTCCGCAGCCAAATTAATGTATGTGAAACTTGATCTTTGGTTTATGATGATTAGCCTTGGATTGTAGATGGAACGACCCCAACCTTCGTGATACATTTAAATTAGGCTACGGTTGCGTAACATAGAAGAGCATCCAATGAGGGTGCACTTGAAGCTTATAAGTCAAATGTGCGTACAGTCTACCATTTGAACTAGCTAGCTGACTTGGAGAAGTGATGTAAGCGTTGAATGAATGGGAAGAGTTGTATGCAGTATTATAAGAGCAGCAATAACAGAGTAAAAGTTCACTGACAATAAAAAGGAAGTTCCACAGGCACTTCCTCACCAGGCACATAACATCGATGTCTGTGATACACATCGACAAACTGTGACGCATGCAGAATCCTTTTTAGCCGCAAATAAATGTTTCACCAACAAGATCAACCATTGAATTCACTGTTTTTCGATTGCTTCATAAAACAAATATATGAAGTTGTCCCCTCACTGTGTGCACAACTCCGATGATAGCCAAAGAATGGCATCAAGATTCGAGAAGATAAAACAGGAAGTTGGTGCATTATGGGTGATTATTTACGGATAATAATAAGGAAATCTTAGCACAATAAGAGAAATAGATCGTACAAAGTTTAACAAACGTGGTAAAACATGCAACATAATATTTCTGTCACTCTCCAAGGCGAGCTACAAACGTACATTAGACCAAAACGATACCACTGCATAATATATATATGTATATTACATATCTGTATACGTGTATGTGTGTGCTTCACGCCCATAAATCACAGAGAGACAACTATTTGAGATAAAATGTGGTCGCATTCATTGTTCAAGCAAACGGGACCAAAGCGAACATAGACAAAATATTTGCCACAACAATCAATTTAAATGGAATGGCTATACAATAACAGTTAAATACAATATTATGTAGCTATCTGTGCGCTGGCAGCTCTCATCCAGGTGTTTTTACCAACATCGCCATACAATAGTAGTTACGTATGTTGTTTGTATTTTGCAATCCCACATCCAGTATTATATCAGCTACAAAATACAATAAACAACAAACTGAGTTATGTAATATTGTACTGAGTTATGTAATATTGTATTCAGTTTTAGTCGATTTCTTCCATTAGCCTTGCAGTGATTTCAACACAAATTCGACTATTATTTGAATAAAAAATGCTTTTGTCGACAACGAAACCAATCTACGGACGTTGTAGAGAAAGGAGTGTGGCATTTTTGAAAATATTTTTTTTTAAAAAAAATGCAATTTTGTTTTCTCAGAATGGCAATTTTAAATTTGAGTTTCACTAAAATTGTGAACTTTATGAAATATTTGTTCACAAACATAAACGATTAATATCAATTATCATTAAAAAAAGTAAACACAATAAGTATGTTGCTGAACTGGGCAACATTCTGTTTTCAAACCAAAAAAAAGTTGACAATCGAAAATTATGCTCATTCTGGAATCGACATTTTTGAAAAACAAAGCAATGGATTCGTGTAGGAAAGGTTACTCACTGGGGATGAGGAAAGCCCACAAAAGACTAGAGTTTGTTGTTCTAGCAGCAACCGCCTCCACTGCTACCAGAGCTGCCAGACTGTCCTGAAGCACCCCCTGCAGGTGGTGCATGCTGAGGTCCCAGCTTTATTCCATTTGCCTAAACCAAAGATAATATAGCTGTTGCATTATGAGCTAGCAACTGAAGGCAAGACATGTGATTGGTCAGGATTTCTGAGGTGAAATGACTAAGAAATGTGGAGTGCATGGAGTGTTGAGGGAAATGAAGGAGATGAGTCATTGGTGAGTGGCAGCGAAAGGCTTGTAGCCATGGCAAGAGTGGTGATCTTTCGGCATGAGTCAAGCCAAATATTGGAAGAAATCCAAAATGTCAGTACTTTTAGAACAGGTATGGATAAATAAAGACCAAGCACAGTACATTATGCAATAGGGCATGATGCAGGTACAGCTCTCCTGCGCTACATCAATGGGACCACATTGTTGTATTGACTTACAAGTATATACTTTGGATTAGTGATCCATCGATTGCTTGCATGTGTGCACAAAATGGAATGTGTGTGTGTGTAGCGGCCATGTTATCTAATGGTAGCAGCTGTGTGACAATCAGACAGAGATAGTCTACTATTAATGGAGACCAGCCGATTTCAGCGCTAATTTAATGCAATAGGAAGTGTTGTTGCTAACATACTACAATAACATTAAGATTAACAGAAATCAACAAATTTTATCTTTTCTTTTGCGTTGGAGTTTTGTCACTGATATATTGGGATGGCATGAATTTCAGTGTCTTTTATAGCTCTCCAAGTGGTTTTGGCACGTTAAACGAAGAACATTAACCCAAGTAATAATTTTTTTACAAGCACTAACAATACTGACTATAGATCCCTATACAAGATATAGAGGGAACTGATAGGAGTTATCTCCCAACCGGATAACGGAACTTCTTTACATCTAGCAGCCATTTATTATTATTTATTTAATTATTGTGTGTTCTCATCAGGGGTTAACACTATTTATCTCATTTTAATATTTAACAATTTTTATCCAAGCACAAGCTTGATAAAATTTGTGATTAGAAAATTACAAATTTTACTCAACAACCGTAAGATAATTAATTTTTTTATTTCAATTAATTATTATCATCATTTATAACGACAAAATCAAAAAAATTAATAATCAATTAATCTGAAAAGGGGGAGGGGGAGGGGGGTGGGTCACCTCACGTTTGGTACACTTGGTGATTGTCATAAGGGTTGGTTATTATTATTACTAGTCAGTTACTAGAGTTATGGAATCCGCGACTAACGATTTATGAGCAGTAGAAAAGGATGGGGTGTATAATACTGCCGATGCGCCGCTTACATAAAACATTGTAGTACATCGCCACTGTGGAAAAGCAGGCTGCAACAGGGGCGCACTGTATTTGATTTATGTTGGCAAACTTAATTAAACCCGGCTCTACCACGTATTACTTAAGAGCATCATTATTCAATTAATTTTTTTACAAGTGAATAAACCAAAATCGTTTTTGAAATAATTTTCAAGGGCTATATTGATTCCTTGAGTTTTCCAATGACCTCGTTTTAGTCATATCAATCGCTTAAAATGTCTCAAATCAGGAAAGTCAAGCGGGTGGTGATTTTTAATGTTAAATTCTATTAGCAACTGAACTGCTTGCGGTTGCATCTACAAAGAACTGTTCAGGCAATAAAACCTATGCTAGCTAGTGCAGAGACAGAGGGAAGACAACTCCCCATGGTAAACTACTAGATCACAAGAACAATACAGTGTTTAGCATAACAAGGTCGTCTCTGTATATTATTCTTGCTTTTCGTAATTCATGAAATATATTTCGACTAAGTATTCTGCATACAAATTGGGTATGTTACAATTACACCAACTACTGTTCACTCGCTAAGGGTGCTTGTGACAATGCTTTACATAAACATGATAATTGAATCAGATCCATTTCGCTGGAGATCACATTCCTTTGATAGACGACTCAGATATGATTGCAGATGGAGATACTGCTTTGTTGACAGGTAAGGGAGTTGTGCCTCCCTGTAACCTTTTGATACTGCTGTGTTGGCAGTTAAGGGAGTTGTGCCTCCCTGTAACCTTTTGATACTGCTGTGTTGGCAGTTAAGGGAGTTGTGCCTCCCTGTAACCTTTTGATACTGCTGTGTTGGCAGTTAAGGGAGTTGTGCCTCCCTGTAACCTTTTGATACCGCTGTGTTGGCAGTTAAGGGAGTTGTGCCTCCCTGTAACCTTTTGATGCTGCTGTGTTGGCAGTTAAGGGAGTTGTGCCTCCCTGTAACCTTTTGATACTGCTGTGTTGGCAGTTAAGGGAGTTGTGCCTCCCTGTAACCTTTTGATGCTGCTGTGTTGGCAGTTAAGGGAGTTGTGCCTCCCTGTAACCTTTTGATACTGCTGTGTTGGCAGTTAAGGGAGTTGTGCCTCCCTGTAACCTTTTGATGCTGCTGTGTTGGCAGTTAAGGGAGTTGTGCCTCCCTGTAACCTTTTGATACTGCTGTCATCATTTGATCAAACTTTAATAATTACTTTTGTTGCTCGAGCAACGGGCCACCATTTAAAACAATAACAACTTTAGTTTTTATTACTCAACAATTTTCTGGGACAACCACAATATCACTAAAAGTTAGCTTTGATTATGAATTATATAGAAGGGTACATCACTAACTAACTAGAGCTGTTGGTAACTATTTACAGCTTCCATCAGCTAATCCAAAATTTGGCAACAGCTTTTAGAGAGTTACTCTCTCCTCCAATACATTTCAATGAGGCGAATGAATTTATTGTCAAAAATGTGATTATACAGCATTGCTTTGTCCATGTTACTATTTTTATTAATTATTTACGATGGAATGTTGCTATGAATGGAGGTAAATTGACACTTGGCTCATCATAGGCTAATATATGGTAAAGGATTTTACCTACTGTTAGTAAATTGTCTATTTTACGCAGCCGACCATTAGTAATCTTATTATAGAGTTTTTATTAACTTTGTTACTCTTCTGTTAGCTGTAATGATAAGTAGCAATTTTACGTACCAACAGTATCATCAAGTGATATACAATTTTAAATAATTGACAAAAATAAATTTACGGTGGCTGCTGCTACAGCAATTAAATTGGTAATTAACATGTCATATAAATCACCGTAGTGACAAGACACTACAAGAGGAAACAACTCCAAACACATGATGATAGCTGAGGCTGAGGCACTACAACATAACTGGATTGAAAATCGCAGCTTTTTAAACATGGCAGCTCTAAATTTTTAATCCATCAAAATTCCTTTTTCGCTGATCAACTGTTTCAGTTAAGATATAAATAATGACAGATTACATACATACAAAATATAAAATAATTTAATTTATTTTTAGCAAAAAAAATAAATAATTAACTGGAAAATAAAACAAAAGAAAATAAATAATTAACTGGAAAATAAAACGAATGTAATTGTGTTGTTCAATTTAGTCAGTTAAAATACTGACACCAATGTAAAATCATAATGTAATACTGTTTAATGTTTGGTTATTTCATTTTTTTTATATTTAATAATATTTTACCAACTTATAACTATTTAACCGTTGATTAACATCAATGCATTTAGAATATCCTCCTAAATACAAGAAATGGAAAATATAACAAAGATAATCATGTCACACTTTTAAGAAATATAAGAGCTTGCCTCACTGAAATTATTATCAAGATAAAATAACTCTAAAACTGTGTCGCATCTGCAGTGATATGTGACGGCCTTTTTCATGAAATAAAACTAGCCACAAACGGGTATTATCAAGTAGCTTACCAAACACTCAGCCAGCCCGACATATCCTAGGAAAACATGAGCAACCAACCCGACATATCCTTGGATGACCCTAGCATAACGAGTTATTCTTCAAAGCAATAAAATTACTGTCAGAAAAACTTTAGTAATGAAATAAACGAATGCTAAATTAAATTTAAAATGCAAAATCTGGCATTAAGAAAATGATAATAAATATAATAATATATTTTATTGTAACAGTTTGGTAACACCGATGTGCCTCACAATAGCAGGGAGTAACAGAGTGATATCACATGCATCAAGAAGACATACTATTATTTTAGTGCAACTATATGCATAAATAGTCCTGAAAAAACTTCTAAACGCGCCTGCAAACACATGTCCAAACAAGCATGAAACGACAGCCTAGATGCCTGGCCAATATGGAAAAAATACATGTCTGAACTCGCCTGCAAAAAAACATGTCTGAACTCGTCTGCAAAAAAACACATCTGAACTCGCCTGCAAAAACGTCTAAATTTGCCTCCAAAAAAACGTTTCAACTCGCCTGCAAAACCCTGTCTGAACTCGCCTACAAAACCATGTCTAAACTCGCCTGCAAAAGCATGTCTGAACTTGCCTACCAAAGCATGTCGGGACAAGTCTAGCCACACACCAATCCACAACAGTACAAAAGCCAACAGTGCGTACATTACCTCATTGTTTATATCAAACACTCCATCTTGGATCTTTTGATAAATCTCCTTAGCAGTGTTAATAAATGCATCTTCTACATTACTTGCTGTCTTAGCTGATGTTTCCATGAATATAAGCCCGTGTTCCCTCGCAAAAGCCTCTCCCTCCTCCTTTGATACATCTCGTCTTGCTTCAAGGTCACTGAACAAACCAAATGAAGGTCATAGGAAAGGAAAGTGTGTCTCTCGCTACCTATTCCAGTATATATAATGGCAACATCATATAGATATTCTTGACAGCTCCCAGCAATTCGTTGTGAATAAATGAATTGATAATGGAACACTTTGGTGAATAGTATGGTGATGTACCCTTCATCCAGCATCTACTTACTGTATTGGCTTATTGTGGGTATTGATAAAACTATAAACTGGCTTTTTGATATTTGGGGAACCAGAGAAGTTGCAATGCCAGTATTGAGAAGTCGTCGGCTCATCAAAAATGCCCCAAATCATGAGAAAGCAACTCCAAAAAAATATCCAATTTATAAAAATGCGAAAAAGTATTTCAAAACTGGTCAATTAACTTTCACTCGAGTTTTAAATGTGAAATAAAAATATAGCCGGAGAGGCAAAAAAATGCAGTTGCCGCCTAGACTAAGGTAAACAGGTACAGATAGCAACAAATACTTAAACTTTTAAGGCTAAAAGGAGCCATTTTCATCGCTCGGCCATCGAAACGATTGACAAACTTGCAAAGAACCATCAAACAATAGTTTTAGCTCAACTTTCAAACACCATAAGACTTTAATTGCTAATGCTAAACAAGAATATTCAAATGTTGACTACCAGGAAACAAAGAAGCCATAACAGTACCGAATAACATAGAGAGGACAACTGCTGAACATATTGGCAAAGGAAAAGAACAAAAAATGGGATCATTATAATATCATGTTTGCAGTAGGCAAAATCGATTATTAAGGTGAGTCAGATAATAAATTGTGCAGGTAAAGAGACTGCTCAACTGCTGCCAATGATAAGGTCAAGGTCGCTTTACCTTTTATTGCCGATGAGCATGATGACCATGTTTGAGTTGGAGTGTTGCCTGGCATCCTCGAGCCATGTCGTAAGATGGTTGAAGGTGTCCCGTCTGGTGATGTCATACACTAGCAGCGCCCCAGCAGCTCCTCTGTAGTACGAGCGAGTTATGGACCTGAATGACTCCTGGCCAGCCTGGTGGGTGAAGTGTAGGAGGCATTGTTAGTGGTAGGAGAGCACTCTCTATTACCTCTACCTTACTACTGCCTCTACCTTACTACCGCCTCTACCTTACTACTACCTCTACCTTACTACTAGCTCTACCTTACTACTACCTCTACCTTACTACTACCTCTACCTCACTACAACCTCTACCTTACTACTACCTCTACCTTACTACTACCTCTACCTTACTACTACCTCTACCTTACCACTACCTCTGCCTTACTACAGCCTTTACCTTACTACTACCTCTACCTTACTGCTACCTCTACCTTACTACTACCTCTACCTTACTACTACCTCTACCTTACTACTACCTCTACCTTACTACTACCTCTGCCTTACTACAGCCTTTACCTTACTACAGCCTCTACCTTACTACTACCTCTACCTTACTACTACCTCTACCTTACTACTACCTCTGCCTTACTACAGCCTTTACCTTACTACTACCTCTACCTTACTGCTACCTCTACCTTACTACTACCTCTACCTTACTACTACCTCTACCTTACTACTACCTCTACCTTACTACTACCTCTACCTTACTACTACCTCTACCTTACTACTACCTCTACCTTACTACTTACTACCTCTACCTTACTACTACCTCTACCTTACTACTACCTCTACCTTACTACTACTTCTACCTTACTACTACCTCTACCTTACTACTACCTCTGCCTTACTACAGCCTTTACCTTACTACAGCCTCTACCTTACTACTACCTCTACCTTACTACTACCTCTACCTTACTACTACCTCTGCCTTACTACAGCCTTTACCTTACTACTACCTCTACCTTACTGCTACCTCTACCTTACTACTACCTCTACCTTACTACTACCTCTACCTTACTACTACCTCTACCTTACTACTACCTTATTACTACTACCTCTACCTTACTACTACCTATATCTTACTACTACCTCTACCTTACTACTACCTCAACCTTACTACTACCTCTACCTTACTACTACCTCTACCTTACTACTACCTTATTACTACTACCTTTACTATTACTATTACCATCTCTCCTACTATCACTACAATTACTACCACTACTCCTACTAAACTACTGAAAATAGTACCACTAGAAATATCAGCATTAGACTAATGCTGATATTTCTACAAACTACCATCACACCTACCTGCTGTTTCTACTATTATTAATGCACGCTAAATATACAATGACTCCACACTGCCAGCTCCATAAACGGTTATAACCACATATATATATATATATCTGTTGTGTACACAAGACATTGCTACCAAAGAGTGGTACAGAGAGAAGAGTTATTGCAGCTACTCACTGTGTCCCAAATTTGTAACTTTATCTGCTTGCCATCAATGTTGATCATACGAGCACCGAACTCTACTCCTACAACAGTACAACATGGGGCATTTAGCAGGCAGCAGTAATAGAAGCAGCAAGCAATAGGTCACCAAGTATGACTAAAAGACTCATGCCACAGGCAAGACTTGTCATGTGAAGTAAATACAGCAGATATGTTTCTGCTAACCATTATCTCTTTGTGAATTACTTCTGGCAGTTTTATATCTGACTCGCTGAGATGGATCAAGCCACAGTGCTATATCTAGTTATGCAATAATTATTTGTTATATAAAAGCTGTGCGAGGAAATGTTTACCTAAACCTAAACATTTCAAACACTTGTTTATCAAAAATAATATTTTAGTTCACCCAAATGAAAGTTAAAAGGAGATGATAAATAATAAGAAAAATAAACTATTTAGAAGAGAACAGTCGCCAAGACGACTAAAACATTTAGTAAAAAGCCTGCTGCAGAGAAGACTGTCTCCATTCACATATTTAGTAACAAGTGTACAAATGGCCAGAGCATCTGTCAACAAAGGTCATCAAATCTGGAGTGAAGCTGATTGGTGGTGTGTTATATATCATTATACCAGCGCTCAACTGCCAAACGCTTATAATAGTGATATTACAATACACAAATTCGTCAGAGAGTAAATATTTAAGAAACTTTGGCAAAAGATGGTAGATGTTGAGTGAACAATAAGAATTGACCAAAGGTACTACAATTACACCAAGTAATTCACTGACTGGCAATTAACATTCACCAATTCCTCATTAACCCAGTGTACTACTGCACTAGTAATTATTTAGTATGTAGCCAAGAGAATGTAGAAAGCATTCACAACAACAACAACACAAACAAAGAAATCTAAACATGTGACATATGACTGATAATGGACTTTCCACTGATGGTGATTAGCACTGAATACAACAATATAGCAGCTTAGTAATCACCACGTGATGCTTAGTGAGTGGTCTAGTGAACAAGCGTGTCAATCAGCTAGCTAGTAATGCTACTAACCAAGAGCAAGGCAGGCAAACTCACTCACCTATAGTCAAATCATGTACAGGTTGAAATCTCTTGTCTGTGAACTGCAAGAGGAGGCAGGACTTGCCGACACCTAAAATACACAAGTCACAGGCTTTCAACTCTCTCCCATTCGAATGAATACAAAGAAACACAATATCTCAATGACTCAATTACACAAGAGAAAATGTACAAAGGACAGTAATCGCACGTAAACACGCTGTAACCTGCTCAAGCTGTCTGCACAATTTGAGAATATATAGAACAATATTGTACATGCAACGGAGATACCTTTGTTAATTATGATGGATATTTAAATGGATCAGCTGGGAATTGGCATAGCCAATCAGATAGCACCAGAGCCCATTGACAGCTGACAAATTCATCAAGATTTGTATGTAAAATGGGTGAACCAAAAAACTCAATATATTGTTACAAATACTAATACAGGATTATGTGAAGCATGCCAATAGAGATCTGGTAGAAGTTACTTCCCAACTTTTGATGTAACCAGACATTCAAACTATTGCGGCCAGCAGTCATTTGTGATTTAATTATTGTCTATTATTATCATTTATTGAATCATCTCTATTCACGCGTAAGTTTGATACTAATTATATTTATGATGAACCACATATTTCACTCAGTAAACATTAGATAACAATAATAATAAAATCAACAATAAAACCAAGTATATTATTTATGGTTATAATAATAACAGGAGTAATAATCAATTGCTCCGAATGTTTGAAAATGCAACAAAAGTAAACAAATGTCATTTATTAGTCACCCACCAATTGTTTGGTACACTCAGTGATGATTGTGATTTAGATTCATAAAACACACAACAAAAGAATCATGAGCATTTGATATATATGGGATGTATAGTGCTGACGATACGTCATACATTTATTCATCATACTAAATCGTGAGTGTCGAAGAGGGCCACATCCTCATTAATTTTTGTTGGCAAACTTGAATAAACCCGTAACACCAAACTACAGCTTTGCCACATAGTCTATATGAGCATATTAATACAATTCTTTCAAATTTATCAGTCCAAATAATTTTTGTGAAAAATTTTTGAAGGCTACATTGATCCTTCAAGCTTCCCCAACAACACCATTTTTGCCATATAAGATGCTTCAAAAGTCTCAAAACCTGATAAAATTTTAGATAGTTGTGACTTCTAATGATGTATCATATGATTGGTAAAGCGCTTTCAGTCGCATCAGCTGAGATTGGTAACTCTTACCAGGTGCCTATTGTTGCGAATATTGCCTTTCGCAATAGACGCAAAATAAAATCTTGACAGCTTCAAAAAAGTTTTTGCAGAAAATCAAAACATGACAAAAGCAAGAATAAATGCCCTCAGCGAGGGAACAACATAAAACACAAAAATAGTGGCTTATTGCTACCACGATTATAAATTTTTAAACACATGTATAAAAATTGTCTCAATAATATTGTATAAACATTGTAAATTTCTACTCATGTTTAACCATTTGTTGCAAAACAACGCTTATTCAAATAATAAGTTAGTGTCTATAATAGCTAATAATTCAATCCAGTCCAACTACGATCATCAAATATTTTTGATATTATCGCCATATAATTGCAACTGCTGTAGCTTGTTATTATTGATTGCTATGAAGAATCTATTGAAAACTGACCACGTTTGAAAAATTTTATCGTGCAATCACATGCGCTATATTTCAATATCCAGTCACCAGTGGCTTAACGAGTTTCTTCCTTAAGATAAGGTCAAATAATTATTTACATTATTTCAATCAATTTAATTTATACACCAACCCTTCATGTGCAAAAGTTCGTGTTATAATACAATCTCTAGCAGTGCTTATAAGCTTCAAGCATGTATGGGCGCAAATATGTTCAGCATCTTATAATCACTGCTTAATGTCCAACTTTTCTGAGAAGAGAAAAGAGGATTTTTATTAACACGACTCGTTAGTTTTTTGTCGAATCTAAGGATCGCTTAGTAATGTTTGTTTTGGGACTGTTTTTCCTTAATATTATTATTTACATTTTACTATGCATTCTGATTCACTTACCTAGCTTCTACTTGCTCTTGAGACAAATATTTATTTATTGTGATCATAAAATTATTGATACTTAACTGTTCATGCTGGCACTTTTCTTAGTAATATTAATAATTTTGATCAATAAATGATAATAAAATGTAAATAATAGTAATATAAAATTTATTCAACAATAATTTTTTACTTCTAACGGATTACAGCAACAACATGAAAAACGTACTTAGGTAGTATTTTTTTTACACAACAAACAACGGCGACGATGATAGATCTTCTTCTACTCATTATTACCTCCTACCTACCACTAACTACCTACCCATATCTGCGGTTATTCATTTTAACTACTGTTTAGTTTTCATTAAAGTAATAATAACAAATTATAGAAAGGAATAACAATAATCATTAATCAATACTTTTCTTATTGTGACAAATCAGCATTATTATTGTAACAAACAATATAGTAGAAGTAACTATTATAATCGATTACTATAAATAATAATTGAATTTTTTTTCTGTTGTCATCAATAATGATAAATTAATAAATAGTATATAATATTATTACTACTACTATACTGTAACTATTTACCGAGCAAAAATTGTTATTAAATTAATTATTATGATTAAATCATTATTCTATAACCATATATATCAATATTATTGAATGTCTCATGGTCATTGTTATTAATAAACTACCATTATTATTATTATTCTATTATTATTACTACTAAGTAATTCTACTAGCTACTACTAGTAGTAGCAGCAAACTAGTTAATAGCAGTACGTAGTTAATGCAACAACTACTCACTCACTTTCACTACTATCATTGATGTTGCTACTACTAGTACTAATAATAACAACAAATATTACCATACACAACACTACCTACTACTTCTGTCTTTTCTTACTCATTGTATTTATTATTATTACTATTAAAATATTTATTCATTAAAAATTATTATTAATTATAATATCAATAATAATTATTATCTTTGTTTGTTACTAACTAATTACTAATAATAACTAACTACTACCACCAAGCTACTACTAGTACTACTATTGTTAACAACTTTATTCAATGTGGTTAGATTATCATGTCATATAGATGTCATGTTTTCCATAAAATACCGCAGTCAAAAAGAAGATACATCCAGAAAAAAATTGAGAGAAAATTTTACAATACAATTGGAGTAAAAGAAGGAAACTGATAACAATCTTATAATAATTAACGTTGTTATTATATATAGACAGGGAAATTTTAACAAATTTATAGAATAATTATTATTTATAATAATATAATATAATAACAATACATACAGAAAATCTTTACAGATATGTACAAATCAGTTAATAAGCCAGATCACTTGAAATATGATGAATTGAGTGGAAGCAGTTAACAAGAAAAAAATCATAAAGAAAAGACAGTTTTAAGACATGCATTGATTGTCGTTGTTATTGTTGGTAATGATATATTATTATTATATAATAATAAGCACTTTAAAATAATAATAAGGGATTAAATTTATTTAGTGATTTATTTTATTATTTAATTATTTTCATGATGTTGTTGTTGTTGAATTGTAGAAAGGTTTTATTATTATTATAGGTTTTTTTTTAAAAGAGAGCTTGAGAGATATTTTTATTCTCTAACAACAGTGAGTCTTTGGTAGATGATTTATTAAAGGTGTGAATGAATTGCGAATTTAGATAGTAGTGTAGGGTCGGTGAGAGAGTGAGCTGTGTATGTATCTTCTTCTTGCGATTATTATCGCGAGTGGTACACTCAAGTGTAGACAACAACAAGTAGTCTAAGTTGTTTGAAGGTTGGAAACGCCTATACAATAATATTATTATAATAATATATAACAAATAATAATAACTATTATTAATTAATAATAATAACAACAATTATTAATAATTATTATTATTATAATTTATTATTATTATAATTATTACTTACTAACTATTATTATTATAATTATTATTATTATAAAAATAATAATCATGAATACATATATTATATGGTATAATTTACCTGTATCTCCGATGATTATATACTTAAATAGATAGGAGTAAGACATCTTGAAATCTGTACTGGTCCTCTAAAATTGTACTATTTTAATTTATTGTCGTTAATTTGTTCTCTGTCTGTTGTATGTTATTATTCTAGCAAGCTGTTCTATTGTATGTTGATGTGTAGTCTGGTATCCTTGATTTGGTACAGCTTAGACATTTACAGCCGGACACCAGAAGCGCGATGCAACTAAACTTTACAGGCTAATCAATGGAACGTCACGTATTAGCTAAACAGTGAGCCAAGTAAAATCATTTGCAAACCGGATATCTCGTAACCAATAATGTTCTTTTCTCGTGAACAACCAGACAGGTATATAGTGATAAAATCATAAAACTTTTTATCAAAAAACATCGGGATAATTGGTTGAATTTTCCCTTTGTTGCACGAATTTTTAGAATCCTGATATTACCAGTAGTATTCAAAATAATGTTGCATAACGTGAATTTGCTTCATGATCTTATTACTCACGCATACTTGAGAAGGTGAAGATCGGTTTTTTTAAGTAAATACTTCTACTAACTTGTCAATCTTTGTTGTATATTCATTCAATAATTTTAGTCATCATGGGCAAGTTTATGAAGTCTGGTAAAGTTGTTCTCATTCTAAATGGACGGTTTGCTGGTCGAAAGGCACTCATCGTCAGGGTAAGTTACTTACATTATTTGATTATTATTTATTATTATTTATAATAATAATAATTATGGAGTAGTGTATTATTGTTATACATACACTGTATAATAATTAATATGAACAAAAATTAGAATTGTTATTATTATAATTATACGATTGTCCCTTACACGTATATATTGCTTGAATGTCAGACCCCAACAAGGGTGCTGGATGTATCTGTCTATTATGTTATTATTATTCTAGTAGTAGTAGTTGGTAATATTCAGCAATTTGTTGGAAATGATAATAATACTTACTAATATTACCATTTGTTATTGTTGTAAAGTTTTGTTTAAGAATTATTTGGCAGATTTTGATGACTTGTAGAACTACGATGAAGGTAGTTCCGAGAAGCCTTATGGCCATGCGTTAGTCGCTGGCATTGACAGATATCCCAGGATAGTGACAAAGAAGATGAGCAAGAAAAAAGTTGCACAAAGATCCAAAATTAAAACCTTTGTCCGTGTATATAATTACAACCACCTTATGCCCACAAGGTAATAATCAGATCTTCACCGAGGCTCATTTTCAAACATCGTTGATATCATAAAATGTGCGTAATGTTTTCTTATAATTATTCTATGTTATGTATGGAGATGGCCAATGGTAGGCCATATAACATTACAACAAGTCGAGCAGCAGCTTGTGATATCGTGTAAAATTTCACACCAAAAAATAAATTGTGCCAAGGTCATATTGGCAACATCACGTTGAACTACTGCCCAATGAACTGCATTTTTGAAATTGAGTAAATCTAAAAAAAAGACTTGGTCACTAAGAGAGAGCAATTTTTTGTGCAAGCAGTTGAACTGTGTCACATACTTATTGCATCAAAATTTAAAAGTACAAGTTGCAGTTATCGAAATTCATCTTCATTCATGCTGTTTATTGTTGCGCGCCAAATGTAGCTGTATTAAAAGCTTTAGTCAATTTGAGCATCCTTACATTACAACTTATCATTTGACAAGTTACCTTTATATTTTGTTTACCAAGATGCAGCAAGCGCCGAGTTTTCTCTCCATACCAATACATCTATATGCATCATTGCCACAACGCTATATCAGTGAAGTGGCAGGTTCTTGCAACCAATCATCTTTTTGGCTGTAGTGTAGTTTGTTACTTGATTGTTGAAGGTACTCCGTTGATGTTGGACTAGACAAGAATGACGTAAACAAAGATGCCTTTAAGGATCCAGGAAAGCGAAGGAAGGCCAGAAGGGAAATCAAGACCCGATTTGAAGAGAGATACAAAACTGGCAAAAACAAATGGTTCTTCCAGAAGTTGAGATTCTAATTTCTTTGAATTTTCAGTTTCATAAAATATAACAGAACCAGCATCTCTGCTTCGTTTATTTGTCTGTGGTAGCCAACCATACTGATGGGAGCTTACCTCTCATCAACTACATAAAAGGTTTGCGCATTTCACTAAAAAAAATTTATTAGCTGTCTATAAAATGAAACATGGTTGGGCAGAGCAGTTGTGGTATGCCTACACAGGAGCTGGAAGACATTGTGAAGGCAGAATACATAGTGGAAAATAGTAATGTGGGTCTACTAGCGATTAGGCAATGTTGTATCTTCTATAATTATAACACCTGAAATTCTACATAAATAATGAGTAAAGCTGCTGTAAAACCAATTCTCTGTTGAAAAGTAAAAACTACAGTACAAAAAACGTTAATTCTCTTTGTTGACAAAGGCTTTGAATTCTGTACGTAGATCTGTGACGAATTGTTGCAGGTTGTGATGTTGGTTGAGCTGCTCAAAGAGCACGTTTATCCGTTCTACCGGGGGCTCACATGAAATACCTGCAAAACAACATATGCATCTTTATTATAAGTTATGTTAGCGCTGACCTAATGAAATTGTAATTGAGATGCCAAAATGAGGGAAAATATAGTTCCAAGCATGAACCAATGTATTAGTGATTCATAAATTTCAAATGTTAACTCGAAAGCCCTTACACTGGATGTGAGGTTACTGTCACTACTAGTACACTTGCCAACTACTACTGAATTACTGTTACTACTAGTACACTTGCCAACTATTACTGTTACTACTAGTACACTTGCCAACTACAACTGGGTTACTGTCACTACTGGTACACTCACCGACTACTACTGGGTTACAGGCACTACAAACTTACATTGATACTCCTGTCCCGCGAGTGCAAGTTTTATTGAGAATGTAATGTCAGGGCATTGTGTGTCCACATTAGTAAAAATCAGCTCTATACAACCTACAAAAGATTGCAAATGCCATTTTACGGAAGGACTAGGGGTACATGGATGGTTCAAGAAACTATTCGACAGTTATAAATGTTGAAATGTTCATGCATGCTATCAATCATTACCTTCTGATGTGTTAATTTGGATGCCAAGCTTTTCCTGGTAGGCTTCCATTTTCATTAACAAGTCATTCACTCTTTGGCCATTGACACCATCTGCAAAATCCCAAGAACTCAGCAATATGTTCAAGTGGTTTTATACTAGCACGTTCCACAGATTTCAATTTTTATATTCAACTGAAAACCAATACATACGTATTTCCCCTAGACAGCCTTTTGCAGTTTAAACTAATTTGGATTTGCCTCCACAAATCAAGAGTAGACAAATCTTACTAAAAATTAATTTGACTTACTGGTATTAGGTTCTTCCACTTCCTTTGGATTTTTTTCATTATCAATTAACTTTTTAAGTTCTTCTTCTTCTCGCTGAATAGCCTCAGTGCTGATTTCATCTATTTCTTTTTTCATTTCTTTAATTTTATTGGTTCGTGTCTCCAGCTCTAAACATCCCATGTGACATTCACATTGGTTATCACTATGAAACAGCACATAACTGTTGTATCAGTTCCTCCCACAAAATATACTTCCACTCACCCATTTTCCTTGAATTTGTTTGACCCATAAGCTTTTCCATGGTAGCTTTAAGTTCTCTTACAGACTCTGGAAACAACACAAAGCAATGAGATACCCAAGTCAAACTTGATGCCTTTATGTTAAGTACCATGTCATAGCCAGTAGAAATACATTCCCCCTCACCATTACTCCGAGCTATCCACTCCTGGTTTTTCTTTATGTATTCTTCAGTGGATTGGAGATCATTGAGTTCCTCTTGTAAACGGGGTGAAAGGTCGAGTTGAACATCGTCAGGACTCTCTGGGGGCGTGTCAAAGTTAACGTCATCTTCATCAGCCATACGCTCATGGTCACCTAAGCCAATATATACAAGGAAATGAAGATACGGCACTAGCGTATTATAAAATAAGAGATAATCCAAGTTTTGTCACATTTTATTTCTCACCAGCTGCGACGAGGTCTCTTTTAATAACATTTCCTCCTTCTGCCATTTATATGTGTGTAGGAAATGCTTTCTAAAGACAGAATCATTTGATATAGAGAGGTACGAGGGAAGACAACTGCCACTTGACTAGAATAGCATTCCCTTTAGCGCACAAAATTATCAGATTTTAACAATATCAGTTATATTCAGTGACAAATCAGTTTAAAAACCCTTTAGCTGTTAATGAAAGGAAGATTCTAAGCTTGTTAGCTACTCATTTTCCATGAAGGAGAAGAGGAAAAAATACCAAGGGACAAGAAAACCAATTCTCATAAAATTGAAAAAATATTTGCAGAGAAATTACGACAGCATAATTATGATTCTGAAACTTCGCTTTTCATAAACAATTCGCTCTATATTTTTGTGTAACAAAAACAACTTTTTTTCGCTATCCATATAAAAAAACTGACGTTCGTATTGGTGCTGATTAATAGGCTGCGGAATGACATGATCTTGTGGTGTTTGAACCCTTCCCAAATTGACTAAATGCTTTAAAAAATGGCTGAATTTTTGCAAACCTTAACGCTTCACAAATTGTTGATATGCTTTGAAAATACACGCCGATTTGCTGGTCCGCTTTCATAATAACGTATTTTTAACGTACTTATGACAAATATTTCTTTATTAACCACTGAACAAAGACTTTTAATGATAATAATAAAGGTAAAATTGTTTTTATCACTTATTTAAAATTATTAGAGATAATCAATGAAAATTATTTCTATTTTTAAAAATTAGTTTTGGAGACTAAAACCAGCGATTGCTTGTACGTTTGAATGATTTTTTTTATGTCTATTAATCATTACGCCCGTGTTAGAGATTTTGCACCTAGGTTATAAAAAACTGAAAGCTACTGCTTTTGATTCGATAGTCATTCACTTCGCAAACCTTTGAATTCTTCGCAAAATGGAACAGAGAGTTTTAAATCAATTCAGACTACCTCAGAATATTTTATACCTTTCGTAAATAATTCATACTACTTCTAAAGTATTCATGCGATTTGTACATTTCCAAATTACCTAAATCGTTTCAAAACCGCCTGCATTATTTGCAAAACAACTACGCGGTTTGAAAGTGTTAACGGTTTTTAGACGGAAGATACACTTTTATTGTATGAAACTGCAGCTACCAAGATAGACATTTATTGTAAGCACTAAGCCCGTTTCGAGATGCAGTTCATTAGGCTATTTGCTACATTTAATCAATTATTTTTAAAGTCTATTGCAAAGCTATTTATACTTCAAAAGCATCTGACATCAAGAGTCACCCTATCATTATTTGTGACTGTCACAAAACAAAAACAACCTGGCAAATCATTGATTAGATAATACAGATAACTGATGTTTTATTACTAAATACCCTACTAATTTAGTGTAATGCAAAATATCACAAACAGTTACAACTACTATTTATTAATTTATAATAAAAATAGTAACCTTTCAATTTAGTAAATTAAAATAAATATAATGATAACGATATTTAATACACTATAATCAACCATTGTTATAATTAGTGATAATTATTAACAATAATAAAAAATAATGGTAATAATAATGCACTATAGTAATATAAGTAGAAGAGCTATTATTTGGTGTGTGTCATACACCAAATTATGTTTTCTATGAATCGAAATCATGTGTGGCAAATCAAATTGCAGAAAAAGTGTGCAGTCGAAAACATTTGGTACATATCGTGGTCCAATCGGAACTGTCTTTTCTTTATCAGACATCGTTTGGCATTTAGTGAAAAAAATTCATAGGCATGAAAAACTTATAGTTCAGAGGAGACAAAACATGACAGTATCATGTAACCTGAAATACAACATCTCTTCCCCAGATATATAAAGCAAATGACTTGGAAGAAAAATCTTAAACAAACAAAATCGCAACAATTACTTCAAAGAACAGCTGCAGCTAGACAACAACATAAAACATTACTAATTTATTGCAAAGCATGTACCACAAGAATAATTTCAATTGCGGGTAAATATGAAACTAACATACGGCTAGGGTAGGGTCAGCCTCTAAATGTTTGGGAGGTTTCACAACACCTCCAGAGCGAGTAATATTATCCTGTTCGGTATAATAGGCGTCGGTATCAAATCAACTCCATTACATAGCAATAGATTCCATTGTCACATTGTACAGTTGCAGGCCTCAAGGTATCACTAGAACTTATTTGACCAATTCTTTCCTTTTGATCGTCTCGAGCAAGTATTGAACTGCCCTGCACTAAATGGCTTTGGTGTGCAAACCTCTGGATTGTCATTATGATTCATTAGCATCGACTACCTGTATCTGTCATTACAAATTCAAGAATAGAACGTGATCTGGTAACTCGAGTCTGATATTATCTAGGTATATCACAACAGTATCTCTCCATTTTTTCCCAACCGGTAGCTCTGCAGGGTAATACTTTCCATACTGCGGAGAAGACCGGTAAGCAAGCATTGCAAGATAAGGGCCATCTCCTTTTCTACCATGTTTTTTTATGGTCTGTCTAGCTCGTTGGGCTAAACCGTCAGCTCTAGCATAGTGAGGACGGCTAGTCACGTGGGTAAAAATCCCATTCCTCAAAAACCAAGGAGAAATTTCTCACAGAATACTGAGGATCATTGTCCAATATCACACACTCCGGTATTCCACGTCTTGAGAACATGACGTACTACATTTTTTGAAGAGCTGTCATTCCCAAAAAAAAAGCTATCTCTGTAAACCGTGAATAATAGTCTACTGCAATCAAACGCATTTGACCGTTGAAACAAAACAAATCTGACCCTACCATTCACTATGGTCTCTCGGGGGTACCTGTGGAATGAAGAGGCTCAGTAGGTTTGTTGGACTCAGTATTGAATTATCATTGTCTCAATAGCCTTAGTAACAGCAAACCTCCAAATACTATATCAGGCTCATGCTAGACATTTGGACACACCAAAACTGCAACAACTTCTCAATGGCCTAGCAAACTCCAAAAGCCTATTTTTCAGTTTCAGTGAGTGATCTGCTAGCTGCTGCAATTAATCATCTTGAACCTTCATCTTGAACTTGACACAGGGTTACACCCGACTCGTGATTGCTAGCATCTGTATTGGCTATCATCGTTCTCTTTGGATCATATGTAGCCAACACTGGGGGTTTTCTAGACAAATTTTCGATTGCTATGAAGGCCTGCGGCTGATCTTCACTTGAGTGCCACACCACATTTTTTTTAAAAAAGATATCTTGTAGGTTTGCCATCATCAGCCAGAGTGTGGTTGAAACAAGCATATTGCTTAGCCAACCTCAAGAAACTCCTCACTGGTGACAGTAGGAAAGTCTAATATCCCCTGAATCCTTGGTCCAGCATGAACACAATTTTGGTCTATGATGGGCCAAGAAACTCCAGTCTTTCAACTCTGAAACAGTACACAGTTTGATGAGAGTCTTACTGGGGCTTCTGTGATGAGTCCAAAACTGCTTGTAACCACTTGCCATAAACCTGTGGGCTCTCCCCAAACACTAAGAAATCATGAAATATCTCAATTGCACGGTTTAGGCCCTGAGGGAGACGTAATTACCTATTAGCATCCCCTATCAGTAGGAAGAGTAGTGAGGTTGCCAGACTTGGGGGACATGAGGATCTGCCAAAAACCACTACCCTTAAAAATACTTTTCATTTTTCCAACAAACCCAAACTGCTGTCCACTCTTGTTATTAGTCAAGTTTTTCTAAGAATAAACTGAGTAAATCTGGGCACTGCTACCATGGGAGTCACCCAAGGTGTAGGCTCTCCCACATTAATAATGAGGTAATCTACCAACATTTGATCTAAAGCGACATCTTCTCGGACAAAAGGAAATGCGATTGGTAGAGGAATATGGATAGCAAAGGGCTTGGTATCTGGTGGAAGTGTAACAGAGCACTGTCACTCTAATCTCTTCGATCCATCAAATAGCCCTTCACGTACATTCACTATGTATCTATGGCTCAAATTCAGGTTGGACTGATATATCTTCCGTTCGAGTCATGGAAATGAAGACTCGTACGAGTTGGTTCGGGTTTGTTCGTACTAGTTCAATTTGATTCCTCAACCAGTAATGTTTTGGGTTGAGCATTTATTAGAACCATAGGAATCATTCGTGTTCTTTTGTGCAGAAGGAGTTAAACTAGCATTTTATCTGTAAATTACTTGAAAGAGCTCATCTGTTTTTGTTCATTTTTTAACCGCAGTGTCAATAACAGCGAAATTATAACATTTTTATTATTTGTTTTGGAACATGACAGTTTTAGATGTACCGATGGCAGAGTTAAGAGAATCATAGCTGTGATTGATAAGTGGGAATACTACTTATTATTTATTATCAATTATTTATTGTTTTTTATAGTTATCATTATATAATAATAATCATGGGTAATTATTATGGATTGTTTCTTTTATTATAATTCAACTACGCATTATTATTATTATTATTTATACTATGTGCTGTGAGGATTCAACTGTTCAACAATCCTCTCCCTACTATGTTAACAACGATAAAACTATACGCTCGCTACTCAGTGACAGGGAAGGACAACTCACACATATGATTCCAATTCGCGTTACCATAAGAATGGTTAGCAACGTCAAACCAAATCAATGCTTACCAACACGGATGAATGTTCAACCCGAACGAATTCGAATCATGGGAACATGGTGAATGAGAGACTCAATTTGACAACTACATACTCAGTTCTGAAATGACAGACTTTAAACAGTCAACTTACTATAACATGTATAATTTTTATTATATAATTGACCAGTCGATGCAAAGAATTCGTTCTGGTAAATATGTAAAACAGCTAACGTGCGCATGCTTATAGGTGTGAGTGAAAATTGCTAATTGCTTAAAAATTGGAGATAGTCCGATGCAGTTTTTGAACAAAAGTAAATTTTCCAGAGCTTGTTTTGACAATTAATCATTGAGTTGACAATATTGGCAAATTTGATTTCGCCTTGTTCAGAACCAATTATTACTCTACACACTGTAACTACCAATTCTAAAATTTTTTGGGCCAACTTGAAAAAAATTGGGCTGGTTATGTTATCATTATATTAGCGTTACATTATCATATATAGGCCTACCTATTTATTTCAGACTAAAATTGATAAACTAAATAATTAGTAATAACCATCGTGATTAATTAACAATAATAAGTATTTTACTACCACTAATATTAATAATTTTATTTGGTTCACTATGGTATCATATTCAAGTGGATTTTTGTCCTGGCTTGGGTAGGTAGCATGCGTAAATCCTAACTTCTAGTTTTTGTGGATTGGGGTTCTTGAGACAAGTTGATTTATCTGATGGTTAAAACTGTACTTTTGTGGGTCTCTGCAGAAATACATATGACTACCTACCTCCTACTTGTGGCTATTTACTACCAGCTTATGCTCTCAACAGCATAGTTTGTTCAAGCAATCAACACAAAGTACCAACCGACAAATACCAAGGAAATGGTATGACGGCAATGATGTTATTTACTGAAATAGAAAATACATGAGCAGTTGTACAAAATATAAACAATAAAGTATCTAGCAGTTTTTTAATGACACTAGCAGAGTGAGCCATGTGTGATTGGTAACAAACTAGGGTGATAGAAACAATTAAAAAAAAGAATGATAATATAATTAATACTGATTACTCAGTAGTATTATTATTATATCATTTTAATTAGTTTTATTACAACGCCAGTTTTTTACCAATCATCACACGTAGCTCACTGTGGGTTATTGTTATTATAATAATGTACAGGATTTCACTTTCAGTAGCTAGCCTCAGCACCTGTACTGCCTCCCTTCACCAAATGTTGGCTCTGCTCGTGTGATGGCACAGCTACGACTATCTGCCTGCCTCAGTTGCTAGTCATTACTGACTTATAGCTGAGCCGGCCAGTCCTGCTATCGCCTTCCACAGCCGAGGCCGAACAATTGTCAGGCAAGGCCGAACAGTCTGATGATCGTTCTGACTGGTGTCTATACTGGTTTAAAACTGAGTCTATCTCTATAGCAAGCCATATTGGATATGTCTTTCAGAGGTTTTATATAGTGCGCTATTGAAGTGTTTTGTTAAACGAAGTGACTTCGGAGAGTGTGTGGTGTAACTGGGGTGTAACTCTGATTTTATTGACTGAAACTGGGATATTTATAATGTGTAACAGAACAAAGGAGATATGAAATATAATAGAAGGTCACGCCCAGTACAAAGTAATTGGGTGACTTGATCTGTTAGCACCTTGGCCTTGGATGTAATAATAATAAAAAGGCTCCACCCCTAAGTAATGATTGGTTGAGTGGCAATAGAACAGTTAGTAGAACATGATAGGCAAGCAAGTCTATGCAGAATAAGATAAAATGGAACTATGGTGGGTAAGTCTATGGTTTGCTCGTGGTATCCTTTACAATAATAATTATTATTATAATAAAATAATTAATCATTATTAGTATTATTGTTATAATAATTATTATTGTATTAATAATTATTATTATAATAAAATAAATAATAATTATTATTATAATAATAATTATTATTAGTACTACTACTATTATTACAGCTGTTTTTTTTTTGTTTTACTTATCATTATGGTAGCTGTCAAAGCTCTGTGTGTTCTAAAATATTAGATTAATTCGGAGAAAGCTGATTGTTAACATCCTCTTTCAGTTCAGACTCTCAGCAGAGTAGGTAGTGTTCCATAATTATTATATTATTGTGTGCCAGTAGCAAGTAATTGAATATTATTCTCAGTCTGTTAGTAAAATATGGCACTAGCGATTCAAGCAGCGACACTGTGGAATAGTAGTGGCTGGCAGTGTACAACAACAATATATGTTTGATTACACTTGTGTGATACTTTTTATTATTGCTGCAGTGTGTGTAGTGCTATAATAAGCCACTCCTCTAAACAGCTATATATATATAATAATAATAATATATATTATATTTATTTAGCTCAGGTTTACCTCTAATCATCATGGCACCAGTAGTAGAACCAACATCATAACTCCACACACAACAACAATATCAATAATAATAGTTACACTTTTACCAGTGTTTAGAAAGATTAGATTACCAATATAATTATTATTATTATAATAATAATAATAATAATAAATTATTATTATAAATTTTAGTTTGTTTGTTTATTATTAGATAAAAGTTTCTTATTATTATTATTTATCATTATATAATAATAATTATTATTATTATTATTAATTATTGATTTGTTGTTGTTGAACAACAACTTGCTGGTTGTTGTTCAACAACAACAACAAGTTCAAGTTGTTGTTGCTGTTCAGTCATCATCATCGATCAGAGCCACTACTTTAAATTTGAAGCTGCTACATTTATGATTTAGTGTTAGTAGCGTTAAATTATTTATTAATTATTCATTGTAATTACTACTGCAAACCTGAGTGAAAACACCAGATATGTACTCACAATTAGAGGTAATAATATTATTGATTATTATGATTGCATTAATTAAATCTCAAATTCGCAGTGTTTTGTCGAAGTAGTAGCCATAGCAAACAAACCACCGCGCAGAAACGCGACTGTGGTGAGCAAACTCTCCCTCTACCAGTTTTTCAAAAAGTTCCTTTTCTCTCTATGCATCAAGTTTTTCTATTGTTACTTTGATGCTTCATATTTAAATTAATTTAAAATGTAAATGTGTTCCAGTAAGAAAAACAATACAAATAAATTATGAAAAAATGTGACATAGACGCGCTATTGAAACTTCTCACTTAGTTTGAGATTTCAGTAAAAAATGATTTTACATCGATTTACGTTATTACCGTGGATAGCGAACAGAACATAGAAAGTATCTAGAGCTATGTAGTTTCCTAGCAACTATAGTTCACATCCGACATCTTCAAAAACCTTGAAAGAATTACTGAACTTCCCATTGAAATTTATTAGTTTTCTTCTCAATACCAGTGGTGCTCACTGCTTGCTTAAAACATCCAATGGCGCTCAGTGCAAACCATCCACAAACAGCTTTAAGGTGTATGCATTATCTCTTAGTTATTTTAATAATAGTTAAGCAGTAGTAATGAGCACAACAACAACAAACAAATATTATATAGAATTATTATTTTTTATGTAATAAATATATATATATATATGTAATTTATATAAATATGTAATTTAAAAATAATAAATATTATTATATGAAGATATTGTTGATGAATATCACCTCTGGTTTTTAGCATCATCGTATAAATTATTATTATCAATAGTAATAATGATCAGCCGCCATCATCATGGCTTCAACGTTCTCAACTACAATTGTGTTGCTGCTGCGGCCAGGAATGACATTGCTGATGCCTGTATGAGTTTTTAGAAAGCGTTTTAAATGATGATAAGCCTGGTTTGTATATATATTAGTTAGTAGCCTAACTTTCTAGTCTCCACTACATTATTAAATTATTTATTTTTGCTATAGGTACAATAATATTAAGTATTAATAAGCAAAATGCAAAGTTGTTCCTTTCACCAAGGAGTTGAAGTAATTTAATTCATGAGATTTATAATAATTATGATGGTATTCATTTTTTTTTCATCTTGCGCAAACAAGAAATTTTGTTTATTGTTCATTATTATAGAAGAATGAACATTTTCATTTAACTAATAAAAATAAAGATAACCAAACCTTAATGTGCCTTTAAATGCGAAAAATTTGGCAAAAAGGTACGATGAAATGCTATACCGCTTCTGTAACTCGTTGGTGTTTTTTTTTAGCACCGTCAGCCAGCTGACTAGTGATGCTCCCATAAATGTAAAACCTGAAGAATATCCTAAACCATCAGAAGAAGCTCTAGAATTTATTGAAACTGTCAGTAAGTGATGTGAGAAAACATTTAGCACTTAAAAACTTGCACCAAAGACCTCTACTACAAAACTTGTACCAAGACCTCTACTACAGAACTTCATGCACTGTATAACTCAGTAATGACTGGAGTATCTCAGATTAAAACGCAATGAGTTTATTTGACATCGAACCAGTTTATGAACAAATCATTAAATATTGTAGTTCCTAGTGACTTTGACAATATCCTGTTTGGAGATGAGCTTACAACAGTGTCAGAAAGTGGCAAGGAGCTGGGAGATTTCACAGTTTCAGTAACGCGAGTGAAAAAGAATCAACAAGATTGTGTTTTGGTACATGCAAGCAGTCAAGGAACAATCGATGGTGTACCTTGTGGTACCTCTGTAACTGCACACATCTCTAAAAATCTAGATACTCTCGAACAGCAGCATCATGAGTTTGTCAAGGTACGAGAGATATCTCATTGAATGTCTGTTTGCGCTATTATATCAGTAATTTTAGTGCCCTACCAAACTTATACATGCTTGTAGTTGGACAACTTTGCATTAGATAAGAAGACGACTATATTCAAAGATGAGGATGGGTACCACATGAGTCGAGTGGTTGCCCACGGAGATAGAGTGGATCGCTCCACACACACATTCCCGTTGAACGCGATGAAAGGATTTGTATCAGAAGGATCTAATTTGCTGCTCCTTAGATTAATGGTGGTCAAAGGATTGCCTGCAGGTTTCCAAGCAATTTCTTTTGACAGCGACGGCAATCTTTGCAAATCACCTTATGTGAGTTTTATACATAAATTTGGCTCACTCATATTAAAAATTTAAACAAAAACTTCACTTCTAGGGCTTGAACCTGTGTTCTTGACCTTGTTGATATGGTACTTTATCCTCTAAGCCATTCAGTACCTCTATAGAACAAAGTTCTTCATTGCAGACAAGTCTAGCAGCCAAGAGCCAGACCATAGCTGGAGAACCTGTGCTGGTGACTGGCATTCAGCGTGAGATAGAATCTCTCTCAGACTTACCAACTACATGGCATTCCCACTTTGATTGCTATGGGTGAGTTGACTCAGTTGGTTATGTATGGATGGCTGTGTGTAACCCACAAGAAAAGGCCATTTGTTGTGGTGCATTCTGGTGATGGTGATTCTGGTGATTCTGGTGCTGACATAACCTACTACAGGCTGCTGGAGTTTAAATATTGTGGGAGGGGCTTACAAGAAAGCGAGTTAGACTTGAAATTTATTTATTCACAAACTTTCTCTAATCATTCATTCTACAATAAATAAAACATCATTTTTAGTTATTCTGTTTTTATTCATTCTGCAAAATTACAGTTACCCTCAATAGTATGTGCTATGACATATTAACAATTGAGTATATTTTAAATCTTGCAGCAACTGTAAGTTTAAAATAAAGTTTGAATCGTGAAATTCGTTTGATAGAGAAATCAACGAATAAGAAAGCTAGTGTTTAGTGAATGGTCGGCACTCAAAGAGACACCCATTTCTGCCTACCCACAAAAATAACTCCATAAATTAAGAGTTGTCTCTCCTTTTATGTTTGCATTCACTCCCTTTAGGCATTTGACTAGTCGAGTGCAAGTTGGTTCCCCAGCTGTTATGAGAGTGATGAAGATGCCGGAACCCGTTCTACAAGGTGAGACAAAACCTAAAACAGAAGGTTCTATTTCGAGTGTAAAACACTTTGTGAATAGCCTGAGTACGCAGTGATTATGTGCACACCTCAAGCTAAAAACTATGGCATGAAATATTTCACATAAACTTTTTCAACTAACCACCTATACAGTTATAAAATAGGCCCCCTACTTTTGTTTGTCTATGGAGTTATCTTTCATGTGAGGAGGCAACTCTTTGTCTAAATCACAGAATTGTGCAAGTTTGCTTTTTATATTGGTTGGTATTTTATATTTATTTAATGCGCTCAAACACCAATGAAATATTCCAGACAAATAGACGCAGAAACAATAAGGAAAAATTTAGGGAAAAAATGTTGTATAAAAGTGACCCGGTAGTGAACCTATGCTCTCTGGCAGCGTAATCTGACACTAAAGCACTGAGCCACCCAGCAATCACTATAGTGATGTTGTTGTTTTGACATGTAGATGAGTTTACAGAGAAGCCAACATTTACTAAGGAGAAGTTAAATTGGGAGGATGATGCTGAAATGTTTTCCAAATACCAGGATAGAAAAGTATGTTATTGAAAATAAATTTATGCTTTTGGTATTTGATTGGTTGATAGCTCTTACGCTCATCATTTCATTGGTTGGCATATTTGGGTTAATCAGCAACAAACAATAATTGATGGGTGTGATCAGTGAATATGTTGTTTGTTTTACTGTTTTTGTGCTGATCTAGAAGAGCTTTTGACTATCCTATGGAGCTCTTGCAGTTATTATCAACTGATGAGATATTTGTGAACTTGATGACCATTTCCTGATAACTAATTAGATTACAGATGCCATTTCTGTCTGTAATTAATGTGTTGAAACTTCTCATGGCAGATGGTATAAATTTTCTATCTAAGGTCTTACATTACTACTGCTACTGCTTTCATAATGCCAACCTTAAAAAATTAACTTGCTGTAATAGTAATACATCCCGATGTAACATGATATGAGTTCCTGTAAGCGGCAGCAGTGTACGAAGATGTTAGATGCCATCCAACACTATGGTTGTCATCTACGCATGTTTTGAATCAAGTACCAAGTGCGTCGTTGCATTTCCTGAGGAAACTTTTTGTCCTTGATCGCTTGTTATGAAAAAACTCATCCCGAATTTACTTCATTTCAAAAATTGTGTAACTGTTCAATGGCGAAAAAGTTAGTTTGCTTGGTAATTATTTTTTTTATTAAAAAATAATTTTACAGTAAAAAATTTTACCAAAGAAAATTAACTAAAATTAATTTTCGATAATTTTTTTAAAAGACCAAATTTGTAAACTTCTTACCAGAAATAGAACCTTGGATATGCTCATTATAGGAGGAGCTGGAGGAGGACCACTCGCTGTACATGAGGCAGCACCCAGAACTAAAATGTCTCCTGGCAGACTTCTTGCAGTTCCTTCTACTCAGGAAACCAGAAGATACTTTAAACTTTGCTGGAGAATATTTTGCTTCATTCTCCTCAAGAGCTGTAGATCTAGGGGCGTATGCTAACTCAGCCGCACCCACTCCATTCCCACCCACCAGAACTAACACTATCATTAGTATGACACAAAAGCTAAACAAGAAGTGAAGTTCACAATTGATTTAAAAGCACAAAAATACAACCAACATATTAAAGTGTAAATATATAAAAAATTTATTGCGAATTATAAAATATACTGTATTATTATTTGAAATAAAATAGTTTCTTGGTCAAGTTTAGTTTTTACTGAAGAGGTTATAAAAAAACAAGTTGGGCTTGTGCCAAGTTAAGATTTGTGGAGTAATGTCGTACCTGGCTTGAGGCAAACCATCTACTAATCAACAAACAAAGGTTGATATAGAGACTAGATAGCCCAATGCGTAGATGTGGTCAAGGGCCACTCTGTGTCAATATAAAACAGCTGTGTGCAACCATATCACAAGTCTAAAGTTCATGTGATTGTAAAAGCAAGGGCTTACAAATATCCTTAGTTTTACCATCAAACTGAGATGTATCAAGAGAGAAGACTGCGTATGGTAATCAAGTATTTACTTTGTTGATTAATAAACAACTTTTGTGAATGGCTGAGTAGCATTCACCTCAGCAGACCTCTGCTGTAGGCTACATATTAGTAGATGCCAACACTATCGCAACTAGGATTGTGTCGCAAGGTCAAAGATTTGAGTGAGATTAAAGTGACAATGATTGGCAGATCATGTGACTTCTCGCTGACCTGAAGTGTGTTTGTTTCACCTGCTTCATTGTTACCAGTTTAGAGTAATTGGCTGACGCACGAGCATTCATATTTTGTGCGTTGTTTGAAACACCAAGTGGGGTAAACCGAGCAGCTGAGAGGACAACGCAAACAAACATCCAGGGATATTGTTACCGGAGCAGAAGTAAAGTTGACTGTTTCCAAAACAAATGTAATCGCTTATCAAAATATGTCGAGAAATGGTGCCTGAGATGTGAGAGGCAGGAGTCTTCGATGAACTGAAATAATTAAAGACATTGATCATTAAATATCTCACTCATTCACATCGGCGAAGCAGGGAATAGAGGACGGACCTACAGGAGAACGCCTGTTGCAATGTGTGTTGCATCAGCTATCCGCTCCCTACTGCTGGTACTTATTGCATTGCAAGCCGCTTGTCACAGCTCCATACAGTTTTCAGATGTTCTGCAACAAAACTTTTGTCAGACACGTCAATCACATGAATACTCTGAGAGCGTCCGCGGAGAAGATGGGGTGGTTCAATTGCGGCGTACCGCAACCGACGGTGACAACTCTCTGGAACTTCTCCAACTCACCAACGGCTCTATTATAGTGGAGCTAGTTTTTACTCAGTTCAGCAGCCTAAGTGACTGCGACATTTCTACCTCAAAGCGACACATTCATCGCCTACTAAAGCATGTCTACTCTAAGCATAACGACAAATCTTTCAAAACTGTGCGTCACTGCCTGGTAAAAGATAATCTCGCCTCCCAATCAAATGAGGAAGCTCTACATAGAGATATGAATCTCAAAAATTGGATAGAAAGATGCAATGAGTTTCACGGTAAGCTATTGAATCTCGGAGAAAAGGAGACAATTCAAGTCTTATCAGAAACTGGCGGGTTGGTCAAGGTAGACAGATCTTCTATTGAAACAGATTCTGTCGGGAAAAGACGAGAGAAAAGAGGACTCTTCAGCCTCATCTATCCAGGTAACCGATTTTATCAATAAACTAGTAGGTTTTTGGAGTGATTGTTAGCTTTGTAATACCATAAGATATTTAAACTTGGGAATGGCATTATTACAGTGAACAAGTAGTTTGACTATAAATATATTATAGCTTGAGTTTTATAAAAACGGGGTGGCCTTACATATGTACTGAAGCCTGTTACATTCACTGATAATATAACTCCATATTAAAAACTGAAACCGCTGCCGGGGAAGGCCTGTGCCTAGTTTGAAAGATTTATGGCTGACGAGATCCTGTGTTTATTGAAACAGGCAGCAACGTAGTGCAATTACATCATTGTTGACACGGTGTCAATTTCGTGACTGATTATGAACTGTCTTCGAGGTGAAAAATGAGATCCAAAACAAAAGGTATGGAATAAATCTACAATGCAATGTTGTTAGACCCAATTAACTAATTTAGGGAAAAATAGAAAACTA
Organism: Cryptosula pallasiana; assembly: GCA_945261195.1. Classification (NCBI taxonomy): domain Eukaryota; kingdom Metazoa; phylum Bryozoa; class Gymnolaemata; order Cheilostomatida; family Cryptosulidae; genus Cryptosula; species Cryptosula pallasiana. The sequence goes on along the minus strand of OX183133.1, from coordinate 9,894,688 downwards.
TAATTGGTATAAAATGATTAACAGGCTCTTTCAATCTACATGAGATCGAGACAACAAATGGTTAATAGAAATAAAAATATGGCAGGTTTCAGACTTCAATGCCATTGGAAACCTAAATATTCAGACAGCTGAGCAACCAGGCAACCCTGCACAGGTATATCAGCAATTTTAAATTAAATCAGCTGTAATTTGTTTAGTGAACTAACATGGAAATGTTTTACGTGGAAGAGACGTGTTTGCTGTCTATCAACGTGCTTCAGTTGAAGCCAAATTAAACAAGCAATTTCAAAGGATAAGATTGTCCATTGGCACCTGCGCTAAATGGTTGCTCTATCAACTGCGCTATGATGTAGTATATGTATATAGTAGTGGTGTAATGTAGTATATGTATATAGTGGTGGTGTAATGTAGTATATGTATATAGTAGTGATGTAATGTAGTATATGTATATAGTAGTGGTGTAATGTAGTATATGTATATAGTAGTGATGTAATGTAGTATATGTATATAGTAGTGGTGTAATGTAGTATATGTATATAGTAGTGATGTAATGCATAGTTGTGATATAGTGTATATATAGCTGTGGTATAATGTAGTATATATATAGTAATACATACAAACGATATAATTGTGCTGTAATGTGGTATATTGTACTACACATATACAATGTTAATGTGCTGTATGTTAAATGTAATGTGGTATATTGTCTTGTATATAATGACTTATTATAATGCAGTATGACTGCACCTTCACATACGTCACATATGTGACATATGTGACATATGCCACATACGTTACAAATATCTTTGTTTCTAAAGACACAGAAATGTGTAAATTATCATCGTTTGCTTGTTATTTAAGTACAATTGCTAAAACAAAGTTTGTTTTACGTACATATTCTATCACGCAGGACACACGATATGATACACAGCGCACACTATATAATACACAGCGCACACTATATAATACACAGCACACACTATATAATACACAGCACACACTATATGATACACAGCGCACACTATATAATACACAGCACACACTATATAATACACAGCGCACACTATATAATACACAGCACAAACTATATGATACACAGTCCATACCATGTGATATGCAGTACATACCATGTGATATACAGTACATACCAAGTGATATACAGTACATACCAAGTGACACACACTACACGCTATGTTATACTCTGAGATATACAGTACACTCTATGATATACTCTGAGATATACAGTACACACTATGATATACTCTGAGATATACAGTACACACTATGATATACTCTGAGATATACAGTACACACTACGATATACTCTGAGATATACAGTACACACTATGATATACTCTGAGATATACAGTACACACTATGATATACTCTGAGATATACAGTACACACTACGATATACTCTGAGATATACAGTACACACTATGATATACTCTGAGATATACAGTACACACTATGATATACTTTGAGATATACAGTACACACTATGTTATACTCTGAGATATACAGTACATGCTGTACATGATATAAATACAATAGACATTAATGTATGTAGAATATGATGTACCATATATATATATCACTCATATTTACCAGGAACCAAATGGTGTGGCAAGGGTAACTCATCCAAGAATGCCACAGACTTCGGCACACACATACATACAGATCGTTGTTGTAAAGCACATGATAATTGTCCAGATGTAATACCAGGCTTATCAACAGCATACAACTATTTCAACTACGGAATATTAACCATTAGCAGCTGTAAATGTGATGACAAGTAAGTGACCAGTTGGCACCATATTGTATAACATACGACTACATACTGTATTACATGTGACTACACACTGTATTACATGACTACATATTGTATTACATAGGACTACAGACTGTATTACATATGACCACACACTCTCTTACATATGACTACACACTGTATTACATACGACTACATACTGTATTACATGTGACTACACACTGTATTACATGACTACATACTGTATTACATAGGACTACATACTATATTACCAGGGTTGGGAATCGCTGATTGTTAAACTAGGGATTAAATCGCTTTCGCTAATGCTGCTACAAACTAGGGGATAGGGCTTTCCGCTGGTGTCCATGCTAAGTTATTTCAAACTAGGGGATACCATCATTTCCGCTGATGAAACCGCTGATAACATTTTCAAGTTTTTGATAACTTTGCATATAATCTTATAACGATAAAGACTTATACAAACACGAACAAAATTTTATTACACAGCAAACAGAGTACAAAAAATTGGCTAGAAACGTAAAAACTTTTAATTACAGGTTAATAATGACAGTAGTCTATCTATTTTTTAAGGTGTCAGTGATGCAGCCAGCTGCGGTAATGCAGTGAAGTTATATGTATATACATATGCCTCTATTATGATATAATAAACTGGCAGGCAAATGCAAAGCTTCCAAGATGACTAACATTTTGGCATGCATGAGTGATTTGGGCATTGTTGGCTGATAAATCAGCGATTTGCTTCAGCGACTACTAGCCACTTTAGCGATTAGGCTATTCGCTGAATGTCTAATCAAACTAGGGAATGTGCTGCAATCGCTGATGCATGACTAGCGATTAGCACCAGCGATTAGCGTTTACAAACCGCTATTCCCAACCCTGTATATTACATATGATTACATACTGTAGTACATATGACTATAAATTCTATTGCACATGACTACATGCTGTATTACATATGACAATATATTATATTGCATGTGACTACATACTGTATTACATAGGAGTACATACTGTATTACACATGACTACACACTGTATTACATGACTACATACTGCAGAACATACGACTACATACTGTATTACATATGACTACAAACTGTATTACATGACTACATACTGTATTACAAATGATCACACACTGTATTACATGACTACACACTGTATTACACATGACTACATACTGTATTACATATGACTACATACTGTATCACATACGACTACATACTGTATTACATATGACTACAAACTGTATTACAAATGACAATATATTATATCACATATGACTACAAACTGTATTACATATGACAATATATTATATTACATGTGACTACATACTGTATTACATATGACAATATATTATATTACATGTGACTACATACTGTATTACATACGACTATATCAAAGCACTGTCTAGCTCTAAATGCAAGCCATTTTGTAGGTTGAGAAGGTGCCTGGAGAAAGCATCAACAAAAAATAACGATCAAATAGCAGACATGATTGGTCACATATATTTCAATGTCATTGGAATGGACTGTTTTAATGTGAAAAGGGCAAAGATATGCAAAGAGCGCTCTTTCTGGGGTTACTGCAGCAGACAGGAAACAGGCAGACGCGCCGTATTATGTAAAACAGGCCGATATGAATCTTAACATTTGGCACAAGTGGTTGCTAGCTAAAGCCACTGCATATTCAATGCAACATATATTATATTTATTTTGCTAAAATATCTTGTTTACCATCTTATGATAACAAAATATATTTTCTATAGAAATGTGATAAAGTAGAAGATATTTAGCGGTAAACCCTATACCTTTTAGCAGACACTCCGCTCATACAAAGTCAGCTACCCATGAGGAATAGTCAACGGGTGAAGTATACTGGTAAAAGCATCAATAAAAACAAAGCAAATCCAATTCTATATACAAAATTGTACAGATTGCATAGTTTAGATGTATATGTGCACGAAGGCTTGCTTACAAATGAATGCATAGACATACGGAAATAGGCATCAACCTGCAATAGAACAAATACATAAGCTCCGCTATCGATAAAACAGATTTAAAGCATGTTTTTACAATCAAGATTTGCCACCAAAAACGAAGCAATCTGGTAAAAAATAATTCATAAATTACTAAGCATAGGAGCGCAGCCCAATTAATACTGCCTTGAGTTTTGAGAAAAAGAAAAACACTAACGCAGTAAGAAGTTGAATAGTACAAAACATAATGCCTGTACACTTGGTTTACCCACATATACATTAAATAAGAGCTGTGCGTATGAGATTCAACCGAAGCAGTGATATACACTCCTGCTTCAGTTGTACTACCAACCAATATGGGACCGTGCGATGAGTGCCCGTACTAATAACAGGAGAGGACAATCACTAAATCAGACAGCAAGAGAACACGCGTGATAGGGCAATTTACAAACGGTGAAGAAATTTTAAGGAAAGAAAACTCCAAAATGAGATATTGAAGGAACAAAACTATTATGGCATACAACCATTATGTAACAGTTTGCGCAGTGTAAGTTAGAGCGACCGTCTCACATCACTAGTGGATGAATGCATCAGTTTCTGGAAGCAGTGCTGCAGAAATAATTTCAAACTGCGCTATCTATCAGCCTGCTATGCACTCCGTTGGCTATACGTTGAGTAATCTGACCAGCTTGAAAGCTCGCTGCTTGGTGAATAATTCATTTCGGCTGAATACTACAAGAAAGTTGAATGCCATGAAGCAATAAAAGTCTGGCTACCATAGATACACCACCATAGATATACCACCATAGATATACCACCATAGACATACCAGTAATAGATACACCACCATATAGACACCACCATAGATATATCACCGTAGACATACCACCATATAGACACCATCATAGACATATCACCATAGACATACCATCATAGATACGCCACCATATAGACACTACAGTAGGTATACCACCTTAGACATACCACCTCAGCCAACGCGGCATCACTGACTAACCTGCTGGAAACAGTTGGCGTTCAGGCGACCATATCGGAGGTAGTTCCTGTTCGCACACTCTCTATCTATGTGAGGGGGTAAAGCCCAAGCAGTTCGACCTGCTGGGTTCCGAAAGTACAGCATATTCATAGTTTCTGGCAAATTGGATCTGTGTACCGTCCAGCTGAAAAGATTAGTTCAACTGGTGGGAAACTACTAACTACCATATTAACTAACTACTACATTAACTAACTACTACATTAACTAACTACTACATTAACTAACTACTACATTAACTAACTACTTCATTAACTAACTACTACATTAACTAACTACTACATTAACTAACTACTACATTAACTAACTACTTCATTAACTAACTACTACATTAACTAACTACTACATTAACTAACTACTACATTAACTAACTACTACATTAACTAGCTACTACATTAACTAACTACCACAGTTACTCACAACTTCGGAAGTGATGTCACCTCCAAAGGTAAGCCACACTGGCAAGTCTTGCATTTCGTGGTATCAAGAGAGTTGGTAGAAGGAGAAGTGGCTGGGCCGTTAGTCTCTTCCTCTATGCTTTCAGTGCTCGCTGAAGCACAATTGTCAACTTCAAATGACTGCTTGAGTTATGTAATTGAATAGTTGTTAATAAATAGTTGTTAATATAGGAGTAAATAAATAATTTATTGTGAAAGTGGAAGTATACATATATAAGATACTATAAGATATAGAAGTATATATATATAAGATACTATAAGATATAGAAGTATATATATATAAGATACTATAAGATATAGAAGTATACATATATAAGATACTATAAGATATAGAAGTATATATATATAAGATACTATAAGATATAGAAGTATACATATATAAGATACTATAAGAGATAGAAGTATACATATATAAGATACTATAAGATATAGAAGTATACATATATAAGATACTATAAGATATAGAAGTACACATATATAAGATACTATAAGAGATAGAAGTATACATATATAAGATACTATAAGATATAGAAGTATACATATATAAGATACTATAAGATATAGAAGTATACATATATAAGATACTATAAGAGATAGAAGTATACATATATAAGATATAGAAGTATACATATATAAGATACTATAAGATATAGAAGTACACATATATAAGATACTATAAGATATAGAAGTACACATATATAAGATACTATAAGATATAGAAGTACACATATATAAGATACTATAAGATATAGAAGTACACATATATAAGATACTATAAGAGATAGAAGTATACATGTATAAGATACTATAAGAGATAGAAGTATACATATATAAGATACTATAAGATATAGAAGTATACATATATAAGATACTATAAGATATAGAAGTATACATATATAAGATACTATAAGAGACAGAAGTATACATATATAAGATACTATAAGAGAGAGAAGTATACATATATAAGATACTATAAGATATAGAAGTACACATATATAAGATACTATAAGAGATAGAAGTATATATATATAAGATACTATAAGATATAGAAGTATACATATATAAGATACTATAAGATATAGAAGTATACATATATAAGATACTATAAGATATAGAAGTATATATATATAAGATACTATAATAGATAGAAGTATACATATATAAGATACTATAAGAGATAGAAGTATACATATATAAGATACTATAAGAGATAGAAGTATACATATATAAGATACTATAAGAGATAGAAGTATACATATATAAGATACTATAAGATATAGAAGTATACATATATAAGATACTATAAGATATAGAAGTATACATATATAAGAGACAGAAGTATACATATATAAGATACTATAAGATATAGAAGTATACATATATAAGATACTATAAGATATAGAAGTATATATATATAAGATACTATAAGATACAGAAGTATACATATATAAGATACTATAAGAGATAGAAGTATACATATATAAGAGATAGAAGTATACATATATAAGATACTATAAGATATAGAAGTATACATATATAAGATACTATAAGAGATGGAAGTATACATATATAAGATACTATAAGATATAGAAGTATACATATATAAGATACTATAAGATATAGAAGTATACATATATAAGAGATAGAAGTATACATATATAAGATACTATAAGATATAGAAGTATACATATATAAGATACTATAAGAGATGGAAGTATACATATATAAGATACTATAAGATATAGAAGTATACATATATAAGATACTATAAGATATAGAAGTATACATATATAAGATACTATAAGATATAGAAGTATACATATATAAGAGACAGAAGTATACATATATAAGATACTATAAGATATAGAAGTATACATATATAAGATACTATAAGATATAGAAGTATACATATATAAGATACTATAATAGATAGAAGTATACATATATAAGATACTATAAGATATAGAAGTATACATATATCAGATACTATAAGATATAGAAGTATACATATATAAGATATAGAAGTATACATGTACCAGTGACTATAAAGGCAAATGTAACCTAGTCAAATAAATAGAACTACCGAAGAGCCAAGTTAAACTATTGTCTGGTACCACTGGTAACTCACATGACGAATTACTTTCCCTTCCATTTTTTGGCTGGCGACGAGGCCTTGGTACTGGCCGTGGGGTTCGTTTGTTAGGCAATGGCAGGGTTCTACTACGAGGAGGAGGCTGGGGAGACACTGGTCGATGTTGTCTTTGGGACTTTGACACTTGCAGAGTGTTAGCATGTCTAGCAGTAGCAATTGGTACACTTTCACCCGATGGTGTTGTAGGTTCTATCTTGAGAGATTCCATTGCCTCTGATTGGTCCAGAGTGACAGGATTCATCTCGTAAACTCCTTTCTGTGCAGATGTTCATAGATTATAGTTAACAAACAGCGCAGGTAACAAACAGCGCAGGTAACAAATTTAACACAGATTTCTGTTAAATTATATTCAAACTGCGGGCTAAACTCACTCGAGAACCACTTGATCGCCTGTGCGACTCCCTCAGACCTGTGCCACCATTGTAAGGCAGTCCCTTCACAACCTTACATATGTCCGGTAGCTTTCCACCTGCCAAACAAACAACTCAGTTCTTTTTATCGCAGACGCCATGTTCCGACACAATACAATGTCAAGGACTTACAATTGGTTTATCGAAAGGAAACAGAATACATAGTTAACCAATCTTGACATGTCTAAGAGCAATAATATAATTGGGCACCTTTGAGGGGCCGATGGTGGTGGTACTTCAGGAGATCTTCTAGCGAACAAATCTGATTGGATAAGGAGTTAGCAGCTTGGGTGAGAGAAAAATTAACTTGCCAGGGACGATCTTCACCGCCCTCCACACTGTTAATAATCACTGGAAAGTGCCAAACTTTTGTCTGCCTGAAAGAAAAACTATTGTCAAAAATCAAGCAGAAAAGTCAAATCTGCGCGTAACCAACTGCACTATTTTAAGCGGATAGCCGATAGAAATTCTCAGAGAAGGAGATGAGAAGATGTGGTGTGTAGGTAGAGGGTGGTAAAGCCATACATACTTACTCTTTGGGAAAGACCATTTTGATTGATAGCGTGAGAAATCGCTTTGCTGAGGGGTCGGAGTTGCTGGAGGGGCGTAGTATATATGTGCCGTTCTCTATGTCTTCAGATTGTAATGCATCCTGAGTCTAAAATGAATTGTTAGTCATTGCTAGAGCTCATCTCCGACAAACTCATCAATTGAGTTTCAATAATAAAACAAGCAATGCTAAAGAGAAGCCTTTACTGTACAGACAACCATGCTTACCATTTCAGCGTTGTAGTTAGGCCAGAAATAGGGCAGTTCATTAGCCTGAGACATAACGTAGTCCTGTAGACTGGGACATGACTCTCTCTCCGCATTCTCCACAGGCTCTCTACAACACAAACAGTTCTTTTTCCAGAGGCAAAGAAACAATCTATGTGTCGTATTTGCAATGTCAAGGTCGTATGTAAGATAGCAGAAATAGATGGTAGGATTGTGTACATGTAAGATCAAGTCTCAGACATATGTCATGTATTTAGCATCGTTGGCAGTAGCACTTTGGCGACGTATAACCATATCACATGAACATAGTTGAATGTGAGCGTGTTATATAAGATTGCTTGCTAATGCTATCAGTATTAATTCTTAGAAAAGATATTGATAAGAACGGACACATGTAAGTATATTAAGAGCTCTTGCGCGCAAGCAGAGCTGGTCTAAAGGTAATAAACTGGACAAAACCTGTCAAATATTTTATTTTTGCATTATCTGCAAAGTAGAACATATTATATAACATATTATATAACTGACAGATAAAACACAGTGTTGTATATTTATGTGACATAAGTTAATGTGTAAGTTCTTCATTGTAGGTCAGGGCAGACACAATCACTAGTACTACGGATATCATCACAACTCTATGCCGGCCGAGTTAAAAAAATCTCTCAGATCTTGAAATGCCGATGTGAACATAACGCACTGCACAAAAACATGGACAGACCAAAATTGGTTTTACAATAGACCAATTCTTTTACCGATACTTTTGTAGAAAAACCTATCAAAAATATTTAGGCTTTTTAGATGATTCCAACTCGAGAAAAATGAAGGAGAATCGATGTTATATAAATCATATGCAACATTAGCCCAAGTTGTTACATAATGTTACATAATATTCATTTAGATTATCATTACACACTACATTCACTGAGAATAATTGGCCTTCACAAAAACTAGACCAACTTAACCGCTATGGGTCTATTCAATAGTATAGCCTAACAACAACATAAGACAGCGTCTAACCTGTGTGGGAATGGATGTTCAGATGTAGCCATGGTATCACATCTCAATATAGGCAGCAAGTCAGCGTTAGTCTCCAAAAAGATATCTCTTTGCAATTAAGTAGTAACCGTCAACAATCACTAAAATAAAACATCTAATTAGTATATCACTAACGTCAAGTTATATAACATAGATTAGTAGCTAGCTAGCAGCAGCTGATGCATTGTAAAGGTAAGCATTCTAATGCTGACTTTACTATCAGTTTGTGGTGATTGAAATGATAATTTATAGAATGAATACAAAAAATTATTGATCGATAAACTGCAGAGCTAATCCTAAAGCAAAGCTATTCTGATGAAAAAGACAGCGAAAGAAAATAAAATTGTACTAATGGGTATTGTGAGTGGAAGTGATTTATTTCATTTATTCCTCCTACCTTGTTGCAGTGGATGCCGGGCCAGTAATGATACTTCTATAATGAAACACCTGTACATGGACACGCAATAAAATATAGAAAATCTTATAAAAAACACACCGATAAATTGCAGGATCTTTTCAGATTTAGGAATTTAAAATAAAATCTAATAAATACATAAACTTTAAATGATAGCACTATGAGAAGTTGACTGGGAGCTAGTACAAATTAAAAAGTAGGACAATTTTTCCACAATATACTAGTACTTCTTTCAATAAGACATTTGTGGCATGCTGCCAAGTCGTGAGACTAAATACTGAAGTCATTATGTCACAAGTGGCTTCAGCCTCGCGTACCAAAAACACTTTCTTGGCAGCAATTCACTCTAATATGCTGCTGCAGTTTCTAACTGACAAAATTGGCAAAAATGCCAATCAAGGAAGGCTTCATTTAATGCAGATGCATTTGGCCGTTGAATTATCCGAGTGGCAGCCGCGCACTGCGATTGGGACAGTTAGGAGCACAGACAGCCCAGACTCAAGAGGGACAATTAGATGTCATGTGACTTCAAGAACTGTTTTTCATGTTTTAGGTATTGTAACAGCAGCTGCTGGTGATGGATTGAATTGTAATGGAAGTGGATATTTCAAACTGATATCACGTACACAAGCCAATCATTGAAGACTTCAATGATTGGAGAGGTTTTCCAAGAATATGCAAGTAAAGTGACAGAAAAGTCTGCATACATCATTGATACATCAACGTTACTGAATGTTTGCCTTATTGGCTCTACTCAGCAGCTGTTAGGGGCTGTGGCATGACCCTCCGTGGCTTAACCAAGTTCAGAACTCTTTTAACAAATCAAAATGCTTCAGTTTTATACCAAAAAACTTGTACAATTTATTTCAACTTTATCAAAAATATTCAACATATATCACACTACCATGCAGCAGTAGGTTTACATGTCTGTGATTTGGTTATCAAACGAAAAAATTAGTCTGGTAATGCTACAACCATTATTATTATTTATATTATCATTTCGATTGAATAAGTGGTTGTAGGCGATAATTATTATTAAGGAGGTAGGCCACTTTTTAGATGTATTGCTGAAAAACAGCTGCTCCGACACAAGTGGAAAGTTGATGATCACCTAGAAGGTTGTAAGAGAGCTATAGCGAAAACTTTTTGGGCTAATTCATCACCAATAATGGCACAAAATTGCATGCTTATCAATTACCAGGGCCTTTTCTTCTAAACCCAAAAAAGTTTTTAAAAATCCTAAAACAACTTAAATTATTAAATACGCAACTGGCAAATGACACATGCGATTCCATGTTTATAAGAATTTTCTTTGAAATCATTTGTTTCATGTCATGGATCATGTCATTATACAAAATGTGCTTTCTTTCCTGATATATTTAATACTTTAAATGACAGCAGGTACGACTTGCCTCACGCCAAAGATAGAGGCAGTAACTCATTTAATGGATATTTATAATAAAACAAAACACGAGTAGATGATGCTGCTTTGAATTTTTCTAGAGCCATTCATTTTGTATCACATTTTTAACTTTTTTAAAAATTACCTCCTTGGGCATGTTTGATGACTCTGAAGTTGGATATGAATAGATCAAGTATATTTATTAATCGCAATAAATGGTGTCACTTCTTTGCCACGTCTAGTATCTTTAGGTGACTCTTTGGCAGTGTTCTGGGACAAATGTGGTTTCTGATTTTCCTTATTGTTATGCCATATTCTGTTGCACAAATTATTTTCAGATGTCTCTTCGCTATAAAGCAATCACGGTTGCTTGACTGCATTGATCATTCACAGTGATTCATTCAAAACTGCTAGATAGACTGACTTGGTGCTTCCTCTCAAATGTACTTTAATGTAGAAGAAATGATTAGAACTTCTAGAAGTGGAACTTCTACACTCCATGCTAAGTCTTATACTAGACTTACAATGGGGGTTACTATTGCCAACCTCAGACCAAGGCATTTCTGGTGTGTGCAAACAGGCTAATAGGCTATTCACATGCTGAGCTGAAAAAGAGCTTGATTACCGACTCGCTTACTTTTTTATATGATAGTTAGCAGGCATACACCAATGTATGCATCTCTCATAAACTTGCTAGGCTAAATGAATTGTATATATATAATTTACAGCTTTCCGATAATTGAAAAACTAGGATTAAACACTAGGGCCTCAAGTAATGCGCATAAATTTATCCCACATCACAATGCTCACAAGACCCTGCCACGGCCAGTTTTGGGTTCAAAAACACTTACTCCTAAAATCCTCATCAAGACATCATATCCACAGGCAAATTGAGAAGATTCTATAATTTTTACTAATTGTGCTACAATTATGTCATACTTTCTGTAAGTCTTCCCCTGTTTCATCAGAAATGATAAACAAATTTATTGTTCAATTTTTTATGCCGCACAACTAAAAAAAATTAGCACCATCACCAACATATTGCAGTAAAGGAGCAAAACTTTACCTGCAATTAATTGTGTGTTGAAAGTTGAAAATTTTTTGAAATGTTATTTAGCACTTATTATTGTAACTACAGTAACAATAAAGTAACAATAACTATGGTGGCTCATGATGTTAGACGGTTTCGTTTTCAAAAGCGCTTGAATGACTTTGAAATAGTTCAGACGGTTTGCAAAGCGTCTTTTACATTGAAAATAATTGGGTAAATGTAAAATATCCTGAGAAACTGTACATAAAAACAGACTTACTAATTTTCATAATAGATAAATTGCGACCTTAGCGGTTGCAGGATTTCATGCAGTACAACTGTATTTCCTGTCCAACAGCCATTAAACTTTCCAAAGCATATAGTTGTTTTGCAAATAATCCAGAAGGTTTAGAAATGATTCATATGGTTTAGAAAAGTGAAACCCATATGAAAGATTTAAAACGGTGTGAACTATTAAGAAATAGTATGAACTATTTTGAATTAGTCTGAACTGTTTTAAAATGATCTGAACTAGTTTGAAAGATTTTCAAAGCACACGGCTTTCGAACCAATATTATCATTCTCATTTTCTTTATAGTCTCTATACAAAATTTTAACTAGCATAAACATAGAACAATAGACATAGAGCAAATTAATTACCTATATAAGCATTTGTTGAATATAGCCTCAAAAACTGTTTTTTCAATAACATAATTTGGCTTTAGATACTAATTTCAAAATCGTTTAGTTGTTTTACAGAGCAAAATGCAGAATTTTCTGAGCCACCATAAATAACAAATACAAATAGCAGACGTTATAATATAATTACAACAACAGGAAGCAGTAGTAAAATATCAAAAAGAAGAAAAGTTACTATACATAGGTCATAGTGTGATTCCTATCATCACCATTACCAAAATACCAAACAAATGTGTAATGATGAGTGTGGGTAAGTGCGTGTGTGAGCGTGTAAGTAAAATGTAATTAGTGATAACCACAGGCCTACTGCAGAAAATTTGGTGGGTTTTGGACCACTTTTTGCAACTTTATCTTGTGTTTTGTTGTTGGTGTTTGGAAGGTGAGTCATGATTTGACACATCTGTCTTCACGTGCTGGCCTGCTGGCTCACAGGTAATTTGGGCACTCCACCAAGAAATTACCAAAAAGTGAACCCTCTGGGCTGTTCATACTGACCTTTTTTATTCCAATCAGATGACTACCTGAGAAGCAGCAACAGCATGTTTCCAAAATTTGTGCTTGCAAATGACATATCACGCAACATTTTTTGTGATCACCTGGGTCGTCTAACTAGCAAGTCCTAGTTTACGGGGGCGACAAAGGGTCCTCATCTCAGCTCTAACCTTGTGGGTAACTCGTATTAACCTGCGGTAAATGTTGTGATGATACACAAAAGGGGCTTCGAGAGTTTGCCGAAAAAAGTAAAGATGATAAAAACTTTAGCTACTAATTGTACTGACTGAGCGCTCTCGTTGAACAGTTAGAAAGCGGTAAAATAATTAATTATTACCGGGCGCATCATCTTTATTTTCTTTGGCAGTGATGTGTTGTAGATCCTCAAAACACTAATACGAGAGCCAACAGTTTCAAAGCTGAGACGAGGACTCTTTGTCGCCCCCGTGGGTTGGTTTAGGAGACGAAGGTGATCACAAGAAATTTTCTGTGATGGGTCATTTGCAACCATAAATTTTGGAAACATACTGTTGCTAATTTTCGGGTAGTCATCTGATTGGAATAAAAATGATAAGTATCAACAGCACAGAGGGTTTACTTTTTGGTAATTTCTTGGTGGAGTGCTGCACAAATCACCTGTGAGCCAGCAGGCCAGCACATAAAGACAGATGTGTCAAATCATGACTTACCTTCCAAACACTAACCACAACACACAAGATAAATTTCTGAAAAGTTGTCCAAAACCCACCAGATTTTCTGCAGTAGGCCTGTGATGATAACTAATAATAATAAACAATACCAAAGCAAAGAAGATTATTACTATTGTTGTTCTAGGTAAATAAAAAGCAGCACTATTTTTAGTAGATCATAATTAATTTTATTATTATAATCATTGATAATGACAACAGTAGTAGCTAGTAGTAGAAGTAGCTACTTAGTAGCAGAAGTAGAAATGCTACTAATAATATAAGTGCCACCATTATTATATTATTCATTTTTTTATAATAAAAAAATAAGAAGAGTAATAATAATTCATAATAATAAACAACCTTAAAAAAATAATATTACTTATTATAACTATTAATTATTATTATTCATTACTATTAATTATTGTCAAGACGAAAATGATTGTAATCATCATAATAATAATGATCATTATTATTATTATTATCATCTTTACTTTGATTATTATTTATTACTGTTATCTATGACAACAAAAATAAGAATGATAATACCAACATCATAATAATAATATTATTATAATTATTATTATAATAAATTATAACAACAACAACTACTAAGAATAATAATTACTAATAATTAATAATAATTATAATAATAATCATTATTACTAATTAATAATGATAGTAATACCCATAGTATCATCCTAAAATCAAAAATCTCCATAGCCAACATCAGCAAGAAAAATTGAATAGTAATAATGATAAATTAAACTTCATTCAATAATAATAATAATTATTATTATTTTTGGTGTTGTTGAACAACTTGTTGTTGGTTGTTGTGGGGATTTTTAATTTTAGGATGAGACTGCTATGGATGGTTAGAACCAAATTTAAGGATATGTGCCTATTAAAATATGAAACGAGTAATGAGTGAGAATAAACAAAATTAAGCAAAGACAAACCTAAACTATCACTTCATGACACTATTCTCATCATTGATGAGGATCACTGCAATCATCCATGCAAATAATCAAGCAGGAAGCTGAAAGAGTGATAAAATAAGAATCGTCGACGCAAAATCTGGAGTTTCGGGCTAAGGTTAATCATAGACACGTAAAGAAGTCGCTGAAAACTCTTAATCATTACAATACCACTGAAAACGGAGAATAATAGATGTAGATGAACAATAACTGTTAGTTCTATGGCAAAGCTGCCTGAGCCAGGCTAGCTGGTAAACCAATAAAAGAGCGTTTTTATGGTCACCTGACATGTTCACTGTTTAGCCGTTGCTTTGGTGAAAGATGCTACTGGATGATTTTGGTACTGCTAAAACGTAAAAAAAGTTAACATTTATTACGAATAATGGGTTGTATCTGGAGTCGAATAGTTGGAGGGGAGAATGAGCACGAACAGCTCTCTGAAGATGATAGTCCAAAAGAGTATTCGTGGGACAAAAGAGAAAAAGTAGACATGAAAAACTTTGTACTTGACAAATTGTCAGGCGAAGTCGTTGGACGAATGCCTGGCTCAATCAACGGACAACAATTTATCATTCAGAACTGTGAAAACTGTGATATCTACGTCTTTGATCATTGTGCCACAGTTACTGTAGACGACTGCACAAACTGCAGAATATTTTTGGCAGCCATTAAAACTAGCATATTTATAAGAGATTGTAACAACTGTGTGATTGCAACTTGTTGTCAGCAGTTTAGAACAAGAGATTGCAAGAAAATAGACTCGTTTGTCTGCTGTGTCACTCAACCGATCATTGAGTCAACCACTGCTATAAAATTTGGTTGTTTCCAATTCAATTACCCTAAACTTCTTGAGCACCTCCGTGCGGCTGGTCTGAGTCCGTTTAACAACAACTGGAGTAACATTCATGACTTCACCCCTGTGCCTGGCGAGAACAATTATGCGTTTATGAAAAAATCATCTACTATTATTGATTATTTACCACTACCCACAACAGAGCCTTTGAGCGGAGTGAATCTTACAGCAGAAAATGGAAGGAGTGTAATTCCATACACAATTGGTGTAAAAGAACGCCCACCTGGCCATGCATGTCTAGTCATGATATTTGCACATGCACAACAACATGATTTAGCCGAACAAATCGTTCAGCTGTTAGCAGAGGTCAGCCTGGTACAGACTGCCGAAATGGTTTTGAGTGAAGAACAATTTAAAAGACTTCTAGGAAGTGAGAGTTATCCTTCACAATCACAGGTAAGCGGATGTTGCGTTAGTCAGGTTCAGCAGGTATCAGATACCAATTTTTGAAAATATTTATTATAGTTCTTGAATGTTTGGGTAGTATTAGTTAGATATGCATAGTGATGTTGTGGATATAAACCAACGGCACTGTAATTCTTGATTATCCATCACTTAAGTACTAACTCGTTAGTCATTCATTCTAACAGCACAAAATACTAGCATTTGGGTGTTGCAGGCAACGGAAGGACCAGTCATACTGTTGGAATACTCGGTTCATGACGTGGAGCAGTGTAGATCTAAAGTGCTGCCACTCAACAAGCCCCAGTACGTACATGTCAGTGAGAATGTCGAGGCTGGAGCCAGAGAAGTCGACTGCTTCAACAACCTCACTGAAATGAAGATGGCGGTATGATAAGTGACGACAGCGATACCAAGATATAAATAGTATCAGCTGTGCCATTCTATCAAAGTATATGAGTGAACAGTGTACATAAGCAGTTTGTACACATTGGCTATTTAGGGATATTTTATATTGTAATGATGTTTAGTTGGTATAATATTGTTAATATATAAAATAACAGCAAACAAATGTTTCCTAATATTGAAGCAAAGTGGTGTAATAAATTGGTATACAGAATAATTATAAATTTTATGGAACAAATTATGCATAATAAAACATACAAATATATGGGAACACACCATTGGAGCAAGTTAATGGAAAATATGAGCGAATAGACAGTCTGAGCGTTCGTATGCATGTACAATAGCAGTGAAAAACTTGGCATAATAGGACTATATCGACAAAATAACACTCGTTAAGTTTAACAAAACAATAGCAAGCAGAACAGGGAGTGATAATAGTAAATGCATTGCCTACAGAGTAGCTAACTTGCTGAAACAAAACAATAATTCCTCGATGTCTCAAATCCATTTTAGCGGAGTTATGTCCTCTTATCTGAGAAGACAACTCTCATTTTTATCATATATTACATGGAATACAAGCTGTGTGATAGGTAAAACTGTAGTTTGCCTTGATTTCTCCACCAACTTTTTCAAATAGAGATGATGGTTTAGATATGGATAAAGTGTAGTCTTGGAGTCTAGTTGACGGTGAGACGAACATCATCTGCATCTGTTGAATCACCAGCTGCTAGGATTTGTCTTTCACTCGCTGTAGCACCATCCACCACATCATTGCCAACTTTCTTCTCTTTGTTGATTGCTTTCGAACTGTTAGCAACGAATTTCTGTAAAAAAGGAATAAAGAGCATTAAAAATAGCAAAGCTAAAGGTAATTTAATATTAAAATGTTCTTGTAATTTAAAAATTACAAATGCATCAAACACAGCAACAGTGTAACGACTAGGTGAGCTCAAACGAATCTTTGGTATTGTAGTTGTCTCCCTTGCTACTGTTCAGCATCAACAGCTGATGTTGAACCTGATGTGATAGAATAGAAAGTTGCCATTGAGGTGTGAATGAAGACAAATTGTAGCCGAGCAATAAGGTAGGAAGTAAAACCTCAGCAATGTTACATCAAAATAGTGGACATGATGACATAATTTGTGGACATGATGACATAATATGTGGACACGATGACATAATATGTGGACATGATGACATAATATGTAGACATGATGACATAATATGTGGACACGATGACATAATATGTGGACATGATGACATAATATGTGGACATGATGACATAATATGTGGACATGATGACATAATATGTGGACATGATGACATAATATGTGGACATGATGACACAATATGTGGACATGATGACATAATATGTGGACATGATGACATAATATGTGGACATGATGACATAATATGTGGACACGATGAAATAATATGTGGAGATGATGAGATAATATGTCCACTATTCTGATGTAACATGACTGAGTCAATAATGGCTATTAAGATACAAAACTTCTGCACAAACAATATACAATGTATATTGTTTGTGCAGAAGTTTTGTATCTTAATAGCCATAATTGTCGCTGTTTTTTATTCTATCATTTTGGTTAAGCCCCACCTGCAAAAATTGATCAACGTCAAATAACCAAATGTATCAAATCACAACAATTTTAGAAAAAAATAATCATTCAGCCATTGGCTTGACACGCCTCTCATTGTTAGGTAAGAAGAAGTCTCTGTGAGCAGCAGGAAGAGCTACACCTCAATAGTGTAAACCATCCACACTAATACGGCACTCGCAAAAAACAATTGGAAAAAATTAAAATCATTAGTATTTGGGTACGCGTGACAAGTACTTCCGTATGATGTAAATGGAAGGACTGAGGGTTGTAAGATGATGCAACAATGCGACAATGATGCAACAATGTGCCGTGTACAACGTCATATGATAGAATGTATACCATGGAGAGGGCTTGCCGCACAAGCCTGTGACTTGTACCCGTAGATTGAGTAGAAATGAAACTGACAACAAACAGGGTGGCACATCAGCGATATTGGCAGTGGATATAACGGACGGTGAGTTCCAGTTAGCAAATAAAATCGGTAAAAAAATATTTAGTTTCATTTTCTGATTATTTTTTTTTTAATATTATTTTTAATAAAATTAACTAATTATCAATAAATCAATTATTATTATCATGTGAGTCATTATTAACTTATTTATTATTAAACTTATACTTTATAAAAATAAATCATTGTTATTTTCTCTATTCATTTTATAATTTTCATCAGCGAAAAACAGCAATTACTTAAAATTATTTAGATAAATGTGACTGATAAATGATCACACATAAAGTGTCCTTGACCCATACCCTTTTGTCAGATCAAATTGCTGTCCGCAGGGACAACTGCTCATCATAGCGCAAAAAACCAGAACAAAAAATTCACAATACCCGTTCCACAACATCCGGCATTGAGCGAATGAACCCGTGCGCTGGACCGACGGATATGGATGATATTCTGGCTCCGGTGGCAGCGCATTACACTTGCACGCTGACTGTTAGACAAATAATTGAGAGAAAGTGGGTAGTGGACATGCCAGAGTTGAAGGTCAATTAACCGACACAGATATTTCAAGTGAATGAGCGCAGGCACTTCTGTTTTGTTCTGGCACCGACAAGAGTTACAGTGGTTGTGTGTAAATAAATAGGTTTGTGTGACGTGATACTGTTAGCGTTATGTAAGAGAGATAGAGAGACCAATGTGTTATGGTGAACACACTTCACTGGTATTGGACTATATAACAGCGCAGCAAAACTCTGCAACCTCACCTGAGAATGGCTGTGAATAACTTCCTAAAATGTATCAATTCACGGTACTAGGGCTACGCGTTGTGCTATACATGCATGTACATTTACGAAGTATGTGTAGACATACTATTTAAATGTACATATGTTGTGTACACACAAATATCCCACATACACACTGTATACACCCAGACACTACATATACATGTAGATATCGATATATCTATACACTAGTTAAATACTGTACAAACCCATACATTACACATGTACTGTATAAACCCATACATTACACATGTACTGTATAAACCCATACATTACACATGTACTGTATAAACCCATACATTACACATGTACTGTATAAACCCTACCATTAATTGTTTGTTCATAAAGTAGGGTTTCTCTTCAGTTCCATCATTTATCTTCACATCCTCGCAGAAGCACAAGAGCAGAGTGTCCACCAGCATCTGTGTACATTATTGTAAAGAATTACAGTGTAACAAATATAAAAGATTATACAGTAAATATAAGATAATATACAGTAGATATAAGAGATTATACAGTAGATATAAGGTATTATACAGTAGATATAAGGTATTATACAGTAGATATAAGGTATTATACAGTAGATATAATATATTATACAGTAGATATAAGAGATTATACAGTAGATATAAGAGATTATACAGTAGATATAAGAGATTATACAGTAGATATAATATATTATACAGTAGATATAAGAGATTATACAGTAGATATAAGGTATTATACAGTAGATATAAGGTATTATACAGTAGATATAATATATTATACAGTAGATATAAGAGATTATACAGTAGATATAAGAGATTATACAGTAGATATAAGGTATTATACAGTAGATATAAGGTATTATACAGTAGATATAATATATTAGAGTTAGAGACCCTGTCGTGGTTAGTAAATGACTGCTGCTTGCTAGTAAGACTTAATGACTGCTGCTTGCTAGTAAGACTTAATGACTGCTGCTTGCTAGTAAGACTTAATGACTGCTGCTTGCTAGTAAGACTCGTGTAGATCGTGGGAAGTAAAGTCTAAATAATGGCAGCCGAAGGTGTTGAGACCATAGATGTATAAATGAGGCAAAGGTAGAGGTAAAGGTTCTGCCAATTTTTTTGTGGGTCAACGATACACCTGCTCTAGATTTCGGTTTCAAGTTGACAATCATTCAAATATAAAACATTAGTTTTTAAAAATATTCTTGGGGCTGATTTTATTAAAGTTATATTTTTCTTGACTAGAAATAGAATTAAACAATTTATTTACTCTGCAGAATAAAAACACGATAATAAGAATTTTAAAACCGTATTATTATTTTTGCAAACATAATTTTTTATCTACAATTTACTAACTCATCAATAGTACCTCACTATGATTTTCATCAACATAAATTTATCAGCTGCTATTCCATTCTATCAAAAAGTGGTTTATTAGCACAATTGCTTTTTAATTGTTATGATTGAATGCCGTTCAAGTGTAGAAACAGTCGTTTATAAAAGTGGGCGGGGCTATATCTCTATAGAAAAGCCGATAGAACTGCTAGCAGTAGACAGCTATTGCGAGTATTATATACTCCACCACGATCCTGATGAACAGGAAATACCATTAACATCATTTCGTTGATGCCTCTACCTTCAACTCTACGATTGAGACTGAAAGCTACAGTAAGTGAGTAAGTGAATAAGTACGCAGTAAGCAGATACATACCTCAAAGCTGCTGAGGAAGCAGTGAGCTATGAGATAGGAGTAAATAGCGACAGCAAGTGTAGGTAGCACAAACAGGCTCCTTGTACCGTACGCTAGGGCCGTGTTGTGCCTCTGTAACAACAAGCCCACCAATTACATCAGTGTCTAGTGCATGGCAACACCTCAATTCAATAGAGCCAACTTACGACAAAGAGCAATAGAGAAACCATAAAAACAAACGACAATAAACTAAATCAACATACATCGAAGAGGAAGTAGGCAATGATGATATTAGCTGACATCACCAGAATCTTGCCAAGAAATATGACAAAATCGCCGACAGTATTGATGGCAATGACTCTGAGGACATTGCTGAGGAGGGTATTGAACGCTTTAACCCTGGCCACACAGAAGTTTGTAGAACTTATGGCTAAAATGTACAACAAACAGCAAGCAACAAACATGCAACATTCAGGGTGATATATAACAGCGAGGCATGCAAGATGGCTGAAGATATTACCAATGACTATGTAGGCGTTTCTGTTGATGTACTTGAGGCATTTCTCCAGGCAATAGAGGCAACAGATGAGGCACTTCAGCATAAACTGCGCGCATTCATTCTCACCATTCTTGAGCCTAGGTAAAACGATATCAAATTAATTTTTTCATCACGCGGAGAGCCACTATCGCCTGTCACACATTGACACCGGTCATCTAAATGCCACACAGACACTTACTACCATATGATTCGTTTCAACTACCTGCTGGACACATCGCAATTGACACCTGTCAATTACATGTTATACAGATGATCTGTTGCCTGACAATACATACAAACACATGCTAGCACATGCCATGTGTCACAATTGACGCATGATGTGACAGATAAAATGCGCCGTGATAAACAATATTTCATACGTGCAGCGTGAAAGCACTATAACTCACTTGCTATTCAGCTTCATGAGGAGGTATCTTGGAATACGGACTAGCGTAATCAGAAAAGATCCAAATGCAGCGGAGCCAAGATGATACATCACGGTGCGCCCAGTGGCTCGACAGATGGTGCAGTTCAGATTTTTTTTATCCCTACAAAGACCAAGTTGCACCAGAGAAAATTTCGCAAAAGTAAATAAGTGATGAGCATATTATACAATTTTAAATCCTAATAGTTTGTTTGGGTTGCCTTTAATTTACAGACTCCGAAACTGAGCTGAAAATTGTTTGAAGAGTATGGTAATACTGTTTAAAGCAGAGCTTTTTCAACATGACGCTTAAATAGCACAAACAATCTCCATTACATACTTCTCCATACCACGAATAATCCAACTCTACAATTGTAAGAAAGATATAAGAGCTGTTTATATATACACACCATTTATCTTACATAAGTTGTTTCAAGGAATTTATACATCAAATAACAGCAATATTCAAAAATAATATGTAAGATGGTCGCAGTAAAACCTGCTGAGTGCGTCCTCGGTATGTGTTCACTCCTTTTAGCTCACATCACATTTGGGACCAAATCAAATGGTGAAAAATAATTTAAAGCTAGCGACAACGAAGTATGGAATCAACTGATAAATAGCAAGTTTGAATGGACCAATGAGTAGTCAGCTTGAATAAACCAATGAAAAGCAAGCAATGAATGAGTAATGAATAGTCAGCTTGAGTGGATCAATTAAAGCTGACTAGTAAGTAGACTACTAAAACGGACTCCACATTGGTTAAACTTGGGGCAATATAAAAGCTGTAGCGAGTTATATAAGATTTGAATCACAAACCAGCAGTTACAAGAGATGACAACTCGTGTCAGAGCATCCATATCTAGGTGACATACCTCGTAAAAAACCATTCTGCCACCGCCCCAGCAACAATTAGTTCTTGTATGGCAATAGAAAACTCTACCATCCACACGATACCAATCGCGATGTACCACCAAAAATAGGTCACAAAGGGCCTGTCTACAAACTCCAATGTTTTCACGGATCCATTCTGTAAACGACGTTCCATGTTGGGATTCACTTTAATGTCGGCTACAAGCAGCAAGCACAAAATATTACGATGGCACGCAGCATCAGACCAACTAATGGTCCATCACAATCTATACTATGAGTGGTACACTCACTGACTCCTGCACAGAATATGATCATAACGACTCCCAACGCTAGAATGACTAACTGGAAGAGGTAGGTCCAGATGGGCTGGAGGAGGATTAGGGGAGTATGTTCCAGCACTTTACCCGCCTGCTGGAACAGCGCCACCGCCAACTGAAGCCTTTTCCTCATCACTATAATCACTAGCAGCAAGATCACCTGTTGATCAAATGAAACTGGAACTATATTAGTGTGATGCAAAATGATGTGGTGTTTATGTACATTAGATTGCCAATAGAAACGTACATGTATTAGTATAGCAAATATACAATCACTTACAGTGAGTACAGTGGCGACGATGCTGTATACAAGAAAAGCAGTCTCTGCATGAACTCTCAGACTAATGATGGGTATGTTGTGATATTCTTGAGGGTCCAAACCAGTTTTCAGTCGATAGTAAGTGACCCACAATGCAACAGAACCCCCTGAAGCACAAATTCAAAGTGTTTAATTTGCTGTAAGATATATCTCCAATACTTGTCCAACATAAAATAGCCGAATACAGTAAAGCCGTGGTTACAGACACCTAGTTTTGTAAGAATGTGACGAGAAATACATTTCGTAGCGTCGCTCCGGTGGTTACACACACAGATGTTTGATCCCCACGGATTGTACAGTGAGACAGAGAGGGTATAATAATTATAAACAGTCTTTACAATAACTATTATAAATATGAACTATAATGATTAATTAATAATTATGTTTGTTTGTAATATTAAATAAATAATCCTATCAGCCATAATAAATAATTATTGTTTATAAATAAAAAATACGCTCTTTGACAGAGGTGACAGAATGGATTGTTGGCCAATCAGTAATGAACACGTCAATGTTGCAATATAAAAAAAATTCACTGGAGTCGTCAAATTTCTTCTTGACATTTTATCCAATCAAAAGTGATTACCTGCTAATAATTGTCCAATCACCAAAGCGTCGGACAAAAAAAAAGTTTTCGCAGACCAACATGTTGGTATACGCATTTCAGCATCTTTTTGTAAAAAAAGTCGCCTGCAATGGCAAAAAAAATGCGTTCCCCCCCCCCCCCCCGCATACCTACAAAACAAAAGTGTGTGTAGCCAAGGCTTTATCATGTGCTTTGTATGCACAATAACTACCTTATAAACCCAATACTTCGCTAATGTATGTATCTGAAGTAGTTATTGTGCATACAAAGCACTTGATTACTGTATGAACCCAATATTTAGCTATTATATATAGAAAATACTCAGCTACTGTATGAACCCAATATTTAATTATTGTGCAAAGAAAATAGTTGATTACTGTATAAACTCAATAATTAACCACTGTATATACCCACCACTAAACTACTGCATATACCCACCACTAAACTACTGTATATACCCACCACTAAACTAATGCATATACCCACCACTAAACTACTGTATATAGCCACCACTAAACTACTGTATATACTCACCACTAAACTACAGCATATACCCATCACTAAACTACTGTATATACCCACCACTAAACTACAGCATATACCCACCACTAAACTACTGTATATACCCACCACTAAACTACTGCATATACCCACCACTAAACTACTGCATATACCCACCACTAAACTACTGTGTATACTCACTTACCAACTGCCACAAGAGCGGAACCAATCACTATGAACCAGACCACCACACTGATGACAAATCTCAACATGAAAACCAAGATCAGCGACATACCTAAAACATACCAATAATATACGTACAATATACCAGTGACATACCTACGATAGACCAGTGATATACCTACAATATACCAGTGATATACCTATAATATACCAGTGATATACCTACAATATACCAGTGATATAGCTACAATATACCAGTGATATAGCTACAATATACCAGTGATATAGCTACAATATACCAGTGATATAGCTACAATATACCAGTGATATACCTACAATATACCAGTGATGTACCTACAATATACCAGTGATGTACCTACAATATACCAGTGATATACCTACAATGTACCAGTAATATACCCACAATAAAAACAAGTCACCTACCAAGGGCTATGAGCATGAGGTAAAGCAGTTCATATCTGACATCATAGAAACCTCTGCCCAGCTCGTTAAAGAAGCTGTACTGACCAAAGAACTCTTCAAAGTTCTTGATGATAGTTTTGTTGACAATGTAGCCAGCAGCACTGAGAGGATCATCTAACAAAAACTTGGGAACACAACGATTGAGGAGAGGCCCTCTACAACACAAACAGCGAGCGCTGCAGTTTCACACAACATCCCTGATGACTTGAATTTACTGTCACAAGTGGTCTGGCGCAATCATACGAAGGTAAAATTATAAAAGAACCAACATTTAACTATCTCGTTAATCAATGGTCTTTTTCGTTTATGACAATAGTCTATCTAGCAGAGCACAATACCTTGAATATATGTACAATGTGCTGCTTCCAACATGTACTGAGTTCAAGTAGTGATGGCATTATCTGCCATCGATATGGTAGAGGTACAAGTAGATACTGTAGTAGAGATACAAGTAGATACTATAATAGAGATACACGTAGATACTGTGGTAGAGATACAAGTAGATACTGTAGTAGAGATACAAGTAGATACTATAGTAGAGATACAAGTAGATACTGTAGTAGAGGTACAAGTAGATACTGTAGTAGAGATACAAGTAGATACTATAGTAGAGATACAAGTAGATACTGTAGTAGACATACAAGTAGATACTGTAGTAGAGATACAAGTAGATACTGTAGTAGAGATACAAGTAGATACTATAGTAGAGATACAAGTAGATACTATAGTAGAGATACAAGTAGATACTATAGTAGAGATACAAGTAGATACTGTAGTAGACATACAAGTAGATACTGTAGTAGAGATACAAGTAGATACTGTAGTAGAGATACAAGTAGATACTGTAGTAGAGATACAAGTAGATACTGTAGTAGAGATACAAGTAGATACTGTAGTAGAGATACAAGTAGATACTGTAGTAGAGATACAAGTAGATACTGTAGTAGAGATACAAGTAGATACTGTAGTAGAGATACAAGTAGATACTGTAGTAGAGATACAAGTAGATACTGTAGTAGAGATACAAGTAGATACTGTAGTAGAGATACAAGTAGATACTGTAGTAGAGATACAAGTAGATACTATAGTAGAGATACAAGTAGATACTATAGTAGAGATACAAGTAGATACTATAGTAGAGATACAAGTAGATACTATAGTAGAGATACAAGTAGATACTATAGTAGAGATACAAGTAGATATTGTAGTAGAGATACAAGTAGATACTGTAGTAGAGATACAAGTAGATACTGTAGTAGAGATACAAGTAGATACTATAGTAGAGATACAAGTAGATACTGTAGTAGAGATACAAGTAGATACTATAGTAGAGATACAAGTAGATACTGTAGTAGAGATACAAGTAGATACTGTAGTAGAGATACAAGTAGATACTATAGTAGAGATACAAGTAGATACTGTAGTAGAGATACAAGTAGATACTGTAGTAGAGATACAAGTAGATACTGTAGTAGAGATACAAGTAGATACTATAGTAGAGATACAAGTAGATACTGTAGTAGAGATACAAGTAGATACTGTAGTAGAGATACAAGTAGATACTGTAGTAGAGATACAAGTAGATACTGTAGTAGAGATACAAGTAGATACTATAGTAGAGATACAAGTAGATACTGTAGTAGAGATACAAGTAGATACTGTAGTAGAGATACAAGTAGATACTGTAGTAGAGATACAAGTAGATACTGTAGTAGAGATACAAGTAGATACTGTAGTAGAGATACAAGTAGATACTATAGTAGAGATACAAGTAGATACTGTAGTAGAGATACAAGTAGATACTATAGTAGAGATACAAGTAGATACTATAGTAGAGATACAAGTAGATACTATAGTAGAGATACAAGTAGATACTATAGTAGAGATACAAGTAGATACTGTAGTAGAGATACAAGTAGATACTATAGTAGAGATACAAGTAGATACTGTAGTAGAGATACAAGTAGATACTATAGTAGAGATACAAGTAGATACTGTAGTAGAGGTACAAGTAGATACTGTAGTAGAGATACAAGTAGATACTATAGTAGAGATACAAGTAGATACTGTAGTAGACATACAAGTAGATACTGTAGTAGAGATACAAGTAGATACTGTAGTAGAGATACAAGTAGATACTATAGTAGAGATACAAGTAGATACTATAGTAGAGATACAAGTAGATACTATAGTAGAGATACAAGTAGATACTATAGTAGAGATACAAGTAGATACTGTAGTAGAGATACAAGTAGATACTGTAGTAGACATACAAGTAGATACTGTAGTAGAGATACAAGTAGATACTGTAGTAGAGATACAAGTAGATACTGTAGTAGAGATACAAGTAGATACTGTAGTAGAGATACAAGTAGATACTGTAGTAGAGATACAAGTAGATACTGTAGTAGAGATACAAGTAGATACTGTAGTAGAGATACAAGTAGATACTGTAGTAGAGATACAAGTAGATACTATAGTAGAGATACAAGTAGATACTATAGTAGAGATACAAGTAGATACTGTAGTAGAGATACAAGTAGATACTGTAGTAGAGATACAAGTAGATACTGTAGTAGAGATACAAGTAGATACTGTAGTAGAGATACAAGTAGATACTGTAGTAGAGATACAAGTAGATACTGTAGTAGAGATACAAGTAGATACTATAGTAGAGATACAAGTAGATACTATAGTAGAGATACAAGTAGATACTGTAGTAGAGATACAAGTAGATACTATAGTAGAGATACAAGTAGATACTATAGTAGAGATACAAGTAGATACTGTAGTAGAGATATAAGTAGATACTGTAGTAGAGATACAAGTAGATACTATAGTAGAGATACAAGTAGATACTATAGTAGAGATACAAGTAGATACTGTAGTAGAGATACAAGTAGATACTGTAGTAGAGATACAAGTAGATACTGTAGTAGAGATACAAGTAGATACTGTAGTAGAGATACAAGTAGATACTATAGTAGAGATACAAGTAGATACTGTAGTAGAGATACAAGTAGATACTATAGTAGAGATACAAGTAGATACTGTAGTAGAGATACAAGTAGATACTGTAGTAGAGATATAAGTGGATACTGTAGTAGAGATACAAGTAGATACTATAGTAGAGATACAAGTAGATACTGTAGTAGAGATACAAGTAGATACTATAGTAGAGATACAAGTAGATACTATAGTAGAGATACAAGTAGATACTGTAGTAGAGATATAAGTAGATACTGTAGTAGAGATACAAGTAGATACTGTAGTAGAGATACAAGTAGATACTGTAGTAGAGATACAAGTAGATACTGTAGTAGAGATACAAGTAGATACTGTAGTAGAGATACAAGTTGATACTGTAGTAGAGATACAAGTAGATACTATAGTAGAAGTACAAGTTGACCAAGTGTTAAAGTCAACTTACTCCTTAGGCACTTCAAAAGCGGGGCACGGCCCAATGTTCCCAGCAAAGCTAAGAGGGTTATTAGCCTGTTGAGGATAGTCTTTCACAGGAATATCATAGTCACACAACCTAGAGCCCGTTTCGTTGGCAAACAGGTACACATCATACATATCTGCCAGCTCTCTGGATGGGCATTCCTTGACACATATGAGATAAGTGTTACGAAGGTTGAAATAGTTCATAAAGAACTGGTACCTGTAAACACAGAAGGTAGCTTTTTGCATTTGCTTATCAACTGGCCCTGCTATTGTGCGCATCAGCCATCATCTCTAGTTAGTATTGTTGCATCTTCTTTGCTATTATCATCTTGATAAAAATAAATTACAATACAACAACTACACATTGTATGTTCATTATCGTGACACGAACCAGGGACAGACACAAGCGGTAGTGTGCAAGCAAACGCATCAGATAAGACTTCTCTAGGCAAACCCATTACTTGTTAGTTGAGACACATATCCACTGCACAACACGACCAATAACATTGTGTGGAGTACTCACGGTCTGTCGGTCATGTCCATGTTGGTGAATGGGTGACTGCTGTTCACCAACTCAGGGTGGTTATTTTTCACTCCACAAGTGTTCCCGTAGTCGTCAAATCCATTGATCAACCTCTGCACTCGACCAAACAGCAGGCAAAACACTAGTATACTAATCTATTAAACAATAGATATAACATTAGTATACCAAACAATAGATATAACACTAGTATACCAAACAATAGATATAACACTAGTATACCAAACAATAGATATAACACTAGTATACCAAACAATAGATATAACACTAGTATACCAAACAATAGATATAACACTAGTATGCCAAACAATAGATATAACACTAGTATACCAAACAATAGATATAACACTAGTATACCAAACAATAGATATAACATTAGTATACCAAACAAT
Source organism: Cryptosula pallasiana (assembly GCA_945261195.1). Classification (NCBI taxonomy): domain Eukaryota; kingdom Metazoa; phylum Bryozoa; class Gymnolaemata; order Cheilostomatida; family Cryptosulidae; genus Cryptosula; species Cryptosula pallasiana. Next base: position 9,864,541 of record OX183133.1, on the reverse strand, counting down.
AGATATAACATTAGAATACCAAACAATAGATATAACACTAGTATACCAAACAATAGATATAACACTAGTATACCAAACAATAGATATAACACTAGTATACCAAACAATAGATATAACACTAGTATACCAAACAATAGATATAACACTAGTATACCAAACAATAGATATAACACTAGTATACCAAACAATAGATATAACGCTAGTATACCAAACAATAGATATAACACTAGTATACCAAACAATAGATATAACATTAGTATACCAAACAATAGATATAACACTAGTATGCCAAACAATAGATATAACACTAGTATACCAAACAATAGATATATCACTAGTATACCAAACAATAGATATAACACTAGTATACCAAACAATAGATATAACACTAGTATACCAAACAATAGATATAACACTAGTATACCAAACAATAGATATAACACTAGTATACCAAACAATAGATATAACACTAGTATACCAAACAATAGATATAACACTAGTATACCAAACAATAGATATAACACTAGTATACCAAACAATAGATATAACACTAGTACACCAAACAATAGATATAACACTAGTATACCAAACAATAGATATAACACTAGTATACCAAACCATAGATATAACACTAGTATACCAAACAATAGATATAACACTAGTATACCAAACAATAGATATAACACTAGTATACCAAACAATAGATATAACACTAGTATACCAAACAATAGATATAACATTAGTATACCAAACAATAGATATAACATTAGTATACCAAACAATAGATATAACATTAGTATACCAAACAATAGATATAACACTAGTATACCAAACAATAGATATAACACTAGTATACCAAACAATAGATATAACACTAGTATACCAAACAATAGATATAACACTAGTATACCAAACAATAGATATAACACTAGTATACCAAACAATAGATATAACACTAGTATACCAAACAATAGATATAACACTAGTATACCAAACAATAGATCTAACATTGGTATACCAAACAATAGATATAACATTAGTATACCAAACAATAGATATATCACTAGTATACCAAACAATAGATATAACACTAGTATACCAAACAATAGATATAACATTAGTATACCAAACAATAGATATAACACTAGTATACCAAACAATAGATATAACACTAGTATACCAAACAATAGATATAACACTAGTATACCAAACAATAGATATAACATTAGTATACCAAACAATAAATATAACATTAGTATACCAAACAATAAATATAACATTAGTATACCAACCAATAGATATAACACTAGTATACCAAACAACAGATCTAACACTAGTATACCAAACAATAGATATAACACTAGTATACCAAACAATAGATATAACACTAGTATACCAAACAATAGATCTAACACTAGTATACCAAACAATAGATCTAACACTAGTATACCAAACAATAGATATAACACTAGTATACCAAACAATAGATATAACACTAGTATACCAAACAATAGATATATCATTAGTATACCAAACAATAGATATAACATTAGTATACCAAACAATAGATATAACACTAGTATACCAAACAATAGATCTAACATTGGTATACCAAACAATAGATATAACATTAGTATACCAAACAATAGATATATCACTAGTATACCAAACAATAGATATAACACTAGTATACCAATATGCAGTGTAGACAGGAACGGTATACGGCATGAAGTTCCTGATTGTGGTACCCCCAGCCCCCAGTAAAAAACATAATTGCGAGAAACTTCGTGAGTCAACTGATTTGAAAGATGTGGCACAGTTAGTTATTTTTGTTAGATTTTTCAATGATCACTTTTAAAAGAAGCCTTACTCAAGGCCATTGGAATAGAAGACAAGATAATAGAGTTGGCACTTTTGTTGAAGCATTGAGGCAAGCGCTGGCAGATCTCTATCAGGATCTCAACAGAATTGTCTCAATTGCAAAGGCTGTAGCACCGACCATGGTAGGGCGGCCGCATGGACTGGTTGGGAGAATGAAATAATCATACCATCATCTGCTGGATTTTTTTTGTGTGATGGAGCAAGCTGTGCTATTGCAAGCTTTTGTTAGTCTCTTACATAATTGCAAAAACTAAATAAAATCCAGACAAAAAATTGCTCAAGGAGGGAGTAGAATAACCACACTTGCCACAAAGAAATAAAATCTTATTTCATAATAGATCAGAAGCCCATTACCTAACAGGATTGATTAGTCTCTCAACAAATAGACAGGTATATGAGAGAGTTGAGTGATCAAATAGCACAGATGTCAGATGTCGTAGAGCATCCAATGACACGCATTGGTAGGTGGTGAAGACGAGTTAGTGCAGCCAAGATGTCATAACATAACCTATCCAGTAATTATAATTGCTCACCCATGCATTACTGCTACATCAATACTATTGCACTCACTTGATAGAGTGTCTACTGACTAAGTATTATAGTATACTAGCTGATGAATGCATTCAATAGACATAAAGGGATAATGTAGGGTCACACTGTTAGCCTACTCAATGCATGAACACTGTTTGACACAGTTTAATCTCTACTTCCATCAACACATTTACTCCTACCAGCTTTGGCTAATGGTTCAGCTGGCTGCCTTTGGTTATGGCGGTAAGCTATTGGGAAAAGCTTCTGTGCGGACTATAAAAACTCTTGTTCAAAAATTAAAATTTTTATCAGAATTGAAAAAAACTAATTATATGCAAACAATCCAGCGTAAGTTATGAAACAGATAATCCAGGAGCAAAGAATAATACTTCAGTGGATGATGACAATTACGTATAGTTCAACTTGGCTTCTATCAAAAGAATGAAAGTGGGTCAGTCAATTTAGAGTCTCACCATGGCTAATGGCAGTAGACATGGTTTATATACCAACATAGCCAAGTTGTCTAAAGCGTGAAATGTCTCTATTGAATAGCTCATCCAGGGCTGATGCATAGATAACAAAATCCCATAAGTAAACAAAATAGAAACAAACTGACTGACAGATGAAATACCCAGCCACAGTTTGTGCACTTACCATGCCTGCCCAGTAGAGAAAGAAAACCAAGAAACAAGGTATATCTGTACATGATCTCTTCTTCACCGGACTACCTAAAGGGGGTGAGGTCTACAACCAGCAATACACTAATTAGAGAATACAACGCCATTACCAAATATGGCATTGATACAGAGTTCAGTAATTTGTTAAAGACTCAGTTGTATTTGAGATTGTCAGATTAGTATCTTTTACTATCCGACAGCTAGGTGGTACTTTTAATTGCCAAGCACTGTTGTGTCGTTGCGGCTTTGGGTTACGTAATATACAAAAGAGTAAGGTAAATATCACTGCAACACAGCTGATAGTTCATAAATAGACTTAGGCCTAATTATGCAGCCGTGTTTACAAGAAAGTCTGCCGGTACCAGCCTATCTAAAAAGCTGTGCAAAGAAGAAAAAGTCTTATATGCACTGCAAAGGTTCATGCCATTGTTGACTCTTAATATTTAAACAGTCGTGGCATGTACACAAAATCAGAGAGCGCAGATATGAATTTGTCATTTCTGTTTATAGACCGAGTGCCTGTTATTTGAGTCACAGCTTAGTCTAGACCGCGAACGCTCTATGTTCCGGTGGCTCTATATTCCGGTGGGCCTATGTTCCGGCGATTTTGGCTCTATGTTCAGGTGAATTATTTTTCATAGAAGAAGACTATCGTGGAGCGTCTTTTACATTTAAATACAATGAAGTTTAAATAGATTGTATTATTTGATTTGGTACTTGGTTTGAAAAAAACTTAAATGAAAATAGTTTATGATTATGCAACAAGTAATAAACTAATTTTATTAGCAATAAAAACAATGAAAAAACAAAACTTCATTATAAAATAATTTAGTAATAGTTTATTGCGAAAGGTAGCGTCCATTCTTAATAGTGCTCAACAGTAGCATTTTTCTATGAAAAATAATTCACCGAAACATAGAGCCAAAATCCCCAGAACATAGACCCACCAGAATATAGAACCACCGGAACATAGAGCTAGACCCAGTCTAGACAGATGAAGCATAATTCATCGTAAGAATTGATAATAATAATGCAATTTTGTCAAAACTTCTCACTCCTGTCTTACCTTGTCTTGTGGAGCACAGCAACAGCATGCAGCCCCCATGTCTCTCCACTGGCAAGACAATCAGCAATGCTACAGTAGACAAAATTAAATTCTTGATAATCATTACTACATGGAGTTAGAGTATAATTGCAGTATAGCAGAGTATAAAGTTTCCTAAAATATACAACCGAAAAAATGAATAACTTTGCTGTTTGAAGCTAGCAAAAACAGGCGCCAGTCCCAATTATGAGTGCTAGTATCTACCTGAGTCACTAAAAGTGTGTACTCACTCACTTATATGTGAGATACATTGGCACGATTATCACCAAAGTTTGCTGTCAACATTTGATGTATAGAAATTAAATGAAGAGGATAATTACAAACTGTTTTGTTTTCATTTATCAATAAATATTATTGCTATTGATTGAATCGAACAGGCATCTGTCGATTATACTGCCATTTCACAACACATTATAATCATCACAAAGATAACTAATCATCACCAGCTGTTATTATTATTGTTATCATCATCACTCACTCTTTCACCGTTACTATTATTAGTCTCACAAAATTTTGTATCTTTTTAATAAACCACTCTCGGTTTAATATTTAGCATAGTAGTAGTTAGTTATTTTTTGCTTCAGATTTTATGTTTTTATGTAAACCTCAATAATAAAGAATGAATAGATAAATAATAATAATAGTTTATAAATAATAATTAATAAACAAACTAATCATCATTAGCAGCTGTATTATTATGATATATTATTTATTATTATAGCAACAATTAATAATTATTATTTTTTATGACTATTAATTAATAATAATTATTATTTATTATCTTATTATTATTATTATTATTATTAATTATAATTATGCATGCAGCACCACCACAACCAAAATTATTATTATTATTATTAATTATAATAATTATATTTTCATATATATTATACACTTTTATTATTGTTGTTATAATAATTTATATATAGTAGTAGTTACTACTTACAGTAACAGTTAGTTACAGTTTATTATTAGTAGCAGCATCATCAATCATGATGATGATCATCATCATATCATAATAAATAATCGTAATAATAATTAATAATAATGCATTCAACTTGGCCGATGTATGAAAAATAGTATGATTATCAAAAATGCTGTTCAATTTTTAAAATCTATGCAACACCCATTTACCTAGGCTGTGGAATCAAGAAATACCCAAATCCTGTGTTGTCGCAAATTTATGTATCCATCCACAAAATCAAACTATAACAGGAAGCTGGAACAACAAAAATAATTAGACTCGGTACGTTACTCTTTGAAGCTTTCGCGGTCAAGACGTCATAGCTGAAAATCTTGACTGGGGAGTTGTCATTACATTTTTCAAGAAAGACTAATTCCCAAAAAAGTTCTCCATCCATCACTACAAACCCGGTTCCGGCTACCTCTCTCTACAACAGGAATCTGCACTGCAGATTGCAATGACGGCAACCACCAAGATGAAAATTGACACTAGATTACTGACCTGTTGATCTATAGCCCAGAGTCAACCTTTACAATCTACAAAAGCTCATCGGCTCACAAAGTTTCTAGTTGCAGCAATATTACAACGTATAACGAGAGCTGTGAATGTTTCACGAATGAGTTTGAGTTTTAATCAAACTCCTTGATTTCACCATGTCCAATATGCCCCCAATGTGCTGCTTACTGATTGTTGCATTTCTTCTGATGATTTCATAACTTATGAGGTGTAACCATAGCAACTAACAAAGCAAATGCAAATACTTCAACAGTTGAAATATTTGGTATAACACATGGAGAGAGAGAGGGTGATTACATTTATTGGATGGATGTCAACAAAATACAGAGAGGGTCTCAGGGCAAATAACACCCCTTATAATGAGTATAGATAACATGGCTCATCCTCCAGCCATAAACATCCTTACACAACATGACAGCCACTCTGTGACTATAGAATCAATTGCAGAAATGACAATTTATGGACAATGTAACATATGGAAGGTAACCGACGAGGACACAACTCTTGATCAGATATAAATAATTAATCTTCGACACAGAATGGCAGCGATGGTCATGTTAGCACTTGCAGGAGTGAGACAGCAATGATGTCTAATCTGTATGAAGTAACAAAAGAAGCCTCATTCATCCTCTCTAAGCACAACCTCAGATATTGGCTTCTTAATCTCTACCTTTGTGCCTCGTTTGGCATTGAGGGCTCTGTTCTTTTGTCTGAAATATAGCAGTACAATAGAATACATTCATATACTAGAAGTGCTACTGCACCAGTGTTATATAATACATGTACTGATTGGTCAAACAATCGGTGGCTTTCCATGTCACGACTTTGTAGCGCCACTGGTTTTCTCCCCTTGGAAATGGGTATGTCGCTACTGCTGTTGTGATGACGAAACGTTATGGAAAACGGGAAACCCATAGCGCTTCTGGCTTGCACATGCATGTATTGATTTTCTAGCATCACTGCAGTCAAAATAATTTGGACAGACATTTCAGTGATATAAGACAGTTGCCTTTCAAGACAACATGTATTAGTAAAAAATGATGCAGAGTAAGTGTTCACAAATATATGCACGAGTTTTCATTTTATATTATTTATTTTTTGTTCCAATTTTAGAATTTGATAATAAAATGATTTAAATAATATAATAATAATAAATAGTCGACTGGCTGTAGTTAAATAATAAAAATAAATAATTATTTTAAATTTATTAAATGAATTACACATTAGCCAAGGACTGCTACTTCAAAATTTTATCTCTGGAGTATGTATAAGATGAAACAAACATAAGAAATGCATTTAAAACTAATTGTTGGTTGAAACAACTTTCCTTGATACAGTTTCACTCATTGACTCATTAGCTCATAGGCGCCATGGACTCGCTAATTAGGGTTCATGACCTTTGGGCCTATTGTACCGCTGGTTATGGAAAAGCGTGATGGTTTATTGCTAATCACCATGTTCCCATGATGCGAATTTGTTCGGATTGGACGTTCATTCGAGTTGGTTAGCATTCGCTCGGGTTGGCACTGCTAACCGTTTCTATGATAATTCGAATTGAATCATATACAGGAGTTGTCCTTCTTTTACAGTGAGTAGCGAGCGCAATAATTACTTGATCGTAGTGAGATAGTAAACAACCGCGCTCGTATTACTAAGTAGGAATACGAGTCAAATTTGTGGAATGTTCACAGCATAAACTAGTAATAGTAGTAAGTAGATGAATAATAATAATAAAGGCAACAATTTCTAATAATTATAGATGATTATTAATAAATATAATGATAGCTATAAGAAATGATAAATAATTATTAATAATAAATAAATAAAGTAATCTAAATAATAAAAAATAATTTTTTTTTGGTAAGTATAAGAATAATAATTTAGTTTGCCCACTTATCAAACAGAGCTAGGGTTCAGTTTCCCGAACAAATGGTAAATAATTTATAACTAAGCTGTAGTTAAACTTGCAGAGGATTATTATTATATGAATGTAAAAACTGCAGTTGGAAAATACGCAAAAGCTGATTTACAGCCAAATCGCCAGTTTAACGCCTTTTTCTCAAAAGAGCAGCTCGAGCGAATTCGAATTCATCAACACGAACGATTCTCATGATCCTAATGAATGCTCAACCCAAACCAATATGGTTTGAGAAACCGCACTGAGCCAACACGAACGAACCCGAACCAACTCTACGAGTCACAATTCCCATGACCCAAATGGACGATTTATGAGTTCAACCCGAACGAATTTGCACCATAGGAACATAGTGATTGAGAAGCACTGAGCCATGACACCACTGAGTGGCGCTACACGGGAAGGTACTAAATCAATGGTTGAGATATATGCGTTATTGGTAGTTGGACTATAATGTTGGCTATTTATATTTAAAGTGTGCATATCTTACTTTCTAGCCTGAGATTTCATGATAGTCTTCAGTTCAATCTGTTGCTTGAATACTCGGTAGGGGACATGTCGATGTCTAGCAATCCTTCTGATCTGCGGGTAGTCCTCAAACTTGTCCTTTAGGGCTTTGTTGTAGTTGAGTGCAGTCTTCATTCTTGGGTGAACCTGAGCAGTTGTATGTACATGTAACATATAGTACACACTACAGTAGTATATAGTATACAATACAGTAATATAAAGTATACAATACAGTAATATAAAGTATACAATACAGTAGTACATAGTATACAATACAGTAGTATATAGTATACAATACAGTAGTATATAGTATACAATACAGTAGTATATAGTATACAATACAGCAGTATATAGTATACAATACAGTAGTATATAGTATACAATACAGTAGTATATAGTATACAATACAGTAGTATATAGTATACAATACAGTAGTATATAGTGTACAATACAGTAGTATATAGTATACAATACAGTAGTATATAGCATACAATACAGTAGTATATAGTATACAATACAGTAGTATATAGCATACAATACAGTAGTATATAGTATACAATACAGTAGTATATAGTATACAATACAGTAGTATATAGTATACAATACAGCAGTATATAGTATACAATACAGTAGTATATAGTATACAATACAGTAGTATATAGTATACAATACAGTAGTATATAGTATACAATACAGTAGTATATAGTGTACAATACAGTAGTATATAGTATACAATACAGTAGTATATAGCATACAATACAGTAGTATATAGTATACAATACAGTAGTATATAGCATACAATACAGTAGTATATAGTATACAATCAGTATTATATAGCATACATACAAAGAGAAAACCAAAACCTACTGTTCCAATTTTCTCCGCTGGGTTTGCCTTCCACACACGTATGTTAGTTTCATCACTACCAGAGAGTATATATCTGTTATCTTTGCTCCATCTAACACAGTGCACTATATGCATTCTCTTGGTATGATAGACTTCACGACTGACTTTCTCTTCCTGATCAAATAATCTAATGGTTCTGTCAAATCCTGCCGTCACAAATTCTTTTCCAGTAGGAGAGTAGTCCACGTCCAGCACTGCAGCAGGTAGAAGCACCAGTTCTAGTAATAAGATAAGGACTAGTATATGAAGTACGCTGTTCGAAAGAGCACAGCTTTCACTCACCTGCTGATACATGCCCTCTGTGTAAGGTGACAGGTTTAGACAAGTTTCTCATGTCAAATGTATAAGCACTACAACAGTATGTATGTTAAACAAGTGTAGCTATTTTTTATCCATTGACATATACAAGAGTTGTCTTCCATTTTTAAAAGGTATGCAACTCCAAATCATCTGGCACTCAAATAGATGTATCAAAATATTGAATAAAAATGACTCAAGCACTTCATCACAGCACTCAGCCAAGACATTCCTGCATGAATTCGCATAAGAAGTATTTATTGCAAAAGAAATCCATAAATATGTCATCAGCCTGGCAATCACACGAGTGGCGAGCCATGTGACGTCACTTACTTGTAGTCCTCATTGGCGCAGACGAAGTGGTACGACTCCATGGGATTCCATGATATAGAATTGGATTTAAACTTGAGAACGACTTTCCTCATGGGATGTGAGCCTCGTGTGTCGTAGAGTATGATGCTTCTGTCTGAGGCACAGGCTCCTAGTATGTTGTGCTGCAATGTAACAAACTGCACATGTATTGGATATGAATAGAGGCAAACACCAACGAGTGGAGGTAGTAGAGGGGGAGACGTGAGGGGTAGCAAGCAAACACCAACGGGTGGAGGTAGTAGAGGACGAGATGTGACGTGTAGCAAGCAAACAGCAACGGGTGGAGGTAGTAGCAGGCGAGATGAGAGGGGTAACAGGCAAACACCAACGGGTGGAGGTAGTAGAGGGCGAGATGTGAGGGGTAGCAAGCAAACAGCAACGGGTGGAGGTAGTAGAGGGCGAGACGTGAGGGGTAGCAAGCAAACAGCAACGAGTGGAGGTAGTAGAGGGCGAGATGTGAGGGGTAGCAAGCAAACACCAACAGGTGGAGGTAGTAGAGGGCGAGAAGTGAGGGGTAGCAAGCAAACACCAACGGGTGGAGGTAGTAGAGGGCGAGATGTGAGGGGTAGCAAGCAAACACCAACAGGTGGAGGTAGTAGAGGGCGAGATGTGACAGGTAGCAGGCAAACACCAACGGGTGGAGGTAGTGGAGGGAGGGATGTGAGGGGTAACAGGCAAACACAGGCAGACGTGAAAGAGTAAGGGGAGATAAAAGCGGGAGTGAATAAGGACATAACTCACCTCAACAGGGTTAAACTTGATATTTTGTACGCTGTCTACTCCCCATTCAAAGTGTTTGATTGGCTCATTTCTGTGCTCGTCCCAAATGTGAGTGTCTTGGCCGCATGTAGCGAACAAATCATTTTTGTAGTGGTGGTCCATCCCGTACAATACATTCTATAAGCGTTAAAAGAGCGCCGTCAGGCATACTTTTTAGGAGTTGTCTTTCCGTTAGCGCCAATGTGGTAACAATCAGATAGCTAAAAATAATCCAAATTTAGCGCATGTCTATTTTTTTATTCTATTTGAAAATGGTTATTAGTCTGCGTGATATGTAATTCAGATTTGAGAATTATTGTTGTTGTTAATGGGGTCCCGGCAGAGTAGTTTCACTTTAGCGATGCAACCGGAAGTAGCTTAGTCGATTGTTAAACTTATCATTAGAAATCACGACTTGCTTGACTATTATTCTGATTTGAGGAAATTTGAGGAAATAATATGACCAAAATGATGTTGTTGAGAGAGCTCAAAGAATCAATAAAGCCTTTGGAAGTTCTTTTTTGAAAAAAATTTGGTTTATTCAGTTAAAAAAAAGTAATTAAATATCATGTTGACGGGTAGAACCAGTTTCGTATCTCGGGTTTAATTGAGTTTGTATAGGTAAGTTAATGAAAGCGCGCCCTTGAACAATTACTGTGGTTTGCTTCCACAGTGCCGTTGTAGTTTTACAATTTATGTTGATGGCGCATCGTCGGTATTATATATCCCTAACTTATCAACCGCAGTGAATGAAAAAATGTTTCTTTAGTAATTGTTAAAATAAAGTTACTTTCATTCTAATGGTATTTTTGGTGGAAAGCGGGCTTCCGGTTTCTTTAATAATAGCTCCGTACAAAAACTGCCAGGACCCCATTACAACGGCGATACTAGAAATGCAAATCTGGTGTTTTCTTTTCACAAATAAATCCTAAATTATGACAATTTCCATATTTTGATAGTAGTGGGCTTGCTTTAGTTTTTGGAATGTTAACCATGTAACACATCAGGTAGATACCTGTGTGTACATAATAGCAGATTGATCAACGATAAATTAAAGCGCCTTCAGAAAATCTGAAAACAATTGCGAACTTATTTTTGAGGCTTTTGAAAGTCTCTGCACAATGGCTATTCTTGGGATGCCCTCCTTCTATGCAAACGAGTCAAAAATTTTCCACTTTGCTTTATGGCCTTATAGAAGTTTTTGTGTACCAAGAAGATTGCGCACAGGTCAGCATCTGTTGCGCTTATACTACAGATGGGATTAAGGAGAGTACAGCACTGCAACAAATATTTTTGAAAAAAATCAACGAAACCAAATTCAGTCTAAAATCAAAGACATAGCAATAAATTTTCCATATATAAAACTATGACTACATGTATGTATATGACTTTCTATATATATGTATACGTAACTATGACTATATATGTATATGACTTTCTATATAAAGTGAAATTTGCATAATGTAATATTAAAGGGCTGAAAAAATTACATTGATTAATGAATAGTATTAAATTACACAATATTTCTTCAGAAGACTTTGACGCAGATAAATATATCATAAATAAGATCAACAGTTTGATAAAGTGTATTCAAGTAAATGCTTTCCTACCAGATCTCAAATCAATCACTGACTGCTATCATTGAAGGCGATTCTTTGCTTCCGCATATATTTCTCACAACAAATTACAATGAATCCCGCAAAAGCTGGTAATGTTGTGATTCCTATTCTTCACACCCGAAACAGCAGAAAATCAACTTTCTATAGATCTAATTTTTCCGCAGAATATTCGGTTCTCTTACATACATTTACATACACTGATCGAAAGCGCTTCACCGGCTAAAGCAGTGTGTCAAATTCTACTTATTAACGTTTTTTGTTTACGCTTGGAAGGTTTGAAAACACGATGATTAAGTTATTCAGAGATTTGCATCATCACTTCTACGCAAGTGCAATACAAAATTGTGACTTCATAACTACGCACATCCGAGGCATTTGTAACCAAACCAGTAATTAACCTATTTTAGTATTAAAAACAGCAAACTTTTATATTGAATTAGAGGTCAGAGTGAATTAACCTATACTATTGAATAATACTAGGTAGAACTATGCAAGTTACACCGTATATAACCTATACTATTGAATAATACTAGGTAGAACTATGCAAGTTACACCGTATATAACCTATACTATTGAATAATACTAGGTAGAACTATTCAAGCTACACTGTATATAACCTATACTATACTATACTATGAATACACAAATGGCTCCACTGAAAAGAAACATACTTTTGCTATTATAGAGCGAGATGGTTCTGTCTGAAAGCCTTCCTCATTCTCAGGGTCTGATGTCCATTGTCTAATTACTTGGTCATCACCGCACTGTAATTTGTTATATAACACACAAACCAAGTCGTATCAAACATAGCGTAAGTGTGTAAGTAACACAAGGGGCATTCTCGCTATAAACATCACGTACAGAACAAGTAATATATCAAACACCATAAGGTTATACAACAATATTAAACTGTACCGAAAAGAAGTATTTGCCTGATGGGTGAAAACAGAGACCTCTCACCCACCCCTGGTGTCCGGTAACTTTAGAAAGCGTTCTTCTTGTCGGCAAATCCCACATTATAATCTAAGAACACAAAAAGGAGCTTCTTAGCGCTGGCACATGCACTGCTTCAACACTCTATGTATAGAACTAACAACACTCTATGTATAGAACTAATAACATTCTATACATAAAACTAACAACACTCTATGTATAGAATTAACAACACTCTATGCATAGAACTAACAACACTCTATCTATAGAACTAATAACATTCTATACATAGAACTAACCACACTCTATCTATAGAACTAACAACACTCTATGGATAGAACTAACAACACTCTATGCATAGAACTAACAACACTCTATGCATAGAACTAACAACACCCTATGTATAGAACTCACAACACTCTATGTATAGAACTAACAACACTCTATGCATAGAACTAACAACACTCTATGCATAGAGCTAACAACACTCTATCTATAGAACTAACAACACTCTATGCATAGAACTAACAACACTCTATGCATAAAACTAACAACACTCTATCTATAGAACTAATAACATTCTATACATAGAACTAACCACACTCTATCTATAGAACTAATAACAATAATAAATAATATCTATAGAACTAACAACACTTTATGAATAGAACTAACAACACTCTATGCATAGAGCTAACAACACTCTATCTATAGAACTAACAACACTCTATGCATAGAACTAACAACACTCTATGCATAAAACTAACAACACTCTATCTATAGAACTAATAACATTCTATACATAGAACTAACCACACTCTATCTATAGAACTAACAACACTCTATGAATAGAACTAACAACACTCTATGCATAGAACTAACAACACTCTATCTATAGAACTAACAACACTTTATGAATAGAACTAACAACATTCTATGCATAGAACTAACAACACTCTATACATAGAACTAATAACATTCTTTACATAGAACTAACAACACTCTATGTATAGAACTAACAACACTCTATCTATAGAACTAATAACATTCTATACATAGAACTAACACCACTCTATGCATAGAACTAACAACACCCTATGTATAGAACTCACAACACTCTATGTATAGAACTAACAACACTCTATGCATAGAACTAATGAAACTCTATGCATAGAACTAACAACACTCCATGTATAAAACTAACAACACTCTATGTATAGAACTAATAAGACTATGCATAGAACTAATAACACTCTATATATAAAATTAATGACACTCTATGCATAGAACTAACAGCACTCTATGCATAGAACTAACAACACTCTATACATAGAACTAATAACATTCTTTACATAGAACTAACAACACTCTATGTATAGAACTAACAACACTCTATCTATAGAACTAATAACATTCTATACATAGAACTAACACCACTCTATGCATAGAACTAACAACACCCTATGTATAGAACTCACAACACTCTATGTATAGAACTAACAACACTCTATGCATAGAACTAATGAAACTCTATGCATAGAACTAACAACACTCCATGTATAAAACTAACAACACTCTATGTATAGAACTAATAAGACTATGCATAGAACTAATAACACTCTATATATAAAATTAATGACACTCTATGCATAGAACTAACAGCACTCTATGCATAGAACTAACAACACTATATGCATAGAACTAACAGCACTCTATGCATAGAACTAACAACACTATATGCATAGAACTAACAACACTCTATGCATAGAACTAACAACACTCTATGCATAGAACTAACAGCACACATTACATGAAGTAAAAGACATAAATCTCACCTCTCCATTGTATGAAGCAGTAACCACCCTAGACAGACTCACAGGGCTATTTAGCATGGCACTCACACCCTCTGTGTGGCCATCTAGAGAACCAACAAACGGCTTGGCAAACACTCTCTCCAGTTTTGTAGCATTTAGTGCTCTTACATATTCTCTCGACGCAGCATATGGATGTAAACTAGGATCAAAATTTCGTTGAACTAAAATGCAAAACATTGCGTATTCAAATTAAATGCTAGCGATAATTATTGCGGGTAGCAAAAGCTATCTGACAATTATAAACAATTAATGACAAGTTTCAATCAAATTGGAAATTGTGGATAACACACAGATTTCTCATCACATATATATTAATAACATAAATAATATTAATAGAAATATTATTACATAAATCAAATTAAACATTCATTATTATTTGTCCTGTTATTGATGACTTTGAAAAAATAAATAAAAATAATGCATTATTCTGTCAGTTTGCCATAAAAACTGGCAAGGATATCCAGTCCAAGAAAATATTAACCAGCTAATATCGTGTTTATCCTGATACAAATTATATGTTTTCAAACCTCAGTTCGATATTGCACATATGCTATCTGTACCTTAATAGCATATGTTGAACACAGAACGAGCACCAAGTATTTGAAGACATGATCTTGTGTAACTATTGACACTTATGATAAGGCGTAGCTGATATGCATAGTTAGCGGTAACATGTACCAAATTTTGGTTCGTACTATTATTTCCCATTCAAAATCTTAGTCTGAAGCAGGAAAGCTTGCTATTACGACGGGGATTTGTAGGAGCGTAAATAGGAATAAATGTTAACAGGTGGCAAACCTAGAGTGAAACAGACATCCCCAAGAATAAGCTAGGACAACCTGCAACAAAGAAAACTTTGTTGTTCGTTGTATGAAGTGTTCCCCATGAATTTTATTGATGGCAACATGAAAAAATATTATTTCCAAGTTCATTCGAGGAGTTAGCCAGTTTGACAGAAACAACAATATGTCAAAATGGCCCGGGCAAGTGTCAAAATGGTATTTAATATTTTGCCAGGAACAAAATGTTGACACCACATAAAACAGCATAGAAATGTTCTTCTTTACCACATGGGAGACATTCGTTTCAGGTCTGTTGATGCTTGTTCTAGGAGTTGCCTACACTCATTTTAGGTATTTCTACATTCATTATGGTTGACGCTCCTTTTTGTCTTTGCCCATTCCGATACTATTTATCTTAAGAGTTATTTGTGGGAGCAACCAAGAATGTATTTAGGGACAATGTTTGGTAGGTTTGATAAATTTCTTGTCAGCAGATCTTGAGAGAAAGCTGATTAAACTTTAAAAAAAACCTTTGCAAAAAAAAGTAATACTGTGACCAGAACAATAGCTATACAGATTATTAAGCTTGTAATGCAACTAATAAAAAATAATAAGAATCTTTATTATTATTGTAATTATTATCATTAATTTTATTTTTTATTATCATTATTACTATATAATAATTTATTACCAGCAGAAGAAGAAGGTTACCACACATACTGATGCTGCCAAATTTCAGATAAATATTGATGCTGTTCATTAAGGGTCTGGACAATGAAAAATGTCCTTCAACGACACCAAATGTCATGTGATTGCCTTCGGGGACCAGAAGTACAAACCTCAGTACAAACTAGGAGATAAATATATGGAATGGGCCAGAGTACCTGAGAGTTATCATGCAATTTCATCTAAAGTTCAACCAACGTATCAAACTGGTGAAAAAAAAACCTCGAGAACTCTTGGTTCCAACAAACATATCCTACATGAAGCCCTTAAAGAATGTCGTCAGCTGGCTTATATAAGTTTATGCCACCCAATACTAGAGTGCACTGATACAGCATAGGATCCTACACTTCACAAAGATATTGAGTCAAAGGAAGGATGAGTATCAGTGAAGCCTGTTCTGAGCTTGGCCTCCAGACATTGGAGCAAAGAAAAAAAATCAGAGACTAGCCCTCCTTGTGAAGATACTCCAGAATGAAGAGTGACAATACTACCCTGGCTCTGGTCTATGATGGGACTTCCCAGGGCCACATAAGATGTCTATGACAACTAGATCCGCTGCTCGAGGTGAAATGACCTCTGTGTACGCAACATCACAAGTTTTCCATAGTAGTTTCCTACCAAAAAGTCATTAGAAACGCTAGAGGAAACAGCAAATAAACGCACAAACCCCAGCACTCAACTAAAAGCAAAAGGGTAGTACTTCTAACTCCCTTATTACCAATTGATGTAAAATAACCCCTGTGGCTACACACATAAACACACTGTTAGCTAACTGAGGCACTCCTTTTACTTTGTTCCTGAGTGTTCAATATTTTCAAAGGTAGGGAAAGACGGAGTAAGTTGAGCCACTTGGGTAAATTGAGCCAGGACAGTATCAGCACTTTTAACATATATCTGGAGTTGTTTACCTAGTTCAAGGGCAATTAGTCAGCTATCTAGAAAACATTTCTTTTTTCTTCACATATGTGGTAAGTTCTTAAATTTCATGTGTACTTTTGGTAATAAAAAATAATTTTGATTACCCTATTGTGACCAAAAGTCTATCTCAAAAAAATTACATATAATAAATAAGTAAATTTTTGCGTTATAATCTGTAGATATATGCTGAGATTCTTACTGAAATGAATAAAATGGTGTCTTAGCTAAAGTTAACCTGTTGTTTGTATATTACTGTAACATGTAAAAGGTGGCAAGCTGGGCCATATTAAATGCGGCAAGTTGAGCCACAGCCTATCAACGTTAGATGCTATGAGTTAGTCAGATATTCGACTAACAAGGAAACAGAAATCCATTATGTAGGCGGAGTAGTCACAGTACCAGAAGAAAGCTCTGAGGTCAATTTCATGCTAAATGTGAAGAGCACAGAAGCCTCATTTGCATATCTTCAATCTTGAAAAATCTGATCAAGATAATGCGAAGCTCAAAGACGTTTCTTTGCTGTTAGGATACCCTATTACTGTGGGAGGCACTAGTAGGTCTGTAAGCAGAGTGATGCTTTCTGTAGAGCTAACTTGCTATGCTTTACAGCTACTGTTCACATTGAATTTGAATACACTCATTCTTGTCCATTGATTGTTGTTTCACGGTTTTTGGCATTTTCATAATTACACCGTAGTAGTTTCCGGCATTTACACCAACTATTATTATTAACAACGTTGTGCTCAATTGGGCACCATGTTACTAACAATAACTGTTTTTTCTTCTTTACAGTAACAAATTCTCGATGATTATTAATTATTATTATAATTATTAATTATGTGACATGTCATAATAATAATATAATTAATAGTTGCTTGTAAGTAAAAAAAAAAAAAAAACTAAAACAAACTACTACTAGCTAGAAGAAGAAGATATCATCAATCATCATCATCCATTCATTCATTCATTCATTCATTCATTCATTCATTCATTCATTCATCATCATCATCAATCATGATCATCATCATCATCTAAGGACTAGATTATTATTTGAGATGATGTGTGGAGAATGGAAATAATTGTTACTCCAAACCTTTATTAATATCTTGCTTTGTCTCCCTAACGTAATCATCCGGGTTTCTAGATAAAACTTTAACTTTCATGTTTATTACTGTAAATGAATTATCATAAAAATAATAGTTAACAATCAAAACAAAAATTATTGTTTCAACACGTTTATCCTTGACCTAGTTGCCTGTGATGTGACAAGTTTGTAATGCGCGGTCACTTTACATCTTCCGCAATATATCACCTATTTCAGCTCAGAGGCTTTTAAGCTGGGTGGTTTTTTGTTGGAATACTCACTATAACATATTCACATCTATTATAAAACTTATTTCCACGCAAAGGCTAGCAATGTAATTGGCTGTTTTCAGTTAGATTCAAAGTGCAGTTTCTTTTCAACTATCTATCAAACAATAAGTGAATTTACTTTGACTATGACAATGTTTTTTTCGAAGCTGAAACGGCTGAAAACAGTTTTACTCAAACTTTCCACTATAAAAATAGAATGCCTCATGTAGCAAAATTAAAAAGTCGGCGCCATCTAACTACTACTGATCATTGACCAACTCTCTAGAAACGAGCAACCAACCATTGGTGGTATATAGAATATTATATACAGCAAACTCAAGTAAGTAAGTACATAAATAATGTAAGCATTACTTTTAGTTAATCTCTGATCTGAATTATAATATTTATATGAATGTATGAATGGTGGTGGTGGTAACATTATTTTGAGGATATTATTTTTTTTCCCCCAAGAAGTTAGTATAATAATTATTATCGTTGTTGTTGTTGTAAGAACAATAATAACAATAATTAGACAGACAGAAGATTCAAGATGATGGTGATTATTATTATTATTATTATCATTATTATTATTATATGATGATGATGGTTGTTTGTAGTACAACAACATAATAATAATAATTATAATAATTATTATTATGTATTAATAATTTAATTTAATTGATAAGCACAGTAGTAGTATAATAATAATTATAATAATGCAACGAGGAAGAAGAGATAATAAAAATAATAAATTAATAATTTAATAATAATAATAACTAACTTACTACTAACTAACTAAATTACTAACTAACTCTAATAACTAACTGACTACTACTTTTTACTACTTCTAATAATAGAAATAAATTATTATCATTTATGTAATCAGTAATCATCTTCTTTATCACTGTTATAATAATTATTATGATTATTATTATTATTATTTAAATAATAATAAATTAATAGTAGTAAATAATTGATAATAATAAATAACACATAGATTTTTTCCACTTTGACAATGATTATTCTAGCTATTAAATTTAATTATTATAATAATTAATTTTGTTATTATAATTTTACTATTGTTATTATCACTATTATTATATAGTAGTTATATCTATTATTATTTCACTACTGTGACTACTATGATGATAAATAAATATAAATCATGAGATGATAATTTTTTATTATGTTGCCATGGTGATGATAAGCACTTGATTACTAATTAAGAATTTTTTGCTCAAAGGCTTTTATATTATTATATGTTAATAATTTATTGTTAACTAATAATAATTTCTTTTAGAGTTTTCATCTCCCAAAGCAGAAGTTGGACTGTTAAGTGAGTGGTTTACTTCATCTTCATACTACTGCTAACTATTAGGGCGACTCGCCCTTGGTGATTGATATTTGAGGGGAAATACATCTGAAGAAGAAGTAGCTTAGCAATGAGTCAGGATACGGACGAAAATTTTGAGCTTACAGCAGCTCAAAATGATGAAGTGACTATTGACATTAGTAAATCTGCAGATGTTGACAAACACAGTATTGAAAAAAACAGCTCTAGTAAAAGCAGTCTAGACGAAGATGAAAATGTTGATGAAACGACTGTTGCATTGACCGCAAAAGGGAAGAAAACTAAAAATGGAAAGTGAGTAGCTAGTAGGATTTTGTTTATAGCTTATAACAATCTGAGTGTGACGAAGACTGACTAATGCGCAATGCTACACTTTTTGACCTGAAAAATCTTTAATTTATTATTATAGCACCAGAAGTAATTATCGTATTGGACACTTTGTTGTAGAAAAGAAGCAAAGATCCCGGAGGCCAAAGTTGGTTTCTTTACAATGGTAAGTTGTTCAGCAAGCAACTAGAGCAGTAAGCATTACTCATTGGACAATAGTGTGATCGCTTATTGCATCTCTTTCAATTGATATGTAACTTCTTCAATGCTTATGTTTTAGTTCCGGTTTGCTGACAAGCTAGATGTCTTACTGATGGTTGTTGCTACGATATGTATGATTGTACTTGGAGCTACCATGCCCATTAACCTCTACTTCTTTGGATCGCTCATGAATGACTTTATTGCTCAAGAGTGGGCTGCACTGAACTATACATCTGCCTGTAGTAATACCACTATGACCAGTGCAACCACGTTTGATAGAGACTTTTTGGTGGATGTGATTATCAATGTGTATGTGGTGGCTTTTTGTGGCCTAGGAGTCGCTTCCTTTACTCTCTCCTATGTAGGTCAGTGCCAACCTCCTTATTCAAGGTTTTCTACCTGCTTTTTGTTCGCGCCGGTTTGCACAAGTATCCATTAGTATTCACAACAAGCTGACTTGAAACATGATTATTATTTTTTTTTCTGTTTCATTGTTTTCTGTTCACACTAACAATTTATTCTGTTGTCAGGTATGAGCTTCTGGACGTGGACGGGCAATCGTCAGGTGCGTCGTGTGCAGGCTGCTTACTTCAAGGCTATCATGGCTCAAAGCATCAAATGGTTTGATATGCATGACACTGGAGAGCTCAACTCTCGCATTGTTGGGTATGCACTGCTATAGTATATTGTGTACTCTTTGCATCTACTAACTGGCTATCAAATACACCAGTCATCTATTGTTCCTTCTCCCGTTGACAGTGATGTGGAAAGGCTGAATGATGGATTTGGAGATAAGATGGCCTCGTTTATCCAGTGGATATTTACATTCATAGGAGGATTGGTGTTAGGGTTTGCTGTTAGCTGGAGATTGATGCTTGTGGTGGTAGCTGCCTGTCCAGCATTGGTTTTAACAGCGGCAGCGGTGGGCAGGGTATGTTACACACTATATAGGCAGTATGAATACAAATTCTAGCTCTAGCTCCGTATGTAATTGTATATGCCTGACTGTACACTTGTAGCTGGTGAGAACTCTGCTCAGAAAGGAGCTGCTAGCGTATGCCAAAGCTGGCAGTGTGGCTGAAGAAATATTTAGCTCTATTCGTACAGTTGCTGCTTTTGGAGGCGAGAAAAAGGCTGAAGAAAGGTCAGCGCTTTGTAGTACACGATGCACACGTACTAACACACTATGTACAGCCACCAGTGAGTGTACACACTGTTTTATATTGTGTTCAGGTATGCGGCTAGTCTCGAGGGAGTTGTCAGAGGTGGAGTGAAGAAATCGACAGCCAGTGGTTTGACTGGAGGTCTGTTCTGGCTCATTCTTTACTGCATCATTGGCCTGGCATTTTGGTACGGAGGTGTATTGATTAGGACTCTTTGCCTACCACCAGGAAGTATCTTACAGGTAGGGGGCGCTGCCACCAGCCCTACTCAATGCCTACTGTACATTGAGTGCAGTAGGCATTGATGCAGGAACCACATTAGCAGACTTAGCCTAAAACATTGACAGTATTTCCAAATACTGGGGTGGTTTGTAATGGCTGTAGCACACTTGATGAGCAAACATACTCGACATGTTGGTGGTCACTATTAGACATTGCAGCTTGATTGAAGGCATTCCAGCCGCTGATCTAAATATTCATGTTATGCTACAATCCATTTCTTATGCGCTGCGGTGCAACGCAGCTGTATATTCATTCCTTCCATGTTTGTTCTGTTCAATAATATTAGTTATATGTGCACACACTGATACCTGACTGCAGGTGCTGCTGGGAGTAATGGTAGGCTCGGTATCTCTAGGTAACGCTGTTCCTCTACTTGACAACTTCTCCAACGCTAGAGCGGCTGCTGCTGTGCTCTTTGGTACCATCGACGAGGTGAGTTGCAAGGCTGTTTGTTATTCATCTACTGTTTGTTCTATTATATCTCTTCTTAATAAAGCTTGTATTATAACAGGAAGTGGAAATAGATAGCACATCTGACAAGGGAATCAAAGCAGAGAGTTTGGAGGGTAATATAGAGTTCAGAGATGTACATTTCAGCTATCCAGCGAGAAAAGACGTCAAGGTAATAGAGCATGTGTATATTACATAACCACCCACTTCAGAAGAGAATCAACTGGTTTGAATTTTTCTCTCGTAGTTGTTGGTTGAGCTGCAGATGTTTTTGGATAATTTCTGATACGATAATGTCAAAGAGCGGGTTTAAAGTTCACATTGGTTAATGTACAGCCCTGCCTTGGTCAGGCCATGATATTAATTTTGTTATTGTACATGTATATCGCGAGTGCGTATGCCAGTTATGGATGAATGATCAATGAGTGACAGTGTTTCGCTGTTAAGGGTCAGTGAATAGGACATTGCAGTCGCCGTTATAATTTGTGTACAGCCGGTAGTAGTTATTGGGACATTCTAAAAGTATGACGTCTCGTGATATTAGACTCGCTCAGCTGATGCCTTCTTACCCGGGCACTGAATGGGACATAAAACCAATTCATAGTTCTCCAAAATTAAAAAGAGAAAGTATTTCGTCAGCTTGATTTTTCAGTTGGGGCTTGGCTATAAAACAAAATAGAACACAACCCGTTGATTGACTCAAACCAACACCATTCAATGGAATAAATAGCTAATATATTAAAGCCATCAATAATACACTTCAAGGTACCTGACATGTGAACCAATGTAGATGGACATAAAATATAACTGTCATTTATTACCGTGAGTGCCGGCTCAAGATTTCAATTACACTACAACATCGCTATGTTATCTTCAGATTGTGCTTGACACACTGCTGTTTTCACTGCGCTAGAGTTGCTTTACTAAACAGTCGATTGGTAAAACAACAACAGCAATCTTTTGTAGCCATGGCCACTAAAACAACACCGCCACTAGTTAGTTACTACCAAGTTTGCTCTTTACACTCCCTGTTATAAAATAGGTCAGAGGTCCTAGTTAATGCAGATAAAAGTTGATCTGTTTTTGACATTATGACCAGCCGGCTGAGTGGCAAAGCTCTTTTATAATCCGATGTTGTAGTATTTTTGTTGCAACTATTTTAATCTCTGCGTACAAACATGGCATAACGACATTTTATGTTTGAGTTATGTGCATATTTCGTCATCAATTTTTATTTTTTGCTTCATGGTTAGCATTGATGTAAGAGTGATTTTGTTTAATTTTGCTTGGTTAGAAGTGGCCAACTGTTTCCTGTTTGTGAAATTAACATTTTTTTCTCTCTGATGACGCTTGTAATAATCAAAATATTTTCAGAAATGGTAATGAGAATCTCTCTTTCAGATACTGAATGGATTGAATTTGTCTGTGAAGAAGGGTGAGACAGTTGCATTGGTTGGAGAGAGTGGCTGCGGTAAGAGTACGACCATACAGCTCTTACAGCGGTACTATGATTGCCATCAGGGCCAGGTCAGTCATCCGCTGAATGCTTTTAGCATACATCCACTCCTTCGTCAATGCTATATCTTGTCTTCTTGTACGCATCAACTCCCTGTGTATCCCATACAGCAATGCTATATCTTGTCATGTAGGTGATGATTGATGGAAAGGATTTGAAGGAATATAACATAACGTCATTACGTAACTTCATGGGTATTGTCGGCCAGGAGCCGGTACTGTTTGGTGCGACAATTGGAGAGAACATAAAACTTGGCGCCAAGTGGGGAGAAGAGGTGACACAGGAGCAGGTTGAGACAGCGGCTAAGCAATCCAACTGTTACGATTTCATCTCTAAACTACCAAAGGTTTGTGGGAAGTGTGCTTGGCCGGGAGCCATGTGTTTTTAGGTCAGAAGTTTTAAATAACATGTAATTGGATGAACGAGGGGTCTCCATTGCACTTTCTCAGAATTTTTCTGAAAAGCCGTTTGATTTCATTAACAGCTCACAGATTACAATAGCGCAAACAGTCATTCATGTGAAGTATCACTCTCTTTAAGTACCCGCACCAAATCTTTTATGAGAAATATATTTCCAATTTTACCACACTTAATTTTTTTACTTTTTTTTATCAGAAAAAGTTTTATTTTATCATTATTTGGCACCAACTATATTTAGTAGGGCAATTTTTTTTACTGGAGATAAATTTTACAAATTTATTAATCTATCAAATTGAGAGTTTTTTGGGAAAATAATTATATTGGCTTATTTACTGGGTTCATAAAATAGCTTTGTCTCTTTTCGGTTGCGCGCTGGTCTGCCCAGACCCCGTCGTAGAGATGAAATTGAACGCAGCGCTACTGCTGCCCAAAGCTTAACCTTCATGTTTCCTACACTTTCCGCTCAGAAGTTGCCTTCTCTCAAATATTTTGTCTCGCTGTAGGGTAGTGATTGACGAGCTTCGTTTGTCTAGGAATGTCACGGTTGATTTCGTTAGAGTATGCAGTGTTCATTTCTATAATAGTCAAGGTTGTTTTTTGCAAATAACATTCTGTTGCGTTAGAACATCTATGGCTTTCAATCAACGTATGATTGGACGCTGTTAGTGCGCAATGTCACTACATATAGATATTGTGCAATATAAACTACTAAATAACAAGCTGGTCAACGTCATGTCACGCTTGCAGGCGCTAGCCATCCATCAGCGCTAGCCATCCATCAGCACGAGCCATCCATCAACACTAGCCATCTCTCTATGCCAGCCATCTCTCAACGCTAGCCATCTCTCAACGCTAGCCATCTCTCAACGCTAGCCATCTCACTACGCCAAGACCATTTGTTACTGATGTATTGTTATTGCTGCTATGCTATTGCGTCAACTCCATTATAATATTGGTAGGGCTTCGACACTGCCGTGGGAGAGAGGGGAGTGCAACTCAGTGGAGGACAAAAACAGAGAATAGCTATTGCTAGAGCGCTGGTCAGGAACCCAGCTATACTTCTGTTGGACGAGGCTACGTCTGCTCTGGATACCCAGAGTGAAGCTACTGTACAAGATGCCCTAGATAAGGTTTGTTACCCTCGCAGCCTTATCACAAGATGGCTCTTGCTATCTCCATACATGTTGTGAGCTCGTACTATGGTCTGTCTGGCAGTTGTCCACTCACGATGATTGTACCAAATTTAAACGCTTCATGCAAACAGCTCATCATTACAAACACATTTACCGTGTAGTAATTGGTCTAAGGTTATAAGAGATGATAACTTCCAATCATTTTTCTCATAAGACAAAAAACTTGGTGGCAAGAGGTAACAAGGTGTTTTTTATTGTCAGAACTCCTTACATTGTATAAAAGCATGGTAGACAAACACAACATGGATTAACTTTTTCTATGATATCCAATGTGTCTGTGATTAACATCTCCGTAAATATAAACAGTGTAAACTATTGTATGACATTCGACGACACCATCAGCCCTACCACATGTTTGTGAGTGTCAGTCTCCAGAGGTTAACGACTCCCGTGTTTGTCTGCTCCCCAAATACAATGAATGTTGAGATGGCAATTTCAGGTTTCGTAGTTCATTCGTATGTTTGGTTGAAGGCTGGAGAAGGTAGGACTACTATTGTAATAGCTCACCGTCTGTCTACCGTAAGGAACGCTAGTAAGATCTGCGCGTTCAAGCAAGGTCAGGTGCATGAGGAGGGCACGCACAGCGAGCTCTTGGCCAAGGAAGGCATTTACTACTCTCTAGTGATGAAACAACAACAGGCTATGAAGAAAGAGGCGCTGCAACTACAGAAAGACTTGGTAAGTTACTACTGACATTCTATCACCATCGGTGGTTAATGCGAAGGTAGCCTCAGCAAGTTTCACAATATTTGGTTTTCTTTTTAGGGCCCAAAATCTCCAACATCTCCTCCGGCTGATGCTATGCGCAGTCCTTTGCTTCCTCGAGCTGGCTCTTCATTCAGGAGGTCAAGGACATCCAGTCTGCGTCGCTCAAGATTTGGCAGTCTGAAGGATGTTGTATCCAGCGCTTACCCACTAGGATTGGACTATGATGATGATGTAAGTTGTCATACGACATGTAGTCCTCTCATCTTACTTGTCTGCCCCTCACTTTCATGCTGACAATTGGTTTAATCTCCTGCAGGTGGAGGACATGGCCGACGAGCTGCCCGCAGTCGAGCGTCAAGTTCTCTCTAGGCAGTTGTCCAACTCTAGGCCAGATCTAAGTCGACGGGAAAGTGTCACTAGCCAGGAGATTATAAAAAGGGTGCTGAGTAATCAGGCGACATTGAGTGAGGCAGATGCCGAGAGATATGAAGCTATTACCATGAAAGAAATATGGCAGATGAATAAGCCTGAATCAGGTCTAATAGCAATAGGATTTCTGGCTTCTGTCTTGCTTGGAGTTGCGCAGCCTTGTTTCGTCTTGGCCATGACTGGACTGATTTCTGTAAGTGTTTGCTTGCCAATGTATTCTCTCATTCTTAGCGAGACACTGATTCTGTTGACTTTGCAAATTTACTCGAGTACAGAACGGAATTAGAGCGCCGAGTAATGAAGGTTTTTATATGGAGTTGTTTGTTCAATTGGAACACAACTCCTTTTTTAAAATAAAACATTTTTGAAGTGTTCATTTTGTCATCAAGCTTTATATGCTTGCTAAATTATTTTTGCAGGCCGTAGGAATTCCAGACTTTGACCTACAGGAGCAAGTGATTGCCACTTATGTTGGCTATATAATTCTTGTTGGCTTTGGCACAGCCCTTTTCACAATCATTCAAAATTTCATGATTGGACTTTCGGGAGAAAAAATGACAGCAAGACTTCGAAATCAATTTTTTTCTGCCATCCTTAAGCAAGACATTGGATATTTTGATCGTGAAGAAAATGGCGTAGGTCAGCTGACCAGCCAGCTTGCCACTGATGCTTCCCTCGTTAAAGGGGTAAGTCACTCCAGCTGCCTCAACTCGTACCCATATCATTGCTCTCTTCTTTTGTTCGCTGCCAATCAAGTTTGGAAAGTGCTGATGCAGTATCCTCTTTTGTTGTAGGCTACCGGACTACGTCTAGGGATCATGACACAAACAGCTGTATCTGTAATAGGAGTTATCGTCCTTTCTTTCGTGTCCGCCTGGGAGTTGTCTCTGGTTATGCTTATTTGTTTCCCCATTGTGATGCTGGCAGGTAGAGTGCGGCAGCAGGTTCTCAGTGGTTATTCAGCGCAGGACAAGGCAGCGATCGACATGGGTGGCAAGGTATGAGATATTTTGCTGCACCCTGTCACATGCACTTTACATGTCATTTTCTCGATGTATGCTCTGTCACACACTCTGTTTCTTTTGTCTGCAGATAGCTCAAGAGGCAATCAGCAACATGCGAACAGTCACTTCACTAAATAGGCAAAGGTTTTTCGTAGACCAATTTTATGACCACTTCAAAGTGCTCTACAAGTAAGCGTACTTTCATTTGTCAAACTGCAGTTTCTGAAAGCTGCTCATTACTTTTGTATAAATACATACATGCTTTCTACCATCTCTTAGCTCTCTTCCAATGGATGCCATCAGTAGTCAGCGTGCACAGGTTTTATCAATGTTGGTTTGTTGTAGGGCAAATCTTAAAAGTACCTTTGGATATGGAATATCATACGCTATATCAGCCAGCATGCAATTCTTCATGTACGCTATTGCATTTGGTCTCGGAGGATATTTTATCATATGCGATTGTCTTCCTTGGAGAAGTCAGCCCTTGACCTTTGACAATATAATGAGGTAGGTAGCGTACATGTATGTGACATTCTATAGGTAATGTACATGTACGTGACATTCTATAGGTAATGTACATGTACGTGACATTCTATAGGTAACGTACGTGTATGTGACATTCTATAGGTAACGTACATGTATGTGACATTCTATAGGTAACGTACGTGTATGTGACATTCTGTAGGTAACGTACATGTATGTGATATTCTATAGGTAATGTACATGTATGTGACATTCTATAGGTAACGTACATGTATGTGACATTCTGTAGGTAATGTACATGTATGTGACATTCTATAGGTAATGTACATGTACGTGACATTCTGTAGGTAACGTACGTGTATGTGACATTCTATAGGTAACGTACATGTATGTGACATTCTACAGGTAACGTACATGTATGTGACATTCTATAGGTAACGTACATGTAAGTGACATTCTATAGGTAACGTACATGTATGTGACATTCTATAGGTAACGTACATGTAAGTGACATTCTATAGGTAACGTACATGTATGTGACATTCTGTAGGTAACGTACATGTAAGTGACATTCTATAGGTAACGTACATGTAAGTGACATTCTATAGGTAATGTACATGTAAGTGACATTCTATAGGTAACGTACATGTACGTGACATTCTATAGGTAACGTACATGTATGTGACATTCTATAGGTAACGTACATGTGACATTCTATAGGTAGCGTACATGTATGTGACATTCTATAGGTAACGTACATGTATGTGACATTCTATAGGTAACGTACATGTGACATTCTATAGGTAACGTACATGTACGTGACATTCTATAGGTAACGTACATGTACGTGACATTCTATAGGTAAGGTACATGTACGTGACATTCTGTAGGTAACGTACATGTATGTGACATTCTATAGGTAACGTACATGTACGTGACATTCTATAGGTAACGTACATGTACGTGACATTCTATAGGTAACGTACATGTACGTTACATTCTATAGGTAATGTACAAGTATGTGACATTCTATAGGTAATGTACATGTATGTGACATTCTATAGGTAACGTACATGTATGTGACATTCTATAGGTAACGTACATGTATGTGACATTCTGTAGGTAATGTACATGTATGTGACATTCTATAGGTAATGTACATGTATGTGACAGTCTCGTCTAACCACTAGTATACAGCTGACTTTTCAATAGTTTTCGCTGTTTTCTTCAGGGTCTTTGCGGCCGTCACATTCGGAGGTATTTCAGCTGGAAAACTTTTCTCGCAGGTGCCAGACCTAAACAAGGCGCGACTAGCTGCTGCTAATATCAAAGATTTGTTGACAAGAGTATCGCCTATAGATCCAACCTCTCCTGATGGAGAGATGCCGGTAAGTTTATGCCATCACTTAAGCTGCCAATGCTCCTCACTCTTTGTTTATCAGCTATCATCTCTCTTCAGATGTTCTACTCACCCTCTCATCTCTCTCCAGATGTTCTACTCACCCTCTCATCTCTCTCCAGATGGTCTACTCACCCTCACATCTCTCTCCAGATGTTCTACTCACCCTCTCATCTCTCTCCAGATGTTCTACTCACCCTCTCATCTCTCTTCAGATGTTCTACTCACCCTCTCATCTCTTTTCAGATGTTCTACTCACCCTCTCATCTCTCTCCAGATGTTCTACTCACCCTCTCATCTCTCTTCAGATGTTCTACTCACCCTCTCATCTCTTTTCAGATGTTCTACTCACCCTCTCATCTCTCTCCAGATGTTCTACTCAGCCTCTCATCTCATTTATTATCTCTCCACCAACTCTTCCCTGCTCCCACGTCCTCCAATAACCCGCTCAGTAAATCTGTTACTCTCACAAACTTTCTCGTGCCTCTTACTTCCCAATACCCTCTTCACATAGTTTTTTACTTCTGTTTTTTTTTTTCAATTATTTCTTGTCTTTGCTAATATGTATGTACTCTGTCTTGGAAGTGTGCATTCTGTTGTAAATGTTCGTATTTTTATTTTAGTCATCTTGTGAAGGAAAAGTTAAGTTCAATGATGTAACATTCCACTACCCAACAAGAAAGACAGTACCCATACTACAGGGTCTCACCTTCACTATAGAGAAAGGACAGGTTGTAGCCCTGGTTGGTGCCAGCGGCTGCGGTAAAAGTACCAGCATCTCTCTCCTCGAGAGATTTTATGATCCAATCTCTGGCTCTGTTGTGAGTTGCCCTCTCACACACCTTAATGTTTTCACTCGATGTTATCTACTTTTTGTGATGTAACCATAGTTTCTCACAAACTGTACTCATTTTTCAGACCATGGACGGTATTGAAGTAAATAAGTTGAACCTAAGATGGCTTCGTCAAAACATCGGCATTGTTTCTCAAGAGCCAACACTATTTGACGCTTCAATAGCTGAGAATATTGCCTACGGAGACAATACCCGAGAAGTGCCAATGGCCGAAATAATTGAAGCTGCCAAAAAGTCGAATGCGCATAATTTTATAACTTCTTTACCACAGGTGAGTTATTTCACCGTGTTGTCTCTTTAGTTTTTTTGTTTATTGAAGCAATAATAGAG
The DNA here is from genome assembly GCA_945261195.1 of Cryptosula pallasiana. NCBI lineage: Eukaryota > Metazoa > Bryozoa > Gymnolaemata > Cheilostomatida > Cryptosulidae > Cryptosula > Cryptosula pallasiana. Next base: position 9,833,796 of record OX183133.1, on the reverse strand, counting down.
AATAACGCGGACCTTTTGATGTTTAGGGATATGAGACCAACGTGGGAGCAAAGGGGACACAACTCAGTGGAGGACAGAAACAGAGAATAGCTATTGCTAGAGCGCTGGTCAGGAACCCAGCTATTCTTCTGTTGGACGAGGCCACATCTGCTCTGGATACGGAGAGTGAGAAGGTTTGTGAGATATCTCTTACTTATATTGGTTAAATAAATGAAATAAATGGCTTGGCTATAATTTCATTGGTCATTTAAAGTATTAAGATCAGTCTGTTTAGCACAAGAGAACTTATAATAACCTTGACACTATTTGTAGATTGTGCAAGCAGCATTGGATGAGGCGCTAAAAGATAGAAGTGCTATTGTCATAGCGCATCGACTATCCACTATCAGAAATGCTGACAAGATCGGAGTGGTAAGCGAAGGCAAGATGGTGGAAACAGGAACGCACCAAGAATTACTTGATCTCAAAGGTTCTTATTTCAATTTAGTAAACGGACAACTCTGATTCAGAATTACAGATAGCTTAGGATCATAGACTATGGCTTTTTCCTTTAGCCTACTTGACTATATTTGGCAAACAATCTTGTCATGGAGAATTTTTTTGTAAAATAAAGATGTCATAATAAAAGTTTTTTTATTATTATCATATATTGTGACATTTTTGCATTTTTTTTGTGTTTAGTTATATTTTACCTAGTTTATTCTTACACATTTATTTATGTCTTTGTTGACTGCTCATATTGTTCTATATGCCAACCTGCATAAATCTCAACAGTATTGGTTTACATTCTAGTATATCACTCACTCTGTGGTGCCTCTATATCATGTGCAGAGTTTTTGCTTCCATTGTTACGTACATTATGTAACCTTTTACCATTTTATATATGCCATATCTTTGTTGAAATATAATAAATTCCAATCATTAAGGACTTTACTTGCTACTTTATGAAGGTATCAACCCTGCCTATTGCTAAAACTAATTCTCACTCAGTGATTCTGGCTTTCAATTTGGCTTGAACATCAACATCTCAGTTTTTTTGTGGATTAGTGTCATCGAACGTTTTTTTCTGCTCGTCATGTTTGACATATGGAATATTCATTTACCACAAATATTGCCTATTTCACCGACAATGTCATTGTTTGGTTAAGAGTTTACAAAAGTTGTATCTGGGAGAAGCTCATTAACTATTTATGGGTGATCAAACTTTGAAGTTGTGCTCTTTTGTCAGTAAACACTGCTATTGATGTGCCAAATTAAAAAATTTGTTATACTTTATATGAAGACGAACGGATACATACACCCTGCTGCATTCTTATAGATAAGACAACTTCCAAATGGTAATTTATGTTAAAATTTGAATGAAAATCTGATCAGGACATATATAAGCATTATTGTTTGCTTCCAATCGTATGTAGCAATATGTAGTTAACCCAAATATGTCACACAATCGTATGTAACAATATGTAGCTAACCCAAATATGTCACACAATCGTATGTAACAATATGTAGTTAACCCAAATATGTCACACAATCGTATGTAACAATATGTAGTTAACCCAAATATGTCACAATTTCACTACGGCCGCAGACCAACTATTTACCATGACAGTGTTGCCTGTTGCAACCAAAGTTGAGTTGGTGCATAATGTAGAGTTATTGATATAATATAATTTATCACTGATTGACCATTGTATTATTTTTAAGATTTTAAGAGGCAGACATTCTTGCCGTCAAATGCGAGAGAGAAAGCCGCAATGCAGTTTCAATGTATGTCTGATGATTAACACTCGGATTGCCTCTGTCATTCAAGTAGCCATCATTGATTTTGATAAGAGAGAATGAAGTAATCAATACCGAAGCTTGAGCTAATACATACATGTAGCATACACGCTGTAGTATAGATGGCATTGTAATCATACTAGAGAGGCTGCGAGTTCGCTGTTGTATCACACATGTACGTCGCTACAATGCCTTCCAATTCTTAGATGAGTGTTTTTGAAAAGGTGAAACCATGGCATCAGCGATCAGTAGCCCCAGACGGTTACCTAGCGACCCACCTCAACCTGATCTTAGTCATCTAACTGAAGAAGAACGCCAGATTATCGAGTCAGTGCTAGAAAGACAAAAAGCCGAGGCTGAGAGAGATCAACATTTGATAAGGTGGGTTGTATACCTACTTTAATTACTGCCGGTATGGGTTACATACCTGCTGCCGCTGTCAGCTCATCAACTGTCATACCCTCCATTAGTTCATGATAAAAAGCTGACTTGCCAAACATCTTGGTGGCCAATTATTGGGAGTTGCGTTTAGGTTTAAACTTTTAGGGGGCTTTCAGCCACATCCCTCACTGTATGAAGACTCCTGGCGCATCTTTAGCTATTACTGGCATGAATAAAGCATATTACTAATTAGTAATATATTTATGTCAGATATTTTAAGTAATATTAAGTGTTTCATATTCTACCTTCACCCACCACTCAGCATTGTCTAACACCAAGTTTCATCCTTTTGTAACATCAGGCTATCAGCAGCTCAAATACCAACCATTCAAAGAATATTTTCATAATTTGAATTGAGATATTCTAACTGTCAGAATAAAAGTTTCAAATTAACGAAACACCTACATAAGTAGTCACTATGTTAGGCTGCAGTGTTTGCTATTTACTTGCTTTGAAAGCCTTAAAAAGCTAGAAAAAGCTCTATTATCACTTGGCGAAAATCCAAAAAAGCACCAAATCTTTTGCAATGTATGTCACAAACACACGGTATTAGAAAGACACAGTAGCATTGCCTCTCTTTCGGATGATTTCAGTAATCTGGAGCAGGATGTTAAGAGATTGGAAGCAAATATTAAAAAACAAATTGAGCTCTCCAGTGACTCATCTACTGCAATGAACTCTTCATCAGACGGTGACATGTGCAGAATATGCAATAAAGTGAAGTTTGCTGGTGGTGCTGGATATACTTGCCATTATTGTCAACTCAAATCGTGCAGCCGATGCGGTGGTAAACTTACTCTCAAAGCAAAGGTCGGTGAATTTCATTTCTTGGCAATTGACCAGCCATGTTATACCGTGAAAGAAAACTTAACCAGCAAATCATTTATTATAAATTTAAGCTCTATTTATAAATCCCAACAAAAAATATTGTCAAAGAGATAAGGCGCGCTTAGAAAATATTATTATTTATTTTTCAGGCTAAACGACTTTTACGTTAAACTGTTGTTAATTCTTTTAGGAGTTAACTAACGAGAGTAAAAAATAAAAATATCTCCGGAGCTGCCATGTCAAACATCTTCTGCCATCTTTCACAAACCCAAGCGCATAGTTATTAAGTGTAAATTTTCAATTCATATTGTTGCAAGCAGCTTGTATCAAAACATGATGAATTTATTCAATAGCTGATGAAATTTTAGTATGCTGACTGAGACACATCTATTGGATAAAATGTCACACTGGGACGAAGGATTGTCAGCAAATGCTGCCAGTCTGATTCATTGAGGCAGCACAGTCCATGACTCAGCAAAATCAGTCACATACGTACGTGTTATCACTTGTAGGCTATTTGGGCATGCAATTTGTGTCGGAAGAAGCAAGAGTTGGCACTGAAAACAGGGCAATGGTATCATGGTATGAAACCAGCTGGGATGGAACGGAGAGGAAGTTTGGTCAGACAAACATCGCTGTCTTCCGACACAGAGAGTAGCTGCAATAGGCGGTCACGTGACTTTAGAATAGGAGGCGCTGCTAAAAGGTCGAGCAGCGCTCATGCTCTCATGGAAACTGATCAAATGGATGAAAATGGCAATCACAATCGCATGAACCTGAGGAAAAGTAATGGCGATGTGTCACGGCCGGTGAGACTGAGAGGGGAAATGGAGACAACTCCGTTTATTATCCCTAAATCAAAGCCTACAATTACAGCGAGCAGGCAGCGCTCTTTTGAGGATAAATCTCCGACAAACAGCTCGTTTATGGGGTCCTCGCCCTCTCTTACTCGTGTCAAGGAAGACATTGCTTCCCCTCAGACACAAATGCTGCCAAACCAGGCATCAGCGAGGGCTAATAAGTATCCTCCAATGGATGGGCATGAAAGTCGTATGCAGCGTTCTCCCAGTAGCAGCTTATCAGCAGACGTGGTGAGTGGCTATTGTTATACATTGCATTCTGTACTGGTTGTCTTATGTATCTAATGTGTTGTCTTATGTATCTAATGTGTTGTAGTAAGTGTACAGTGTGTTGTGGTATTCTATACAGAGTGTTGTGGTATATACATAATGTGTTGTTGTACGTATAAAGTGTGTTGCAGTATGCACACAATGTGTTGTTGTACGTATAAAGCGTGTTGCAGTATGCACACAATGTGTTGTTGTACGTATAAAGCGTGTTGCAGTATGCACACAATGTGTTGTTGTACGTATAAAGCGTGTTGCAGTATGCACACAATGTATTGTGGTATTATATAGTATGTTGTGATATGTATAATGTAATACAGTACATACTATTTAGTCTCAAGGCGAAAAATCAAAGTCTTACATATGTAATGATACATTTACTGCACTGAATCCCATCATACAAGTTATGTCGTCACTCACTCTCTCTTTCAATGGCTAAGGCACAGGTACTATATTACGCTAAGCCTCATGTATAGTGTTCACAGTCGGTGTACGCGTGTCGGTACACATGTATTGTATGCTGTATGCTCCATTAAATATTCACCCATTGCAGTCATCATACGTCTACAGCTCGTTGGAAAGCTATATATTCTCTCAGGAGTTTGTAATCGTCTTTCCAATACGTGTATTAGTTGAGAAGTAATGTACAGATCATTAAAAACAATGAGGGCTAAGTAAGCTAGCCTAGTTGTGTCTTCTTACAGCCCTCTCTCCTCTCACGGGTGTCGCAACTAGCGCTCACTATATGTGAAATTTGGTCTCACTGTACAACAAAAATGTTTAATCAAAAATTGTGTGAACTGTGACGCATTCAACAAATTGGCATACTAAAGTATTGGTGTTTAACAGACAATCCTTAGAGCCATAGGGTTACACTTTGGGTTGGAAAACTTAATCGCTCAACAATTTAAACTGTCAAAATGTATAATGACACTCGAATAGCTTGACAATAGCAGTCAAAAAGTGTATAATTTAATTACAAATCTTGCTAATGCTAAGAAATATTGTGCTGGGTTAGAGTTAATAGATTATTCAGGTACAGCGATGTAGATTTATTGCGATAATGCTCTTTGGGTTATGAGGTAAATAATTTTTGTAGTTCATTAGAAACATAACATGAGTGAAGTTACCAAATAGCTAGTTCTGCAGCCAACCTTTCTAACAGATGTGACGCAGTCTGATGTTATGTTGTTATCAACTCAGACACGCGCACTAATGACGGGTCAATTTGCCCTGCCAGTTTTGCATGCTGTCTGTATAAAGTACGGTAGAGCATGTTGAGCTACTCCAAAAGAGTGTTCATCTAAACTTACCATTTTATTAGTGGTGCAGCACTAGCACATGTATAAATATTAGTATTGAGAGTGAGGCAGCTTTGCTGACCTGCCAGCACGAGATCAATAGTCATTTTCTACTTGTGATGAGGTTTTAAAAGAGTTAGAAGTGCTTTTGCTATTTCTATCTTTGCTGAAAGCATGCACACCTAAGCAAATGAATCTAATTAAAATGTTACAGCTTGGTTTGTTCTCTCTGTCTATAAATCTCTTTGTCTATGGATCTCTCAGTCTATGGATCTCTCTGTTGACGATCAAAACAAATTATGTCTCTACATTTGACCAAAGACTCCAGTTAATTGAAAAGTCATATAAGTACATTTGTTGAGCTGGTGACAACTGTGCCATTGGTTACAATAGATTAGATAGGGTTCTTGACAAAGTTTATACTGCCCTGTTATTTCTTTTTTATTATTGTTGATTCGTTTTTTATCAGTCGAGTTGCAGGCAGTAAAACTTTTTAAAAAAATAAGACTACACTAAAAAAACCCTTTGCAGGGATGGCACTAGATGCTGGAATAAAAGTTAATTTCACTTCACTGGCTCAAATTAAAACTGATTCTTGTGGTGGGCTGAATTATATATTTTAGAAAGTTGTTTCTATATCATAATGTAGTAGATTTCTGTCTTCTACCGCCGACACAACGACATCCACTCCTTGTACACTCCTTGTACATCTTCTCTACACTCCAAATACCCAGGGTCTACTCCGAATAGACTCTAACAACTTCCTTGGGATCCACCACCCAGACATACTACACCAAAGTTCAGAGAATAAATAGTTTATTTACAACTTTTATTTAGCAATATAAAAGTTATATCTAAACGTAATCCACAAGACTTTTGTTGTCTCAATGTAGGAGGTTGCCAGGAACTCTCACCCCCTTATTAGGGGTGAGCCAATTGCATGCAGTGAAACAAGTACATGACAATTCCACATACACAATACAAAATGTACAAACAATGCAAACCATTAAAAATGCTAACACATGGGAAAGCATCTCCTGGCTGCTTTCCCACCCTTCCCAAAGGTAGTGGAAATTTCCAGTCCTTATTGGGCATCCTTGTTTCCTTAGTCTCTACTCCATGGTTCTAGGTCTCCTGCTTTCACTCTTCAACAATGGGTATCCATCTCCTTGGGTCCTAGGCTACTCTTTCCAGCCAGCTTGGTTGGCTAGACTGGGATAGTGGCCCGGGATAACCCCGGGGTAGCTCCTCTATGTCATATACATGTGATCCAGGGTCAGCACAGGCTTGGGGTAGACCCCGAGATAGCCGGTGTCCTTAACCCGGGATAGCTCTTATACACTATAAAGGAAGAATCCCGGGTCCATATAAAAGTTATGTTAGGGGACAAGGGGAGGGGAATAGGGGGGATTCCAGGCAAGGGGTGGAAGGGGTTAGGAGTTAGGGTCAGTTTAGCTGCAAAAATGTCCCACATTAATGCGTTTATTTTTAGCGACATAACTGCATGAGAGAAAGATAAAATAATTACATTTTGAACTAAGTTTAATGGCGACAAGTTATCAAAATACCATCAAAATTGATTTTGTCTCGTTTTAGAATCGAACTACTCACCGACTTACCCCCACGTCATCAGACAAGATACCTCCTGGCAGCAGCGACAGCAGTACAATCAGAGAACGAACATCATCAACTTCTTCTCGGCGTAGTGACGGAAGTCGTCAAAGCAATACAGGTGAGGTTAACAGAATACATGAAAGTTGTCGTCTCTCATCTCATGCTCGCTGGAAAATTAAAAAATCTTCAGAACTATTAGGAAACTAGCATCAGTATGCTGCTCTTGACACAGAAATACAATATTCATTTAACTGAGTGCACTACTCTACTAAAAACAAGTCCTGCACACTTGTTATACCACAAACTACTGGTTAGTTCGCTACAACTTTATGTAACATACATTGGAAATCTCTTATAACAAACCAAATTGGACTAATATATTTAGTTCTTGATATAAAAAGCTTACTATGAGTGAGTGACAACCTTATGGAATTTACTGCGTTTTGACTTGAAAGTTTCAACCTTATAAGCAGGTTCTATTGTATTAAGTAACGGGTTGCATTATTGGGTTACTATTTACAAGGTCGAATTCACCCACCAGGTGAAACTGAAATGCGCAGAGAACATCATCCTCAGCTGTTATCCAGAACTCCTCCATCCAGACCGGATGAATCATCTGAATAGTAAGAACTAGTAATATTGTGTGACCTTAACACGCTATTCCTCATGGTCTTGTCCTATTTCTCCAGTCACTGCTGACTTTAGTATGATTTGATTTGCTGCCTTCTATGACATTCTCATTGCTGATGGCCACTGCCTAGCGAGACATGAAACATGCCTAAAGCATTATTTATCATTGCAATTATAAATGGGGAGGACCACACACCGAGTGCCACTCTTAATTTACCCATCATGCTTTCCAGAGTCTTTTTAATGCAAACGGCTCAGCTTGCAGATGAAGCATTTGCCATTAGCAACTAATCTGTTGGCTGTAATTGGTAGTAGTCAAGCCCAGTCAATATTTTATCTTGCAATTCATACAGCTATATTCTTTATCGATCCTTCGTCTGCCTATCCCATTGCTTGTCTCTTTCATGAAATTGGTTTTTTAGAAATATTTTGTAATTTCATAGATATATTTATATTGTAGCCTTAGTGACATCGCTCACAGCCAAGTGGCAAGACATGGTCACCGACCAGACCCCCCACCTAGGAGAAACGTCCCTGAGCCAGCTGCTAGACAGTTTAAAAGTTCTCCAGGAGAGCAGTAAGACTTAGTTGAAGTTTTTTCTCTATCTTTTGTTGTGCCTTGTATATTTGTTTTGTGTCAATCCCTACTATATTGCTGTTTGTATTATTTCAGTAGCGCGGAGCCACGAAGGGTTACTAGTAAGGAAATAATAGCACCTGCTGATAATGTCACCACCAGACATAGGAGCCCGCCTGTCACAGGATATACTAACCATGACCTACATAACAGACTGCAGCAATCTCCTGTACAGCAAAGGCACCAGAATGTACCAAGCGTGGACAGAAACGTCACAAACCTCGCCATCAGACACGACGGTAATTCTTTCTACTGATATCTACCGATTGCAAATTGCTATATGCTATCCTTTTTGTCATTTACTGGTAAAGATGCTATTACGCTACAATTTATCCTATTAGCCAAGCTACAGGATACACGAGAGAACAACTCCAGTCAAGAGAGTAACTCCACCAACAAGTCCAACAAGCTGGCCGTGCCAGGAATGATGTCGCAGAGTGAACATCTGCAGGGCGAAGGTGACAATGTAAAGTCAGCCAGGTGAGTTTTGACATGACACCTGCTCTTTTTCATTTCTTTATGAATTTGCTGGACTGTGTGCACTTTTATTGAAAAAAAATTGGCAAGTTTGTGCATCCTTCAGCTGGATTTCTGCAATGCCCAATCACAAAAGTTTAATGCCGACTGAATGTATAAAAAAGATTTTGTCAACCATCAAAAGCTTGCTCAATCTTTTGATGGTTTCATCTGTTGCATAAATATAAACTTTAGCACTTTTTTTGAGTTTTTTGCTGTTTTGATGTTCATTGCTTGGCTGACTGTGGGCAAGACAATGCACAGCAAATAGCATCCATGCAAAATTATCCTTCATTCATTCACCATTTTTGTGCCAATTTAAACTAATAACAATTTTTTGCCTCCGTAAGAGTAGAGTGAGATCAATAACGTCACTTGAACTCATAAAGCTTAAATACGAAATCATTGCTGTCAAACTAGTTTGTTTCAAATTAGTTAAAACAATAGTGACAATAGTTAGTGGATCGGAACATTTGTTTTAAATGTTTTTTTATCTAATAATCAGTCATTCTAATAGAATTCAAGAAAAAAGCTTGTAATATCTGTCACAGACAGACCACTGGTGCCTACACAGAACTCGACATTAAGTTGTGGTAGCTGGTCAGCTCACATAGACTCATAATTTTTGCCTCGCTGCAATAATAGTCATCATGTAGCATCTGGTGAAGTCAATGACTTGTGTGTTTATACCAACATGCTAATCATCACACTCTTTCTCTCTCTCTAAAACGTGACAAAAACATAACGGTTTAATGCTCCACTACCTCAAGTAGAAAGTTGGGAAATTCAAAAACGTGACAACTGCTTCCCTCATACACTAATGTGAGTGTATGCCAGTGAAGTAACAAGTGTATAATTCAACGGAGGGCTATCAACACAAGCTGTTATAAATGTCATGGTGTCAAGGCCTTTTGTCTCTGTGTGGTAGATCAAGGCGCCGAGAAATGACAATGTTGCACGCTGACTCTCTGTCCTCTGACCCGTCAGACTGTGTAAGACCCCCTCCACCCAAACCTCACAAGCATAGAAAGACTAAGAACAATGAAACCAACAAACAGCACGTTTCAACGACAGTGAAAACTGGAGACTTTAGCAGCAGTGAGGATGAGATGAGATCCACTACTTCATGCGGAGATGACTTGGAAAGCGAGAGTGTTATTAGTGAGAAAGGTTAGAGGTGGTTCTAAGTGTTTAGCTTCTGGTCCGTATCATAGAATGCTTCCTGCATGTGCAGTTACAGTTTCATTTGTATTCCTTCTAATTTCGGCAGCGCCAAGTACTAGCAGCAGCAGATATGAAGGAGTGTCTAGCACAGCGATAAATGCTAAAATTAAAAACTTTCTAGCGGTGAGCTACAATTGCATTCGACGGGTAAATAGTATTGTAACCATGTTGTATATAATGTTTGAAATTTCTTTTTATTTCAATTATAACACCTTTCTGTAATCACAGTGTTATCGACAGTAGTTATTGTTTTGGTTGCTCACTGAAGAACCTTTTCTCTTTGATCGTTGGTGTTATAAGTTTCAGTGTAGTCGTGTGAGTACTGTTTCGTTGGCAGCGTGTGTAATAGTCTGTTTGCTTTTCTTAGCATTAGTAACTTATTTGTTGTATCGTTTGTTTCAATTAGTGGCATTGGTCTTTTTCATTTCCTTTTTCATTCTCCCTCCTTTCCTTCCGTCTCCCATCATTCTACTTCCTCCTTTCCTTCCGTCTCCCATCGTGCTCTCTGCTCTTTTCCTCTTAACTTTTCTTGGTTTATTCACTTATCTTTAATTTTTAGATTTAGATTTATTACCTTATCTTCTCCATTTTCACTTCTTCTCTCCGCTCGCTATTTGCATAGCTCCCTCCATTTTTCACTACCCTACTGTTCGTGTCCCATTATCTCAGTTCTGGTCCCTGCCTTTGCCATTTCTTTTCTCTCCCTAACTTTCCTCTTTTCCATGATCCTCCTCTTTTGAATCCTTTATTTTGATCTTTTCTCTCTGCAGTTTTTCATCTTATACTTCCTGCACTCCATGGGCATTTCTTCTATCTCTTTACGCTTGCTTGCCAAATACTTGTATGTGTCCCATGTCAAACAATGGTAGACACTCTAATTACAGCACCCGGTGGAATGGCACGTGTCTGCAGAAGGAAGGTACATCGAAGGGCATATGATGCTATCCAGGTATCTGACTGTGGATGGAAAGAAAACTGATGGAGCTGTGCTAGGTACGCTGCATGAGAAGATGGCTCTCACAATGGGCATTTGTATTGTGCCCATGTTGGTGCTACCTTCCAGCTTTACTTCTGGTTTCATCTTCTAATCACTTGTGCTATTAACAGCTGAGCCTGGATGTTATTAGTTTCTTCTATGATAATTAGCAATTGTGGAGTGAGATTGCTACTGTAGGAGTGTTAATCCTCGTCTGCTGGTGACACTGAATGACAAAGTCACCTTTTAAAAGTAAATGAATTTAGGCATTCAACTTGATTGAAATGAAATTTTATCGTCTTTCTGTGCAATTGAAAGTTTATTTCACTGTAATTAACGCAGAGCATCTCATCACGGCAGCTGGTTTAATTACAAATGAGTGTATCGATTGTTTTTAGGTTTACGAGTTGTCGGTGGTAAGATGAACAAAAATGGACGACTTGGTGCCTTTATAACTAACGTCAAACCAGGAAGTATAGCTGATGTCATAGGCCATCTTAAGCGTGGTAAGCATCCAGATATGTTTGTGTAGTTCCTTTCAACACCGATACATTTGTGGGCCAACTAACCAATCGAAGACGATTGCTCTATTCATGGATTTATGCAGATGACGAGGTGATAGAATGGAATGGAAGGTCACTACGGGACGTAACCAATGATGAAGCAAGTGATATAATAACTGAAGCCAGGCACGAGCCCCTGGTGGAGCTCATTGTACAACGGCCATATTCCAAGTAATTGTTCTATATCATCTCAACTATTGTGTGGACAACTCCTATTTCTTTAAGCTAACATCTACTGACACGGTTGTTCTATCCTATCGATTACACATCTGGTTTGCACTATATATATAGCTGTTGATGTAATTCATGAAAATAGTCAGTACTACCACCTTTACTAATATTTTACTGATGCCATTTCTATTATGGTGCCATTACTACTTGGTGTCTCTCGTGATGCCATTGCTATCATGCGCTTCGTGATGTAAATACTATGCTGTGGCGCATCCATGGCAAATCCAAACACTAACTCATTGGCACTCACCAATGTACAATCAAATTTAAATAGAGATAGAGGGCCTTAACATTAAATATATATGCTTTATTTAATACAACTGAAACCAAATAAAATACTTTGAAAGTTTTTGAATCCATTTCCCGCGCTGCTACTAATCCCTATATTTGTAGAGATAACTTACCTCCGCAGATGATCAGTAGGGATGAAAGCAGAGAACTAAGAGAAAGACGTAAGTGAACATTTTAGTTTGATTTTTTAGTAGGTATGATATTGAAAACTTTTGTAGATGTTTATAAGATCAGTTTCTCAACTGAGACTGTTGCCTTCTGCCTCACAACACACTATAAACTGATCATTAGCAAGCTGCGACAAGTTTTTAAAAAAGTCTTGATTTAGATTTAATATCTGATTAAGTAGTTCTTTATACGATTGATAAAGCATTAAAACCAAATTTTCGGAAAATAAATAAAAAAAATATTCTGTTAATATTCAATAAAGTTACACATTTATAGAATTTAAAGTGTTGATTGTTCTTTGTGTTTCACTGGAAAAATGTAATTTTTTAGCAGTTGCAATGTGAAAAGTGTACAGCAGAATTGTGTTTATTTAAAGCAATATAATTACATGATGAACTTGGAGTTGTTTTCTTTTAAGAAATATTTTGACATTTTCGGTGTTTATTGCTTAGGCCTAACAGTTCATTGTGAGCGAAACGTGGAGGTTTTTTTATCATGACAATGGCGGCAACGCACTATAAAGGAAGCCAAATTACTTTTTCGCTGAAGGAATTTGTTTAGGATGGTATTGTTGTTTGTTATATAAAATATATACTATATGAAGTGTCATCCTTGTTTGAAGAGATGAAGGCCAAGTCCAAAATTGCACTTAATCATTACTGGTGCGCACACTGAGCCTAAGCAATTTCAACTACTCTCTGACCCTTCCTACTATTCCTGTCACATGTATCGTTGCCCAAAAATGTTCATTTCGGCCATATTAGTTGTCATTTTCAAATGCTATTGCTAATATCCCCATTGAGCGCCTACCTGTAGCGTATCTGAAAGCACCTAAAGTGAACATGTAGGGTCTCTTAAGGGTTTTATTGACAGCAATGCAGGTGGTTTGTAATGCATTATGTATTTAGGTTGGAATGAAAGCCCTCCAAGTGTGATGGTAACAGCTCCAGAATCCCCGACTATCACCCGCAAGCTCATGTCAATCACACATGTTACTGGCAAAATACAGGTAATGCTAGATGTTTTATTTTTTATGACGCAAGTATTAATTTGCACACACGCTCGAGCAGTATTTGCCACGCGCTCACATTTTCTCTCATATGCCCAGGCACGCCTACACATTGTCAAACATGTCTGGACATGCCCTCACTTGAACATGTGAATGCACGTAGCACATTGTTACATAAAAATAAACAAGTATGATGAAATAGTGGAACAAACAAACAAAAAAAATATGTATATATTAATTTTTAGCAGTAAAACCTTCTACAGGTAAAAGTCGGTAGCTTTTTTACCTAACATGTTGGTTAAAAGTCATGTCATGTCTAACATCTGAAAGTTGTGATGTTATTGTAGCTAAAAGTCTCCTACGACAACGAAGAGGAAGAATTAATTATTTTAGTGCTGAGTGCATCAGAGCTTCCACTGGTAGATGGTAACCAGCCTCCCCAACCTTACTGTCAAGTCTGCCTTCTCCCAGATAACAAGTACAGCATTATCAATATCAAGTCAACTTTCAAGTGTTGTTATCAAAACATATGATTTTAACTTACTGTTTGTTGATCAAGTAGAAAAACATTTTATGTCAATACAGATAAATACGTTTTTCAATTTTCTGTGTTATCTCACCACGAGCTTTGATTTCATCACCAAAATGTTATTATTCTAGTGAGTCCATTAAGCGACGTACTAGACCAGTGGCCAGGACTAGGGAGCCAGAATGGAAGCAGAGTTTTTCTTACCGGCCCATTTCTAGTTTGGATTTTGAAGAAAAAAGTATTGAAGTAACAGTGTGGGATCTCAAGAAGAATGGACAGAGTGAATTCCTGGGAGAAGTAAGATTTACTTGTGCGTAGGAGCATGTTGGGTACTTGAGTGGTTGTGTGATTGCTTGTTTGTGTGTTTGTTTGAGTATATGATTGTGTGTCACCAATGATTATATACAATCATTGGTGACATAGTAATTGTGTGATTGTTTGAGTATATGATAGAGCGTTTGTGTGATCGTGTGAAAGTGTAAGCTTTTAAGTGCCCAGTCCAGTGGCATGATTGTATGATTGTGTGATTGTATGATTGTATGATTTTGTGATTGTATGATTGTGTGATTGTATGATTGTGTGATTGTGTGATTGTGTGATTGTGTGATTGTGTGATTGTGTGATTGTGTGATTGTGTGATTGTGTGATTGTGTGATTGTGTGATTGTGTGATTGTGTGATCGTGTGATCGTGTGATCGTGTGATTGTGTGATTGTGTGATTGTGTGATTGTGTAATCGTGTGGGTCTTTGATGATTTTTCACTTCAATTACAGATAGTCATAGACCTGCCATCCACTAAACTCAGTGCCGAGCCCTTATGGTACAGATTGCGCCACCATGATGCTGCTGCTAGCCCTGTCTCAGGGCAAAAGCAGGTAAATTCTCATACTGTAATGCAATAGACCCAAAGTAGCAACTGCTAGAATATTTTTAAAAGTCGGTTAATATCAATGAACTACTGACACATGATTGTGAGCTTTGCTCAGGTATAATAGGATATATTCTGTTTCATAGGTGAACACCAGCAGTATGGGACCTGATAGCATTGGCAGAAGTGATGCTGCAAGATATAACAATGCTGGCAACAGAAGAAACATACCAGAGAGAGGAATGGAAGAGCTAGATGATGGTAGGTTGTATGTGAGGTGATGTGTGCCTAGTGCATCGCACTAACTTGTCATTATGTAAACAATGATATTGATCTGAGATCAATATTACAGACTTAATATATTTTATGTCTTCGTGCTGATCGACTTGACTGTTGGGCACTGTTGTCTCTAAACATATACTGTTATCATAAGAAGAAGCTCATTTTCAGTGGCGACCGACTATATCAATCGAGCAACTCCTCACTTCTTCTGGCTCCTACTCACCAATCATCTCTAGCGTTATGTCCCTTTTGGACGACTCACATCGAGTTTTCAATGAGCCTAATCAAGAGAACACACCTAATACTTCAAACCAAGTCAAATTTTAATTTAATAGCCTGATTTATAGTAATTAAAAAGACCTTTTATAATTGTATATGATTACGTAGCGTCATAAATTGGATTATGGGAATGCTGGTGGTGTCCATTTGGTCAAGAGAAGACAATCCATAAAAACTTGTTGATCCATTGTTATTTGCTTATGAGGATATAGTGAATGTCTTTTTCTGTTTTACCCAATCAGCGTCATAACAATGACATTGATGTTGCGCGGGATACAGAGAAAAAACCAATAAAAGTAATGCGGTCACTGAGAGGGCTTGCTTGGGATAGGAGAGTTTGTACACCCTTTCGCCTGAACACTTTTTCAGAGTATTAACTGTTGACAACCAGATATAAAGAAGGCTAATTAATTTATCAGTCTTACAGCTGAAGTAGACTAGAAGCAAAATAAGAGGTAGTGTCAACTTGATTAACAAAATTTTTGTTTGAAGAGCTTCAAGGTAAAGTATTCAGCTACATTGATCTTTAATTATTAAAAGCAGAAATGTTTGCTGTCAAGTGTTACAGCCACAGGCAGCCAATCACAGTACTCGATACTCGATTACAATTATATTTGAGCTACCTTTTTTACATTGTAAACTTTCCCACTTCTGTTACATTTTGATGAAAAGTAAATCTTCAAAGGCAGTTGACCAGACGCTGGATACTCCATTCTCATTAGGCGGTGCAACCAGAATATATGTTTTAGCTTTGATTTATGTATTTTTACCTAATATGGCGGAAGCTAGTTTATACGTACTTGTTGGGGCATATCAAACATAAATGTATCAGTTTTGAATGTGTTTAACAAAAGCGATTTGTTCAACAAAGACACATTGGAAATGTGTAAGGTATGTAATGTACTTATTACAACAGTAAATATTGTTAATGGTGGAGTTTTCTTTCCTAAAAAAATAAATTCACTATGACAGGGCTGTTGGCTTTTGGAGAAACTGGTTATTGCCCTTTTTGTAGCGAATCCTGTTGTAGAAAATTTGTTCTGGATAGAGTCCACGTAGAGTGCTGTGAGCATACTTATGAAATTTGTTGTTTTAGATGCTGATTGTTCACTCAACACTATAAAAGATTTAATAGCGCATCATCAATCTGGTACATGCACCTCTCACACCTCTTATGCTTATTACCTCCCCTTTCCTTGTACCTTAGTGGTATATACCCTTGGCAGTATACATTAGTCAATACTTGTGGCTTTGTAGTCAAGGGCAATCACTAAAAACACGTAGTAGTCGGTTGGTGTTTTGCTTCACATCTTTTTTTGCAAAAATAAAAAACCCAACTTTTAACCAAAATTTCGTCAAGTTCAGAATTAATCAAAACAACAAAACACGCAATTTTTGTTTGTGATAATGTTTCTGGGATTACTTAAGCTATTTATATAAATGTACTGAGCCCCCTTATCATGTAACAATGCCATTTACATACAACAAATCTATTTTTGTATACAAGTTGCCTATTGAGTATTCGACTAATTACCTGATATCGCACAATTGATGTCAATATGGGAAAACCAATAGCAAACAACCGGTGTGAGAGTCTGCTCTCTGTTTCTGATTGAGCTTCTTTAGGTAGATGCATGCACCACCCGCTGAAGTATCGATTGAAAGTAGGTCCGTCCAACTAGTAAATGCGTTTTATAAAATGAATTTTATATAACGCATTATACCAAATTGTTATAGCATAGATCATAAATACTTGATACATCACAGTAAATATTTTTTGTATGAGGTAATAATTTATAGTTATAGTATTCAAATAGTATCAAAACTGTATGTATGACATAATATATACGTAATGCATAACATTTCACGGTTTAATTAGCTGCCGTGAGCTCGCAAGGAAAGAGACCCGCTTACCAGGCCATAGGTATGTGTACATAGAGCACTGGCTGCACACAAATTGATTATAATGGTGTTAACACCGCCGCCTTAGGACAATGGGGCTAAAGCTCTCATCTACATCTGCTGTGTACCAAATCAATAATTGGAAGATATACAATGACAAGTATTATCAGTTAGTGTCTGTGTGCTGACGTGCTGTGTGCTGTTATGTAACGGTGACAATGCCTGCCTTATGACTGAGCTGGTGAGTACAGTGACTATGAACAGTGGAGTGGTGTAGACATATCGTGTGTGGTGTGTTATACAGGTGTGGTGTACTCAGGTGGTGTACCAGTGTGTTGTACAGGTGTGGTGTACTCAGGTGGTGTTATACAGGTGTGGTGTACTCAGGTGGTGTTATACAGGTGTGGTGTACTCAGGTGTACCAGTGTGTTATACAGGTGTGGTGTACTCAGGTGGTGTTATACAGGTGTGGTGTACTCAGGTGGTGTACCAGTGTGTTATACAGGTGTGGTGTACTCAGGTGGTGTTATACAGGTGTGGTGTATTCAGGTGGTGTACCAGTGTGTTATACAGGTGTGGTGTACTCAGGTGGTGTTATACAGGTGTGGTGTACTCAGGTGGTGTACCAGTGTGTTATACACGTGTGGTGTACTCAGGTGGTGTACCAGTGTGTTATACAGGTGTGGTGTACTCAGGTGGTGTACCAGTGTGTTATACAGGTGTGGTGTACTCAGGTGGTGTACCAGTGTGTTATACAGGTGTGGTGTACTCAGGTAGTGTACCAGTGTGTTATACAGGTGTGGTGTACTCAGGTGTACCAGTGTGTTATACAGGTGTGGTGTACTCAGGTGTACCAGTGTGTTATACAGGTGCGGTGTACTCAAGTGTACCATGCGGTGTACTCAGGTGGTGTTATACAGGTGTGGTGTCTTTAAGTGGCGTACCAGTGTTTTGTACAGGTGTGGTATGTGTGTGTGTGTGAAATGCGTGTGGTGTACGATTGATGTACTGCTGGTGAACGTATGGTGTACTTGTGGGGTAACTGTGCTCTATGGGTATTGTATGTATAGTAGTATACGTGTAGCGTATATTTGGTGTACCTGTAATGTACCGGTAATCTAAGTATGTTGTACATTTGTTGGATGGATAGTAGATGTATGGTGTACGTCTAGTCTATGGGTGGTGTATGGGTTGTGTAAGTGTGGTGTATTTGTGGCATGCAGGTGGTGAATACGTACTGGATGTGTGGTGTATGTGTGCAAACATAAGTGATGATTGCTTGGACAATGTGGTATTTAGACTTACAAGTGATCTAAACAACTCTTCGATTAGCTCGTGAAGTTGATAAATAAAAGGTTATATCAGATGATTTTCCCCATCAAGGAAGTAAAATTGCAGTTTATGATGACTTTAACATATTTGGTTATCACTATACATTGTACGAAGGAGACACTCTTCTTTTGACTAACAGTGCTGAACTGTTTGGCTGTTTTGGTAGAAAAAAGGCATCAATAAGTGTCAATGGTATTTTTTACCAAATCCAGAAGATCAAGAGCATAGGCGTACATGTAGATCAACACTTGATCATTTTCCTTGCTCCAGAGTAGTCACCCCTTGCACTAAAAAGGTGGCTGTTTTTATAGTGCAAGATGTGGCGACATCTGTGTGGGGAAAAGTAGATATTGGTTGATCTAGCTTAGACCTTGACCTATGTATTAGCTACATAGTTGGACTAGATGGTGCAGGATTTGAAAGGGGTTGTAGGTGCCATATTTAACTGCATTGTCAGTTTTGCAGCACTGTAATGGCTGTAAGACTGAATGTTGAGCTTGGCCAATAATCAACTTCTGTGGCAGCAACAAAACATGCCTCTAGCTGTCCAGCAAAGAATCACACTTTTAATTGTCTGGTATTAGAAAAAGACTGTAGAACTACTGCATGGTCGTTGCCTTCGTTCTTTACACCACAGCTTGTAAACCATATGCTAAGAAATTGTTAATGACACTCTAACAGATCACGATGTCAATGAAAACTTGAGCGAAGCCCACAATCTGGCAAACTTGAGTAATTAATTTGTATTTATCATAGTATGAGAAACCTGAGTTAAAACGTTACACAAGTCAATGCCATTTGGCGATTTACTGAGGTTTTGATTTCATCATGTATGTGAGTTTCCCTGCACTTATAATTTCCCTAACTCCAATCCTAATCCGACAACTGATCACCAGTGAAGTTTTCCTTCCCCGAATAATGTACTTGTTTTTTCAAAACTTTGTGTGGTAGACCCGTGTCATCCCATTGTATGATGCAAAACCTTCAGATATTATAGAATATGAATTTGAAGACCTGGTTTCAGGAAGCTTAATCTACCTAATGATCTTGGTGTCATACTCCTGCTATTGTGTGCGTGCATGTAGTCTATAAGCTTTGAGAAGTTTGCTAAAAGATCTCCACTGCAGTTGGTAGAGATGAAATACTTGTAACAATTTTTAGTCTTGGGTTGTGATTTCTTTCCTTGTTGCAGTTAATATGGTACATCAGATGGAGGGCGGGAACCAGAGACGACCCCCACCACACCAGGTGCCGCCGAGGGGAAGGCATGATAATCGACAAGCGCAGCGTAGCCTTCAGTGAGTGTTTCACATACATGTCTGTTTTATCGCTCACTTGGCATATCGACTATTTCATCAACAGAGACTACTTTTGATGGTGCTGGTTTTTTCACTATAGTATTTTTTTAAGGAATTTTTTTATTACTCTGTGAGGTGTATCTGTTTCAGCTCTTCAAGAGAGGATCTAGGTGGGCACTCTCCAATTCCAAACAGGCGACGCCATCTTCCTAACATACCACCTTCACCTGCTCGAGGTCAACGAGGTAGTGACATGCACTACTCGCAGCGTATGTGAACATTATTCATCTTGTTCTGTGTCTATCTTTTCAGCCTTCCTCTGCTACTGACTAGCAACTTTCATTATCCCTCACTCTGCTGCGCGTGTTTTATAAACTGGTCATGTGCGTGTAGCGAGTAGCATAATGTCTGGCTTCAAATGTGACAAGTTACATGAGAGTACAACTCCAAATAATATGTTATTTTAAGTCTGAAATAAAAAGAGGCTGATGTTATTAAACTAATCAACAGATTTTTTTCGTCACCAACAACAATGAATGTTGTGTGAGGACTTACCGGCTAAAGGCCTCACTTCTGGGGGTCTATTGAAGTCATTACACGCCATGTTTGTGACTCGTGGGTGAATATTGGATAACCTGACAAATATAACTATCTGTGTGTTCTTTAATCATTCTTTATGGAGTTGTATTTCCTTTATGTAGAGCATAGACTCACCTTGTGCTTTTTGATTTTCCATGAACAGTAATTTGTACTTTAGAGAAACTCGCTATTGCTGTTGTACTAATTATGTAAGTTATTTTTGTTATTTCTCTCAAACAAACAGAAAAGCTACTTGTGTGTAGCATCATTGTTTCGTTATTACTGTCAAGCTCTAGCAATCAGAGAAGTTGCATTCCCTTATTTCACCGATTGTCGACTCTCATTTGCACTTTTCTACATTGGATTGCTGTGTGTACAGAAGTGTCTAAAATTTGATTGCTGTGTGTACAGAAGTGTCCAACATTCAGTTCAATAGGAGCAACATGCAGTTACTATCATTCTGTTCCTCCCGCATAAGAGAGCGGGGTGCCTGCAGGTCCTTTCACTACAGTCCAGCCATTCGTTTAACTTTAGAAGTTTAGAGACTCTTGTTTGAGTCAACAAGTACCGCTGATAAGGTCTCAAAAATGTGGGTCTGTTTTGTCTGCATCTTTCTTGTTCTGCTGGGAGCTGATGAGTATCATGAGCAGAGTGAATCAGTGCTTTGCTATCAGGTGTGGTACATGGCAGATGATGTGCACACCTCTGTCACATCAGCTCTACTGCCGCTATTCTACCAATTTAATCTCCACTGATGGTAAGGATGTGACTGATGTACATAGGTAGATCATAAACTGTTAGAAGCCTATCGCGGTGTTGTATGGCTAGTTGGGAGTTGTCTGTCCTATTGTTGGACATTGATCAGTTCGCCTGTTAGTATCGATTAAGTTGAGTTGGACTCACTGTGAAGCACTAGCAGTACAGTTATGGCTTGTCTTGTCTCTCTCTTGCACGACGCTTCTGCTTCATTCATCAGCTTTGGCCTCATTAATATATCTACTTTCTCTCTCAAAGAGCTTAGGGCAGCCATGTTTCTTTAGTTTGCATGTTATTTTCAGTTGACTAGCGTTGTGTATTTAGTATATTATTGCGTGTGGTGTTACTCTGTCAAGTAAACATTGGATTTCTAATTGATGGTGTTGTAGAGAATGCCCCTCACTATAACAGGCATATGGAACGAGATGGGATGTACAGTCACTCGGAAGGTTCTGGCAGATATAGGGATGGTAACCGGAGCAGATCCTCTGATAGATATTACTCGGATCATAGAGGTGAGCAATCATCTTTTTATAATTATTTCTACCTATAAACACTAACGAGTTACGTCTATTCCTATGTATAATTCATTTTTCACTTTTCAAATTTTTTTCTTAACATGTTTTTCTGTTCTCTTATTGCTTTATACGCCTTCTAACCTCTGATTACACTCTCCCTCCTACTGCACACTCGCTAATCTTTTACACAAACCCACAGTTGTGGTGTATAAGATCTTATACACCACAATTGTGGGTTTGTGTAAATGGCATAAGCACCATCAAAATAAAACAAGGAGAGAAAGATTAGCGAGTGTGCAGGAGGAGTGAGAGTGTAGTCAGAGGTTAGAAGGCGTATAAAGCAATAAGAGAACATACGATACAAAGGATATATCTCTGTGATGAATAGGATATACATGTGTATGTGACATAATATATATGTATATATGTGATATCAAATAACTGTGACTTGTAAGAGTTTTTGCTACTGACAGCGAGTCCAGATGACGACATGCTGATGAGCGATGCCTCCGAGATGTCAGGATTTAGCATGCAGTCTACCCAGTCTGAGCGACCGAGTAGAGCCAACAAAAGATTGAGGTGAGATAGAAACATTTGTCAGTACAATGGTTGGATACACTTGTGTCGTTGAATGCTTTACCGAGACCAACCTTTCTTGCTTTTTTTATAGCGAGTTTGCATCTCAGATGGAGAGCAGAGGTGCAGGTAGGAGACCAGGTGCACCACCTGGCATGTCTTCCTCACATACAGCTAATCGAGATCAACATGAAGGTAGCATGTCCGACTCTGGCATCAATTTAGACAGACGAGTTGGTAGGATGAAGATGGGAAGTAGAGAATATGGAGGAAGTAATCATCCCATGAACGGTAAATCATGCTGGAAAAATAAAAACTAATTTCGACCAATCATTTGGTTTGTGCTGCCGTGGTGTAATCTTATACCAACCTGGTATAATATGCAAATAAAGTAGATTTTCAACGTGCCATAGTCACTCTTAGCAAAGAGTTTAATTAGAAGCAAATCAAACTCCTTGCTCTGAGGAGAGAATTTTGAATATATATGGCTGATCATGTAATAGCTCCAATCTTATGAAATCGTCTTAAAAGCTGTGTTAGTTTTAGCCTCTGTACCCTAGCATCAAACCTTGGACGCGGAGAACAAAAGTACTGAAGCTCGGCTATCGAGAACAGAGTTTTGTTGTAAATAATCGTTGCTGCCAATTGTCAGTCAAGTTTAAACTGACTGATTGTTTCATGTGAAACATTATTTATTTAATCCCACACCAAACGATGCTTCGTTTTTCTTCTGGTTGGTTGAAACGCCATGCTGTATTTTCGTAGTTTAGTCGGAGCACTATAATTTCCATAAAAAATCAAAATCTTGTGTCACAAAGACATCATTGATGGTATTTATTAGACGGGTATGATCGACATAGAATGGGCAGGCCTGACTCTAACATGTTTAATGACAGACGACCTCACAGGCTGAACAAACAGGCTAGTAAAGACTCCACAGATGGTAGCGTATGCTCCGTCTCCAGCGATTCATCCAATGCGTGAGTATTCTTGGTGGAACACTCACAAGCTCGTAAGTCAGCCACCTGCAAGACAGATGGTGTATTTCTATTGCATAAACCATTTCATTTTGTAAACCTTCCAATCCTTTAGAAACTAATTATCGTGAGACTATCATTTTATAAATTTTCTGTTCTAAAATTCATGCAAAAGTTTTTCCATGGTCAATATGTTGGCAGACTTTTCAGTTACATTTGAAAGTCTCTTTAAGTGTGAGAGAATTGGCAACACAATTTTCAGTAGAGCCAGTTTATTTTATAATGTGAAATTACTTTACCGTCCACCACCTTCAGTTCAACAACTTAAATATCATGCAATTGTGCTGATACGTTTTTTGCTCCTCAACTTGGACATCAACTACCACTCAAACCTTGCACTCACTTGTATCCACATATTTGCCATCTGTACTCAACTGTCACCTGTACTCTACTTTCATCTGTCCTCTACGATCACCTGTTCTCTATTGCTTCTCTCACTCCACTGCCACCTGTACTTTACTGCCATTTGCTCTCTCTCTACCAGTGTTGTGATGGTTTTCAGGAAGCGAGTGTTTGCTCACATCAGCAATAGAATAGAAGGATTAAAGAGAGCATCTGATGCTTTCTCACAACTTTCAGTGCATGATAATAATCTCAACAGAAATAGTTATCCCTATGGAGATATGTCAGATGGCAGGCGTGCTAGTGATATTAGTCTGCTCTCAGATATACAGAGTGCCAGTGATGTCGCTTGTTTGTCAGACACGAGACGTGGCAGTGATGCCCCGAGTATTCAGTCAGATTTCAGGCGTGATAGCGACTCTAGCCTGAGATTTAATAGGAGATCGAGCTGCACAAGTTTAGCTAGCTCTCTTTATGAGGATGAGTGAGTTTTGATTGGCTCTGCTCCACTTTCACTTTGATTATTAGTTGGAGGAATTTGATTGACAGAGCTTGTCTATGGGTTGTTCCATGTTTTTCTTTTACACCTACTTTGGTTGGTTTGCAGCGCTTACGGCGAGTTCCTTTATAATTTGTTGAGTTTCAAATATATACTCAACAAGTTTACTTTTACGAGTTTTGCTAGGTACTTGGTTTCTTCAGTTCTAGTGTTCTTTCTGTTATAATGCCTGAGAATATTTCTCTTTGTTCTCTGGCACTGCTCTTTAAACTAATACAAAGTTTTCTTCATACCCTTTCTATTTTGCTGTGTTTCTGTGCTACCAGCTTTCATACCCATAAGAAAACTTTGCACTATGTCCTGAACTCACACAATATGTTGCTAGCTTGATGCATTTCATTCTCTGCAATTTTTGATCAATAGCTTGGCCCTAGCTCGGATGTCAGAGAGGGAGTTTCATTCACCTCAAGATCGCCATCATATGCAGCCGCATGACATAGGCAATAATACAGTGTGAGTGAAAGAGAGCATTGATAGCTGTATCAGTTGTATTATCAATTACCAAGTCTATAATAAAAGTGACAGTACATTGTATTAATAGCTCTATATGGTTCTTTGTGTAACATAGGATACACACATGTTGTTTTTTAAAAATAAATTTTGTGGAAAGCCAAATAAGAAAACAATTTTTGTCAGCTAAGCAACCTCATTCCATAAAAAGAACAGTAGCACTTGAGTGCCAATGTTATAATAATCAAAGTTGTTGTAATATCATTTATATTTTATTATTTTGCTGACATCCATAAGCAAAAACTGCAATAGTTGCGTAAACTAAAGATTTAATCTAATTACTCTTGAAATGTGAATAACAGTTTTGCACCTGAGTGAGTACCAGCCAACAAACTGATTATGCTTACGAAGAATTATTTCTCAATTGTGTATTCATCATATTTAATTCCATTCCAGCCTGGATCCTACAACCATTGGGTTTGTATATTGCATTAGCTCCCTTTGTTATGTTCGTCATTATTTTATTGCGCACGTGATCGCAAAACTGCAGCACATTTTAAGTATCTGAGCATATATGTACGCACATTAGTTACATAGCGCGACCCCACATTACTTCCGGCAAGATGTCAGCAGTTTATTTTTTACTTTGCTTTGCTGGTGTCCATGACGCATCAGCTAGTTCATGTGTTACTTTATCTTGACAGGCAACGATTGAATGAGATTGGCGCCCACAGAAGAGCAGATCCTCGTAGAGGCTTACCCGTAAATGAAATTGTAGCTGCTATTTCTAATCCAGCGTTCAGAGATCAAAACGCCTCGACAAATTCAGTCTCAGCCCCATCCACCGCCCATAATTCTCACTATCATGACTCGGGCTACCAGTCATCGACCAGCAACCATAGCTCATCTGGTCATTTACCTCCACACCAAAGAGCTCCGCAGTTTCCTTATGGTCGTAGACCAGATGCCGCTCACCTAAATGGTTCTCCAAGGCTAGCTCTTGGGCCTCATGCTATGGTCGATCCTACATTACCGTATGTGAAAGAGTGCAGACCACGTAGCTCTTGTTTGTCTCTCTATAGTTTCTTCTTAATCTCTGTTGCAAGAATGCAGCTCACCTCTTCATGTACTCTGTAGAGTATCTAGTGAGATGTCTAGTGTGATTGTCTCCCGTGCACTAGCTGACCATATGAGCACTGCGCCCCTGGACAGCATTTAACTTGTGTTGGTTGTAGAATATTATGGAGTTAGTTTCTGTTGTTATTGGTTGTCTAGTGCTGCAACATCTGCTATCAGTTGATCTGCTCTCTCTGTGTGTCTTCTACCACCATATACTTACATTAGATAGCGACTAACTAACCCGCTAGTAGTAGATGTTCTCTAGTAGTAGGTGTTCTCTACTTCTCTGATCAGTTGTACTTCCTCTCATCAGTTTTACGCTTGCGACTATAAATTTTGAAGTAACCTTTTCTACAAGAACATTTGTTTGGTGCTTTTTCTCACAAGTTGCTTCAACCAACCACAATACAATGCACTGTAAACCAATATAAGGTATATGCTATGTAACACCATATTGTGCATAATTCAGGTGGGCTCAGCCGAGAAATGGCAGCGATGGACTTAATGACTTCATCAATGATCTAGGAAAAGGTCAGATAGTAGGACGACAAGTTCTTGGTACGTCTTGCATTGGGTGGATTCAGATGGGATTGAGCGATAAAAAAGGTCGTTTGGAGGTTGAGCTTATTAGAGCAAAGGATCTGCATATAAAACCAGGAGCTAAAAATCCACCTAGTGAGTGGCAATAGTTGTTCATACTTTTATCTTTCAGCACACACTTGTATAGTTGGTTGTCCTATATCATTTATTGGATCATCAGATCGTTAAAAGAATATTACAAGCATTAATCACAGTATTAAATGGTGCACTTGGAGAGAAAAAATATGAGCCAATATCCTAATTATTGGTGCCAACTATAGACAAACAATTTTTATTATCAAAAAGTGATTATTTTTCAACATTATGTGCTATTGATCCCATGACAGGTGATGTCTAGAATGGGCTTGTGCCACTTTCTCATACGTATGTCTAGTCTAGCGCATTTCAAATGGCAGAGCTCAACTCAGTACTGGATAATTTAGGTTTTGTATCTAGAAATTACAGAAGTCGTTTTACCAGCTTAACAGAGCATCAAATCCCAACATATCGTTCAATAAAATAAATAGATAAAAGTTTATGTTTTGGACGTGGTAAGATTTAGACTATTTGCTGTTATTATTGGGCACCGCTAGTTGTAGTAACAGCAGCAAATATTTTTGCGAACTTAAAAATTTTATTAACTATTTGTATAAAAAATGTGTTGTTTTATTACATTTCACTGGAAATATGAAGAAAGTTTTCGACTTGTTTTTTATCAGCAAGTTTCTTATCAGAGGGTCATTGTTGTCTAGTGATAGATGAGAACTCTTTGTAAGTTTTTCTATTTTCTTTATATTTCACAAAGGTACCTACGCCAAGGTTTATCTGATGGATGGAAAGACTTGTGTAGAGAAAATGAAAACGCCTCATTCTGAAAGAAACACAACAGAGCCATTTTTCAAGTGCATACTGACTTTCATGGAGCCTTACATGCAAAGGATGCTTCACGTTAGTATTTTGCTAACATTGCAATTTGACTTCAGTAAGTTCTAATTGTCAAGGAAATAGTAACTAGATAATAACAAATCTTCTCTTGCAGGTTATGGTCTGGGGAGACTATGGACGCCTGAATGAAAGAAAAGTATTCATGGGTGTATGTCAGGTGAACTTGGATGAGTTAGACCTGAGTAACATTGTGTTTGGCTGGTACAAACTATTCAACATACAGGCAATGGCTGCCCCAGGATCACATAAACGCCATTCACAGTCGTCCCTCGAGGGCAACTCTCCTCGCTACGGCAAAAAATAGGTCGTCTATATTGTTAGCTTTAAGTGACAAAAATATCATCACATGTGAGCTAGCACCAGTCTATTAATACAATCAGGAGTTGTCTCATGCTACACATAGAGGAGTTGTCTCATGCTACACATAGAGGAGTTGTCTCATGCTACATGATGCTTCAGCCACCCAATGAGACACTTCT
Organism: Cryptosula pallasiana; assembly: GCA_945261195.1. NCBI lineage: Eukaryota > Metazoa > Bryozoa > Gymnolaemata > Cheilostomatida > Cryptosulidae > Cryptosula > Cryptosula pallasiana. Next base: position 9,806,032 of record OX183133.1, on the reverse strand, counting down.
TACACAAATGTAACACAAAGTGTGATGTTTTTATAGCTACTGTGAAGTAGTCGTCTTCCAACTCTGTGCTTACACTACTTGACTCGTGCCTGAGTGTGAATAGCACGCGCTAGATAGGAAGCAGTGATCGCACTGACTACCTGTATGTATTTCCTAATATACATACCTGCCATGAGTACATACTACAAGTATGTATCGAGAATGTGTAGATACACAAGTGCCATGCCCACCTTGATGGCCCAGCAGTTTTAGAAGAGAATTCAATTCCGGATAGTTAATATTTAAGTAATATATTTTTATTTATTACATGAAATATAACTACAGAATAAACAGTGAGTTCTACTTCCACAGCTTCTTGATAGACATGTTCTTCTCCGAGTCCTTCAACATAATCTGCAACAGAGATCATTGGTTGATGAGGTTGAAAGACAGCCATATGCAGTTGAAAGTAAGCTAGTACCAGTGTATGAATGCATGCACAAACCTTGGCCACAGCCATCTCAAAGTCCTCCTGTGTCACGTGCACTCTCCTCTCTCTAAGTGCGTACATGCCTGCCTCAGTGCACACTCCCTTCACTTCCGCACCACTCGCTCCCGGCATCATCTCCGAGATCTTACGCAGGTTGATACCTCTTGTCAAATTCATTTTCCTAGAGTGGATTTTTAGGATGTCAGCTCTGGCCTAAGTCATAAAACAACATCATAGAAAAAATATCATCTCGTTGTACAGCTCTATTGCATGATTTATGCTGTACAACTTTATGGTGTTAGATGGGATCATAGCTTGGTGCACAAACCTCCTCGTTTGGAGCAGGGAACTCAATCTTTCTATCTATCCTTCCTGGACGCAATAGTGCCGAGTCGAGAATGTCTATTCTGTTGGTAGCCATTATAACCTGCAGCCAACATAACATTGGAGAAAAGCACGAGAAAGAGTAATATTACCACAGCATACAAATGATAGTAAAGCAAACAATACCTTTATATTTTGCTTAGGTTCAAATCCGTCAAGTTGGTTGAGAAGTTCCAACATGGTTCTCTGCACTTCACTGTCACCGCCAGAGCTGCCTTCCAACCGTGAAGAGCCAATGGAGTCTATCTCATCCATGAATATAATGGAGGGGGAGTGCTCCCTGCAGTGAATACGAGGGTACAAGGGGAGGTAATTCATTGCTCTCCACAGGAGATTAGAGTGTATGAAAGAGAGCTCATTGCTCATTGCAGTAAAAGAGTATAAGGGAATAAAACCAATGGTTTTTGTAATGGAGAGGGTGCAGAAAGGTAAAGCAATGCTTTTTGTAATGGAGAGGGTGCAGAAGGGTAGAGCAATGCTTTTTGTAATGGAGAGGGTGCAGAAAGGTAGAGCAATGCTTTTTGTAATGGAGAGGGTGCAGAAGGGTAGAGCAATGCTTTTTGTAATGGAGAGGGCGCAGAAAGGTAGAGCAATGCTTTTTGTAATGGAGAGGGAGCAGAAAGGTAGAGCAATGCTTTTTGTAATGGAGAGGGTGCAGAAAGGTAGAGCAATGCTTTTTGTAACGGAGAGGGTGCAGAAGGGTAGAGCAATGCTTTTTGTAATGGAGAGGGTGCAGAAAGGTAGAGCAATGCTTTTTGTAATGGAGAGGGTGCAGAAAGGTAGAGCAATGCTTTTTGTAATGGAGAGAGTGCAGAAAGGTAGAGCAATGCTTTTTGTAATGGAGAGGGTGCGGAAAGGTAGAGCAATGCTTTTGTAATGGAGAGAGTGCAGAAAGGTAGAGCAATGCTTTTTGTAATGGAGAGGGTGCAGAAAGGTAGAGCAATGCTTTTTGTAATGGAGAGGGTGCAGAAGGGTAGAGCAATGCTTTTTGTAATGGAGAGGGTGCAGAAAGGTAGAGCAATGCTTTTTGTAATGGAGAGGGTGCAGAAAGGTAGAGCAATGCTTTTTGTAATGGAGAGGGTGCAGAAGGGTAGAGCAATGCTTTTTGTAATGGAGAGGGTGCAGAAAGGTAGAGCAATGCTTTTTGTAATGGAGAGGGTGCAGAAGGGTAGAGCAATGCTTTTTGCAGCAAACGAGTATAAGGGAGTGATTCATTGGTCTTTGTACAGAAGGAGAGAGAGCCAGAAACATAACTCATTGCACCTTACAAGAAATAATAAAAGAAAAGCAATTGATTGATTTTTGCAGGAAAAAACACAAAGGATGGTAACACATTGTTTTTTGCAGAGACAGAGTGAGTGCAACAGGAGGTAACAAAAAAAGAGTAGAGCAAATCAGCTCTGTCGTAAAAAACGGGTGGGTTAATCCATTGCCCTTTGAAAGCATTTCAAGAGTGAGTAAAAGTACGAGGTCAGACACACTTTCACGGGGTAACATGCTGGGTGTACAGAGTCCTCAGATCATACACTAAAGTGCATGCAGTTACCTTGCCATAACAAAGAGCTCTCTCACCATCCTGGATCCTTCACCAATAAATTTCTGTACCAGCTCAGAACCGGATACCCTAATGAATGTACATTCAGTATGATGAGCTACTGCTCGAGCCAGCAGTGTCTTTCCTGTGCCTGGCGGACCATACAGTAGTACACCCTACAAGATCAGCAACTCCCTCGGTAGATACTCAAGCTAACATGCCTTTTCAGACCATAGAGGTATAGATAGACGCCTAGGTCAACAAAACGCTGTTAATGGTATTTCCTGTTTGTCAGGATCGTGGCAGAGTATATAATTAGAGATGCTCCGATTCAGTAAATTGACCTCGATCCAATTCCGATTCTGCCGATTCTGGCCTTCAACCGATTCGATTCCGATCTAAACCGATTCCGATTTAATTATTGCTTTGGGACAATTTTGCTTGACTATTTTGGTATTGCATTTTTTTATGTGGAACTTTAATCCATGTAATTAATTCTATTGTTCCATAACATTATTGGGGAATAGATAGAGTGGTTGGTTGTGTAGATGCAAAGTGAGATAACAAGTCATTTATTAGTGCCGAACGCCAATTGCTGTGATGAACACAGCATAAATATGGTATGGGGTATAAAAAATTACTATGTCAAACCAAATAAAAGGACAGTATTATGAAAACAGTGTAAACTAATGTAAAATGTAAAAGTGAATGTAAAGTCATCAAATTTTGAGTCATTATTCAAATTTCACAAACTTTCAGGGAGTTCAGCAGTTTTCAGGAGTAGGGACAATTTTCAACTAGTAAGCAGGTGGGTCCCTAACAATTCATGACATGACAGGTATGCCACAGTTGTTTGTGTGTATATAAATCAAAGTTGAATTAGAAGAAATTAATAGTCTTATGGCTTCTTTTGGGGGAAAAAAACAGAGGGGCTGTTAATTAATTAATTATTATCAATATGATATTGCCTATTGTTAAATAATAACAGTAATTTGTAATAATAATTGATTAACAATTTGTTAATGTATAAATAATAAATAAATAATATAAGAATGTCAATAATAATAACACAAGAAGTAGTTACTAAGTTGATGTTATTTTTATTACTATTAGAAGAATGTTAAAAAATCAACAACAACTTGGTTACATCTTCTTGTTTTATCACCAATCTTATACAGGTTATCTCACCTAGGTTTGAGCACTCCTCTATGGCAGATGCACTACTATCACCACTAATATATATTAAATACTAAATATGCATTAAATTGAATTATTATTATAATAATAAATAATAATTATATTAATGGCTTATTATTTATTATAATAATAAATAAATGATAAACTGATAATAATAATTATTATAACAACAATAATAATAAATAATGATAATACTTACTACTACTAGTAGCCTAGTAGTAGTACTAGTATGACCTGCATACAAATTTTTTATTTATTTCTGCTACTAAGTGACTATTGATAATTTATTTTATATATATTATCATATTACAACAATTACAATAATAGTTAATTGGGCAAAATCTTTTCAATGTCTCTGCAAGAAGATAATAGTGTCATTGCCCAAATTTACGTTGCTGCTCACTAGTTGTTTTGATCAAATAACATTGCGGGTTGTGTTCCAAAGAATGGCCAGTGATGGCTAGTCCTATCAATTGTTTCACAACAAAAAATACCAGTATACAGGTTAATAAGTCTCTTTTCTAGGAGGTTAGAAATGTGTTTGCTTCTAGAAAGTAGCACATAACTCCAACGGAAAAAACTTCTGAAAAATTTTTTTTTCTTTAGTCTGAAGGGGGTCGCACGACTCCTGCGACAATAGGAAAATCCGCCACTATGTACCCTGAGTTCCATCAGTCTTGTGACTAGTTTGTTGATCACTGTGTGAAATGATACGTGAATTGTTTTTGTTAGGATATCATGCCAGGTTTTCTTCATATACAACTGAGTACCTTATTGTCACAAGTAGTTGGTTGCCGCGGGCACCACCGCGCAATTTGCTCATCACCACAGCTATAATGCGATGTCACGGCGATAATATATTGCTTCGCACGTGCAGCATCATCATATATGTCTGTTGTTTTGTCATTGTGAATCAGTTAGCAGCAATAAAAACCAGCCGATTCAGTTTTTTGCCGATCTACCACAGGCATGGTGGATCGGACCCAGTTCCTATCCAGTAGATTGGAATCGGAGCATCTCTATATATAATACGCGCAATCGCAGTCTACTGCTAGCAGTTCTATCGGCTTTTCTTTAGAGATATAGCCCCGCCCACTTTTATAAACGACTGCTTCTACACTTGACGGGTGCTCAATCATAACAATAAAAAACAAATTGTGCTAATAAACCAATTTTTGATAGAATGGAACTGCAGCTGATGAAAAATAACAGTGAGTTATTATATTGTAAATAAAAAATTATGATCACAAAAGGAAATTGGTAAAACAATAATACGGTTTTAAAATTCATGTTATTGTAATTTTGTTTTGCAGAGTAAATGAGGTACCCAGAAAAATTGCTCAATTTTATTTCTAGTCAAAAAAATATAAATTTGATAAAATCTGCCCTAAAAATATTTTAAAACAATTTTTTAAGACTAATAATTTTTTATATGTTGATCATTGTAAACGATAAAACGGAATCTAGAGCAGGTGTATCGTCGCCGCACAAAAATTCGGCAATGCCTACTCCTTAACCTATATGTTCCGGACAAACAGCTACAGTGTACGACAATTGACAAACATACCTTTGGCTGCGCAATGCCCAGAGCATCAAATAGTTCTGGATGTTTCACAGGAAGTTCTATCACTTCCTTTATTTCTTTGATTTGTTTGTCGAGGCCGCCAACCATTTCATATGTGGAGTCTGGAACTTTCTCCACCATCATGAGGCTCACCAGTGGGTCAATCTACACAGGGTTATCACAAAATATAATAGCGTACAAAAGCTACAATATTGTACAAAGTAGAGATACACGATTAAAGTCAGACTTGATTAAAGAGAGCCTCACCTTACTGGGAAGAATTTTGTGTAGAGTGTAGCTGTCATTGCGGAGTGCAACCCTTGCATTGGCTACCACATCACTCATGTCTATGTTCTTGTCCAAGTCAACAACAAACTTACCTTCCGGATGTACCTTCACCAGCACCTACAGCACAGCGCACTTACGTGGCACACCAATGACATTGCTAACAAACAATAAACTATTTTTCATTTTTTTTTGACATTTCTGTTTTTGTGTGAACAACACAACCACCAAAACTCGAAATAGGAAAATAAAACTTCATTCAAAGGTGATAGAGAGGGTCCTCCCCAGATACCATCTACTGCGGAGAATTTGTGGCAAAGGTGAAATGCTATATAAAATATATTTTGTTTTGTTTTAAGTTTGTTATCTAAAATATCCAAACAGCTGGGGTTTCACTACCTTAATGAGGCACCACACTAAAATATGTGAGACTTTTGAGCATGAGCTGAGCAACTGAAGTGCAATCACTGTTACTTACAGAAACAGCTGGCTTTTTGCATGGAGTTGTCTTCTTTATATAAAACATAACTCACAAACATTCAATTTTGACATAGGAAACACCACAGTATTGATAGGTGAAATCAATATGAAGTACTCTCCTGAATAAAAATTAAAACTTCCGAAAGACAGTTGTTATGCGTCGGCTGTTGCCATCTTACCCAAATTTTCTGGGCGAAAAGGCTGCTAAACTGACGGCAATGTATAATGAAAATAATACTCCTACTTGAAACAATAAACCAATAAAATGGTTAAATGACAATCAAATTAATACCTAATCAGAACAATTTCCAATAATAAAACAATACTCATGCGTATTATGACTTAGAGAACTTGTCCTATCACCACCAAACTTGTATAAGGGACTCATAACACAAGGCATCGGTATAGACAGGCCGTTAACAAAGGATTGGCTACACACACAGACCATTTCCTCTTACCTTTTTCTTATCCATAGGCTTCACCACTTCACCTACATAAGATCCTTGCTCCTGCAGATGCTGCAGCTCCTCCCTCAACATACGAACTGTAAACACAAACGATATTCACACAGCAATCGTCACAAAACATGAACCCGAGTTAAATAGAGATTCTTGCACAACCAACCTTTAGCATTGAGTTCATTTCTTTGTGCCTCCAGTCTCCTGAGATTTTGAGTTTTCTCTGTGACTACTAACTACAAGCCAGATAAGTCTGTGCATACACAAGCAATCAAGCTCACAGTTTTCTGTTGGCGCATAATTAGCAATTCTCATCACCTACACCTACATCACTTACTTGCAATTTTTCTATTTTCCCAACATAATACTGTTTGATACCTTCAGTCTTAGCTGGTGTACCATTGGGTACTGCAGGTGCTGTTGGTTCTATATCCATTGTGGTTGCCTGTCAAGTAAAAGAACACCGACTGTCCTCCAGCAACATCCAAACTACTAATTCTTTGACACATTGCCTACTAGCCGCTTTTGTGATTTTCGTTTTATGCACATTTTTCATTATTTTCTAGCTTCTCACTCGAAACAGCTACAGCAATGAAATGTATATCAAAAGAGAGATAAAGTTTTGCTCTACAATTAAATGTGTATTATTGAGGACTTGAGTTGATAAAAAAGTTAATTCATCTATACTTTTATGCTCGTATTGCCAAATGGCCAGAAATCACAAAATCAATGCGATGGATTTGCTTTTTACAGCAGATATATCTTTCTGAGACACAAAATATTTGTGTAAATGAAAAGGAAGTGAAATTTCACTCTAGAATGATAAAGCCACACCAACTTAATTCCCTGGTTCAGGTTACCGCCCGAATGGGTTTATCCATTGATAATAAATTAAACAACCGCATTCCGCATGGCTAACCAATGATGCCAAACTAATTTTGTGTCTAGCGCATCAGTTTCTGTTGGGAAAAAATACCCTTTACAGCATGAAAAGTTTTGTTGAAATTCGCATGAAAAATTTATGTTTTAAATTTTATTCTGTTAAACAAGACTGTTAATTCATTTTCCAATTACAAAACAGCTGAATTCTGCATGTGAAGCTCAAAACATGTAAATGTAATCAGCCTTTTCACTCTGTTGATTGAATAGAGTAACTTTCTAATGTGTTTGTGTGTGTAGGTGTACCTTGCTTACTGCTCTAGATCAAATAAAATAATCAAGTTTTAAGCAGCTTCACCTTCATTTTTTTTGAAAAAGATAATTAAAATGCTCACTCATCGAAAAACTTTGCTCATGAAACCTGAACCGAGGAATGAAGTTGGTTTTACCTTAGTTAATGGCCATATTATGCTTTAAAAAACCAGAACCATAAAATCTCAATAAAAAACCGCAAAACGCAACAATAACATTGCGTGACAACAGTAATGACATGGTTTTTTTATCATCTGTAGCAAAAAATATTTAAAATGCTCAAATGTTCAATGTCCGCTGCCAATAAGAGTGTGATTTTCTTTCAATCAATAAAATTTTTCAAGCAGAAAATCTATTTTCCCCCAAATAGTCTTATTGAGAATATAAAAAAATAATGGCGACTATGAATAAATAATTAACACAATTAAACCAGTCTGACAATCACAAAAAACAGCAAGTCTGAAAAACATCATTTATTTTCACTAACTGTGTCTAACAATTTTCGGAATAATTATTACAAAAACTATTAAAACGATACCTAAACCTTTCCTAACTTCACGAAACTTGATGAATATCATTGCTAGGCCATCTACTTTCTGTGATTTGAAGATTTATAGAAAATTCCTATGAAAAAAACTATTTCGACAATCGTAAATAATTATTAATTATTACTACAACAAATAACTACACTCACCCTGTTCAAATATTCACAAAAACTGATCACTATGCATAAAATGGGATGCTTTCCCTGTTTTCAACTACAAATTGTTCAAAAACTTCCAATATTCTTGTTTCTGCAGATGCAAATATAGGAATTCAATGAACATCTGGATGCCTTTGCTGGTTGCTAAGGAAGTAGATACATAATAAAAAAATTGTAAAAGTGGAAGTATAGCCATGGGTTGATGATATATTAGAAAAATAATGTCAATTCTTCCGATTAAAATGATACCTGAATGCCAAATTTTATCCTTTTTTGACTGAATTAAAAATTTATGATAAGACAACTGGGCCATTTATCAATATACACGCCGTGATGACATTTCAATGAGCAATTGTGTTAAAGGCTGTCTGCTACAGTCATAATGTGTTGAGTTGAATTTTCCACGTATTTTTATCATTACCACAGACAGCTTCAATCTACTAGCCTGGTGGTGTGGGAGGATAGCTAAAGAGAGTGTATGAAAAGGTAAGACAACCAAAATTCCACGAAAAATGGTGGTGTTACATCTAAACCAGTATTTAGTCTATCCCCAATGTTCCTATGCTTTAATTTTAACTGTTCAATCAATGGTTTGTTTGTTTAACTCTGTAGACTGCCCGTAATGCTGTAGATGCCCAACTTGTAACTCAACCTCGCTGGTGAAAAATATGCAGAACTTATCAAGACACGCCGATCCAAAGATGTAATATATCTCTCCAGAAAGAACAAGAATGGAACTGTTCAAAAGCGAGCACACAATTTGATTGGCTCATTTCCAGTAATACTTTCTATAAAACGTAGATCAAAATAATTTCGGTGATAACACTAAACCAACAGTTTAATATGAAATCATTTGACATTGGTTTATTATACCTTTGATCTTTCTTACTGTATTGCGATTGGCTCTCTACAGCAAGTGTATGCACTGATACTTATTCAATGGTGGTGTTCCTCCAATACCAACGTTCCAGGCCACCTTTTCCCCCATTTTAAAACATAATTTGGTTTTCTAAAGCAACAACAAGTAGACTCAAGAGAGCAAGTATTCAAGTAGACTCCTAGGTTATAACTGATACCACTTCATTCGTCAATAGGACTTTATTTACGACATTACTCTTGCAATTTCGAGTGTCTTACATTTTCTGTTTCATCTGTATAAACTCAAATCCATCTACCCCAGGCCAATGAACAGATATATTGAAGCTGCCTGTGGCCATTATATATAACACTGTACTGTACAGTTGGATGTATAACACTGTACTGTACAGTTGGATATATAATGACTACTCAACTGGTCAAACAAGCCTGAGATCACTGAGAAGAGTAGAAATTATGGCAGTTTAGTTTTGACAACTGGAAACTTCCAGCATTTTTTTCTCAAAACCTTCAAATTTGTTCAACAATAAATAACAAACAACAACCATAACAAAATTAACAATAGAACAAAGCATTGATTGATCATTATTATTATTATTTATTTATTTTATTTATTATTATTTTTCATTTCAATTTTTCAGTCTCATCGTTTCCTATCAAATTCAAATTAGGGTAAAACCTATGATATTGAGCCAAATATGCTGATGGCAGGTTTAAATGTTCAGCCTAGCTGCATAGTTTTGAACAATTTAGGTATCATAATATAATGGAAGAGATGTAAGTTTAATTTTTATGTTTGTATGACAGAAATAAAAAGAAAAACAAATTACCTGCCCGGAAACCATGATTCTCGCGTAAACTTATGCGATTAGTCTGTATTTTGTCACGCTATGAAGTATCGGTAATCGTATACTTTGCATAAAAGTGGGCGTATAAACCTTCGTTGGGCTTAATTTGCCGAGTCAACGATTATATATAATCGTTGGCCGAGTTGTGTCCCCTTGTTTTATCAAAAACTAGGCATGACAACTCCTGAACAAGCAGAACATTAGTCTCGTTTGCTAATCCCGCCTCCTGTATCTAGCAACGGCCCTCCCATTTTATGACACTTCGTAGGCACAGATTACACAGCCTTCTTTTTTAAAATAAACGTGTACATTTCTAAATGATAGCTGTCTAATTTGACTGACTTTACGAGCAAGTTTTTATGAGTAATCGAAATAGAGAAAAGCTGGATTAGCTGGATCTGGTAACTGTCAGTGTCTACTGCTACACTAATTTTTTTCATTTAAAGAAGGGCATCAGTCTTTTGTCAGTCGACAGAGAAGGAACTAATACAGATTGATCATCATTTTCTCATCATTCTTCTCACAAAGTTGATATCGTCAGCTTCTTCCAGGATTGTGTTTACCACTAGTTATTAGAGGTGTTGTTTTCTACTGTAATCATATTTACTTTAATTGACGACAATGATCAAACGCTTGCTTGCATACAGCAAAGTGGCAATTCCGCTGCTGTTAGGTATCTGTATTGGTATCGCACTAAGTTTTATAGTTTTACCGTTTTTGGAAGAACAAAGTTGTGAATGGAGCCCAAAGCAGTTTCCCATGCATGACGATATCGATAATAACAATAAGATGACAGAAACCATAAAGAGCAACAAACGTTTTAGTCATCTGGTGAAAGGAGTCGACTGGGATTCGTTCCGTCAAGCAGAGTACATTCCTCATGTGATCAAACCTCATCAGAGCGAATCTCAAACAGCCAAAAAACCCGTTCGGCATCGCTTTATCCGATCAGAAATTGATATGAAAGATCCATTATATATTGGATATATGGTAATGGGTGATGCAAGTAAGGGCTTTGCTTTGAATAAGACAGTTTCCAGGCCTAACGACATTGACATGGCTATGAAATTTTTCTTTGATTCAAACCTTGACCCAGATCTGAAGAAAAAATCTCCCAATCACTCATCGCTGGTTTTATTGAATCTGCTGGACTCTAACACGCTGCCTCTGTTGACTATAAAATATATCTACTCTAACACCCACTCCTACAACAGCTACAAGTACTATGCCCTACTACCAGATACTGTCTATGCCAACACGCAGGCATTAACTGCTTATGTTCAACTGCTGGATGGACAACATTTCATAGGGTTTCCATCCAACCTTGATGCGTCTGTGTGCGATTTGTCCGTGGGATTTCTCATATCTCAGGTACTCATCTAGTTTACATTATCTGGAGGGCTTGTAGGTATACCACATATTACTAGGCCTATGCTTTAGCAATAGTCCTACTAACAAGGACCACCCATGCGGTCTTATTTATAGTAATCCAATTAGTGTTAAACAGAAGACCTTGTTTCCTCTTTTTCTGCCAGCCAAAGCAAACAATTGTTCATTGTTTATCATAGGAAATACAAGTGAATCGTGTCTGCCCGCTGCCAAACTGACATTTTTATTGTTCTTCTGCTGTCAGCTGCATATACATGTAACATGCAAATGGACTCTCTCTTGTAGAACACTGGACCAATCCTAACTACATAAAACGTTTGCTATTTCTTGTATGCATGTGTATCATTTTTTCTGTGAAAACAAGCCCAATAATACAAGCAAGGTTAATAGCATATAAAGCAATCTCATTACAGGATTTACTGACACAAGTGGCTGTGAACATCAGAAGATGTGAACAGCTGTTTAAACTTTCCCATGATGCTATGCAAGCCATGAATGAATGCTTTCAACTGATAGCAGCTCCCAACTGCGTAACGCACCCAATTACAGAGGTACTACTTGCTGTAATAGTAGATGAGGTAGTAAGTACATGTAGCACTAGTAGTTAGTGGCCGCTGGCTTGACACTATCAGTGGCATTTTATTTAAGGCTTTTGTTGGGTTGTGATTTACATCAAAAAGTTGGCCGACAATCTCCTGTTTAACCAAATCATATATGAAAATTTCACTTTTAGCTTTTCCATCATTATTTTCTTACATTTAATCGTATTAAACTTCCAAGCACGGTATATTCACTGTTTCCATTGCTAAGTACTCAATTCTACAATAACCAACAGCAGCTTTTACCAGAATCTGTTGAAAATTGATGTTTGGAAACCCCTCTATTGGAATAATATAATCAGCGACCGACCTGCAGATGTACAGGTACACGAAATAGTCATGCTGTGTAAATGAAGTTACAAATCATTTCAAGGTTACGCTAATTAGTTGTTTTGTCCTAGCAACAACTGGTAAATATTTTTTATTAATGACAGGTAGATCGGCTGTTATAAAATGCCTCATCAGTTCTGATGGTCATTTGTGCAATACAAAAAACGGTTAAGTGTGATGATTTTTGCCTCGTGTAGCTAGTGCATTAGCATTACTAGTTACCTGGTACTAACTAGTATATTGTACTCATTATAGCTGTGTATATGACCTGTCACAACATACTCAACCTTGCTATCTCTAATGCTACAGGATTCCCCATTAATTGAGTACAAACTCCAAAATGACGGACAGCCGTTGCCAAATACTCTTATTTCGAAGAGTCATGTAACCTCTCATGTAGAAACCACAGCTCAGATATACAGCATAAGAAGGTATAATATAGGTCTATAGAGTTAGCCTCCCCTCCAGGCTTCATTTGCTTGTTTGGTTTGTTTGGTATGCGTTGCTCATACATGTACTTGACAATGTGAACGTTGCTCATACTTGACAATAGTGAACGGTCTCTTTGTCTTGGCATTGTTCCAGAGCTTTAGTAGAAGTTGAGATGCAGAACATTATAGAGAAAATCAAGATGCTGGCCAAACGCACTGCTAGAGTAAAGGGCAGCTCTTCCTGGCCCTCTGCTGTCCATAAACCATTTAAGACAGCCAATAGATTTGATATAATTGGTTGGACTCTTGTCAAAGATAACAGCAGCCACCTGCAGTTAGACCACATAAACAGCCAACCATTAAGAGGTGGGTGTGCTAGCTAAGTTCTACAGTGGTGTGTCCGCATTACTGCTACGGTAGCACTGTTGTGATAGGAGAGGTGACCATTTTTCAGCTTTAGCTGATAATACTCCAGTAGTTCTTAGAGCTGATATCTGTCTATCATTGCTCATGGGGGGGGGGGGGGGGTGAAGTCGTAATATCAGTTAATGTCGACAGTTAGGAGACTCCAATTTTCAAATGCTGCAAATGTATTGTTTCATTGCCATAATTATTACATCATACAGCTTGTTAGTCAATATAATGCTATCAATTACATAATATCATGTATAGTACATACAATTTCATGCTATTTATCTATTTCTGTGTTTTACATATGGACATAGAGAGATTAGAACTTGCAACTGAATAAAAACAAGTTGTTACATCCTACTGTAGGCTAATGTTGATTGTTGTCAGCATACTATGTAGAGTTGTCTTCTCTCAGGGTAAAAGACTAGCAGTCTCTTATTCTCTTGTCACCACTGCTGTAATGCAGGCAGGTACTAGTTATTGAAATATACTTAAATTCAGTGTCAAAATCCCCATTGTCTGTGCAGGTTCTTAGGCATTTTCCTTTAACTAATAAGCAGGTTTGTTTTTTACTAAATGTCAATGTGTAAATCTGTGCTAATAATTTTCATTTCATGTGATTGCAGGACAATATGCACAGCTACAAACAGAGATGATAAATGAGGCGATGGCAAGCTTGAATGGTGACTCTCAAAGATTTGAATTAACCAGAGTGGTTCAAGGTTATTGCAGAACTGACCCCACAAGAGGCGTTGAGTATCGCCTCACTTTAGATGTCTATGATCACTTCCTGTATGTATTTCTTACTATTTGATTTGTGTCCAATTCGTGAGCAAAAATATTGTCATACAAATACTGCAGTAAGCAGTTAACTTTTTTTACAGCGGAAAACATAGTACCAAAGTATTTGAGGTGGTGAAACCGATAACAAAGTTTCAGATGCTTCCTACACGCTCCTACGATCAAATAAGACATGTTACTGTTATCGTACCAGTATTTGGGAAAGACTCTCATGTCAGATCTCTGGTGGAAAACTTCAGCAATCTCTTCAAGGTCGATCCTCGTATTTCTTTGCAGCTACTGCTAATTTATCGGTGAGTTTTTTCAGTGTATTTCTTACACACTTCCATCAAACTGTATTACTTGAATTTAATTTTCTGCTCTTTTTTTGGGGGTAATCTGTATTCACCATTGCTTTAATACAACTTCTCTCATATTGCTTAATTTCAGGATTGTAACTGCCTTGTGACACAAGACTTGACTATTTTACAAATGAAATTGGATTTTACACATTTTGCATATTTACCTATGAAACGAGACTTGTGATACTCTGTTTGTTTTAGTGTTCAAGTCAGTTAATCTCAATGTTGTGCTATGTGCAACCTCTGTTCATTTAGTAATTAACGGTACATTAGATTAAAAATTGAATGCATTCATTTCTGCTTTTTCACTCCATTTATGCTCATGTGGAACATCTCAATTTTTTCATAGGTTTTTTCCATAGGAGTTGAATGCAAATTAATGCAAAATTCATTTCATTACATCAACCTGTCTATTTTATTCGCTACCGGAAAGATAGCCTCATTAAAAAACCCAGGTTTAAGGCGTAGTTGAGTAGATAAGTTTCTTGTAGGTAAATATTGTTATATGAAATTCATATTTGGCTTTTTAGACTTCTACAGGTACGATAAACTGGCAATTAAACTTTCAGCTAGTGTAACAGAATTCTTTGTGAATCTACCTATTCTTTGTTTCCTGGCAGAGTTGTTGCTTGCTTAGACTGCTGTGTTCATTAAGAGGAGTTTCAACATTTGTTTATAGTGTACAATTTTCTAGCTTATGTATTGCTACTAATGTAGTTGCAACTTTTCAATCACATTAACTAATATAGAGTTTTCAACTGTCTTTCGATTTGTATGGAGCTTTGCCTAAGTTTTAGGCCAACATTTGAGGTATGTGTGTATTTCGCTTGGAATGTGCTGTGCGTTTTTTTATTGGGAGTTGCATTCCCCATTGTTATCTTGGCAACCTTTAAATGGATTTCATTGGTTTAGTGGGCGGGGTTTTTTTGTGCTGCGCTGGTTCAAACCTAAGTGCAGAAATCAAAGTGTGGCCAACTCCCCTTGTCACGTGACCCTCTGGAGCCAAATGCTTGAGTGATTACACTATAACTTATAAAGAAAATGCTCTATTTCAACAGCTAATAACTCTGCAAATTGACAAAGTACAGCTTAAAACAACCACTCATCTGAAAGCTCAGGATGTCTCCTAGCCCACTGGGAATTTTAAACAAAAACATTTTAATGTAAGCTAAGTAATAAGGGCCGAAATATAATGCTTATATTAGCACTTGTATTATTAAAAAACAGGAATTATAAACTATTTTTCTTATACCATTCGACTTTCATATCAAATTTTAAATAAATAAATAACAACTTTAGATATAAGAAATAGCCAAAATTTATTCATATAATTATAATCTCAAAGTAGTTTAAATAATAATAACATTAAATACTCCAAAAAAATAATCATTTTTTACTGTACAGTACCGATGAAATCAATTATTTTTTCAAAATGAGCATACTACTTTTTCACATTGTTTTACAGTTCACTTTAGAGTAGTCTACAACGAGTTTTTGTTATTCAGTCAGATATTTATGAATAATAATAATAATAATAATAATAAATACTAGTTAAAAATAAATAACAAATATTCCACTAGTTTTATTATTATTTCGTTTTTGCCGCAAAACCAAGTGGCACTTCGGTTGTCTCTCACATGGATGGTAAATAACCCGACTGTGCGCCCTGCATACCATGACAAAAGGGCACGTAAAGTCACTGGCATGAAAACCAACGTTTTTGCATTATAGGGCACATAATCATTAGTAAACGTGTCGGCAAACTGATCAATATACGGTACCGCTCGATATAGAGTTCTTCATACGAAGGGGAGATGACTCCTGGCTCCAGTGAAGGCTCCAGTGACGGTTAAAGGTTTTAAACAAAATTTTACTCCAAAACTCCACTGAATAAAATAATTTTTTTTGCTACATTGAAACAAAACATGTTCACAGAGGTATTACTGCAAAAAGAAATTCATTTTACGATACAAATATTGAATAAATGAGTAAAAACTATTTCAGCCAATGATGACTTATATGACCGTTTGTGAAATTTGGCTCCAGTGGAGTTGTCCTTATATAAAATAGCGCTGGAAACGGCTGACCACACTTTGATTTCTGCACTTAGGTTCAAACCAGCACAAAAAACCCCGCCCACTAAACCAATCATCCAATGAAATCCATTTAAAGGTTGCCAAGATAACAATGGGGAATGCAACTCCCAATAAAAAAAACGCACAGCACATTCCAAGCAAAATACACACATACCTCAAATGTTGGCCTAAAACTTAGGCTATATGGAGCTAACCATCGTACCTTTGGGCCATTGCAGCGCTGAAGAATACAAGGCTTATCAAATGGGAGAAACTGACGTATTTCGTGATATCAAATCTATCATTACCCAAGAAGAAGCGCATGCAGCCAATGGTCACATGATCAAATGGAAAGTGACAAGCAGTAGCAAATCAATGGTAGAACTTGTAGCGGATAGCGTCGCTGGAATGAGCACTGGTTCTATAGTCTTCACCAGTACGAGTAGCACAAGACTGACAAATCAATTCATAGAGAGAGTGAGGGCCAATGTTATAGAGGCTAAACAAATCTATGTGCCAATGGCATTCTGGCAGTACGACCCGCACCTCATCACCCAGAATAGAAACCCATCCAATATGTTGGACATAGCTAGAGGAAATGGACATTTTGGCGAAAAATGGTTTGACCATCTCGCCTTCTTCGCGCCAGACTTCACACGGGCCAAGAAAAGCACTGATAAAAAACTAAATAGTGTGTACGACTTGTTGCTGACAATACCGCAAATGAATGCGTTTAGGTCGCCTGATGCTGATTGTTTAGTTGAGTATCAAGAGCGAAGTTGCTCAAATGACAATATAGATGATATTACAAAGTGTAAATCTCAAAAACAGGATAATGTTGGCAGCGGACCAATACTTGCAATGAACCTGTTGAAGCAGGCCACTGCTGCAACGAAACTGATCTAGTGTAACACGATTTTTGCAGTTTAGCTTAGCAATTAACAGTATATTACAATTAATAAAGCGAACTTAAAATATTAATTTCGGTTAAATATAACAAACTCACCATATAGAAAACTTACACCATAACAAAGTAACAAAATAAACCCCAAAGTATTGAGAGTAACAGCAATGTGGTGGACTTGATCTACCAAAAGTATCACACAGTCATCTATCTATAAGCTAGAATAAAGGCTGAAAGCCTTCATCAGCGTCACTTTCATCAGACTTTCCAAACAATCTCTCTAGCACATTGCACTCTCCTGATTCCTCCTCGTTCTCTCGTCCAAACCCAAACAGACCTGTATATCAAATAAACATGGGTAAAAAGTTGTTTCATACTGGTATCGACCAGTTGGAACAAATACATATTTATCTAACAATCAAGATGCTGCTTTACCATATGTACCAACATATGTCTGTTATATTTTGCAAAATGACATGTCAAATGAATAATTGAGTATTGCTCTTGTTTTATCTCAAAAACTATTGTTTTAATTATTAGAGATAAATGGCGGTAGAGCACCTTAACAATAAAAAATATTTTTATGAATTTTTATGACTTGAAAAAATGTCTGAGGTAATAGTTACGAAAAGTACTTTCATCCCAGCGCATGAAGCTTGGAAAAAATATGGCCGACCTTCGGGATAGAATAGATGACACCCTCTGGTCTGGAACATCTAAAGATGAATAACATTACAGCCAACTATCTAGGTGACAAAATTTTAAATTTCTTCATGTCAAAATTATTTTCAAATGAATAATAAAAAGCAGTACAACTAACATACTCCCTCCATACCAGCTAATCTAGTTTTATTTTTCACAAATAAGCAAGTTGGTAAGCAACGTGAACTACACAAGTAGTCCTTAATTTTTGTAATTAATTATTTGTCAGTCCGCTCATTGGGTTGTGTGCTTAGTGTAAATCTCTCGAGATTTTGTCAACTCTAGTTAAACAATACTGTTGACATAACAAAATTGTAGTGGTGGGTTTTAGTGTCCACCATGTATCCACTAGTTAAGCACCACTAGAATGACTCCCACAGTTATCAAGTTCTCATTTTAGTGTTTGTAGTATCTACCTCGAGTTGGGGCAACTCCAAACAATGCTAAAGATGTTGTATTGTGCAAAACTCTTGTGCAGAAAAACTTTGCTGTTTTCGTTTTCTGCATGGTTCTTAGCTTTTTTTATTTTCTCTTTGTGTCTGACAATAAATATGAAACTGTGTAACTGAAGCTCTCTCTTAAACTCGATACATAACATGGTGGCGAATGAACTTGAAAGTATTGTGATCGATCAGCGAATAATAATTTATGACCATGTGTAGCAGCGTGGAACATTGCCATGGCTGGAAAGTTCAGCCATACTAAAGAATTTGAATTTCAGCTGGTCAAATGGGCTGATTGGTTAGAATGATGGGAACATTACAGAATCCATAACTGAGTTAAGCGAAGAGGATGATCAATTGCAGACAGCTTATTTTGTAGGGGCTCAAGAGTGGGTCTATATTTATTTAATGGGCTAACATCGACTGTAGAAAACAAAAACATGAAGAAAATGTCAATGATGCTTTTATCAACCACTCTGCAGCTGTGATATATGAAAGAGCTAAATCTTTCAGAAGAGATCAAATTGTAGATGAAATCGTTGAATTGTGCGTTATAACACTGAAACGTTTGGCAGACAGATGTGAACAAATGTGACACATGATAGTTGTGGGTATGAAGAGCATTAATTGCAGCAAAGAAATGCAAAAGATGGGTGTAGATCAAGTGACAGCAGGTATCTAAAAATACGGAAAAACAATTCGAACAAGTTGACCTCCATGTCAAGGAGCTCTACAGTGACCCGGTATCTAGTAAATCTTGGGTTGATGCTGTACAAAAAAATATGACACTAGGTCAACCACATTCAAATAACCCAGTGTGGCTATGGAGTACATAGAAGAGGTAAATTGCTCAGCTTTGGAAGTACGGTGTAACAAATGCCATAAGGTTGGACATTATGTTAAGGTTTGCCAAAATATTAAAAACCTGAACCAGCTTGAGAAGACAGGTAATTTAATGAGCTGGGTCTAATTGCGATCGAATACTTTTGTCTGAAATCAAAGACTGCAATTTATGTGCACCCTGTAATAAAGCGTATTGTAAATGCCGGTACGACCCTCTATAGCGTTGGGTGAATTTTCGTGCAGCTCTATTTACTTCTTAGGCCACATCATATCCTCTCCAGATATCAAACCCAGTTCTGAGACAGTGCAAGGCATTCAGGATTTTGCCACTCCTACTACTGTAAGCGATGTTTGGGGTTTTCTTGGTATGTGAAACCAGTTGGGTAACTTTTCTCCTTATTTGGCAGAATTGAGTAAGCCGCTTGGGGAATCTTTGCGATTAAACTTTAGTTGATTTTGGGTACCATCATAAAAAAAAGCTTTTCATAAAATAAAGTCAGTTTTGTTTAATGTTGTTGAACTGGCTTGTGACAATCCTACCTTTGAGAAAAGCTGATGCCTGCCGCAGTGGGATTGGGGTAGCTCTTCTGCAAGTACAGCCAGATGGTACTTTGCTTGCACATTGTTGTCACAGCTTCCAGTTGACTGCCAAATACTGAGATGAGATATACCACCATTGGGCAGGCGGCGTTACGAGTTGTCTGGGCATGTGAGGAACCGCATCACTAGCCAACAGTTTGAATTCAAACTGGTCCCAAACCGCTTATACTGCTTAGTGAAACTGAACTGGACAAAGTAAATGTGCCTAACCAACGATTTAGGAAGAACCTCATTCCAGATGAAAAGGACATTTTCACTGATGCTCTCTTGTTCTAAAACCAAATCTTGCCTCGGGAATATCGATTGCTGAGGAAGTATAAGTTCATGAATAACTCACATATACTTTCAGTGGTGGGCTGGATCAGTTGAGGAAGTCCTTTCACAAGTTAGTGAAACCTGTTAGCTCTCCACAAAAGATTTGTCGCTTCGTCCTTAGTTTGAAAATCGGTTTGAAATGCCTGTTATTGATGGCCTTTTATGTTGGGTAGTCGGATTATTATTCCTTTAGTAGATCGTGACAATGTGCTTAAATCTCCACACCAAAGGCATGTGGGAGTCACTAAGTGCAGAGAACCTGTTAAGCAGATAGTTTGTTGGCCTTGGTTATTTCAGCAGACAGCTGCAAAAATTTCATACATGCAACCTAACAGCAATATGGTTTACCAACCTCTGTTGAGCGCCGAGTTTCCAAGCAGGCCCTATCAAAAGTTCGCTTGTGATTAGTTCTTCTGCTCCAATGAGTGGTATTTGTTGCTGGTTGATTATTATGCTCAGCCTACCGCGGTTTCATTATCGAGGGAATTATCCAGTCGAGAAGTTGTTGCTCATATGTCTGGTATTTTTGACAGGCACAGTATTCCTGAATGATAATGGTCCGAAATATGCAACGGGAGTTGAACAAACTTGCCGTCCAATTTGGATTTGATCATGTTGCAAATTCCCTTAAATACCCTGAGGCTAATGGGCTGACAAAAAAAGAAGAAAACCCATAACCTGGCTAATTGCTTTTTTCCTTAGTAAAATAGATATTCTGCACTTAGACTATTAATGGGAAGGAAACTACAAACGACAGCCCCTATGCTACTTGCTACACTGAAACTTAGCTTACCAAATGCAGAAGAGCTGTTATTTAAAGAACAGGCACAACGGCAGTATCACAAGGTTTATTTTGATGGAGGACATTGTGTTTCAAACTGCCCTGGTCTCAGTACTGGTGAATAAGTTTTTGTGACAGATACTCGATGATCAGCCCACGTTGTTTCCCCATATGAATCTTTGAGGTAATATGGCATACAAGATAATACTGGTTTAGTTATGAAATGAAACAGAACAGATTTACAACCAGTTGCAAGTAACTATGATAGAAGTGCTGTTAAAAGTTCACCATTAGTTCCTTCACCAATTGCTTCAACCCATAACCATCCTGTTAAAAACCAGTCTAACCCTCGTACTTCTAGTCTTAATCGGCCTCAATACAGTGAAAAGAAATCCTGTTTGGGTAGAGCAATTCGAAACCCTCATTGCCATGATTTTACCCTTGTGTCTCGCTTTAACTTTAAGTTTTTCCCACTGGCCTACTGCAGAAAATTTGGTGGAATTTGGACCATTTTTCGGAATTTTATGTTGTGTTTTGTTGTTGGTGTGTTGAAGGTAAGTCATGATTTCACACACCTGTCTTCACGCGCTGGCCTGCTGACTCAAAAATAATTTAGGCAGCACTCCACCAAGAAATCACCAAAAAGTATACCTTCTGGGCTGTCGATACTGACCTTTTTTATTCCACTAGCCGAGAAGCAGCAACCGCGTGTTTCTAAAGTTTTGCTTGCAAATGGCCTGTCACGCAAAATTTCTTCACATCACCCGAGTCTCCTAAAATAACAAATCATAACCCACGGGGGGAAAGTCCTCATCTCAACTTTGAAACTACGGGCTCTCGTATTACCCGTATTAGTATTGTGAGGATCCACAACACATCACTGCCGAAAAAAGTAGAGACGATGCGCCCGGTAATAATTAATCATTTTACCGCTTGACAACTGTTCGACGAGAGCGCTCAGTCAGTACAATCAGTACGTGAAGGCTGTATCGTTTACTTTTTTTGGCAAATTCTTGAAGACCCTCTTGTTTATTTTGACAAAAATTTTCGCAGGCTGTTACGAATTACCAATAATGTTAAAGCTGAGATGCGTGCCCGTGCCCCCTCCCCCGTAAACTAGGGCTTGCTAGTTTAGGAGACTCGGGTGATGTGAAGAAACTTTGCGTGACAGGCCATTTGCAAGCAAAACTTTGGAAACACGCGGTTGCTGCTTCTCAGGTAGTGGCCAGATTGGAATAAAAAAGGTCAGTATCAACAGCCCAGAGGGTATACTTTTTGGTGATTTCTTGGTGGGGTGCACCCCAAATTATTTTTGAGTCAGCAGGCCAGCACGTGAAGACAGGTGTGTGAAATCATGACTTACCTTCAACACACCAACAACAAAACACAACATGAAATTCCGAAAAATGGTCCAAATTCCACCAAATTTTCTGCAGTAGGCCTGTGGTTTTTCCTTTATGGTGTATTATAAAGTTGTAATTTAAAAACACTTTTACATACAGTCAAATGATAAAATTAAAAAAAATTGACACCGCAATGCATATTTATTTTGTTGTTGCACATTTTTGAGGTAGAATTTCTTATTTTGGTTTTGTTAGTACAACTGGTATTTGCAAAACACTTGACCTTTTCAAGAAAGGAAGATCTATCTTTGTGCAAATCTGTTCCACTTCCATTTCCTGTTTTGATTTCGTCTTTGCATACGTTCTCTTCATTTTTGGCAATAAACGTGATAACACGTAACTTTCTCTCTTCAACTCCATACATAACCAAAAAAATGAGCTACACTAGCTCAACAACACCGTTTTGAGCTCTCAACCCAGACGTATAAGACATAGTTACTATAAAACAATCTTCATTATGCAAACTATGTTTAAGGTAAGTGAGTAGTGGAATCCCAGCAGCTTCTGATACAAACAGTGTAAAGTTGGCTTTTTATAGGCTCTCAAAGGGAAGCAGTCATGATATATAAAAGACATGTAAGTATCATACAATGCTATCATTTTCATGTCCTAAAATACAATGCATAACCAATGACAATAAAAATATAATGTTAGTAAACAAAGGAGCATGGATTGTAGGAGTGACTCCTCGTACTGCTAACCAATCAGCTTCTCTAGGTGTGTCCAGGTTTTTTATACCAACTCAGTACTTTACTTTTTAAATATTTTTCAATGTTATGATCGTTGCTTAAAAGCAACTAAAATCATTTCTAAGATGGTGCCATTACTATATCATAAGTTACTGGCTGGGTTGGTCTGCCACTGCCACATAGGGTGACAGCCTGTGCCGGTGAAGGGTACTAATTCACTGTTACCCTGTGCAGGTGAAGCTTACTAATGCACAGTTACCCTGTGCGGGTGAAGCTTACTAATCCACAGTTACTTGGTGCCGGTGAAGGGTACCTACCAATGCACAGTTACCCTGTGCCAGTGAAGGGTACTAATGCACAGTTACCCTATGTCGGCGAAGCTTACTAATGCACAGTTATCTTATGCCGGTGAAGCTTACTAATGCACGGTTATCATGTACTGGTGATGCTTACTACTGCACAGCTACCCTGTGCTGATGAAGCTTACTAATGCACAGTTATCTTATGCCGGTGAAGCTTACTAATGCACGGTTATCATGTACTGGTGATGCTTACTACTGCACAGCTACCCTGTGCTGATGAAGCTTACTAATGCACAGCTACCTTGTGTGGGGTAGCTTTCCAATAGGCACTATCCTGTGCAAGTATAGTTTTATCATTCTTATAAGCTAGATGTTATGGTCATACAATTTGTTCGACTTTTATTTTGTCCATTTTATTGTGACAGATCGACCATACACACAGAGATCTGATTGACTGGCCAGTAATACTGAACAGAATATCCTGTGTAACAATTGACTAATCAAATTCTGGGTTGTGTGAAAATCCCCATCACAACCGGCGAGTTACTAGCAGATAAATATGAATAACACTTGTAGACTGGCCATACACACGACTTTTGCTCGAATCTGGCCCATTCAAACGACGGAATTGCAGAATTTGTCAAGCCACGCCAGTCGTCGTCCAATCTAAACGGCACCGCACCATGCAGCTGAGCATGCTGAAGTTTTCAATTATTCTGACGCATCGACTACAACGTGATTGGCTGATATTTGTGTGCACTGGGTCAAGGTTAATTGAAACAATGTTGCACTCAACGATACTTGCAGTAGGTCGTTGGTATAAATATAACCTTTTGGTTATTATGATAAATTGTAAGAGAAAAACATGATGATAGTCACTATCACTATTGATTGTTGCTATTGTGACTGGTTATTGTTGTGATAAATATAATAATAAGCAGAGTAAAATAATTACTATTACCCAAAAAATTTATTTATAATATTAATTATAACTAATATTTACTAAATACTGAGTAGTAAATAATAATCTAGTATTAATCATAAATGTTGTTATTGAAAATAAGTATTATAATTTACTTATCATTATGAGTATATTTATAACAAAATCATTGTGAATTATTAATTTTATTATTACTTGTTTTTCTAGTGATTGGTTGCACTAAACGTGCCGAAGACACGATTGTCAGTTTCCGCCGTCGGCCAGTGCGGCCTGTAAAAACCATTTCTGGTGTAAAGCTAAGGCGTCGTGTTGAGCTGTCAGTGTCGCCGGGACCGAACAAAGGTCGGGTGTGTGGCCAGACCATTAGAGTCTTCAACAAGTCCAGCATACAAACAAGTTGTTATAACTTACTAAAGCCGTTGTCTCCACCAAACGCCCCAGTACTTTGATCACCAGAGTTATTGCGAAAGAAACTGAAACTTGCATCTTCATTGTTCTTCTCCTTCTCCACGTCATTCTTACCAAACAGCATTTCAAACTGGCTGTCTTGTGAGGCACTTGTGGCTAAAATATTGAGCCGTAATTCACAATTTTCACTGACACAGTTTGGCTTTGGAGGCATGAAGGGGTTTGTTCTAAAGTGAGGTCTTGGCACAATGCCAGAACCTACTAGCATAATAAAAACAGCACTTAATATTTGTCTTGGAGATCGATCTAGTTTCATATCTTATTGTAAAAAAAAAACACAATTCCAAATCAGCAAACTACTTTTTCTTCGTTAGTGTAGTCAAATTTCTCTTCCTGGGGCTTGAAAATGTTAATCGAGGCACAAATAATAAAACAATTCTATTTTGGGTACAAATTATTTTTTAGTTTGAAGAAGCGGCAGCTACACAACAGATATACATATATGCATGTAGCATACCTGATACATTGAAGTGGTTGCTAGGCACAATCTCTTGAGTGTCCATGTCGTTGTCATCATGGTCAGAACCACCACAAAACATGCCTCCTTCCTCTCCTGAAATAAATAGCAAATAGAATACACGGAGTGATAAGGTGCTGATGTTATGGACCTGGGATGGTGGCAGCTATAGCTGTGAAAAAACACACAATACAATACATACACACCATGGTATATATATACGTGTAGATACATGCACAACTTTGCATATACATAGTATACAATACATGCAAATCTTGGTATATATATATATATAGTATACAATACATAAAAACCTTGATGGGAAGTTAAGACAGATGCTCCATCATCAGATAAAAACTGCAACCGCTCCTGAAAGTTCCCCGAAGGACTTCTCACAGCAGTTGACCTGGGTGTAACAGGGGAGACATATAAGCTGTCATCCTTGCTATTTGCAGTGACCACACTGGATTTGCCACCATTATCATTTCTGATTTTATCAGCTGTGATCAACATTTCTGAGTTGCTGTCACATTCACTGCTCCAGTTTCTCAACTTCAAAGCGTTGATTTCTCCATGAGAGGTTTCCTTCACATCTACCCTACTACTACTCTCAATATCTGTGCCCCCTACTCCTGTTCTGCCTCTGTTATTTCTATCTACCCTCTTCCCATTTCCTCCATCTCTGATTTCTTTCTCTGTACCATTTACCTCTGGTTCATCTATTCCATTTCCATTTGTATCCCTCGTCTTTATTGAGCCTTCATTTGTTTTCCTTGCTCTCCTCACTTCTGGTGCTAGATAGCCTTCCTTGTCTGTTTTCCTCACTTTTGGTCGTGCATAACCTACTTCTTCAGCTTTTCTCACTTCTGTTCTTACATAACCTTCGTTCTCAGTTTTCCTCACTTCTAGTTCAGCATGGCCTACTTTCTCCATTTCTCTCACTTCTGGTCCTACACAGCCTACGCTCTCAGTTTCCCTCACTTCTGGTCCTACATAGCCTACGTTCTTGGTTTCTTTCACTTCTGGTACTACATAGCTTTCTTTTCCTGAGCTCTGTACGTCTGGTGTCAAGCTGTTTATTGCGCTCATATTTTCTCTTTCAGAACAAAACATTTTTTCAGGCCCAACATTTACTTTCATGAAACTTTGCTTCTCTAAAATCAATTACAAAACGCATTAGAAGCCCATATATACAATCCTAAATGACATTGTGGGCCGTACAATCCAATACATGCTGGTTCAATTTTCACTGATTAGCTAGAAAGAGATAATTGGCAGGTTTGCATCCTTTTATGTTTGGCATAGATGTAGGAATAAACGTAAAATAGAATGAATGTTGACAGGAATGACTGTAGATGCACATCTGAGAATGAACGACGACAAGCTTGAAACCAATTGTGTTCAAAAAATTACTTGAACATTTTTTCTTGGAAGCGTCGACCTCCATCTTTGGCTATATATAAAATATCATCTGAACATTTCCTCTTTTTTTTTTTTATTATGAAAGGTTAGAAATGTCAGCTTTGTCTATTATATTGAAGAAGATGCTGTACCACAGGGGCAAGTAAGTATAGTACAAAAGTCAACTACCACTGGGAGTTAAATAAAATGCATGCCTGAAGAGGAAGATGCCAAAAGAACGTTCTCAACAGGAGATTGTGGGGGTTGCTGACATAGTTTCTTGGTCTGAGCCATGATACAGTACTGTTTTATCTGTTCATTGAGAGTCGACTTGGCACGTTTATTCAAAGCTTCTATTTTCTCTCTGTAAAGGACAATTTTTTTTTGTACATTGCACATGCATGTATGTATAGCTATAAACATAAGAGTACACATGGGTTTACATAAATACAATTATATACAAAAAAGTATATAAAATGAGCTATATAACAAGGTTACATCGTTACACAGAAGCCATACAAATCAGGCTCTTACACAGAGTTGTGTGCTACATTATGCATAAAGATGTACAATAGAGATATGACAATGCAAAATCACAAAAAACTGAGCATATTTGATGTGCAAATTCATCGACAAATTTTACATCAAGTAGAGTGGCGTTGAATGTGAACTACACCAGATATCAACAGAAACACAATACCCCTTACTTTCTATGTTTAGCCTCCAGCTTCTTGATGGTGAGCTGACGGCTGAGAGAGCTTTCATGCTCCTCTAAAAGAATTAGATGTTGTTGTAGCCTACAGCAGAGAAGAATTGGTAACAACTAAAATTAGGTGCTGCTGAACATGTTCAGAATGTAGCAAATGTGAAAAACTGACAACGATATACAAACTTATCAATCTGGAGTTGTGCTCATCTTGTATAATCATTATGATTATTGTAGTGATTAAATTCATATTAATTCTTTCATATACCAATAGGATACAATGTCATGAGAACGCACTGCGAAACATTTGAATTTTAACAAAGCGCTGGGGTTGCAGTGCAAGGCGTTCTCATGAATCAGATCATTTGTTTTCGTTGATTTTTTTTTTAAAAACAATAGTTGAAGTAACTTTGCTGCAAAGTTAACCGTTTCATATAATCCAATGGTGGTCTGATTATACCACAAGCACCCTGAAAGCAGCAAATTTTGTGATGAGGACGCAATATATCATGTTTCAAGTAAAAACTTTCGCAAAATTAGTTCGACAATTAACTCACCGCTCAATGTTACTTTGACGTAAATTATTAGAAACTTGTAGTTGATGGTGTCTATCATTGTTCAGTGTCGTACGTTCTCTTAGCAACTTTATTTGCCCCTCCTTCGCAGCAATGTCTTTCTGCATCGCTGCAGATAACCATGGAAACACCATCTAAATCGAGCAGCAATGCATACAGTATTGCTGACCAGTAACTAAATGTGGAGCAACTCACCATGCACTTGCAATTTCTTTCTTTCTATCAAACTTTGCTTGATATTGTTTTCCCTCACTAAAAATTAACCCAAGTGATATACATAACATACACGTGTTTAGCTTTGACCTCAAAAGATAAAACATTACTCTAAAAATCCATTTCTTACCAATATTTTGAATTAATATCTCAAATCCAGAGAAAATGGATGATTCATCATAACTGAGATTAGACGTCGTCGGGTTTGTGCTAGACATGTTTGAGTGTGGCTCTTAGCATCTAGAGAACAATGTACCATAACCCAAATGAAAGCACAAAAAAACCTATTTCTGATCATGCGCACAGATTTCATAAAACCAGCTAAAAGCGACAGACAAAGCAGCTTTGCACTAGCAACAATAGCAAATCACAGGAGTATACCAAAATTATAAATTAACATGCACAGGTTGACCAGAGTTTTGGCAAGATTAATAAGAACTAACCCCTAAAGACATTCCTGTGAAAAAATGGATCTATAAAAAATTATTTCGAATGCTATACAATCCAGGCACACAATTCCTTAACTCAGATAATGAATTTCAATTGCTGCAGTTTTCGCATCATATTTTATTTTCATATTCCTGATTGTAAATGATAATAATGAACCAAATTTGAGAACAAATATTTTTGGAGACTATATCCAACAAATCGTAAAAGATTTGTTTCATGTTTAAAGTTTCATGTCAAAAAGTCAAAAAAAAATTTCTATTCATTTTATGAATACGCAACTACATGGATTAGCATAGTTTTATTCACTATTTATTTTTTCATGATCCATGCCAACAACACAAAAATCAGGTAACTTTAAACTAAGAAAAATTTTAAAACTTTATTGCTTTGTTATGAACATTTTCCAAAAAGCTATAAAAATCTTTACAAGAACTTATCATTTATGACCAAACCTTTGCATAAACCAGGCAAGTCGGTAATATTAAAATCAACTTTACAAATCAAGGAACTCTGAGAGAGTTGCCTGATTATTGAACGATCTTGAAAATTCAAGTTTACATTTTTTTTAAATACCACCATCATGTGAATTCCAATAGCTTCACCAAGGAACTTGCAAAGTTTACTGAGCCCCAGCACTTCGTCAATATAGGCATTCATTGCAGGAGTTTTCAAAGGTTTTAGGTGCTTATTCTGATTGTGTATCCAAGATGCACTTTGAAAATCTTTCAAACTTTTCAAAATGGTTCAGTTAGTTTCCAAACTGTTCAGACTATTTCAAAATAGCTCATATGATTTGTAAATAATTCATACTATCTCTAAAAATATCATATGGTTTAAACTTTTCCAAATTGTGTGAACCATTTTAAAATAGTCTGGATTATTAACAAATTGACTATACAGTTTAAAAAATCTCATGATTGTTAGACAAGAAATATGGCACGAATTTCCCCAACTATAAAAGCTAAGCCTGTTTTTTCAATTGGGTTACTTACTGAATTAACCCAATTATTTTCAGTTTAAACAAATCTTTACTACGCTTGTAGACTTCCAAAACTGTTCACATCATATAAAAAGTAAAAGCCTCTATGCCCTGAGCCACAATACAATATCATCGTTTATCGACATACATTATTATTTCACCATTTGCTCCAAGAATTTTATTCCAGATATTGGACATACAAAGAATATGAAGGAATATTGTAATGGAATTGTGCGAGAGACTGTGTGTAGCCAGATGCGCCAGAAGTTATCTTACCCTGTTGAAGCAGATGTTATCCTGGAAGCCCAGCAACCTGAAGAGCCTTCGTTCCTGCAGACCGAGGAGACGTGACAGCAAAGATCAAGTTAAAGAAACCGAGCTAAGACTGTTCCGGTAGCCATCTTGTTCTAATTAATTATTATTATTGCATGGTTCGTAATGCGCCCGTTCATACTGTATATATATGTCTATGTTTGGCGCTACTGTATTTAATTTGATTGCACCTATTTTGTCTGCCAATCATATTGTGTTATTTTTACCCAATCACATGTAGTAATTTTCAACTGCTTTATTTACATATTATCTTGATAAGTATTAGGGCAGATCGCCCAGCAGTCAGAGTTATTGTAGTAGTTGTGTTGAGTTGATACACTGGAAGCGTTAGGGTAACGTTGTGCATCCTCGTAGGCTTGACTGGGAGTATTAGTGGGGTCTAATATTGTCGGCTATTTACACTTCGAAACACCTCTCATTGTAAGCGATGTATCTTTACGTTTGAATACATTGTTGCTGATAACTACAACTCTTTTTATACTGTCGTGAACTTACTAAGCAGAATTACCTTGTCGATAATCAGATTCTTAGAGACTACAAAACACTTCGAATTGTCACAAGTTTGTCTAACACGATTGCTATAAACTATACACGTGCTTGCTAAGTAAATTGAGAAGTAAAGTGAAACCGAATCTGTGTGCTGAAAAACAGATCTCCGTATCAAGAGAAACAGGAAGTCTCCGGATCGAGACAGTTAGATTGATTGAGTACCGTATACAGTGGAGATATAGTACCGGTTAGTAATCCTGTATAACGGGTTGTGCCTTGACACTAGTAGGCTACGCTACCAACACAGCTCTAGTGCTCATTAGTACAGACAGCTAGTCTCAAACAGTGGTCCGGTAAAGGTGCTGTGTCATCACACGGGCAAATCCTTTACAATATGGTGGCTCAGAAAGTTATGTATTTTGCATTTTAAAACGTCTGAGCGCTTTTCAAACTGTCCAAACATTTTTGAAAAAGTCTAAATTTTTGCAAACCTTTTAAATGCTTTGTGAAATCGTTCATACACTTGGAAAATCCGAGCCAAATAGGTTGGCCGGCTCTATTGATGATAGATATACAGCTCATTTACGACTCATTATTTATTTACTAAACATTGACCAGTTGAATTTCTCTAAAATAAATTAATTAATAATATTAATAATTAGTAGTAGTTACAACGAACAACATTTAGTTAACTGTTATTTATTTATTAATATAATAATAACAATGATAATTAATCATCCTTCCTCATTTTATTACGATTATATATATATATATATTATTACTACTGCCGGTGCAATTACTACTCTCTATTATTATTGTGAAGGATGGCGCCATCTTGTAACACTTCTATTTACCAGTTCTATGCTAACGTGGTCAGTTCTATGTAACACTTACCGAGTCTACCTAGTTTACATCTTATTAGTTCTATGCAAACACTTCAGAGCCGACAGCTCTATGAACATTTTTATACACTATTATTTAGCTAGCCATGCATTTACCCAAGACACTCCTACTGTATTTTTATTGGCACACTCTAGCCAATTGTTTGTGCTAGGTGTGGCCTCCTTTGTATACCATTTTATGATTATGTAACCATGTACATAAATACGAATGTCATTTGATAATAAAGTCAGAGTCAGCTTGCACACTCTCAGAAGTTTCTTTGTTCTCTAAACAATAATAACTTCACTGCGCTAGTACATGCTCGTACGACAAAAGCACCATTACTCGAGTAGTAATACATAAGCAGATCAGCCTGAACCTCTGCTGGCCGAACCTAGCTCTGACTAGTTCGCCCTTCAAAGTTCGGCCTCTGGCTTGCACACTGAAACAGCTAACGCAACCGACAGCTAGACAGTAAACTAGGATGGTCTTGTACCACTCCCAAGGATACTAGTCGACCTGTGGGCGGGTTGCATTGCACATGCGATAGACATAGATTGCCATCACAGTTCGGGAGGTTGTGCAGGTAGGCCGAGCTACCAACTCACACCCCCACAGTGAAATCTTGCACATTATTACTATTAATAACTATTAATAATTACTATTATTATTATTACTTCTACTACTGTTATTAATGATGATTGATTATTATTATTATTGTTACACTACTATCATAATAATTATAATAATTAGTTACAAACAATAAATAATAAAATAATAATAATATTGTAAAGGATTTATGTGAGCTTATTTGTTCACGACTTTCACCGGACCACTGTCTACTAAAGCCTTCCTATACTATTGAGTGCTAGGGCAAATGGTAGCGAGCCGACTAGCCTCAGGCACTAAACTCCGTATTGTGGCTTCTACTAACCGTAGTATAACCCAGCTCACAATAGGTACTTAAACAATTAATTACTTGATACGTCTCAATACGGGAGACCTTCTCTAACAATACGGGGATCTGTTACACAATATAAGCAGATCCGGTTCCACTATCAATGGCGCTAAGTCAGCACGTGTACAAGTTTCGACAATTGATAGACTTTCATAAGCGTTAACTTCAGCACTTTGCCTTTCAAGCGAATGATGCAGAACTTGTAACAATTACAAAGAGTGTAGTTATTCTCTAAGGGGAATAATTATTTACAAGTGTTTTCTACTTCGCGAGTGTCCAGCATAAGCAGAGTTGTAGTTGAAAATAATAAATATATATATTCTTCGATAAGATACAAAACTTACAATAGTGAGAGATGTTTCGAAGCGTATATAACAATCCTGGCACGTTGAACAACGACTAAAACTTCCAGCTACTGATTGCGAGGAACAACAATGTTTCCCTACGTTGACAACAGTTTTACTCTAAACACAACTACTCCAGAGCTCTGAAGGCTTGGGCGATTTGCACCAGTATTTATATAAAAAGCATGCAGTTGAAAATACTAACATATAATAATTGGATAATAACAATAAAATGTGATAGGCTATCTAGAACAAGGTCAACACAAATAATACAATGGATCCAATGCGCCTACCTCACAATCATGCAGTTAGAATAAACGATCGCATTAACTACTACAATGAAATTAGGTCACAAGTTCACCGAAAAAATTCTTAGCTTGCGGTTCCTTCCTAGACTTGGCTAGCTCGTCTCCATCAACTGTACGATCACAGGCCGGTCCTCTGTTGCTAAGCGATAGATACGTCATCTTCATCAGGTAAGGCAGGGCAACTCCTGGCGCATCTGTCCTCTCACGCTTGCTCACACAATTCCATCACAATATTATAATAATAATAAAAAGTGTTATTATTAATTATCATTATTATTAATAATTAATAATGATAATAATTATTATCATATTAATATAATAATTATATTATTGTGACGGACGGCGCCATCTTGTACCACATGTCTACTTACATTTACAGTCTATTACTAGTTCTATGTCTTCGCTCTAGGTCGAACCGTTCTATGCACACTTATACCATATATATTATATAGCGATTCACTCATGCATTATTCCAGTACCACCCACTTATTATTATTGGTACATTCTAGCCAACCACTTGTGCTAGGTGTGGCTTCTTTTGTGTGCACAAATCATGTTATGTAACCATCTGTATAAATGCTAATGTTTTGGTTAATAAAGTCAGAGTTAAGCTTGCACACTCTCAGAAGTTTCTTTGTTCTCAAACTATAACTTCACTTGCGCTAGTACATGCACCTACAAACAAAGCTCTATTACTCGAGTAGTAATTAACAAGCAGATCACCGAACCTCTGCTGGCCGAACCTAGCTCTAGCTAGTTCGCCCTTCATAGTTCGGCCTCTGGCTTGCGCACCGAATCAGCTAACGCAACCGGCAGCTAGACAGTAACTTAGAATGGTCAAACACCATTCCTAAGAAGACTCGTCGACCTGTGGGCGGGTTGTATCGCTCAGCAGTAGATATCAAAAGCCATCAGCAGTTCGGGAGGTTGTGCAGGTAGGCCGGAGCTACCGACGTACATACCCCCACAGTGAAATCCTGCACATTATTATAATAAGACTGAGTAATAATTTATTGATAATAATAATTTGGACCTGATGATACTACTTTTTCTTGATAATCATCATAATAATAATGATGATTGTTGTATATATATATTAAATTATTATTACTTAATTAAAAAAAGTTACCCGGTCTTATTTATTACTATTATTATTAATGATAATAATAATTATTATTTATTTATTTATATTATTGTTATAATAATAATAATTATTATCGTTATAAATTATTAATAATAACAATAATAATTTTTATTATTACTAACTATTAGTAGTAATAATTATAGTATTTTAATATTATTATTATTATCATTTTATTACATTATTACTATTATTAACTAACAATTATTATAATAATAATAATATTAATTATAATAATAATTATTATTATTATCTTATGATAATAGTAGTAGTGTAACAACAACAATGATAATAATCAATCATCAATAATAATAACAGTAGTAGTAGTGATCAAATCAGCGTGATATAATATTATTGTTTTTTGTTCTAAAAACAACAACAACAATAATAATGAATATATATATATATTTATCAAGAAAATTTATCAGGTCCAAATTATCAATATAATATATTTAATAATATAAATATATATACATTATAATAATATATATATAATATATATTATTAATAAATAAATATATTATATTATTATTATTGATAATTTGGACCTGATAAATTTTGTTGATAAAAAAAGATTGTTGTTTATAGAACAAACAATATCACGCTGATTTGATCAGGATCAGTGCAGTGGCTGTTTATTTGGTAGGCGTTCCTCCTAGGGAGTCGTTTTTAAACTTCATCAAATAATCAATGAAAACAAAAATTTCCTCCCCGGGCGTCCTTAGCGTGGAGAAAAAACCAGCGACCAATAAAAAGCGATGACGAGAACCACAGACCGATCACACACGTAATAATTTCTGCATTACTTTGAGCTTGGCAGTTAGCCAATCAAATAATGGGAAATGTTCGTCTGCAAACGATAGACCAAAGATAGACACGTTTCCACGAAATAAATGACAAAACTGAGAGGACAACTCCAGTAAATTATGTAAGGTTTCTCGCTAGTATGCATGCAGTGCTGCAACTGGTGTATAATAATGTATAAAGTATCCTACATGTATGTACTCTTTTATTTTCCTTTCACCTCTTGCCTCTTTTGTAGATTGTCAGCTGAAATTGTTTTACTGTATCAGCCAATACATCTGAGCAAAATAAGAAAAAATTACGATAGTAGTTGTAAAATTTGGCTAGCTGTATTTTTCTATAAAATGAAATTGTTTTTAAATGTTAGCTTGAAATCTGCTGGAGAGTTTACAAAATGTTACGGATACTGTCTCATATTTTCCTTTAATGTAGTGGCTCAGAATGTTTTGTGTTTTGCGTTTCAAACGTCCAAGCGCTTTCCAAACCGTTTGAACGTTTTGAAATAGTCTGAAGCTTTGCAAATCTTCAGAATGCTTTGTGAAATGGTTCATACGCTGTGAAAGTCGGAGACGATTTGCTGATTTGCTCTATTGATGACAGATCTCCAGACCATTTATAATTGATAATGTGCTTACTAAACACCAAACAGCTAAATTTACTTGGAATAAATAAAAAATTGTTTTTATTCATTAAAGTTATTTGTTTTGTATCATTTAAATAAAATATACAACCTAATTATGTTTGTGAAAAATTGATTTTAGAGAATGTATTCAAAAATACTTTAAACCTACTTTATACAGTTAATTGATTTGCTCCACATCTATTGATCTACGTCTATGCTGGTAACGTTGTGTAGAGGGAGGCCTATCAAGAAAATGATGACGATCGCTTTTGGTTCGAAAGCCATGTGCTTTGCAAACCTTTCAAACTATTTTAAAATAGTTTAGATTATTTTAAAACAGCTCAGACTATTTCAAAATTGTTCATACAGCTTGTAAATAGTCCATACTATTTTTAAAGTATTCATACTATTTTTAATTTTCTAAACCATCTAAATTATTTCTAAGCCATCTGAATTATTTGCAAACAACTACACACTTTGCAAACTTTTGCGATTGTTAAACAGGAAATACAGTTTTATTTCATGAAATTGCGCAACTGCTAAGACCGACAACTTATTAATTACAATCAACCAGCTCGTTTTTAAATCTAGTTTTTAGGGCTTTTTTACTATAATTACTTAATTATTTTGAATGTAAAAGATGCTTTGCAAATCGTCTAGACTATTTCAAAGCTGTTCATATGCATTAAAAGTGAAAGCATCTAACACTGTGAGCCACCCTACTTTTAGCTCACAAACGATAGTGGTGGCAGCTTTAAGAGCCAGTGTTGAAATTTTTTGTCTTTGTTTAAAAAAGGGCAAAGGAAATATCATAAGAAACATCTATGAAAAGTTTTTTGCTTTATAAAAGGCTTAACCACATAATCTCTGTTGATATTCAACTACAGCAACAACTTGAAATCATTTTATTGTCATAACACATAATAACTTTCAACAATTTTGCAAGCACAAAATTTTAATAAGATTTTATATTAATTTAAATTAAAAGAGTTTTGTAGAATTTACTTTTTTGCGGACATAGCTAGAATGAACATAGACACACACTGGAATGAATGTCAATTATGCTAGATACAAGAAATTTTTCAACGTTAGATTCCGGACGTTTTTACATTAGTTTTTGGTGATATTGTGGTAGATTTTGGTGAATGTCAGTGGTAAACTGATTGTGTACTACACAAACATCCACATGAGTGCGCTGGGAATCCACCCACAGCCATCGCAAAGATTCTGTATTGGTGGAATGCCTTACTGTGCCGGTGGCACATTATGCAGGGCCGGTATTGACCCCTTACCAATCTGGTATGGTCATACTGGGCTGGTACAAGATGGCCGCCATAGTTGACAATCCTTAAAACCACCTAGGAACTTACTCTAGTACCGGAACCGGAAGTACCCTTCCTTGGAATAGCAGACATGATGACCAAAAGCTAGATGTAGCCTTGGAGCCCTGCAGAGATTATGATTGGACAATGGAGACAGGACTCCGCCCTTTAACCACTTGGCACCATTTACTTTTAACTCTTATTCATTGCATGATTTGCTTACTATTTATATATTTGTTCTAGTTGGTTCATTTACTTCCTGTGCTTTTAATCTTATATGTATTATGCAAATAATTTCCTGTCAGCCTGCCTATAAAAGTGCTGATTCTGTTCATACTCATTGCAGTCATTCATTGTGCCTTATCAATCACCCTAGTGGATAGCCACTCTATGGCTTTGGTTTCTAATGAATAAAGCCACTATTCTAACAGCACTCTGTGTAGTTTGTCTGAGCCGTGGGCTCTGTGCTTGCCAACTGATCTGGCAGTAACTATCAAAGTTGTCACTGTCATACCGGCACAGTGTCCCCTCTAGAGAGAGGTAGAGTACTCTAGATTAGTGGAATTTTGTGGTAACCAGATCGAAATCCGTTACAATATCTAAAACATCATTACGCCTTTCATTTCAAGAGTTGTCTACTTTGGCAGAAACATAAAGTTTTCATATTCCGGGAACGAACTTGGTAACTCTATTTTATGTCGCCAGGAATGAATGTCAAAACTTCTGGGAATGAAAGTTAATTTTTCCTTCTATTTAGCATAGTCGACATTCATTCCAGGTCTGTCGAAGTTTATTCCAGAAGGTATTTGCATTCATTCCAGCTATATCTGCATTCATTGCGGTCAACGTTTATTCCTGCCTACGTTCATTCCAATATTCAATATAATACATATTATCTCAGTTGAGGTAGAATTTATAGCATTTTGTAATAATTTTGTGAAGCCTCCAGTCTCTGGGGAACTGGTTTTAGGCTAGGTTTTACCTGTGTAACAGTATGCTGCTGTTAAGAATTATTTGTTTTGTGTCCCCACATGTCATGAATTATTCGAAGAAAAAATTTGTTGGGATAAATTCCTTTCGGCGCTGCTACGTAGCTTGGCTGTCCTTTGGTTTCTGCTCTTGTGTTCATAGTGATGTGTTCCTTGCCTTTCGTATTTTGATCTTATGCCTCAGAA
Source organism: Cryptosula pallasiana (assembly GCA_945261195.1). Lineage (NCBI taxonomy): Eukaryota > Metazoa > Bryozoa > Gymnolaemata > Cheilostomatida > Cryptosulidae > Cryptosula > Cryptosula pallasiana. The sequence goes on along the minus strand of OX183133.1, from coordinate 9,768,117 downwards.
AGGAGAGGGTGTTGTTCTTAGTCCTGGAAAATTCTTGTTAGTAGACAAAGGTGGTGGTTCATCATCCGGTCTTTTAATGATCGCATCTTGAATTTACTCTGTTGTCTTTGGGTTTACAAATACGACTCCTCGGCATATAACTCCAACATCTGCAGTGGCTACAGTCTGCAGTGGCTGCAGTCTGCAGTGGTTACAGTCTGCAGTGGCTACAGTCTGCAGTGGATACAGTCTGCAGTGGTTACAGTCTGCAGTGGCTACAGTCTGCAGTGGCTACAGTCTGCAGTGGCTACAGTCTGCAGTGGCTACAGTCTGCAGTGGATACAACCTAATTGATTGGTCACTGCAGACAGTGTAGAATGCAGACCATCAATCAATATAATACTGAATGTTTGCCATTGTCAGCTTGATTTGCCAGCTAGAACCGATGTAAGCTGAGCAAAAACAATTTGGGGAGTTATGTTAACATTGTGCAAGCAATTCCTATTTTGGGCACCAGAGCTACTACAGCTGGTTTCTTTTGATCTGAGTATGTTCCATACTTGGTAAACCCATTATTTTTAGGTGTCGCATTCATTTTTGCTCTCTTGAAAAAGAATATAATATTTTTGTTAGCCTCAGCGAAAATTGTTTCCATAAAAAGTCTAAAATATATCATTTATTCTGTCAAAACCTTGTAGTATTCGTAAAATACTTTATTAGCTTTCATTCGCAGAAACTTACTGCTATTTGGACCGTAGTATTAGGTGAGTAAACAAAGAAATTCTGGCAGGGCGCGCTGACAGTTTGTTGATTGAGCCAAGCATTATTAGAGATAAAACCATTTTTTTAGGCGTTGAGTCGATATAAACGAGCATTAAGCTATAGTTTCAATTTGTTGAGTGATAGCCTCAGGAGATCCGAGATTTGCTAGACTAGGTCACTATATATATGTATTGTTTATAACGGAGGAATGTGACACCCTGTGAAACGATCAAGGTGAAAGCTGCAATTATAAGGCTGTACTGTATCCTGGCTGTATATGTTGAATGAAAGTTTGGCAAAACAAGTGGAGAATTAATTTGATTGGTGTAGTGACCCACAGGTTCACTAGATTGGTGTTTTATTCCCGTTTTATTGTAAACTGTTTTTGGGCTCAGTTGCCTAGTTTGTATGCGCATACTTACGGTTTACTTACCATATATGTAGTATTGGTTTTATTCTAAATGAAATATAAACGTTCACTTAGGCACCGAATATATATAATCGTTTTATTGGTGAGTCATTTTTCTGCGATGGGAGTTGTCACCTCATGGCATCAAGACCGGCTGTTCAAAGAATACCTCTGATTGGATAATACAGGGCAAAAGCTAACCAACCTGCTCAAAGCATACTCAAGGGTCTGAATCTGAATATTGAACTGCGCTTTCACTACAAAGAACTTGAGCGGGAAAGGTGAAATCTTTTTTACTTGGATTGGTTGATAAGTAATCAGGTGCTTGTTAAAATGATTATTTGGCTTATTTGTTGAGAATATCCATGTTCTAGCGCAAGTAGTCGCAATAGTGTTAAGGTTTGCAGAGCAATATTGTTGTTATTATTATTGTAAAATAAATAGTAGTTGTTTAATAATTAATAATAATAATAATTTATTTATTTATTTAATAATAAATAAAGAAGAATTTATTATTATTATTATTAAATTCATTTATTTGTAGTAATAACTACTAGTATTAGTAGTTACTACGCAAACTAACAAACAGCTACCACTACTAGTGGTTGCTGTTTGTTAGTAGTAGTAGATAGATAGGGTAGTAGTAGGTGGTAGTTATTAATTTAATTAATATATTATTATTATTATTATGTTATTATTATTATATTATTTATTATTATAATATTATCTCACACAGTAGTACTACTACTACCTACTACTACTGAGTGAGTAGTACATAATAATTATGATAATAAATATATATTATTATTATTATTATAAAAATTTAATTCATCATCATTCAGGGAGATATAAATAATTAATAATAATAATATAATAATAATGATAATCAATCTAAATAAATGATTGTTGTTGTTTGTTGTATTATTATTTATTATTATTATTAATTGCTATTATTAATTATCGATCTTATGAAGTTGATTATTAGTTGTTAATAATTATATAATTTACGGAATATTTATAATAATTGATGATTATTATTATCATAATAAAATGAATAATAATTATTATGACCCAGTTATATGATTGATCAAACAATTATTATGGTAATATTTAATTATAATAATAATAATATTATTAATTATATATATAATTAATATACTAATAAATTATCTAATAATTGTTATAATAATAATAATATTTATAGTAAAGGGAGGAGAATGATAATTATTAAAAAAAAATGTCAATAACAATAATATTTACTATATTATTATATATATCTGTTCAGTTCACATAATAATATTTAGCTCGTCAAAAACATCATCATCGTGCTGATGTGATAGTAATCTGTTACTACTAACTTTTGCTTCTTGCGTTTTTTATTCTTCTTCTTTTGAGTTGATTAGATTATTATTTTTATCCTTTTCTTATGCATTATTATCATTGTTTAATGTTGTCAGGTAAAAGCATGTTATCTGAAAGTTGTTGTTTGTGGACAAACAATAATAAGCAGCTCCTTAAAATATTGGATCATTATTATGAATATTGATTGACTAAATTTGTTTAACAGACTAAACTTGAACGTATATATAATTTTGTGTATCTAACGATCAGCCATTGCAAAAACCTGTTAGTAAGATGATATAATTCATTTCATGATGAAGTAGTTGTATATAGCTGCCATTATTACCAAAAAAAATGGATCAAGTACTTAGCATAGGCACAAGTTTCATTGGTTGTTGTATCAATGAATATTGTAGGTTATAATATAAATTTTTGTAAATGATTTGCTTGAAGCAACACACAAAGATGCTGAGTAAACTACAAAAAATATGACTGACGCTCTATTTTTGTCATGACCAGTAGAAGATAGCTACACCATGGCACAAAAATGTATAAGTTGCGAGAGCTATATGTCATCAGTAATCCATCCGTAACGTGTTATTAAGTTGTTGAGTGATAGATGCCATCATCATTGGTACAATCATCAAGTGGAGCCAAACCGAATTAAATATTGCCATAAAGGAATGATTGCATGTTGGTACAGAGTTAGGTGATACTGTTGCAAAGAAGATGTTTTGCTGTTCAAAGGAGATGCAAGGCTGTTTAGTTACAGATAGTAATTATATTGATTTTTGCTGAGGGCATGTAACTGAAGGATATGCAATTACACAATTGGCTGACATTTTGCCTGCTTTAATATCAAAGACTGCAATATAGAATACTAATATCATCAACACATGCTTGGGCTATGACAGCTTCCGGCCATGTTGACTGCTGAAGATGACACTTGCAGTAATAGCAATCAATACCATACACTTCTCTAATTCCTTTTCTATGGTTTGACGTTGTATTGCTGGTTCAATTGTTTGTCTTAGTAATAGTAAATCAATAGTGAGCAGGTGGGTGTTCATGCGTCATATGTAACCTATTGACTGAATATGCTGCCATGACAGTGTTCATTGCTAACAAAAATAAATGTATTACACGCCCACAAAATGTCAAACTACCAAATCACTCTGGAGGTGCATGTTTGTATAGATAAATAAAACCCATTATTGGGCCAGTCCTGTGGGGCCGATATTTACTGCAAGCTCTATTGCTCATTGCAAACTGTGAGCTTTCTTTGTTGTCTAATTATAAGGGGCTTTGTTAGATGATATTCTAGTTGTTATGTTGTATGGAGAGTGACAGCCAAGTTGGCTCCACTGGTTCATAGGCCGTTCCTAGTGCTCAGCTCCGCCCCACAATTCAATAGTTCTTTGTATGCTGAGAGTTGGGCCATGTTATGACAACCACAAGTTTACCTTGCACAAACAAACAACACTTTTTACCCTTGCCATCACTTTATAATACTTGCTACCGAGCATGAACTGCAAACAACATTTTTTATGTTGCATTCAATATTGATCTTCACATTGAAGTAATAAACCTGCTATGTTGTACGATTAATTTTTTTAGTAGTTCCTTGGAAATATATACTAATTTACAATTAGTTTGCAAAGTTGGTCAGCTTTTCCAAGATTATTCAATTTTGGCATCTGCCTTAATGATGAAAGTGGCACCTATGGTCTATGTTAAAATGTTGCTAGCTTGTAGTGCCAGCTGTTACTTGAGTATTATGTGGCCAATGTGATTATTAAATTTCAAAATCGAAGCTAATTAAAAAAAATTCAATATTCTCATCTGCACACATAGATTGAGCGGATCTTTTGTTCAGTAACTAACCTAACTAGCTAAGCTATCCCTTCCTCATTTGAATATCTCATCCATTTACATGATTTATGCCGATAGCTGCGGAAGTGTTGCTTGAATTAATCTTCATGTATTTCATCTATCAACCTCTTAGTCATCTCTGATTCTGTATTACAGTACACATCATTGATAGCAGACAATGTCTAATCTACCGTACACTGTGCAATCAGACACTAGAACAAAATTGTACTTGGAAGGCAATGATTTGATAAATATTTTGCCAATCCGCCTCAGATTTGTTCTCTTTATTGCAGAGAATTCTTTGGTGTGCATTTTATGCCGGATTTTTTTAGCATCTGCTCGATTTACACTCTCACTCGGCCACAGGTTGCTGTAGTTTGTTGCTCTCTTAATGTATGTTTTGTGGTTGCGTTTGGTGTGCTAATGTTGTGCTTTGGTTTGCGCTTGTTGTTGTGGACGTAGTAATGTGTCCAGTAATATACTCTTCTCATTGACTGTTTGCAAGCTGGTAGTTAGGCAGGTATATGTAGCAAGTCTTTTGTTTGACCAGACTTTCTATTTCTAGCTTATCAACTGTATGTACATGCGTGTACAGAAATGGTTAGTGCTCTTGAAAGTGAAACATCAATTATTATGCCAACTTGGGATTTTTCGCCGCTTTTCCATTTATTTTGCCAGTTCGATTATTTGCGGCCCAAGGCTTTCATACAATATCCAATACTGATAAACTGTAGCGCTTTCAAAATACACATAAATGGATAGTTTTGTGCCAACTCTTGATTCTATACAAACAAAGAGTAACTCGCTCAATAAAGAAAACTCGCTATTGTTTATTTTATAGTACATGTATTTGTAAGCTGCAAACACTGGGCAACATTGATAAATAAAATGCATTTGTTTCAATAAAGACTTTCTATATGGTATGGGGGGGGGGAAGTCCAATACTCGCAACTGATGTGACACTGGATGATTGGAAAGTTATCTTCACTGTCGAGTTTACTGTTACATTTATAACACCTGATTTAGATACATTGTTGTTTGAGTACAACCCTGAGCTGATTGTAACTTTTTATCGCTGTTAAGGAATTATTTTGTCATTGTCTTTTTTTCCTAGTTTGTTGATTTCTTTCTTAACAGTATCAAATAGTGACATGTTCTGAAACATGTTATGTAAAAACAAGCAAATCTGGTTTGGTAGATTTTTAGTTATACTATCGAGGACATAGCTAAGATGTGTTGTAGACAGTCATACATTCATATTACAATATGCCTATTTCTATCTATACATCATGTTCCGTTGTACATACATGTTGTGTTCATCATACATTCACCTGTCACTCATTTCTCTGTCTGCTCTAGGAGGTTTCAATAACAAGTAAAACGCGCTATAGCAGCCATTGCTGGCAATGAACTTGTGTGTAATTTAGTCTGCTAGTTAGCTATATCAGTGAGCAATTCTCACAGCATCTTATCTCTCTCCTGTGTAGAAATAGCAAATGCAGATCAATATCTTAGTGGGAACATGCTTCATCAACGCTTCTTCTAATATAAGCTAGTCTGACTGTACTAGCAGCTGTTGAGTTATTGCTGTATAGTAACGTGGTAGAGACGTAAGCTCTCTGTTATAGACGAGTGACTTATCAACTAGTTAGATCACCCACTACTAATACTAGTCATTATACAGCTCCTTCCATTTCTTATTTGTTCTGGTAGTCTCTGCAACCTTTCATGCTAAATGCTTCTCATCGCTAGCCATGCTATGTGTACAGGTAAAAGATGAGTGTCTATTTGTAGATTTTGGCGCTATATTCTGTGGTGGGTAATGAAAGGCCATTGTTGTACGATGAATGCATTGGTGTCATGTGCGATTGAAGTGACTATGGCTAACTAGCATGGCTGGCACGCTTGACTTCTGGCTCAGCCTCTCTCTGTGTAGGTGAGCAAGAATTCAGGTGGGCCTGTCACCGCTGCCAATTTCCACTCTACAGTACTATGAGATGAGTTTCCTTTTGGACTGAGCGTTACAGCGTACAGCTGTTTACATTTGCTTTACTCCTGAATTCTTGATCAACCCTTGACAGCTGGGTGAGCAAGCATTCAGGTGTGCAGTTGATGTGTTCATTTGCATCAAGTCTTCATATCCGATGTGTGTTAATATTTGTTTGAAATCTCTAACTACCTGATGTGTCTATTACTGCTTACTATGTCTATTACTACTTCATATTTCTCTGTTTTTATTCCCCCCCCCCCCCCCCCCCCCCCCCCCGCATCTGTTACTACTTTATGTCTATTTCTACTTCCTGTCTCACATGTCTATTACTGATTATTGTGTGTTACTTTAATTGCTATGATTGTTTCATACATCGAGGGTATGGTTCTTTCAGATATGGGGGTCGGAAAATGGATGCTTCGAAAATAACTAGTTTCTAAACGATCATTTTTCCGAAATGGTATTTTCGAATTTGGTCTTCAGGAAAACTATACTTTTTCAAAAATCGTTCGAATTTTTGGTCAACTAGTTATGCCACATGTGCATATACCGATTAGCTACTGATTGGTGATGACGACAAGGTGTTTTCCCTATTTTTTTCTCCAATTGCCATTATCATGCAATACCAATCAATCTCGCTATATTTGATGTCATAGTTAGCCATGAAGTGTTTTCAAAGAACAAAGACTGGACGCTTAAAACCGACTCTTTTTGCATAAATAATTGTGCTTGAGAAACATTTTTATTGGAAACATGTAAACCGTGAGCAATGATATGATTGGTCAAATCAAGAATTGTCTACCGATTTTGTGATTTGGATCAAAACCTGCCGATTGCCTGAAAAAACATGCTACCGATTGCTCAGCGATTTATCCGGAAAAAGAAGCTGCAAAATCACGCAATCGGTGAGGCAAATCGGGTCATCAGTATATGTACATGCGGTTTTATTACTGACATCGCTAAAAATAACAATGAAATATATAAGCAATAAAAAATTATTATTCATTATTTGAAAAAGTTGATCCTAAAAGTGTACTTACTTACAATGATATTTCGCAGCATTGACTCCTTGAGTGCTGGTGATAGCCTAATAATACAATTTGTTGTACTTGTAAAAGAACATGCTTTATTCTTAACAGGAAGTGCTGGTGATAATTACCTCCGAGAAACAAATATCAAATTGGTTACATTTTTGTCCTTTTGACTGAAACCAAAATTGGCCATTAACAGTTATATTCGTTTATCTATTAGCGCATTTACGATGTTCATTTTTGAACTGGCATTGACATGGCGTTGTGGATCCACTTCGCACTCACTATTAGGGTTTTCTATGTTACTCATTTTTCTTTTATCTCGTATCCTGGCCGCGTGAGATGACTAACAACAGTGGCAGCGTGTTGCAGCAGTGTGTGAACTTGTTTGAACTGACCATTTATCTCTGTAGCACTGTGATATGCCTCATACGAAATATATCGCTTAATTGCTTTGTTTCTCACTGTGCTTGATTTCAAATTGATTGAAGTGACAACCGCTAATGTTAGAAACAATTGTAATGCGCAGCAGTGGCATTTTCTATTCATTTTCTATCGCATCTTCAATCGGTGAAATCAATCCTACTATGATGAGTAAGTTCTGCTACAAAGAGTTGAGTTTTATGGCTGGCCAAACATTTTTCCGAAGTTTTTTTGATTTCATATGTCATAAATCCTTTCGACAAAAATGATGTGTGACCAACATGACAGATTTAGATTATTGGATTGTTAATGTAAGACTGGGTAGTTCTCTGTTGGCTTTCATATCAGCAGTTTAGCGTTACACTCCTGCTCTTTTGTAGCACTGCAAACTACGCGCATGTTCATAAACCGGTAAATTAATGTTTCAAGGTTATTTATTTGTAAATTGGTTGGTATTAAAATTATCCTGTTGAATAGTTATAGAGTTGTCTACACTAGTTTTTTATTTTACATCAAATAGGTAACTCCAAATAAATATTTTTGCATTGCCGTAACTTCGGTTTCATCCCTCACTCAGTTCGTCATCTTGTAAAGGTTCTAATAAGCTTTGCATGTGGTTTTTGCCATTTTATCCACTGCATTGCTGCGAGTGTCATAAAACAGCTGCCTGAGCTTGCCATCTACATGAAAGTCTTCTAAATATTCATTGGATACTGGTAGCGGTAGAGCCTAAAAGAAGAGAATACTTTTATTATTTCTATGCAGCAAAAAGCTCCCAATTTGATGGGTGTTTTAATGGCCAGAAGCTCATGAATTGCACCATTGACATTGGTGTCCGATTATTGGTTGGGTTAACCATGTGGGAGTTTTTCCCACTTTGCTGTATTGACTTAGCACATGAATACACAACTCCAAAGCTTCAATTTGTTTTCTCTTCGTTAGTCACGAGTTGTACCACGCATTTGAATGTAATAGCAATTAAATGAGCTTTTGCTCTATATACTGTTGGTAGCTCTACAGTTATGATAGTTTGTAAACCAACACTTTACCAGGGAGGAAAAAGAAATGATGACCAGTTTACTGAGTGATACAATTACAATACAGAATTATACAACAAAAACTATTAAACACAGCAAACCACTTTTAAATGAAAACTACATTTAGAGACTTTATGAAAGTCCAAGGAGAGGTATACTTAATGCAGGTTCATTGGATGCCATAATCTGCAAGTCAACCAACTATCAATGAAAGGAATTCACCTTTTGACACATTGACTGCAACCAGTAGTAGTTAGCAGTTGCCTCCATCTCTTGCACCTACCATCAGTCACGGAGCTAGCCGGGGCGGGGATTGCGAAGGTGGGCGGGCCCACCATGGCTATCACGGAGCATCGCTACACTTTGGAGTTGTCTTGCTAGAAAGTGCACATTTATTGGCAAAAGGTCAATAAACAGCTGTCACAATAGCCAATGATGAAGTAAACTAGCAGTTGTTGATGTGACACAACTATGATAGCATGTTGACGTGGATACATCTATGTATGTCTGCAGGTTCAAATTTTCTGCCTCTATCTGGAGACTCCAGGTATTAAAAGCCAGATTTAACAAACAAGGAATTGCCATATTGGCTTATAAAAATCTAGATGCTATCCTCATTCATTGTACCTATTTGTAGATTACGTATGACTGTGCTAGAACTCTCTTTCCTGGCTTTTTCTCTGCTTTCTTGCACACATTCATCCAGGGATGGGAGAAAATGGCTTTAAAGTCAAGTCATGGACTTTGTGAGTCAAGTCAAGTCGCAACCATTCTGAGGTTCAGTTAAGTCAAGTCAGAAACATGGTTGAGTGAAATCGAGTCGAGTCATGAAAAATTTTTAGTCAAGTCTGACTCAAATGACTTACAAGGTAAATATCAAGTCACTTGCAATATCTCAGAGTCTATTGGTCGTAGAGCATTATTAAAGACATCATTGTGATCGGCTAGCAGAGCCAATTTTAGAGGGGGTTAATTTAGATGTCCAAGGCATTTTAACGATTAATAATTCTGATTTGAAAGGCAATATGGCATGAAAACATTATTCCCGCAATGCAAGTTTCCTGTTTTTGATGTTGGAATTCCAGAACTGTACATGACGGATTATCTCTGTGTGCCTATCGAAGGAGGGACAGATGCCAGTGCCCTTCTCCTTGAGAGTGCGATTTCTTACCGCTATCATTTCCTAGTCCGCAATCGCACTGCAAGCATCTCACCTATTGGCCCAACATTTAAATTCAGTCTGGGCTAAAAAAGAACTCCCTAGCCAAACAGCACCTATTACCAAGATCATTCTACAATATACTGGATCATATTCACTGTCAATAAATCTGCAGTATAGCCTCGTTTTTTTTGCAAAATTATGACGAAAAGAGGCCAAAACAAAGCGAGAGGCTGGTGCTGTTTTTAAACGAAGGTCAGATATGGACCAAACACGCCCAAAATCCTAATTTGAGTCCACAAACTCTGCCCCTTACACTAGTCAGTAACAGTAGTTCTCCACTGGTATTATTGGTGGGGTAACTATCGGTAATCAATATAGTAGCTGCTATTGACCAACAGCCGGTCAGCTATCCCCATTGAGGGACAAAAGTGTCAAATATGATAAGTAATAAAGATAAGTAATAAAGTTAAGATACACTCTTAACAATCTCAGACCAATCATAACCGCCTAACATACTACAAGTGTCTATTGCTTGAACTATAAACAGAATATTTTATCCGGTACAACATTTTACGGGTTCAAAAAAGAGCACCGTGGTGTCTAATACCTATATTTTACAATTACAGTATTGAAATGCTAGCTCAGTCAAATACGATACTAATTGGCAGAGAAATGTAACAAAATAATACAAATACTAATTGATACAGAGATTGTGGTAGGAGCAGACAACTATGTGAGATTGACTTCAAATGACTTTATTATGACTTTAATAAACACATCTGTATTATAAAGTCAAGTCATGGAACTTTTTAAGTCATGTCAGATGAGACATCAAGTCGGAGTCAAGTAACTGCTCAACTAAGTCAAGTTATGACTTGACTCTAAGATGACTTGACGTAGTATGACTTATTCCCACCTCTGCATTCATCCATTGCTGGCTCTAGAGTTAAGCCGTGGCTACACACACCTACGTTTTGTAGGAATGTGACAAGAAATACGTTTCGTAGCGTCGCTCTGGTGGTTACACACACAGATGTTTGATCACTGCATTGTTACAGTGAGGCAAGGAGGATATAATTATTATAAACAGTCTTTACAATAACTGTTATATAAATAGGAATTATAATAATTAATTATTATATATGTTTATAATATTGGATAAATAATCTTATCAGCCATAATAAATAATTAAAGTTTGTTAATAATAATAAGTTGTTTATAAATAAAAAAACACCCTCTTTGATAGAAGTAGCAGAATCGATTGTTGACTGAATTTCATTTTTATATTTTATCCAATCGAAAGTGATTATCTGATAATACTTGCACAACCACCGAAGTGTCAGGCAAAAAACGTATTTGAGCGTCTTTTTATACAAAAAACAACGTCGCCTGCAAAAAAAACATGTTTTCACTGCATACCGACAAAACATAGGTGTGGTGTGTAGCCACGGGAATCGGAACGAATGTAGACAGGAATGAATGTCGACAGGAATGAATGCAGACACAGCTGGAATGAACATATACACATTCTGGAACGAATGTCGACTATGCATGTTTCCGGGTGCAATGGATTTGTCCTCGTGTTTACGCAGATTTATGCTCAAAGATTTTATTGATGGTCTGGTAATCCTGCATATAAAGTATTACAGAATGTAAAGACTAGCAAGTTGATAAACTGACAAGGGCAATACAATGCAACCTCAATGATGTTAAGAAGTCAACTTACACATTATGGAGTCACATTGCTCCCAGAGTTGTCAATGTTTTGATATGATATGCAGTGTACCTAGAGAAGTTGAAAGAAAAGAAACTAGCCGGTAAAAAACATAAACATTTAGTAAGTAACAAGTGTAATGAGAAAAACGCAGAAAATATGAACTTATAACAAATAACACCTACTTGGCAGGCTCAGTAGCTGTTGCACGAACACACTGAGTTGCCATTCAGTTACAACGAATTTATATGAAAAGGATAGGAGCAATTAGGACTAGCCTGCTAGTTAAAGAGAAAGCTTGCTTGCAAAATAGATAGGGGATTGTTAAAGGTTTACTACATAGCACTGTCGTTACAATGCATCAAACCAGAGAATTTCGACTTTCATTCTTGGATGTGTCTACGTTCGTTCTCGGCGATATATAACATATCATTTCGACTTTCATTCCAGAAGTCGTCTACTTTGGGAGAAAACGATAATTTATTTTACTCCTGGAACGAACGTCAAAACAAAAGTTTAAATGTTGCCAGGAATGAATGTCGACACTCCCTAAAATGAACGTCGAATTTTTTTCTCTCTAACATAGTTGACTTTCATTCTAGGTCTATCGACGTTCATTCCAGGATGTGTCTACGTTCATTCCAGCTATGTCTGCATTCATTCCTGTCGATGTTCATTCCTGTCTATGTTCGTTCCAAATTCCGTAGCCACGGTTTAACAACAATGAAAAATCAGCTAACAGAATCGAGTGGAAAAATACCAAAACTGGTTCCCTGCAACAACAGCTGCATTGTGTTTTGATGAATTTCTCAGAGAAGTGAGCCCAGCATTCATTAAAAAAATCCTATGGAATATTCATCGTATCACCTGTGAATGGTAACACTGTTTATATCGCATTTGTTTAATGTACAATTTTTGTCCAAAATTTTCATCGCCTCAAGAATTTGGTAAACTTTAGTTGTTGAAAAGGCAGCTGTTTATTTGCCTACACTATCAGGAGATAGTGCCCTTGTCTGCTTATTTATGTACTAGGAAATGTTTTGTATTTTGTGTTTGCAGCATTTGTTTTTTTCTCTGGTTACAATAATTTGTTGATGCTTTGCAATAAAATGTTGAAAGCAGACAACTTCTACACATATGCTTGCAGTAGAGACAATGCCATTAACCCTCTTGTGCTGCTTTGCTATGATCTAAGACTATGTTTACCACTGGTATACTGCCAGAGTGGTAGTTTATAATGTTCACTGTAGATGCAATGAAATGGTAGTGCTTTGCTGTCTACAAATGATAGCTGTAGCCAAGCAATCAAACATATACAAATGACATACAAGGAAGGTCTTACTAATGCCTGAAGGGGACCAAACAGATGGCATATGTAAGTCTACCTACAATCCTCATACTAAACTTAAACATGATATCAAAGTCATGATATTATCTTCAGGCTAGCCTTTCATGCATTGACAAATTATACATTCTAAGACACCAGAGAGAGCACTGCATTTTCAAAAAAAAGTAACTCCCGATAGATGAAATTATGAAAGAAAAAAGTTTGATAGCCAATAAATAGGCCGAGGAACGGAAAAAGACAAGAGCTGTTGCAATCTTTAGTCTGCTATCCCAAGTGGGAGGGTTTAAATGTTTAATGAGTACAGCAGCATATAAAGGAAGTGACTAGGATTAAACTCATATTGAGAAACACAGATATCTGGTGAGCAGCCAGAATTCATGTGGTTACTGCTAAGCTATTAAATTAGGAGTTGTCCTCTTGTGCGCAAGAGTGGACAACCTCTCTCTACTAGTATAACTATGTAATAATCATGACAAAGAGGCATTGTTGGACTCCAACAATGAATAAATTACAAGTCAAACACCATAAACAGGAGATTGAAATTGCATAATTGTCAGCCGTAATCAGATTTTGTGATATATTGGAAAGTCTAGGATATAATTAAATGCTTTAACTAACCAGAATTAACGTGAGCCAGACAGATCACGTTAATTGCATTTGTGAGAATTACCAAGTACAGTAAAGTGTTACATAATTAAAATTATAATGAGGAATCAAAAATATAAGATGGAATAAAAAAAGACAGGCATAATAGCGTGTTACAATGCTTCCTGAAGTTTTAAAATCTCCAATGTATATTTACACTCAATCATGTAGCAAAACTGAAAGTTAGAAATTTTGTTCAAATCTGATGGGAAGCATCTGTCCTACTAACAGCAAGACAAATGTACTTATTGGTAGCAAATGTGGGCTTTGAGCTACCAAAAACAAAAACTTGTTTATCATTGACAGAAATGACAACCTTTATACAGTGTCCACTCAGGACAGTCTGTATATAAAGCGAACAACATGTATATAAAACAATTGCCACCAGTCAATTGTAACATTGTGAGCAGGTGTAGCTTTCCATGTCCAACTGCAGTGTTCAAGGTCGTTTTAGGCAGTAAAGGTCAAGAACCTCTATTTTACATTCAACCACAATGCTGTTGTTATAGTAACATAAATATTTGTAAACAATATCGTGAACCTTGACATTTTTAATCTCCAAATATGCTAATAAAAGTCTCTTGCTAGCTGCCATGCATTGCGTTTCTACTTGACAGCATCCTTAATTATTTGTTGGGCTACTAAAGAAGAGACAATCGCAATATGCTGCTCCTGCTCCATTATTTGCTGCAAGCTTCTGTCCAAGTAATTTGAGTATATTCAACCTGCATACACAGCTACACTAATCATCGTCTTTAACTAATCATCAATTAAAATAGAAAAAGCTGTTTATCCAAAGACAATGAGCTGTCCTGTTCAAATTGATAGATTTAGATATCAGGAGCTACAATTTTAAGGCTCAAACAACAAATCAGTATCATAATTTGCAAAGCTTGAATACCAAATATAATGGATAATGACCATTAGTTTAGTTTCACAATAAAAACAATATGGCGTAAGATACAGTTAAAATAAAACTTCAGTTACAGTTAATTAAAGTCATTATCTTTCTTCAAATGAAATTTATAAAAAATTATTTTACAAAACTGAATTATAAATATTTTTTTACTGTTAGTTAACTGGCAGTTACATCTTTGGAATTTAGGAGTTGTCTAAAATCAGTGTACACAATTCCTGTATTAACTATGTAATCAAGCATATAATTTAATAGTACAGCATGCTTGTAGTGTCCTAGCACATCAGATAACCAGTCCCAGATATGCAGGTCTCTGTTGTTTGCGATACCGTCGAATTAATTAAAAGTTATGCCCTTTGGCTTTGGATTATTAATTATCCATCATGAAGTGTGAACAGCATGAGCAGACAATTTCCCTTTGCCACAAAAATTGCATAGTAAGCATACCAAGGTGATATTACACTTTGTTGGTATATAGTGATATATATTTTTTGGCTCAAGTTTTCTCTCGTGCTAGACAATGGTTGCCTCCGCTGCTACATTCTCACCCGAATGTTGAGAAGACAACTTTGAATGCACAGTCAACCATGAAGGAAGGTCGACACAAGTTCAGGCTATTATTAGCCAATAGAACCTACTTTATATGCACAATTGGAGGCTTTACAATTAGTCTCAGAAATTTCATTCATCTTAAATTGAATACATGCTCAGTGATCCTCAACATATGCTGGCAGAACGCCAGCAACAATAGCAGCTGAGCAACGGATGTTGATGCAGTGTATAGAAATGATTTATGAGACTGTGAGCGTTTAATCTATTGTGCATTGCTTTTTAGTTTGTTCATCGTACAATGTGCAGTCTCTAGCCTCAACTATAGCTTTGGTCAGGGGATCAAATAGAATAGGCAATATCGCTGAGCCTAGGTAAACAGCCAATCAAGTATAAATGCCTATTATCTACAACTCTGTTTATTTCAATAGCTTTAATTCCCTTAAGGTCTCATGAGATTGTTCAACTGCTTGCACTGTGGGGATTGTTTTCCGGATCTATCTCGATATACTGACCTAGTCTACTGACATAGACCTTGCTAGTGACAGCGCTAGTGACAGCGCAAGTTGTATACTTTCTTGTCTCTTTCTAAAACTTCCTAGATGTTTACTAGAGCCAATTATGCCTCAACAGACTGAGTGTTGGTGTACTCAATTAGACACCAGAGGTTCAATGCACGCACACCCCGTGTCAAAAACTGCTCTAGGATATTTTACACTAATGCTGACAGATATCACAGGTGCGGTGATAAATGGACACTGCACTGGGTGATTTAGTAAATAGGTAAAGATGTGGAGCTAAGGCTAGCCAACCGTTGCTAATGAGTCCAAGTGAACTCTGATTAAGAGAGAGCAGGAAAGTAAGACATCCGACAGGAAACGGATAGTTCCCTTATTGATTCACCGAGTGAACTTTCCATGAGCGTTGAGCAGGGAGCGAACTTTAGTAATACGGTAATACCAAAGCTAGAGAAACTACTCTAGCAGTCATTGGCACTCCTCTTACACACCTTTGTAAACTGTGTCACAATCACAACTGCTTGATAGCTGTCGTTATAACTCAGTCAGCGTCAGTGTTGTATGTATTTAACATTTATCCTTTCCTGTTACTCATCACCAGTCTAACCTACAATTCCAACATCCTGTTGCGATCATTTACCTCACCCGATAGTATCAACTTGAGAGCTAAACAACCAGCTGTGTTTACAGATGAAAAACATAACCCAATGTAGGTATATATAGTCAGCTAGTCACAAGAGGTTTGAGAGCCAACAATGAAACATGAACTGGTTGATGAAAGTCATAAATTAAAACAAGTACCCTACTTTTATATGGGCACTATCCTAAGAAACGCTGCGCTGTGTGATGCGTACTAGACATAGCACACATTCTCTAATGTGATGTGATAGATGTTGAAACTTGCTAATAATCTAAAGACTATAGTTACAGGATGCTGTGGTGAGATAAAGAATAATATATGAGACAGATATATATGACACTGACATCTAGCACTAATTCAACGACCAGCATATCTACTATAAATCTGGCATAGCCCTCACTTGTAATAATCTATTTCATTAGGCCAATAATAAGAGATTTAGCAAGCGCTGCAGGTGCTCTACCAGCAGGCTTGTTGAGTGACACTTCATTCTGGCAAGTGTCCAAAATAATAGTAGCTTTTTATCTTACATCTTGGAGATAGACCAATGTCATGGTAGCTGTGGAGTGTTAGTTACCTGTTACTAGTGTCACATCCTGACGTGATGAATAGCCAAAATTGATATATTGTGACAACCAAATAGTTTGTTGTTTTACTAGTGATGCGTGAAGGAGTTGCGGTATTTCTGAACTGTGCCAATTGTTTACATGTGTGTAAATATCCTTCTCAACAGCTGCAGGTTAATAATTGATGTTGTTTTGAGCAAAGGAAAACAACGTATAACCTAATCACCGTTGGCAATATTGATGTTTTTTCTTTTATGAATGAACAGCTAAGAGTGATGTAATGGAATATTAGCTATGATTGCCGTTTTCCAGTAGGAGTGAACAGCCTATAATCGCTTAGCTCAGGAAGGCTGCATTTTTTTAAGCGAAGAAGTGAACGCTTCCAATATAACTGTAGGAATGAACGGATGTTCTGTAAGATTGCTGTTGATCATCATGTAGCCTGCCTCCTAAATCTCATCTGCTGGATGCGTTGGCTGAAGTAAGCAGAGGAAATAGTATTGTATAGATAGATGAGAGCTCTCACCACCGACCAAGATCAATAAATTAAACCCTAATAGGTCAGCTGTGTGTGAGATACTACCGGCTAAATTAATTATAACAGCACAGGCTTGAGATAATCAACGGACATTGTACTCTGTATCGCTGCAGCTACTCATCTTTGCT
The DNA here is from genome assembly GCA_945261195.1 of Cryptosula pallasiana. Classification (NCBI taxonomy): domain Eukaryota; kingdom Metazoa; phylum Bryozoa; class Gymnolaemata; order Cheilostomatida; family Cryptosulidae; genus Cryptosula; species Cryptosula pallasiana. Next base: position 9,750,549 of record OX183133.1, on the reverse strand, counting down.
GGTTGTTTGTCTACTACTACTATTGCTACTACTACCACAACCACTATAGCTACTACTACTACTATAACTATCACTGCCATTACTATAACTACTACTACCATAACTACAATCATAACTACTATTACCACTACTGTAACTACTACTACCACTACTACAACTGTTATTACTATAACTACTACTACCACCACTGTAACTACCACCGCCACTACTGTAACTACCACTAATATATTACCGCTACCTACTACTGATAGGTGCTGCTACTGATTTGTAAAATTTACTCATTTGAGGGCGATATCAAAGAGTTTTGTAATGTACATTTAGGGATTGTTCTTGGTGTTTTCTGGCATATAAAGACAAACTACGATTTTTAAATCTGCTGTTTCACTTTTCGGGTCAGTTACTTATCGGCTAATACCTGTGTTAGTGTTTCAAGTTTGATTTAATACATCGTTCAGTTTTTCCAAACAAACGCTCACTTCAATGCTAACATTAACCCTGTCGAGTAAGTTCAATACCTAATTACTATCAAATCTAGTTACCATTAAAAATAAAATGACAAAAATGAGAGAATAGTTAGGAAAAGGAGTGACAAAAAGACATATTATTGGAAGAGAAATACTGGTGAATTTCAAGGGTTAAATATTGCGAGATGAGTGGGAAGTTGAAATAGATGAAGAGTAATAGAGAAAGGGTACAGGAAAATAAGGGCTACATTGAAAGAGTGCTGAGGGAAGAGATGTAGCCCTAGGTAAGAGGAGAGAAAAAACCCGTTGAAGAAAGTGAAAATAATGAAGAAAGAAGAGGAACTAACAGAGATGAAAAGGAATAAAAGAATACAAGAGGCTTTGTAGAGCACTAGGCTCATTTACATACTGCATGAATATAAGTGTAGAATGTGTACTAAACCCGGATTAACCGCTAATCTAGTCATGATTATGATTAGTGTAGAGCTGGTTTTGAATGAGCCAGAAAGCCATCTTCCCTTACTGCATGGCTGTCTTCCATGTGATGGACAATCAGCGTACAGTTCAACCAACTTGCACTCTGTAGACCCTTCCTGTTGCATGTGATTAACCAGTGATTAGGCGACCTCACAATACACTCGGATAACAACCAACTTCATGCCCTTTCTAACCCTGTAAACATCCGAATTCTTCCTTTTGTTCTATGTATAGTGGTTTAGTGGTCTCTATTCTTATCTCCCCGCTGTGGCAGTGAATAATGGAGGTGAATAATAAACTGAACCATGGCTAGATTTGCATAGAACCAGAAAGAGAAGGGCGCATCGGAACAATCGCGGGTGCAGTGAAACTCAGCCACCAAACTTTTACGTAGCTTTGATACTGCATGAGTACACAAACGCCATATTTCTTGGTGCAGGTATCAGTACAGTCGGGAGTTACCTATTCATACATTCACTTGGAAGCAAAATTGTTACAAATGTGGAAACCATAACATGGTAAATGGCGAGTATTTGATTTGATGGATGTCAAAGCATTTGTTTACAAAACAGACGTTTAGTAACTGCTCGCGAAACCTCTATGAGCCAACATGTCAGGATATTTTTGCAGCAAGGGGCCGTGCAACACAAGGCGCAATCACAGTGTCATGTGCCAACAGAGGTTCAAGCTTTGACAGATGATACAGGTAATTAACAACAAGAGTAGAATGTGCAGAACATCAGCTTTCATTAGGTGACTGCTATCAATCATACCATTGGGCAGTGCCACTTCCATGTAAGAGAACGCCCTTAATGAAGTGCCGCCTAGCTCATTGTAAACAGTGCATTCACTAAACTTACATTCACTTTTACCTGCAAGCTGTGCACTTTTACCTGCAAGCTGTGCAAATAAATCTCATAGAGGGTAAGAGGCACGTATTGTTGTATTTAATATAAAAATAATTTTGATAGAATATATACAATAGTTTGTGTGTAACACATGGATGGACTCACAAGTTTATCTTAGTAATTGCATTAGTTCAGCTATAAAACTACTGTCATTGTCCCCCCTCCCTTGTATACTAAAACACAGTCGTAAAGCTACTCCATATTTGCTATAGAAAAATTCCTCATCGTAGTAGAAAATTGGTAAAAATGATGTGGTAATAAAATGTAAAAAAGTGCACATAATAATAAGAGATATAAAAGGGTGGATAGCATTAGACGGCGCTACCGCACGTTCATTGGTTCCAGCTCATAGTTGGGCGCTGACGTTGTAGGGGTCATAAAAAACATTTGATTTGGTCTCGAGTCCTTACATTGACAATCACTACTGCAAGTGCATCTAGTAGCGGGGCTCTGTGGTTGCCCCTGAGGTAGTTGGAGGGTCTTCTCAAAGTCTAGCAACTGTCCCATAAAGTTGAAATTTGGTGAGATATTTGGTTTAGCGCGTTTGACAAAGTCATAAGCATCATTTAGACACATCTTCTCTTCACTCATGAGGTAGGCGACGGTAATTGTTACAGATCGACTAATTCCAGCAAGACAGTGTACTAGCACACCAAATCCTTTACGCCTGCCATCATCTACAACAATACATGCTTAGTTAGTAATGCGTTTGCCTGGGGAGTATGGCCAAGGAAATGTTGGCACTGTGACAGAGCTACTAGTAACGGTACTCCCTGATGAAGTTACTACATCAACTCAACTGGAAAAGTGCCCACAAGGGTGAATAACAGAGAGCATGTGAGTGTAGAGAAATGTGAATGAAAAAGGTTCTTACCTATAAACTTGATTGCATCTGGAAAGTAGGCAGAAAGGTTTTGTGACCAGTGATCTTGGATCGGTATTTGTTTATAGGTAATGTCGACATCTCTGCTGCCTTCAAAGTGATTAGGAAGATTGGGAGTAACATTTAGTATGTATCGGATATTGTTTTGCCTGAGGGCTTCGCTGTCCATTGAGCACTTGGCATTTCCGAGGTATAAGTTTTTGATAACTTCTATAGGGAATGCTGGAGAGGAATTGGTTTCACCAGACTTAGGTGAGTCTGGCTCAACTAAACTGAGACTAGATAACCCAAGAACTACTTGCTTGTCATCATTCTCCGGGCATTGCACTATATGGTGGGGGTAACGCTCACAGAAGCCTTTATAACCTCCTATAAACAACAAATAAATTGGACATGAGAGAAATTTTCAAGACAAAACGCATTCTTATCCAGTGATTGCTGGTCTTCTATACTCTTAGGCCAAGCGTTGATAAGAATCACTGAAAATTAATCACTCGAGAGATTCTTGAAGTTGACAACTGCCATCAATATGATAAATAGGCCAACATAAAGGCATACAAATGGCATCAAATTCATGGCGCCATTGGACGAACAGTGCATGAGCGAATTGACAGACTAGTGATGAGCGGTGGTTGGCCACTTTTGTTTGACGCACACAAAAAAGACTACACCACGGACAGACCAAACAGCTAGTAGTAAATAGTAACACTAAATAACTGCTGACTCGATTAACCAGTACAATGAACATGAAGCCCGTGCCTAACGGCTGTGTGTAGGCACAACGGTAGAAATAGAATTACAGTCCAAGTTACAATTGAGGGCAAAATTGTCAGTAAGTAACGACATTGACAGACTACAGTGTTAAATTAATCAGTAGGTGGTTAAGATGTACTTGCAGACTAGTAGAGGATAAAAACGACATAATAATACAATTGTTAAATGCAGTGCACAAATTCGTTAAAAATAGACAATCATCTTCATCATAATGAATGATGATAGACAGGAAGTAATAATAATTATATACTATTATTAGGTAATGAATTTGAATTAGTAAATAATAATAATAATAATAATAATAATAATAATAATAATAACAGACAACAGTTACAGTAGTTATTATTATTTCTTACTATTATTATCATCAGAATATTTGTAAATAGATAGTAATTGATTGAAATGATTAAATAATTTTACAATAAATAAATAATTAATAAACAATAATTATAATAGAGTAGGCTACAGATGATAGATGATATAATAATAATTTAATATAAATAATAAATAATTAATAGGAAAAGTTATAGAGAAAATCGAGAAATTTACATCGTAGTAGTGGTTAGCCAATCTGTAGTTTAAGTTATAATAATAACAAAATAATGATATATTACACACCTGTCAAAACTTTCACCTTGAAGTTCTCCTTAACAAGCTTCTCGTGAAGAAGTGCTAATAAACTGCATGTGTTAGAATTGACGTCAGCGGTGAGGTAGTCATATACAACGATATCTTTGTAATTGCATTCAGCACTAAATTGCTCTTTCATAGTGTTTCCTTGAATGGCAGCTGAAATTGGAAGATTGCCTTTCTTTAACCTTCGCATCAATAGCGGTGGTAAATTCACATTCATAGATCCTTCAATGTGCCCATTTTGAAAGTCTTGTTGTGATCTGCAATCCAAAACAAGTACCGTTTCCAACTTCAATCCATTAGCGAGCCAGTCTGCAGATATCGCATCCATGTTTTGTAGGGATTCAATGGTTGGCATGCCTGCCAAACAACTAATGTTCAGAAGGTTTTCTATTAGCCACGGCCTAAAGTTCCTAGTACTTCTTCCGCTCGTTTATTGTCAAGTGCTACCTGAACAGTGCTTGTACTTGTGACGAAATGATATTGTGGCGCGACAGTTGGCCATTGATAAATATATTAGAACATTGACCAATCATAGACTCCTAAGTGGGCGGTACTACTCAACACTTTTCTATCTAAATCAACGGAGTTATTTTTTTTAGGGGAGATAAGTCTAATAAATAATAATATCTTCCTCTTAGCACGATCCAAATGAGAAGATACAATGATTAAAAAAAACACATTATGAACTATTCACTTCGGTTCTAGATGACCTTTGCAATGAATATTTATAGATGGATGACCTTTGTTTATTTATTCACACACACACCATTGATAGATAAGCTTGTCAACTCAACCCATGGAAATTGGAAAGGTTTTGAAAGTTACTAACTATAGAACATATGCTTTATCACTGCTGTATACAAATAGATAAAAAAAAACTGATGATTCCAATTTCTTATTGAATTGAGGTAAAACCACATCGATGACTCAATAGCTCAAAACTGCCTGATAATGTGGATGAATAATAATGTGTTTATTTACCAAGAATTTTTGTATCATTTTTATTATTAGCTAAATTAATGTCAGCTGACAGCATGTAACCCTGTCGTCATCCCATTTACATACGTACATACATGCATGTATGTATTATATGTGAAAATGATGAAAGCAACAACTGTGATATCATTTATGGCAATTGTAGGCAACGATGAATAAGATTTAGCTATCCTTTATGGCTGTCACAAGCATGTGATAGAGGGCAGAACTGTGTAATACTAATATTCATAAGTCACATGTTCATAATGTAAGACATGGCTATCCTATGAAAGAGAGCTGTAGTTGGAAGTTATGCAGGAGCCACTTCCACAAAATTGGTCTCCAAATAATAAAGAAGCGATGAAAAGTTTTTTTACACTAGCTTTACATCCACTCCTGCAATTAACTTTATATCCGCCACTGACCCTAGTTTCACAGCTACAATGTCCTATTTTAGACTGGCAAATAGCATCACTGACCTGACATGGCAAATAGCATCGCTGACCTGACACACCAAAACTGGTTGAACTATCTGTATTCAATATATATATATATGTCCAAGCTAGATATTGTGTACAATATAAGAAAATAGGAATAAAACTGCATAATAACATATAATATCGGTGGTGTGTACAATAACACACACAAACACAACAATACGCGACATGAATGAAAGATGTAGATTTAGGTCAAAGCCCCAACAATACACTAGAAGGTACAATATAAACCAAAACTTGGTCTACCTTCACAACTATATAGATAAAACGTATATATAATAGCAATCCAGTACTTAAAGTTATGTTTAAAAGAATTCTAACAAATTGATCCGTTAAAACATAAAAGTAATTATTATAATATGTAGGGTATATAAGATAAAAACGTTATATAATAATATATATAAAAATATTTAGGGTGCTAACAACAATTACATAAGAGGTCCAGCCCTCAAAAGCTGCAGATTGGTAGAATTGTACTGTTGTATGTAGGTAGAGTTTTTACCTCTTTTCAACAAGAGCTTTGCCATATTTTCCTATAACTGCTGGAAAAACAACAATATTTTGTCATACTAATTGATAACCGCTGTAGGGCAGTTCTGACATTACTGTAAGAGACAAGTTGGGTGATGACAACGACCACCCAATCTTTTTTATCAATGTTTTCTGGACTGAAACATCCTTACCACATCAGAACCATCTCCAGACAGGACAGATGAATAGTAATTTACAGCCAAAGGGAAAAACCTGTCCGCACTAGAGAATTGAACCCACAACACATAACTAGTCAGCTTTTGCCTCCTACCACTAGCCCATCCTGACTGCAGTCATTCCCATGTAATACATAGTTTAATGATTTGGATAATTGAGTTGATGTGAGGATAGTGGAAACACTTCAAGTGTTACTAGCCTCACAGCGCAGAGATTAGCTAACAGGGAGTAAGCAGTACATTGAAAGAGAGAGCTCACCCTATGCATAGAGCTAATTGCAGGCGATGATAGCCTTAGTTTCTGACCATAGCAACATTTGTGAAACTGAAGCCATCGAACAAATTTTGATTCATAGTTTTAATAAGTTCCTTATCAGGGGCTGTTAGCTTGGGGTTCTCCCTCGTGAAATCAACATCAAAGTTTCCAACATCGCTAGCAGATTTCTACAACAAACAAACGATTATTGCATGGAGTACAATCCGCTGGATGAAACAGCTGATCTGAATTACACCACCAGAGACACGCTGTCGTATTGAGGGCTGGTAACTATTGTGTAATATTGCTTTGGTGAATCAGACATGGCCTGTCGGTTTATCCTTTACAATATCATACAATGCTATACAAAACTATACAATGCTATACAAAACTATACAAACAGGTAAAATAATAGGTGAAGAAAAGCAAATGACAAAACAATACTCCGGTGATTGAACAGGTATTATTTCAACTTTGGTTTGGACACAATAATCGGCCATGTTATAATAGTTACATAACCAGCTCTCAGCTATACAAACTCACTCACAATCTCATTGTTTGTCAATCAAAGTACGAGCTGATTCAAGACCCCCACAAACACGTACTGCGATTGCCACCCGATAGATACAATAGATTTCATTGAAATGGGATCAACATATCCTCAGGCCCCAAAAACTAATTTATTGTAAACCATTAAATAAAAATACAAACTCTTAACCCCAGACTTTCATATATTTACCCAAGTGGTAAAAACTAATTCAATATTACAAAATGTATAATGTCAATAGAGTTGTTCAGAGCCTTCAATATACAGTTTACTGTATGGGGGCAGCCATCTTGAGCCATAGATATATTAGCATACATAAAATTCTCAGTATTTTTAACACTAAATCAGTGTCAATGGGCCCATTTCTGGTTCCCATATAAATGGCTCTGGCATGGTTGGCGATTTTCATTGCATGCAAGTAATAACAATTATAAAGATGGATAACTCCAACATAGCTGTTGCTTCAATAAATTGCACGGTTGAACAGAAAACTCTCACTTACAATTTTGGGTTTGAAAGGGGGCATAACTTCACGTAATTCCAACTTGTCCCAGTCAACGGAGGCAAAGAAAGGCTGATTTCTGATTGGTCCTTTAGGACAAGCAGGCATTCCCATTCGCTCCTCAGTGTTTCGATTGAAAAGCTAAAAAACAACATTATAAAGTGTTGGCAACAAAACGACTCAGTCAGGTAATAGTACTAGTAGTATAGTAGTTGGTAGAGTAATAGTACTAGTAGTATAGTAGTTGGTAGAGTAATAGTACTAGTAGTATAGTGGTTGGTAGAGTAATAGTACTAGTAGTATAGTGGTTGGTAGAGTAATAGTACCAGTAGTATAGTAGTTGGTAGAGTAATAGTACTAGTGGTATAGTGGTTGGTAGAGTAATAGTACTAGTAGTATAGTGGTTGGTAGAGTAATAGTACCAGTAGTATAGTAGTTGGTAGAGTAATAGTACTAGTGGTATAGTGGTTGGTAGAGTAATAGTACTAGTGGTATAGTGGTTGGTAGAGTAATAGTACTAGTAGTATAGTAGTTGGTAGAGTAATAGTACTAGCAGTATCGTAGTTGGTAGAGTAATAGTACTAGTGGTTGGTAGAGTAAAGAACCAGTAGTAAATAAGTAGCTTGCAGTCACCTGCTCCAGTAGGCGTACGGCCTCCTTGTTCATACTGTGTGGGTAATAGGGCTTGTCGTTACAGATAGAATGAAACAGTTCATCCTCATCATCACCACTAAATGGTGAATGGCCAAGAATCATTTCATAGAGTAAAACGCCAAAGCTCCACCAATCAACGGATGAGTTGTATTTCTGCTGCTTCAGTATCTGCAGGGAAATAGGTCAGTAGCTTATGTAGCATGATGCAGCAATAGTAAAGTAGAGTGACTGCCTATACAAAACATATCCTACAGCTAGCAATGACATTTAGAGACAATGTTGGAGAGGGAAGGTTAGAGTGCAAAGAACGTGGGTTGAGGGAGAGTTTGCACAGTTGAGCAAAGCCCACCGGGTGAAAACAGACCCCGCATGCTTTGAGCGATAATGAGCGAACTAAACGAGAAGGAAGGCGCAATGACTTAGAGCTGTGATCATTTCGTGATGTTTCCAGACTACTTAAAGTACCATTTGGGCCAAAAACATTTCATGCGCAAAGTATTTTACAAAAATTCCTGAAGGGCGTTTAAGAAACAGAGCTATCTGTTTAAGAAGATAACATAGAAATAAAAAATAAAAAAACAGTAATAAAATAACATAGAAATAATAGATAAAAAAGCAATAATAGAAATAATAAATAAAAATTTTCTTCAGCGGGAAGACAACTCACAAAATTTTAGGTTGACTTGTAGTGATTGTGAAATGTAAAAATTAATTTATCATTGCTTTTTTCTAAAAATACCGTACAAATAACACTGTGAATAGTGGAGAAGCCTAAATGATAAAAATTTACTTAGCAATCAGCGGCCATGCAATGAATCACAAAGAGATAAGAGAATTACAAGTACGAAACGGACCTTCAGCCACTCTATCAGCGCTGCGATACAACGACGGAATGAAAATGCGGGCACGCTTATCGTACAATTATATTTAGCTGTGACGCCGTTTGGAACCTGTGAGGAAACACATTGCGCAATATTTACCGCTGACCACAGGTATGCTAATCATGCAGTGACTGGGCCACACAAACAAAGGATTACATAGATAAGAAGCAAGAGATAAAGCCAAAAATATCAACGCGCTCACAAATGTTATGACTGCGGAGGGGAAAATGAGCCGCTATCATACTAATACAGGAAATTGTTACAATATCTAAAAACAGGATATTGCATGACAAATTAGAGTGGTAAAATCATATATTTTCTGTTGCACAGCCTTGTCGTTATTTGCCTAGCAATATAAGGGTACGCCCTCAACCGGGTCAACATCGGTCCTTTGAGAATGCATCAATTTTTGTCACCAATAATCTATTGCTGAACGCTTGCAATAAAAGTTCATGCTGTTGGGTTGTTTCATCCAGAGGAACCCTGCTATATGCACTAACTGCGAGGGTGTGTTACATCAAGAGGAACCCTGCTATATTCAGTAACTGCGAGGGTGTGTTACATACAGAGGAACCCTGCTATATGCAGTAACTGCGAGGGTGTGTTACATCCAGAGGAACCCTGCTATATTCAGTAACTGCGAGTGTGTGTTACATTCGGAGGAACCCTGCTATATGCAGTAACTGCGAGGGTGTGTTACATCCAGAGGAACCCTGCTATATGCAGTAACTGCGAGGATGTGTTACATCCAGAGGAACCCTGCTATATGCAGTAACTGCGAGGGTGTGTTACATTATAAGAATAATGGCTGAATATTGTTGACTTATATACAGCGCTTTGGTTTCTCTAACTGGTTAGCTCAGTAAACCTTTCCGAGTTCCATAGAATGTTAAAAGTTGCCATTTCTATTAAAAATTAGGATTGGAAAACAACAAAAAATTTTTGTTTTGAATATTGTATAATTCGTAGTAAGACAAGTCCAAAACAAAAACATAACAATTAGTATTTTTTACTGTCGAAACAAAAAAAGTGATGAGAAAATTATACAAACAATTTTTTATCAAGTAAAAAATACAACTTGAGCTTTTCATATACTCAAAAACTGAATCACTTCGTCAATCAATAGAGGTGTCCATAGAGGTGTCCATAAAGGTGTACATGGTTATTGATCATTTAAAAATAACTCAACAAAATTTTCGGTTTCATAACATTCGTGTTGCCACCAGCATGAAATGTCCACATCTGAAATTGCTGACTCACACCTCTAAAACTAAAATTTCTATTTTGAATCATAATGAAATTGCAAACAAAAATGAAACTGAGTGAATTGCCATTTCCTGGTACAGAATATGACAAAAGCGCCAATCAATCACAAATGTACCTGCCAGTGAATAACAAAACAGTTTCGATAAATTTCTCAATAGATTAGACAAAGAAATTCCCTGCTTAGGTAAGACTGGTGAATCTGGGAACACTGACAACAACGTCCGATTATCTTGCAGCAAAATTTTGAAGTTATCTTAAATTATAAAATGTATTACTCTAACGTGTCCCTCTTGAGTACAACACACTAAACCAACTATCAAATATTGTTATTCTAAGCTGTTGATATCACGTGAACTACAAGTTCATAAGTAAGTCTTTTAAAAACAACAACGCCAAAATTAATGGTAAGTTTGCAAACAACAAACAAAATTATCATCCAACTTTATCTATTTTTAAACTTCAAAGAAAAAATAATAAACTTGTTTGCTTCAACTGACCAACAACACATTTGCTCCGATGGATTTTGCTGGCACATTGATGCAGCGAGCGAGCAGCAAACATCCATTACATAATCCACAATAACATGCGCATTTTATAAAACAAAGAAAAAAGTGAAAAGTAATGGCAGAAGGTAAAACATTTCTGAAAATAATTTTACGATCACTTCATCAGCAAAAAGGTTGCTTGTAAATTTGAACGCTGCAATTGATTCATGAAAAAAATCAATGGGTTCAGATTTGACCTATCCTTAAAGGCTTCTCATATATATATATCATATATATCATATCAGGCAGCTGCATTACCTACCAACGCTAATAAATATTGTCATTTCTCCACTCTCTCTCTAACCTCCCGATTCTTTACCCCTACACCATCTCTCCACCATATCTCCGCTATCTCTCCACCATCTCTCCGTCATATCTCCGCTATCTCTCCACCATCTCTCCGCCATCTCTCCGCCATCTCTCCGCTACCTCTCCGCTACATCTCCGTTACCTCTCCACTACCTCTCCCTACTTCCCCACTACCTCCCCCCTACCTCTCCCCAACCTCTGCGCTACCTCTCCCCTACCTCTCCGCTACTCTCCGCTACCTCTCCCCAACCTCTGCACTACCTTTCCCCCACCTCTGCACCACCTCTCCGCCACCTCTGCACTACCTCTCCGCTACTCTCCGCTACTCTCCCCAACCTCTGCACTACCTCTCCGTTACCTCTCCACTACTTCACCGCTACTCTCCGCTATCTCCCCACTATCCCCTCCCAACTCACCACTCCATTCTATGTAAATAGAGGCACTCACGTTACTTTTGCTTTATTCACACTGAGTTCTGTACGTTAGTGTACATGAATCATAAATCATTTGCTATTTCTAGGAATAAATATAAAAAAATTTCCTACAATAGTTTTCTGCTGCTGGGAGCCGACAAATCAAACCAATTTTCATGAAATAAAAGCACAAGTTGAAAAAGATTTCCTTGATTGGGACCCCAAACCAAAATTTAAACAAAAACTTTTCTGCTTTATTTGATTACAACAAACGTCCATCCTATCATCTGCAGCTTTTACCCAGCTCTACTGGCGGCCACATTGGACTAGAAAGCTCTACTGGCGGCCACATTGGACTAGAAAGCTCTACTGGCGGCCACATTGGACTAGAAAGCTCTACTGGCGGCCACATTGGACTAGAAAGCTCTACTGGCGGCCACATTGGACTAGAAAGCTCTACTGGCGGCCACATTGGACTAGAAAGCTCTACTGGCGGCCACATTGGACTAGAAAGCTCTACTGGCGGCCATATTGGACTAGAAAGCTCTACTGGCGGCCACATTGGACTAGAAAGCTCTACTGGCGGCCACATTGGACTAGAAAGCTCTACTGGCGGCCACATTGGACTAGAAAGCTCTACTGGCGGCCACATTGGACTAGAAAGCTCTACTGGCGGCCATATTGGACTAGAAAGCTCTACTGGCGGCCACATTGGACTAGAAAGCTCTACTGGCGGCCACATTGGACTAGAAAGCTCTACTGGCGGCCACATTGGACTAGAAAGCTCTACTGGCGGCCACATTGGACTAGAAAGCTCTACTGGCGGCCACATTGGACTAGAAAGCTCTACTGGCGGCCACATTGGACTAGAAAGCTCTACTGGCGGCCACATTGGACTAGAAAGCTCTACTGGCGGCCACATTGGACTAGAAAGCTCTACTGGCGGCCACATTGGACTAGAAAGCTCTACTGGCGGCCACATTGGACTAGAAAGCTCTACTGGCGGCCACATTGGACTAGAAAGCTCTACTGGCGGCCACATTGGACTAGAAAGCTCTACTGGCGGCCACATTGGACTAGAAAGCTCTACTGGCGGCCACATTGGACTAGAAAGCTCTACTGGCGGCCACATTGGACTAGAAAGCTCTACTGGCGGCCACATTGGACTAGAAAGCTCTACTGGCGGCCACATTGGACTAGAAAGCTCTACTGGCGGCCACATTGGACTAGAAAGCTCTACTGGCGGCCACATTGGACTAGAAAGCTCTACTGGCGGCCACATTGGACTAGAAAGCTCTACTGGCGGCCACATTGGACTAGAAAGCTCTACTGGCGGCCATATTGGACTAGAAAGCTCTACTGGCGGCCACATTGGACTAGAAAGCTCTACTGGCGGCCACATTGGACTAGAAAGCTCTACTGGCGGCCACATTGGACTAGAAAGCTCTACTGGCGGCCATATTGGACTAGAAAGCAAGACCATCACAAATTATAAGCCAGACCAAGCCTATTTTTTAAGAGTTTGCAAACTTGGTGGGCGTATCCTCCTAGGTATGTACAGGTCAAACAGATATATAAAACCCCTGACTTCCAGATATACAGACATAACTCTCTCTTATATACAATAGGAGATGTACATATTTATAGCTGTAATGTAGGATGACAAACAAAACAGCAGTATGGCAGCAGTTACTGAGGGCAATCTAGGTAAGCCATGATACAAAACACAGCCTAAAGACAAGCAGGAAAGGTAGGGGAGGGATGTAGGCATTACCTCAGGAGCGATATAGTCAGGGGTTCCACAGAAGGTGGAACACTTGCTCAGGCCAGAGATACCCTCCTTACACATGCCAAAGTCAGCAATCTTTATATGACCGTCTTTGTCCAGCAGAACATTGTCTAGCTTCAAATCTCGATAGACTATGTTCCTGTCATGCAGAAACTGTAGACCACAGGTTATTTCAGCAGCGTAGAACCTGAGAAACAGCGTAAAATCATAGGCAACAAAAGGTAAGCATCAAGCTGAGGCAAAGCAGAAGATGGAAGCATAGGCAGAAGGGAGAGAGCAACTCCAACACCTACCGGCTTCTCTCCAGATCGAAATGTCCAGCATTCTGTATATGAAACATGAGATCTCCTCCGTTGAGGTATTCCATGACAAAGAAGAGATGAGTCTACAACAAACATTGCACAACTCTGACAACGAAATGATAACATTGATAACCAACGAGATGCATCCATGTGAGCTGGATGATACTAGATTAATAAGAGAAAAGATGAAGTAATACAGTGTTGGGTGGGCACACAAACGTATCAATCTCTCTCTAATAATAAACTCTAGGGCACTTTTATCTGGTGTAAATCATTTAGTTAGCATGAGATCCACTGCTCCTGATAATCAAGCAAACAAGGTACTGTCATTCCAGGTTCCTGTATGATAGAGTTATGCCTGTGAAAGACCTTTTAGTGTTACTGGGTAGTACATGAAAGGGATGGACTTCTTGTACTTTCAAAAACCAAAGTGCTAATTTTTTTTGTCTTTGAGAGTATTTCAATATAGGCGTCTGATGTTTGGTGTCTTTTAATCATTTTAGGCAAGGCTGGCCAAAACTGAAAAACTGAATTTATGTTTTCAGTTTTACAAACAGATGTTCGGCGATGACATCTGTCTAAACATGCATACAAGCTGGGTGTATGTTGTGTACATGTATAGAGATACATATTTACAAGTGCAAATATGTATCTCTACATGTGTAGATACACAAGTGTACATGTGTAGATACACAAGTGTACATGTGTATATATACAAGTGTACATGTGTAGATACACAAGTGTACATGTGTAGATACACAAGTGTACATGTGTATATATACAAGTGTACATGTGTATATATACAAGTGTACATGTGTAGATACACAAGTGTACATGTGTAGATACACAAGTGTACGTGTGTATATACACAAGTGTACATGTCTATATACACAAATGTACGTGTAGATGCGTAGAGAGCTTACCTTGGACTGGAATGTGCTATGGAGATGGGTTAGATAGGGATTGTTACAGCCGAGGGCAAGCACTCGTCTCTCTACCATTGTACAGTGTATGTCATCATCCTCTAAAACAACATCCTTCTTCAGAGCTTTAACTGCATAGAAGAGGTTCTTGCCTTTCAGCTCGGCCAACATTACCTTTGAGAAGAGTGAGATGAGGGTATACAGCGATCACTAGTATATATCAATAGTATATATTAGATAGTTACTAGTACACAGTAGTCACTAGTACACAGTAGTTACTAGTACACAGTAGTTACTAGTACACAGTAGTTACTAGTACACAGTAGTTACTAGTGCACAGTAGTTGGTAGTACACAGTAGTTACTAGTACACAGTAGTTACTAGTACACAGTAGTTACTAGTACACAGTAGTTACTAGTACACAGTAGTTACTAGTACACAGTAGTTGGTAGTACACAGTAGTTACTAGTACACAGTAGTTACTAGTACACAGTAGTCACTAGTACACAGTAGTTGGTAGTACACAGTAGTTACTAGTACACAGTAGTTACTAGTGCACAGTAGTTACTAGTACACAGTAGTTACTAGTACACAGTAGTTACTAGTACACAATAGTTACTAGTGCACAGTAGTTGGTAGTACAGAGTAGTTACTAGTACACAGTAGTTACTAGTACACAGTAGTTACTAGTACACAGTAGTTACTAGTACACAGTAGTTACTAGTACACAGTAGTTACTAGTACACAGTAGTTGGTAGTACACAGTAGTCACTAGTACATATGTAGTTACTAGTACATATGTAGTTACTAGTACACAATAGTTACTAGTACACAATAGTTACTGGTACACAGTAGTTACTAGTACCTTTCCAAAGCTGCCTTTGCCTAAAACTTTGAGGAATGAAAAGTCATCAATTTTGTATTTGACTGGACGAGGTGCTGGAATAGGTCTTCCTTGAGCATCTTTGTCAGGTGGCATTCCTATAGCGTCCCACAACGGTTCATAAATAGCCTGATATTCTTCATCCTCATCGTCTTCATCGGTGCTGGCCAGCAACGCCATCTTAGACATGGAAAGGGACTACAACACAAGAGTGGGCTAGAAATGCATGTTACTGCAGACAAGTTCATACAGATGTCTAATGAGGCACAGTGGGGCAATGCTTACTGGATCTAGGGTGGGAACTTTTCCTTTATTTTTGATAGCGCTGAGGGCATCGGAGAGAAGCTTCTGGTTGACACCACACAGGTTGCCCATCAGCTTCTCACACTTCCTGTGGCTGTTGACTCCGCAAGCTGCAAACAAGATATGGCGAGCTATTTAATTAGTGCAGAGACATGCATACATGTAGCTACATATAGCTCTGTCATAGCACACTACAACTGTATCTACATAGCACAATACAACTGTATCTACATAGCACAATACAACTGTATCTACATAGTACGCTATAACTATATCTACATAGTACACTATAACTATATCTACATAGTATACTATAACTGTATCTACATAGTACACTGTAACTGTATCTACATAGTACGCTATAACTATATCTACATAGCACAATACAACTGTATCTACATAGCACACTATAACTGTATCTACATAGTACACTATATCTGTATCTACATAGCACAATACAACTGTATCTACATAGCACAATACAACTGTATCTACATAGTACACTACAACTGTATCTACATAGCATACTACAACTGTATCTACATAGTACACTATATCTGTATCTACATAGTATACTATATCTGTATCTACATAGCACAATACAACTGTATCTACATAGCACACTATAACTGTATCTACATAGTACACTATATCTGTATCTACATAGCACAATACAACTGTATCTACATAGCACACTATAACTGTATCTACATAGTACACTGTAACTGTATCTACATAGTACGCTATAACTATATCTACATAGCACAATACAACTGTATCTACATAGCACACTATAACTGTATCTACATAGCACACTATAACTGTATCTACATAGTACGCTATAACTATATCTACATAGCACAATACAACTGTATCTACATAGCACAATACAACTGTATCTACATAGCACAATACAACTGTATCTACATAGCACAATACAACTGTATCTACATAGTACGCTATAACTGTATCTACATAGTACGCTATAACTATATCTACATAGCACACTATAACTGTATCTACATAGCACAATACAACTGTATCTACATAGCACACTACAACTATATCTACATAGCACACTACAACTGTATCTACATAGTACACTATAACTATATCTACATAGCACAATACAACTGTATCTACATAGCACAATACAACTGTATCTACATAGTACACTATAACTGTATCTACATAGCACAATACAACTGTATCTACATAGCACAATACAACTATATCTACATAGTACAATACAACTGTATCTACATAGCACGCTACATACTCTCGCACTTGAGTCCCTGTTTGATGAGTCCAACGAGAAGCATACCGCAGTGGTCACAGAATGTGGGTGTCAGGTAATTGTGGCTTTTAAACCTGCCGAGCAATAAGTT
Organism: Cryptosula pallasiana; assembly: GCA_945261195.1. Taxonomy (NCBI): domain Eukaryota; kingdom Metazoa; phylum Bryozoa; class Gymnolaemata; order Cheilostomatida; family Cryptosulidae; genus Cryptosula; species Cryptosula pallasiana. The sequence continues at coordinate 9,733,267 of OX183133.1, read as the reverse complement.
ACAGTGGCATGTAACATAATGTAGGGAGTTGTCTACTATACATTGACATGTAACATAATGTAGGGAGTTGTCTACTATACATCATCATATAACAACATGCAGAGAGTGGTCTATTATGCATTATATAGAGAGTTATACATGATCTTATAACATTATATAGGGAGTTGTCTACTTTATATCATCATATAACATTATATAGGGAGTTGTCTACTTTACATCATCATATAACATTATGTAGGGAGTTGTCTACTATACATCATTTGATGACATTATATAGGGAGTTGTTTACTATACATCATTATATGACATTATATAGGGAGTTGTCTAATATACATCATTATATGTCATTATATAGCAAGTAGTCCACTATACAATGATAAATGAAAGCAAATAGTTGTCTCACCTATGAGGAATGTTGATGCCCATCCTTTCTGTAAGTATTTTGGTCTCTCTGCTATCCTTAGCATTGCCAGGGCACTTGTGTAACACTTTGACGTGACATTTCTTGTGCACAGCACAACAACACGCTACAGGTACAAGGTTAGAATATACACAATGAGACACGCTAACTATATAATACATAGATAATAAGATACGCCCACGACAGCATATCATAGTCGACCCATCTAACTAACACAAACCACTCACTACTTACTTTTGCATTTGTATCCTTGCTTGTTCAGGCCCCTAAAACACATTCAACCAGTCATTGAGGTAGAACAGTGACAAAAATGGCTGTGTACATCTAGCAATTCTGCTTACAATTTGAGGATATTCAGTTTCTGGTAAAATGTGATAAAACGATCGGTAGCATTAGTAGGCTTGGTTGTTGATGAAACAACCGGTATGTTTGGTAGATCATTCACTATTCTACCAGTCATATCACTCGTCAGGGTATTGCCGTTTGCAATTAAATTAATTCTCAGACGGACGAAAGTATTTTAGCAAAGAGGGTCGTTTATCGACTCCCATTTTGTTGTAGCAAAGCATCTTTCAGTTAATTAACAGTGACATCACATACAATACAGCGACTTCAACTGGAAACGCATAAAAAAGGCAAGTGGGGAGAAAATAGAGGAAACACCCTCTCACATTTTTCGATTGGTAGGGGCAAATCGGTAGATGTACACGCACCTGAAAGTATCAGAGTAGACACGTATACGCAAAAAAATATACAGATTGTAGTCATATACAGTACATATACATATAAAGTACACAAACGTATACAGTATATAGACATATACAGTACACAGACATACACACACTATATATATATACACAGCGAAGCGAACTCACCACATAAACTCCGAGCAGAAAGAACAGAAGACCGGCTGACGAAAGAAGGTAGCAATAAACTCATGGTCTTTGACCTCGTGCAGTTTTGCATGTTTGACGGCCCCCTGTCGCCTGGCAATACCACCAGTATTTCTCTTCTCCTCCACACTCATCTCTCGATCTTTCTCAGCAGCCGGAGGGTTGTTCTCCGAGTAAAACCTGATCTGTAGCTCCAGTCTACCAGATGGACTCAGATCCAACTACAAGCAACCAAAAGAGCATTTCCTGTAACGACACGCTTTCCCAAACCATGAGTTTTGTTACTGGCTGATTGAATTTGCACAGTCTCCCCTCCTTCCCCTATTTATCAAGCTTTTCAGGGAGCATTTTAGAAAAAATAATCAAGTCGATGAAACGAAGAACAGTGCAAAAATAGGATCAGGTATATTATAGAAAAAAAGTGGAAGTGCAATGACTATAGCAGATAATCACAAACGATAAATATATTACGCTACAAGACATAGAAACGTATGTTACAAAAGTTATAATGTGCTACAAGACATAGAAACGTACGTTACATAAGTTATAATGTGCTACAAGACATAGAAACGTACGTTACATTAGCTATAATGTGCAACATAATCAGATGGCTGTAAAGGAGCCAAGACTGACCATGTGCCAATTCTAGCCACTAGCGTGTCAGCTGGAAAGACAGACATAAAAACGATAACAATAAATAAATCTATCGAATGGATATTTCACCAAATTTGATTTAAAATATAATAAAATAAATAAATTTCATATTCAATTTTGGAGCCGCTAATATCAGCTGAAACCTGCATATTACAATATTAAAGGAGTTATGCGCTCATTAAGGAGACAACTACTCAAACAAGCTTTGGTTGAACCAACTCACACCGTATCAACACACATCAATCACAATGTTGCTAGACGACATGGTTTAAACTGTAGCATCACTCTATGAACCTACACAAGCTATCAACAGACGTGATGTCAGCTACCCACAGAGCTTCATTCAGCTCAAGTCATCAGCTCAGTCATAAACGCTTCCAGTAAACAATTGCCCAAGTAGATTAAAATGGCTATGGACGACAGCCATGACTGGGCTGCATTAGATGTCTATCATAATCAACATTGCATTCATCGAAAGAGTGCTTGCTGTCAATGCAGCCATCAATAAATGAATGAATGAAAGCAGGTAATTCCTGCGAGGTATGAAACAACTTACTCATGCAAACCATAATACCAAGTAACCAACACAATTCCAACATCACAGATTTTATTCAGAGACTAAATCACAATAGAATGCATGTAGAGCAGACATACTTTATAAGACAACCATTAACAACTAAAATCAACAAACTCTGAGCAGAATTTTCTGTAGAGCGAAAAGTATTTTGCAACTTAATCTTTAATAGAAATAGTTGTTGCAAATCAAAGCCAAAAACAACTAACAGCGTAGCTGTCTATTAGGCAGAAATCAAGTAGTACTGTCAGAATACAAGTGAGCGGGCAACTCCCATCTGCTGGTTAGAAAGCTCAGGTCCTTGCACAGCGTGCACAGCTACCAAGTGGATGTTACATGCAAAGACTGTCTAGAATATACAGCTAGCTGTAACCAGAGGGAACGCCATGCACAACAGAGAACACAACAACAACAGTTACCTGTGGAAGTACGTACAAACGGAGACAGATGCAGACACTACCTGTTCAGCCTCCAATCCTACATGCAGAGAACAAGTGTGTGCGCAGTGAGTGAATGAGTGACGCCAGGTGAATACACACAATGATATCCCAGTAGTGCAGCTAGTACAAAAGCGTGCACAGTTACCTATCTATTGCAAGCAGCTATAAACATTGTGATTATTGTACGAATGCAGAAAGTCTCTGGAGAGATTACAGAATAGAGCCTTAGGCCAGGTATTTTGTTTGCAGAGGAGAGTTTTACATAAGATATCAAGCTATCTGAGTAACCATACAGTGCACAGACATTGGTCTTTCATTGAAAATAGTTATATGTACCTATTACTAACAAATCCATGCATACTACCTGAAGATTGACATGTATTACATATATAAGTACGTATTACATGCATATACATACACATTACATACAAATGCATACATGTTACATATAGACATGTTACATACTACATGCAGACAATACATACTAAATGTAGAATATGAAGGTTTTCCAGTCTGAATCCTAAAGACAAATGATGCAGAGAGAGAGTCTGAGACTGAAATGCCAAGCACGCTATGACCTTTATCACCACAAGTAGATGGGCAGACAAGCTATGCACATCACACAAGAGGCTCATGGAGTGAATACCACATAATATGACAAGTCAATGTCCCATATGTCTGTGCAAGCTGTCAAGTGATAGATACAGCACTGAGCAATGCAATTATATCTTACAATAGTTGTAATTTACATACGGATGTATGAAACTTAACCTGTGACTGAGGGTGTGAAAGGTCTGATCAACCTACAGAATAAGTCTATTTCCACTACATCTACGCTATTCCAGTATATTGAACCAGCAGGTAACTGGGCTAAGAGTGATGCTTCAGATTGAAAGCAAAAAAACTTGGGAGCTGGAGGATTTAGGTGGAAGCAAAGATGTCAAAATCAGGTGGCTGGGAAGAGAACCCCAGGTTTACTGTACGGCAGGTGTACAGTAACCCCAGGTGTACGGCGCAAAATTACCAAAATGAGCAAGACGGCAAGTTTGCAGGAGAGGGAGGGGAGTAGAGTAGTAGGTGGGGGGGGGGGGTACACGGAGAGGAGGTGGAGGGGGGAGGAGGTGGAGGGGGGAGGAGGTGGAGAAGGAGGTGGAGGAGGGGGGGAGGAGGTGGAGGAGGAGGAGGTGGGGGAGGAGGTGGGGGGGGGGAGGAGGTGGGGGGAGGAGGAGGTGGGGGGGAGGAGGAGGAGGAGGGGGGAGGAGGGGGGGAGGAGGTGGAGGAGGTGGAGGAGGGGGGGAGGAGGTGGGGGGGGAGGAGGTGGGGGGGAGGAGGTGGGGGGGGAGGAGGTGGGGGGGAGGAGGAGGTGGGGAGGAGGAGGTGGGGGGGAGGTGGGGGGGGGGAGGTGGGGGGGGGAGGTGGGGGGGAGGTGGGGGGGGGGGGGTGGTGGGGGGGGGGGAGGAGGTGGAGGAATTTCTGAACGAGGAAGTTATTACTCGTAGTGTATAATAAATAACTGATTATGTGCCATAGATTTTGCAGGACCGACCATTGATATGGATGGAGGTATAAACTAGGATGTGAACTATGCTATCCCACATGCCATGTGGGGGCCATTAGACAACTGTACAAAGCGCAGTCTTTATTGACACAACCCAACATTACCACACAGATTTCCTCTACATGTCTTACATGACATGTTCTACAGTAGCCTTGCTATAAATAAATAGCCCTTACCATCTCAAATAACAAGCCGTTGACTTACCCATAAGTTGACTACTTTTTGATCCTTCAAGTCAGCCTTCTCAGCGAGCACCTGTGCCTCTACAGTGGCATCAGCGATGAGCTCCTGTGGCTCCTGCATCAGTATGAACTGCAGGACACGACCTTTGTAGAGATGTGCATCGAATGAGGAGCCAAAGTCTGGGTAGATAGTCTGTTTCTTCTGTATATAAGTGGTCTCTTTACCTACAGCAGATACGGGTTTAACACGTCAGACACACTACAGCAGACATGGGGGTACCACGTCAGACACACTAGAGCTGGCACAGGTATACCACGTCAGACACACTGCAGCTGGCAAAGGTGTACCACGTCAGACATACTACAGCTGGCACAAGTGTACCACGTCAGACACACTACAGCTGCAGGCATGGGCGCACCATGTTAGACACATAGCATCCTACAGGCTTTACATTTTTGTCATATGACAAGCTTTATTTTTGAACTTGAAAAACTTAAACTGAACACAAGTTCCGTGCAATGACTTTCATTTTTGTTATTCCATGCAAAGATAAAAGATGACGTTGAAGTTAAGAATTAAACTTTCAACTATTGCACATCGTTTAGTAAATTACTTATATAAAGTATAAATATCGACACTTCGCATTGGCTAAGCCTCACATAATGCTGGCTATGATAGCCAATACAGCATACGACAGTAAACAGAAAAAAATGTCACCAAACAAAGCTATTTTGATATGTTTTAGATCCTAATTTGCAAATGTCTGTATTCAAACATGAAACAAACTATACTCTGAGCGGTGACATAACCACCTTCAGCAAAATAAATTCCATGAAATTATTCAACTCGGGTTTTTGCGTATTGTATAGATAGAGCATCATTGCAGGAAGCAATTCTGGAATGATCTATAGCCCAAAGTATACACAGCAGGTTAAACTACACTCTGAAAGTTCACCATGTTATGCTGGTGAGTAGTTTTGGTGAGCCAATCTCAATCAATACCATGTCTATATAAAACTGGGTTTATACATTTCTAGTTTTTGGTACCACTGGAATTACAAATCAAATTATTGAGACATTAATGATTTAAAATTGGTGAAACTCATAAAAACAAACTACACTGTAAATTACTTACATTAAACAGTCAAAAAATCCAGTACCAGGTCTGCATTGGTAAAATTACAACTACAAGGAGTCGCATGCACTCACAAAACCAAGTGATGAGACAGAGAGAACAATTTCATCAAAAGAAAACAACTCCAAATTGTAGCAGTGTTATTTCCCATATGAACACGAGTTGTGTTGATACAGTCAGGACTGCAGTAATTATGACATCTAACTGCTGCCGATAAAAAATAAAGAATTGCAGGGACAGAGTTGCGAAGTATAATAGGTAATACTGTGACAGCGAATTTGGAATAAATATATCAACTTGTGTTGTAATGTGTTATCAGTTGGATTAAAAGACAAATACCAGCATACCACCATATCGAGGTAACATAGGTATTTCATTGGGTTATCGTAGTCTTGAAGCTGTTTCCAGGTCCAAACGGCTATCAACAATGCCGTCGCAGCTCCCATTGATGTGATGACCAATGACCAATCATATCAGTTAACAACGGATGGTTCTGCGTAACAGAAATCCATAGGGTTTTGTCGTAATAGAATGTAATGCTTGTTTATCTCGAGTAGATTGTAAAAAACTGCGCCCTCATTCAAGTGCCCACTTTAGTCACCGCTACTACTACTACATCCATTGGAAATCAACCAATAAAACAGGACATGCGAATCATTTTCGTCAGTATTTATAGCTGTATGACTCAGTATACGTCATATCGTCACTAATACTGTTTGTCTATATATAGAAATGGTTACGATGCAACTTTTGAGTTAATGATTGACAACTTTTTTTTAAGTGAACACATACAATGCATTATAATAAGGACCAATGACAAAGGTGAAACCTTTTTTCGGAAGCAGGATAATGACTGATTAACTATAGAAGATGCAGGGTGTTTTCCCAAAATGCCTATTCTGAAAAACATACTATCAAAATTGCACACACAACACCCAATAATTGCATGAAGAAAACCCAAACCATGTACCTAGCAACAGCAAATCAAACCACAGCACTCACAGGTATTTCCAACATCTGCTATAGATGTGTATTTTGTTATTCCTAAGTGATATAGGCTTTATTACCGGGCTTTTGATAACAAAACCTGCATGAGAAGCTGTCAGAGTTGCAACATATATCTCAATCAATAAACCTTTCGCAAACAAAGATAGTTGTAGTCACAAGTAACGTTCCTGGTAATGAAAAGTTTTGTTCTTACAAAGTATCATCGCTGTGAAGGTGCTTGCAAACTAGAACAATTCTTGAGAAAAAATTAGTCCATGTCAGAGTTGTGCTCCTTTTTGGCCAAAAAGTGAGAACGCACGAAAAAAATTTGGTTGAAAAAGCAATAACTCTTTGAAAAAAATCTCTGTGAACTTTATTTTTCAACATAAACATAATATTACTAGTCAGATCATCCATCATTATTGATACTATTACACCATGTCTATGATTGTCAGTTAGTAACTTGAGCAGTGTTTTTTTTTTTTATATTAATTATCGTTACTTACCTCAGGTTTTTCCATTAATTTTTCTATATCTTTTTTCATTTAGTTTTCACCAAGCGTTGAAATTAAGGATTACAATTATATAACGAATATAATTATATAACAAATATAATTATGTAACAAACAATGTCAAAATAAGAGTGATATCAAATATTTACAAACTGGAAAGTTCCTTTAGTATTAATAATTATTTCAATTATTCGTTACTTTTTACTGCCCGAAGATGGAATGATGATGATCATATTCTTTCATTATTCATTGCGTTTGCTACAGCAGTGAGTGCAGTATTGTATGACTTCGTGTAGCAACTTGGGTGATAACTCGCTAAAAATGTTCAGTATTATTGAACAGGGTTCAACTGCCAAAACTGCCGGAAATAAAAAAAAAATGATGAAGTTGTGTCAAGGCCGTGTTTCAACTGAGCTGAATTTATTCAGAAAATCGTTGCAGTCCGTGAGCACCTTGAAAGACTCGAAGCCAAATAATAATAATAACAAGTGTTTGATTTACATTGTGGTAATTTACCAATAATTATGTTCGATTACTAGATATATTTACCAGATATAAACGAAATACTCCGAAATACGTTTATTCCAAGTAAAATTACACAAAGACCATCAATCATCGTTACTGCAGAGGGGTTAACAAGTTTACTAATCTCGACTACGAAAAGCAGCTCATCCGGATAGATAGCTAGGTGAATATTGGACAAATGTCCAAGGATTACATGCAAAACATGAAACATTTAGGCATTCGTATGCATCAAAAGCAGAGAAAACTATCGCATGATAATTATAAATAGATTCTAGACGAGTGAAGATGCAAATGTTACCACCGAGTGACATAAATTATTGAAAGCCTCACCTGGAATGTTCATGGCTTCCTTGACATTGATGGCGACGAAAGGTTTTGACAAGCCACCGGACTTCTCAGCCTGCAGCACTTTAGTGCGAATGAACCCCACGGTGGGCATTGTATTCCCTTAATCTCAAACTTCTACAAATGCATATAGCATCAGTTGAGTACACCTAATACAGCCAAGTACAGGCTCACACTGCAAATGGGATATTTCACAAGTTATGTGTATGAATACCAGCTCAAGGACTGAAGCTCTGATCTACATAATTTAGTATGCAACCACATACAAATCATAGTGTGCGTTTTATAACCCTCCTGTAGCTTTATTGATGATTTCAAAGAGCTTGGATTGTCTGACAGGAATCAACATTTTTTAAATGGAGGTAAATATGTATGTAGGATGGTTCAAACAACTATGGGAAAATGCTGCATCTTTGCAAAATAAATAAATAATTATTAATGATAAATAAAAAATTCATTCCCTAGAAAATAACAACAGATATTCGCCTAAAATAATGACTGTTTTACTTCCTTGAGTACAATGACTTGCCAAATTGAAATTTATTATCTCTTCTTAGAGCTACAAACATATGCGATACAGCTGGATGCTAACATTCTGAGTCACCGAAGTTGAATGAGCTCGGATCTATTAAAAATTCAAACATCAGGCAGAGTTTAAGGGCACTCGTTGAAGACATTACTACCTTTATTTGCAGTGGAGGTGCACGTCTCTAGTGAGTAACTGCTATCTTTTATATCGCCCACAAAGATTAGCTTGATGCGATCACTATATAATAAGCAAATACTACCTGTACCAGACTGTCACTGACAAGGAAGTACCAACACCCTACTTATCTACTGCCCACAGCCGGTGGACATTCCTTATCAAACATGGAAAAGTCACATCCGCATTTCTGTTAAAGTTAAAATTGAGCACATCGTATCCTAGTATTTCAAGAAGTGCTGGTACGCACATAGAATTATCTCCCTTCCTAGAACGCTAACTCTAGGTGAAATGTAACAAAATCAAATGGTGACAGAGCATACTATATATAATTTATATAGTACACAGGCCTCGTAAAAGTGGTGTCGTAAAACAAATAAATCCTCTATCACATTTGCTTTTATGATAGCACATCTCTAGGACTATTTCTACAACAGAGATAGCATATCGTGAAAATGACAAATATTTGGGGGGAATAATAGTGTAGTACGCCATTTTTAATCGTCCCAAATGTCACCAGCCGTTATCAACTGGTTAGCGTTCTAGGAGGGGAGATAATTCTATGGGTACGCATGCCAAACACTGCTTCCACAATGACTAGAGAATATAATTGTTACACTTGCCCACAAACTACTCGTTTTACTATAGCTATTAAAATGGCTCGATTGACAAACGAAAGATCACACGTTACGCATTAACAGATCAACTTCTTTCTCTATATTTCTATGGACAAGAGTTTGATCAAGATACTGTATAAACAGATGTATGGAGTCTATGACTACGGCACAGTAAGGTATGGAAAGCTAGAATCTGCTGCATGAAATTGTACAAGAGTTAACCTGAAGTCAACCTGAAGTAACGTAATTTGTCGGCGTGATTAGTATAGCTTGTTTGTACACCCATGTAAAGGAGACTGGGGGTACCAGGACGTTAAGCCAGGCAGTTTTGTATTCATTGTGGGGAGAGCATAAAACTCTTTGTCTTCTGCTAAAAGACATATTTCTTTAGAAAATCTTGTCAATTCATTTAAATTCAATTATTTCATTATCCAATATTTGTATTTTGGAAGTATGACATCTGAGCTTGATGCACAATAGGCAGTGAGTTACACTGAAAGAGTAGTGCGACTAGATAATCTAATGTTATAGGTGATCAAACCCACTCTAACTAGTAGAGCCATATAATACTCAGTATCGTTACCACCAACTAACAAATGGACAATCGTAAAATGATTTAAAAGTGGCTCACAATACAAAATTTATGAAATGGATGCGAGTGAAACACTTAGAATGATCTTACGAAAATGTGAATGTGACGAGGAAGTTGAGCCAATCGCAAATTAAACTGATCCATAACAGACGAGAAAACTAGACTAAAACCATACATCCAATTATTAAAATAAATCAATGTAGCGTTCAAAAGCAAGCAACTCATACTACCTAGTTTGTATGATACTGCGCTAAACACAATATCCTAATACACTGAAGCGATAATAGCTTGATAACAAAATATTTAACAATAAAACAATTGTCTGAATGATATAACCACCAAATGTGCAGAGTGCATTATCATTATTATTATAAATAAATAAATGCGCGAATATGAATGACTTTAGAAGGACCGTGCTAAAGTTTTTACAGTACGTATTATGATGCATAGATACTAACTTTATCTCGCAACAAAATTTAAATATCAAATAAAGGAATGTACCTTTCTATCAGACGCTGTAGTGTATAAGTTTTATATAATCATATACATATCCATATCACCAACAAAATCATTACCGTGTGTGTGTGTGATCACCACTGGTGCTAAGGGACGGCGTAACAAGAAAAATAATAGAAAAGCAGTTTTAATAATACTGGTTTAATTAACTGATATATGTGTAGGAAATTGAGACAAAATTCATATATAAGACTGCATTGATTAGTTAAAACAATACCTCCAGCATCATTGCTAATGTTTGTGGTTGGGTAATGGATTCTAACAGACTGAACGCACAATGTAACCTGTCTTCTAGAATTTATGAAATTGTATGGCCTTGAAAAAGTTTTACGATGGTACTTCAATATTGTAAACCTCACCAGCAATGAGATAATTTCATTTTCAAGACGTTCTTTTAGGTTAATAAGGGAAAGCAGAAGAGAGAAAATGTAGAAGCAGATGAGGAAGAGATGAAAGAGGCAGCAAATTGTGCGAAAGCGAGAATGGGTGAAAAATTGGCAATACTCGAGCAAAAAGAACTAAAATATTCGATATGGAAAGTGAAATTAATATGGTTAGTATATTCCTATAGACATATACCAGTGCATACATACAGAATATTATAATTTACCTCGGTTACTTCACATACAACAAAAAGTAAAAACTTTTAGCTCATGACTACACAATACATATTTATATATTACACTGCGGTAAAGCAATCATATAATTACGATAATCAATAGCAATGGATATTTACTGAAACCACATGAAAATATGAAAATGAAATATTTATTATTGTATATTAGCACTATTTATATTGTTCTTATACATATATGTATATATAACTAATAGTAACAAACAACAGTATAATTACATATGTAATACTATTATCACAATAACAACAAAATATTGTGCAGAATTTTAGGTGACACAGGGAAACACTGCTTGAGGCAATCTTCACTTGCGTTTTCCTTAGGTGTAGGACTGAAGACAGCAGACCACTCAAGTAAAGCCAGACACCAAGTCAGACACTACCGTTTAGCAGCATCGGCTCAGCATTGTAGTTACATTATTATAATAACTATAAATATTGAATAATCTCAAAGTTGTAATAATATAATATAATAACCTGACGATTTATTTTCATTGATTATAATTAATTATTATTATCATCAAACTGATATATCAATCAGTCACATAGTAATAATATAGTATAATAATGTAGATTAAAATATTCGAATAACTGAGCAGAGCTTTTTTGATGAAAAAATGCCAATGATTAATTATTATTTTTATTATTATTTATTATCTTGCGTGCTTTCAGATAATTTTGAGCAGTAGTAAAAAACAGTGAGTTAATTAATATTTGGTAATTTATTTTTATTATTATTACCGTCTATGATGATGATATTAATAATAATTAATATCTACTATATTATTATCATATATAATATTAATAAAATTATTGTTTATTTATTATTATCATTAATTAAACTAAATTAATCATAATAATAAAATACTAATAATAATCAAATTATAATCAACAACAGCAAAATAATAATTATTATTTATTATTACATTATTTCAAATAACTAATAAATCATAATTGATAACCCTTATTATTTAATATAAACCTATAAAAAATTGGCAATTATTATTATATAATCATTAATGACACTGACAGTAATAAATAATAAAAATTATCATCATCAATCATCATGACTATGACGATTATTGATTATTTTCATCAATTATTAGATTTAATTAATAGTAACAGTTATTATTATTATTAAATTAATAATTATAATAAAAGCAGTTAGTTGATAATAATATTAATAATAAAAAAGTACAGTAATAATAAATGACTAAATAATAATAAATTATTTAAATTATTATTGATAATAAAACATTTATTTATTATTATTCATTTACTTATTATTATTTTATGATAATAATAATAATAATAAATACTAACTATTATTATTATTGATTCATAATTAATTGATTCATATATAATAATAATTAATAATAATACATATTATTTATTATTATATACATATTTATAATAATAACAACTATTATTATTATTATTAATTGTCATTATTATTATTATTATTAATTATTATATAATAATTATTATCATTATAAATTGTCATTTTTTATAACAACAACAATAATAATAACTAATAATCCATCTTCTAATTAATAATTATAATAATAATAAATCATTATGACTTATTATTATTTATAATTTATTATTATTTATGATTATTATTATAATCATCATTATTATAATATTATCATAATAATAATAAATAATAATAATAATATAATAATAATAATAATAATCATAATGAGTAACTTACTTATTACCTCGCTTTAATCTGATGCACTGTGAAAAACCCTCTAGACTTAGCTGTTTATGTATAATAGCAGCAACTAATCCTATATCTGGAATAATAGTTATTTACAACATTCTTCTGCTATTTGTTAAAATGTTGGAATAAAGCCAGCTTTATTCATCAAAAACTGAAACCACCAGGAAACAGATGCACCGGATGCACCAAGTTTTTTTCAGCGCTGTCGCGAATGCCAAACAATAGAGAGCCTGTACTTCTTTGGCTTGAGTATAACATATTATTGAGATAAACTATGCAGTACCGAGGTCTATGCTAAGCCAAATCGCAAGTGACAGGATACAGCTAAGTGGGCGTGTTTGACAACCTTTACCCAGAGCTTCGTTTCATGATAGATTTTTTAGGCCTTGTGCACATGAATAAATAAATACATAATATTATTATACCAAACATTCTTTTGCACTTGATTTCAACGAATTTTTCGTTTATTGGTGAACTCAAGTTATATGAATAGTTTATGTACCAGCCCATGTAAGCTTTTTCAAAGGAAAAGAAGATAATTTAAAATAATAATAATAGATAATGATGATGATAATAATAATAATAGTTACAGTAGTTATTATTAATTATTATTATTAATTATTATTTATTTATTAATTATTATTAATAAATAAATAATAAATGATAACAGAATAAAAAAATAATAGTAATTAATATAATAATAATTAAGTATTATTATTAATGGATGAGTATTATTATAGCTAATCTTATTTTGATGATTAAAAGGTAGTAATTATTATTATTGTTTATTTTATCGGAATAATAAATAATAATAAGTAAGACTCGTATAGTAGTAATATTACATATCTTTCTTGTTATAAATAAATAATGATATGTAATAGTGTAAGGGACGCCATAAACATAGCCATCGCTCTATTAACACGAACACCTACTACATAGATTTATTTACCGTACTGTTTGTTCTATGTCAGATTTGTCCTACCTTACATTCTATGTTTACTTGTTCTATGTCTCGGCTCCACCCAATTATTATCGATGGGTGGAACCATTCTTTTGTTCTATGTCAGCTTCACCCAATTACTGTCAATGGGTGTAACTATTCTTTATCTATTTTATTCAAGGAGGTGCTAACTGTCTTGAACTAGCCAATCATATGTAACAAGGCGTGTATCCACATTATATCTTATACCTTTCTTTGTGTAACAGTTTATTATAAAATGTCTTGTCTTGATACAATAAATCAGAGTTACCCTGCACACTCTCAGAAGTCACTTTGTCTAACAAAACACTTCACAGCGCACTATACCACACCTTGCAATACACTATCCACTATAGCCTGCTATAACGATACATTCTTGCACAAGTAGTATAGCAATCAGACAACACACTAGCCAGGCTGTTCGGCCCTGCCTAACATTGTTCGGCCTCGGCTGTAGAGAGCATTAGTGAGACTGGCCGGCTCAGCTAACAGTCAGTAATGACTAGACACTGAGTCAGCAGAAGGTCGTAGCTGTGCCACTACTTAAGCAGAGCCTACAATTGGTGACGGGAGGACGTACAGGTGTCAAGGCCAAGCTACCACAGAGTGAAATCCTGTACATTGGTGGCAGCAGTGGGATCAGACACACCCACTGACAAGAGACTCCCACACCAGAAGAACGGCTACAAGATGGCACAGAGAAGGACAGCTACGAGTATCGACAGAGATCCATCCAGTCTACAGATGATGGGCACACTGACTGACATCCTCAACCGGATGACCATGGCAACGACCAGAGATCGATTCAAGCCACCACAGTTTGACGGACACGGAGACGTCCACTACTTCCTGAACAGGTTCAGAGAAGTTGCAGAGGCCAATCGTTGGCAACCAGAGGACGCCGTCATTCACCTGCGGCAAGCATTGACTGGTCGAGCAGAACAATGTGGGAGAGGAGAAACGACGGAAGATGTGATCAGGGCCCTACAGGCAACCTTTGGGATGACTCGGTCAGAAGCGCAAGCTAAGCTGCTCAGCTACCGCAAGTCACCAAAAGACAACCTGAGGGACCACGCCATCACCGTAGAACGGCTCATCGAGGCAGCTCATGGCAACCTCCCCCGACAGAACCGAGAGGAATTAACACTGCAAACCTTCCATAGCACACTAGGGCACACGTACCTACAGCGTCACCTGCTGGCAGTACGCCCCCAGAGCTTGGAGGAGGCCATACAGGCCGGGCATGAATTCCTGCAGATACCCCACCAGCCGATGGGAGGACCCCACGTCAGGACCATAGAGGCCGACCCTGAAGAGGAAGAGGAACACCTCAGAAGGAAGAGCAGCCGGTGCCAGGAAGTACAAGACCCCCTAACACAACTCCTCCACACTGTGGAAGGACTAGGGAAGGAGATTGCCAGTCTGAAGGCGGAAAAGAAAGAGGAAGTCCCAAAACGGTGCTGGGGTTGTCAGCGGGTCGGTCACACCCGAAAGGAGTGTAGGACCTCCCCCTGGCCCAGCCGCCAGGGAAACAGTTACGGCCCGCAGCAGTAGAACAGCCTACTGGCTGCAGACGGGCAACCACCACCAGAAAGATGGACCAGCAGACTGCTCCTAGGGAACAGAGGAAGACGCCGCAGGTCAACATCTCTCTGGACCTCCTGACTAGCCCCCCGATCACGCTGTCCAATCGCTTCGCCAGCCTGACCGGCCTAGCCGAGCCAGCGATAGCAGGGACAGAAGAGACGAGGACTCTAGAGCAGCAGGAATCAAGGCCCAGGATGAGAGACAAACAGACCCAGACGACCTTCCCTCTGGAGGACAAGAAAGGCAGTCCGAAACCAGTCACTCTGGAACTCAACAATGTTACACGCCCTTATCGCTCCAGCTACTACTTGCCTGGACGGGTGGAAGGAGAAGCAGTGACCTATCTGATCGACACCGGATGCAATACCAACTTATTGGCAAAACGCATCTTCGATCGACTACCAGAACATGTCCAACGAAACCTGCAAGAGTATGATTCGCATGGCCTCATGGTCGACGGCACGAGACTCCCCTTCTACGGCCTGCTAGCACTCAAAGGGAGGATCAGACACATCAAGTTTGATGAGACCTTCGTGGTCGGACAGATCAATGAAGATGTGATCCTCGGCATGCCATTCCTGGCTAGCCAGCAGTGCCAACTGGGATTCGACAAGCCGATACTAGTCATGCAGGGAAAGGAACTGATATGCACCGATCGACATGGAAGGAACCTAGTGTCAAAGGTTCAAGTGCGGCAGGAGACAGAGCTGCCTCCCCAGGCCGAAACCACGATCAGATGCCACCTCAGTTCGCGAGAAACCTACCCACAAGGGGTGATTGAAAGTATAGAAGGCGGAATACCCATAGCCACCAGCGTCAACCAGCCTGACTCACAAGGACGGGTGCTAGTGCGGTGCATGAATCCGACGCAAGACACAGTGAGACTCCCAGCAGGGGAAGTAATAGGCATGTTCACTGGGATTGAGACAGAAGGGATTCAGACACTGGCCGAAACCCCCACCCCAGTCAGACGACAGACGGAGGGCAATGAGGTTCCCCCCCACCTTCAGGAGCTTTTTACACAAGCTCGGAAGGGATGCAGAGGCGCCCAGCAAGAGACACAACTCAGGGAGTTGCTACTACAGTACCAGGCCGTGTTCAGCAGTCACAATGGCGACATTGGACGAACACACCTGGCCGAGCACTCCATACCTACCGTGGAAGGAGCACGACCTATTCGATGTCCTCCACACCGCCTGGGGCCTGAGAAGGAAGCAGAGGCGGAGCGTCAAGTCAAGGACCTCCTCGAGAAAGATCTCATAGAGCCAGCTGATGGTGCCTGGAGCTCCCCGGTAGTCCTGGTGAGAAAGAAGGACAACTCCTGGCGGTTTTGCGTAGATTACCGCAAGCTCAACGACATCACTAGGCAGGACGCCTACCCCATTCCACGCATCGACGAGTCCCTCGATGCCCTGTCCGGGAGTAAATACTTCTCCACGCTGGACCTCACAAGCGGCTATTGGCAGGTGCCCATGGACCCCGATGCACAAGAAAAGTCTGCCTTCACTACCCGCAGCGGACTCTGGAAGTGGAAGGTACTTCCGTTCGGCTTAACATCCGCTCCAGCCACCTTCCAACGGCTGATGGAGAAGGTTTTGAAGGGATTGCACTGGCGTACCTTACTCCTCTACCTGGACGACGTCATCATCATCGCTCCAGACTTTGAGAGCCACATGCAGAGGTTGGGCGAAGTATTGGGACGACTCCAACAGGCAAATCTGAAGGTCAAGCCTTCCAAGTGTGAGATCTTGCAGGAACAAGTGAAATACTTGGGCCACGTGGTCAGCGCCGAGGGCGTAGCAACAGACCCCGAGAAAGTAGAGGCCGTCAGACAATGGGAGACACCCAGAGGGATGAAGGAACTCCAGGCCTTCCTAGGAACG
The DNA here is from genome assembly GCA_945261195.1 of Cryptosula pallasiana. Taxonomy (NCBI): domain Eukaryota; kingdom Metazoa; phylum Bryozoa; class Gymnolaemata; order Cheilostomatida; family Cryptosulidae; genus Cryptosula; species Cryptosula pallasiana. The sequence goes on along the minus strand of OX183133.1, from coordinate 9,715,806 downwards.
GCAGGCTACTACCGTCAGTACCTCCCTGACTACGCCACAGTAGCAAAGCCCCTCACTGTGCTCACCGGAAAGGACGTGCCATGGAAGTGGGACCAGAAAGAGCAGACGGCTTTCGATCAGCTCAAACACGGATTGACACACGCCCCTGTGCTCGGGTACCCCGACCCCCGCCTACCATACATCCTAGATACGGACGCTAGCGCGGTAGGAGTTGGAGCAGTACTGTCCCAGCACCAAGACGGCAGAGAGAGAGTCATCGCTTACTTCAGTAAGACGTTGGCACCAGCCGAGAGGAACTACTGTGTGACGAGGAAAGAATTACTCGCCGTCATTAAGGCAGTAAAACACTTCCGACCCTACCTCTACGGCCGAGAGTTTCGACTGCGGACTGACCACGCCTCCCTACGCTGGCTCTGCAGACGCAAAGAACCCTCCAACCAGATAGCTCGGTGGCTAGAAACGCTGGCCGAGTTCAAGTACAAGTTAGAGCACCGGGCAGGAGTCCAACATGGCAATGCGGACGGACTCAGTCGCAGAGGACAGTGCATAGACTGCCGGCAATGTAATGCCATAGAGCAGCGAGATGGCGGCCCCACACATGCCGAGCTCGCTCAGGGAGAGAGGCCACCAGCGCTGGCCAAGGAACAGGTCAACCTCACCATCGCACAACCCCCCCAGGCCACGGCCGACCTAGTGAGAGAACAGAAAGAAGGGACAGGACCGATCGCACGAATGTATGCAGAGGTCAAACAACCTGGAAGCATAACCGAGCGAGAGCTCGCAGAAGGCGATACAGAACTACGGATCCTGTATGAAAGACGTGGTGCAATGACGATACGACCTGATGGGACACTCACCCTCCTACTCCAACACCCCACTCGGCCCCGACAGTGCATCCTGTGTCCACCCAGCAGACGCACCCAGGTCATCTGGGACACCCACCGTCTGGCACACGCGGGCGTACACCGCACCAGACAACGTGTCTTGCTGGACTGGTACTGGCCAGGCATCTCACCACTCGTCCGGAGGCTGATCAAGGAGTGTGAAGTCTGCCAGGTAGCAAAGAATGGGAGAAAGACAGACAACCCACATAGACAGCGCATGTTCGCCGGCCGGCCGTTCCAGAAGTTGGCCGTAGATCTAGTGGGCCCCCTACCGCTGACCAAAAGGAAGAACCGATGGGCGTTAGTACTGACCGATCATTTCACTCGGTGGCAGGACGCCATCGCCTTGCCAGACGCCACTGCACCCACTGTAGCTACGGCCCTAGACGAGAGAGTGTTCGCCTACTGGGGCCTCCCCGAGCAACTTCACTCTGACCAAGGAGCCCAGTTTGAATCTACGCTCTTAGAAGAACTGTGCAGCCTCTGGGGAATAAAAAAGACCAGAACTACCCCCTACCACCCTCAAGGGAATGGAATGGTTGAGCGGCAAAACCGCACTCTCGGAGATGCCCTACGTGCTCTAATACTGGCAAAAGGACAGGACGAATGGGACGGCCTCCTTCCCCAGATCATGCGGGCGTGTCGAGGAACACCACATTCAGCCACTGGAGAGACACCAAACATGCTGATGCTAGGCCGAGAAGTTCGTCTACCTGACCAGTTGACAGGAACTCCTCCATCCCTAGACCCACAAAATATCACAGAGTACGCCGCCGAGATCCAGGAAAACCTGCAGGCCGCCCACCAATACCTCCGAGACAAGCAGCAAGAGGTGAGACAACAAGAGAGCGAAGAACCGCCCGTCTTTCAAGAAGGAGAACTAGTAGTTCTAGAAAACAAGAGACGAGTGAAAGGGAGCAACCCGAAACTGCAGCCCCGGTTTGTGGGCCCCTACCAGGTCTTGAAAGCCTTCCCCAACCACACGTACAAGGTGGCCAGGAATGGACAATGGTCCATACAGAATGGACAGCGTTTACGGCAGTATCGGACCTGCAACGAAGAAGTAGGCAGGGCCCCCCCATGTAGAGAGCCCGCCATGCGGCCCAATATGAAAGGCGTTAGGAGAGGACGACCTCGGAAGGAGCCACCCCAGCCACGGGGGCTAGACGAGCCAATCCCGCCACTACCTCTGCCAAACCCTCCATTCAGACCACCACTACCACCCAGGAGAGACGAGCAACCCCCTATTGAGGACCTGCTCATGCCACACAGTGCCATAGAGCCCATGCCGGAAGAGAGTGGACTCTGGAGTCCAGGGGGAGAAGGACATGGGCTCAGTAGCCCACAAAGACCCAGCAGCCCAAGAGAAAGGGAAAGGGACCCCCCACCAACAATCCTTCCAACACCCAGCGAAGAAGGGCCAAGAGAAAGGGTAGAACCAGAAACAGACCTGCCACCGGCCATCCAAGAAGAGCCACAGGAGATGGGGGAGTGCCCCCCACCCCCACCTACACCGGCCATAAACCCGCCTGCCCTCAATGAAGAGGAATGGCCCGCTCTAACTGGCCGACAAGGGCAAACATCTCCGCTAAGCCGGCCACAAAGAGAAAGGAACCAGCCAAAGCGGCTAGCAGACTACCACTGCTACCAGGCTACAGAAGAAGAAAGAAGTAGAGGCAGAGCAACACAAAACCACTACGAAGAAAGGACAAGGGGAGAGGCAGCCTACTACACCAACAACAAAAAAACAGAAGAAAATTCGAACCAGAACGAAGAAATAGAACCTGCTAGAAAGAGCAGAAAGAGAGAACGAACCAACTGGCAAAGAACTAGGAGTTGCTCCCCCCTACAACAAAACGGACCAGCTAAACAAAATCTACGCGAAAAACTACCCCAGAAACAAGACAGAGAAACGACGAGGACAGAAAACGGCGACGAAAGAAAACAACCAGCAGAAAACCCCAGCGGAAACGAGTGGGTGAAAGTGATACGAAAAAGGAAACAATTAAATCGACAACAAACTAGGAGTTGTTCCCCCTCGAGACAAAGGGAGACAACCCCCGCTCGCAACCACAACAACCACTTCGTACCAACAACCGCACCACCACGCCCCCAGGAATCGGTCACGTGGGAAAACAGCGCCAACAACCTCGTTATAGAACCACCGAAAACCCACCAGCGCTCACTCGACTACCAACTACGAGAGGAGACAGCACACCACTCTGCACTACTACAGCTAGCAACACTACTAAAAGAAGAAATGGCTAGAACGAGAGGCAGAGATATACAAGGACCAGCTGTCGGGCATCAGACATCAGTAGAGGCCGGTAAGCAACCTCCTACAGTAACAGTAGCATCACTCATCGCTGCATTAGATCAGCCAATGAAGCGGCTCACTGTCAGAGTCCCTCACAAAGAGGTGACGACGACAACAGCCTACACCACTCCATCAATTCGGCTCAACAACATCTCTATTGTAGCCGACAGCACAGAGAAAAAGCCAAGCTTCAACCAACTAAGAGAAATATGGCTCACCGCAAAGACGATGAGGGATATCAAAGATACGGCAGAGAAAGTAGGCACAGACGACGACGTATGGAGATGCCGCCTGTGTGATCTACGCCACTCCAGAAAGCGAATTATTTATCACGTGAGACAACACTTCACGTTCTTTTTCTGCCATTGCGGCAAAAAGAGCCCCTCACGTGATGCGATCGTCAAGCACATTAAGAGCCACCTAGGAGCCGACGAACATGGCGGAGAAAGTAAACCACTGTATGAAGTGGACAGAGAAATGTATGCTGAGTTCTGCAGAGCACGCGGATGGCAGCACCCAGAGGACTTCGGCAAACCGACTCCCAGCCAAGAAGGAACACAAGAGAAAGTAGTCGTGCAGATCCCCATACAAAAACGATTGGGCGAGAAGATGGAGTCATCCCCCCCTATAAAAAAGAGAAAGATGACCCCGACAACACCTCCCCCACCACGGAGACGAAAGACAACTCCGAAGAGAGCCGCAGCACCTCAACAGGAGAGGAGAACTCCTGAGAACACCACCTACAGGCAACCAAGGCACTGGCGAGCATCGCTGCACCAAGAGAATGAGCAAGAGAAGGTCAGGCGGAGGAGGGAAAGTATCAGAAAGTTGGAACAGATGGAAGAGGACCTGCATCGACTGACCAGAGGAGCCTACAAACTTCTGCAAGAGGCCGAGGACGTAAAGACAAGGATGCGACAAGAGCAGAGGAGCTTAAACAGAGACATGTAAGCCTGTTTATGGCTTATTTTTTATTGGCAGTGTCGCCAATGGGGCGGCGCGTGTAAGGGACGCCATAAACATAGCCATCGCTCTATTAACACGAACACCTACTACATAGATTTATTTACCGTACTGTTTGTTCTATGTCAGATTTGTCCTACCTTACATTCTATGTTTACTTGTTCTATGTCTCGGCTCCACCCAATTATTATCGATGGGTGGAACCATTCTTTTGTTCTATGTCAGCTTCACCCAATTACTGTCAATGGGTGTAACTATTCTTTATCTATTTTATTCAAGGAGGTGCTAACTGTCTTGAACTAGCCAATCATATGTAACAAGGCGTGTATCCACATTATATCTTATACCTTTCTTTGTGTAACAGTTTATTATAAAATGTCTTGTCTTGATACAATAAATCAGAGTTACCCTGCACACTCTCAGAAGTCACTTTGTCTAACAAAACACTTCACAGCGCACTATACCACACCTTGCAATACACTATCCACTATAGCCTGCTATAACGATACATTCTTGCACAAGTAGTATAGCAATCAGACAACACACTAGCCAGGCTGTTCGGCCCTGCCTAACATTGTTCGGCCTCGGCTGTAGAGAGCATTAGTGAGACTGGCCGGCTCAGCTAACAGTCAGTAATGACTAGACACTGAGTCAGCAGAAGGTCGTAGCTGTGCCACTACTTAAGCAGAGCCTACAATTGGTGACGGGAGGACGTACAGGTGTCAAGGCCAAGCTACCACAGAGTGAAATCCTGTACAATAGCACTTTATGCGTTCCTGTTATCCGCATTGACACATAAAAAAAATGCTGTAAACTCAATCTCAGAGCCCTAAGGCCATCAAACTTTGATGAATCAAAATGAAAACTAGATATAATAATTATTATTAATGGCATACGAATTATTGGGTGTTACTACTACATTCAAACAAATGATGGGGGGAATTGCTTTGTCATAGTAGCTTGTGAAGTTGATATAATATTCACTTTCCGAAAAAAATATTTGATCGTTCAAACATTTTTCTGGAAACGTTGCCTCTGTTAAAATTTATTGGAGAAGTACAATGATCAGCTTTGTAAACCGTCTCTCAGCACTGGTTTAGTGGTTTTAATTAATATGATTCTTGCTTGATATGGATTTTCATGGGGATTGGAACGAACACAGACAAGGATGTGTGCAGACATAGCTGCAAGGAATGTAAACACTTCCTGGAACTGGAATGAATGTCGACAAACCTGGAATGAATGTCGACTATGCTATAAAGAAGAAATTTTTGATGTTCATTCCTGGAAGTGTCTGCATTCATATTCCTGGAGGTGTCTGCATTCATAGTCCTGAAAGTGTCTACATTCGTTCGTCCTTTCAAAATATCTTCTCATATGCAATAGAACTATAAAAATTTTCAAACTCTAATTTTTTCCAAATCTTTTGGTGGTTTTTGAAATGAGTTAAACGGCTTTAATAATATAAAATTCTGTGAATGTTTTAAAAATGATATGATATCTTAAAACTGTATGAAAGAATTAAAAAATTACCTCAATTATTCTGAAAAACCTCAAAGTTTAAACGGGCATGTGTATCAAACCAAAAGCAGTCAATCTTATTTTCTTTTTAACCTCTATGTAAATAATTGTCTATCATTGAAGCGATGAGCAATAAACATAAAATAAGCAATTTGTCTATATGAATGATTGTTGGATATAATCACAGTAAACTTTACAGGTACTGAAAATGTCTCATTCACTTATTGTAATAATAAAAATAAAAAAACGAAGATTGTTGTATTTGTTTGATTAGAAATTTCATGACCAATACAAGATTCAGGAAAAAACTACCAGCGTTAAGCAGACCAGCAAATCGGTTTTGGTTTTTAAAATGTATGAACTATTTAACGGTGTCTAAAGTTGGGTCACTTTTAAAAGAATGCGACTGGTTTGCAAAACATTCAGATGCGTTAATATGCAAAAGACAAAGTATTCTTAGCCATCATACGTTACTACCTATCTTTAATATATGTTGAGTTTTTATTGGTATTTTTATGAGATTACAAACAAACAGTTGTATATGAGTTAGACTTTGACAGAAACGAAATCAAAATGAGTGAAGCGCTCAAAAGATTAGCCACCATAAAACAGCAAGTGAGTGGAAGGGCTATACACCCCGCTCCAACCATAGCGAGCAACAAAAGTGACGACGATGTGGTTATTGTCAGCGCTCGACGTACAGCTGTATGCAAAGCTCGTCGTGGTGGGTTTAAGGTGTGCGATACTATTTATTTGTTTAGTGAGTTAAACTCAATCAAAATGTTTAGTATGTCTAACATTATATGGCTATTACTCAAATCCTCCATCATTTCATATTCAGGACACTCTACCAGACGAGATGCTTGCTCCAGTTCTGGAGCAGGTTGTTTTAGATGCGGGAATCCCCAAGTCTCTTGTTCAAGATATTTGTGTTGGGAACGTGTCGATGCCCAGCTGTGGTGGTATGCGCAACAGAATGGCACAGTTTGTAGCGTAAGTGTAAAATACACACGCTACTACTGCTTCTGTGTTATGATCGTGGAAGAATGAGGTTTATGTTATTCTTCAGCTTTGCATATTTTTTTTAGCGGTTTTCCAGAGACGACTTGCCTTTCCTCTGCTAATCGACAATGTTCGTCCGGGCTCCAGGCCGTGATGAACATTGCTGCAGCCATCAAAATGGGTTCTTGTGATATCGGAATCGGAGCAGGGTAGGTGCATATCAACATTACAAGTTTTTCCGACTCTAATTGCACAACCATGCTGTGATATGTAATACATACTTTTTATCACAGAGTAGAGTCAATGACCAAAAACCGTAACCAGGAGTTTGAGTTGGACATGAGTGAGAAAGTGTCTGACTGTCAGTTAGCCATGGCGTGTACTGTACCGATGGGCATCACCTCTGAGAATGTGGCTGAGAGGTTTGGTATCAGCAGAGAAACACAAGATCAGCTTGCGTACGAGTCACACGCCAAGTAGGTGTTGCTGGTAAATACAACAGAATTGAGATGTTTCAAAAATGAACTTGTGGCAACTGTGCAGTCTAAAAATGACCATTTGTGATTTAGTCCTAAAACAAACAGTATGTAGTTTATGGTATTCCGTTTTACAAATAATTATTATTTGCGTTTTTCGGTATAAATGTATATCGTATTTGTTATAGTTTCTCATCCAGCAACATATACGAGAACTTATTCTAAATCTGTTTATCACGAATCAAGGAGTTATCGCTACAAAATATTGTTTTGGATAAGTAAGCTCTATCCACGCGTTCAAATTTTATTATTATTAAATATTATTATTATCTTTATTTTCTGCTCACTGATTACAAACAATTACTTTTTGTTTTAAAATCATTGTTTGTAACGTATTAGTGATTATATGTGATGAATAATAAATCAAACAGTTTTTTTTAGATAGCAAAAAAATTCAATTGAGTCAAAATTCCTGAAAAAAATTGAAAAAAAAGTTTTTTTGATGCGTCTGTTTTTTAATCACCTTTTCTGAAACATTTCTGCCCAAACAACAAATGCTCTAATTTGTACAACCGTTGCAGCTTCGCTGTCTTTGTATGGTCATTGATTGGCTGGCGATTCATTGAGTCCCAATTGAACGTTATATTTGTGTAGTACCTGCTATATTATTTTAGGGCTACAGCAGCTGTCAAGGCCGGAAAGTTCTCAGATGAAATTGTACCCGTTATCACTAAGATTATAGACAAGGAGGGAAATACAAAGACTGTAACAGTAAGTGTACAGTAAGTGTGCAGTAAGTATACAGCGAGTGTACTGTAAGATATGGAATAGATGGTTACAGGTGGGTGGGCAAATTTTAAGGCCAATTTTTTTACACAACAGGTAGCAATAATAAGTGTGATTTGCAAAGTTAGCACTTACATTTTTTACTGCATTCATAACTAAATGTTGAAATTTTATTTTTGGCAATCAACGCCATTAAAGTGTACCAGAAACTGCTGTTGTGATACAGTATCGTCATACCATCTAGTGCAATTAGACAAATCAATAAAAAATGATTATTTCACACTTAGTTTCCAAACTGATTTTATCGATTTTTGTCACTATTATTTGACGATTGATGTATTCAATTTATACTTTAATTCAGTAAAAAATAATTACTGTTGGTGACCAGCGACGGAAGTGTGAATTTGTCATTTGCCCTGGTGTATGCTTTGCCACTGCCTTGCTGAGGATTAATGTAGAAAATACTGTCACAGTCAAAACAGATATTAAATCCGAATATTTGAAAAATCTAAAATTCATAGCGGTTCATTTTTTTTCGGTTCATTAACAGTTACAAATGTCTCTGCTCTATAAACAATCCTACTAACAAGTTAAACTTTTGCGCCTACGAAAACAAATGGGGCAACTCCAACATTGCATGAAAGGAAGATAACTCCATATATATTTTTTTTTAAATTACTTCTCATAAAATTAAACTTGGTCGACATTTAAAATAGTTGATTTTTGTAATTAATTGTTAAAGTATAGAGGTTTTTACTTTAAAGTGGGTGGAGTTATCGTAGTACCAATGATCTGTGACTTCCAGATCCAAACTCTAAGAATGCGTATGCTGTTAATAATAAAGCCAGTTATTTTCAAGGATAATCTGCGGAATCTCAATTTTTTTGAAGATTGAATAAAATCATAAACAAAGATTCTAATTATTTTACTTTAACGGGCTCTCAGCAGTTTATAGGTGGCGCTAGTCTTGGAGACACGGGAGGCCCACTTGCCACGACCCGTACCATTCAAATTAAGTCAACTCATTTTAACAAGATAATCAATTTTTTTTCCTTTGACGGCAGTAGATAGGTATGGGTGTATTATAATTACGATGCGCCGTCAATCTAAATCATCACAGTATGTCGCCACTGTTGAAGAAGGCCACAGTAATTTACCAAGGGCGCGTCCTCATTAGTTCACGTTGGCAAGCTCAATCAAACCCGAAATACAATACTATGGCCCTACCCATGAGCGTAATATTCAATTAATTTTTTTCAAGTGAATAAACCAAAATCTTTTTAAAAAAACACTTGCCAAGACTATATTGATCCCTTGACCTTTCTCAACAACATCTTTTTTGTCATATCACCTGCTTAAATTGTCCCAAAACGGGATGAAAGCCAAGCAAGTTGTGATCTCTAATGATAAGTTAAATGATAGCCCATGCTACTTTCGGGCCATCAGTAAAGTGAACTACTCTGTCTGGACCCCATTCAAATAATTTTTGGAATTTTAAGCTGAAGTAAATCTAGTGTATGATATATATTTCTACAGATATAGGAAGTCAACTGAAAATTTTACATCTTAAACTGTTGTTTGTTTCTCAAAAATGGCCCCACGAAATCTAATCATGGCTTTGGCCTGGAAGAAATGACTGCCAATGACAATGCTAGAATGTTTTGGTTATAAACTTGTTACTAGAAAGAGTGGGATTCATCACAAGCATCGACGCACAATAAGTAATAAACAGTTTTAGTTGTCTGTATTGTTGCTCGAGTTGGTTACACTCCGGTTGTTGGTTGTTCATCCAGCAGGCTTGGAGTCTGTTGTGTAGAGTTTTATGATGCCTTATCGGATAATTGAAGTTCAATTCGTCATTTTAAGTAAACATTTTTAACTTGGAATATCAAAATCTGCTGGTATGGATAATGGTGGTAATACTAAATTTTTTTCATTTTTTATCATTTCTTTAGGAGCAAAGCGGCTTCTCAATTTAAAAATTGGGAGTTTTCCTACCTTGGTTTTGGTCTACTTAGATCACTTGGCATATCAAAACATACGGCATTCGGGTGACTCATTTGAGAAGAAGTTGCACCAGGACTAGCAAACTAGGTTGTGGAGTTGCACTGTATATGAGTCACACATGGCGCTAAATGTTAGTAACTAAATCTAAGCTGCTTGTCTTTAGCTAGATAACCATGCCCGAGATAAAGCTTTATATAGTGAAATTATAATATTCATTAGATAGTCCACCTCAGCCCAGCCTAAAGTTTGGCAGTTGTCCAACGTTAACTGGCCATCAATTATTGTCAAAAGCATACATTAGACAATAAATACTATGTTTGGCTTTTACATGAAGCTTTCTAACATCTCCTAAAGGATGTTTTATCATCTCTCAGCAGTTTATCTACCATAACAAGTGAATGCTCAAAGTTAACCTTTCATTAACAGCAAAATCACTTTAAACACATTATCACTGTGATAATCTAATAACAAATTATTTTGTAGTTGTGGTTCTCATCATATAATAAAATTGCTGGTGTGTAGGGGAGCATCACTATAATGATCTCGCACACCATATAGTAAGACAAACTACAGAGTGAGGCGGCAACTGCGCTGCACCATTAATTTATTTTTAATGTTTACTTTTATTTATAGCAGTTTTTATAACACATCAAGTAGTTTATACATGATTTATTATTTTGGGAATACTTGCACATCCTCTGCTTTCCTTCATACAAACTTGTTTATCTCTCACTGTAGTATAGGCAAGGTCCAGGGCTGAAAACTACAAATATTTTTTTTATTTTTCATGGAAATTTTTTTTTCAGAGATTTTTTATGCCGAATGGATTGTTAAGCTGTTTTGAATGTGAAAAGCAGTGTTTCAATTGGTTGGTACAGCAATGAGAGAGAACATGGTCATTTATTCACGTTATTATAACAGACTCATCATGTTACATGTAGCCGGGGCGGCTCCCAAGGGGCACGGTTTATAATAGCGGGAGGGCCCCTTCCAGAGGGCCGCCCTGGCTATTTGACATGTAGCTGTAACAAATAAGTTGTCTTCCCCATTATCTAAAATCGAAAGAAAGATAGGATGAAAAACATTGATTGGGCTTGAACCAATATGAGGGTTGTCACCAGTATTTTTCGAATCATTCACAGTAAATCCTCACAGTTCCTACTTGTACTTTTGAATCAGCTGCACGTCAGTAATATCAGAACATTATATACTGAGACCAACATGTTAATAATCATTTGTAGATTTCTGCTGATGACGGAATTCGACCAACAACGACACTAGAAGGACTAGCTAAGCTACGTCCGGCATTTCAAGAGGGCGGATCTACAACAGCAGGTATGTGTGCATTTCCTGTTCCTGCAAGGCCACAATACCTTTATCTCAAACCTCAATCAGTACAATTGGTTGGGAGATTCACTTAACATTACTAAACAGTGTCCACACTTTGACTAGAAGAATGTATTCACCAGTCGAGATTATTCATTACATTTGGATTGTATGAGCAGGTAACTCCAGTCAAGTTAGCGATGGTGCTGCTGCAGTGCTGCTAATGAGGAGATCTGTGGCAGATAGGATGGGGGTCCCTGTACTTGGGGTTATACGCAGTTTTAAGGTGGTGGGTGTACCTCCAGATGTCATGGGTATTGGACCTGCAGTTGCCATCCCTGAGGCTATTCGTGCTGCAGGTATGTTGGTACAATACGGTGACATCTTAGACGCCACTCGCATGCATGAGCCAGTTATATTGTGTTTGCATTAAGAGTGTTGTGTTTCATATTTCATTAGATAAGTCTATAATTTGTGTATGTTTGGTAAATCTATGGAGGAGGTGGATGTATTTATAGGTAGATTTTTGGACGAGGTGGATGCATTTTGTTAGGTAGATCTATAGATAAGGTGGATGTATTTGCAGGTATTTCTATGGATGTATTGTTTCTGTATGTTTAGCCATGCCTCAAGGGCAACCCCAAAGATGGGCCTTATAACCCTGTAGCTTGCATGAGCAGCACCCTAAACCCATACCCACCGTTAAACCGGCTACTCTTTCAAAAAGGCGGAGGAGGAACTTTTACTAGCAAGACTCCGTAGCTATTACGGAGAGTGAAATCAATCTAGGGATCACATTATTTTATGCCCATATCTGACCAGGCAGAGCATTAGGGAGCCAAATACCTTGCTCATAAGTAACCGTGCTGGGAATCGAACCCCGGATCCTGGATTGAAGTGCGAGCACTTCTACCACTAGACCACACGTGCCTCATATGAACGTTTTATAAGTAGATCTATGGATGAGTGGATGATTTTTAGGTAGATCTATGGATGGGGTGGATGTATTGTAGGTATTTCTATGGATGAGGTGGATGTATTTGAGATTAATGAAGCATTTGCTAGCCAGGCTTCCTACTGCGTGAGCAAGCTTGGTATTTCAATGAATAAAGTCAATCCTAACGGTGGAGCTATAGCCTTAGGTCATCCATTGGGCTGCACAGGCGCTAGACAGATTGCAACTCTCCTCCACGAACTAAAGCGCAGAGGTCAAAGGTCGGTATATGTTTGGTAGATACGCAGACATAATATACAATACAAAGTTGTTTATATAGATAGTTTACTAGCGGTATTACCCATCATAATTAAATTCACCCGCTCTGCTCTACTTCTCACCTTCTGCCTTGCACTTACCTTGTCCCACTCTATCTCTCTCGAGCTCGTCTTTTTGCCCGGCACAGGGAGACAGTCACACTGCAGCCACCGCTGGGCCTGGGGACAACTAATTGCAAGAACAACGTTATGAATGAATGTTGCCATCTATGCATACTGGTAGAAAATAATGTGGGTGACAAAACAAAAAAGGAATTGAATTGAAACAAAAACCATGTGGTATGAGCAAGATGTTTTTTTTTGCGATTTGTCTCCACTTACATTATTAAAAAATATTAGATCTATGAATATCTGCGGTTTGAGAGCAAGTTTAAATCCCCGCCATACGTCAAATTGGTCCAATAGAATGTTATTACAGCAGTTGTAATTTCTCTCAGCGTAGGGGTTTAGGCATTTATGATCTGTACAAACAAAACTGCAGACAGGTGTTTTCTAGATTATATAATATATAGATGATGTTTATTTTGCAGATCATACGGTGTGGTGTCCATGTGCATAGGCTCAGGAATGGGTGCTGCCGCTGTCTTGGAGTATGAAGGCTAATCAGTAGAACTTTCATGAAGCGCTACTTTTTCACTTAGTAAATTATTTGAGTGAGATATTGGAAATTCTCTGATGGTAGCTTTTAAGAGTTAGTTGCTCAAACTTATAAATAGCGGAGATGTGTAACAGATATATATGTAATGGTAGGCCTACTTGCTGCGCAACTAGATGTTTTTTTGTTCCCACTTTAATTACTCGATTACCAGAGACAAATTCACTATCCAAGAGTAGTGTCCTCAATGGGCTACATGCCAACTGTTAGTGTTATTATATCACCACACCATCAATTTTTATCACAAATGATGGAATTCCATAAGAAAAGTTTTTGACACAAAAATTATCTCTGCTAGCTAACTTTTCACTTGAACATTCTCTGCCATCTTGTTTATAGCTATGACTGTGACGTCATGTTTTCTCGCAACTGACCAGCATGGATTTATTCATTATCTTCAACTACAGTTTGAGCATGAATAAAGAAAGTATTTTTGTACAAAAAAATGATTGACATTTACTAGATATAACCTAGACATAATATTACATCAACGGCTCTAACTGGCAATCAATAGACAGCCCCAAATTCCTCAGATTCATCATAAATGACCCACTAGATGGCAAGAATATCAGAACAAAATGTTTTGTACGAAAACGTTGAAGTCAATATAAATCCTACACCGGGACTACACTGCGTTTCTGTGTATTTAATGATGGATGATGCACGCCATTTCGATACTTATGCCACAGTTATATTGAAGGCATACTTGTTATATCTATTAGTTTTTTTCACTGACCTCCTGGGATTTACGTACAATTTTTGAAAATTAAATTTTTTCCCTGAGATCTCCTGCGAACAAACCCAACTTTTTGTTTTCTTTACCGAACGAAAACTCAACATGGAAATAGCTCAGCCAGTACATCGCATTATCCTCGTATGTGTGATTTCAACTTGTTTTATACAGAAATTTTTTTACCCGCCCTCATCTTTATCAATCATTTACCTCAGCTTTATTGGACATGAAATCTAATTATTGTTTGAATTTGCATCCTATTTTCAACCCTGGAATTCAGTTGCGACCAGTAGAAGCAACTGGTCCGTCGTATCTCCCATTTTTTTTCTTTTGACATGAGTCATGACACACAGACAGGTATGACTTAAAGATTCAGAAAAACAAGTCTAGCTGTCAGTTGTTTGCTCTAATCAGCAGTGATTACATCGAATCAGCAATTAGATGTGACAGTAAAACCATTACTGTCTACAGTGGTCAAATTTCATCCATGATTGATTGGAACATCATGCGCTATCACCAACCAACCACATGATCACCCTACTTCTATATCACGGCAGAAAAGGGTACTAATAAGTGATCACTGCAGGCCCTTGAAAGGCTGGTAGGGATAAATAATAAAGGATTATACCCGCCCATGGATGGTGGTTGAAATAATATATTTCATCATCCATGATGATGGTGGTTATACCTTTCAATTCATGTTTTAATCAAACCCTTGAGCCAAATAAATAAGAAATGGGTATTTCTAGATTGCCTGCATGGATCAGAGGTTGCTAGCTTTAGCATCGGCACCAGTAAATCGCCAACTTTTTACTGTTATGAACTCAGCAATCAATGAAGAAAAAATACTGGCAGCCATTTAAGCTATATGCATTGTCTCATCATTTCCGGATTATCGCTTGATTTGGTGCCATTCATTGACTAAACGTCTCTGGCATTTTGTATTGTCATTTCGAAACACATTTGGTCATTTTAGTGGCCAAATGGCATCGATCAAATAAGATCAATTTGTGAGAGCCAAAACACATGCAAACACGGCGCTCGCACAGCAATGACTGGCATACCGCTACTGCGCATGGCAAGTTATGATTATCTTGTTTACATAGTCGTAGAAACGATTATTTATACGACTGCTCTTGTCCAAGCAGCGAGTATTACATTTCTCAAGCAACTGCCACTTCCGCTACCCTAACCACAAATTGATAGATTTGTAACTAAATTAATATAAATTAGTAGTAGTAGTAAATTATTAGTAAATTAATTATGCTGGACTCTCACCTACCTCTATCATCCACAATAACCATTATACTACAACCAATTCAATTAACGCTATTTTTGTGATGTTGCTTATTAATATAATCATACTCATTAATAATTAATTAGAGTTACAGACACACACATGATGATGATGCTACTACTACTACTACTACTACTAGTAGTCTATTCAATAAAACTATATATAAACTACTGCTACTGAATTATTTATTAATGATGTAAACGTCACTCATGGTTATTATTATTTATTAATGATGTCATTATTATTATAAAAAAATAGGTCACTGAGTCTGATGATGTTGTTCTGTTGTTGCTGGATCGATAATAATAATAATAATAATAATGATTATTATTGTTATAATAATAAGTCGAATAAGTGTACCCTCCAGTACCTGTGGAGTCGGGTGATATAACAGGTTGCCATTGCGCTATAGCCATGTCCACCACACTAGTAACTGTGTTTGGCTGTAATAGTCAGTGAGTCTGCCAAATAAATAGATACTATAATAATAATAATAAAATATGATGCTTGTTGACAAAAGTTTTGGAGTTTGCTTGACCAGATCATCAATCAACTGTGGGGATGGGATGAGCACAGACAGAAAAGGATGTAGACTCGTCGTAAAACTAATGTCAGTAAACTTGCAATGAATTCCCCTTCATGTAGTTGGTTGAAACAATTCTGTTGGCATTTTACGAGGTGTTGACTTTCATTCCCTGTAGTATCAAAAAAATTATAATTTGAACACAGGTTCCAGGAGCTGTTCATTTTTTTGAAAAAAGTTGAATTTCAAAGCTTTTGGGAAACAATATTTTATATGTTGCTGGGACTTGACTTGTAAACTTTCTAAAACGAACAAAGAAAGATTAATTTATGCCTAATAGTGCGCATTCGTTTCAGGTTAGTCGGTCTCCTGACTAGAATGTGTCTACTTTCATTGCCTGTATATATAGCTCTCTCCTGTTCACTTCTGCTCCTGAGCACACTCATTGGGATCCTCCAGTAATCTGGAGTGTTTAAAGTATTACATATTTATACCTAAATCAAATGGTAGTCTATGAAACAAAGTCAACAAGACACTAGCCTACACCATATGCTAAAGTAAGAATCCAAGAATTTGGATCCGCTCTGTATGAGGGAGGCTTTGCAAAAAATCCTTATACGTATTGCTTGCACAGACATTCATATTGTTACCACATTGTTCATGGGAAATGGGAAACCCGGTTGGAGTTGCAATAAACGTAGACAGATTGAATGTCTAAAGGAATGAACGCAGACAAAGCGTTGATGAACATAGACCCTTTTTATAATGAATGTCAACATACCTGTAATGAATGTCAACTATGGGGTAAAAAAAGTATTTAGGCATTTATTGTAGGAAGTCTTAACATTCATTCCGTAGAAATGTGCGATATCATTTTAATTTCCTCCAGGAGTTGTCTACTGAAATAAAATTTTGACTTTACTAGAACGAATATCGAACTGTATGTTTTATGTCACGTATTCTTTTTTAACTTGTAATTGACATCCATTCCAGGACTGTCATGACTGCGATTATTCTAGGAGGTTTTTACATTCATTCCAGGACTGTCACGACGGCATTTGTTCTAGGAGGTTTCTATATTCATTCCAGGACTGTCGTGACGACATCTGTTCTCGGAGGTTTCTACATTCATTCCAGGATTGTCATGACGGCATTTGTTCTAGGAGGTTTCCACATTCATTCCTGGACTGTCGTGATGGCATTTGTTCTAGGATGTTTCTAGATTCATTCCAGGGCTGTCTCAATCGCATGTGTTCTAGGAGGTTTTTACATTCATTCCAGGACGGTCGCAACGGCATTTGTTCTCGGAGGTTGCTACATTCATTCCATGACTGTCGCGACGGTATTTGTTCTAGGAGATTTCTACATTCATTTTAGGACTTTCCTGGCGGCATTTGTTCTAGGAGGTTTATACATTCATTACAGGTTTGCCGGCAGTCATACTTGTCTATGTTTATTTCAATATCCCGGCTTATCCTGTCGCGGAGAGCATCTCCAGCCATTCATCTTCACCTAATTTATTTTTACTACAATTCGGAGTAACCTGCCCTTCCTCAGCCACACATTGCTATCAGCGACGCTGTAACAAGTTAAACACTTGGCAACTTTTTACCTGCATGGTGACTTGATCCAAATAGTTTTAACATTGTTACCTTTGAAAAAGTCTGCAATTACTCTACAAATTAATTCTTAACCTCCTACTGTTATTGTGAAGAGACGTGCAAGTTTTCTTTACTCGGGACATTAATTTTATTGCTTTCTTCATTAATGAAAATTCTCGACACTGCCTTTTCGTATGCATGTATATATTTTACGATGGAGATTTGTGTGATGGTTCAGAACTTTGGGCCTTTTGTATCAGTTGATAAGTTTTGTCTTAAATGAGTATTGGGTCAAAAATATTATTTGTTCCATTTCCATAAATCCACTCCTCATACATCATTGTGGATTTTTACTTGAGTCCATGAAGTCAAACACTATTTATCAAAGAACTCATTTGCCTGTATGTATAGCAGTTGTAGTTCTTGTTATACAAGCCAAAATCTACTAAGTTGATGATTGGAATTTTTTTTTAACTCAAAGGCTCACTCCGCCTTTGAAAAATTGGATTTGTAATCAAAATTAGTGTTCTATGGCAATTTTTATCGTTATCCAAATGGGTTTATTGTATTATTACATGCAATACTTAGTTTCTACAAGTTGATTAGTTTTTGATGATCAGCAATTTTAGCAGTTTTTATTCTTCACTTTGGTGATTCTTTGCAGAAGAGAGGCTATTTGCATATATATTATACAGTATAATGCATACATTCAATAATGTACATACATTGTACCATCCTTGTCTGTATATACTTTGTTTCATGACCTTTGTACATTAATATCTAATCTCTATTCAACCATGTTTACTGTTTGTTTGTTTATCATAAATAGATTATACTAGAGGTAGCAGTGTTACTATCTCCCTCTCTTCCTCAGGTACTCTGTGCTGACTATCTCTATCGGCACTCATCAATCAATAGCTGATTCATCATGAGGGAATATAAACTTGTAGTGCTTGGCTCTGGAGGTGTTGGCAAGAGTGCTCTAGTATGTCTTATATAATAGATCTACTGCTCAGTTATATGTTACCTGTTGTGTATGCTGTGGTAGTACCAGCTGTTAGTGCTGTATTAGCTGTTATAAATACTGTAGTACCTGTTGTATTTGCTGTAGCACCTGTTGTCTATACTGTAGTACCTGTTATATATACTGTAGTTCCTGCTGTATATACTGTAGTACTTGGTATGCATACTATATTACCTATTGTATGTACTGTAGTTGCGCTGTATATACTGTAGCACCTGTTTTTATATACTGTATTATCTGTTGCCTGTTCTGTATTGTTTGTTGTATTTCCTGTAGCACTTGTTGTACATACTGTGATACCTGTTGTACATCATGTATTACCTGTTACACATGTTATGGAACTTTGTATATATGTATTTTGCTCACTAAAGGTTTCCGATGTCTTTTGTAGACAGTTCAGTTTGTACAGGGTATATTTGTCTTTTGTAGACAGTTCAGTTTGTACAGGGTATATTTGTGGAGAAGTACGATCCCACTATAGAGGACAGCTATAGAAAAGTAACTCACTTGATGTAGTAATAAACTTGCATTGTGTATGCTATTATAATATACAGTTTGTAGTACACTGTGTCATGTCTTCTATTGATAGCAAATAGAAGTTGATGAAGAGAACTGTATGCTGGAGATACTGGACACGGCTGGTACAGTATGTATTTACTATATTGTCTACACCTTATGTTAAACAGTAAACTGTGTACGTTTGTGTGCTGGTGTGTAATACTCTATGACCTATACTCTCTGCATCACAGGAGCAGTTCACTGCTATGAGAGATCTATACATGAAGAATGGACAAGGCTTCATCCTAGTTTTCTCTATCACTTCGCAATCAACATTCAACGACCTTCAGGATCTCAGACAACAGATTTTAAGAGTGAAGGACACTGCAGATGTGAGTTTTTCCTCTACTAGTTAAATATAACTAGTTATATATTACTAGTAATATATTAATAGTTATATATTACTAGTTACATATTACTAGTAATATATAACTAGTAATATATAACTAGTTATATATTACTAGTTACATATTACTAGTTACATATTACTAGTTATATATTGCTAGTTATATATTACTAGTTATATATTACTAGTTATATATTACTAGTTACATATTACTAGTTACATATTACCAGTTACATATTACTAGTTACATATTACTAGTTACATATTACTAGTTACATATTACTAGTTATATATTACTAGTTACATATTACTAGTTATATATTACTAGTTATATATTACTAGTTATATATTACTAGTTATATATTACTAGTTATATGTTACTAGTTACATATTACTAGTTACATATTACTAGTTACATATTACTAGTTACATATTACTAGTTATATATTACTAGTTATATATTACTAGTTATATATTACTAGTTACATATTACTAGTTATATATTACTAGTTATATATTACTAGTTATATATTACTAGTTATATATTACTAGTTATATATTACTAGTTAAATATTACTAGTTACATATTACTAGTTACATATTACTAGTTATATATTACTAGTTATATATTACTAGTTATATATTACTAGTTATATATTACTAGTTACATATTACTAGTTATATATAACTAGTAATATATTACTAGTTACATATTACTAGTTAAATATTACTAGTTAGATATTACTATAGGTTATCATACAACTATAGAGATGACCCTGTGCAGGTACCGATGGTGCTTGTTGGCAATAAATGTGACCTTGAAGATGAACGCGTCGTTGGCAGAGACGAGGGAGATAGTCTAGCCAACGAATGGAAGGTCAAGTTCATGGAGACTTCAGCTAAGAGCAAGATAAATGTATCTGAGGTAGGTAAAGGGGCAACGACTCCAGCGATACTGATAATTCCACATTAGTTTATATTACATTTGATTCTGTTGGTTTTGAGAACCTAGGCTATATACCAAGTTATCAAAGTTAAATAATACTAACACCTGGTACTAGATCAATTGCTGTATTGGCTGTTTCTATTTTTCACATTTTGCTGGCGTGGCTTTCAACTTTGTTAGATCTCTGATTCTTTGATTTTGTGGAGCTTAGTCTACACTGAAAACTCCAAAACAGCATTTTAGGTTTTTATTCTTATGTAAAAAATTGCTCCATGAACAATCTGTGGGCGAGTGTTCCAAGAGTAATGGAACAACCATACTGCAAAACTGTGTTCACTGCTATTTTATGGTTATTTCTGTTATGACTTCCATTTTGTGTCTGCTATATTCCAAATCTTTGCAAATTCCTTCTGTTGTTTTATTACGCCGAATATTCCATAATCTCAGGAGATTTCTCATTTATTTAACGCGCTTTTATAGTAAAAAAAAAGTGCGGATTAAGTTTCCTGCAATCACATTTATTGTAATAAGATATCAATAGAGCAATGATAGGATCAATAGAGCAATGATAGGATCAATAGAGCAATGATAGGATCAATAGAGCAATGATAGGATCAATAGAGCAATGATAGGATCAATAGAGCAATGATAGGATCAATAGAGCAATGATAGGATCAATAGAGCAATGATAGGATCAATAGAGCAATGATAGGATCAATAGAGCAATGATAGGATCAATAGAGCAATGATAGGATCAATAGAGCAATGATAGGATCAATAGAGCAATGATAGGATCAATAGAGCAACGATAGGATCAATAGAGCAATGATAGGATCAATAGAGCAATGATAGGATCTATAGAGCAATGATAGGATCAATAGAGCAATGATAGGATTAGCTCATTGTGGCAGGATAAATTTTAAAACATTAGAGAGTAAATAGAATACTTAGTGTGACAATGAAACAATGAAAAGCTTATACCAACGTGTCACGTAAACAATTGGAGTTATTCTCTCTCTCTCAGAAAGTAGCTCAATAAAATTAGTTGCGAATTCATTTTAATAACAATAGGTTTTTCGTGAAATATAGCTCAATTCTATGCATGAGGTAGAGCTTGCACGACGTCTTTCCCAAGCGTTCACAATCTATTGACTTCATTCACTGGTGAACGTCGTAGACAATGCTAGAAAAACTGGTGACAATGTATGTGCAACCTTGAACCAGTTCAAAAATTACGAGCACATTTTTAACAACTCAACTGGTCAACAGTTTCATATGAGGAACTTTAGACTTGCAAATGTTATGCAATTCATATCTTGGAATTGTCCTTATTTTATGCATTTCAAAGCGACGCATATTATATAGAACTGCATTACTTAAAATTATAATGAATTATTTTATATTTATCTGTCCATTGATTTAAAAAAAAATTGTAAGTTTTTATTCTCTTTTGTTTTTTTTTCAAGTCAGGTAACTTGTTCTTCAGATTCAATAATTCATTCTGCTAAATACGACAGAGGAAACAACATTTCGGCAATTAAATTTGCAAGTAGATTCAAATACATGCTAATCTCAATCCTTTGAGAATTTCAAACTTATGAATGAGTTTTTTCAATTTCAATTTTATCTTAATTTTGAGGATACTGGCCATGTGCCCTTACCACAAGCATGCAGAGGCATGTGTGTACATTGTGATAGATTTACTAACGATGAGTAAAAATACTGACAGAGCTAACACACTTGCAAAGAATCTAAAATTTCAATCCTAATTTTTATTGCTTTTGGAAGTTTCTACACAATGACTGTATTTGAGAACCACTATATCTGTGCAAACAAGGCAAATCTTTCCAACTTCGCTTCCTGGCGTCATATGATTGTTATAAGTTGCCCCCTGTTCAACACCTATTTGTACTTATATACACATAGGTGGCGCTAGCAAGAGCACAACTCCGCACATCCTCTTCATAACAGTCATGAATGTAACTCGATTTTCAGTCAAATAACTTGTAATTCAGGTTTTAAAGTTATTGTTGTTGTTGATTACAACCAACGACATCAGAAACGCAAATCTGGCGGTTTCTTTTTATTTGCAAATAAATTCTGAATAATAACAATAGTTTGAATCACTTGATACTATTTGACTTTAAAATAATTTTTGCAATTGTAATATTGCTGTAGTTTTTGAGATATTGCCCATGTAGTTTATCACGTGAATGCCAGTGTGCACATAATAGCAAACCTATCAATGCCAGTGTGCAAATAATAGCAAACCTATCAATGCCAGTGTGCACATAATAGCAAACCTATCAATGCCAGTATGCACATAATAGCAAACCTACCAATGCCAGTGTGCACATAATAGCAAACCTACCAACAATAAATTAAAATGCTGACTCAACTAAAGCACCACAAAATCAGAAAATAATTGCAAACCCAATTTTTTATGCTTTTGAAAGTCTGTGCACAATGGCTATTACTGGGATGCCCTCCTTCTACTCAAACAAGATCAATTTTTGAAACTTTGCTTTATTGCCTTATATAAGTTGTTGCATATCGAGAAAAAAAATTGCGTACAGGTCAGCATCTATTGCACATTTTCTCAGATACCTGGACCATAGACTTTGACAATTATCTGTAACTGTATGACTGTAACATCAATGCCAAAGAGACGACAAAGAGGGTAGTTTATATAAACTACCCTCTTTGTCGTCTAATAAATGCACGTCACCAATGGGCTCTTAGATATCTCTTGCACTTATTTTGAAAGTTTTTATTTGCGGCGTCCTACTTGAAAACTGACAAAAGTTCTCAGCCTATTTATTTTTTCAGCCAATAGAATCAATGTTACCTGGAAATCCTGCAACTCCTGGCGTATGTGCTCTTATTGGCGCGCCATCCCCATTGTAACACATAGGGTAGTATATATAGTGTAGCATATGGTAATACGTTGACAATATAGGCTCCACCCACCCACAGTCAACAGTAGCAAGACTCAACATTTAACGTGGAGTTGTGTACTCCAGCTTTTGAAAGCACACAACTCCCATTTATTTAGTCAATTGCTGCTCTGTTTTTGTTTTTTCAAATTTTGTTTACAGATGTTGGAGATGGCAAAGCTAACAGATAAAATTGTAAAATGGACTTACTTTACTGCCATTTTCTGTTTTTGTTGAATGTTTTCCGTCACAATTTCGAGAACAGCAAAATTGTAGATAGCTGGTTTTCGACGATAATAGCCCAAATTCCCCACTGTTTCCTATGAGATATTGGTATATTGCTGCCAAAGAGCAGGTTTATAAGAGCTGCACATGCCATCAGTGGTTGAAGAACGGAATAAGGGATATCATATGGATAATGTTTGTGTACTTGTGTGTGTGTGCTGTATCAGTATTAGATGTACTTGTTGTGTACACAATAGCAAATGTAATACAAGATATAGCTAATGTACAGCTAATGTACAGCTAATGTACAGCTAATGTACTGGTAGAGAGATAGCTGGAGTGAGATATGGCACACGCATCTAGTAAAACAACAATTATCTCCCACAAGGAGATTAGGAGTCGTCTACTGTTGGTATCACAGTTACAGAGTTAGCAAACTTGATGGTCATACATCTTAACCTGAAAATTCTGAAAGTTTCACGCCATGTGGTCTTAAAATTTTTGTTGTTTAAATCATTTTGCTGTTTCATCTGTTTTTTTATTGGTCTAACATACCGCTCTATTGTTTCACTTCGTTGTACCATTCTATGACACAGCTCTAGAGTTTTATTTTCTTGTGTCATTTTATGGTGCAGCTTTATTGTTGTTTTCGTGTATCGCTCTATGACAGAGCTCTATTGTTGTGTTTTCGTGTATCGCTCTATGATACAGTTCTATTGTTGTGTTTTCTTGTATCGCTTTATGATACAGGTCTATTGTTGTGTTTTGGAGTACTGCTCTATGACACAGCTCTATTTTTGTGCTTTCGTGTATCGCTCTATGACACAGCTCTATTGTATGTTGGCAGATATTCCATGAGCTGGTAAGACAGATCAACCATAAGCTACCTGATGTGAAAAAGAAGGCGCAAGGAGATGACTGCTGTGTTTTGCTATAGGGCCTTTACCTTGGTGGTTGCACATAGACTGTGCTCCTAGCCTTCTTCCCTAGATTGTACCACCCGCAGTGTTCACTAAGTTACATCAATGATGCATAGGTTATATTTTATACATTCTTTGTACATAATATGTTTTGTAACTGTTTGTTACAAGTACATACCTGTAGGCGCAGTTGTTGACTGCTCGTATAGGTATGTACTTGTAACTGTTTGTTACAAGTACATACCTGTAGGCACAGTTGTTGACTGCTCTAGCAATATTACACATTTTAACTTGTAATTATTAATCTCCCAAAATATTTACATTTTGTGCAATTTATATTACATTTATGGTTCCGTCTATTGTATTATCTATTGTGTTATTGGATGTGGGTTCTATGATATTCATGGCTTGTTTTGTTGTACTCTATTATCTGTCTGTTTTCATTGGTGCTTGGTTTAACCCCCCCCCCCCCCCCCCCCCCACAACCCTACACATTATATTTTATCTCTTGTGTCATCTATCCCTTACATGTATGTACCTTCTCACAATAAAACTGGTAATTAAGGTTGGCATCGGTCCATTTAGAAAGTTTTATAGTGGAAGTGTGATTATTATTTGATTTTTTGTGAGAATTCTGCCCACAGTCTAGAGTTGTTACCTGGTAAAATAGTTCTCTCCACATAAAGTTGGCTCCCCTCTCACCACCTGTGTGGTCTCTTTATTCGGATTATCTCACCTCCACACCCAAAGAGCCAGCCTGACCTGTCAGAGCCAGCCAGTGTGAGGCCCTCGGTAGGGCAATGAATGACTGACCAGTTATTCATTGGTAGAGTGATCAAAGGCTTGTACTGAGTAATTAGCATATCTCTCTCATTTCATCTACCGAGGACACCTCACTAGTGAAAACTGAAGTTTACTATTTCAAACAAGCAAATCGTAGTCAATCCCTCTTTACATGATGCCAATGCGGGCTGTTGTGCAAGGTAAGCTAACAAAATCTCATCGCATAGATGTTGCTGTCTTGTGTTTGTGCAGTTGTGTCCTGTAGGCCGCTGCCGGAGTCATCTCTGCAAACATAACACTTGCTGTCATTGGTTAACTCCTGGCACCAGCTTCTCCCATCAAACATTTCATTTCTTATCTACGATACTTCAATTATTGTCTTTCATTCATCTCCTCATCTAGTCCAATGATTGGTTGTTAAAAAAATGCTTAAAATTTTAAACCAATCAAATTTGTGTTAAGGACTTCTGTATTTGGTGGATTAGAGGTATGAATCAATGTCCTATAATGTACCTCAACTATGTTGCCATTCATTTTGAACTCTTTTGAAGTAAGTAAGTTGTTGGCATGAGCTGGAGGAGGGCGCAGGTGCTTAGAGAGAGGAATACGAGCTCATGTATGTATATTAAATGTATATTGTATTGTCTATGTTATGTATGCAGTAGTTCATCTTTTGAACATTCTAGATAATTTCTAGATATTACATAAGGGCTTCAATTGCCTTCGCTTAATTCAATAAA
Source organism: Cryptosula pallasiana (assembly GCA_945261195.1). Classification (NCBI taxonomy): domain Eukaryota; kingdom Metazoa; phylum Bryozoa; class Gymnolaemata; order Cheilostomatida; family Cryptosulidae; genus Cryptosula; species Cryptosula pallasiana. Next base: position 9,689,965 of record OX183133.1, on the reverse strand, counting down.
GGAAAGTATGAGGCAAAATCTCCTTAGAAAGTTGTTCTCGGAGTAAAAATTATTGTTTTTAATAATTATTTGTTTTTAAACAAAAAAAGCTCATCTTTTGGGCCAGGCGTTGAACCGTTAACCAACTGGTCATCACTCTATGCTCAACTCCATTCACACCTTTTGCTTTCTTTCTATGGTGTAATATTTCTTACAGATATTAAACAAAGTTACTGCGCCGAGGGATGGTTCATAAAGATCGATTACACCAAATTTAAACTATGTGGACTATACTATTATTACACATTGGAATTTTCATAGACATATACTTGTGTATGCCGGTGAGCATAAGAATATGCACAGGTAAGTTAGACATCTATGCGCACATTTTATTAACTGCATATAATTGTGTAATGTAAGACAAAGACACTTGTTGATGAAGAAAATAATAAACAAGTTGAAAGATGAAGAGAATAACGCTAACCTATAAATAATATTAATTGTTTGGTTTATTGGAACTGCGCTTTGAACAGCATTTGATGGTTTGTCTTTGAAGGCAGCCTGCCTCCAGCCGTATGACTCTAGCCACTTGTTTCACAGAACTCAAAACTTTTCTACAAGAAAATCAATTTTCTACTTGTTTGCGACAGCTTGGATGTTACCTTCTAACTCACTAGTCACTTTTTATGTGTATTAAATAAGATGGCCGTGAGGCAAACGTATGGAGGTCTGTAGTGCTGAGCTGCAGTATTTTATACGCTGTATTACTGCCTTATCTACATGTAACGTAAAATAGACCGCACTGTTGCTTGTTACCTCGCCACCTTCAAAGCATTGCCATTATGCAATAAACGTATTCAACAAAATTATTCAATATGTAGATGAAAAAGATAAGGCTAATTGTTGGAATACTGTAACCTATTGAATGTTTAATTACAAGGCCTTACTATCAGCAACTTTATGGCAGGGTGGTCCAACGAGTCAGCAAGTAAAACTGTCAACTAAACTAATAAACCCTAATGAGTAGGGGTGAGGGGTAACGTGGGCCCCGCAGACATACAGACAGACAGCGTTGTACCTAATCCCAACACACCACGAAGAGTCATGCCAATATCTCAATTATTCCTTTGAAGACTGCTGAAGGCACACACAGTTTATGTGTATAGAGTATACAGTATCGTTTGTCCCAGTTTGCTGAGGAAAGATTAAACGCATTCTATATAGTCATGTGGTTTCTTTTAGACAGTCTAACCAATCAGCAGCACAGCGTACAAGTTGTGTAAACTATCAATTTGTTGTTGTTTACCCACACCATTCATGCCAGTGTGTAACGTTTTTTACATGCAAAATCTTTTTTCTGGTTTATTTTCATCTGACACATGCGAATATTTAGGGACGCTAGTATTTTTGGGCTTTGTGTCTATGGATATTCCCAGGTGGGGTGGGTTAGAAATTGTTCACAGACTGAATACGTTGAACTTGATATCTCCTCAAATCACTAATTCGTTGAGTGTAAATACGTAGGTAATTAAACAATGTGTGCATGAGCCAATTGTATCGTATTATGGGCTAAATAGAGGTGCCACAGACGTAGCCATAGTCTCTGCTCATACATGCACAAGAATTAGCGATAATCTACTGCTCATGAACACATCCTTATTAATGCTAATTTGTTCTCTCAGAGTTACAACCTTTGTAAAGTTCTCTGCCAGTCCAACATTCTTTTATTAACAAAACATAATGTCCTGTAGAAATCTAAAAACAAACATAAAAGTTGTTTGAAGTTTGAAAATTGTTGCGCTATCAGACTGACCATCATCACTCAAGTGCATTGTGTAGGGGTTTCTAGCGCCGGGCCATGTATTTGTTTTAATCATGCTGTACATTGTAAGAGCAGATAACAGCTTTGCTACCACCTGCTTGCTACCTGCATTGCTACCTATCTGTTTACCTGTCTCTTTTGTTTGCTTTACATGTGGATTCTCGTGACAATTTTCTTCAAATGGCAAATAATTTCTAACCATTGAAAAAACATTCTCCTTTCTTTGACAAGCACCAGGTTTGAACCTGTGAGCTAATGTTACAAGGCTGGATGCTCTATCCACTAGGCCATGCATATTCTCTAGGTGGTTGTCTTGAGGTAGCATGCTTAGATTTTTTATATACTTACTCATGGAAAAATTCAGTTTGATTCAGTTTTGTTCACAAGTTCCTTTTGGCCCATCAGACTACAAAGTTGGTTGTTGAGGAATGTGGGTAATAACTCACCTCTTTCTGCCAATAACGTCTGGTGACTAAACATTGCTTTTGATCACAAATTTGATACAAAACCTGCTGCATTAAAAATTCGCTATTGTTACAATTGAAATGTAGAGCAGGCGATGAGAAACTGCTCACCACACCTGTTTGGTATGGCTTATTTTTTAAATTTTGTGTTCAAAGTGACAATTTCATTGTATTGTTGCTCATTTCAGATCTAAAGCCTTTGTACCTGCTAAATCATGTAATACCTAACCGCTACAGCTTACCCAAAGGAGTCAGTATTGTGTACGATGAAGAACACAATCTACATGCCTACAAACTCTCAGAACATGCTGGAAACTTAAACTTTCCTGCTAGTGATATATTTAGTATTTGCTCATATTGGCCTGAGGAATATTCAGTTCTGGCCACTTTTAAACTATCTCCTAACTCTGACACGCCCACCTGGGAGAATGGTTATTTATTTAGCCTTATACCACAGTCTAGTGTGCATCTCAAACTGGGTATCAGTTTATCAAGAGAACAAATAACTATCATTTATAGCGATTATAAAATTCAACCCGGTAAAAAATCTATTAGCTTTGACAGGAAGTTATACGACGATGAATGGCATACAATTATTGTGACAGTCGCCGGTAACACGGTGGGTTTGAGGGTAGATTGCGGTAAAACCGAGAATAGAGCGTTTGAGAGAACATTTCCTGCTTATCTGGATACATCTGGTCACCACATCCATGTGGGGAACAGGAAAATACAACCTGGTCAGTTCCGGGTAAGTGGCTTTGTTAGTAATTATGAAGCCTTGTGAAATATGATTAGAATCCTCAGGTCAAGTATGTGCTTTGGTCAACTCAAGAAAATCTTAGTCACCTTTGAAGTTTTGACCAATTCTGTCTAACAACATGCGTTATAGTTTTGTTCATTCTTTTAATTCTCAAAATTTATACCACTTTCAACTAAAAAAACTTATGTTTTTTCACCTACCGACTTATTGCTAAAGTTTAAAAAATCATTCTGACTTGCACAAACTTGTTTTGCTGGCACAAAAAATTAATCATTATTTTTTAACGTGATAAAAAACACAGTAATTAGTGTGTTGTTATTTTCCATGTAGTTGGTGAAATTCTTGAGGAAATTACGCAGTATTTGAGTGAAATCATCAGTTTAAACGGTTTGAATCACCAATTACTTTGGTCCACGCTATATTTTTAGCTACTTTGAAAAAATATATAGTTTGGTATACATTACATAATTTTCCTTTTTTATCCTTGGATCAATCAATGACTTAAATTTAGTTGGGGTTCTTGAGAAATTTGGGTTTGTCTCCCCATGGTTACAGTTTTTATTGCTTGAGCAAATTACTTATTAACACCGAATAATACAGTTTGCTAAAAATAAAAAATTATTTAGAGTATTTAGAATTCCATTTTAGTTATAAAAAATGTCAGCAAAATCTGAAATATACTACTTTTAATCATTTTATGAAATTTCTTTGTCAAAATCAAATAGGATAGATGAAAAGTATAATTTGCTGGCGTTGATATGCAGGAGGTAAGACGTTCAGGAAAAGTAGCAATGACAGTTTCAATTGCACTTATAAAGGCACTAACCCTAGTGCTCTATTCAATTCTGAAGTCAAGTGCTCAAACGATCTCATCACTGACTCAGTTCCCTTTGATGGCTAAATTGTAACCAAAAGGCAGACATTAATCACAAAATGCTGGTTTGGACACGGTTTATGCTTGTGAGTGGTAGTTGCTTGTCGGTGGTCATAGAATGAACTCTCTACCACATCACCACTCTTTCATGTCTCTATTGCATAGAGTACACATTTATATGTATGTACTGGTACATTTGTAAATTTGTGCGTATACATTTATGTATACATTTATAAATAACTCTATACATCTTGTATACAGTTGTGCTATACACATGTTGGTCAACATGGTGTAGTGCATTATAATATTAGCGTTATGATAAAGACAACAGAAATATTTAGAAGCTGTTTGATTGTAAAATATCTTAATAATTTTTAGGATATCCCTTACTATGTTATATGATTATTTAATTGAACGTCCAGCAGTAGTTGTCAAAAGTACTGAAAGTTTATTAGTATGAATTTGAACCTGTTTTGGAGAAAAATTTGTTAACCGCTAAATAATAGCATTTTTACCTGCTGGACTATGTTCGGGCCATTTATGTTATGTCACTGAATCGTTTTCTTGCTATGAAGGAAATGTGATTAAAATGCGACAGATTTTCACTTTAAGATTACTTCAAAGTTTAATTGTTTTTATCATAACGCTGGTTTTTCACTTCTGCTGCATTGAATTATTATGGGCAAGTATGAACGTCTTTTTATTTGATTTGTGATGATTTCACAAATTCATCTGATGTATTCGCACATTTAAAAATATGCCGCCTGGCAACAACCGTTTTTACTTTAATGCCAATTGCGACCTTGCCAAAAATACTTCCATTTTCATAGAAATAAATTTGGTAAAATGTGTTTGCTGAAAAACGAAATGTTGGAAATGTCAATATTTTATTGCAGCCCCTTTCACCAATGCTCCCAGCGGGATTTGAACCCACACCCTACCACACACTGCGTCACTCACTAACCACCAGGCTAAAACTGCTTTGTTGGATATAATGCTCTAAACTTGCACATTTTTCCATCCATTTGCCAAACAATTAAATGCTTTGTTCTGACAATGCTTGTTTGAAACATTGATGACATTGTTCCGAGTTTTAGTTGATAGCACAAGTTTTATCTTTTCTGTATCAGATAATCAGCTGAGGATTTTTGTGAATTTTTTAGCACTGTTGGTTTCCGTTTACCATCAGATGTTACAATAAGTAATATCGCCTTGCTTCAAGTGTTTCACACGTAAATTTCAGATTTATAACTCAATAATAAGAAAATAAATCAGATTTATTGTTTATTCGGTAGAATGATTTGACTGCACAAGTGTTGACCACTTAACATTCCATGAAAACAAGTGAAATAATTCAGCGACACGTCGTCAGCCCTTAAGATTTTTCTGCCTCTATCTGATTTATTGCTACCGTGTCACATTTTTTAAATTTAAAAACTTAAAGTGTTGAATATTTGCCAGAAATAACTCAATGAAATAAGACAATAACGTTTTCCCCGCTTTTAAATTTACTTTCAATAAATTGCCGTATTTATGATTTTGTGAAATTTTGTTGTTGTCAGGGTTTGTTGAAGCAGCTGTTTGTTTTACCTGGTGCTGATGCCAGCCAGATGGCATGTCCTGCTGAAAAGCCAAGTTTACCAAGTATTTCAATGCAACCTGACGTACAGATGATGGAAGCAGGTAAACATAATGACTCATACAAGCGAGTGGTTGTTTAATCCTGTACTGTGATCAGGCAGCGGTCTCATTATTGCTTTTAATGTCATTTAATCTTCTCCTTATTTGGTATATTTGATTTATATAACCAGAATAATTTTTCAATCAGATTTGCACTAAAAATACACAACGGCAACGGCAATATTATTACACAGTGTGTCATGTTTGCGTGCTGTAGACGATCCCCAAGTACCTTACACCACTGCTTATGATGCTGAGTGCAACTGGAAGGAAACAGGAAAGTTGTGGTATGACATATATAGTCAAGAACTTAAAGTGTGTCAAACGGGAACTTGGCAGCTAGCCATGATGCCGCAGCAAGGTAATTAATAGAGTTATATAACTTGATGCGCGTAGAAAAACATAACACAATAAGAGTGGTAAAGGGAAATAGAAAAAAAAAAGCGGGGTGAAGAAGTGGGTTGAAGAAGCGATTCAAGGGGTGGATGACAATTTCAAATATAAAGGGTGGATGCAGAACATTTTGCAGGGGTGGATATAGGGAATAAAAAATGTTTGTTGAAAATGAAAATGGTTAAAGATGAAAGTTAGAAATTAAAGATTGAAACAAGGAGTGGATACAGTGAGTCGATGGCAGGGGTTGATAGAACAAACAAACGACAATGCATATAACACATATAAACATTTGTAGATAAAAGTCACCCGGGGCAATCCATTCCAAAGTTGGACTATTTCACAGAACATGAGAAAATAGTCGCCCCGGCTCCAGCTATAGATATTCATATATTTACCATAACAGAGGAAGGACAGTTTGTAGTGATGGCTAACTACAACGACAAGGGTGCTAGGTATCCTATTACTTACTGCGTTATATAATATATATATCTATGTACTAACACATTTGAGATCTCACTGATGTATTCGATTGTAGAAAGCAGAAATCTATGATATATAAATGGGTGAATGAGACACTCCACCCTTATCAGAACTTAACTGTCTACGAACCGTCATCTTTCACTTCATTTAGTGCGGGACGACATGTGAGTTTGTTATTGTTGCATGTTGTAGTTGATTGTATCCATTCACAATATCACCTCATGTTTGACACATGTTATCTACATTTCCACATTCCTCTGTACTACTTTGTCTCTCCATAGTTCTATCTGGCAGTGGCTAACATGAGAAGAAGCTCTGCTCGCTCGCCCTCCGAGTATGTCACTGTATATAAATGGCACAATCGGAAAAAGAAATTCAAACCGCACCAAGAGCTACCCAGCGCACAACCGCGGGACGTAGAGCACTTTGAGATTGATGGTGATCACTACTTGGCTGTAGCCAATCACAGAGCAGCAAACAAAAATGAAGGTAAACACCACCTATTGATTGAAAAATGCTCAAGAACACAAGAGTTGTCTTTTCTCTGCAAGGCAAAAATTGACCGTGCAGACAATTCCAAATTACAAGATTTGTAATTCACCTTAAAATAACAGGCTGTCAGTAAAATAGAAAAAGCAACTTCAAATACTTATTTTTGGTAAATTAAAGTTCTAGTCGATCACTGCACTGAATTATAAAGCTTTTCTTATTAACATAAACTCTTTTTCTTACTTTTGATACAGTCAATAAACGACAACAAAAATTGATTTATAAATTGCTAATAATTATTTTTTAAGATGCTCAGCATCAGCAGGTTTAGAGTTCAAAAAAATTCACCGATAAATTAAAGATTATTTTTTCAGTGAAAGTTTGTGGCGTTATAAAAATTGTTTTGCATGAAACAAACAAGCACGGCTGATCATACTTTTGGTTTTTCTCTTTTACCAAACCTAAACTATTTGCTCACTGGTTACTAATTAGACCACCACAACAATCTATTTACCTCAAATATGTGTTGAGCCTTAGAAGAAGATGTTGACTCATTGCTGTCCTTGGAGAGAGGATGTTTAAGCTATTTCATATTGCAATTTTTTTTTAAACTGTTTCATCAAAGTACTAATTTGTGGTCAATCATACATCCTGGTAAATTTCCACCACTAGTGATTATTTCAATTCTGCATCCGTAAGCTAACCTGATGGCAAAAGCTGGTGAAGCTTACAGCTCACCATCTACCCTCACTCAATTGCTGTTATGTTTTACTTACAGGTGCCGATATTGACTATAACAGTAGATCATTCATCTGGAAGTTCGACAGAAAAAATAAAACATTTGCCGAATTCCAAAAGATTAGTACAACAGGAGCTTGGGATTGGACATATTTTTCAGCTCGCAGCCAATCAGGAGAGTTGTTTCATTTCTTGGTGGTTGCTAATACAATCGACAATAACAGAAATGTTAAGCTTGAGTCAAAAATTTATTACTGGAACAAACAAGGTGAAGGAAAAATAGGAAACTTTAATGAATACTACCTTCCATTTCAAGTGAGTAGGAATTATTTTATGTTATAAAGGACTGTCGGAGCACTTTGTGAATAAACTTTTGACATTGTAGGGAAGCATAGAAATACTCATTCTCACATATACTTACGTTTTAACTTCCTTTCAATCTTTGAGGGCCATTTTTACACTTAGGTACCTTCAGTTTTACTCAGTTTTTTTTTAAACTGCCGAATGGCAAATCATATCCGTACCCCTGAATAAGGCCTGCTTGAGTATCTCTTTCATACTATGTGAACTGGAAACTTATATAAAATCAGGAGGGCCTAGTCTGGGATTTGAACCTTTGACCTTACACTGTGCAGGTTAACACTCTAACCACACGCCCATCCAGAACCTACCAACTTACGTGGACCTGGTATACATACAATGCTTAGTCTTGTGTTTCAGACAAGTGGTGCCACAGACTTTGAGTACTTTGAGATGAACGGTGAGTTGTACCTGGCTGTTGCCAACAGCGTCAGCACACTACAAAGTAACGACACTATAGCACGCCATTCCGCTATTTCTACTATATACAAAGGAAATATTGATAGAAGAGAATTTGAACCTTTTCAAGAAATTCCCACATTCGGGTAAATAGAAAAATTTATTTTACAAATATATTTCATTGCTGTACACGCTCTTGTCACCCACTTGTCGACAGAAAGCAATTAGTTTGCCTAATAGCATTGATTTTTCGTTTGTCTATAGAATCATAGACTGGGAGTATTTCACAGTGGGAACTGATAGCTACCTCATAGCCTCCAACCAACTGCCTGGTCATTCACAGCAACTGAAGCTAAATCCAGCTCAAAGAGACACAATTATATATCGCTGGAAAGGCGCTGAAAAGTTTGTGCCCGAGCACAGAATTCAGACGCCACCAACAGCCGACTGGGAAGTATTAAAAGACGGAGATAATACATATCTTATTTATGCTAATGGGGCAGGTCGTAGCACAGCAATATACAAAGCCAAGTTGAGGTGATGCAATATATCAGCTTGTCTTCCAAACTCTATACTCAACAATTTTTTACCCTCTCAAGTTATGTTTATATAATTGTTATTTTTATTTACACCATTGTTGTTGTTGTATATTTATTTAATAGTAAATAAAATAGAAATTTGAGCAATGCATATAAACCGATCAATCGTGGTATGCGTACAGGTAAACAGTGTCATAAATTGAGCAGGTGATAATACTTATGCACCAAAGACCTCAGGTTATACACAATATATACACTACTACCACTGCATTCACTAAACATATATCACATTGGATTTGGCTCTTAACTGCTGAAATCGTCTTTTACTCCTCGGCACTGCATATCGCAGCTTTTTGTGGGTTTCTCGTTTTTGCAATTCTGCTACAAATGGTTTTGCAGCATATGTGAGCTCATTTATGGTAGCTAGAGTGCTTCTCTTAGCCCATCTTTCAAATGCCATTGTAGCTTGCTCACTCTCACTTTTCTCCATGTTGCTTCCTGTTCTCTTTACACCTGTGATATAAAAAAGAAAAACATTGATTATAAAACTTTAGAATTCCTAAGGAGTTGTGTTCTAAATGGATAGGCAACTTCAAATAGCAGTGAAAAATGTTCACTCGTATTCTGTATGAAATATTTTGAGCTTTTCATATTCTTTTATACACAATCAATTGTTTATTTTTAAACTACAACTCCAATATGAAATGTAAGTGTTGTATGGTGATCATTCCTGTATGAAACTCATTCACCAAAAGTATGCCATTTCCCAAAATGCTGACAAAAATACCAAAGCAACGACAGGTTATACGCTTGTTACGAACAAGTGTAGCTGGTGGATAGCTATCCTCGTAGGCTTTCTAATTTTTGGCTCAAAAAAGTTTCATTTGATACAGGAAGTGAGTGAGTACCTTTAATGTCTTCAGCTCTCTGCTCTGATGTTCGCTGAGGCATGAACGGAAGTTTGTTATACACAGCTGGCCAGTTGGCGCCAACTTTAGCTGAGATCTCCCAGATTGCCGCCTGCATGGCTTCTGCATAATCATATTGACATACGGAATTACAAGAAACGTACAAATCTAAACCTCATCCCTGTTACATCTAAGACCTCGCTAATCATATCATCCTGCCTTCAAAACAATTTTATTATCCCATCCTTATCAACTAAACTTTTTATCGTGACATCCCTATCAATGAAAAACCTTTACCATCTCATCCCTGTTACTATCTCATTCCTAGCGTAGCAGTTTAATAGCTTTTCAATCCTATCAATACAAAAAAATTTACCATCTCATCTCTACCAATGAAAACTTTTTACCATTTCATTCCCATCAATAAAAAAATTTCACCGTTTCATCTCTAACCATTTCAACTTTATTTTCTTTACAGATTAGCTCACTAAAAGCCTCAAGTTTGTATATTTGGCAACAAGTAACTGTCTCTTAGCCAGTGACACGTGGATGTATAATACCATAAAATGGATATTCTTACAAACTATGGGTGCATGAGTGATAGTGGCTCTACTGATTATGTAATTAGCTACAAAACCAAACTGTGACTTTATCTACGATATTTGTGTTATATTATAACATTGATTTCTATCATTGCATTGCTTGTTTTTAACTTAAACAACTGCCTACTTCACTATTCATCCAGCTATGAAATATACAGTATTCTATTCTGTGTTATCGTTTGTTATTGTCAATGAACGGCAGGGGGTTATGGATACATTACATCTATACAGCCGAATACAGTCACCGCATTTACTCAATGTGTTATTGTTGCATTGTACCACACGACAGTTACGTAGTTTTGTCTCGCAGAGATTTGTTTACCGCATTCTGTCTGTGTGTCTGTGCCGTACAGAGTGCTGACTAGCCCTGATGTTATGTCGTAGGTAGAACAAGCTTGCTGCTTTTTGTTTGCTCTTGGTAAATGTTTGATAAGTAATAAATGTCTGGCTGTTTACTTAAATAAAAAATGAGTCCAACTATTCCAACGCAAATAATAATAAACAATACTAAAGTGTGTCGGCTGTTTTTGATCAGAATAGGATGAAAGGAAAGAAATATACGTGTAGTAACAATAGTATTTGCATCAACATAGCTTTGTAGAATGATAATACTTGGAGAGAATGAGAGGGAGAGAGGGAACAAAAGGGAGAGAGAGAGGGAGAGAGGGAGAAAGGGAGAGAGGGAGAGAGAGAGAGAGAAAGGGAGAAAGGGAGGGAGGGAACGAGAGGGAGAAAGGGAGAGAGGGAGGGAGAGAGGGAGAGAGGGAGGGAGAGGGGGAGAGGGAGGGAGAGAGGAGAGGGGGAGAGGGAGAGAGGGAATGAGACGGAGAGAGGGAGAGAGAAAGTGAAGAAGCAGCATTAAAAACACGAAGAAAAACACAACATACACAGAGTAGTGAGGGGTAGAGGTGGCGAGTGAGGAAAGGCTAAATCAAAATAAATGCTTTGCGATGAGAGGCAAGGGAAGGAAGGCTTGCCTGAAAGTAAATAGAAGTAAAATGAAAATACAAATAGTGGAGCTGTTGTAGCTGTAAACTCAAATCCAAACCTTTGTAGTCGATGTTGACCATTTGAAACTCAATTTTTCGGAGTGTTTCCGGAGCTTGTTTCAGACTTTTTATCTTCTGCAACACTTTAATCTTGTAACTCAAGGTTGCTGATGCCCTTTTCTGCGACTTCAGAGCTATCGTCTGCTCAGCAACATGTTCCGCTGTTTTATCGCAGCTTCTTCGTTTTTTAGTCTTTTCAACCTAGATTTCGACAAAATTCAGACTCAATTATACTCAGCAAATCAAAAAGCAGATGCAAAGGAAGCTTTGTGTAGCACTGTATATGTGTTAATGGGCTCCTCACCTCAAGCAAATGTGACTCTTTGGTGGCAGCAACAATTTTCATTTTAACCGCAGACAACTTTTCTAGCAAATCATCCTCTTTGGTTTGTTGCTGCTCTAGCTGACTTTTTAATTTATCACAAGTTGGCACAAGGCCAGAATAACTTTGTGCAACCTGGAAATAAAATGTTAGCAGATGAGAACTTTCAGATTATTAGAGATAGACAAAGATTTCAATAGCTACCAAGACGCCACACATTTTCTACTTGCCTGGCGCTTGCCCGATTTTCTTTGTAGATCAGTCAGATCTCGTTTGGTCATTCTCCGGTCCTCTTGAACATCCGACACCGCTCGAGCAAGCTGTCTCTGCTGTTCTCCTAGTTTCTCCAAGTCATTATTACATTTAGAAAGAGTCATTTCTACTTTGCGTAACTTTCCTGACACAGTCGGTAGCCGAGCTTTAACTTCAAATTTCAACGATGACACAGACATTCTGTCATTTCCAGATCGACTGCATCGTTGCTTCAAAAACGAAATTTCTTTATCTAAAGTTTTTTCATACTGTTCGTCTGCTATCACCCACTTTTTGAGGTGGGTGGTTGCCATATGCAATGATGTCACTACATTTTCAATATGATGCAAAACACGAGAGTACGATTCCAGGTACACTACTATTGGTTGAATATCTCGTAGCTCATCACTGCTCGCCTGAACAACTTCTAAATTGCTTCGAATCTCTCTTAAGCAGTTTGTCTTTATGTTTTCGTATTTCTCGACAGCTTCAAAACTGTAACCTTCTGCCTCGCTGCCAAATGTCACGCAGAATGAGTCAGCGTAGTTGTAGACCTCATCCAGTCTTTGTTGTACTTGTGACTTCATTTCCTTGTAGGCGCTATTTCTCGCGCAAACCACTGATAGAGCTTTAAAGTCTGATCGTTTTGCGATCTGCGGTTCCGATCGAAATTTGCGCATTATCACTGTATCCATGTGCTCACAGTTTATAAGATCATTTTTGTAACCGATTCTGGCTAGAAGCTGTTTAACAAATTCTTGATAAATCCCGTGAAAGTCATCGTCTGCGTTGTACAGGTATCGCTGCTCAAACTCGTTGATAAGGCAGAGTGCTCGATCCAATGTGATGAGAATTCTGTTACGTAATGCCTGCATAGAGGCAGCAGGTTTGTTAACATAGCTCCAGGTAGAAGCGGTGCTGACTGCTGACCCAGCACTAGCCAGTCTGCCGCTGTTGCCAACAGCTGTACCAAGTTTGCGACCATACTTGACATCTAACACGACTTGAGTCGAGTTTTGTCCATCAAAACTAACAACAGAAAGCTTGCGAGTTCTTGTAGGTTGTATTTTCTCTGCTGACATAATTTAGACAGCGTTTCTTTCTATAAAGTGCGAGCACATCCAAAAACAGCACCAATAAATACTTAGACAAAAGGTGACACAACAAGGCACATACCTGGTACAACCGCGGTTTGTACCGTCTACTTTGATCAAGTCCAGTGTCGAGTGAGCCGTGACAGGTATACAAAGGAAATGAGGAGTTAAATGAATAAAGTAAAAGATTTAAGCTAGCATGAGTAATTCGTGACGCCCCACATACATTTTATAATGCGTATAAAAGATTTTTAATTCAGCAATCAATGCCGTTGTTTGCTATTCTAATCTGATACATTATGTTATATATAGAGCAACATCGGAGACCTTAGACAGGCCTTAGCAACAGTCACCGATCCACTTAAACACAGCAGCAGTGTGACAAGCTGCATTGGCTAGCTTTATCAAAATCCGTAAAATGGCATTTGAATATTAAATATTGATAAACGAGGTGCCACAGCTGGTAGGCTTCTAGCTCACAACTCTTTCCACGCCTAAACGCTTTCTTGACATCTTACTACAAAATCTTTTTTTCACTTGACTTCTAGTCATAATATTATGCATTAATAATACATCTACGCTGTTTCTTTGATGTCTTCGATGTCACAGTTACCTACCGTTTTAGCTGTTCAGTGATTTTTTACCAGGTGATAAAATTTGAACAACATGAAAACATTGCAATTAAAATGCACGAATGTCAAAAAGATTAGGTTGCATGGAATTGCAGAGCGATATATTAGACACAAGGAGCAAGAGCTGCTGTAGCCCAGTGGTTAGAAAATAGGTTTGTAGTGATTTGATGCTAAAGATTTAGGGATAATATTCCAAGCAGGTCACGATTTCTATAACTTTGATATTCTAGCCATTAGTGTTGCTAAACTACAGTATAGCATGTCACCTTCTACTAACAACAATATAGCATGTCACCTTCTACTAACAACAATATAGCATGTCACCTTCTACTAACAACAATATAGCATGTCACCTTCTACTAACAACAATATAGCATGTCACCTTCTACTAACAACAATATAGCATGTCACCTTCTACTAACAACAATATAGCATGTCACCTTCTACTAACTACAATATAGCATGTCACCTTCTACTAACTACAATATAGCATGTCACCTTCTACTAACTACACACAACAAATAGTGACCATTGCGGCACATTTACACTAGTTTGTCTCTCTTCTGGTAGGTGTTAGAAATTAAAACTAGGTGCTCATGAATAACTTGCCACTACACATCAATATCAACGACTAACACACCATTATTATTATAATCTTCTACCATTGCAATTCCACTCAAAAATTTATTTTGTTTTGTGCCAGATAAAGCCTTAGTGCATGCTTCCCCTACTAAAACTCATTCATCACAATAAAATGAACAAACCTTGAAACAAACCCATAGTCTTTTTCATGTAATGAGAAGACAACTCCTATGCTCTATCAGACGAGAGCTAATGATGGAAAGTTGATACAAGAAACAGCTGATATATATTTTAATGCTAAATAATTGTTTATATAAAATATTTACAGTACGTATTTATTACATCAAATTACCCATTTTTACACCTTGTCGACTGCTTCCAAAAAAACTGTACTGTCTACTTCCCCGTCGGGCCTTCTTTCTCCTGTACTGATCTATCTTCCGTTGAAGTTTGCTTTTTTGATCAATCGCAGAAGTTTGTATGGGCTCAATGACATTCTCAGAAAACTTATTCTCAACATTTCCGCAAGGAAAATAATTAGCGACAACAACAGTTTTAACAAAACCTCTCGCATCGCTTGGTTCGTATTCAGCGTATGCAATTCCGAACATTCTTGTTTTCCTCCAGATAATTTGTGTAAACTGAGCTGTAATAGAAATATAGCAACCGTCAAGTTCTTTCGTATGAGCACTATTTTATATGCACAAGTACTTTGGTATTTGTGCTCCGATTATCTGATAGCATAGTTGATATCTCACCGCAATCTGGATTGAAACCTCCAGTAGTGTAGTCATAGTCTCTAGATTCCTCGTACCACATGGAGGTCACTTCCTCTCCGCTAGGTCTGCGATATTCATCGTGCCATACGATAGCTTCGGCCAAGTTCTCTCCACAAAATCCGCTAAACACAAATAGAAATGCTGGACCACTACAGATGACCCCTTTTTTATCTAAAACATTGAAAGTATATTAAAATTTAACTCACTCTGAATGACGCCTTTCTTCTTTCTCGCTATGCTCGAAGATCTCATTATCAGCGAGGTATCTAGCCTGAGAATACGCCATCTTGCAGAGTCTCATGTTTAGTGCTATGGGCGGAGAACCGTGCCTTTGTCTCAGCCGATTATGGGCATGCATTGCTCCCCATGCAAATGTACTCCATTGATCTCTTCGGGTGCTCTGTGACATTCGATAAAATCTTGTGGCACAACAGCATTTTTCGCAATCATTTCTGTATATTGTATCGAAACCATCCAATGCGTACATAGACTCTAGCGCACCCATAACATAAAAATAATCTTTTGTTGGTACGTGAAACCATTTTACGTAGTAACAATTAACTATGTTGCTATGAGAAGACAATATAATGAGAATGAAATGCTTCCAATGCTAAAATAAAGGAAGTTTTTATTTTAACAGATAAACAATGCATTAAAGCTTAATCGGTCCTCTTCAGAATAGAAGTTCTTTGGGTAACAGTCAGATTTTTTGGCTGGTTTAACAGACTATGATCGGTGTGGATTGGTTATGGTTCGTACTTGCAATGTGGAACTACTTCTAAATCGATGATAAAGTGTTTGGAGATGAGTTAAGAGTATTTGACCCTTCAATATATCACCTTATCAGGACTAACCAACATGTGACCAGTCTAACTAAACACCTATGTAGAGATACTCTTGCACTCAGATAAGCATGATCTGAGCATGTGATTCAGTCATTACCGTAGGAAAGTTCAACGATCTGTCGCACGTCTTCTTTGGCAGTCCATTTACGGTCTAGCCAACCAACAATATACACGACGGATAGATGGCTACTCCATCAACGAGAAGGCATTCCAGTATTTCAACAATACCAGTTCCAGATGGACCAGAGAACAACTATTTGTATAAAATAATAACTCTAGGAAACGCTGGTGTGGGCAAGTCGACTCTGATGGCAAGCTATTGTAAAGGAACTCATCAAAGTGATCTGAGCCAACAGATGAGCGTAGACAGCAAAATAGTATCCAGGGGGGAAAGGGTTGTACAAATCTCACTGTGGGACACCGCAGGTAAGTTTATTCCATCTGCTTGCCAAAACACGCGGAGAGAAATTTAATTTTATAACCAAAAAGAAATTATTTAGGAACATAATTTATGTATTTTGTAAGATAGATTTTTTATTGTTACAAGAACTGATAATTTTGATGACAGGGCAAGAACGATATGACAGCATCACATCGAATTATTATCGTGGAGCTAGGGGATGCCTCTTGTGTTTTGATATCACAAACGAACAATCCTACTCAGATCTGATTACATGGTAAGACTGCAATATCATTTTTTTTATTATCTTGCTAGAAAGCCAATATTTGTTGTTAACAAACATTCAGGTTCATTTTGTCATGATGTATCTCTATTTCTGGTAGGCACAACCAGTTGAAGAACTTTTGCGATCCGCTGCCGGCAACTGTTCTGGTTGGTACGAAGGGAGATCTAAGGCAATCGCGTAAAACCTCATCACCGCTGACATCTACAACAGACTGCCTTTTGGCAGCAAGAAATCTCGGTGTGCCATACAAAGAAGTTAGCTGTTACAAACAGGAAATGGTAGAGGAAGTTTTTGAATGTGTGATAGACATGATTGAACAAGAGGGAAGCATCAGTAGCGATTTAAATAACAACACATTAATTAAAGGAACGGATGAGAAACACTCGCAAAGAGGTGTGTGCAAAAACCTCTGCTGAGGCAGACCACGGAATACCAACCAGTGAATTACGCAAGCAGCCGACTGAATTGTTTGACGGAAAAATCAACTATGCATAAACCTACGGAGTTAGCAACATCATGCGACACAAAAGGTGTTTGGCCAATATTTTTATTGTTTCTGAGAGAAATAAAAAACTACTGCATTTGTTATAGTGTATGTATAGAGAAATATTCACACACAGACCCCAAGCTAGATTGACATATACACAGGAGAATCATTGGCAATGTTTAAATACCCAATAGTGGACAATAGCAGATTTTACCACGTTTGATATGATGAAATGGAGTTTTATTACAAATAACATGTACAATAAAAAACTTGAACATAAATCAAATACTGTCAGCAAATAAACCAAAACACAACAAAATCAACAGCATCATAAAAAATATTATGATGCTACAACTCAGTCTAGCCTTAGGGTCTAGCTGTATGGAAGGTACAAAAAAATTGGCAGGAAGAGATACAACACTGTCCAACTGTAAGAAATGTCAGACTTGATGCCAGCACATTCATTTTTTCTTATTCGCCTCGTAACACATTCTCTTCAGCATATCCACAATAGCCTTAGGTTGTACATTTAGCTTGAGCAGACTCAGTATTATCCTAAAACAACAACAACTTACGATAATCCAAGTTGGTGAGGGGGGTATGTGTGCAACCGACATGAAAAACTTACTTGAACACTTTGGGGTCTATAGTGACAGAGGCTAGTGTTGTGAGCTCATACAACTCTGTCTCCTCAACATTGAAGGGAAGTCTGGACGTCAATGTGTAGGAGCTGGTTTGAGAGGGCATGTTGCCAATCTCTGGTCTTCACCACTACAGTAAATACCATACAATAAATTTAATAGAACTATAACATTTGCTTTTAACAATCAAATTTATTAGAATTTATTGCTCAGCTGAGGTACAGTTTTGTTCTAAGAAATAATACAATTTGCTGTAGTTCATTTCTGGCACACTTTTCATAAACGGAACAATATCTTTAGGTCTGCTAAGTGTCTCATAAGAGCGATATTAAAAAGAAATAATAACCAGCCAACCTCAACGCATTTCAACTTTTTATTTTGAGTAATTTATATAGCTCTTGTTCCATATTTTTGCTGGGTAAGTAAGTAGATTGCTAGCAACTCTTTTTGCGTCACTCTGCAGTATTTAGTTTTGGTTCATTATTAGCTAATTATCTCTATTATATCATTCCACTTACGTATTGAGAGCTGAATATGTGTCAAATTATGAGAGAAACATTTATTGAGTTTGAAAGTAAGTGATATTTAATAAATTTAGCCTTCATAATTCAATATTGCAGCTCTAAATAACTTGGTCGGGCACTTGAATGACAGATTCACAACACATGTATATATATATATATATAAACATATATATATATATGCATGTTACATGAATATGAAATTCTAGTGTTACATAATGCGGTATAAGATGATCCAATTAATTCATATCCATTTTAAAGATTTATTTTTATTCATCGGAGCAACTAGGTAAATCTGCGATCAACACCCCACGTTATGTTGATATCATTGTGTTATTCATGTAAGACTTTCTTATTTAATTTTCAGTTTTTGTAATATTATAAAACCTGTTACGATAGTTACAAGATTAGTGATTAATTGTGAAGAAATCGTTTGCCAGTTGAAGTCACAGTGAATCCTAGGGTTGCGCACTGACAGAATTATAGACAGTCTATAATTGGTGGGTAAACTATAATGGCTATACAACAGGCTTGTATTGCCATGTTATCATTTGTTTCCCCTTTATCTAGACATTTGATGACGAAGGATTACATTACTACTAGTCAGACCCAACCCAAAGCCCAGGCTTTGCTCTAACCAACAGCAGATAACAGCAAGGCTGAGCCAATGGTTAAACATAGCAACTATCAGACAAAGAGTAGTGATAAACTATATATAATCGCCATAGCTATCACAATAAATAATAAAACTTAACAAAACCATGCCTCTTTTCGTATGATACACAAAACAGTAAGAAAATCATTAAAAGGTTATATATAACTATTACTACTGTAACCACGAGAAGGCAGAAAGTCACATTACTAATATTCTAGGAGCACGTGACTGTCATTTCACTAGCAGGTATATTTCTATTAGCAGTCTTATATACAGGCTAGTAAAAGTAGGCCTCAATAGTACTGGTATCTGTTTCTTTCTGTAGAATATAGAGCCCCTAAAACCCAACAGGAGAAAGTATTCACAACTAAATATATAAAATTTAAATACAGACTACGGCAGTATAAAGTTGCTCATGGCCGTTGACATAAAGCTAGTATCAAAACGATAAGTAACTATGATTAGTAATTTTATAATAAATTTTCTGTCACTCCTATTACTTTAGCAGTGATTTCAGGATCCAATATAGCAAGTAATCAAGCAATGCCGCATGATTGCCAGAGGTTTGGAACATGACAAGAAGTACTTTGTTTAGTTTTTCCTGTGTTCTTTGTACTCTTTAATACTGCAAATGATATAAAATACAATATCGCCAATATACTTGTAAATCTTTCCAACATGGTTTACAAAAACATATTTCCTATCATTGTCCAGACTCAAAATTTTGCAAACCTAAGTAGATGGACTCAAAGGTTTAGAGCCCATCACTTAAGTAGGAGCCAAGATAACAGTATTTACACCTTTTACTTTTAGGTTGTTAGCCCGAATCGAAGGTTACCAAGGTTAAACATACTAGAAAATTGTGTGATTAACATTTAGGACAGGGGTCTAATGGTAAGGACGGCGGCTATATGCAGAGCCAGGTGTTCGTAACCCACCAGAGAATAACTTTTATATTTTAACAATTCCTCTCCTTGATGTTTGCTGTAACATCAGCCAATGCTAGACCATAGTTTTGAAATACGATAATTTTTAGCTAACGTTTTAAAGGTTATTTTTAAGTGTGAAATTTGCATATAGTACATATACGCTTTGTGTGTTTTAGCAAAATGAAGAATGGTCGCCGACTGAATTGATACTACATACTTCACTTTTGTACTCTAAAATGGTCTAATACGCCATAAGATTAATCTTACGTAAAGCTTTGTTGTGTGTGGTTTCTAGCACACGTAAAAACTTTTCAAGTTTTGATGACAATGAATTGTGTGGAATCAGCTCGTTTAAAATCAGCACTGGTTTAAACACCTAGATACTTGGTAGCATTCACTCTACTCAAAACCTCACTACTCAAACTTATCCTTATTATACCCAATGCTATGCTCATCATGATACTTCCAACAAACGTGCCACAAATTTTATGACGTATTTATAACACATTCTGAACTCATCTGCCTGATCTTGTAGGTTATCCAAATCCTGCAGAAATCGCGTTACCCTATCTAGCCGTTCTAGGGTGTTAACAGTGAGGCAGCACTGGCAAAGATCTGCTCTCCAAGTTTAGATTTTCACTATGTCACTAAAGATACTTAGGACAGAGCCTAGCACTGACCATAGGGACAACAATAATTTATGCTATGACGTGCAACTCACTGACCTAGCTAACACATAATCTACACCCGATTTCCGAATATCGTTTTATATGTGATAATGACATGCTCGCCCGCTAATGTAATGAAAATGACTTACAGGAAGTGGGTGGCATTTGCGTGTTACCTTGTTGTAATTGATTTACGTATCACAGTATATATATAGTTATTGATAGGGGTACCAGTGATGCAGGATTGGGAATTGCTGATAGCTAAACTAGGGATTAAATTGCTTTAGCTAATGCTGTTACAAACTAGGGAATAGGGCTTTCCGCTGGTGTCCATGTCAAGTTATTTCGAACCAGGGGATACCATCATTTCCGCTGATGAACCGCTGATAAAATTTTCAAGTTTTTGATAACTTTGCATATAATCCTATAACAATGAAGACTTATATACACACAAACCAAATGTTTTATTACACAGCAAACAACATGAAAAATTGGCTAAAACCATATAAACTTTTAATTGCAGGTAAATAATGGCAGAGCAGATTGGGTAAACAGTAGTCTATATATCCATTTCTTAGGTGTGATGCAGCCAGCATCAATAATGCTTCAAAGTTATATGCAATACATACGCCTCTATGATATAATAAACTGATCAAACAGCCAAAAGCAACCCTTCCAAGATGACTAACATTTTTGCACGCTCGAGTGATTTGGGCCATATTATGTTGGCAGATAAATCAGCGGTTTGCTTCAGGATTACTAGTACTTTAGCGATTAGGCTATTCTCTGAATGTCTAATCAAACTAGGGATATGCTACAATCGTTGATGCATGACTAGAGAGTAGCACCAGCGATTAATGTTTACAAACCGATTATACAACCGCTATTTCCAACCCTGCAGTGATGTAACTGATGGGTAATGAGTATTTACCAACTAACACTATCTATCTGCGGACCACAGGTGGACAAAGATTGCTTGGTTCCTCTTAAAATCTGACTGGAAATCATACATCATCTCAATTTTATGGTGGCTCATAACGTTAGACGGTTTCGTTTTTAAAGCGCATGAACAGATTTGAAATAGTCCAGAAGGTTTGCAAAGCGTCTTTTACATTGAAAATAATTGGGTAATTGTAGTAAAATAGCCCAAGAAACTATGTTTAAAAACGGGCTTGTTGGTTATAATAAATTGATCGTCGGCCTCAGCAGTTGCGGGATTCATGCTATAAAACTGTATTTCCTGACAATCGTAAATTCTGCAAACCGTATAGTTGTCTTGCAAATAATTCAGACGGCTTAGAAATGATTAAGATGATTTAGAAAATTACAAACCATACGGACGCTTCAAAAAAAGTATGAACTATTTACAAGCCATATGAACTGTTTTGAAATAGTCTGAACTGTTTTAAAATAGTCTAAACTATTTTGAAATAGTTGGAAAAGTTTGCAAAGCACCCCCAAAGCACATGGCTTTCAAACCAAAAGCGATCGTCATCATTTTATTTATAGCCTCTATACAACTTTATCAACAGAGACGTAGAAGACATAGAGCAAATTGATTAAATGTATGAAACTGTTGTTGAATATAATCTCTAAATTTAATTTCTACATTTTATAATAATTAGGTTGTATTTATTATTTAAATTAATTTGAAACAAATAATATTTAATAAATAAAAAAAATTATCTATTTATTTAAAGAAAATTCCACTGTTCGGTGTTTAGGAAAAACATTATCAATCATAAATGGACTGTAGATCTATGATCAATAGAGCAAACCAGCAAATCGGCTCAGATTTTCAAAGCCCACGAACGATTTCACCAAGCGTTCAGAAGTTTTGCAAAAATTCAGACTATTTCAAATTGCTTCAAATGGTTTGGAAAGCGTTCAGACGTTTTAAAATGCAAAACACAAAACGTTCCGAGCCACCATACCATTTCTTTATCGATAATTTAAATGATACCTTATCAACTGATTCAGTAAAGCCCAAACGGGGCAATTTCAAAACATCTCCCACTGTTAACTTGCACCAAAACTTTCCCATTGTTGTAATGAGCTGAGTGGTACATGAGATTTTTTTCTAAAACCATGTTCCCTATTGCATCGTTAGCAACTAAACTTTCATGTTGGGTAATATTGTATGCTCAATTTTTTTTGCACACAACAGACAGGAGAGGCTATGTAAGTTGAACATGTTTTTTTTTACTCCTTTCCCTTAAAACAAGATATGCTAGCTCTCGCTTCTCTAAAGCTTCACCAGATGTTACAGATTATTAGAAGAATTATGCTCAGAAGGTCTGAAACTCTGCATGCATGCCAGGAGTGTAGTAGTTTATCAAGTGTCACTTGGCTTAGCAAAATGTGCAATTATTGCTTGAAACTGCTCCATTTGTAAGTTCTGTTGCTCTTGCATTGCTGATAATATTCCTGCTACATTGTCCTTTCATGCTGACTATAGATGTAGGTGATATGAGTGTTACGAACACAAAACAAATCCCAGTTCTGAGATCGGTCTGTTATGTATATAATTAAACAAAGCAGCATGTAGGACTTACAAAGATCCAAGTCAAATGAAGTGATATGAGTCATACAGCAAAAAGCAAACAAATTAATATGAAACAAATTGTTACTGCTATTTAGCGAAATGCCAATTGCTATGGTTGCTCCAAGATAATTTTTGTTGTCTGTCCAGGCAATGCATGCATTACCGAGTTAAAACCCAAATTTAGGACTTTCAAGTCTCAAATTCATTGCTAGGACGTTCTTTTTTTTATCTCATTAATAACTTTTACCTATTCATTTTTTCTTGATTTTACATTATTGTTATTACATTTATTTTAATTCTTATTATTCAATTACTTATAATCATTATTATTATTATATATTTATCAACTTTTATTTTTACTTATTGATTCAACTTTTATTCATATATTTAATGTTATTATTATTCATTTATTTATACTATTCTTTACTTGTAACCATTAGTTTATATATATTGGAAATTATTCAATTATCATTTATTAGGTATGCTTATTAATAAAAAAATGTATATTATATCAATTAATAAATAATAACTCTACTTTTCATTATTACTGCTACTACTACTATGATGCAGTAGTAATAATAATAAAAAATCAATAAAAAAGAAAAATTATGGTCATTTATTATTAATTAATGTATATTATTATAATTAATAGTAGTAGTAGTCGTCATTACCAAATTATGATAACAACGATGATACCACAACAATAATAATCAGAGCTGTGTCCAAATCACCGTGATTCAATATTTGGTGGCACATATATTTGAAAATGACTTATTTCAAATATTTGATACAACTGGTGATTTGATTTGGTTACTTTCAGTCACTATTTGATTCGCCTCTTTCCAGAAGATTTGATCAAGTATTTGCAAAAATATAATAAATCATCAAAAAAACCAGTGATGATGTTTGCAGCTTGCAATTGACCTGAGATTGGCATAATTTATAGTATTCAATTGTAGTAAATAAATAAAAGCAGCGAAAAGAAACTACCTATTTATTAGCCTATAGTAATCAAAGGTCATGGAAAACTATGCTGCTTTTTCTGTTATGTATACGTTTTCATCAACAGAAGTCAAATTATCAGTTGACTACCTTTTTTTCTGACTTGAATGTGGTGAGCTGAGAGTGTTTATGGATGGCGATCGACCAGGGTATTTACTTATCTGTAGTGAGTAATGCATTAGTTGATGATGTACTATAATGATAAATGCTTTGTTACATATGCGAACTAATGCTCAGTGTTTGCTATCATTTTTTATCAACTATCTAGCGTATCACCGGTACTATTTAGCAATAGGCTACCACAATGACAGTTTTTTGGCAATGAAGGAAGCTTAGAAAAGTATGACCTATGGTGATTGATTGTTTTGCCTACTGGGTGTACATTTTATCTATTGCATGGAACTGGCTAATTCATTTGGCTAGTCTAAGCATTGGTTTGGAACTGAAATGATAATATATATCGATCAGCATACCAATAAATGAGTTCCACTGGAAAGTGTACGCAGGAACATGCAAGTTTGCGAAAGTAATCAAGTTGGAATATTGTTTTCTGGGGATCAGCTAACCACACATTTTGATCTAAATTTTGGTCGATTGGTTCAGGCAGTCTATTAAAAGCTGAAAATCTTTTTTATTTCTAATAGCTTCAGCAATGATTTGAAAAAATTGCTGCAACAAATGACGCTCCAACTATTTGATTTGATTGTTAACAACGCATGACTTGACAATTTGAATTTGAATTCTTTTACTCACTTGTAACACATTGATTAGAATGAAAATTCAAATGATTTGATTCATGAAAATCGTGATTTGTCACAGCTTTGATAATAATAAATAATAATTAAGTAATAAATAATACTTTTATTTTTACAAATAAATAATAATAATAATTGTAAGTCTATATGCTGACGATACACTCTTGTATCAGCCTGTTGACACAAAAGAGGACGCTATTAGATTTCAGAGCAACATAGATGCAATACACAAATGGTCTGTGGATTGGAAGATGCCATTCAATGAGAAGAAATGTAAAGTCATAGCCTTTGGGGATCAGAATATAAGACCATCATACAAGCTTGGAGAAACTATGATGGAATGGACTGACACAACAACATATCTCGGAGAGGTGATGCGATCAAACCTCAAGTTTGACCAACATATGATGCTCAAGAGAGAAAAAACCTCCAAAACTCTGGGAGCAATCAAGCACATACTGCATGAAGCCGCCAAAGAAGGTCGGTTACTGTCCTACACTAGCCTGTGTTGCCCAATGCTGGAATATGCGGACACAGTGTGGGACCCATCCCTGACCAAAGACAGTGACTCTCTGGAGATGATACAGCACAGGGCTGTCAGATTCTTATCCAGATTGAGAGGACGTGAGAGTGTAACTGAGGAGTGCTCTCAACTTGGTCTTCTACCTCTTAAACAAAGACGCAAAAATCACAGAGTTGCTCTCCTGATGATAATTCTGCAGGACGAAAAACGACATTTGTCACTCTCTATAGAATATGATGAAATAACCAAAGATCGCCAAAATGTGACAATGACCACTAGATCTGCTACCCGTGGTGAACTGACGTCTGTCTATGCAAACCCACAAGTCTACCATGGTAGTTTTCTACCGCGAACCATTAGAGACACAAAAGTGAACACACATTAACCAACAGAACACAGCATTTATCTGAAAGCAAGATACTGTCGTCCAACCCCCTGAAAAGGAGGACTATTATCGTAACACCATTATTATTATTATCGACCAATTAACAGCGAATTGCTGTAACCCGTTCTCTGTAGTCAAAACAAATTGCACACTGTTAGCCAAATGAGGCACTCCTCTACTATACATTTATTTAGTGCTACTGACTGAGTGTTCGAAGCCTTCAAAGGTATTCAAAGATATAATTATTAATAATAATAATTAATTAATATATTTAATATATATATATATATAATATTATATATTAAATTTATTATTATTATTATGATAATTATAATAATAATTAATAATCATATTATTATTAATTAAATATTATTAATTATTATAATTATCATAATAATAAATAATAATTATAATAATCAATAATAATAATAACAAACAAAAAATCATTAATTTAATTATTAAATTAATCAATTAATAATAATAATATAAATAATAAATATTTACAGTACAATAATAATAATAATTGTAATAAATAATAATAATTGAATAATTTATTTAATTAATTTAATTTGCTGCTTTTTAAATTTTTAGAAGCTTGTTTGTTGCAATTACGGCATCAGTCACTCTAATAAACTTTTTAAACAAATACATCCAATTGGTATGAGCTAGTTGATGTAATTAAGAATGTTAATCTATGAAGTGATTGTTACTATAATGATGATGCTATGTTGAATCACGTGTATCATTAGTTTTTGGTTTTTGCTTTAGATCGTCGAGACAACTACATCCGGTTTGCATGTGCTTCACAAAACGGTTAAATTTAAAACGCTCCAAAATACTGTCAAACTTGCCAATCATTCAGTTCCGATGGGTTAGAACACGAGCCCGCATTACGATTTTCAAGTTTAGACACTTTAATTTGAGGTCGAAGTCTGCAATTGTTATTTTGCAAATAGACCGTTTGTTTTCCAGATTTGCGGTGTTTCAATTAAGATTACTACATGGTCATAGCTCTAGAAAGCTGGTGTTCTGTCACTTGTCAACCATAATACGTGCTGAAGTTAATGTTGATTGCAGTTTATGAGTGCAGTGGTACTCTGTCAAAATATAATAATTAATTATTATTAATTAATTAATTAATGGCGGATGCAAAGCCGCCAAAGGCAGAGTTTAAAGGCTGGGTGTATAAATGGACGAACTACATTAAAGGTTATCAAAAGCGGTGGTTTGTTCTTCAGAATGGCATGCTTTCATACTACAGGTAAGTAAATTGCACGAATCATCTGGTCAATAATTATAATAACATATAAATAAATAATTTTAATATCTACTACTTTGTTGTATTATTAATTATTATTATTATATTATAATAATTTATTATTATTTATTATTAATTAATAATAATAATAAATAATAGTAATTTATAAATAATAATTATTATTATTTGTTGTTTGATGGTGATCATGGTGATAGTGTGCCATGAATGATGATGATCATCATCATCACCATCATCATCATCATCATCATCATCACCATCATCATCTTTCTCTTCTGGTTGTTGTCGATGATTATTGTAGAATAGTTTAGTTTACTTACTTACTCGAAGGCATGAAAATCATGAAAGTAGAAATACTAAATTCAAATTACCATCGATTGTGATGATGAT
This sequence comes from Cryptosula pallasiana, assembly GCA_945261195.1. Taxonomy (NCBI): domain Eukaryota; kingdom Metazoa; phylum Bryozoa; class Gymnolaemata; order Cheilostomatida; family Cryptosulidae; genus Cryptosula; species Cryptosula pallasiana. Next base: position 9,662,457 of record OX183133.1, on the reverse strand, counting down.
GATGCAAATTACTATTAGTTTGCGAGAAAAAGAGCTGATTATTAAGATGATCTTGTTTTGATATTAACAATCAATCATCATTATTATAATTTTTATATACGCTAGTAATAATATTATTATTATTGAAATTGTTATTTAGGCTATCATCATTTCAGGTGTGCAAAACTTTTGACAGTGGTTTTCATTTATTTTACTTTGATTTCATTGTCTAAATGGTTTTCAAATAATAATAATGATAATAATGTTACAGAGTTATCATAACATGATATCTGATTTATAGAAATCAAACAGAGATGGGCCATACGTGCCGAGGAACAATAAATTTGATGAATGCCATCGTGCACACTGAAGACTCGTGCTGCTTTGTTATCTCTAACGGAGGTAGCCACACATTTCATTTGAAAGCTAGCTCTGAGGTGGATAGACAGAAATGGGTGACTGCACTTGAACTAGCTAAAGCGACTGCTATCAGAGATATGGAAGGTGAGATAATAGTGTGAAAGTTGGTAAAGTTGAAGTTGTTTACCTTTTGAATGAGACTTTTAATTATTTTAACTTGGCATTGAATTTCTCATTTTGCAGATGATGAAGGAGAAGAAGAAGATGGAGAGATGGCAGAAAAGTCATTTGATCCAGCAGAGATAGACAACACAATTAAAGTACTGACTACCAAAATAGAGGACTTGACTACATGCAATAATCTAATAGTCAACCATGGTACACAGCTACAGAGATCATTGTCTGAGATGGACCATCTGCAGTCGTCTACAGACCTTAGCTCTAAGATGAAAGCAATCAATGAAAGAGCCACGTTATTTAGAATCACCACCAATGCTATGATAAATGTAAGTGGATCAGCTTGTACTAGTTGAGTGTGGTTCTGCTGTTGTTACTGTAGCTGTTGTGCCTGTGTGTAGGTACTGTAGCTGTTGTGTATGTGTGTAGGTACTGTAGCTGTTGTGCCTGTGTGTAGGTACTGTAGCTGTTGTGTCTGTGTGTAGGTACTGTAGCTGTTGTGTCTGTGTGTAGGTACTGTAGCTGTTGTGCATGTGTGTAGGTACTGTAGCTGTTGTGCCTGTGTGTAGGTACTGTAGCTGTTGTGCCTGTGTGTAGGTACTGTAGCTCTTGTGCATGTGTGTAGGTACTGTAGCTGTTGTGCCTGTGTGTAGGTACTGTAGCTGTTGTGTCTGTGTGTAGGTACTGTAGCTGTTGTGCCTGTGTGTAGGTACTGTAGCTGTTGTGTCTGTGTGTATTTATTGCTGTGAGGACATCTGTTGTATGTAGGTACTACAGTTGCTGGGGTATCTCTAGCAGAAATAGCACAGGACTTTCCGCGCCAAGTTTACTGAAATGCTATTGAGTGCAAAGTCTATCATTTAGTAAAACAGTGATAAACTGATAGATGTTGTTGGCACTATATATTGTGTACTGTGTGTTGCTATCTATATCTGTTCATGATGTTCTTATCTCCTCTAGCAGTGATGTGTTACTCACTTGTGGTCAGAGCCTTTATTGATCTAGCAGTGCATACTTTGGTTATATTTTAGTTCTAGGCATTTTTGTGCATAGTGTATAACATGTTGGGTAGGTTTTATATATTTCCTTTCAACTGATTTGTAATTTTGTTCAACTGTTTCTAGTATTGTATTGCTGTAGTTATCTTTTTAAATATCAGTTTGAAGATTCGACAAACCTTTTTCTATCGGTACCAAACCAGTTTTCTACCAACTTGCAGCTCAGAATCTTTGACGTTGTTTACAGGCTAGCAAGGAATATCTTGACATGGTAGTGGCTCAAGGTCGTCGCTGGCAAAACACACTCAAACGTGAACACGACGAGCGTATAGCCCTGCAGTCTATGGTCGAGCACTTGGCTAAACAGCATAGCACTCTGGAGCACCAGGCCAGGTCGTTTGTCAATGCACCAGAGACTGTTTCTTCTCCTCCTTTGGTCAAAGGCCATTCCGGTGTGTACCTTTTTATTTATAGTTGTGTCTCCTAGTTGCTTACAGGTTATAGCTAAAGTGTCCTACCTTTTATGTTAATTTATGTGTGATTTGTTGTCAAGCTATTGACAATCCATTGATCAAATTAATCTATTCTACATACTCAAAAATATTCACTCCAAGACTTTACTTCGAGAGTTTTCTCTCTTGAAAAGTACTTGAGTTATTTGATTTAGAGAAAACCTACTTGAACTTTTAAAAGCAGAACTATCTCACCATATTTCTGGAAGGTTTAATGCATTTTAGATTATTTTCCTTGCATGAAAGCATTACCATTGTTTGAAAAATGTAATCCAATGATAAGTGTGTACATTAGCAGATTCGCCAACTCTTAGTTATCTTTTTTGCCTCACAATTTAAGAATTAATTTACAATTACCTGCAGGTAGACCTGTGTCATCTTGTTTCTTAGACGTTTATAATCCGCAGGTAGTTTGTTTGCTAATGAATTGAAGCATTTGCGACCTGCCGTGGAATTGAATAATTACGTAATTATTGAATGTGTTCATAATAAATGCTATAAATTTTAATTTATGAACAAGAACATCTTCAGCCTCACACATGCTAGCCCTCCATTTTACTTTCATTGACCTTTTCTGTACATGATGCTTATGCAACATCTCCGTCTCTATGGCTATTGTGTCCAACATGGGTAAAACATTTTGATTATTCTCATACGATGAATTCATTACAACGTCTTTTATTCAAAATGTGGTTTCAAATTTTTTTGCCATCATAAATATAAAGTTGTAAAATGTAGCTTGCTGGGGCGATTTGAAGCTTAACTATAAGGCCTGTTATATATTTAACGATGTTTATTACAATTACAAAATATTTATTGCTATTATTAGAGGTTATACAATATATAATAAAATGTTGACCCTGTCATTTAGTCATTGCTGGCTACAGAATAACATTGCTGTATTAACATTCTAGAACTGTCTTTCATTCAAAAGATCCCAATTATCGTTGTATTGAATTCTCGCTGGTTTGTAGCCCTTTAAAAGGGAGCACAACTCTGAAAAAAATAGTGTAAATGATAGTGTAAAAATATAGTGTCTAATATTGGAGTTATTTGGTCAAATGAAGATGAGAACTGTTATGATGCCTCTCAGCTCATACAGTTATTTGTGCTCTTGGACTAGATCTATTAATAGAGTGGCATCAATAGAGCTGTCACAGCACCAAGTGCATATGTTGTAGTTGTGAGCAGCGACGACGAGGACGAGTTTGAAGACGCTGTAGAGGACCACACTGAACAGTTTACTGTGGTGATGCCTACTACTGGCAGTGGGCACAGGAAGGGTCACATGTAAGTCTATTCTTTTCCCTCAATGTCCAATCGGCTGTTGCGATTGCATTGTGCCTTCTGTCCGCTGTCCTACCGTCAAAACCCCATACCTCTAGAGGGATTGTCTTTTTTTAGAGTCAAATAATGCTGAATGGTCATAACCAAAATGCTAAAAACTAATCTTAAACTAGCGCTTAATCACTTTTTCTTTGAAATTTTTATTTATTTACATTCTACTATGTGTGATATTTTTTAGTCTAAGAGCTTATAATTCAGATTTGAAACTTATTGTTGTTGGTTTGAAACCATGACACCAAAAAAGCGAGACTGTGATTTTTTCATCAGAAATAAATTGTAAATTATGGTAATTTAATTCTGTTGATGTTATTTGATTTCAAAATAATTTGTTCAACTCCAATATTGCTTTAGTTTGAGATATTTAAAACTATAGAATGCACTTTTAGTCGGAGGTTTCATCTAGAGGTGGGGGATTTCGTCTGACCCCATTAGCTGTCAGTAAATTGAGAGTTTTTTTCTACAGCATTGAATTTGGAGTTGCCTATCTTTCCACAACAAGCTGAGCTGTTGGAGTTAGTGTTTAATCTATGCTTCTGCTTCTACTCTGTGTCATTGGGAGAAAATTGTTTATCAGAATTATTCACATTCCGTGAATAATCTGCAGCTTATGAAGGATTATTTGCCTGGATCAGTTGCATCAATGAGTGATTTATGTCACAGCCTTTCTATCAAGTCTATCAATCTATCTAGTTTTAGCTTGTTTCCATGTGCAACAAAACTCGTTCTGTGCAGATTTCAGCGCCTAACTGTAAGATTTGTGAAAAAGTGGCACAAGTTTTATCGCTATTTTACTAAGCATGTAGGCAAGTAACCAGCTTAGTCCTTCAGCATTGGTTGCCTACATATCAGTCTGCACTGATATGTAGGTAACCTTCAGCATTGGTTGCCTACATATCAGTCTGCACTGATATGTAGGCAACCAATGCTGAAGGTTACCTACATATCAGTCTGCACTGCTATGCAGGTAACCTTCAGCATTGGTTACCTACATATCAGTCTGCACTGCTATGTAGGTAACCTTCAGCATTGGTTATCTACATATCAGTCTGCACTGCTATGCAGGTAACCTTCAGCATTGGTTACCTGCATATCAGTCTGCACTGATATCCTTAGAAACAAAAACTAACAATACTGAGTGTGTGCACTGATTGTGGCCAGTAAGTAGGGCAGTGCGTATACCTCACCGGTAGACAATCACTATGTTCCCATGGTTCGAATTCGTTCAGGTTGAACTCATAAATCGTCCATTCGGGTCATGGGAGTTGTGACTCGTACGATGTGGTTCCAGTTCGTTCGTGTTAGCTGAATGTGGTTCCTCAAACCGTATTTGTTCGTATTCATTCGAGTTGAGCATTCATTATGCTCGGTTTACACTAGTACGCTATGAAACACGGTAAAAAATCGTAACAGCTACGATCCTGTACTGGTCCGCACCAAAGTGCCTGTTTAGACGATCGTTTGTCTAGCGTATTAGTTCCGTATCAGTATGAAAACACCTTCGACCCCGTTTCAGTTTTGAGGCGATGCTAACCGGTATTGGTGCGAACTTATCTGAACAGCTGGCGTTTTCGCTGCGAAATTCCGTGTTTACATTTGTGTTCGCACTTGTGTAAACGTGGCCTTAGAATCATGAGAATCGTTCGTGTTGGTGAATGCGAATTGCTTGGACTGCTCTTTTGTGGAGTAGGCATTAAACTGGCGTTTTTTCTGTGAATCAGTGTTTGTTTATTTTATTTTTACAATAATGACCCCTTCCAAGTTTAACAACAGCTTCATTAATTGTAAATTATTTACTATTTTTTTGGGAAACTGACAAAGTTCAGAGAATCATAGCTCTGTTTGATAAATGGGCAAACTAGATTAATATAATAATAATAAACAGTTATTATTTTTTTATTATAACAATTTATTATTATTAGCAATTAATTATCATTCCTTAGAGTTATCGTATTATAAGTAGTATTAATTGCTGTTTTTATTGTTACTCATCTACTTACTATTACTATTAGCAAGTGCTGTAAACATTCCACAAGTCTGACTCGTAATATTTTGGTGATACGAGCATCCATGGTTGTTTACTCTCACTAACGATGAAATAATTATTGCGCTCGCTACTCACCGTAAAGGGGGGACAACTCCTGCATATTTGAATTATCATTGGAACGGTTAGCAGTGCCAACCCAAATGAATGTTAACCAACTCGAATGAACGTCCAATCCGAACGAATTTGGACATTTCGGACAATGGTAATATGGTGGATGTAATACAACGAGTGTACATGGCAAAGTCAGATAGTAGTGTACTATTGTTGGCTGCCTGTCATGTCACGCCTCTACATTTATCCTAAGGTTGGCTTAACCTTACCTCTTATTGTATTGAGTGCTGAAACAATGTGTAATCACTCAGCTTTCTTGTACAATGCAATGTACAGGCATTGTATCACACAGTTGCAAGCCTAGGATTGCTAGCTGCTAGATATGGTATGTTGATATTCAAAATACCTTCTGGAATTGGAAATAACCATATTATATGAATGATTCCATATTAACCCTTGGCCGAGCGTTTTAAAGACCCGGTTACAATTGATCTATTTTAACATGTGAGAGTTGTCTTCTACTATCTATATCACAAGACAATCCCAGGGTATGGTAATACATAATTAATTTCTGGACCTTTGTCTCTTGAGAACTGATTGTTTGAAGTTTCTTTTTTTGCATAGTATAGCTAAATATAGATAGTAGTGTAATTTAAGTGTTAATGACCTGATTCTAGAAAATAAAATGTTTAGAATTATAATAATTGTTGGCTCTAACCAAGTGCTGTTCAATTAGGATAGCACAAAATGGTAAGATACAACTGCACTTGGACACTTACGCAAGAACAATCCTAGTTTGTAGCTCAGAAATACTTAGACAATAATACAGCTCATTGTTCAATGCACCAGATGACCGAGTTGCTTGTGGAATGCTGCTCTTTTGGGGTTAGACCCTGCTAGTTTCGCTGTTAGAGGTGTATGTGGTTAAACCTCACTCATAAACAAGAAGTAGCTTGAATGTTCAGCCCCTCATCATATTCAGTTTTAAAATTTCTGTTGCTGCATAGAGGAAGGAGGTTTGGTGAAATGGTCTGATAACTTGCGCACTGTTGATATGATTTTGGCTGACACTGCATGTAGTCTTCATGTCACAGCTGTCTGTAGTCTGAGTTGATTGTGCGTAGCCGTAGTAAGGTATACTTGGGAGATAATAATATTTTGAGAAAGTTTTGGGGAGTTTTTTATTCTGATTTATTAGAATTATAGTTTTCATCCTTAATTATAGATAACCTGTGACCTGTTTTGTAAAACTGACACGCCCTCAATTTTTGTGTTCATTTCCATCTGTTACTCGTGAATGGTTGTTCGTTTTTGTTGTGTCAGCTACCAGAGTTCTGGTTGAGTTGTTGTATTGAACTTCTTTTCTTGTCTGATGTTCAGGCGATCACCCAGCGGAGTCAGTGGAGATAGTTTGCAAGCCTTTGACCGGCAAGGTAGTGATTCGAGTGACAGTGGCGATGAAGGGCCAACAGCGATGGTCATTTATTCTAAAAAGGTGAGTCCTCATTAATTACCATCAAATGTAAGAAAATATTACACAAATATTAAGCGATTTTCAGCGAGTGTAACTTTTGTTCAATTGTTGTAGCTGGCTCGTAGTGACACCCAAACTTCTTCCCCTGGGCCAAGGCCAAACTCAGCTAGTCGAGTATTCTCCGCAAAAAACGGAGAGGTTGTAAAGAAGAGGCGGAAAACAATCCCAGAAAAACCCAATTATAGTCTAAATTTGTGGAGCATAATGAAGAATTGTGTAGGACGGGACCTGACAAAGATTCCCATGCCTGTACGTACATATGACACTTACCGTTGACAGACACTTACCTATGTTACCTGAACAGACCAGGTATGCAAAGCACCCATCTGACCAGCTGCTATCTACCTACTTGCTTTTACTTACAGATCAACTTCAATGAACCCCTCTCATTCCTGCAACGACTGACAGAAGAGTTTGAGTATTCAGAATGCTTGGACAATGCCGCCAAATGTGACCAATGGGAGCAGATGTGCTATCTGGCAGCATTTACGATCTCTGCCTACTCCACAACCACCACCAGAACTGGTAAACCTTTCAATCCATTGCTGGGTGAGACCTTTGAATGTGACAGGCAGATGGACCTGGGATGGAGATCTCTCACCGAGCAGGTTGTTCATATTTGCATTATATTATAATATTTATCATTGATCGCTCACAAGAGTTGAGGTTGTAGCAGGCCTCTGGTTATTCAGGAAGTCACTAAACCATTCTCCTGCACCTACTGTCTTGTCTCATATGTTTTTATTAGAGCCGATAATGTGTCTTGCAGACTCAGTGGAATATTAAATGACAAAAAAATAATTAGTTTTCTTCCAATCAAGTTAGTTTTCAGCAGATAGCCGTGAAAACAAAGTTTTCTGAAGTTTTTTCATCTCAGATTAAAACAATCTACAAGGGGAGAGATTTTCAGCAACTGTTAATTGTCTAACATGAGTTATGTAATGAGTTATGTAATGAGTTATGTAATGAGTTATGTAATGAGTTATGTAATGAGTTATGTAATGAGTTATGTAATGAGTTATGTATGCTGTCAATTTCTAGTCAAGTGAATTGGGTCAGAATGAAACTACTAGCGGATGTAATTTTAATATTCAATTTAGATCGATTTATCTCCTGAGCAGCTATTTTAAATTTGATATAATAAATAGTATATGTACAATAACTTACATTATACAACATACATTAGATAACATTGGTGAGCTGTTGATAGGTGAGTCACCACCCTCCCACGTGTGCGATGCACGCAACTGGACTAAGTGGTTGGTCACTGGAGCAAGAGTTTACAATGTCCAGCAAGTTTAGAGGGAAATATCTACAGATACTTCCGTTGGGTGAGTCTACTACATATAACATGTACATTATTTTATATATTATGTGTGTTGTTATCATCCATCTGTTACTGCCTGCTGTGAGAGTGTCTGATGCTTGCCAATTGGTGCTGCAGGAATTGCTCATTGTAAGTTTGAGAAGAGCGGTAACCACTACACATGGAGGAAGGTGACTACTACAGTACACAATATTATAGTGGGCAAGTGGTGGGTAGACAACCACGGCGAGATGGACATAGTTAACCATAAAACTGGTGACAAATGTCACCTAAAGTTCTCTGCATACAGTTACTTCTCAAGGGATGTCCCAAGGAAGGTTGGTTATAGTCCCACCCTTACTGAATGGCTGAGCCTGCGGTACTATGTGGGCTATGGCTCTTATGTATTCTGTCTGTATAGGTAACAGGTGTGGTGACAGACAAGTCAGGTGCTGCCAGGTGGGTGGTGAGGGGCACGTGGGATGAGTACATGGAAGGAGCCAAGGTGCTCAGCACCTCTCAACAGGGTAGCAAACCGATCTTTGAGACCGGAGAGTACAAGACTCTGTGGAAGAGACGTTACCCTCCGTGAGTTGTTACATTGTTATGTAATGTCGTGTGATGTAATACAACATGGAGCACTTCCATGTATTGTTATGTAATATCCTGTTATGTAATACAACACGGAGCACTTCCATGTATTGTTATGTAATGCCTGTTTAGGTCATACTTGGAGAAGTGCTACAACCTCACTCTACTTGGTGTGGAGATGAATGAATTAGAGGATGGTGTAGCACCCACTGATTCACGTCTCAGACCCGATCAGCGTTTGATGGAGATTACTCAATGGGACGCTGCCAATAAGGAGAAGCAGAGGCTGGAAGAGAAACAGCGAGCAGCTCGTCGGTTGCGCGAGAGAGAGGCTGAAACCGCTACCGCTGAAGGTTAGTTTTATCTTATGCATACACTAACAGTAATATTCATCGCCTTTTAACAGTTCTATCGTATGACCACTCATCTCCTGCTCTTTTCTCTCCGACTTTCTCCTTTTCTGGCAGACAGTGTTTTCAGGAGATTCAACTGGTGATGTTAAAGTATAATGCCTGGTATTGTGAATTCTATTGTACGATATGCTACTAAACCCGTAAAACTTTTAAATGCAATGTAAAATGTAATATATACTTGTGAATCACTCACTAGCTCAAATATAGACAGAATCGGTTGTAAAATCTTTCATCAACACAAGTTATAAAAAGAATTGATAGAATAATGTAAGGTGAAATGCTTGGTCAACTGCTAGTCACTGCAGTAGTAAATCTTATATACATGATGAAAGGGAAATAGTAGCTGTCATAGTGTGGTTTGGCAGGTCTACAAATCTACTAAGAATAGTATTACAGCTGCATCTTACACCATGGTTTAGTATGTTGGTAAGAGTTGGCAGCGTTATGGAAGGCAAAAAACAGCAGGCAGCTAATTAATCAGTAGACGATGAATTGTAAGTTGCAAAACTTGAAGCAAAAGTTTAGAAAAATAAACAGCTCCTATCAACAAAAAGCATGGATAGGATGCTAGAGTGTTACCATTGTTTACATTGAGGTAAACCTGTCACTTGTCACTAACTATTTACTAATTAGACTACTAGAGGAAAGGTGACCAGGGATAAGACTGTACTGATGGTTTGTAATGAATTTGCGTGTTTGTAGGACATCTCATATTTTTCTCTCTCTATTCTCTGTCCCCCCCCCCATCTTCTCCTTCTACTCTACCCTCTCCTGACTCTCACTCCCTTGCAAGATTTCTCACATTCATTGTGCAATGTGGTTTTTTAGGGAAAAACTTCCCGGAGTATCAGCCTTCTTGGTTTAAGAAAGCAAAAGACCCTATTACTGGCAATCTAATCCATCTTTACACCAATGAGTATTGGCAGTGCAAGGACAATGGAGACTTTGGCCGGTGTCCAGATATATTCTGATGAAAATATTTTTATCGCAGCTAACTTATTTATCTGTCTCCGATTGATATGCGTATACGATAGAGAAGGTGCATTTAGCTTCACTCGATCCATTTTCTATTGTGGTGCTACCATTGCCTTCTTTTTTATCCTTTAAATTGTAAACATGATTGTGGTTCCCACTAACTAATACAGTATTTACTTTGCATAGGCGCAGGGTAAAGGTTATAATACATAAAAACGCATCAATATTTTACACGTTGTCTGTGCATGTGCCGTTTATTTGATGTAATTGAAATCTTTCTACATTCTCTGCTTCATATATAATATTGTGCTGGAGGATGCTCTCACTCCTCTAGTTATAAACTAATAACTGTCAGCTACTCAAGGGTTGCTCATTTTATTGTTTCATTTATCAATTAGGTCAAGTTGTGGGCTTTCATCTATCATATGATATAGCAATCGTCATGTAACATGTTATTCTTCCCTTCAAGTTAATAAAATTTACAGAAGTTGGGATGATTACTAGTCATAAGTTGCATAATCAATAACAGCAAGTTGTTATCGACACAACATAGTAACATAATGCAGCTTTCAGATGAAACAAACTGCTTTCCTGTCTTACCCATTCAACAAAAGTTGTATATAAAATATTATATCAATGCATTGCAGTCACATTAAACCTTTTTTGATGATTAACAAACAAAAAGCAACGACAAATAGCGTGAACAGCTGTTGGTAAAAACTTTTGCTGCTTTCTGGGTGATTGTTTTTCATATTTTAAGATAACTGGATGTTACAGACAAGTTGTCGGAGCAGTCGGTAATGATATACAAACAGGTGAGCACAATGTTGACACTCACTGACTGCATGAGAAATAACGCATAAACCAGCCAAAAAAAATGAAAGGAAAAGGTGGTGAACAGTGTTCAGAATGGTGAATTGCAACAGCAATGAAGATCACAATGCAATTACAACAGCAATGATCATCATTGGTCATTACATGCGGTGGGAATCGTACTTGGTGATTGGGCTGTGTATAGCTGGAGCCTGGAGGATCCTGCAAACCCATAACGTGTAAGGAAAACACCGCTCGAAATTTTTTGCACCATGAATGGAGAATTTGCTGAAAAAGCTTGGTTGGGTTAGTAGTATGCGTGGTTTGAAGATAGGACCAAATATTACCTCGAGTTCGAGTCAAATAGTATCCCTTCTGCGTTGCCAACCATAGAATTGTAGCTATGTTATTGTTTGACCAATCCAGTAGCTCGTTTAACAATTGTTTTATCCAATTATATTGCGATAGCTTGTTATGCATTGTACAACTAGCCAATAAAGTCTGTTGTTGGACAGGACTTAAAACTCGCTAATGACAAAACTTGACTCCGCATAATTGAACTTCAATTAACTTTATGTGTGTCTAAAAATAAAACGCAAAAGAAAAACAAAGAACGCTCATTAACGTCAGTTGCATGCATTATCTGTAATAAATTACATCCCCTACATATTACGATAACCAAGTTTGCGATAATATTGTCAGCAGCCAATTGGTTGATTACCCGTCTTTATTACTAATAATAATAATATTATTAATAATTTATAATAATAATTATTTATTATTATAATAGGGAGGTAGTAGTAGTAAGTAAGTCGATTCAAACCAACCCTTGCTGTTGTTGTCAATTGTTGCTGTTGATTATTATTATTTTCTTTAAAGTAAATTATTTTAAAGTATGCAGTTTTAAATTAAATTTCAACAACAACAAGACGAGGGCATACTCACTGTGGTAGAATTACTAAGCTTCATCTACAACAAGGAACATGCGCTCTAGATACAATTGCTCTATGAAAGCACGTGAGCACAAAGAAACACTCATGTGACTTAGCCACTATTCTAGGCAGCGTATTTATTCTATGCATACTCATATTTATCACATTACGCAATTGACATTCATTAACTAGCCACTGAGGCTAGCTATTATGTAACTTTTTATTTATAAGCCAGCTGAAGCTGCTTGTCAAATAGAGCAGGACAAGAGCTCAGCTAGGCAAGTACACAATACAAACCTATTCTCTCTCTTCAACACAAAGCCTTATTCATTCGCCTACAAGAACAACTACATTACTACACTGTCGTACGACTAAGGAGTGCCGGCTTGTAAAAGCCCTATACTCTCTCTAGTCTCCTACCCAGCTAGTCCGACTATGCTGGGCAGGCAGTGGTAGGGACTGACAGTCAGTCGTGGCTGTAGCAGTGGTCGTACACAGTAACTACAAGTAACCTGGGGTCGTGTACAGGTGTATGCTACCAGTCGTTGCCAACCGACTATAAAATCCTGTACATTGGTGGCAGCAGTGGGATCTGAGCGAATCCCGACAGACGACCCGCAGGAATCAAAAGACCGATCAACATGACGTCCCGACGTGCCATGAGTATGGATAGAGATCCAACAGGACGCATGTTTGGAGCCCTTACCGACGTTCTTGAAAAGATGAGTGAGAACTCTCGAAGAGAACACTTCAAGACGCCAGAGTTTGATGGGACAGGAGACGTCCAATATTTCATCCGACAATTCCAGGAGGTATCAGAAGCGAACCAGTGGGAGCCGGCAGCGGCAGTCATCCACCTCCGACAAGCACTGAAAGGAAAGGCACAGCCGTACGGGCGAGGCGAGACATTGTGGGCGATAACTGACTCACTGAAAGCAAGCTTTGGGCTGTCGCGCCGAGAGGCACGAGCCAAGCTGTCGGGCTACCACAAGGAAGCAAAACACTCTCTCCGAGAGCACGCTATGGCCATTGAGACAATGGTCGAGGCCGCCTACAACGACGCTACACGCGCCCAAAAGGAGGAACACGCGTTGGAAAGTTTCCAGAATACTCTGGGACACGTTCCTCTCCAACGACACCTCCTGGCGATGCAGCCCCGTTCAGTCGAGGATGCCGTACGTGCTGGACAGGAGTTCCTTCAAGTGCAACCGACATACGCTCCTACCCCTAAGATCCGACCAATAGAGTCGGAGGAAGAAGAAGGATGCCAGCAGGTCCAGGCATCAACAGTGCAACCCCTGTTGGAGATGGCAAAGGTACTAGGTGAGCTGACACAGCAGGTAGCCGCATTGAACGCAGCTCAAGCAGGAGCCACCAATGACCGACCTCCTGTCAGCCGACCCCCTGTCAGCCGACCTCCTGTCGACCGACCTCCTGTCAACCGACCTCCTGTCAACCGACCTCCTCCCAAACAGCCACCCAGGTGCTGGGGATGTCGACAACTGGGCCATACCCAAAGGGAGTGTAGACAGAACCCCTGGTATAGCAACCAGGGAAACGCTATCGGCCCGCAGCAGTAGAACAACCTACTGGCTGCAGACGGGCACACGGGAAGTATAGGGAACCAAATAGGGCGATCAAGACGAGCCCTCAGGGTTGGCAGAAGGCACGGCGGCCAGCTTACCCACATCCACCAACCACACCCGTAGCGCTCCACACTCACAACCGCTTCTCCTACCTAGAAGGCACCACAGAGGAACTCACAGACAGCGAAGACGACTGTCCACCAGAGGTGTTCCAGCGACACAAGCCAAAGCCAAGAAAAGTCAGACCCACGCCGGCATCACGGTCGTACTACCCACAGCACGACGCTACAGCCGACACCCCCGGACTGGCTACTCCACTGGCCTCTTGTGTGAAACAAATGGAACGTCCCTTCAAGTCGAGTTACTATCTGCCTGGAAAGGTAGAGGGCAAAGCGGTCACGTATCTTGTGGACACGGGCTGCAACACGAACTTGCTATCAAAGAAAGTCTTCGACAAGCTGTCGGAAGACAAGAAGAATGACCTCCAAGAGCACGACTCCCACGGGTTGATGGCCGACGGCACGAAACTGCCGTTCTATGGGTTGTTGAAGGTGACAGGACGCGTCCGGTCAGTAGCTTATACGGAGACCTTTGTGGTCACACAAATAAGTGAAGACGTGATCCTGGGAATACCCTTCCTAGCCAACCAGGAGTGCTACATGGGGTTCAACCAGCCCACATTGACGATGCAGGGCGCAGAGTTGGTATGCACCGACCGCTACGGACGAGCGCTGATCTCGAAGGTGCAAGTCTTGAGAAAGACAGAGATACCCCCACAGACGGAGGCTACAATATCCTGCCACCTGGCGGCCAGGAGCTACTGCCCACAGGGAGTGATAGAGAGTATACCTGGCAGTATTCCCTTGGCCACCAGCGTGAACGCCCCCGACCAACAAGGGCGAGTGTTGGTACGCTGTCTGAACCCCACCCAGGACGCGATTCACCTGCCAGCAGGTGAAGTGATCGGGACCTTCACGGGGATCACGGCAGATGAAGTTCAGGCAGAGACAGATCCCAGTCCTCAGACAGGCCCAGGGAGGCGACGCTCGGGCATACCAGAACATCTGGCCGAGCTGTATGAACAGGCGTGCACAGGTTGCACCAGTCGGCAACAGAGGGAGCAGTTGAGAGAGTTGCTAGTGAGGTACGAGGCAGTGTTCAGTCGTCACAGTGGTGACATCGGACGAACTGACCTGGTAAAGCACTCCATTCCCGTTGCGCACGACGCCAAGCCTATTCGGTTGCCTCCCCACAGGCTGGGACCAGAGAAAGAGGCAGAAGCAGAAAGACAGGTTCGGGATCTGCTTGAGAAGGGCCTGATTGAGCCAGCAGACGGGGCATGGAGCTCCCCAGTAGTGCTAGTGCGGAAGAAGGACCAGACATGGCGATTCTGCGTAGACTACAGCCGGCTGAATGATGTGACTAGGCAAGATGCCTATCCGATACCGCGGATAGACGAGTCACTGGACGCCTTGGCAGGCAGTAAATATTTCAGCACGCTCGACTTGACCAGTGGGTATTGGCAAGTCCCCATGGACGCAGACGCAAAAGAGAAATCGGCTTTTATCACCAGGAGTGGACTCTGGCGTTGGAAGGTGCTTCCCTTCGGCCTGACTTCGGCCCCGGCCACGTTTCAACGTTTGATGGAACGTGTGCTCCAAGGGTTGCACTGGAAGACGCTTTTGCTCTACCTGGATGACGTTATCGTCATTGCGCCGGATTTCCAAACGCACGTAGAAAGACTGGGAGAGGTACTGGATAGACTTCAGAAGGCTAATCTGAAAGTAAAACCGTCTAAGTGTTAGCTATTGCAGCCGCAGGTCAAGTACCTGGGGCACATAGTGAGCGCCGACGGCGTTGCTACCGACCCCGAGAAGGTACGGGCTGTCGCCGACTGGCCACCTCCAAGAGACCTGAAGATGCTGCAGGCATTCCTGGGCACAGCCGGCTATTATCGACAGTACCTGCCGAACTACGCCACCACGGCCAAGCCACTAACGGTCCTAACCAGTAAAGCCACCCCCTGGAAGTGGGGTCCAGAGGAACAAGCTGCATTTACACAGCTTAGGCTCGGCCTCAGCACGGCACCTGTGCTGGGGTACCCAGACCCGTCACTGACGTACACACTGGATACAGACGCCAGTGCAGTAGGACTAGGGGCAGTCCTCTCTCAAGTTCAGGACGGACAGGAACGAGTCATTGCTTATTACAGCAAGACTCTAGCACCGGCCGAGAGAAATTACTGCGTGACGCGGCGGGAGTTGTTAGCTGTCGTAAAGGCAGTAAAACACTTCCGACCCTACCTGTATGGACGTGAGTTCAAACTCAGGACGGATCACGCATCTCTAAGATGGCTGTGTCGCCGGAAGGAACCTTCTAACCAGATCGCCAGATGGCTGGAGATCCTCGCTGAGTTTGTTTACAAACTTGAGCACAGGGCTGGCAACCAGCATGGGAACGCAGATGGTTTAAGTAGACAGGAGCCATGTCTAGACTGCCGACAATGCAGTACCATCGAGCAGAGGGACGGAGGGCCGACCCATGCTGAACTTGCCAGAGCCCCTGGACCAGGACTCCAGCCAGGCAACACCACCGGTCAGAAGGTCGGGAGAGCACCCCAGATAGCGCGGACAGACCGCCAGACAGTGACGGACACGCCTGCAACGCGCGTGGTCACGAGAGCACCTCAGGTGGCACGGACGGGAAGAGAGACAGTGACGGACACGCCTGCAATGCGCGTGGTCACGAGAGCACCCCTAGTGGCACAGATGGGTAACGAGATGGTGACGGACACGCCTGCAATGTGCGTGGTCACGAGTCCGGCTCTAGTAGAGCAGCAGCGGACGGGAAATGGAGCAGTGGCCAGGATATACCGGGAACTGCAGGGCAGTCAACAGATCTCCAGACGAGAGCTGGACGAAGGTAGCAGGGAGCTACGCGCACTGCACAAACAAAAAGAGGCCATGAAGATTCTACCTGACGGGACGCTCATCATACAGATAGCACCCAAGGGCCGGACGCGAATGTGCGCAGTATGCCCGACGCCCAGGAGGCAACAAGTGGTGTGGGAGACACACGGACTATCGCACGCGGGAGTAGACCGCACCAAGCGTCGAATCCAATTGGATTGGTACTGGCCCGGCATGACCAGTGAGGTGAGGAGGCTGGTGAAGACGTGCGAAGTCTGCCAGGTCGCGAAGAAAGGAGGGACAACACCCCCACAGGAGAGACAGCGTTTATACGCCGGCCGCCCGTTTCAGAAGGTGGCAGTAGACCTAGTGGGCCCACTCCCAGAGACAAAGCGCAAGAACCGCTGGATTTTGGTACTGTCCGACCATTTTACGAGATGGCAGGACGCTATAGCCATTCCAGACGCTACCGCCCCCACCGTAGCCACTACCTTGGATGAACGGATTTTCTGTTACTACGGCCTTCCCGAGCAGATACACACGGACCAGGGCGCGCAGTTTGAGTCCCACATACTGACAGAGCTGTGCAGTCTATGGAACGTACAAAAAACCCGTACGACCCCCTACCATCCACAAGGCAACGGCGTAGTCGAGCGACAAAACAGGACGCTAGGAGACTCCCTGAGGACGCTATTGCTGAGACGAGGTCAGGAAGAATGGGACCTGCTGCTCCCACAGATCATGAGAGCGTTCAGAGGCACCCCCCACTCCGCAACCGGAGAAACACCAAACTTCTTAATGATGGGTCGAGAGGTTCGCCTGCCCGACCAACTCGACGGACGGCCTTCGATGGTGGAGCAACAGAATGTCACAGACTATGTACTGGACATGGAAGAGCGGCTCCAGACAGCCCACGAACTGCTAAGAGAGGAACAGCGTGCGGTACGGCAAGAAGACACCGAGGAACCCCTGTTGTTTGCCCCAGGAGACCTCGTGGTAGTGGAGAACAAACGCCGTACGAAGGGGAGCAATCCAAAGTTGCAGTCCAGCTTCGTGGGCCCATACAAAGTCGTGGAGGCGTACGACAACCACACCTACACGATTGAGAGGAGTGGTCAGACGTCGACACAAAATGAGAGACGACTGAAGAAGTTCAACCCCTGCCCAGAGCCAACAGGAAGGGCGC
Source organism: Cryptosula pallasiana (assembly GCA_945261195.1). NCBI lineage: Eukaryota > Metazoa > Bryozoa > Gymnolaemata > Cheilostomatida > Cryptosulidae > Cryptosula > Cryptosula pallasiana. Next base: position 9,644,744 of record OX183133.1, on the reverse strand, counting down.
CGGCGAGCAGAGAACCAGCCTTGCGACCCAACATGAGAGGAGCCATAAAGAGGAGGGCGCCCCGACCACCACCGGCACCCCCGCTGTCCTAGAACCTCCTCTCGAGCCAAGGACACCAGCCATTGAACGGCCAACACCCACCACAGCCAACCACAGGGACTTGGAGGCTCTTTTTGAACAAATAATTAGATCACCGCCCAGAGCAGCAACACCATTCACAACTGGCCCTAGTCCACCCAGCTCCTGTTGGGGAGAAGTAACCAACGACGAGCCCCGATGTAGCCGACGTCAACAATGGGAGCAGGATAAAGAATGGCCACCGCTAACAACTAGTGCACCCAGCCAACACCACCCACCAACACCCAGTGTTCCACCCACAGCCGACACACAGGGTAGTACAGAAGGTGTTATGCCTAGTAGGGATGAGCCAGACGCAACAACTAGACCCAAAAGAAATACCAAACCACCATCGAGACTGGCCGACTATCATTGCTATCACACGACAGAAGGAGAGCAGAAAGAAGATGCCGAAATAATTAATATTAATTATGAAACAAGTGAAGTAGGACAACAAGCTACTTACCCAAGCCACCAAGAGTCTGCAGGGCGAAGGAATCAGGAAGCAACGAAGACGATGGCTCCCAGTAAACAAACAACAACACCACGAAAAATAATGTCGGAGAACGAGGGGGAAATAATTCCCATCAGCCGCCAAAGAAGCAAAAGTGAAAGTGATAAAACAACTATCACCCAAAGTGAAAACGTGAAAGCAGCGCCCCCTAGGGCATCGAGCCGCTCTGAAATACCGAACTGCATGAACGAAGGCAGAACAGTATACACGAATGACGTCACGCAGCATGACAGCTTTCTCACCAATGAGATGGACGATTACGTAATGGCCCGCGCAGCACAAGACAAACAAAGAGAGGAGAGCCCAGTTGCTGCCTCAGAGACTAACTGTCAGGACGTGCTTTCCACATTTACTACTGAACAATTACTGCTAATAGCACAGGGTTTACTGCAAGAAACACAAAAGACAAGGACGAGAATGGCTGATATTTCACTGGAGGAAGACGCTCAGATTGAAGCTGAAATACTAGGTGAGCAGACTGAGTATTTAATGGAGGTTACTAGTGAGCTGGAGATAAGGCAAGCGGCTTGTAAAAGCCGTGCGCCCACTAAGGAAGAAATGTTTCGGAAGCAACAACAAGCGCCTGCTGCAATAAACCGAGTTTGTATTGCAGATAAGGAGAATATGCCAAAGCCAGAGTTGAAAATAGTTGTACCCAGGACAGAAAGCACAACTCCCCACCTCCGTACCACGTGGTTATCGGTGGAGACACTAAGCGCGTTGGAACAAGCAGCCACGAAGGTCGGAGAGGACAACTACCAATGTGTACATTGCAGCTATACGGGTAACCGACGACGGATCTCATACCACACTCGCCAACACTTCTCGTTCTGCTACTGCACCTGCGGAAAGCGCAGCACGTCAAGGGATACCACCCGACGCCACATCACAAGACAAAATAAGGACGGCGCACATGGAGGCCAGCTTGCACCCCTGTTTGAAGTAGACGAAGCTACTTACCCAGCATTTACCAAATTCATGAACTGGTCAAGTCCACCACCCTTCGGTAAACCTAGTCCAACCGAAGTAAAGAAGCAGGCTACACCACAAGTGAAGAGAACGCTACCTGTACAAGATCGTTTAGGAGCACCCGTCAGTGCCAGCAGCCCGAAGGAACACAGCGCATCGCCAATCCTACCCCCAACAAGTCCCATCAAAGTGTTGCCAGTGTCGGTACCGACGCCAAGAGAAGCCACGATGCCGAGAACACGAATCCCGAAGCTAGAAAGGAAGGAAGTGAGACAGGAACCACAAGTAGAGCCCCGACGAGTAGTGATTTACACATCACCCAGTCGGAGCCCTCGCAGAAAGAGGACAACTTCCCCTCGACAGGAAAGGTGGGAACAAGAAATAAAACAAAGAATAGCCAGAGGCCGACGGGACGCGGACAGATTGACGTCGGAAGCGCTACGAGCCTTAAAAAGAGTCGACGAATTAAAAGTCATGATAGAGAGAGACGAAAGAGAACTAGAAAGACCAAGCAAAGAACGAAGCTGTAGAGACAGAAGATAAGCAAGGAAATAAAGATACTTACCAGGAGAACTGTAGTGCACTAGCACGAAAACCTATTTTATTATTATTAAATATATTATATTGTATATAGATATATATATAGCATGTTATATGGTACATATGTTAGTCATTCTCCCTCTCTTTTTCTTGGTCCCCAGTCTGACCAATGGGGGGGGGGGGGAGTGTGTGGTAGAATTACTAAGCTTCATCTACAACAAGGAACATGCGCTCTAGATACAATTGCTCTATGAAAGCACGTGAGCACAAAGAAACACTCATGTGACTTAGCCACTATTCTAGGCAGCGTATTTATTCTATGCATACTCATATTTATCACATTACGCAATTGACATTCATTAACTAGCCACTGAGGCTAGCTATTATGTAACTTTTTATTTATAAGCCAGCTGAAGCTGCTTGTCAAACAGAGCAGGACAAGAGCTCAGCTAGGCAAGTACACAATACAAACCTATTCTCTCTCTTCAACACAAAGCCTTATTCATTCGCCTACAAGAACAACTACATTACTACACTGTCGTACGACTAAGGAGTGCCGGCTTGTAAAAGCCCTATACTCTCTCTAGTCTCCTACCCAGCTAGTCCGACTATGCTGGGCAGGCAGTGGTAGGGACTGACAGTCAGTCGTGGCTGTAGCAGTGGTCGTACACAGTAACTACAAGTAACCTGGGGTCGTGTACAGGTGTATGCTACCAGTCGTTGCCAACCGACTATAAAATCCTGTACAATACTACTACTACTTCTTCTTTACCATTAATAATTTAATTAATTATTATAAAAACTAGTGCTGCTGTTGTGGTTGTTTCAAATACGTGTTGTTGTTGTAACTGTAATCCTGTAAGTAACTACGTGTATTACGTAGTCTTATTATTTATATTATCAATTATTTATTATTACTAACTTATTACTTTGTGTTTTTTTCCGCCGACAACAGTATTATTATTCAATATTTATGTGTATTATTGTTACTATTTATTTAATAACTTCTATTATTGCTGTAACTTTCTTAGTCATTGTAACAATAATAATAGTAATATCGATAATTATTATTATTATTATTATCTCAACAGATAAAATAATATTATTGGGTTATTATTATTAGCCTACCGTTATTATCATCATCAGTGCTTTGATTTATTTAGCAAAGTAATTAAGCAATAATCATAATGTTATTAATAATGCTAAAAATAATGGGATGAAAGATTTGTGTGATTTGTTATTTTTATTAAGCTGCTATTATTTATGCGTATACAAAGAAAATGTCTAGTTATATTTTTCGCATTTGTAAAAAAGCTTATTATTGATCCGCTACCCAATGAACCACAGCATATTTTCTTAGGGTAGTGCTACAAGGTAACTGTAGGACTTGCGAACACATCTATGACATAAAATTTCTCTGCTTAAACGAAATCTGCTTTGTTGATAAAGTTTAATGACCTTTACACGGGCCTGTAATTGGAATATGCTGAGCTGGTTGACCTAAATTGCTATGCCTTATTATTTTTTTGGAATGCATCTGTGCTGCATGAAGCCCAAGTAGCAAAGGAAACATGTAGTATCAGAAAGAAGTCCCATAGATGCTGCTTGTACGAATTTAGAATTGCAAGACCGAAGAAAAAACAACACTTTGAGCTTGTTGTTGTTGAAAGGTTTTTCCAGGAAATCACAAACCTGAGTACTATGCTAGTCAAACCAAATTGGTCCGCAGCTGTCCAGATTCACAATCAAACATTTGGAGCAACAATGTTAGCGATCCATTAGCGATCACCACCACTACAACTTTCTACCTAAATTCATCATCCATTCATGGCTCAAAGATTGACCTTATTAAACACCCACCCCCCACCCACCAAATGTTATGAATGTTGACAAGTTGGATTTACTTTTGTGATGCACGGTTAAAAATAGATAACATGATTATTGCCGTTCACTTACTTACATAAGAGACTTCCCCTCCTATTCATGTTGGTTTGGTGTGAGCATACCGTTGCTGTTAGCCAATGTAAATAAGTTGTTTATTCTACATAACCTCATTTGTGCCATATATAAACAATAAATTCAAATTGTATTTTTATTATGGTATACAGCCTTATACCTTATTGATGATAAATAATTAAAGGTAGGCTAAAATAAAACAGGTGACTGTTTATTTGTTATCCTAGCTAAAATTATTATACTCAATAAGTATTGTTTATAATTTATATTGAATCTGTAGCAGTAATTTATCGTTTGGCAATGCGTTGTGTTAATAGTGAGAAAAGATAGTCATAATAAGATAATATGTATGTGACTGATAAAGCATAAAACGATTAATATTTTTCGATATTAATTTATTATTAGATACATTAATTAAATTAAATAATAATGAATAATCTCATTATAGTTTGCTGTGTTATGTTTTATTGTTACACTTTACTTGTAGTAGTTAGCAATCAATTGTCTACCTCTTTGAAGTTGAATATGGTTATGTTATCTCATAGACTGTGACAGACTTGAAAACTTGGTTGTGGGGGAAGAACACCTGTTGATTATCTGCCACTTAAGAGTTATTTTCTATTTTCTTATTGAGTTATCTGTTGATAACTTGATAATAAAGAAAAATAATTCAAAAGATTATGAGATATACCGAATAGCAGCATACTTGTTGTATAGTGTTTGCATTATTTGAATTAAATTTTTTTTAATTAAATTTCATGTAACCAATTTACACACCTGTATACATGTCGTATGTTGTAATTTACAACTGCAAACATGAAACCATAGCTATCAATTTGCTAGTTGTCAAGTCATCCTTCGTTGTAAGTTCTGGACCAAAATTAGCTGAAATAGATGCCAGAAAAATTGATATTTTGAGATTGATGCTGGCAACAAAATTAAAATTACAATATAAATGATTTGTTTGAATAATAATTCCGCATAATATTGCTTGACAGTTCACTACATTGCCTTTTGTATTACAGGTGACAAGTGATGGATGTTGATACAACGGAACTAGATGTTACAATAAAACTGTTTCACTGTGGTGTCAAGTCTTGTCAAAATCTTGTAGTGGATGAACCAAACGCCTCTGTGCAGTTTCTACTCAATCTAATCCATGAAACATTCAAGTTTCCATCAACTCAGTATGATTTAGGTAAAAATGTTAGATGCAGTTTAATGAGTTATTGATATCTTGTGGTAATCAAACCAGATGGTCTGGTGATGTGTGCTGATATCTCTGTATTGTTACAGTGCCAGTCCACTGCGGACATAGACTACAGTTGGACTCGCTTTTGTCGGATTACAACATAAAAACTGGTTGCTGTGTCAATGTAATTGCTACGGATATACCTTCTCAACATGGTATGTCTATTATTGCCTCGTTTTTCAATTATATCCAAAAAGTTGTGGCAACTTTTTAAATGCACAAATTAACTATGTGATATTATTTGTTTTTAGATGCAGCTTCAACTAGCGGAATAGAGGGTGCAGCTATCCTACAGAGATTGTTTGACTCTTCATATAAATATTTAACAAAAACTGTTTTAACTAATTCTGATAATATTGAGGAGTTAGCTTTCAAGCTTCCTTCTTTGAAAGAAGATTTGGTGGCTCAAGGTTTTAATTTTTTTTAGGTATTTTCCTCTGAGTTTTTGACTTTTGGTTACAAACACAAGTAATCAATATATTTTTTAATTTTTTCAGGTATGCTGAAAAACTTTAGTTTGATGCAGATGTTAGTAAATTCTGGTGCTGTTGACAGGTAAAGATTTGTTGATCTTTTTGTTGAGTATGTAGACATGTATGTGTATTGTACACTATTATATATGATGGAGATTGTTTCTATTCAGTTTGATGGAAAAACATCCATGTATGGCAAGCGTAGCAGCCCATCTCAGTGATATTATTATATCTAAGAATGGCAGGGATAAATCTATGCATACGACTGTGAGAACTGAGGCTAATAAATATGCATTGGATGCCATGTCAGACGATGATGATGACGATGTTCCAGTACAGAGGGTAATTCTGTTCTATTTTTGTATATTTATAATGTACAAAGGGTATGTCGTATCCTTTATCATGCACTGCTTTCTACAGGAGTTTTCTACTCTTGACATAATTTTCAATCAATATAAATTTCTAGTGCATTTTACTGCCAAAGTTGGGTTTTTAAACTTTTTTAGTTTTGAGAGAACAACTCCAATATTCAATCACAAGTATCGTGGTAGTAGCATATTTTTTGCCTTCACTTTAAGTTCATGTTTTTCTGCAGATAACTACTGGGCAGCTTTCGGCAGCAATAGCATTAGCTCAAGGCAACTCTGAACAAACACCATCTACCAGCAGTACTCCTGCTGCCAGCTCTTCAACACAGCCTGCTGCCAGCTATTCAACACAACCTGCTGCCAGCTATTCAACACAGCCTGCTGCCAGCTATTCAACACAACCTGCTGCCAGCTCTTCAACACAACCTGCTGCCACAGCCGGCCAATCAACTAGCAGTGAAGTAAGCCTTGATATATTACCCAACATGCATTGCTTGTCTGCCTACACAAAATCATGTGTTGTGGATGTATTACAGGGGCAGGCATCAGCTAGAGCATCTGAAGGTGCAAGTGGAGTGAAGTTTGAGCAAGAGCTAAAACAGCTGCTGACTTTGGGTATAACTGATAAAGAGCTTGCATTGAGGTCTTTGGAGGCTTCTGGTGGCAACGTTAATCTGGCGTTAGATATCATCTATGGAGGTGACATCTAGAGTGGTTACAACTATACAATATTCTTTCTGCATATAATCGCTGTTCTCATTGTGTTGTTTAGAGCAATAAATTCATGTAGTTCTCAAACATAGAAGGAATCTTTGTGATTGTGAGACCAATAACATTATCAAGACATTTAGACCAGGTATTATTTAATATTTTTTGATCAGGTAAGATTCTATTTAGTTCAAAGTGGATGAATGCAGACACAATCTACAGTCGCCATCATTTCTGACAAAATGAAATGTTTTCACCAATCCTACCCCGGTCAGTCGCAAAAAAAACCTGTTTCATTTAAAAAATATGGAGTTTTTTAATATTTTAACTATACATCCTGATAAAAAGTAATTTATTTGATTCGGCGATGATAGTTTACTTTATCCATGAAAGCAGCAGTTGAATAAACTAAAATGGTGGGACGTTTTCTTGTTGTCCATTTTTTGGAAAGCAGAATTTCACCTAACGTTGCATAGCGTTGAGTGCGAGAGGCCGACAAAACTGTACAATTCATTGTTGCATTGTTTAAATACCAATGTATGAAGTCTTGTCAATCCTAAAGGATTCCTTACTTGGCAGCGCCATATATTCCTACATATTCCTGGCAGAAGGTGAGTGATAAAAAAAATTGTTTTATAGTCGGATGTGGGATTTTCTATTTCATTTAATTACACAGACAGCATGCATTGGTACCCTGTAGCTATAGATGTGAAGGACTCATTGTAATGTGGTGCTTTAGATCTGGGGTGGTATGGAAAGTCATTGTCCTCATCCAACCAACGTACAGAATTATAAAATAAATGACCGGGGACATGTCGTGGAGAAGGTGAGAAAGAAAGTGAAGGTTAGAAGGCGAAAAGAAAGGAAAACTGCAAATCCTTTGCATTATGAAACACCAACTAGTGTAAGCTCAACTTCAGATGATGATAAAGTTTGCGGGAGAAAACCTCCTGCGGCCATGAATGAAAGTATGACGTATCTAAACTCGTGTGCTAGTGAAATGTTGGCTAGATCACGTGAGAGGATGCCATCTGTTAGAAGTACATATCAGCAGAGAGACACTCTCATGTGTAATGAGGATAAACAAATGTATCCCACTCGGATGTCTGCTGTGACAAAATGCGCTACAATATCACGGCTGAGCACCCAAACAAACGGTATTTCTGTCATTCTATTAAAGCTGACTTCAAAAAATAAAATAATAGTAGTAGTATGTGTCAGTTTCCTTGGAAGTTGATGGTGAGCTAAATTAGAAGTTTGTATTCTATTTTTTTTTTTGGTAAAGGAGCAAAAATCGGAGTACATAATTTTTTGGTATCAACAAAACCTTTTTTGGTTTCATGAAAAAAAAATGTGTCTAATCTTGAACGCATACTCACCAGCTTGAATTATTGAAATGTATGTTCGTATGTTAGTCTTTGTTGGGTCTCAAGTGAGCCAAGGACAGGCTTAATAAGCTGGTAGCTGGCCTGCGTGGCACCCTATACCCTTGGTTTGCCATTGAGTCAGCATCTCATCGCAAAACTAGTGGGTTTTTAAAACTAGCCTGGCTTCGTTGGTAATATGGAAAATGCAATCAAGCTAGTAACAACTTACGCCCATATCCACCCAGGCAGAACAAATAATTTGCTCATAAGTTACCTTCAGTTCTCTGTTGGGAGGACCACACATGGCGTGTTGTAAAATGTGCCACTTGGTATTGAGTATGCAAATGCACCTGATAAATGTCTCTTGTTACAGATCCACTTAATACCTTTTTGCAAAAGCATACAAATAATGCCTGCATGAAAACTAGTGGTAAAAAAGAAATTTGGCGAGCTAGGTTGAAATATCTCAGCAAAACTCCGTATGACGACCTTGCACCTGAACAGAAAAAGGAATATATGATGTACAAACATCGTATTGATGGTAATGAGTGGGAGAGGAAAAGTGCTTTGACTGAACGAATTCTTTTACCTGATTTGAACATGAATGAAACTTGCTATCGTTTGCCGAGAACATCCTTTTCTACTCCCAAGTATTCACTACATTCCCTTCCCGTGGAGTATCCTGAGGAAAAGCAAGTTTGCCACATCCCGTCAGAGAACTTGGTGCCGTCGGTGTGTTCCTTCAGGGTGCACACGCCCATGCAATCCTTTCACCAATTCTGTAGCTCTCAAAGTAAGTCTGCTTTACATGTATTAAATAAATATAAAAATAATCTTAAAAAATAGCTATTTTTGTACCCATTTCTCATAGACTAGTAAGACTTTTATCATGAATAATATTTTTCATGGTTGCTTCATTTTAGGTAACACTTCGCAAATTTTAATGCTTTGCCAACATTATAGGTAGAATGAATCAAGAAAGCCGCAAAGGGCTGGCTCACAATAATCAAAAGAGTACAACGAGTGTCCGTAATGTTTTGCGAAGCAAAGATGGAGACTTGGTATTTGTTAGTGCGCCATCAAATCCCAGTATAAAGGTTATTAACTCTCTACCATCAGCTACGGCATCACTGGGTCAAGGGTCATCGATATCAGGCAATCAATCGCAAATGAATAGTCAACATAATGTTGCAGCTTCACAACTAAGCCGACAAGAGTCACAACAGAAAGCTGACTTGCCACAAGTCAGTCGCCAGTCGTCAAAACAAAAAGCTGATTTGCCACAGGTTAGCCGTCAATCGTCACAACAAAAAGCTGACTTGCCACAGGTTATTCGTCAATCGTCACAACAAAAAGCTGACTCGCCACAGGTTATTCGTCAATCGTCACAACAAAAAGCTGACTCGCCACAAGTTAGTCGTCAATCATCACAACAAAAAGCTGATTTGCCACCAATAAGTCGCCAATCGTCACAACAAAAAGCCGACTTGCCACAGGTTAGTCGTCAATCGTCACAACAAAAAGCTGATTTGCCACCAGTAAGTCGCCGATCGTCACAACAAAAAGCTGAATCGCCACTAGTGAAATCGTCTAAACTGGAAAAACCATCACAAATGAGTAATGCGAAGAAATCATGTGAGTTTCAACAATTGGTATTTTGTATTTTTCTTTCTCGCAACTTTCAAGTCAAATGATTATATAATGGTTGAATGATTATACGATTGAATGGTTGAATGATTATATGTTTGAATCGTTGAATGATCTCATATGATTGAATGGTTACATGGTTGAATAGTGATTCCAAAATGGATCTTTCAAAAGTTGGTTTCCAAACAGTGACAATATTTTATTTTGAAATTTTACTTTTTAACCTTTGAAATAAAATGACAGCAAATTTTTTTGTCGTGTCAGTTCCGCAATGAAAAAATTGTAAAAATTGAGGTAAAAATTTTATATATTTGCATTTAAACAATGCCCAGTTGATTTGCCTAGAATTATCGCTGTAAATACAATAAAGTTTATTATTATTTATTAAAAGTTAAAATTGAAAGAATTTGCCTCAGTTTGAGGTAGTTTTAGTCGAGTCACCAACAATTTCATGAGAATTTAAAATTGCTAATATAACTTTTTAAGCATCTGCACCTCATTTGTGTTGCAAATCAATTATTAGTGATGAGTTTTTAGTCAGAATTCTGACAAAAATGTCGGCAGCTACGTAGTTCAATTTGTGTTTGTCAAGTAGAGGAGACGATGTTTAAACAGTTGAGGAAACATCCCCTACCTGACTGGGCCTCAAATCCAAGGCTTTACAACTACCCCACCGAGCCCATTTGCTAATAACATTAAACGGTGCACCGACTAGTTGAGTACTTTTCAGGGAAATGGTACCTGTGTGCGACCAACTGACTCAAGGCACTCAAGTGAAGCCGAGCAAGTATCCAAATGATAATTTTTATGACTGCAAATGATGGTGCCTTACGGATAAGAGAAAACAAGTTTTTATAAAAATTTATGGTTTAAAAATAGATCCCGTATATATAGACAGCTAATTGGCCACAGAAGGGAGTCTTGTGTCCAATTGGTCCAACACATCAGTACCATTCACCTCAATGTTTAGGGAAGATATCTGGTGTAATGATAAATGTCTCTGGTCTGGTGGAGGGGTTAGGGTTGTGTTGGTGGAGCTATGCCGGATTACATCCCCGAACGGGATGAAATCGTTTGCTGTAAAAATAATTCTACTAAAAAGTTATCATCAAAGGTCGGTTGATTTGCCCTGACTTGACAAACTACTATCTATTAGAGAATCAAAGAAAGGAAACTTTGAGAATCGCAAAACGGCTTGATTCAATTACATTTGTCGTGCCAAAACCTAAATGAAAAAGTGCTATTGGTACCCAAGGCTGGTCTAGTGAGAGAGCTTATGAAAAATTTTAGCAAGCTTCCTTATCAATTCTATGGTTTAGCACCACTAATTTTGTAACTGGCTGCAGGTAAAATTGTCCTGAACAACTTCTTATTTATTATAATAACAGACATCTGTCGTCATTATGGATATCTGGCTCTGAACTCAATCAAACGTTTTCCATTCAGTTGGTATAATCATTTCTTCATGCCCTGGTTTTTATGTAATTGCCAAAAAATAATTGTTACAACGGCCTTGACCTAATGCATAAAGTACAATCAATGGTTTGATCAACCAAGGGTCTCAGTGGACTTTTTGATATTTCACAACTGGCGTCTTTGACATGTGCCCGATGTTACTGTTGGAGGGCCTATTACGTGTTGATTTGTTGGGATTTCCCACGTGTGCACTAGAAATCACATCTTTTTGCTTATCCGGGTTAAAATAAAATCCAAAATGAGACTCGCATTCTTTGGTTGAGGTTTCATTTCATCAAATACTTCTGTTCAACAGTTTAAAATCACTCCAACCATTTACAACACAACATCGTTTCCCTTGTCCATTCAGTTGATGACTGTGAAACGATATAGCCTCATGCGTGGATTTATTGTAGCACAAAGTGTCGGGCCGAAGAAAGGAGCAGAAGGTAGTAAAGCTTCCGTTTCCAGTAAAGGATCAAGTAAAGGAAGTGTAGAGAAAACTAAATAGTGCTCATTGAAAACTAGTAAATATCTGGTGAATAAATGCAATAAAAGATTATTACATTGAAATGTGTTTATTACATCAAAATATTGATCAATACATAAACTGTATACAGGAGGAGAATGTTCTAGAAAATAGATAAGGAAAAAGATGTTTATAAAATATATAATGAATGCTGACGCTGACAGCCCACACTGACAGCCCACACAGTCATGTGGTACATATGTAGTGAGTGATATGTGGCAGCTGGTAGATGGCATGGGTAACCATGGTTACTATACAATATGTACGCAGTGTGAATGATAAAAAGCCTTTTAATGTTCATTTATGCATTAGTTATGGTCATACCATCATAAATATTATTTGTTTCATAAGTAATCGAAGGTCTATCAACAGCAATGAAGCAACCAACCACCACATTGAGCGAAATACTGTAACGAGATAGTTTATTGGTTAATCAGTACAGTTGGCAGCCAATCCCAGCTTGTTCCGCCAACTTCAGCCAGCGACTCTGACAGGCAGTGACTAATACTTGCCGACAGAACATATCACAACTCAGTCGTCACACAAACTCTCTTCTCATATTTGCGCGGGGCTGGCGTTGGCAGCGGTTTATTCAAGTTGTTCACTTCACCGTTGGTTTTTAGATCCTGACGGCCAGTGCTGCTTATAGATCTCTTGGAAGATCTGGTGCCATCTGGTGCTTCCTGCAATGCAGAAAATATTTGGAGTTGTGTCCACCACAATAATGAGAGTTGCGTACAGCTGCCCAGATCAAGCTAGGCATTCAACGATGTAACCTGCGGAAAGGTCATCTAACAACATCAATATATAAATATTATAGTGTAAGAGCACTAAATGTGTACAAGGCTGTTCATAAGACTATGAAAGTTCGCACACATTGAGGTAGCATAGAGATTGTAATGATATCAAACCCAAAATTAGAAAGTTATTTGTTACAACAACAAAATTCTCGACTGATTCCAATTGAAAATGTAAGATGTATCACTTAGTAAAAGCGAGAGCCAAAAGAGCGCCACACGTCATCATACAAGAGCTCATAAAAAAAACGGATGGTGCACCGGAGCCATATCACACCTTTCCTATATGTTATGCGGTTCCATTTAAACAACTTAGACTACTACAAGCTATCATCAACGCATTTTTTTCACACACTACATGGGTTTCTATCTACTACACTGCAGCATACACTCTTTCAAAACTTCTACCGTTCCAGCTATAGCCTGAGAGACAGTGCTACCTACGATATACATGTAGTAATATAAGGCTGTTGTAGCATGCATCACAGCTGCACTGGCGCATCTCCTTGCAGTCATATGAATTTTCCGTAGAAACTTATACAAGTGGTGTTACACAGTTGGGTGGTTTGTAGAGAGAGCAAGAAAGCAAGAGTAGGTAGAATAGAAAGAGGGTTTGAGGGCTGCATGCAGCTCACCACTGCTACTACTACAAATGATGTGTACAAGCGAGCCTAGACAATGCAGGAGGTAAGCCACGCTCTGTTTGGTTTCGTCATGAGCGATTATTTCTATACCAAATGAATCGAGTCTCATCCAGATAGCGATAATGGCCGCACTCGTGATGCGAAATCCTTCCTGCTTAAAGAAGCAGCTCAAGTATATCTTGCAACGGGAGGGTAAAAAACTTTGTTCCGTTTATCCATGGTCTGAAGTTTGACAAATCCACATTTGGTATGCTTCTCAGCAGTAAAATAATAAATTTATCTGAAAATTCAAAGTAAACTGTTTGCCAACACGGCCAGTTGCTACACAGATGACTCAGCATTTTAAAATGCCAGTTATAAAAATTTTTTTATTTAAATATACTGTTTAAAAAGTAGCATAACTATTTATAATTATCTATTGTTGTACTGCTTTAGTAGCCGATTTTCTACCTGTTTCTGGTTATAAATAAAGAAAATTCAACACGTTCACCCGACAAATACGATACATTTCATTATTATAATTTGATTTATCACAAATCAAGGAGTTAATGCTGCTAAATAAATATTTAAAATAATTAATTCAACAACACTTTTTGTGCTTACTTTATTAAATAATAATTAATATTACAATGTTATTTGCTTACGATTAAAAATATTTCATATTTTCTAATCATCTTTTGTCATGCTTCATCTAGTAAATAATTTTCTTTAATAAATAACTGAATTTTTTTTTCCAAAAGTGAAAACAATTTTAGAGAAGACTAATTTGAAAAAACATTATAAAAAACAATCGTTTTAGAACTATCCATTAGCGGAGAGTTAATTGTTTAACCCTTCATCCTTCGCTACAGAGATCACTCGCCCAGTTTCTAAAAAGACAAATTTAAAAGTGGTGACTCAAGCGGCATTGAGAGCTAGAACGGTAGGCGACAGATAGAGTACAAGGCAGGAGCTCTTCCATGCACTACAGACTGTGACAGTAGGAATCCTTCGCATGAGCCATGCAGCGGGAGTAACCTAACAAACCCGCAAACTTACTACAATAGTTGACAAATCGTCATCATCATCACATGAAGCTATTGGGGCTTGATCAACGGTCGAAGACAGATCTAATGCAATGTCAATATCCGTCTCTATCAGGTCCTCATCGCCTGAGTCAAGCAATACATCCTGGGAATTCTGCGTGTCATACAAATATGACACTTTCTTTGACGTACTGATATTGGACAGGTCGCCTAGCAAACTATCTGAGTTGCTGAAGAGAAAAGCTCTAATTACCGGATTACTAAAGAATGGATTTGAGCTGACGTGGTCTTCCAAAGACAACTCAGGTTGGACGTCACTAGATGAGGGGGCAACAGAAGACTGCTTTGGCAAAGTGCCACCATTAACAGTGGCAAGCCTGTCATTAGATGCAGACATGACAAGCATTGTGGGCTGAGAAGCACGCGTGAGTGATGTGTCAGGCGATGGTGTTCCCCTCTCCTATTGGAAGCAATAAAATGGTGAAAGAGTGACTTGGATAGGTGCCATTCAAACAAACGCAAAAAAAATGGCTGACAGCCGAAAGTAAACTAGCACTACAATATAACTAACCAGACACAAAACATAGACCTACTGCACACGAGTATCTCACCAATACATTCATTAGACATAGGTAACTGCTTGATGGGTCACCTATAACCAACATACATGTAATTCACCCAATAAACAAACAGGACAAACAATTAAATTTTGTGAGTTGTTTTCCATTGTGCTAAAAAAATGAACAACCTCTTTAGATAGTAATTAGTTTCTCTAGACAGTCGTATCTGCAGACTTGAGTTTACCTGAAAGTGGCATGCAGCTGAAAATGGACAAAAAAGACGAAAAGTGGGAAAGACGTTGCAAAAAATGCTATAGCTAGGATGAAAATGGGACAAAAAGTCATGACGTTACACCACATTCTCACAACACATTCACCTTAAGTAGTCTAACATTTCATCAATGAGTTGGATTTACCTACCCTTGACATGTTGATATATCCTTTATTGCTGACTGGGGAGGTAATAGACTTGCTGCTGCTTGTGGAGGAATTGCGAGGAAGTCTGGAGCTACAAGACAGAGTGAAATGTTACAACAATAATTATACTACTAACCCAGTCTCTAGATGGATAGGTATACATAGATAACAGGCTCTAGAGTGCCGACTGATGTCTAGTATAATCAGAATATGTAGAGAGAGGACAACTCACCCATTTGTGCCCATCTGTTCTTTCGGTTGTGAATTGATAGGGCTCAATGGACTACAAAACAGATATCATACAAACTTTGTATTTTATAATTAGTTGGTTTCACAAAGACATCTACAAACAGATCAGAGCTGCAGCTAAGTTTGTACGATGTAATCTTTAACAAACTTGGAAGCTAAAGTTGGAGATGTCAAAAGGGGAGAAATGACAGCTCAAGGTGGTACTAGTTTGGCAGGTAATAGTTAAATCACTCAGCGGTGAATAAATGTTCTCTTCACAGCTCACTCTTTTCATAATGATACAACATTCATGTATCAAGTATGAGAATTTTTGTCTCATTAAGAAGATAACTCCCAAATTTAAAACTATATAAAGTGATAATACGCTTACGCATTCTGTGACATTTCCAACATAGAAAGGTAGTGAGAGGGAAATACATTTGTTGTATTTTATGTCTATGGGATCTATGAGTGCGCAGAGATTAAAGTGAAAGCACACAAACAAACATCTATCTAAGTGAAACTTGAGTGCCACTCGGCACTGCAATACAGTGAGAGGGAAACCCGTGTAAGTAAAGAATTGATGACAAAGAAAAGCTTTTATGACTTCTAAAGCAAGAGAGCTCTGTGGGCTAGGAACACTCTGCTAAGCAGTCAAAGAGCAGAGAAATTAGAAAACAAGCGATGTTCGTTGTCATGGCTCACACACGCCTTGTTACCTATTTAGTTGTTTTCGTTTTCTAGGCAATAGTTCCACATCATCAGAAAAAACTGCGTGGTTGGAGTCGCCACTAAACAGATGTGCAAATCAATACAATCATGTGTGTATCTATATGTATGTATATATGTGTATGTATATGTATGTATGTGTAAGTATATGTATGTATGTGTAAGTATATGTGTAAGTATGTGTGTGTGTGTGTGTGTGTAACAATCAGCTAGTTAGCATGCCCTGTGTAATTAACCTCCCAACCAACACCCAAATTTCATGAGAATCAAAAACATTCAAGAATGAACGTGCCAGAAGAGGGATTTGCGCACCAATCAAGGCATATTACCACAACGTTAGCAACCCTGCAACAGCATTTAAAAACATTTAATATTCCTCCATCGCAACACTTTAGTTTCAACTGAAGGTTTTTTAGAAACTGCTTTCATCACTGAAATTTGTGTATCACAGATTCAGTATATGACTAATATTTCTGAATCAAATTATTTCATGCCCCTCGGGACCTCCGCCAAAGGCCCAGCTCTGAAACTAACAACAAGGTCAAGGTTACTGCGGTAAATGAACTCACCTTTCATCTTCTGACTCTGTGGAAACATCGTCATCTTCTTGCATGACAGAGGTGCCTGCTACAACAACAATAATATATAAACTATATACAATATATAGTAGACAGCTATGGTGGCAAATGTATCATATGTAAACCTTTCCCTCTACCATAACTACTGTGCAAAACATGCAAAGTCTACACAACAGTTTTCTAACCTGGCATTAAGTTAACAATACACAATTTATTATTTAGGAGACAATGTAAATGATGAATGTCACAAGGTGACACGAAGATGTTAGACACAACAAATCACAAGATAAAGGCACATAAACAAGTAGGCAAAGAGGAAGATGATCTAGGTTAGGTCAGACAAGCAGATAAAAAGCAGGTTTTGTAAAGCGAGCAAACAAAAGCTAGCAAGCAGGGTTATGAAAAGCAATAATAGCTGTAGTATACAATAAGACTGGAAGGGATGTAAAGAGATCCGCTACAGATAGCCAAAACTCCTCACCATATCTGTTATTTGGGGGAACGCCCACTGGACTGAAGGCAACCGCCCCTCTGCCTGTCGGCGATCTATAATCTTGAGCTAAACTAAAGCCGTGTTGAGCTGTAGTTCCTGCAGATGGAGCGGATTGGATAGACTGAGGCCTGGATGGACGGGAGGCCACATTAAGGGGAGGAAACTGAGTGTTCCTCGGTAAAGTATTGGTATCTTTCACTGAAACAATCAACTGGCCAGTAGGCTTGTGTGACAGCAGCAAGCACTAAAATGCCAGCCAATCAGTAGAAAGACAGCGAGTGTATGTAACGAGGTGGATAGCAGATCATGCAATGCTTAGAGAAAATGCTTAGAGACGCGGAGATAGAGATGGGCAAGTAGAGAAAGCTGAGACAGACATGGAGAGAGAGAGAGCGGGTTAACATTGGTGATCAAGACATGCACAGGCCAAGCACATGTGCTGTCAAACAAAGTATACTGTGCAACTAAAAGCAGCGACAGAAAGAAACTTTACCGTTGTGCCTCTCCTCGTCTGCTCTCGCTTTTAGAATGTTGGACTTGATTTCGATGGGTACCTTCTCCTTAGTACCAATCAGTTTCACCTGATTATTTTGATACAGATTTACATCTTTTGTAGGTCGAGGCATGGGCTCTGGGGGGTCTGACAGCCCTTTTATTTTAGCCTGAGCGGCTTCAGAATGTTCTAGAAAAAAAAGAAAAATGACACTACAGTCAGCTGCAAGGCACACAGATAAGAAGTAGAACTGTAGAGAAGGATAAGTTTGTACCCAAAATGGTTGGAGAAGCCAGACCAGGTGAGCTGCTTTCTCTTGCTGACGGAGTTCTCTGCCGCTCATTGCCATTGGCTGAGATAAGATTGTCCAGTCTATCCATGGGAGAACTCATGTCCATGCTGCCATTAGACACGATATTAGCACCAGATGGGGAGGAGACAGCTGTTGGTGAGGATTGTAAACTGACAACAGGGGCTTGAGGCTCAGGAGTCGCCGATGCTGTGGCTCCATTACTACAACAAATCATTGGAGTTGTCTGACCACTTCATCAATCCCAGCGGTGTCTGGGGGGTCATATCAGGGGGAGAGGAGATAACTCACCTGTTTGGCTGGAGGGATGTTGGAGGTTTCCTTCGTCTCACTCTCTCCCGAGCTTCTAGGGACTGTCGCCGAGAGAACCTTCTACTCGGTTGTCTTTCAAAGCGGACACTTCTACGCGCTTGACTCCTATTTAGTTGCTCAAATTGTGTGCGCCCGCTACAACATTCATGTAACACTGTATCAACTGTTGTGGACGGAAATACTAAACAACAAAAGGAATCATTACAGTTCTAGCTAATCATTGAAAACATGAGCTCAAAGATTTTAAAAGATACAAACAACAAAATTTCCCCACTTAGTGAAGTATCATCTTGCTCAGAATATTTTTACTAAGATTGATGTAGATAAATGAAAGCCAATACCAAAAATGTAACAACAATACCTTATCAATTGATGTGAATAAAGCTATCACCAGCTACTAAGTATTTCTCGAATCTTACAAACCAACACGATTAGCTATGGTTTTTTAGGTGAAATATTTCCATGAAGTAGCAATTGCACAAAAATGTTATGCAAAGAACGTAAAAACAAATTTCTACTTTTCATGCTTTAGCATTGAGACTAAATTGATATTTGAAAGTTCAATTTTAACATGCCTTCGGGCAATCATAATCACTTTTATACATAGGAGTTACCTCCCACAATGAGAGGACAACTTCAAACAAAGAGACATTACATGAGTAGAGCATGTATTAGTTGGTACACAAAACACACACCTGTATCTAAACCTTGAGCCCAGTCTAATAAAACCTTGGCGAGACCTCTCTTGGTGGGTCTGTACGACCACCCTAAAGAATGTGTGATGCTCCATGGCACATTTCCACAAGTGCTTGCAGGCTTTCAGATTCTCAGTTCTACAATATCCAACTATCAGATATATTCATATTCCGAACCAACAGAGAACGCGAGAGACCACAAATTTCCACATCAACAACACAAGTATTCAAACTATCAGTTAATAGCTGATAAAATATATTTCACTACAAAACCCAGTGGTTGTCTTGCCACAAGTGGTACTTGAACCAAGCCTAAAGAGCTAGTTCATATTATAGTGACAAGCAACCAACAACAGCCATATTGTGACACTGCCAAGTATCAAATGACTCATAGATGTATTGTTATTTTAACTTTTGTCAACAACACGGAAACACAAAAAAAACTATAGATAAGCGATTTACAACTGCCAAGGATGTCTAACCGAAAATACGAGACACCCACCTGAATACAAATGTGTGTTCTTGTTTCATGTCGACAGCATGCTCCTCTCCCTCATTCTCCTCAACCACAACCAATATGAGCTTTTTTCTTTTAAAATTAAATTTTGTTATTTTTGGCCTGTAAATGCACAAAATATTTGTGTGATTTCAGAAAGCAAACCAAGCTTAGTTCTCTGTCACACACTGTGGTTTTCTCTAGCTAGTATTCTGTGGTGTTACAAACCCATTTACAACGAATACACAAAACATTCCTGGATAATTCAAAAATGATGTCAAATGAGAATTCCGAATTTGTCTAAATTAAACTTTTCTCAAAATGCGATGAAAAAAAACATTATACAGGATATCAAAGCAATAGTTGAAGATGCAACGATAGAGCATAGACAACACTTTTGACGTTTTACATAATCTCCCCGTTTCCTTCATTGCTAAAACATAACAATAGCATTGCCCAACAAAAACTTATCTGTCTTATTCATCAAACAGAAATGGCGGAGACAAATCCACAAGCAGTTAAAAGCAACAATGACCACAGATACATATTACGGTTACATAACGTCTCTAAGCACCACAATGCCTCCAAGTGGAGACAAATAGATGCTAGAGTAAAGTCTAACTAGCTTGTGTCAAAGCTCACTGCTGTATACATTTTGTGGTTAACTCAATTAGTCCACACTCACTAAATAACAAATATACAATATAATCTATTATTTATACATCTATTTGTTGATCATAACAACCGCAGTCAGCAGATTAGAGACAATACAGGCAGCAGCAGAGATACAAGTAGGGTGACTCCATCAGTCAGTTGCACTGCTTCTATCTATGCAACAACAAACACTCTTGTAAAACTCACCAGTAAAATAGGCCAATTTTTTCCTCTCCTTCAAAGACAAGTACACCTGTGGGCGTGAGACCCAATTTGTATTGTAGACCGTCTCGCCCCTGTAATGGTTAGACAGGTTACTGCCAAGCTCCTGTAGGCCACACGCATTGATTGCACAAGAAATACCAGTAAGGAAATGTCTACGTAGAAATGGTCCATCAAAATAGCATTAGAAATATATCGGCACCAACAGAAAGGGGGTTGGAGATTTTCGATGAAATGGATATCGACAAAATAATGTGTCTGATCTAAATGCATAGAAAATATTTTAAGTGTTTCCATGAAAATAGACCAGCGTATGAAGAAAAACACCTACTAGAAGAGTTTACTGACTATTTGGTTAAAAGATTCGGTTATTTTGATATTTATTTAGTTTTTAAATATAAAACCTTTGGGGTGTATTTGAAGTTTGTAATGGTAAAAGAAAATACCAATACCGAGAATATCTGTTCCGAAAATAACAGCAATGACAAAAAGTTTCCATGAATAAAAAACTGATAATAATTAGATATGTGCACAGATGATGAGCAATAATGATTAACCATTCACAAGGATGGTTAAGATAGGAAAGATTGTCGTAACCATGGAAACGAGTGATAAAATTATGTCGCCATACTTGACTAGAAACCATTGCTATAGGGAAAGCCACTTATTCTAATGCACCAACCATTAACATAAATAAGAACAAAGAAGAAGAGAAGAGCGTCAAGCAAAGACAGGGGGAGATAATGAGCACTCACCAACACATAATGCATGTCTACTCCATAAAGATCCAACCATTTTACTTTATGTAAATACTGTAGCTCCGCCTTGTCTGGTGTCATTCCTTGATTCCTGTTAAAAGAAAATGAATAAGTTGAACAGCTGCTCTTTTAGGTTGGAATGAAATAAGTCGCAGGAAGTCCGCAATTTACAAACAAAAGAAGAAAAATAAGCAATTGTTAGAAAAGCTTGCTGGACTAATGGTAGGTGTAGTAGATATGTTAGCAAGGAATTCCATAGATGCCAATTGTCAATACAAGCCCTAACCACGATATTGTAACGAGCCAGATTAAATGTAGCACTGTACAAACAGAGAAACAACGCTCAGTAGGTGCAGTGATATGAGCTGCTAGGCAGACATTACCCAAGGAAATGGCATTGACCCAAAGATAATAGGATATAATTCCCATTACATTACAAGTCAATTATCAAGTACTCAACAAAAAGTTCAATATTACACAGGCTGGGCATGTATTATACAGACTGGGTATGTATTACACAGACTGGGAATGTATTACACAGACTGGGCACGTATTACACGGACTGGGAATGTATTACACAGACTGGGCATGTATTACACAGACTGGGCATTTATTACACAGACTGGGTATGTATTACACAGACTGGACATGTATTACACAGACTGGGTATGTATTACACGGAGGGGCATGTATTACACAGACTGGACATGTATTACACAGACTGAGCATGTATTACACAGACTGGGCATGTATTACACGGACTGGGCATGTATTACACAGACTGGGCATGCGTTATGCGCTGCATGCTACATTCTAGTAACAAAGCATAACTACAGTAATACACCCGGTATGTATCACTCACCACCCTCGAACACTGAATCATCGTCACGAAAGTCCTCATTAATCATAACAGTAAAAGGATAGACTACGACAAGGGGTTTGGCACTCTAGTCTACTACAATTTCCTCTCTCCAACAGCGCAATGCTTTCTATCACAACAACATGGAGGACACAGCGAAGACTTTATAAACAATTAATACTGGTGAACGGCTGGAATATATTGGTGCAGGTGGTACCGCATATCTCTACATCATCTCATAAAACTCCCATCAACTAATCAGATTATTTAAAACAATGTGACATGCCTGTTGCTGAGCTCCTTTGAGATAGTGAGACAATAACTATTGTACTCTAGCTGTGAGTACTCTTCACTCTCTCACTACCCAGTCAACCAGGTCTCATTACTAATTATAATTATTTACAACAACAATACTGAAAGGAGACACTGAGGTTATTATGGATGCTTGACTGCTCATTTTCTTAGAAAGTGGTCAGTCTGACTCATTCAGATAAAGTCCATTCCCTGCCCTTTGTTGTTCACTAACTCTATACAACTCATTAGCTATACTCGTTATGTAATAATCGAATAAATGTGTCAGAATTGTAGCAGTTACATTTGTAACCTTATTTATCATTGAATAACTGGGTATGTAGTGTATAACCTACTTGCAGCTTGCAACATACCTGTCAGTCACTAGGGACTGATGTGATGTCGGAAGGGTAATGAGTGTGTTAGAGGCAGCAATAGTGCTGACCAAGGAAATGCCAACATATGTTACATAAATAGGTGGTCAATCAAGTATTTACAGAATGTATACCATGTGTACAGCATAGCTGTAGTGACAACTGTGTACAGAGGACAGCATAGCTGTAGTGACAACTGTGTACAGAGGACAGCATAGCTGTAGTGACAACTGTGTATTAAGGACAGCATAGCTGTAGTGACAACTGTATACAGAGGACAGCAGGGTCTGTGCGGAAAACAGTTGCATATCGTTGACTTACTTCAACAAACTACATATGTCAACTTACCTCAAGATCGAACTCCATTAATTGAAATGAGTAATTTAAATCTGCTGACTTAACCTCAGTGACCTACATCTGTTAACTTACCTCAGTGACCTACATATGTAGACTTACCTCAGTGACCTACATCTATTGACTTACCTCAGTGACCTACATCTGTCGACTTACCTCAGTGACCTACATCTGTTAACTTACCTCAGTGACCTACATATGTAGACTTACCTCAGTGACCTACATCTATTGACTTACCTCAGTGACCTACATCTGTCGACTTACCTCAGTGACCTACATCTATTGACTTACCTCAGTGATCTACATCTATTGACTTACCTCAGTGACCTACATCTATTGACTTACCTCAGTGACCTACATATATTGACTTACCTCAGTGACCTACATCTGTTGACTTACCTCAGTGACCTACATCTATTGACTTACCTCAGTGACCTACATATATTGACTTACCTCAGTGACGTACATCTGTTGACTTACCTCAGTGACTTACATTTGTTGACTTCCTGTAAAAAACAAACTTTATTAACTTACTTCATCGACTTGTATTTGTTGAATATTTCCAGCTCCATATCCTCTGTCTGGTTGGGCATGAATCTAAACTCTGATATAAATGCAGCGCTATGTTCTTCCTCGTCATAGTCACCGAGTTCGGCTGTAAGTACAAGTACATGTAGATACATATATAAGTACATGTAGATACACATATAAGTACATGTAGATACATATATAAGTACATGTAGATACATATACAAGTACGTGTAGATACATACATAAGTACGTGTAGATACATACATAAGTACATGTAGATACATATATAAGTACATGTAGATACATATATAAGTACGTGTAGATACATATATAAGTACATGTAGATACATATTTAACTACATGTAAAGGCAAATTGTACCATTTATCAAAATACATAATACAAATCGTCAACAACTACCAACCAAATTTTCAAATAATCTTATTCAAACCAAAAGTATAGAGCACAAAGTCCATGGGTCGGGAGCACACTCCCTTCCTGAGCAACCAACAACTTACACTGCAGAGCATAAGCTGCCAGTTCTACAGCCATAGCTTCATCTGTACAAGGAAGCACCCCACTCAATATATCCGCTTTGCATTGCTGAAAGAACTGGTACCTACAAGATAGATTGTACATACATATAATATCACATACATACTATATATATTGTATATACATATAGTATCATATACATACCATATATATTGTACATACATATAGTATCACATACATACCATATATATTGTATATACATATAGTATCATATACATACCATATATATTGTATATACATATAGTATCACATACATACCATATATATTGTATATACGTATAGTATCACATACATACCATATATATTGTACATACATATAGTATCACATACCATATATATTGTATATACATATAGTATCACATACATACCATACATATTGTATATACATATAGTATCATATACATACCATATATATTGTATATACGTATAGTATCATATATATACCATAACAAATCAATGTACATTCCCCTATAAGAAAAGATTAAGCTGAAATAATTGAATTAGACTGTCACTGAACTATCACACACAGTGCAATAATTGTCTAGTGAGTGGTCAGTGATATCAATCAATTTACTAAATAAAACTACACACAAGTAACTGTCAGGTAAAACCTAACAACCAAAGGCTACTACACACAAGTAACTGTCAGGTAAAACCTAACAACCAAAGGCTACTACACACAAGTAACTGTCAGGTAAAACCTTACAACCAAAGGCTACTACACACAAGTAACTGTCAGGTAAAACCTAACAACCAAAGGCTACTACACACAAGTAACTGTCAGGTAAAACCTAACAACCAAAGGCTACTACACACAAGTAACTGTCAGGTAAAACCTAACAACCAAAGGCTACTACACACAAGTAACTGTCAGGTAAAACCTAACAACCAAAGGCTACTACACACAAGTAACTGTCAGGTAAAACCTTACAACCAAAGGCTACTAATACACCCACCTTGTGAGCTCCTCTTTGAGGGCAGAAGGTTCTGTGGGAAAGAATTTAACTCTCAGTCTAAGTGTGTAGGGTGGACCAACTAGAAACAACCAGTAGATAGACTATAGAGGTGGTATATGAAGTAGTACACATCGTAGTCTACGTAGTAGTACATCTAGTAGCACATATAGTAAGTGTAGTACATCTAGTAGCACATATAGTAAGCAGTACATCTAGTAGCCCATATAGTAAGCAGTACATATAGTAGCACATATAGTAAGTGCAGTACATCTAGTAGCACATATAGTAAGTGCAGTACATCTAGTAGCACATATAGTAAGTAGTACATCTAGTAGCACATATAGTAAGTAGCACATCTAGTAGCACATATAGTAAGTGCAGTACATCTAGTAGTACATATAGTAAGTAGTACATCTAGTAGCCCATATAGTAAGTGTGGTACATCTAGTAGCAAATATAGTAAGTAGTACATCTAGTAGTACATATAGTAAGTAGTACATCTAGTAGCACATATAGTAAGTAGTACATCTAGTAGTACATATAGTAAGTAGTACATCTAGTAGCCCATATAGTAAGTGCAGTACATCTAGTAGCACATATAGTAAGCAGTACATCTAGTAGTACATATAGTAAGTGCAGTACATCTAGTAGCACATATAGTAAGCAGTACATCTAGTAGTACATATAGTAAGTAGTACATCTAGTAGCCCATAGAGTAAGTGTAGTACATCTAGTAGTACATCTAGTAGCACATATAGTAAGTGCAGTACATCTAGTAGCACATATAGTAAGTAGTACATCTAGTAGCACATATAGTAAGTAGCACATCTAGTAGCACATATAGTAAGTAGTACATCTAGTAGTACATATAGTAAGTAGTACATCTAGTAGCACATATAGTAAGTAGTACATCTAGTAGTACATATAGTAAGTGTAGTACATCTAGTAGTACATATAGTAAGTAGTACATCTAGTAGCCCATATAGTAAGTGCAGTACATCTAGTAGCACATATAGTAAGCAGTACATCTAGTAGTACATATAGTAAGTGCAGTACATCTAGTAGCACATATAGTAAGCAGTACATCTAGTAGTACATATAGTAAGTAGTACATCTAGTAGCCCATATAGTAAGTGCAGTACATCTAGTAGCACATATAGTAAGCAGTACATCTAGTAGTACATATAGTAAGTAGTACATCTAGTAGTACATATAGTAAGTAGTACATCTAGTAGCACATATAGTAAGTGTGGTACATCTAGTAGCACATATAGTAAGTGTAGTACATCTAGTAGTACATATAGTAAGTAGTACATCTAGTAGCACATATAGTAAGCAGTACATCTAGTAGTACATCTAGCAAGTGCAGTACACATGCTACAGCAAGTAATCTATTAACTTACTAGCTACTTGTTTCTTGATCTTTTTAGTTGGATCCAGCCAGTGCTACAACAACAGAAGATGCTAAGAGCTTTGCAAACCACATGTCGTCCAGAGAGAATACACATGAATATTTATAATATAGAAGCATCGGTATAGAAACCAATTTGGTTAACAACATGGCATAGAGATGTGTTCTAGCAGTTAACTGAGCAAGCAAAAAGGAGAGCCAGTAAATATGTAAATGGATAATGCATACTTACATTGACATTTCCAGAGTCTGTATATTGTAAACCAAAGTAGCTTGTCTCCAGCAGGTCGAGGTGGTAAAATACTCTTTGGTACAGGATGTCTCCAAGTGATCCTTTCTGTAAGGTATAATAGCAGCATTGCATTGTATAGCGCAATCAAAAATATTATCTCCATAGTGTTTCAAGAAAATACAAGGTGTCTTGCCAAAATTTTGCATATCTTATAAAAATAAATCAATTTCTTTCAGTAGGTCAAAGGGCAACTTATTCTTACAGTCCATCTCAAAGCTTTTTGCTTCCATATCACGTAGAAGAGAGTAAAGCTATATAGTAGTAAGGTAGAGGTAGTAGTGAGGTATAGGTAGTAGTAAGGTAGAGGTAGTAGTAAGGTAGAGGTAGTAGTAAGGTATAGGTAGTATCAAGGTTAAGAGGTAGTAGTAAGGTAGAGGTAGTAGTAAGGTAGAGGTAGTATTAAGGTAGAGATAGTATTGAGGTAGAGGTACTAGTGAGGTAGAGGTAGTAGTAAGGCAGAGGTAGTAGTAAGGAAGAGGTAGTAGTAAGGTAGAGGTAGTAGTAAGGTATAGGTAGTAGTAAGGTAGAGGTAGTAGTAAGGTAGAGGTAGTAGTAAGGTATAGGTAGTAGTAAGGCAGAGGTAGTAGTAAGGTAGAGGTTGTAGTAAGGTAGAGGTAGTAGTAAGGTAGAAATAGTAGTAAGGTAGAGGTAGTAGTAAGGTAGAGGTAGTAGTAAGGTAGAGGTAGTAGTAAGGTATAGGTAGAAGTAGTAGTAAGGTATAGGTAGTAGTAAGGTAGAGGTAGTAGTAAGGTATAGGTAGTAGTAAAGTAGAGATAGTAGTAAGGTAGAGGTAGTAGTAAGGTATAGGTAGTAGTAAGGTAGAGGTAGTAGTAAGGTAGAGGTAGTAGTAAGGTAGAGGTAGCAGTAAGGTATAGGTAGTAGTAAGGTAGAGGTAGTAGTAAGGTAGAGGTAGTAGTAAGGTATAGGTAGTAGTAAGGCAGAAGTAGTAGTAAGGTAGATGTAGTAGTAAGGTAGAGGTTGTAGTAAGGTAGAGGTAGTAGTAAGCTAGTACAAATAGTAACATTGGGCCATGGGGCTGCCTCAGTCCACTACAGTTGACCTAACATTAACTGACAAAGGAAAATGAACAGAACATGTCACAAGTGTTTGCTACATATCATTGTGGCCACTTTCTCAACCCACCACTTTACCTATGTGGGATACTTTGGCTAATTAAATTGATAATGTGGTTCTTATTCAAACACCAATCACAATAAAAGGTGCCTCATTATAATAACGCATTCATTATGTAAATGACAAATGTCACGCTTGTACTGAAAAGCAGCCCAACTGTTTAACCTAAAGCATAGTGGAAGGTGGGAATCAGGTCTTCTTATTTCCAATCAGTTTACAGTTCTGCAAGCATCGGTAAATGATTAAATTACATTTCCACAAAGTTGGGAGAATGCAAGCCAAAATAGTAGATAAGGTTACATCATTAAAATATGGAGGGTGAAATGGGGTAAGGAAATAGGCAGTGAGGTGTTGACATGGAACCATACATACATGGTAACGAAATGACACGCTGTCAACATACTGTAGACGGCAGCAAGCCATAGTCACATATAATATACAGTGAGCCAGTAGTGAAGAGGGGCAAGTAAACAATATATACCAGTTAAAGGATATCATCAAGTAGCCAGATATCAAGTTTTTATCAACAAGTGTCTTCTATAACCCCGACTGTCTCAACAAAGCCTGCATTGTTCCTGACTTATTAGCTGACTGTTATGGCTTATGTGTGTCAGCCCTTCACAGGTGCCCTTACAAATCGTCTTATCTGACATACACTGGTGGCAGCATGTGTAGTTAGTGACCTGCACAAGTTATGCCTTGCAGGTATCATAGGCGTAGTAGGTGCATTCTAATGTATGTATGTTGCAAGCATTCGGAAGGTATAATATGTCTTGTGTATCAGCCAGCGCTGAATGCTGCTATACACGCACAAACAACAGATGCTGACAATAACAGTCAACCCCATGCAAGCTGGTCAAAGGTTTCAAGTGACTGGCAGCTAAGTTGAAAGGGCAATCTACTCTCAGGTAAGTAACAGCTGCCAACAATATCAAATATTCACATTCCAAACAAGAAAATCCTATTCTCTCATATTGTAACTGTGACTAATGGGGAGACGACAAGACACCTCGCACGGTCATAAAAACCCTCTGGACTGTCGATTGACAAATAACCAAATGATATTTGTTGCTATATTGGATGGTCAAGTTTAGTTTTTTGGGTATCACATCGTATCTAGTGGTTACATCATACTTTGCCTTATCATCCAAACATTTTACAACCATAGATAAACTACATTACAACAGATATTTGTTTTCCGGAATGTTCCTGATAGTTACCGAAATTTAACTCGTGTTTATTGTCGCTTCAACTTCAAACTCTGCGACAAAGAGATTTGTATAATGCCACCAAAAGCATTATCTTCTATGTTTATCAACATTTCAGCATTCTACCACACAAGTAATTTTTATCAGAACAAGTTATTTATAATGACTCGCTACTATTATTCACAGGTCAGAATCTCTGGTTCAAACAGAGGAACGTGATTTATTTAAATTAAAAGCAATGATTTGTAAATTTGTTGTTACATATTAGAGGCAATAGCAAAAGAATTGGAGTATTCTATTAAATGATAATAAAATATTATATTGTTATCTTGTCATTTGTGAGCCAACCAATTGTGGTGAGATGGTAACTATTAAAATTTGGCATGGATATTTTTTTTTACTTATAGCATTTTTACAGATTAGTGATGACTAGCTACAGTGGTAGAGTGTATATATGGAAGTAGGAGAACCGTTACACACAGTTTGGGCCCAGCAGCCATCAACTGATAAAATTAATAACACTGTTTCCGAGTACATCAGCCTGCTTTACCTTAATGCGATAGATAGGGACTGTATACCTGACCAGCCCCCCCCCCCATCACTGATGTGGGGGATACTTATCATATCCACCACATTTCTATCAAGACCCAGCAATTTGCAATAATAATTATTTTTTTTGGCGAATTTCACTCTAACAATTTTCTAAATGATGCTATTTACAAAAAGATTAATCGCTATGTAAACCATGATAATTATTATTTAGCAAGTAGCAAGTGTTAGCCTATAGACTACAAAATGGAAGAACAGTAATAACGATGGTTGGTAATATCAAATTTAATTAATGCAAAACAAGATGAACATAATAATAATAAACTACTCATGAAATAAAAATAATATTGTACCAATAATTAATAAACCTCGGTGAAATAAGATAATTATTAATAACTCCTCGTAACCGCAAATTATTACTATGATGGTAAAACATAGCCGCTGACAACAAGTGTTACTTACTCAAGTGTTCTTTTTATTATAGTTAGTAGATTGAATTTATAAAAAGAACAATTGTTGTGGTGATGATAACAAACGGTCAATTCACAGAAAATACTGCTGAATTTGAGATACATTCAGTAGTAAGAGTAGTAATAATCATCACTACTGGTGAAAAAGTGGCACATCATCATTCATCATCATCATAGAAATTATTTTCATTAGATTATTATTAACACCACCACCATAATAACAACATTATTATTATTATATTATGACATTCTTTTTCTGCAGTCTTATTACAGTTAGGTAATACAAAAACAGCAAATTTACTCACAGGCAGTTCTATGGTGACATCTGTTCCATCCAGCAAAACCACTCGACATACTACAATATGTTTATTGTGCTTCTTGTCAGCATTACTACTTTGTTGTACTCCTCTTTTAATTCCTTTTCCAGTGCGACGTCGACTGAGAAATCGCACCAATTTGGACATAACTTTCCTGTAATTGTTCTCACAAACTTATGCTCCCGTCATTTGCTGATGTACTTCTATCACAGATCGTTGAATTGGAAATATTGTGTAAGGAAGGTCGGCATTTAAATTTTAAACTATTTTTGACCGACAACACCTGCCGAAACTTGCTCCCATTCGTTAACGATACATTCGTCTCATCAAAATACCTTGATTAGCTGTTAGCGCAGATGTTAACTTTTTTCCAGGTAACGCAGTTTAACATAGATCATAAAAGGCTCTTGAAAAAGTAACTTTTTTATTAAAAATCATAATTTCACTGCATTTTGTGATGTTTTTTTTATTAAATTATTGTTTAATGGAATAATTCAGTTATTAATTAATTTTAAGCTTTTATTGCCTGAGGTCAAGGGCTCACACAGACATCGTAAAATTGCACTTTTTATTTTCATCTTTCACCAATTATGTCTGGAAGTGTATGATGCCTTTTCAACTACAATTTTTTTCTATTGGTAGCACTTAATACTACACACACACACGATTTTTTATTAGATCAGATCAACATTATTGATTTGATAGATTAATAATTAATACAGTCTTGCTTTTTGTATGTTTATGATATGATAATAATAGTAATACGATAATTTATTATTATTATTATCACATAATAATAATTAATAATAATAAAAATAATGGTATTAATTATTATTAATAATAATAATTATTAATTGTATTATTATAATAATTATTATTGTTGTTCATTAATAAAATTATTCATTCTTATTAATTATTGTTGTTATAATTATCATAATTATATAATAAACAAATAATAATAAATTATTAATTATTATATGTATGAATAATTAATAAAAATTATATATTATTATTATTTATATATATAATAAAAAATAAATTATAATAAAAATATAATCATATATTATTATTTGGTCTTACTGAGAGAAAGATAAAAGTGGCAACACACTTGAACAAGTAAATACAATCCCTAAAAAGTGCAACACCAGTCCATCATTGCCTGACAAAGAAGAGCAGTGTTCCAGGTTGGGTGCCAAGTCTGACAAAAATGAAAATAGGGGAAGACCTGTGCGAGTGTGCACCAATTACAATAGTGCAAAGTTTGACTTCCTGAAGCGAATGAATGCTTTACGGAGACCCGGAGTATTTGCTCGTGAAGATCTAAATAGAACAGAAAGGGTTGGATTTTCAGTTATGCAAGGAGCTGAAACTCAAGAGAAAGGAAAATGTGGGAGGAGGAATGATGAGGTTAACCATAAGAAAAGGGGCAGTTGTTATGATGATGATTGAGTCTGCGGACTGAAAATACTCTCGGCAAATGCCCGTTCAATCAAGAGAAATATAATTGAACTACAAATATTTAGCTGGTGCAAAAAAACTTTTGAAAATTTTTTTAAGCTTCTGAAAATAGCACCAGAGTGTACCATGGTGTCTTGTCACCAGAATGCTACCAAAATTTTTAGTGTAGCATTATTTTAAACCATATAAAAATTAATTTCAAAAAGACCTTACAGCACCAATTTTTTTTATAACTCCACGCCAACACTTAAGTAATCACGGCAGGCGGATCAGTCGAGCGTGAAGCTATATAAAAAAAACCTACGGGCCTAGTTTAGCTGTTGTGTAGCAATAATAATACTTTAAAATATCTGTCACAATAATATTATTCATCATTACACTTCTTTATTATGTTACAGAGACCACAAGAAAAAGAAGAAAACCATCACAGATGAAGACATTTTTTATAGTGCTAAATATATATTGTTTCTACTGGAACTGTTGTTATTATCATATATAATAATAAAATTATTATTATTAGTGTATGTTGTAGTTTTGATGATTGAGAAAAGTGTGTCAACATGATATTTGTTAATCATATTTGCCACAATTAATTTATGTTATAGGATTTTTATACACCGACCAAGAACCAAACTGTTTGTTATTTTTATCAATTGTTGTTATTATGCGTTGAAAATATACTAAATATTATAAATAGTAAGTAGTAATAATTATTTGATGTTTTATTATAGCCTCATGCATTAAACATTCACCAAACGCAGAACACTGGGCGCACAAACCGCCCGTATTGTTTTATGGTCACGTGGTGTACTTTTTCGGCCTATATTTTGTCAACAGAAAAATTACAGCAAAAATTCTTTTTTAAAAAACTCCAAAATATTATATCAAATAATGAAACACAAATAAAAAATACACCAACGGATTTATGGTGAAATTGCAAAGAACTTTGTTGGCTCAAAACATTGTGAAAAGTTTCTGAGTGCTGGGAAATTTGCGATTTTGAGAGATTATTTCAAATAATCCCTACCGGAACCATGCTGCTTTTCAAAGGACAGTTGAAGGTGAGTTTTATGCGCTCTGGTGTTCTGAATCTAATGAACTTTGAACTTTTGTTCTGTGAGCCTTAGTTCCTGACTTATTAAAAAAATGGGTCAACCTACTCAGAGCCAAAACCGCAAATAAACCGTTGGCATTCTATCAACCGGAGAGATTGGTTAATTCTCACGCAACGCATGCGGCCCACTTGCACTAGCTAAAATATTATCTAGCCAATATGACATGCTATGCATCACTAACTAAGGCCCACCTAGATGCATCAATTACTAGTACGCAGTTACTTGATGATAGAAACAAACAGATCTTTAAAACAGACCGTAACTGCCACGATGGAGGAGTGCTAATTGCAATACACAGCCAGATCTGTCATGTTCAGATTAACTTCGATTTTTCTCCGCATCCTGTTGAATGCGTAGGACTTCAGGTTTCTGATAAGAAAGGTATGAATAGAGAATTAATTTTTCTTTGCATCTATATTCCTCCTAATAAAATTTCCCAATGCATAGAATCACTAAGCAACATTTTTAACTTTGTGTACATCAAGTTCCCTCATAGCCAAGTGGTAGTTGTGGGCGATTTTTAACCTTCCAGATATTAATTTGGCGCAGTTTTACAATAGAGAGTGGGTCAAGTTACAAAAGCGTGCATCAATCTTTTTTGTACTGCTTAGCCGACAACAACATTACAAAAACTCATCAATGAGGCGACACATGTAAAAGATAACACCTTAGACCTCGTTTTGACAAATATAGTTGATTGAGGGTCTAAAATAAAAATGATCAATCTGGGTCATAGTGATCACTATATACAGGCCCGTATTGTTGAAACAAAAGTTGGGACAGCCAATAGAGGGGGGAGGGGTGGGGTGCAAGCACCCCTCCCCGCAATAGCCCCGCGCTAGCGGAAAACTTTAAAAACATGCCTTCTGAGATGCCTAGAAATGCCCTCTGAAGTACAGAATGTAGATGTATGTTATGGATGATGACACAAAAATATTGTTGTTGAATTTGCAAGACCAACCTGCACGAAAATTCATATAAAACTTTGATGCTTTTGATTCCACAGTTTGTGTGTTTGTTAATAAATCTTTGTAGAAAATGTTTTGATCTTTGCAAAAGGCAGACACTTTTCCAAGTAATCACTACTACAGGTCCATTGGTTTTAAAAAACTAGAGAAACTTACGTTAACACATAAGTCCGATTGAAAGGGCTATATAGAGTGGAAGTGGCTCATGAAATTTTTTTTATCTGGTTTATGGTGGGCTCTGCAGATACTCCCAGAACCCTCCTGATGATGCCCATTCAGACAGCCAGAAAATGAGGTTCAGCGGTAGCCCTTCTCAGGGGCAACATACCCATAAGAGCTGTTATTGTGCTGGAAATTGCTTAAAAGTAAACATAAAATGCATTTTATTACAACCTCAAGTCCACAGAAAATGCTACATGTAGATTTATATTACGTAGAATAAACGAGGTATGTACAAGCTATTGTAATGCAAATTTGGAAAAAAAAGTTGTTTAGAGACAAGCAATGCGTTTGACTTTGTTGGGGTGCCCTTTCACAAAGTCTGTAATGACCTGCTCGCTGTCTATCATATCCGTCATCTCTTTGTAAACATGAAGTATCAAGCATGCATTAAGACAGATTTGTCCCATAGAAGTTCTCATTGCAGTCTTAGCACGTTTAAGGGCAGAGAAGCCTCTCTCACTGGTGACATTGGTGGCTGGCAGCGTCAAAATGAACTTGGTAACCCTTTCTACTTCTGATAGAAAGACACGATTGGGGCTAGATTTTAGCCAGCTTGCAAATTCAATTACTGATACGGACTTAAACTTGCTGCCTACCAAGCTGTGCAGCAAAGAATGCTCATTTTCCAAGTTGGTGATATTGAAGTCCTCTGCATACAATTCAACCAACTTAGTGGGAACGCTGCAAGCTTTGTCGGTTATTGCGTCTTTTAGCAAACTGACCAGAGAAGCATAAACTTTGGTGTTCTCTTGATCAAACCTATCTTCTAAAGTAGCAATAGTGGTGTCAATAACTGCAAAATAGTCTCTCTTGGCAGCATGTTCAGGAATTTCCTCATAATGGTACGTTCCTCTTGCATCTTTTTCGAATCGCTCGGGATGATGGCAGTTCCTGGACTCCTAATTCAATAAATTAATCATTATTGAAAGAAAGTTCAAATTATTTAAATACTAGCTGAAATTTAGCTATGAAACTGTAATCAGTTACTATAAAGCTTGTGAATGAAACTACAGTTTATTAACAAACTTTCATGTGGAAACAAGTATATATGCTACTTCAGTTTCATTCACAAACCTAGGTCTTTGCTCTCCTGAATCACTTGTAGAAAGTGGCAAACTCATCACTTGCTCTCATTTTTTGCAGCTTTTTGACAACAGACTTGACAATTTCATGGCTGTCTGCTCCATTCACTTCCACACTTTGTAGCTTGCAGCTAAGACCATCTGTTAGCCGAAAGACTTTGTATGCCAGCTTGAGCTCTGTATTTCTTACATATATTCGGTTTAGCAGATTTATTACTGAAAATAATAAGAAATGGTCAAAAATATTTAAAAACAAAAAAGCACTGGCAAAATTATTTAAAGTTTAATGCAGCATCATGCTTTTTAACTATTAATTTGTTTAAAAATAAATAATAACATGGTTAATTAATTATAACTAATAATTATAATAATAAGAAAAAGATCATCATCATTAGTAGTTGCACACTTGAACCCAATGTTAAACCAATGACACATCACCTCATTTTATTCTTGTGAAAAATAAATGCCCAACGTCATGTTATACATACCGTTTGAAAAAAGTTGTCAGTTTTTTTGGCTCATGTTCGGTTTTTTTTAGCAAGTTCAGCGAGTTGTCAATGGCAATGATTATTTAATGACCCTGACACAAAGCTAGCTTAGAACCAGATTTATCTCTATAATGTAGACGGCGTAACAGAGAGCTACGTAATAATCAAGCAATCAAAAAAACTAGAGCAATGAAATAAGTTGGCAGAAAGCCGCGCTTTGCATTCTGAAAAGTTGGGACGGCTTGGCCGGTCAGCCGTCCCATAAAAGCCGCCCCTGACTATATGATCAGTTTTCAAGTTGACTGGCACCTCCCACAGGAGTTCACCCAACACACTTATGTTAGACAATACAGTAAAGTCAATGTGTCTGTCATTAGGTCTGCACTAGAGACCACCTTACGTAACATCAATAGTGCTATTGAATGTAATTCAAGTATAGAAAGAATAGGGAGCATTTTTGAAACTGATATCCACGAGGCTGTTAATCAATTTGTGCCACTAACCAAGATCAAACCAAAGGGTGCTCACAGACCAATCTGGTTTGATAAAAAGTCTCACAAACTAGTAAATAAACAGCGCCTGTTATACAATAAATAAAAAAAGTAAATCACCTGAAGACCTAGAAAAATACAAAAAAATTAAAAGATCCAATAATAAAGGTTTTAGGAGAATGGAGCAGGAATACTTCTATCAGAATTTATATGATCCTCTTTTACGTGGTCAATCCAAACCTTTTTTTACACACATGTAGCGATTGACTGGCAGAACTACCGGATTGCCATTGAATATCCTTTTGCAAAACTGCACCGTGTCACAGCTGACGGACTACTTTAACCTCTTTTTCCAAAGCCTTTTCACCCCGGCATCCTCTGAGGCTGCTGCTGATGTAACTTGCAACTCTCAATCATCAACGGATGTCTTGCAGGATGGAGTGGCAAAATTGATAATTGGTCTTAAGCGAGGAAAGGCTCCTGGTCCAGACAAATTGAGAAAAAAAGAATTAAGTTTGTACACTGAAATGACCTCAGTACTAACGAAAATATTTCAGTACTCTTTGGATACCAGTACTTTGCATCAATTTAGAAAACCGCAAATGTTTTTCCAATATTTAAAAAAGGTTCCAGATCAACATTTTCTAATTACAAACCAGTATCCGTAACTTGCATTTGTTGCAAAATGTTGGAGAGAATAGTTGCTGGTCAGCCAACTACCCATCTAGAAACTTTCATTGATAACAGGCAGCACGGTTTCAGAAGAGGGCTGTCTTGTACAACTCTTGTAGCAGTTTTGCATGACATGAGTTATATCAACAAAAATCAAACGATTCATGCAGCGGCCTTAGATTTTTCCAAAGCCTTTACAAAGTTGACCATAACTTACTCATTAAGAAGATGCTAGCTTACCTATTTTATCCGGTGATTGTACGTTGGACATATAGCTTCCTAACAGATAAGACCCAGAGAGTGTCTATACAAGGACATCATTCAAACTCTGCCTGTCATATCGGGAGTGCCTCAGGTATCTGTCCTTGGTCTGCTGCTGTTCCTGGTCTTTATTAATGATATAGCTAACTCTTTAGACTCCTCCTCTATAGGGCTATTCGCTGATGATGCACTGGCCTACATGGTGGTGAACAGCCCGGAGGATCATGATAAATTCCAGCAAGATCTCAACAATTTGTCAAAGTGGGTTAAACAAAACCATGTGCAGTTCAATTTCGCAAAGTGTCAAACTGTAGCTTTTAGTACAAAACCTAATGTCGTGGCAACATACACATTGGACGACACACCATTAATCCAAGTATCAAAGTTTAAATATCTGGGCGTCAATATATGCAACAATTTTCACTGAGATTCACATATAGACATGGTGACCAGTAAGGCCTCCCAGAAATGGGAATGATCAAGAGAGCTCTCCATGACGCTCCTATGAAAGTGATACTTGCGGCATACCTCTCCTTTTGTCTGCCAGTCTGGGCTATGATTTGGAGGCTTGGAATCCCTACTTGGTTAAGCATGTGAAACAATTAAAGAAAGTGCAGAGGCAAGCAATCTGATTCATATGTGGCCTACGAAGAGTCGTTAGTGTCACAAAGGCTAGGCTGGCTCTCGGATTGCCCTCATCGGAAGAGAGACAAAGGGATGCCCGTCACAAATTTTCTTAGGGCTGAATTTAAAAACCACCAGAATTCTTCCCAATCCAGTCATCTTACTAGATCAGCGGTTGGGTCAGTGCCTCCGGTGCAAGTTTGCAATACAAGTTTCATGCACCAAGGCTTTTTTCTGTTACACTTCCAGAGAGTTTAGAGCTCAGCCCAAAAGATCATAATAATAATTATCAATTAATAATCATGATAATCATCGACGATAAATAATAATTATAATAACGATAATAATTGTTACCACTTATTATTACTCACTAATAATAATTACTATTGAGTTTCCTAACCATCTGTTACTATAATAAAAATAATAATTACTATCAATGAATAAAATTATTATAATAATAATATATATACTTCCTACTAATAATTTAATTTGATGATGATAATCTTTTTGGGTTTGATTTATTCATTATTATCCGAATCAGATAATAATAAAACTCTGTTAAAAGAAAAATGATATTATCTACCATATCATTTATTTAATATTTATTTGTCATTATTCTAACATAAATTTCATTTGAGGATTACTCCAACTACTGATATATATTATATGAGGAAACTATTAGTAATAAAAGCCGTTTTTTTAAACTATTTTGTTCCTTAGAGAAGTAGTGTGACATTAAACAGTCGCTTTTCATTATTATTATCATCATTTGTAGCTAATGCAGAAAGCTTTTTCTAATCAGGCTTGGGACATTAAAAATTATATCATGATGTAGAGTAGTGAAACCTTGCAGTCACAATATTTGTTTGCCTCACACTATATATATCACTTTCCAAAATTGCACTCTGTTCACAAAAATTACTTAGTTTTAGTTCTCACAGCAGTTTCTTTTATCTCTTACTGTTATTATATTAAAGTGAAATCAGTCTAAAAGTAATAAGTGTTACAAAAAGCTGTTACATGATGTTGATGTTGCAATCAATTCACAGGTGATTGTGGTTTGAAATTTGCTGCAAGTTATGGGAGATGAAAAAAATAGTCGAGCCAATGACTATATACATATAAAATGTATTATTACAATATATTTTGCGAATGATGGAAAGTTTTTATTTATGTGACTTTATCTTTGTATGTTGAACATGGTATATGATTTCTCTTAGATGTCTACTGGTTTGACTAATATCAATAATGAAAGTATTTTTATCCTTCTTAGAAAATGGGATATTTAGTAGTCAATTGGATTGAACTGAAGTATTTGCATATTCACATTCAATATGAATCTCATTACGTATTTTACAAAATGATAATATTATCCTTTACACTCTCTAGGTCTGATCATGGCAGGGGGAGAAAAAGGAGATGATAGTGAATGGTTACCTACGACTGAACCTTTATCAACTGTGTCATACCCCTTATCCGTAGCATATTGTGGCAGTAAGCATTGCTTGAGCTCTTTTTTATATTTTCTGGTGCTTAAAATTACTGCGAAGCCTTTTTCCTGTTCTCTTTGCATTAATGTGTTGCTATTATTTGACAGTGTGTGGGATGCCTCCGGAATACTGCGAGTATGGACCTAATTATGAAAAATGCAAGTCGTGGCTCCAGACTCATCTACCTGCAGAGTTTGAGAAACTGAGTAAGTTCTGCTTTTAAATATCATATAATTAGCCTGTGGCCCACACTTGAAGTTATGTAAAGTGGTTAAACATTTAGAGAAAAAATATTTGCCTGAGCGGTCCAGCCTAACCTTTGAACTCTGAAAACTGCTCCCACTTATGTCATAGCAACGGAAAGTTTTGAACCTTCTTTAATGGCACTTTTTTTAAAAAGTGACGATATATGAGACAGTTCTGTAATATTTTTCCACTGCTGCCAAACAGCTGAGAAGTGAAAAACTAACCTTACCTATTAGCATGCATTTTAATCATATCTTTTATTAACTGGTTGATTGTGTGAGTTAAAAAAAAATTTAATAAAAAATTGCTGTTAATACTTTTCATTTTCACAACTGGGCCAACAAATAGTCCAAGAATAGAGTGCCAACAGCCCCACTCATGGGTATTATTAACACATTGCAGATAATTTTGTCGTTGTACGGTTTTAATTTGTTTTATTTGAAATCAGAGTATGTTTTTAATCATGTAAGTGATGGCTTGATCTTAGCTGTGAGTAAATATTTGTTTCTTCTTTTTAATGGGTCTGCGCGGATCAGAGTTTCACCAAAACAATTCGCCTGGGCTATTTATTAAACCATATGAAGAAAACAAAAAGATATTTCTCCAACGCAGAGCAACTCCAGCTTTTTATTAAGAAGTTAAATCCTGTAGAAGAATAAAT
The DNA here is from genome assembly GCA_945261195.1 of Cryptosula pallasiana. NCBI lineage: Eukaryota > Metazoa > Bryozoa > Gymnolaemata > Cheilostomatida > Cryptosulidae > Cryptosula > Cryptosula pallasiana. The sequence goes on along the minus strand of OX183133.1, from coordinate 9,604,361 downwards.
TTCGCTAAAATCTATTGTCACCGTCTTAATAATAACATATAAGGGTTGCTGGTAAAAAGTAAACATTAGTAAAAGCCTTTAGAAGTACAAATGTACTACCATGAACAAAAAAATTGATGTTGACAGTTTGAGTCAAGTATTTTAACTGCTCTTTTGTTGTTCTATCACACTGGTCTGAATACAGCTGGGGATATCTATGATATCAAATCCAGATTTGATATAAATTGTTTTCAGAGCTACAAATGTCTGCGAGCTGTTTCCAGATCCAAACTATCTTTTGACAAAGACGGTCGCACTCCCACAAGTCTGGCACTCTTAGCATATTGTTTTAGATCTAGATGAGGCTTCTGAACCAACAGACGACAAGGAGGAAAAGAAACGTCAGAAGCGAGGTGGCAAGGCTGCCCATAAAACTATACAGGCTAAAAAGGCTCCACAGCGTATTACTCTATCCAAAGCCCCTCGTGGTAAACGTAAAATGGTAACAGTTGTCACAGGACTTGCTACATTTGGTAGGTTTTAGCTTAATTCTGTCTGATGAGGGTTTAGCTAGCAGTTGTAGAATATTTTATGATTACTTCTTGCTACCTTTCCTGTAGACATTGATGTCAAATCGGCTGGCAAGTTCTTAGGAGGGAGATTTGCTTGCGGGGCATCTGTGACTGGCGATGATGAAATAGTCATTCAAGGAGATTTTGTTGATGATTTATTTGATGTTCTTCCAGACAAATGGCCACAGGTATGTGTAATATCTCAGGTATGTGTGATGTCTCAGGTATATGTGATGTCTCAGGTATGTGTATTATCTCAGGTATGTGTAATATCTCAGGTATGTGTGATATCTCAGGTATATTTGATATCTCAGGTATGAGTGATTAGCTCAGGTGTGTGTGATATCTCAGGTATGTGTGATATCTCAGGTATGAGTGATATCTCAGGTACGAGTGATATCTCAGGTGTGTGTGATATCTCAGGTATGAGTGATAGCTCAGGTATGAGTGATTAGCTCAGGTATGAGTGATTAGCTCAGGTGTGTGTGATATCTCAGGTTTGTGTGATATCTCAGGTATATTTGATAGCTCAGGTATGTACTGCTGGTTTACAAAAGGAAAGAAGTGCAAAGATTTATGCATCGATTAATGATTAATATTTAGTGCTGAGTATTTTTTATTTGTCTGTTATTCATTTTGTTGGTCGGATAAAGCAAAGCATGAGTTGAAAATTTACCATAAGAATCTATCGGTTTTTTATATGATCTGTGTATTATTTTATATTCGTTGACTTGAAATCATAGAGAAAATAACTCCCATGGCTACATTTACTAAAAATAGAAGTAGCAACATTGTTTGTCATATTTAGTTAGGACCAGCTCTTGTGAGTCTCGTGCAACAGTTTCTTATTAAAAGTGAGACTACATGCTGCGATGTATGAATAACCTACTAGCTGTATTACGTGTATTACATATATATACTAGCTATAATACATATATATGTTAGCTATATTACATAAATATGTTAGCTATAATAGATATATATGCTAGCTATAATACATATATATACTAGCTATAATAGATATATATGCTAGCTATAATACATATATATGCTAGCTCTAATACATATATATGCTAGCTATAATACATAAATATACTAGCTATAATACATATATATAATAGATATATATGCTAGCTATAATACATATATATACTAGCTATAATAGATATATATGCTAGCTATAATAGATATATATGCTAGCTATAATACATATATATGCTAGCTATAATAGATATATATGCTAGCTATAATAGATATATATGCTAGCTATAATAGATATATATACTAGCTATAATAGATATATATGCTAGCTATAATACATATATATGCTAGCTATAATAGATATATATGCTAGCTATAATAGATATATATGCTAGCTATAATACATATATATGCTAGCTATAATACATATATATACTAGCTATAATACATATATATGCTAGCTATAATACATATATATACTAGCTATAATACATATATATGCTAGCTCTAATACATATATATGCTAGTTATAATACATATATATGCTAGTTATAATAGATATATATACTACCTATAATAGATATATATACTAGCTATAATACATATATATACTAGCTATAATACATATATATGCTAGCTATAATACATATATATACTAGCTATAATACATATATATGCTAGCTCTAATACATATATATGCTAGTTATAATACATATATATGCTAGTTATAATAGATATATATACTACCTATAATAGATATATATACTAGCTATAATACATATATATACTAGCTATAATAGATATATATGCTAGCTATAATACATATATATACTAGCTATAATAGATATATATGCTAGCTATAATACATATATATACTAGCTATAATAGATATATATGCTAGCTCTAATACATATATATGCTAGTTATAATACATATATATACTAGCTATAATACATATATATGCTAGCTATAATAGATATATATACTAGCTATAATAGATATATATACTACCTATAATAGATATATATACTAGCTATAATACATATATATACTAGCTATAATACATATATATACTAGCTATAATACATATATATGCTAGCTATAATAGATATATATGCTAGCTATAATAGATATATATACTAGCTATAATACATATATATACTAGCTATAATAGATATATATGCTAGCTATAATAGATATATATGCTAGCTATAATAGATATATATGCTAGCTATAATAGATATATATGCTAGCTATAATACATATATATACTAGCTATAATAGATATATATGCTAGCTATAATACATATATATACTAGCTATAATAGATATATATGCTAGCTCTAATACATATATATGCTAGTTATAATACATATATATACTAGCTATAATAGATATATATGCTAGCTATAATACATATATATGCTAGCTATATTACATATATATACTAGCTATATTACATATAATACACAGATATACTAGATATATTACATATAAAACGTAGATATACTTGCTATAATACATATTGCAGATTGATGAGGATGCAATTGAAGATTTGGGTGAAATGAAGAGATGAGTTTATACTGGATTGTATATTAGACTGAGATCCTGCATTCACTTGTAGGGTGATGGGGTATACTGTCAGCCTTTCAGCCTTTCAACCTTCATCTTATTATACATTTCCTAATAATAAACGAGAGCTATTATTTCAACCTCTGCGCTTGCTGATTAGTTCATCCATCCGGCCGTTGCCCTAGTGAATCAAGTTTATACCTTTTTATCAAGAGGCAGCCATGCACTCAACGTACACCCACCTATGAATAAAGTGTACTTGACAGCAGTGCACAGCTCCAACTCCAGTGAATAATGAATCGTCTGTGTAGCCAAAATGTACCCTAGGGCCATGGTGTCAGTGTTTGCATTTCATCTTGACAGCAACGGAGCCAGTCTACCTGCTCATTACATGCAAAGTGCTGCTAATTTGATAGATATCAAATTACAATGTCAATTTTTGATAAAATTGGTAGTTGTCTTCCCTCTGACTAGCCATAATCAGTAGCAACTTCACTATTAAATGTTTTCTAAACGAAAAACAGTAAAAGGTTTTGTATTCAGTTTGTAGAATTATTAATTGTTTATGCCGCTTTGAGTAATATAGTTGTTTTCCCCTCACTTCACTGTGATGTAGTGTCAATCAGTGCCAATGCCTCCAGAAGTCTCTCAACATTGTCTAGTTGTAAATGTGTACGTTGACTCACCATAAATATGATTTATTATTCCTTCTATTGTCCATTTGGTGACAACGGTTTGAGTAAAAGAAATTACAATTCTTTTCCTTATAGATAAAGTTATTCAAAATTTTGTTTTATTTAATTGAAACACATTTTTTGTTATCAGAAGATACAAGTTTCCGTTTTTAATTATTTATCTTTGAAAATCTGCAGAAAGTGGCCCTTTGTCACCCTCTGAGCTGAGAAGGTTCAGCGAGAGCTGAGAGGTTACCTATCGAACTCTGGCTATGAACATGTCATTAACGTTTAGTATCTCAGAATTTCTCAATATTAAATTGGTCTTAATTGTATACATTGGCAATGTATCAACAACTCAGTCTTGTACGCAGTGGGTTGTATGTTGGTATATAGCAAACTGGGATTACATTTAAAAATTGACGTAGAGAAAATTTTTTACAGTTGTTGTAATTAAATTATCAGAATCTAAACATCCGCCTTATACGCATACAACTTGTATGCTGACTGCAAACTTACCTGTTTCTGTGCCAATTTATTAGGTTTCTGCAGATCAAAAAACTCTAAAAGTTGCTTTAAAGTTTTGACCTTCAAGTTTTAACTGTCAGCTACCTAATCACCTGGTTAGCATGCACTATTGAAAATTTTATAATTTTCTTGTAGTCATCTATTTATACATGTTTATTTGATTGTCGAACAGTTGGTGAAACAGTTGTCTGACTTTAGGTTGAATGGTTGCTGCAACTGTCTTCTTCAGTAGCTATTACATAACGTCCTGTGATATATAGCATCACTGTGGTGTAGTTACATAATGATTGGGCCTGAAGGTCAGTGAAGTAAGCCAAAATATTTTCACTAAAAACAGTTTTACTTGAAGATTTAAATTCAATTTTAAAAGGTCAGATGGTGGTATAAACGATAGAAGACCATAACATTACAATGTGCAAAGCTGTAGGCACGCGCTGCTTCAGCCGGAAAGAGTGCCTGCAGATTGCTGATTTATTTCTAACGATTTATGCTTCTTTCTGATTGGTCATACCCAGAGCCGTCAGGCCCTGGTCATACCAACTCCTTCCAAAAGAAGGCGTTGGTGAATCATCCTGCATTGATGGTTATAACATTTAGTAATCATGAAATAATACGATTTCATTGCTCTTGATCAGACTGCTAGTCTTGTTATTGCATCGTTTAATAAAATTTATAATAACAATGATGTAAGTTAAGCATTAAATAATGCATGAGAAACTGTATTGCACATTATAAAACAATCAGATGGACATTAGAGGCAGGCTGAAGGATTTTTCACAAATTCCATAATAAAATACATTATGCTACTGCTTTGGCTAGAAAGGGACTGGGTTTGTGGTGGTGTTGTAGGTTAGAGGTAAAATACGCATGTTGGACTATATAAGTAACAGCGCGATGTGGGAGGGCAACTATCTTGAAATAATAATACTCATACGCAGTTGCTACCAACATCCACTCAGAATAACATCAAAGTAACGAAGCAAGCCCCGTTAGAGCATATGTTAGCGAAGCATCAGTTTGCGGGTTTGTTTGTAGTAATGGGATGCGTTACGTCTGACTCCGTGTGAAATGAAACGGGTTTCTTTTCCGTAATAGTTGGGGAAAGTGAAACACCCGATGACCTAGAAGTGAATGCTTTGCTTGGCATACTCGGTGTGTTCGGCATGGAAGAACTGCGTTTAGTAGTTATTGAATGGATAGATGTAGGAGAAGGCACTTCTAGGCTGTGGCTAGCGCTTCTACTTATTGGGGTCTTCTCACAATATCCGTTTTCTTCGGATATCTGTGGTAACGCTTCACACGACAGTTTAAGTCCAACTTTTTCTTTCTTTCTATCAGTTGGTGTCTTGACATGTTTTGGTTTGGATATTCCGATTTTACGTCCGATCCACTTGACCTTCTTACATACATCTACCTGCATAAGGTCTATACACATTCCAATCAGTGCCAGGCCTACCAAGACGTACAGCGCACAGAGCACCAGATCTTTCGATCCGACACCATCTTTAGTCATTTCATCGACGCCAGGCACGTAGTCTCCAAACCCTATTGTGGTGAGAGTAATAAAACAGAAGTACGCTCCTTCTATCACCTCCCAGTTCCCCTCCCAGGCTGAGAAAAGAACGGCACCACCAGCGATATAACTTGCCATAACAAGCAAACACAAGTATGTTGGTACGGCTGTGTCATGGCGCAGGCTCACATTAAATTTATTACTTATATTCTGTCCCCAGACCTGCCAAGGAGTGTACGCTGTAGTACTGTGTACTCTCTCTGACGTACCCCCACTACCTATCACCAATGCACCGAGGGCATCATTCATGTCTAGTCCTGAGTTCTTCACCACTTTATTCTTACCGTTCTGTTGTCGTATTACACAAGCAAGGCAGCATATGGCGCAGCAGCACGTGTGGTAGATGACACGGAACGCAGTGGCAAATGCATGACCCATCTTGGCAATGCACATCAGGGTAAGTGGAAGACCTATGATACAGTACAATATAGTCACTATCTGACCGGCAGGTGTAACTGGTGTCACGTGACCATAACCTGCAAAAAAATACATCATTATAACGTTTGTTATAAAGTTTGTTATAACGAGTATTTTACATACACTTTTCTGGTTTTTATTTTCACTTGCAACGTTCTAAATAATGCGGTAAAAAAAATTTAAAATTTACATATTGCTAGTTGGCAGTGAAATAGTGATTAACTTTCTTATAAATCTATCTTGTTTGGTAGTAAGGTTGGTAGTGTGTGAGGCAATCAAGCTGGAATTTTTAAAGGTCTCGGGTTCGAATCCTTATTCTAGCAATTTTTTTCCAACCACTGATCTTACGTTGTAATACCATTTCACGCTCACAAATGAGGTCTAGTGTTTTGTTTACAAGCAAACAGCTCTTAGCCTAATGCTTGAGTCAAACTATATAATTTATACATTTCATGTCTTCTAACTTATTATTATTGCAATCCTTTGCTACTCCCTCGGCGCTGCGTAAATTGACATTTTGGTTGTTGAGGCATTAGCTTAGAGTTCTGGCCCGCTAGACAGTTGTCTCATCCAATTAAATCATCCCAACCTTATCATTATTATTAAATATAAACTCTAAGCATATAAAGTGGCAGATGTTCTCTTACCGATAGTTGTAATGGCCGACACAGAGTATAATAACGATCCTGGCCATGTCCACCTTGACACTGTTGGTTCTGATTCATTCCGTCCATCCCATTGAAAGTTTCTGGTTTTGTTATGTATATCTCTTTGGTACAGTTCTGTCAACCTTTCCACCTCCTTGCGCCAACTTTCCTCGATAAATGCATTGATATTTGTAATGTTCGTTGCATTTGTTAGCAAGATAACTTTGGTGATGGTGGTAACATTGCTGATGGTGATGTATGTGATGGATTCGTTACCGCTGCTGTCATTGGCAGCAATGGTTTCGTTAGAAGTGAAGATTGAGTTAGATGTGGTAGTGTTAGTTTCTGATACAAAACTGTTTACACTCAGGTCATATGTGACGTTCAGTCTTTGTTTCGTCAAATCCAGTAGCTCGTCAACGAATTTCTGATAAGAAAAAGAATCAATGTAAGTATTATTTATTTTATTAGTTGATAATTTAGATTACAGATTCATAAAACTCACCAGTTTGGCGATTTTAACTTCCTGTCTGATGTCGTTAATCCTCCGTTTGTCCGGTTCTTCTTCAATCGATCTGAAAACGAAGCCTCCTAGTGTTGAATAGCATATAACTACTATCAGCAATCCGAGGGTTGAAAAAGCCAAAGAGAAAAATGAGCTGCAACATTTGCTACATCGTCTACGCGAGCTGATGCTGTCAAAATCCCTCATCTTACTATTTCTATCCTCTTCATATGCTTGGTTACAAGACTAAAGAAGTCAGCGAGGTGCAAGCCATGAGAACATTCTTCTGCCGATTGTAATGGTAAAATGCGTAGGAGTGTCGAACTATCTACTAGCAATGTACCCAATGGCCCTGGAGTACTCGGTTGTGTGCTGTGCAACGACCCTTATGTATATGTATCTACTTCGTACAGCTAATTTATATATTAGATAGCTGTGCTGCCGTACTCATCGTCTGCACCCTATTAGATGCCTTCTGCTCTTGGTAATCGTGGCATGAAGTACTCCCTAGCATAATTTCTATATGAATCTTCACTTTATAGTACGTGCCTTAATAATTGATTAAAGCGAGAGAGGACTTGAGGCTAAATGAAATGATTAATATCGCAGCCTCTTGGCCTTAGTCTATTTGTACGTATTATACATAAATGTCAAGGCATGCAAAGAGGTAGCGCTTTATTGCTTAATTTTAATTGGCACTCCTCCATAAAAATATTATTAATCGGTAGTAAATATGGCTGATTACATAATAATTAGTGCCTGTATGTTGATTTATAATATAGTATACTAAATGATAGCGCAATAAGATAGCGCTTGGTCTGATGTTCTTGGTTTTTTGGGGGCCTCAGGTTCAAGTACAAGACCCTACAATTTTTATATTTTATAAATATTATCTATGTGACAATTTCACTATCAGCTTTAGGATGTCAGATTTAAGATAAAAGAAACTGAAGTTTTGGTGATTATCTATTATAATTTAAAATTGCAGCACAATGCTTTGTTCATGGAAACGTATAAATGCAGAATAAGCATTGCAGGACCTTTATTTGGTGCCAAAGCAGTTCGCAAGTTGAATTGATGAGGAATTTAAATTTGCAAATTTTTATTCTGGTAGCGGATAATAAAACCATTTATTTTCAACATAATTTTACCAAATGTCTGTTTTTCATGAGAACTCTCAATTTAGGTACAAAAACAAAACATGCTCCAATCTTATTTGCACTCTTGGTAGCTGAAGATATGATGTTGCTCTAAAGTTACTTTTTGTTTTATATATAGACATCGACGGGTCTATGTGTAAAGATTGATAGAGGAACAAAAATTACATCATGTTTTCATGCATATTTCATTTCACACGTTTTTCTCAATTTTGTGTGATAATGGTTAGAAATTGGTCATCTTCCGTGGAAATGCGTTTGGCGATCATTTGTGATATTCAGTTTATAACATGACAATGTAACACTAATAGCTTTTATGATAAATTTTTAATAAAAAATAAAATATATCACTGACACTAATTTGAAAGAAATGCATAAATTACCAAAATTGCAACAAAAAAAATTTAATTGGGTGTAGAGAGAGATTATAAGATTGTTTGCAGTTCTTAAAAATGCAAATGGAATTTACTATTATTTACTGGTTTTATTTGCTAAACCAAGATACCGTTGTGGCAAAAAGCTGGAAAACGCACCCACAAAAATAGATGTCGATATTATTGTTGGGGTCAAACTTCTTCATAATTTTGCCTCTATTCTGGGCTCAATACGAGACAGTACCCATCTAAGTGAAGTAAAAGATTACTTCACTTAGGTACCCATTAGTTCTTGCTTGTTTGTTTTCATAGTTTCTAGTTACTATAGCAACAAGTTAGTCACCAACCATTGGTCAAATAACTTCAAGCTTTTGGTTAGACAACTCCAAAATGTAAAGAATGTTTGATTTACTGAGCAGTTGGTAAAGTAATAGAAGAACAAAACTTTGTTTTATGGTATAAACATGAAATATAGCCTCCATTCTACTACGCTTTGATATTTTTTTTGGTATCCTTCCGGAGTTGTAACCTCCAAATAGAGACAACTAGAAAAGTTACTGTACGAAGTTGAATGCTTGACAAAGAATTCGATTGCCGTCATAACTTTAGTGGTATCGGATGTTTTTAGCAGTCTCTTCATAACTTAATTACAATTTTTTTACAGTTAAATGCTTCTTTTGGACAATATTCTAGGAAATTGTTATAGCACAACTTTTAGTTTTTATTACTGACATGTAAAACATGGCTGCCTAGGTGACAAGCAGGTATAATGTTTGAATAAATGACACTGAATAGCACTCTTTCTTTCCATGGAGTTTTTTTTAGAAATGGTCAGCCACTCTCTGATATATCCATGTTATTGTTGCATAAATCTCTTTGCTTTCCTTTCAACATGATCTACTCACTTGGATAGCTAGACGTAGCTTTCTTCTCACTTGGATAGCTAGATGTAGCTTTCTTCTCACTTGGATAGCTAGATGTAGCTTCGTAGCTGAAAGCTTCTTTTGTAACAATTCATTTCAGAAAGCTATATTTTCTTATTTAAAACATTTGGGAGAATTCAGCTGCAGAAGTCGAGAGCAAAAAAGAATTTCATATCAAATAAGTCAAGAAGTCAGGCATTTTCATTTTCTTATAATTCTCTTCAACAAATATTATAAAAAAAATGGACAACTACTTGCATTAATATATGGTGACAGAGTTTGGAGATAATTTTTCACTTTCATTCTTTCTTTCAACATTCGAAGTAGCAATCAAAATTAAAAAAATCACCTTCAGTGCCTCAACCACGAAGAAAGACCTATCGTAGAAACGCTACCCAGCATTTCCTTGGGAAGAGTAAAACAATTAGACTACATGGTTGTAAAGGAATCGGAGGCGAATAACACGAGAAGACAACTATGAGAAAATGATACGGTTAACCTTATCATTTCCACATAATTTAGTTTCCAGTGCAAACTAGCAGTTGGGTTGAGGGCCCAGTCGATGGTTACATAATGAAAGATAGATATTTGATATATAGTGCAAGATTAGTTAATTACGACTTATCCAACATGGAGTTGCCTCTCTGTGTTGTGATGAAAGAGAACTATCAAGACAATGATAGAAACCACACCCCAAATTTGGCTTTAGTCATTTAATTATTTTAGACCAATCATATAAGTGTATAAGACTTTCTGATCTCTTCTGACTATAACTTGACATGTGGTAGAGCATCGGTGTTTGAAAACTTATTTATGTACAAAAATATACCTTTTAGAGCGTTTTCTGTAAAGTTGTAAATTATAATACACTTGAAAATGGCCATCTCTAGCTATGAGCTGTGTAATCGATAATATTTCTGCTGGGAGAAATATTTGTATTGTTTAGTCAGTTGACAGGATGGACAATTCCTAAAGTCAAATCTAAAAAGTCTATCATAATATGATAAAAACTTCTCAAACACTGGAAAAATATTTTGATGAGAAGGCCATTTATTTTGATACAACATATTGAATTGTTTTGTACTTGCATGTGTTCTCTTCTGCAAAATGGTTATCGAAACGAATCCAAAAATTTGAGTCTGATATTTCAAAATTTTCTGGCCTAGTGCACCCAGCCAAATGCCGCAGATGAAAAATAATTTTTAAACAATTTTGAGTTTTACAATTTTTGGTGCAAAGGTCATAATCATTAATTTTATACAAAGATTCGTTTTAAAAGTTCTTGTCAACAAGACCACAGGACCCGAGACCAAACAAACATGATGTTTCTATTTCTATAAAGTTTCACTCTAACGCTCACAAGAATTATATTTTTTCCAACTGGCTAATTTTCAATATATCTTATAATGAGAAAATTGGGATTTATCTGCAAAATTATTAAACTAGCAAAATGCGCCTTAAGATGAAACAGAAATGACAATGGGTTAGCAATTTACTTGAACAAACGTGACTTCCGCCTTTATTCATGTGAGATCAATTAGCCTGATTATCAAGACAGCCCAGCTTGCTCTGTTTCACACTCTGCTTTCGGCTGAGCCAGTTTTCTGCTGTGACTGTAAGACTGTAAGACTGTAACTAGATGGTAGTTAGTTAACTGTGTCTAGTAGCCTAAGAGTTTAGACACGGATGCACAGAGGGGCAGATAGGTAAAGTAAGCTAAGCAATGCTAGTTGGTACCAAGTCTTTCAGCAGCCTGTTCGTTACCTTAATATTATTCTTTGAGCTTCTCTCATCTCAGGACTTTTAATAAAAAGTTAAACTGAAACTGTGAGCCATAGACGTCAATGCAGGCTGTTTCTCACGAAACTCTTCCACTAACAGTCGATAAGAGTGAACAACTTTTTGATTGTTTTATCCTCTTGTGTGTCCATTAAATGTGTGATATGTTGTCAACCCTTGAGAGGTCAATGGTATAACAGATATCATTTTAAGTTACACTACAATCTCGCTCATTTTCAAAATTCATGTGCTTGTAATTTCATATCCGGCAGGTTTATCCGTACGCACTTTTGTGGTAAATGCTGTGATGTGCAAGAATAGTATGGAAGCAACCTTGACCTTTATCCCAGCATCCACTGATTCACTACACTGTCAGTCACTTAATATAGGAAGATTGCAATATTTTTCACCCTGTAAAAGTGTAGTGCATTTGATGGTTTGTCCTGAGCTCTACTTCAAACAAAAAGTGTTTTATTTCTTTTTGTTACACAAACTCAGCTGCTGAAACAATAATACACCTTCTGGCGTTGTATCCACTCATCTAGGAGTTGTTCTTATTGTCAAATAACAAAGCAATATCAAGTTTTCTTCCCAGTAGAGAATTTTTACTCACACCATGTTTTGAAAGAGTTAGTCATTTTTCAACATTACATAGTTAAGAACATCATAAATAATACAAGCAAAGAGATGCTATGATACTCAAACAGTTCATTCCCCACCGGTGAGCTTTCACTTGTGTATTTTGTAGATATAAATAAATGCTAAGCATGACAGGTATCCTATTTATATAGAATTGACATAAAAACACTGAATAACAATTTTGAGTGTTTTCAGATACCCTTCATTGCAATTTGGGGAGACAATTCCATGTTGAATAAGTTATAATCATAGTTACACTGTATACATGTGTAAATTTTCTATCTTTCCTAATAGTTATGACTGTTTACTTAAAGGATATCGCGTGTAGACATTTTATGTTTAAAGCATTGTAAGTATTTATTGCCTATATTAACGTTTTGCATTCAAATGTTGGGTAAGTACATCATGTTGTAGTTGTCTTCTCTTTCAAATATTTATCAGTGTAAGTCGTCACGCATGAATATCTATATAAGTAAAAAACATAAAACTTACAGTTTTAGAAAGTATTTATTCAACATGCAAATGTTTTAAAATAAAACATATTTCCCGGACAATTTTTGCTCATAAAAATAACAACAATGGGTTGGAGTTGCCCTTTCATACACTGATACGTTGTCATCAAAATTTCAACTATCTTGCTGGTACAAGATGTCATCTACTCTTCAGTTTGCATCTACTATAACATGTTTTGGTTCACAAGCAGAGAGTTGGAAGTGTTAATGAGAAGTAATTTACAGACTGCATGTACGTGATAATAATGTTTGTTTCTTCCTAATGCAAACTATTATATGTATAAACTAATAATCCACCTTCAGGCAACCAACAGGTTAAAACAATTTCCTGAAACCATTCATAGCTTTCCCAATGATATTTCTAATTACGCCAGTTACTAAAGTAACGACTTTCTACTGAAATAGTTGCAAGGTTACAACATTTACATAGTAAGGAATAGCTTCAGGGATCTGCTCCAAGGTTTGTTCTTGTATTATCATATCATCGTGCCCATCACAGTTTTTGTTAGTTGCAAAAGCGTCACGATTTAATACGTGAAATATGTATCAACATCGTAGAAGTATGGCATGCTCGAATCTTGTAAAATAATGTCCTAGATTTATTATTATTCTGCAGTTTTTGGTTTTTATTGATGTTAACTCATGATGATGCAGTTGTTCGTTATTACTATCATTATTTTACTATTATACTCTTTTTATTACTATTACTCACGACTTGGTCTCTCTTTTCTTTTTTTTTCAATTTGCAAAACAGCTTCTTGTTTCACAAAAAAAGCTGCTGAACTTCACTCAGTAGTCTTTTAATGTGGCGAGTTGGTTTGAAGACTCCGTTCAGCAGCAAGACTACTATTCAATGCGTCCACATCATGCCATTTGATTGCTTGTGAATTCACATCCAGTTCCACTGTAAGAAGACAACTCTTGAGATAATGGGCAAAATAAACTTTATTCAACTGCTTTTTCACAACAAGTCATACACAACTTAGAAACCTTCTTACATGACAAAGATTGAGCAAAACTTACATACTTCAGCAGTATGATAAATTTTCTACAAAGGCTTGTTAAAAATTCTTAGTGAAATCATTCCAACCATAAAAATGATTTCATGGTTGGATAAAAGAAAATACGAGTTACTACGTTTAATTCTACGACGACTGCAAAGGTTGCAGTGTTTATTAAAATGATATTTGTTTTTTGCGTTAGTTTACAAATAAATAAAGTCCACATCTTTGAAAAGGCATACACAACAAGTCCACGAAGTAGTTAACAGCCATGTTGTAGTGAAAGTTTCAAACTCTTTTAGTTGTCAGCAAGTTACTGAAATAAACTTTCTTAGCAAAGCATCCATTTTTTTCTAGTAAACAATCGTGGAGTGACATTGCATAATCTATTTCCTTTTATTATGGGCATATGATTATATTTACACACATAATGTCACCAGAGCATCATATCAGATATAGTTTGATTGACAGCAATTTCGCTCCGTGCAAACTTTGGCTAGCAAAATGTTCACTCTCATCCATTCACCAGTCCCATTAGCACTCGTTTCTGATGCCATGTTGATAACGCAAAAAACGATTGAAGAAAAACTGGGAAGGGGGTTTACGTAGAATGAGTGAAATTGTTTGGGGATGAACAGAATGACTAACAAGATATTTTAGTATGTCTTTGATGACTGGGTGGCGCCGAGAGGTGAGAATGTCAAGTTTGTATAATCCCAGCGTCACGAACTGGCCCTCTTCAACAAGTGTGATTGTCAGATCCGCGGACAATCATATCGAAAGGTAACACGAACTGAATAATAAATTCATAAATTATCATAGTTTTTTATTTTATTAGTGCAACTCGATAATAGTAAGACATGGAAATAACAGACTAGAGTAAAAAGTACCATTAGAAAATACTAATATTAAGATATACCGTGTGTAATACATCTTATGTATGCCGTAAGTGTAAACTGTAAAACAAATGCTATGATATATAATGTATGAGATGGCACACAGTTGAACGTTTGGGTGATTATGCTATTTCACTATGCACAAATCAATGGCAGAAACCTGACAATAAATTGTACAAAACATACAGTTAAGTGCACATTGGAATTAGTTACAAAATGGATAGTAAATGAATGAGCCAACAATGATATATAATACACGATATGAGGGAAGACTGTACCCATACAACCTTGGTATGATATAAAGCAAATTATCATCTAGTATCTATGCATATTCATTACGTCATTCAAAAGTGACAAAAAAAACTCGAATGCAATAACTTTGTGAGGATATAAAGTATTAAAACATCCAAAAATAAGTTTGTTCGACATCAATGAAAGGAAGACATCAATGAAAAGAAGACATCAATAAAAAGAACCCATCACTGACTTGATCGGTGCACACAGATTCACAACCCTGAGCCGACGCCAACTCATGCTCAACCAAAACCAGCACAATGTTCTCTAAAAAGAAGCTGGCAGGTTAAACATCCTTTCCATTGATGTTCAAGTTTAAGTTGGTGCTACCGGAAGGAAAGGGACTTGACTCGCCAGTTTCCTTGCTTAAACCAACCATGCCGAGTAGAGAGTCCTTGCTAGTGGGTGTGTTGTAGCAGATTCTAATGAACCAAATCCTGAATTCAACCACGTTAGCTGACAACTTGCTGGCACACAGATCTTCGTTCTACAAACATATTGGATGTATATGATACACGCAGACATGTGTGCATGTAAGCGGTGGTGCGCATCAATAGAGGTGTACACATCAATAGAGTTACACACATCAATAGAGTTGTATACTTACAGATTCATATTGATAGTCACTCAGTCTAAACACAGCAACATTTTTAAATGATTTTCCAACCTCAAGTGAGAACTCAGTTCCCTAAAATAATTGAGTATGGAGTTTAGAACAATACACAATGTACAATATAATGGTGAGAAAGAGCCGGTGGGGTGGAGGACGTACCTGAGGGAAGTCATGAATCTGCTGGGGAGTAAAGCTGTACTGAGGTGTCACATTGAACAGCTGATCTACATTGCTAGAAGAATCTGTACACCTTTTGTCGTAATAATTGGTTGGTTGTGTGGGTACCTCACACAGTGTTACGTAGTTCCATTTTCTGCTTTTACCTTCTCTCGGCCCTGTAAACATGTCACATAACATGTTACATAACATCTTACATAAGGCTTAGAGAACACTTACATACCACATGAACACGTTTACAAAGTAGAGATGGTTAGACTGAGAGATATTTGAAGGTAACTCACTGATGTTAAGGTTAGCATTGGTTCCAGGGAAGCTGGTTGACACCTGTACAGCGTATGTATAATTGTAGCTGCCTTCCTCACACTCCAAACATCTTCGCTCATCGATGTCAAATGGTACTGGAGCAGTTAGTGAAATATCTAGTTCTGTAGCTGGGTTTTCTACGCCTGCAAAACACACACACATATATACATACACATATATTACACACCACTCTATAATGATTTACGTAACACACTATAAATATAATTACATGCCTCAATATATATACTACATGCCACAATATATATACTACATACCACAATATAAATACTACATGCCACAATATATATACTACATACCACAATATATATACTACATACCACAATATATATACTACATACCACAATATATATACTACATACCACAATATATATATTACATACCACAATATATATATTACATACCACAATATATATACTACATACCACAATATATATACTACATACCACAATATATATACTACATACCACAATATATATACTACATACCACAATATATATACTACATACCACAATATATATATTACATACCACAATATATATACTACATACCACAATATATATACTACATACCACAATATATATACTACATACCACAATATATATATTACATACCACAATATATACTACATACCACAATATATATACTACATACCACAATATATACTACATACCACAATATATATACTACATACCACAATATATATACTACATACCACAATATAAATACTACATGCCACAATATATATACTACATGCCACAATATATATACTACATACCACAATATATATACTACATACCACAATATATATATTACATACCACAATATATACTACATACCACAATATATATACTACATACCACAATATATATACTACATACCACAATATATATACTACATACCACAATATATATACTACATACCACAATATATATACTACATACCACAATATATATACTACATGCCACAATATAAATACTACATGCCACAATATATATACTACATGCCACAATATATATACTACATACCACAATATATATACTACATACCACAATATATATATTACATACCACAATATATACTACATACCACAATATATATACTACATACCACAATATATATACTACATACCACAATATATATACTACATACCACAATATATATACTACATACCACAATATATATACTACATACCACAATATATATACTACATACCACAATATATATACTACATACCACAATATATATACTACATACCACAATATATATACTACATACCACAATATATATATTACATACCACAATATATATACTACATACCACAATATATATACTACATACCACAATATATATACTACATACCACAATATATATACTACATACCACAATATATATATTACATACCACAATATATATACTACATACCACAATATATATACTACATACCACAATATATATACTACATACCACAATATATATATTACATACCACAATATATATACTACTTGATATACTATATATGACATACCGGTGGCTCTCTTCCTTCTACTCTTCTCTCTCTTGGGCTCCTTATAATGCACCTCGCTACCTATAACCCACAGACACATGCGGTAAGCACTAGAACATTCCAGAATATCACAAAGCGCGCAACAATTCCAGACACTCACCAATGCCCTGAGGCAGAGTAGTGCCAAGGATGATCTCATATCCGTTCTGAACAGATTCTGTTGGCGCAAACCCGGTGAAGTTGGGGTTGACTCTGTCGTTGATGTTGTTGCTGTTGACGTCGGAGAATCGTGGACAGCGATTTTCACAATGCTGCCAGTCACAGTCCTCGCTTCCATCGTCGCAACCGGGGCCCATCAGCCAATTCTCAGCTAAAAAAATTAGTACAATATACATGTCTTCATAGACATAAGTCTATACCACAGAATGAGGTACCAAGTCTATACCACACAATGCACACATTACTTGTGTTGATACAATAGAAAACAGAAGTAATTTGGTTGGGTGGGGGGTGGGGGCAGCTGGTTGCACAAAAGAGAAAAGTGGGTGTGTGAAAGTGTAGAGCTTGAGCGCCAATCAATGTATGTATCAGTGTATGTATCAGTGTATGTATCAGTGTATGTAACAGTGTATGTAACAGTGTAGAAATCATCGTAGCACGATATCCAGTTGTAGAGAAATAGTTAGCTGTAACTGTACAATTGAATAGCATAGATTAGTATAGAGGGGTACAGGGGGTGAATTTGATGTGGATGTCACACACACACACACTGGCAGCTGCTGCCGTAACTTACGAATCATGTCAAAATCTGAATAGAAAGCATCGGCCTCCTCGTAGGAGGGGGCTGTAAGCATGTACACAGCTGACGTTAACGGACAGCAGATCAAGTGTACAAACAAAATGTACAATGTACACTATGATACAGTCTTGTATATAATAGTTTAGTATATTATGATATGCTTACGTGTGGAGGCTTGTGGGTGTTGAGTGGTGGTGCGGAATGGATCTCCTTTTCTATAAGAACAGAGAATTATGGGTATAACAAGATGAAGGAAAGCACTCAGATGCCACATGCCATGCAGGCACACAGATGTAACTATATGCTCACCCAGAAGAGTCGGTGGTGAGGGAGCCCTGTGAGCCTAAAGTAAGGGAACTGTTGCCCTCTGGTTTCTCAATAAGTAACATGGCTAGGATGACTCCAATACTGTAAAAGTAGAGATGGCATATAACAGTGGGCTGTCTATAGTGTGTAGTACAACAGTAGAGATGGCATATAACAGTGGACTGTCTATAGTGTGTAGTACAACAGTAGAGATGGCATATAACAGTGGACTGTCTATAGTGTGTAGTACAACAGTAGAGATGGCATATAACAGTGAACTGTCACTCACCAGGCAACCATCACAAATATGAGTACAAATATTAGGATCTGTAGGAAACGATTAGAGCATACGCCGCGAGCACCTTCTTGTCCTTGCATCTCCTTATCTTTGGCTGCCAGACTCGAGGAGCACATATCATTTTTCTTCTTCTTCCTGGTTACGGTCACATGACTGGCAACGATAAAGGAGCAGTTAGAGAAGAGAATCAGCGGGGTTTTACAAAACAATGTCAATACTAGGTAGGAGGAAAATCACACGTTACCTGACAGTGCTAATGCTAGTCACACGGCTGAGATCTGATTCATTGGAGGCTGTGGAGCGCATACTGCCAATTCTTTTCAATTTCTTTAGTTTCTGGTTAAATCTCTCCAAGTAGTTAATCTTATGCTCCAGAGAGTCTGTGACATTACATAACTCCTTGACAGCACCCAGACTCTCCATAAACAGACGATTCTACAACAGCAAACATTCATATAAAAATCATGGTCTAGTTGTGATGACGATTAGACTGAGAGTATGCAGCATTCGTACCTTGTCTACAACTTTGAGGTTGTCAATGACCTCTCCATTGGGTAGTTTCACATCTGTGGTAGTCTTCACCGCTTCAGGAATGACCACCTCAAGTTCCTGGGCTATGACACCCGTCTCTAACGTCCTTGGATCGTCGAGGCCGACAGCATTGGCAAACTCTTCAGTGTAGCGGTAGTTGTACAGAGAGATGGCTTGTAGGTTCTTCAGTTGCTCTTTAGTATCAGCCTGTTGACCAAATAATAAACGTGATCGTCGAGCAGCAAAAAATCAGACACAAAAACTAATTTTTAACACGTCTCGTAGATATAAAATGGTTTCTTGACTGCCAGCACTCACCTTAGTAATGTCATCCTTCACCCTTCTATCTGAAGGCTGCATTATCGTACCCATGACCTTCACATTGCCAGCAACTGTGAGAGCCTCATCAGGTGTGTCTGTATTGATACCCACTTTACCGGAATGAAACACTGAGTTGGCAGTTTGACCAGGCTGCCATTTAACTGGCTCTGCTTCGCTGTCTTGAAACTGCCCTGGGTTGGATGCCTATAAACGAACAGTTGAGTTAAGTCTATGCGCTCTATGAATAAGTGCACACACAACTCTATGCAAACACATCAGGTAGAGATACCTACACGAACTATGAGTTTCTCAGAGCACTGTTGTATCACAGGATACTCCTTGCCCTGACTGTGGGCGAATATACCAACAACCAATAAGAAATAGCGCTGATCAGGGTTTGGCTTTCCTCGCTTTCTCATATTGTTCAGCGTTGTGTCGGAGAAATGTAGACGACCAATTGTGACCTACAAGAGTCAAGTCACATTACACGTGTGTGTCACTACTTTCACTGGTGCTTCTATTACTGCCACTGCTGCTACTACTACTGCCACTGCTAGTACTACTACTACTGCTAGTACTACTACTGCCACTGCTAATACTACTACTGCCACTGGTAATACTACTGCTACTACTGCCACTGCTAGTACTACTGCTACTACTGCCACTGCTAGTACTGCCACTGCTAGTACTACTACTACTACTACTGCTACTACTACTACTGCTACTACTGCCACTGCTAATACTACTACTGCCACTGCTAATACTACTGCTACTACCGCCACTGCTAGTACTACTGCTACTACTGCCACTGGTAATACTACTACCGCCACTGCTAATACTACTGCTGCCACTGCTAGTACTACTGCTATTACAATGGTACTACAGCTGCTAGTACTGCTCTAACTATCCCAACTATTTTCACCAACCTTCCATGAATGCTCAGGATTTGGATGCAATGCAACAGGATCAAACTTTCTTTTGGACCTGTCAGCCTGTGATTGGTCAACTTGTATGACTTGGTTAGGTGCTTCTTCCTAGAAAACATCAAGTACATCTGCATGTATGAGTGTACGTAGGCGTGTGTATATACACATATTACTATATATTGGGTTGGCAGTACTTATGTTACAGGGACGTAGAACAGGGGCATAGAACCAGGCAGAATACTGAAGGTGGTAAGCTACATTTGTTAGTTACTACATCAGCTCAACCATATCTCTACATGGCCTATTTATGTATGTCTTGACGTCAATGCATCACCATGGCAACAACCACTACTACACGTATTGCCAGTTACAGCACGGCAAATCATTTCTTTAATAACACGTAACTATTTATAGTTAACCGCTCCCGATGGTAGATAATACCAGATGTTAGAGTTTGTACATTCATCTATCCACCAACTTGTCCCTATACACCACCATCCACTCATAATTACACATGGGTCCACAGGCTATAGGTCAGCAATAACTACCTTCACTCCATAGAAATGCATGAAGAAGCCCTCCACAGGTTTGGGACCCTCCGATGACATGACATACTGAGGAGCATCGGTAAAGCTTAGACAGGAAGTGATCTGGAAGTGGTTCTTTTTCTGGCAAACAAAGGCTTTGTCTATCTGGGAGAAGTTGAATCCCTTATCGCCATCGAGTCTGTACGTGTGGGCGCTACTAAATAATAAATGTAAAGCCATGTAAAGGCCATGTAAAGGTCATGGATGGTGAGATGAAAGGATATGCAAAAGTTGTAAACACCTGACACATTATTTAGTGATGCAATGGCATGCAATGAGCGAATGTGGTAGTGACATCACACTGTGTGGTCATATACTCAAGGTAGAGCGGAGAGGGCACTGACTGACTGAACCAGGTGGTGGGTGGCCTCAGTGCTGGTGGTGCACATGTGCATGAGGATTGGGGCCCTGAGGGAAACAGGGGTTATCTAGGTACAGTCAGACATGTGGTGGTTGGCGAGAGGCCAGAGAGAGTTATTGTTACATATCCTGTCGTGTAGAGAGAAATGCCAGCAGTATTCGGTGCAGGACTGCGATGGAACCAACGACCAATAGCGCTTCACAAATAAAAAGCTAATCCGTCATACTTATACAACTTCCAATGGTTGCTACTGAAAGACTACACGGATATGAACAATAAAGACCCGACGGTATAACAGTGGTATGAACTCACACTCGCTGGCCTTGTGCATTGATCATGGGACACCAACTTGACTTCTGGAACTCTCTCCACTTGATGGGCTGATAAGATCCACCGTTGAGCATTGAAGGAGAGATGTCCATGGACTGTGAAGTTGACTCAGAATCAAAGTCGCACTGCTGTGGCGGAGAGGTATGCACTGGGTGTGGTGGAGAGGTATGCACTGGGTGTGGTAGAGACACTGCAAACAACACAATACATTGTATGTACTATCCAGCTGTACGCCAGCTGCAACCACAAGTAAAAGGGTGTGTGATATGTTTACCTGGCTCTTGTTTGACCTGCAGCTGCTGCTGTTGCATTTGCTGCTGCATCATCTGTGCGTCAGCCAATGGTGGAGAGTCTGATATGAACTTTCGTTTTTTACTGCCTCCAGAGAAATGCTCGGGGCTAAAACACAATATCGATAGACTAATGCTTCATGTACATATAGCGATCGTGCTAGCGATTTTGCTTAGCGATTGGGGAAGTCCCTCCCCCAAATTGCGCAATTTTTCACTACTGCCAATTCTTCAGCGATTGCGGTCGAACTCGCTGTTACAAAGCGTAGCCTTCAATTTATTACTGGATCGTTAATAGATCGGAGCGCTGGATATGACAACACCATATTGCAAACAAGGGGAAAGTTTTTTTCCGTTGTGATTGGCTGATCAACGAATCCGCTAGCGATTTTTTGATCTCGATCAAAACCTGAGGATAACCTCAAATAAAATGCTTGAGATTGCTTAGCAATTTTGTAGGAAACAGAAGCTGCAAAATCACGCAATCGCTAAGGAAATCGCTTAGTAATCGCTATATGTACATGGGGTTTTAGAGCAAGTGTAGAAATAAAGAGAGGATTACACAAACGCAGGCAATAAAATAGAGAAAGGATAGGGCAGTAAAAACTAACCTGTATGAATGTTGGGGAGAGTCACCAGGTCTCATTTGACCCTCTGGCACCATCGGAGGCATGGCAACCCCAGGGTGCTGCCTCGACACGTGTAACAGCTGTCCTCCGTTCTGCATGGCAGCCTGCAAGAGATTGTGGAGTGAAGAGACAGGTTGAGATAGAGGTGTACAATAGTGGGCAAGTGTAGTAAGCTAGTACTGAGTGTAGTGAGGTACTACTGAGCGTAGTTAGGTACTACCAATGAGTGCCAGTAACAGATTGGACGAAGAAGACTGCTAGTCAGTTTAATACAAATTAATGCTTTGATATGATTGTGTTTGTGATTCAAAATAGACACTTTGTCTTGCAACATCCTTAATCCTCCACCAATTACCAAACATCAAACCTTCTAACCAGAAATAGGTCTTACTCAACCAGCCATTCAAACTTTCTCATTTACCCAATCTTTGATCATATTCTTTATTTTTTTCTACAACTTTACGCAACAAAATATATTTTGTGCCATTAAAAACTAAGCAACATGAAAATAGTTTTTGTAGTATACAGCAGATGTATACGCATCGTGTGAGGAAGTATTCCACAATAATTAAGAAGTGTAATCTGCAGCTTATAGGAATAAAGATATGTAGAAGAGTAGAGATGCAATACACAGAATATAAAAGATACAGCGGACAGCAGATGCTGGGTATGACATGGAGTAGATGAGAGGTGTAATCTGAAGCAGATACATGATGTAACATGGAGCAGATAAGAGTCGCCATCTGCATCAGATAAAACGTATATCACTGATAGATAAGAGGTGTAACCTGAAGCAGATATTAAGTATAACATGAAGCTGATAATGACAGAGTACTTAGGTGAAATGAGGTAGAATACCTGTTGTTGCAGATGTTGTTGAAGGAGTTGCCTCTCATGCATGTGTTGCTGCATCTGTTGCTGATGATGTAACTGCTGTTGCTGCTGTAACAGGTGGTTATGTAACTGTTGCTGTTGAGCCATATCAGATGGGAATGTTCTCTGAGGCTCCGGAGTGTATCCAGAGCTGGGGTGGGATAGATCTGCAATGCATAGCAGTGTGATGTAATGGGCAGTAATACAATGTAATAATGACAAGATATTTGACCTCCAAGGTCATCAGGTCAGCTGTTGAGTGGAGAAGGCAGCTACCAACCTGAGCGAGCAGAAGGAGACGGTAGTTTATTGCTGTCGGGTGAGTAGGCTTCAGATCCAGAGTATGGTGGGCTGTCTGGTAACCTGAAGGGCAACAGTTGTAGTTTATTTAGATATTCGTATTACATCAAGTACTGAGTCCACAATGTTATAACAGTCATGTGCAGGGTTGGTGCAAACTCTGGATTCTTTGAATGCGCTAGCATGGATAGGCTCATGTGAAATCAGATGACACATGACAGCAGACGACACATGTCAGCAGAGGACACATGTCAGCAGAGGACACATGCCAGCAGACGACATATGTCAGCAGATGACACTGTCAGCAGACGACACATGACAGTAGACAACACACGTCAGCAGACGACACACGTCAGCAGTAGACACACGTCAGCAGCTGGCGGTTCGACTTTTGCAATGCCATGAAAGCAAATGAGACATGCCAAAAATGCACACAAGGCTCCAGGCTGCAGTTAAATGCAGATGGACTGGCGACAAGTGACATAGGTAAATGTCTGTGTTTGCAAGGAATTAATAGGTTGGGTAAAGCTTTGCCAGGCAAATGAAACATAGAATAAACAGAGAAAATCCTGACTGTTTACTTGCACCAAGAATATTGAGAGTTCATTGTTATCGAGTACTCTATATTGTAAAGTAGATTTACTTACGTGTGACCGTGTGGCAGCTTATCTGTCTGACCATTTAGTATATCATCAGAGATGTTATTGTCAGCATTATCGAACAATTCAGTCAGCACATCTAATGCTTCGTTATCGTACGCTAGATCAGGTCTATCACCTAATGGAATAAAACAATTGAACATTATAAATAATTAATATATTATATAAAACTACTACCTTTCCCACCTTTGCATGCCGAAGGAGAATGCAATTTCTACAACAACGTTCACAATATACAGTCCATGTACCTTGCTTCATTGGTTTGTTAGTGTGACTCCCAAACCTGGCGACTGGAAGGATCTCTGCTTTCCAATGACCGTTGTCACTCGAGTTCATTATAAATGTTTATCAAATTTTCGGTACAAGAGAACTAAGGCTAAGGTATGCTGACACAAGCACAACTATACACTAGACGAGCTCGTATCACACTGAACGACTAATCAAGTAATAAGAGAAGAAATGCAGAGAGTACGGATGGATGGATGGTGAACGTAGCACAAGGTGGTACAGATGATCTCATAATCTTGACAGAATTGTGATTGATGGAAGTAACGTAATGACGCATGATATACGGATGGCACGGCGGACGTAAATCAATGTGCTGGCTATAAGCATTACAACCTAAGGCTAAAATCTCAACTAAGGAAGACTGGCGCTAACTTTTACTAATGGCAGCAACTAATGTGTGTCTACCTATTACAACAACCGAGTGAAAGATTACAAAAAACTGAGATAGATCAACTTTTATTTTAATTTAGTGAAATTACCGCTTAGCAATTTGTTTCATCATTTTAATAAAGTAGAGGACTTTAAAGCTAAATTCTAAGCAGTCTTTTTGTCATTAGTTTTGATAATTTTCAAATGCATCAACTATTTTGTTTACAAATAATTAAAGCATTGTTGTAACATCTTTTCCTGTTTTGCAATATAACTATTCCAAGGTTGTATATGTATTATTCTGAACATACGCATTCAATTAATTTTAAGTTGCATTATCAAAACAAAAAGCGTGAAAACAAGCAATTGGAAAACTTGTAAACAAATATAATTTTTTGCAAAGATGAAAACTTCAAATTGATATTTATTAGCTCGCCAGCAAATATTTGTTGTGCATTTCAAGTAGCAGAAAGCTCTGACGGAGCATTTCTCCATAACCATAAGCCAAACAAAACTTATATAATTTGATAATTTTTGGTTGGATATTCGTGTTTCAACTTTTGAGATTAGAAATTTTTTATTAACCTGTATTTCGTAAATAACCATGACCTTGATTTCTCAAACAATCAATGGATGTGTTGAGAATTTTCCACTTGATGACAGTGAGAAATCGGCCAATCAAATGCTATAACTGTTACAAAATTCAAATTTACAAGTGCCCACCTGTGAGGGTAAGCACATAACAAAAAATCTCAGATTTTCTTCAGAAAGCCATTTTAACCCTTTAATTACATATATTAACCTTTTCAACCTTGGATACATGCAAAATGCAAAAAAACAACACTTATGCAATTTACATACTTATATACTGCAATACAAACTCTTTGAGGAAATGAATTATGTGGAGTACAAGAACTGTCCGATTGATTTGATTGCATTCATTTATTTTCGCACCATATAATAAAATGAACTACTTTTGTCCTTAACATTGAATCTAGCAAAACCGATCACATGTGCATAATTATTAGATACTAAATTATTCTATGCTTTTCAGGACTTTTGGTAATTTTTATTTATGCCTATGCTCATAATTTGCAAAAATGTGTCAACACAATGTTATTGAAAGTTTTAATTAAAGCATAGTATACTGTCTGATCACTGGTTTATTCTCAGTTTTTTTCCAGATAAATTTGTTATTATGTTGGTGTTGAGAAGGCTTCAAGACTTCATAGGTTATTTTGAAAGATTTTTCGATATTAGCTAGCTACACAAATAATGAGAAAGTGAAACCATGGAGCTTAGCATAACATTGAATGTCAGCGCTAGACAAACTTCTGATCTATTTCACGATTGTCAGTTGCTGAAAATGGCCGACCATAATTCTTCTATTTTATTCAGTGCATTGTATATAGGGTAGTTTATTGAATGTATACAATTGAGATTACCAGGCGGCCTTAATCTTTGTAACTGACTGATTGTTGAATGGCAACTTGTCAATATTTAATATACTAGATCATCTATCTACATGTATTATATATAATGACATATACAGCTACTAGATGAGTATTGTCTGTTTTATTGATAAGTATATGCAAAGCTTCAAAAATTGGGACAGGATGAGAACAAAGATTCATCTTAGGTAACCATAGAAACCTGCTGATGTGTGCGATTGAGGGATTTTTTTAGATGTAACAGTTTTTTAATGGTTGTATAGCAATTTGTTCTTACTGTGCCAGAATTTAAATTCAAAAATTAACTCATCAACAGTTATTTATTGTGACAAGCATCATATATATTTGATTACATATATTTCCCTGCCGTATTCCATTAATCTATTATACACCACATGATTATTTGGATCCTTTTTACCTATTTTTATTACTATGCATGAGTTTACAGAACCTTTCACACATTTTACTATTAGCTTGAATGATCATTTCTCACCCATGCAAACTTTCAATAGTATTTAGTAGATTGATAATGTTGAGACAAGAAAACAAAAGTATGCTAATATACCCATGCCCTTGAACAAAACCAATAACCCATTGTATTAACTGCATAATAAGACGCTGGTACTTACTGGTACAGTTCCTTGTGAGCAGATAACTTCTAATAATGTGTATAAATAACTATATAATTAGCGCAGTGCCTACTAATCTTATTATTCTAATAGTTTCCGCGCGCAACACAGAAGTAACCTGCCGGGTCAAAAGTATTTATCGGAATGATATCATTTTCATGTTGTACTCCATGATGTTCAGTGACGCCACTGCATATTATTAGAGGCGATGATTGTCATTTTGGTGAATGCCAGTACTCTGTGCTAAGAACCATGTGCTACGCCTCGATAAACAGGTTGATGATGAGATGATAGAAAACCTCTCTGTCATGAAGCAATAGAATAAATCACTAATTCCAAACTTGTAATTACAATAGGTTAATGCAATGGTGTTACTCACAGTTCACCATTAATTATAAGGCAAGACATTTAACAATCTATATTTAGTTTCCAATTATTCAAAACAATATTTTTTGTTTGGTGGTGTCACGGCTGATGGTGAGAAGTATCTGACAATATAGCAACTTCTTAACCTTAAACTGAAACCTGAGGAATATTGCAATAGGTGTTTGACAAAATGAAATTAAGATTTTGTTGACACATTCACCTGACAACTACATATATAAGCCATAAACTACAAATTATAGCACTTTAGCTGAGACAGACAGCAAAATAAATGTGGCAAGCCTAGACATTAATGGTGACCTTGACCACAAGGGTATTTACTTATAGTGAGGACTTCTGGTATATCTAGAGCTAAGAGTATTACAAAACGTGAAGCTTAAATAAGTGAAGCCAACTCATATTCAGATGTTTTGTGACTAAAAAACTCAAACAAACCTTAGCAATGACCTACAAGATTTCATAAACCATACTCAGGTTCAACTTTGATACTTCACTCACCAGTGGAAATGGAATTTATATTGAAAACTGAGAACTGCTGTTTTTAAGTGTATTTAATGTTCAGTTTTTTAAACATGAGCATCTGGTAAGCATGTTAAAAATTATCAAGAGTGAATACTAGAAAAAACTGCATGCAATATTCTTTTGTTTGAAGTTAAAAAAGTTAATTTCTGATATCAACCAAATAACATTCTCGCATAAAAGAATGCCTAGACTTTTTCTCTTAGCCGTTAAGTGAATGTGATGTAAACCTCATTTATTCAACTGCAACAGACCAACGTCACTTTTTTCCATAAAGATGTGAAAGATTGAAGTTTTGGCGCCATACACTTCATCTGTCATGACATTCATTTCAAAATAAGTGTTATTGCTGAAGTCCTCCCATTGACAACAAAGTCCAGTCACCACCCATTAGTTTGCGCTATCAATTATTTAAAATCTACAGCATAGACTTAAACACTACTATTGAGAGTGCGTTGATAAATCTTCTGCCTGACCAAGAGCAGCCAAATAATCGAGGTTTACATCAATTCCGGTGAGGGTAAGCAACCAAAACCAAACTTTGAGCATGAAATTAAAATTTTATAAGAACATTGATTAACACAAACTTGAATGGAAATGAATGCAGAGAGACAGACCTGGAATGAATGTAGACACCTAAAATGAACGCTGAAACAACACTTGATAAAACACAGAGAATGAATGTTGACTCTTCAGACCATAAAAGCAAACCAAAGTTAACTTTTTATTCCAGGTATTTCAACGTTCATCTTAGAGGTGTTGTCACTTATTCTAGGTCTAGTTTTTCAGTAGCAAATCCTAATAATCAATTAATTTATTTTCACAAAACACAACATTAGTTAATGTTATTGATTGATGCATGCATCATGAATAATACCCATTTTATAATATGTATAATAATACAAGATAAGTTTTTCCTATGATCTGATGTTGACCACCATGACTCATTCATTTTTGTTACATAAATAACAAGAAATAATTAAATAATAAGTCGCGTCATCATCCACTAATAATCATCATCATCAGGGAGGATTATTATTTATTATTAGCAAGAAGGATCATAATAATAATAAATAAATAATTATTATTTATAATATTATAATAATAATGAAAAAGAATAAAATAATAAATAAACAATATATATAATAATAATAACAAATGAAAACATTAATAATAATAATAAAAAATAGTAATAAGTAATTATAATTAATATTATTTAATTAATGTAATTTATATTTTTTTTATAAAAAAAATAATAATTTAATAATAATTCATCCTAAATAAATAATACAAAAATATAATAATAAATTTAATAATAATAATTAAATACTTTTTTGCTTACCCAAGTTTGCCTCAATGACCTGATCATCATATGTGTATCCCTCCATGATGTCAGAGTACTATTAAATCAATCACTGATAGATGTGGCGCATACCAGGGCTAAACTATAGTTAGTTAACCAAAAATAAAATATTTGTTTAGAAACACTCTGCTGCTATTGTTTACAAAAAAGTTAAGAATCATCTGGGGGATCTGACGTAAAAAGTATATTATCCGCAGAAATTTCACCCCCCACTGTATCGATCTACAGAAAAACTAGAAATATAAGAAGACAACTCCTAGACTAACAAAGTTCCATTACATACTGTTTGACAATGATAGGAAAAGGTTAAAGATTATATACAGTTGGTAATAAGCTTTTACTGTTAGTTACATAGAAAAAAGTATGTGAGAAACATGAAAATTGCTACATTGACTGCTGAGAAATAAAACACAAGTTAAAAATGCACAGATTCAACAACGTGAAATGATAATATTGCACAAACAATGCAAAAACTTGAAAATGCATAGATTTAGGCATGAAAACTGGGGTATAATAAGTCGACTTCAATAATAATTTATTTATGGGAAGAGAATGTAGACATTGTTAGCTTGAAGCCATTATGCATAATCCGTAAACAGAATAAAAAAGTTCTATAATTATTTTCCCTCATCAGTCTTCACAGCCAACAACACCATATTCCTTGGAGAGATCAACGGATCAAATATTGGAATGAGTTGACTTCTAATACCTGCAACAAAAAATTAAATAAAACAGCAACAGAAATGAAGTCCGTTGAATAAAATGTATTTTATTAAAATAGATCGAGTACCTCGAAAAACACTATGACTCACCTTGTTCCCACAGATACATCACTCTATCTAGGAGAATGTAAGCTTCAACTAATGGAGCTAAGGCTAACCTAACTGTGTACGCTCCAACAACAGCTCTCCAGTGTGACTCAATGATTTCTTCGCACTCGGTTATTTCTAAGTCAGTAACATCATATGTTATATCAAGTCTTTTGAATGCTCTCCGCGTGTACCTGTCATAGACATCTCAATATCACTTACATCATCACATAATACAATGTTAGAGCAAAAGTAAGAGTAATAATCTGAATCCGTCAGTCCAAATAAATAATGGATTACTACTCAATACTTACTCTCTGAAAGAAAGCTTTTCCGAATTTTTTATTTTCAATCTTTTAAACTGTATTTCATCTTTACATCGTCTTCTATAGACTAGAATCTGCAAGGCAGACCTAATGACATGCCTTCGTAAGCTTTCCTCTTCAGCTGTAATAAATGTATTGCAATGAGAAACTCATATTTATTACGAGAGAACAGCATATTTTGATGACACAAACTATTTGCATCTGAAAAGTGGTATAATCTCTTACCCAATAGTCGCTGCCGATATTGGGTCAGCGAATGACAACCTATCTCTAGCGACTCATAAGTACATAAATTTTCATAATGATCCAACGACCTGACAAATGTACTCATTGGAAAACCTTGAGCGCTATTGTTTGACCTAGAAAAAAATGAATTCTGTAAAGGTAAAACTACAAGCTCATTGGTCAATGAAGAGATAATAGCCAACGGCGTAGGTATATATAACACACTTACAAATCATTTTTACTAGGGGTGGACAACTTCATATAACAACATCCTACAGAAGACAGGATCTTAGCACAAGGTAAGTTAACAAATACTCTGATCATTGTGCTGGCTAAATCTCCACACGTATGTAAACCACTTATGCATACCCGTTCATCTTCTGCTGTAAACATGGAGTACTGACATTATAACTTAACATACAACCGGAGTCATGTGATAAAGTCATGTGACCGCACACACCTCGAGCAAGTGAGTAAACTCACCAGAGTTAGATTGAGCGTGAGAGGAGCTAGCAGAGCTATTGCAGGAGTGCGGGTTAGTTAATGAGCAAAATTGCGGGTGGGTATGCAACGCCTCATTAGGTAAATATAGACTAGCATCTACGCCTGACACCTCCACATTCCATGGCAAATCAAATTGATCTAAATCAATATGAGAGGCTCTACCAGGAGAAGGGGCAATGCTCGGATGTGAGAGCAGACTAGACATCCTGTCTGACAGCAACGAGAGCTTCTCTACTGCAGTGGCGGAGGTTTCAGTAGTATCTACAGCAGCGGCCTGTGAAGTCTGATTTGCGACAGCAACTGAAGACTGTGTCGTATTGTATCTTTGAAGTAAACTCACAAACTCTTCTGTTGAGATATTAGACTGTATATAGTGAGAGACATGGTTGGGCTGTGCCAATTCCTCACTCTTTTCTGCCTGCAAAGCATTGTTTATCAAAGCACACACCAAAGAATCTAACACGGAAACTTATTAATACTATTTTTATCATAACTCACTTTATGCTTCTTCATCAATGACTGTGTACGCCTGAAAACAGAACCCGTAACATGAAGATAC
The DNA here is from genome assembly GCA_945261195.1 of Cryptosula pallasiana. Taxonomy (NCBI): domain Eukaryota; kingdom Metazoa; phylum Bryozoa; class Gymnolaemata; order Cheilostomatida; family Cryptosulidae; genus Cryptosula; species Cryptosula pallasiana. The sequence continues at coordinate 9,572,081 of OX183133.1, read as the reverse complement.
AACGAGTCGGCAAAAGTATTAGTTCAAACAACAAGGGGAAGACAAGTCACAACAAAAAATTTGACAGGAAATAGAAGTAACAGTAAACTGCATTCACACGAAAGCGACTGCATCTCTTTCTCAATTAGCAGACGCAATCGCAAGTTGTCTTTACAAAAGTGCAACAAATGCACTTTTGAGTTTGCTGGCTTTGGAGTTGTCCAACCATCATCGCTAATATATTTAATATAATTAGACGCAGTTGGGTTTGTGAGTTTTGATTTAATTATAAACTGTTTTTTACCACGTAGTAGTTTTCTATGCATTCGGAGGCTTTTTTTATCTACCTATAATATAAAATTTGACTAATCTACAAAAAAATATAATAATAATTATTATGAAAAGTAAATAAAAATTTGAAGAAAAACAGATTTCTTTCATGTTTGCATCCGAAATGATAATAATAATTACTATGATTATGAATTGATTAATATTATTACACATATGACAAATTGATTTATTTGATAAAAAAAAGTAATGCAGATTGATTTGCAATGCTAGTAATACTTAATTATATAATAATCGTATGATCTTATAACATCATTGTTTACATTACATTCAGACTTGAATAAACAAAATAATTGGTTTAGCTTTGTCACGTGGCTATAAAATCGCTGCAACTCGGCACTGCTGGTTGATGCATCTCAGCCTGCAACTCCACACCAAGAGCTGAGGAAATTTTCTGCGACCAGGCGCATCAGCAAACTTCTAAGGAAAGTTTCCTAGTATAAACGCGAGAGCAGAAGAAGAAAACAAGTCAATAAGTCTCCATTTCACTCACTTATCTAATCTCTCAGCTTTGGGTGAGTGGGAGTCAGCAGCTTCTATAGTGGTTACTTTCAAGCATTTACCAAATGTGAGCAGACGTGAGAGATGGCCGAGTCCCGCACCGATATCCACAACGTGGTCACATTTGTTACTTGTACACAGTGAAGAGAGAAACTGAAAGAGGAAACGTCATAACATGCTGCTAGTTGTTCAGAGATAGACATGAAATCGATTTCAGCAAGGAAAAGCTGCTGGTAACTATACCTCGGCAAGAATATCTACTTCGTGCCGTTTCTTGGCTTTCACGCAGACTCTGAAGTATTTCTCCAATGAGGTCCCAAATACATAGTTATCTGAAGTTGATTGAGATACAGAGCTATCTGCTACCAATGCAAACTCTGACCTCTCCGCTGCCTCTAAGGAGATGTCTTGGTTAAGAGATAGTCCGAGGCAGAGACTTTGGAATGACAGCATGGAGAGTGGCATTACCTGAGATGACCTGAAAGTAGTAACATGATTGATTCAACCAATCACAGGCATACCAGCTTTTACTTTATGACAACAAGTAAAGCACAAATCTTTGAGCGAATATAAACAGATTACACTTAAAACAATTAATTGGATAGAAATTGAAATAGTCATATAATATGAAACGACTCAACCCTAAAAGTTCTGATAGAAAATAATTAATCATAAAAACCAACATATTTCACATACTTAGAAGGCAGTATATTATAAAAACTTACATACAATAAAATAATGCTAGCTTGAAGAGATGCTATATCCTGCACTGACCTTTTTGGCAGCGGTTTCTTGTCACAGTCAGCGTTTGACTGCCAATCAGGAAGAAGCAAGGCCAAGTCAGAAAATGTACCTTCTTTTAGCAGATATTGACTAAATGTCTTTGGAAACCGATTTTCTAAATCTAGCGTGAAGTAATCCTAAAGGTATGCAATAATGTTAAATGGCAAAATGAAGAAAATTTATTCTTTTAGCTATTCCAACGATTGCCAACAGAAACAAATGCAGTCACACCTGAAATAAGCTAAGCGTATCCAAGAACATATGTTGGCAAACCTGAAATGAATGTCTACTCAACTGTAAAGAAACATTCTGGTTTTTATTCCAGATAGTGTCTGCATTCATTCTAGGTAGTGTCTGCATACATTATAGGTAGTGTCTGCATTCATTCTAGGTAGTGTCTGCATTCATTCTATGTAGTGTCTGCATTCATTCTAGATAGTGTCTACATTCATTCTAGGTAGTGTCTGCATTCATTCTAGGTAGTGTCTGCATTCATTCTATGTAGTGTCTGCATTCATTCTAGGTAGTGTCTGCATTCATTCTAGGTAGTGTCTGCATTCATTCTAGGTAGTGTCTGCATTCATTCTAGGTAGTGTCTGCATTCATTCTATGTAGTGTCTGCATTCATTCTAGGCAGTGTCTGCATTCATTCTAGGTAGTTTCTGGATTAATTCCAGGTAGTGTCTGCATTCATTCTATGTAGTGTCTGCATTCATTCTATGTAGTGTCTGCATTCATTCTAGGCAGTGTCTGCATTCATTCTAGGTAGTTTCTGGATTAATTCCAGGTAGTGCCTACATTTGTTTCAGGCAGTTTTTACATTCATTCTTTCGTTGGCAAATATGAAACTTTCTTTTGACATCCAAGTATGGTCTTTTTACGTTCATAAAAATGAATGTAACACTTTTGGTATTGAAAGTTGAGATATGCTTTTTCACAGCTGAATGGTTATTCGTTCTAGGTACACTAACATTACATGTAGAAAGATTTTAGTTGGGTGTGCATATGGTACCTGTAGACATTATTCCTATAAACATCCGCATCAGCCTCTGTCTGGAGCTTCATAATAGCTCAAAAAAATATGAAGCAGCCAAATATGTTGATCTGCTATAAAAGTTAAGTTCATAATCTTCTACTTGTTTTCTTACAGCACTGGAGTGCGGTTTAATTGTGACTGAAAAATTATAAAACCAATTGATAGTTCTAGAATATTTTGCTTCAAAAGCAATGTAATCGTCTATATAGTAATGGTCTTTTTCACCTATCAATCAAAGTGATGAAGATTTTGGAATAGAACTTTTCGTAGTTAGAAAATATCTATGTTATACGATCGGCGCGATAGTGTATGATTCCACTACTTCTGGTCTTGAATTGAGGCTTCACAACAACGTCCCTTAACACATAGGTCAGACACATAACCTATAACACCACAGCGTTATGGCAATGAATGGGTTTCCTGCTCTGAATTATCTGCACACAAGATACTCACCTATGACCACCTGACTGCGTATAGGTGAAATTTTTGGGAGCAATTTCATTCAGGAGGTTTTATTAATAAAAAATATCATAAACCATTAAACTGGTGAATTACTTTGATAAACCATTAGATTGGATCATAACAGCTCATTAGTTGACTATTCAAAGGTTATAAGAAAATCTTGTGCAATATGCTAAACCTCCTACATTGTTGCACATGATAAAAAAGGTCTTTGATTGTGTAACTATCATCATACAAACATAGGCATGAAGATGACACTAACCGTTGTGTATGAGTTTATGAGCCAGTCATATATTGACAAAAATCTGTCAATAGTGACTAAACGCCTTTTAATTTCTGATATCTGAGAATATGTCATAGCTTGCACCACCATAGCCAATTTTTCTGTAAAATATTAATTATATAACGTTGTACAGTATATATATATACATTGTATGTATATGAATAAAAAGAAATGAGTACACATGTCTTGGTTAAGGGTAGTTTAGGTAAAAACAGCTAGAATAAACAAAATCCATGAATGGTGACAGATAGGTAGTACTATAATAAAACTTTGCATACTGTAGAATGCTAGGTTTCTTTCAGTAGGCTATGCTCACGTGATATCAGTAGCCGTTGAGCATGACGACAGTTTTGACTAGCTGTAAGGTAACTAATGGCTGTGAAATACATGTGCTCAAGACAAACCTATATCATTCTTCTATCTGAAACATAACATTTGGCGACGAGGATGTCAGATACAGAACAGCTAGCTAGTCAGGGGACTCCTGCAGCAAGTAACCAATTCTTACCTATGGCATTTGCACCACCGCCTCCATTTTTGAGCACCCCAGGAGAGCCTCCAATACCATGGACTACTTGGATAAAGATATATGACAATTATGCAACTATGGCACAGCTGGGGAGAGCAGATGAGCAGACACAGAAGGCTTATTTGATCAATTCTTTTGGTGTGGAAGGCCAGAGATTGTTTTTTAACATGCCTGTTAGTGATGACACTTGTGTTGCTGCTAGAGCTGCTATGAAGAGACATTTTACACCGGTGTGCAATGAAGTAGCTGAGCGGGTAAGGTTTAGACAACGTAGTCAACTGGCCAATGAGAGCGTGGAAGATTATGTGAATACTCTGAGGGAGCTTATTTCTGGCTGTAACTACACACGCTATGGAGCAGCTTGTGAGCAGGATATGCTCAGAGATCAGATTATCGAGAAGTGCCATTCAAACAAACTTCGCGAAAGACTCTTGTACTTGTCAGCAGAAAAAGCTCGTGAGGATGCGTTATTATCATTGGATACAACAATATCTACAGCCAAGGCCATGGAAGCAGTGAGCCGAGATACACGTACAGTAACTGGCAGTGAGTCACATAGTAGTATGACCACAAATTTTGCTGAAGTACACGCTGTAAGTAAACCAAGCAGATATGCTGAGTTTAGGCAAGATAGAGCTACAAAGGTTGGTGTTACTGACAGTGATGTGGTGTGCTATGCTTGTTCCAAAGTGGGTCATAAATCGACAGACCCAAGATGTGCTGCGAGAGGTAAAATCTGTCGTGATTGCAAGGCTGTTGGTCACTTTGCTAATAGTAAGAAGTGTAGGCATGCTACTGCCATTGCTAAGACCAATCAGATTGTTTCTGCTAATGAGACTAAGGGGTTTTCAGTAGCAAATTGTGACAGTGTAGAAGGAGATGACTCATTTTACTGTTTTAACATTAACAGCAGTGGCTCAATAGATAGTAGTGGCAGTGCTATTATGATGAATGCAATTGTTTCAGTGTCTGGTGATGCTAGTGAAAACATTTTGTTTCAAGTAGATACTGGTGCAAAGGTTTCTATAGTTCCACGTGATGTATATCAAAAGTACTTTTCCATGTCTGTGTTAAAAGAACCTAGGAAGCGTTTGGCAAACTACTCGGGCGGAGAAATCGCAGTGTGTGGGGTAGCTAATGGACGTGTTTCTGTTAAAGCAAATTCTTGTGAAGTAGACCTGTATGTGGTAGAACATGGCACACCCATACTAGGTATGGATGTAATTACAAGATTGTCATTGCTAGCCCCTGTACAGAGTGTAAATTGTCATGTCACCAAGTTTGTTCACAAAGTCAAGCTGAAACAGAATTTTGCTACTCATACTGCCAAGCGGCGTCCTATACCTCTGAATTTGCGGAGTAAGGTGTCTGCCGAGGTGCAACGTTTGGTGTCGGAAGATATCATAGAACCTATAGATGCTTCAGAGTGGGTATCACCTATTGTTGTCGTCAGTAAAAAGGATAGTGATGACATCAGACTTTGTGTTGACTTGTCCAGGGTGAATCAATCTATTGTTATAGATTGTCATCCACTGCCAAAGATTGAGGAGGTATTCAATTCGTTATCTGGTGCCACGGTGTTCTCTACTCTTGATCTAAAAGGAGCATATAGCCAAGTACCACTGCATCCTGATTCGAGGGATTTGACTGCATTCATTACAGATGAGGGCTTATTTAGATTCAAAAGAATACCATATGGCCTGGCATCAGCACCTTCATTCTTTCAGAAGATGATGGGTATTGTTTTGGATAACCAGGAGGGAGTTCAGTGCTATCTAGACGATATTCTAGTGTATGGCAGATCTAAGCAGGAGCACGATACAAGGCTCAAGCAGGTGATTCAAAAGCTAGATAGTGTCAATTTGAAGTTGAACTACAGCAAGTGTGTCATTGGTCGACCAAAGGTGAACTACTTAGGGGCATTACTTTCTGGAGAAGGTATTCAGCCACAAGAGGACAAGCTAGCTGCCATTGCTGGAATGAAACCAACAACAACGGGTGAACTTCGGACTTTCTTTGGTCTAATTCAGTACTATCATAAACACCTTCCAAACTTGGCTGCGCTGTCCTTGCCCATTCGAAAAGCTCTTCGGCCTAATGATGAACCATTGAACATGAGTCTTGAGTTGCAAACATGCATAGATGAGGTCAAGCAAAATTTGTTTTGTAGTACCGCACTATCGGCCTTCGACGAGCATCTTCCTACCAAAGTGACAACAGATGCCAGTATGAAGGGTTTAGGGGCGGTTTTATCACAGGTTCATCCAGATGGTCGTGAGTGTGTGGTTGCTTTTGCTTCCAAAGCCTTGTCAACAACTGAGGAAAAATACAGTGTTTTAGAGTTGGAAGCTCTCGCTTGTTTGTGGGCTGTTGAGCACTGGCATGTGTATTTATGGGGTAGGCATTTCACTTTAGTTACTGACCATTGTCCTTTGACTACAATATACGGTTCTACTAACAAGAGAGCAAGTCATAGAGTTTCTAGGTGGAGGTCAAGGCTAATGGTATACTCTTTTGTGATTGAATATCAAAGAGGAGAGTTGAACACTGTAGTTGATGGGCTTTCGCGACTGCCTATAGCAGGTCGATCATTTGCAGATGTGGAGAGTGAAATGGTGGCAGGCATTTCTGCTGTTAAGAAAGATGATTTTGTAGCTGCCTGTAAGAATGATGTCATCATAAAGGAATTGTGTCGAATGGTGAAACACAATTGGGTTGGTCAAACTGAGTTGGATGACTTCTATCGAAGATTAAAAGACGAGTTCAGCATAGTTGGTGATGTGGTGTTGAGATGTGGCAAAACAGTTGTGCCAGAGAGCTATCAAAGTAAGCTCATCCAGATTTCTCATGAGAACCACCAGGGCATGGCGAGGTGTAAAAGTCAGCTGCGATCCTTGTATTGGTGGAAAGGCATGGATAAGCAGATAGAAATGGCTGTTAGTAATTGTCATGTCTGTGCAGAAAATGTTTGTGTATCCCGCAATGCACCATTGAAACCAGTTCCATTACCGGAGCGCTGTTGGCAGAAGGTTGGAATTGATATCACAGGTCCTTTTGCGATAGCAAATGAAAACTGTCGTTATGCAGTTGTGCTCATCGACTACAGATCTAAGTGGCCTGAGGTTGGTTTTATGAAATCTGTTACATCTAAAAGCGTCATGGATTGGCTAGATGTAGTCTTTGCTCGGGAAGGGTATCCGGAGTCTTTAGTGAGTGATAATGGTTCACAATTTGTCTCTGGTGAGTTTGAGAAATATCTTGAGGAGCGGAACATTAAGCATTACAAGAGTAGCTTATATTATCCACGAGCTAATGGAGAAGTTGAGAGGTTCAATAGAACTCTCAAGAATGTTATTAAGAAGACTGTTGCTGAGCACAGAGATTGGAAAAGGAGTGTGGTAGAGTTCCTTCAAGCATACAGGTCAACACCTCACACCATTACTAGTACATCCCCTAGTGCTTTGCTTCATGGGAGACAAATGAAAACGAAGTTGACTCTAGATACCACTATGGTACCAGCAGCTGATACTGACATTGATGAGGCAGTTAAGATTAAACAACACAAAATGAAAAAGTACGCTGATAGCAGGCGAGCACCAATTGATCAGGACATTCAAGTTGGTGACCTGGTAAAAGTTAAAAAGCAGAGTAACCTCAAGGGTCAGCCAGAGTATTCTGAACCAATAGTAGTAGCTGCACGCTGTGGTAATAACACTGTAGAATTACAAACCGGTCAGAGATACAATCAAAGCAATTTGGCTCCAGTGCCTCCGTCTGCAAATAGAGAATCTACCGGTTCCAACGGACTGCCAAACACTTCCCAGGTTCTCCGTTCACCCAGTACTAGAGTAAGGCATAAACCTAGTTACCTGCATGATTATGTTTGCTAACCGGACACCCCTGCAACAAGACTGGTTGATGTTTTCAACATTTATAGTTGTCTTTACTATCTGTTTTACAATTACAGTTATGCATATGCCTTACCTATATTATGTTTAAATTTTACTGTCAAGGTTATTGCAGTTTATACATTTTACTGAGAGCAATTTTATTTTGGTGAAAGGAAATGTAGAATGCTAGGTTTCTTTCAGTAGGCTATGCTCACGTGATATCAGTAGCCGTTGAGCATGACGACAGTTTTGACTAGCTGTAAGGTAACTAATGGCTGTGAAATACATGTGCTCAAGACAAACCTATATCATTCTTCTATCTGAAACATAACACATACATAATAATATACTACTACATCCACATAACAAAGCGAACAACCATAGAGAAAATTTCTGCTATTAAATAATACTGGTACATTCTTGGTACAATTAGATTCTCATTATTATATAATAAAAATTATCAGTATATTTTCAAGTATTTAATATTTAGTATTATCATTCATAGCAACTTATTGTCAAATAATAACTATTAATTTAGTATCACTCTCTAAAGTCTTACAAGGAAATAATAACAATTTCAATTAAAACAATAATAATAATACTGTGCAGGATTTTGTGATAACTAGTGCTTAGTTATTCCGGTAGCCACCTACACTACCTCTAGGCAAGAGAGCTGCTTGTCGATCCCGACAGTCTGTTGGTCAGATAGCCTATCGTTGTCCACCTATCAGCATAATTGCTGGAGGAGGAATGCGTCGGCTATTATCTGCCGTACAGGCCTGTCGTCGTCGCTGTTTATTAGATAACCTAAATGCTGTCAGGACCCAAGGGTCGTTCGAGCCGTTATCGTGTCGTAGTATGCTTGTCTGTTCGAGAATATCAAGTTATTAGCTTGAGTGAGTGTGTGCTGTTATATTTTGCAAAGAAAATACACAGTGAGTCTCCCCAGGTACACTGCCTTGTGAGGAGCTCTGTTGGCCAATTTATACAAGGGAGGCGGTGCCAAAAACAATCTTAGCCTCGTTTATAAATGGAAATAAAAATATAATAATAATAGCAACAAGCGTGGGTTGCGTCGAGGCTATGCATCGATCGCAACATGTGACTAATAAATGTGATAAATGGAGCTGTTAGATATTGTTTGTTGTAGGTAAAGTTCGTAGTTTTTCCTGCACAATGCATTATTATTTCTACTACTGCAACAACAAATAATAGTTAGTAGAGTGCTTAAATACATTGAGTAGAGGTGACAAATGATGATGAATGTTGATGACTTGATCAACTGAACTTGTTGCTGATGATGATGATGATAATAATAATAATAATAACCAATAATAAGTTAGTAGTAAGAAAAAGTTGCTATTACTACTATTATTTATTAATAATAATAATATTATTATTATAATTATTAATTAATTATTATTATAATTATTATGGTCGGGGGTTGCAATAATTATAGGTTTGACGTAGCTACACCTGGAAAATGAAGCTGGGGTAAAAAATTCACACTATAAACGAAGCGCGGGTGCGGCTCGACTGTATGTGCCAGGATGTTACAGCTAATACCCATTTAGTTAGGTAAACAACAATAATAAACAAATTTCAGTCATCGCCATGGCTTTCATCATTCACTACAAAGGTCAAGGACACATTTATTAGCAAAAACTTCCATTCAATTCGCAGTGAAGTGCCAAAACCGACCCGACCATTTGATACAAAATTGGATTTGCAACTAATCCACTGAAATCCTATTTTGTTTTAAAATTTATCTAACGTGACCACAAAGTCTATGGGGAAATCCAACAACATGTAAGAGGAGACAATTACCAAATTGAAATAAACTTTTCTGTTGACTTTGACATTTAAATCTAACATTTTGGTAAAGATTAGGTGAACATCTGAATTGAAACTATTTTGATAAAAAGTCTTGAAAAACCAGGTTCATTGGAGAAATATGTCACTCAATCCACTAGAGCTTCCTTGTATTTGCATCTACACTGTTGTGAATCAAGTAGCATAATCACTTTTGTTTGCTGTGTGAACTTTTCTGCTAAACATGTTTGTAATAGCCGATTCATGCCATGCTCCAATGCTATAGTAGAGCTAGTGGTTGCATATTGGTTACAAGTGAAACATTTTTAAGTTGCTATACTGCAGATTTTGTATTTGAAATTAAGAGCTTACAGCTGTTTTTTGTTTTTCAAATGTGTTAGCGGCCAACATACACTTGAGGCTACAAATTTTGACAGTGTAGGAAACTACAAGATTTACTAAAATAATGAAAATTTCGTAAAACGACATTTTGGAGAATAGCAAGCAGTTAAATTCCAATTATTGCTTACTTTAGCTGGTAAACAGCAATGAAGCTGGAAAATGAAGTATTAAAACAATATAGACTCTACAACTCATTTTTGCATACCTCAAGCGGTTGACCCTGTAGCAGATATGCAAGACTGAAGAAATCATTTACAAACAGTTGTAAGGCTAGGTCAGTTTTTAATGCTCATCTGTAGGATATGTAGTTCTATGTGATAAATTATTTAGGTCACTTTTCTTTCACTTTGAGTGGCTTAATTATTTCAGCTAGTAATCATGTTTAAATGTGGCAGAGACAAATGCAGGTGAATTCAAACAAGACAAGGGCATACTTGAACTTGTACCAGTGACTTGCTATGAGATCTGCTAATTTGATATGAATGAAGAAATAATGGAATTGATGGAGTGCAAAGAAAAACGAGAATAAACCGCGACATCTCATAGATTAAACATTGACATGCCTTGAGTGAATGCCAATTATGCGATAAAGAATATTTTGATTCAATTTAGTACGTATCAGATTCAATGTGTGCTCCCAACGGCACATAAAATACCATGTATTTCAGCATTTGCTTTTGAAATGCCAACATCATTTTTTATCTGAAGTAAAAAATTTTGTAACGAACATCAATATTGTATTTCATGTTTTTAGAACTAACATCAAAATATTCTTATTTTTTGCATAAGAGACTGTCTTCCCAACCCATCAGCGTCTAATCAAGGTCTCTACATTCATACCAGCTGTGGTTGAGGGGGGGGGGGGACAAAACCAATGTAAATAGCAATGAAGACTAAGTCTCAACGTCCTTTTTGCTTCAACTGATATATTTCTGCAAGGAATTGATTTTCGTACCAAGGCATACATTGCAGTGAAAAAGCTCGGTTCCTCATTGGGTTTCGATTAAACTGACCTCTCACAGAAACCAACTACGTTATTTATTTTACCGAAAGTCTCAGCACCACTTACAATCTCTCGGGATCTCTAAAATGCTTCACTGACCAAAATCATGTGTGCTGAACCAACTGCAAGCAATACACACATCTATGACAGAATCGTCATGATTTTTCATCCAATAAAAGAATTTGTGCCCTTGCCTCCGTGCAAGATGGTGTTGCCATAAAGCTACATGTACATCTACCAATTAGCTACCGATCAGAAATGACGATAGAGTGTTTCTCTAATTTTTTTCTCTGCTTGCATTTTCATGCGATACTGGTTAAAATTGCTGTATTTGATGTCATAGCCATAATATGCTTTGTAACAACAAACAAGGGGCACTCATGAACAGCCCTTGGTCACATAAACATTTATGCTCTAGAAACAACTTTATTGGAAACATTGAAACTGCGAGGAGTGATACGATTGGTCAAATCACAAAATGCTTCCCGATTTTTCGATCCAGATTTAAATCCCGCCTCAAATAAGACACTACAGATTGTTTTAGGCATTTCACTAGAAACGGAAATAAGAAAATCCTTAATTGGTAGGCACAATGAGTATGTAATAGGTCGATGTACATGGGGCCTAAGCCTTGGGTCCAAACTATCCAGTCAGGTATGTTGCCAACCAACAATAGGTAAAACACATCTGGCTGATTACAGTAAATCATAAGTCTAATGAGGGGGCTCATGAGGTATATCTGTACCACTGAAGCAACTCAGCATAAATGACCAAATGTTTTATTTCAATTTTATCATAAACTTGCAGTATTACATCTGGTATTCAGATACATCGGCCTGCTCTATTCTCAAACGGCTTTTCCTGGCACCCTTTAGTCTACTTCACCTTGCCCAAATACTTTTCCACCACTCTCTACTTCTCACCATTACGCAGCTATGCTTCTGCTATGACTACCCTCTCCATACACCCCTCCCTCCCTCTCTCTCCACTCAATTTGAAAGATGACACAGGAAGACAGTGTGCAGTCACTACTGAGACAACTAACGCGCAAAAGTCATGTTTTGAACGAATGTTGCAACTTTGCGTCTTGGAAGCATATGTGAGCCATAAATCAACATCGAATTGCTTATAAAACAAACTATTTGATAATAGCAAAATGTGACTTTTTTATTTGTTTTCCCTGCATTATTAAAAAAATATTTAATTTACAAATATCTCGGTTTGAGAGCAAATGACAAATTGAAATCCTACCATAAATAAAATTGGTTCAGCAGAGTATTCTTACGGCAGTTTTCAGTCCTCTCAAAGAACCAGTATAGGCGCGTCGTATATAGGCGCGTTGTATATAGGTACGTTGTATATAGGCGCGTTGTATATAGGCGCGTCGTATATAGGCACGTTGTATATAGGCACGCTGTATATAAGCACGTCGTATATAGGCGCATTGTGTATAGGCGCGTTGTGTATAGGCGCGTTGTATATAGGCGCGCTGTATATAGGCGCGTTGTATATAGGCACGTCGTATATAGGCACATATCAAAGAAATTACAGACATACAGAAGACACACTAAGATACTTTTTGTTTATATATATGAACTAGCAGTATTACACATCGTATTCCAGTATCATTATGCCAGCTTGCCCTATTCCCACCACATTCCTCCTCACCTACCTGCCCCCACTTCTCACCCTTGGTCCCACCACTTCCCTGCTCTATTTGACACTTTGACAGATGGCACAGGTGTGCTGAGCTAACAAACTTGCAAAAATGAGTCGTACCGCATATTAGCAAATGTAATTGTTTGCGATTTGTTACCATCTACATTGCTGAAAATATCAAATCTACAAATATCTCCACCTCCAGTTGAAAACAAATAAGAATATCAAACTCTCCCATACATCAATCCGGTCCATTAGAGTGTTTTTAAAGCAGTTTTTACATCTTTTCATTTGGTAGTTCAAGCGTATACGCATATTTGACACATTTGGGACTTGAATTATAAAACCACGATTGTCTCCACCTACATTAATAATATTGAAAAAAAAGTTAAATCTACAAATATTTCTGGTTTGAGAACAAATTTAAACCCTCGCCATACATCAGATAATACAATAGAATTTTTTTCCGTAACAGATTCTATTCCACTCAGCTTAGCCGCTAGGCATTTACCCTTCTGGAACGACAGATACACACATGCACACCCGACAGTTCTCACGTTTACAATTATATAGATGACCAGATGAATCTTTATGTGTGAGGCGCAGAGTGAAGGAGTATTTGATTTTTGTATTTACCAACAAGTGGATTGTTCATGGCCATAACTCCTTTCCCAAGCATGTATATATTTAACTTCTGCTGCGGTTTACTGAGCCATAAAAGCTGAACGGATAAATTCAGTAGTTGCTCAATAATAAATCCGTGTATTTCTAACAACAATCAGCCAGCAATGCAGCCAGTCAGTCTGTTACACAATATTTTATTGGTTTAGCCAAAAGCGGCAATAAAGAGATATTATAGTATAACAAAAAATCACACTAATCCATTAAACACAACATCATTCAATCTGTACATCCATTTAGAGAAGGAGAGAGCGCGAGAGAATGCATATATAACAGTCTGTTATACCCAGCTATCAACTATATACACAACCGATACCTACCATGGTTAGCTCATACCTCAGTATATCAAGCTACATGGGAAGGTTTCCCACCGATGGTTAACTCTAAGAACTGAAACAGAAAGACCCTCAACTAAAACAAAGATCTCTTCAGCTCATTTTATCGTTAGAAACAACAAACATCTTGTATGAATCAAATGGCAGCTACTAGGTGGTACTCTCTGTTGATTGAGAGAAAGTAAGGCTCACTAAATCCTTCACTTACATACATACGCTACTCTCGTCGTACTGGACTCCGTGACCTTGATCTCGACCTTCCACGACTCTCATCAGAGTAAGTACCAGAAAAGGACCTAAAATTGAATGCAACAATAAAAGTAACAAATCTCTAGTAAATCTATTTCTGTTCTTGACTAAATTTTTGTTTCAACATCTCTTATCCACTAACTGGCCCTGCCACACAAGCCAAAACGTCACCCGTACCTGTCGTTTCGTCACCCCAGGGTAATACTTCCAGCGAATGAAGCGGAACGGACAAGATTGATTTTTCATCCTGTCCGTCGTGCTGATATTGGTTTATTACCCCACAGCGATTCCATTTGACAAGGTTATATCGATTTTGGCATGTTTACAAAGATCATATATATTTTTAATATAACAGAATATATCATAATAATTATATGATCTTTGGTGTTTATCTGAAACTAATGAGGACATATAATTTTTTGAAAATAACTATTGTTTAGTGTGGAAAAAAATTATAAATAATTAGAAGGCATAAAAGCTATGAATAATAATGAATCTTATGACTAATAATAATGATTTATTAATTACTTGACCCATATTGATAAAATTAGCAATAAAGAATGTTTTTATAAAAATAAATATTACATAAATAATCAGACAGGAAACCATGTGGAACGCACAAAATACTAATGCTGCTCTTATTTGCCCAATCGAACACTACATCCGTTGTTTCAGTTGCCAGTGAGGCATGCTATCCATCACCAGACTTTGGCTCTGGAAGACAGGCTCGTGTGGCAAGCGCATAAGGCTTTCTATCACTCGCTCCTAAGCTAAACTCACACCAACTGCTCGGTGACATCAACCTCACTCGACCGAGTACAACTTATCACAAATGAAGCTAGTACCAAATAACTTATGCAATGAGAAGGCAAGTAATCTCAAGCCAAAACCAACAGTTGGCAACGCTGATACGGACATTTTTGACCGAGCGGGACAAGCTGTGCTGACTCATCCCACCACCGTTACCTGGCCCTTGAACTGGACTTGCTCTCTCTGTCTGAGCGTTCACTGCTGTCATTATACGACGACTTGCTAGAGCTAGACTCTGCCCGAGAAGATTTATTGCCTCCATTTTTAACTTCTTCTGCATCCTGTAAAAGCGTCGTGTGAGTGATACACACATCTTACAACATAGTGCGCAATCGTATTAGACAGTTGATAGAACTATCCATTTAAATAGGCTTTGCTTCAGTGGGATCTACTAGTCAGCTACACGTAAAAAATTAACACACAATATTCTTGAAAGCCTTAATAGTCCTTTGAAGTGTAGAAATTAGCCTTCATAATTGCACAATTACAACACCTAAAAATGATGCATACAAAAGAAGCTGCAATCCTTCACAATGCCTGAAGATGTCATTGTAGAGGACGAAAAAAACAGCATATCATTCATCATACATACATCGCTATCAAATGCATATTTTCCAAGATCTTCATCATCGCTGTCTTCTTCATCGTCATCATCATCTTCTTCCTCTTTTTGTTCAGTATTTGAAACAGGTTTAACTTCAGTAGACAAACCTCTAAACTTTTTCTTTTTTCTTCCAAACTGCAAAATCAATAGAGATATAAAATATCGCAATACAGACTTACTGATAATAACAAATAACCATATAATATACCTCATCAAACTCTTCATCATCGGAGTTTCTTTCTATCTTGTCTGGAATCTCTTCTCGTTCCATAAATCCACCACCAAAGCCAGTTCTTTCCTCTACTTGACCCACTTTGGGTGTGTTACAGAGATTGCAGGTTCCACGTCGTGCCCAGTTCACGTTACCACACCTGCACACATATGTCATACACTTGCATACACGATACCCACGTTACCACACCTGCACACATATGTCATACACTTGCATACACGATACCCACATTACCACACCTGCACACATATGTCATACACTTGCATACACGATACCCACATTACCACACCTGCACACATATGTCATACACTTGCATACACGATACCCACATTACCACACCTGCACACATATGAAATACACTTGCATACACGATACCCACATTACCACACCTGCACACATATGTCATACACTTGCATACACGATAACCACATTACAACACCTGCACACATATGTCATACACTTGCATACACGATAACCACATTACAACACCTGCACACATATGTCATACACTTGCATACACGATACCCACATTACAACACTCAACATTGCATCTTGCTATCATACGTTTGATATAAAACAATACAATGTTCCAGAAGAAAGATATATATGAAAACAAAAGTGAGAGGAAACTCAAAAAGAAAGTTTACGTCTTGCATTGCCAGTCATCTGCACTGAACAGGCCTTTGCTCTTTTCAGCCAGCTGTTTGCCCAGTTCAAAACCTCCCAACTTCACCTTACCAGATTGCCCTAGCTGCTGCTTTTCTGATAAAGTAAACACAAAACACAAAACAAGCATTACTGAGTTCAATATTAAAAAGATAAGTGAGAGAAGAGAAATACTCTGGAGAAAAGCATGAAACCAAATTTTAATAACTTCAACAATACAAAACAATACACCTCGAGAATTATTAATTTGTCAACTGTAAAGCAGGCTCTTCTTTCATAATTAAAAT
Source organism: Cryptosula pallasiana (assembly GCA_945261195.1). NCBI lineage: Eukaryota > Metazoa > Bryozoa > Gymnolaemata > Cheilostomatida > Cryptosulidae > Cryptosula > Cryptosula pallasiana. The sequence continues at coordinate 9,555,530 of OX183133.1, read as the reverse complement.
GCTGCCGATTGATCAAATGGCAATTTGAAGCATCACAGCTGGCAGGCAACTATTGGATGCATGCCAACGATATATTTGTTGCACTCATTTATTAAAAACTATGAGTCACAAAAATTTTTGATATTGAGCAATGATCTCATGCTTCCACCAGCGGTGCAGAAACTGGAGCTAGATGGAGGTGTGACAAACTATTCAGTTTACAGAACATATATTTGTTGTTTCTGACATGTTACAGGTGTGAAGCTCTTACCGGTACCACATCTGTTACATTTGTCTCTGCGAGCAAAGTTTGTGTTTCCACATCTACAACAACAATAATTCAGAACTTCATTTAGCTATCAGAGGTGGGCATTAAGTCGCGTTTACACTAGGCGACTCCAACTCCGATTCCTTTGAAGTTTGCCGATTGCGTCTTGGCGCTGGAGACTGGCGCTGGAGACTGGCGCTGTTTCCGGTGGAGATGCAGGGTTGCCGGAGGCTGAGACGCAGCAACCCAGCAGTGTTGGGTTCGAGGGTCAAGTCGCAGCGTCTTCATAGCCACGTGACACAATTTAACCAATTGAGTTGCTCTATATAACGGCTCCAATATTTTATTTATTCAAGCCTGGATATAATGTAAACAATGATTGTTATAAGATCGTAAGGTTATTTATTATTAAATAATTAACTATTACCAGCATTGTTGACATGTGTGTTTATTATTTTTCTTATCAAAAGAATCCATTCATGTATGTTGAAAAATAATAAATAATTCATATTTGGAGTAGTTATAATTATTATTTTGGATGCAAACACAAAAAGTACGTTATATTTTTTTCAAATTATTATTCAACTTCAGTAAGTGGTATTATTATAAATAACTTATCTATAAATTTATAGATAAGTTAAAATTTCATATTATAGGTAAATGAAAAATCTACAAGACGCATAGAGAACTACTGCCTGGTAGAAAACTGGTAATAATGAAATCACAACTCATCAATCCAACCGCGTGAGCAAGAACGCAATAAATTATTTCAGCTTATATGGTTGGGCAACTCCGAAGTCGCAAAACTCAAAAATTTAGGGTGTAGCAGCAGTGTAAAGGCAACATGCGTCTGCGACAATCAATAGAGTCGGAGTTGCCTAGTGTAAACGCGGCTTTAGTGCCAATGTATATGTCAGTGGAGCTATTGCCAATCATGATGAAAACATGCACAAGCATGCATCCCTGGATGTCTCATTTTAATCATCTAACCATTAATAATTTGATGTACCTAAAGATTCAAAGCAGCTCAAAGACTTCATTGAATGGTACAAAAACACTTGCTTTTAAAAATAATTATGGTGATCAACGATGATAATCATGATGACGATGGAACTCTATGGTGGCTCTGAACGTTTTGAGTTTCAAAATGTCTGAACGCTTTCCAAACCGTCTGAACACTTTTGAACCAGTCTAAAGTTTTGCAAATCTTTGGAACGCTTTGAAAATCCAAACCGATTTGCTGGTTCACTTTATTGATTATAGAGCTACAACAAATGGACTGTAACAGTCCATTTACAATTGATGTTTTTACCAAACACCGAACAGTTAAATTTTCTTCGAATAAATAAAAACCATTTTTGTTTATTAAATATTTTTTGTTTTGCATTATTTTAAATGAAAGATACAACTTAATTATGTATGCGAATATTAATTTCAGAGATTATATTCAACAATACAGTTGATTAATTTGCTCCATGTCTATTGATCTACGTTCATGTTGTTAAAGTTGCATAGAGGCTATAAAGAAAATGAAAGTGATTACTTATGGTTCGAAAGCCATGTCCTTTGCAAACTTTTCAGACTATTTCAAAATAGTTTAGATTATTTTAAAACAGTTCAGACTATTTTAAAATTGTTCAGACGATTAGTAATTAGTTCAAACTATTACTAAATCATTCATATGGTTTGTAATTTTCTAAACCATATGAATCATTTCTAAACCCTCTGAATTATTTGCAAAACAACTATACGTTTTACAAAATTTATGATTGTTAGACAGGAAATAGAGTTGAATTGCATGAAATTTCGCAACTGCTAAAGCCGATACTTTATATATTATAATCAAAAAGCATGTTTTGAAATATAGTTTCTTAGGCTATATGACTACAATTACCCAATTATCTTCAATGTAGAAAAGAAATATATCATAATCAAAAGGCCTGTTTTTAAATATAGTTTCTTAGGCTATATTACTACAATTACCCAATTATCTTCAATGTAGAAGAGAAGACGCTTTGCAAACCGTCTAGACTATTTCAAAACCACTCATACATAATAATGAAAGCGAAAGTGAGCCACCAGAAAACTCAATAATAAGAATAATTATAATAATAATAAAAAAATTATTTTCTCTCATTTTTTGGCTGGAAGAAGATTTGCTGCAATAATTATAATGATCATTTGTTTATTGCAGAGGCCATGAAAACCTAATGATTGTAACAAAAAAAACACCGTTATTTATTTGGAACGATTGATAATATTATTTATTGATGATGATTATTGGTAGAAAACTTCAACAACAGATCCAAGATCAAGATGATGTGATGATCATGATGATATGATCAATGATGATAATAATTATAATAGTAGTAGATAGCGCTTAATAATAATAATAATAAAAAAAATAATTTTATTATTATTAATTCAAAATAATTAATAAATAATTATTATTGCAATTAATAATATTATTTAAATTAAAAAAAATTATTAATAAAAAAACTCAATTATTTGGTCTTGAGTCAAGACCAAAGCAAATAATTATTATTATTTATCACCAATTAAATCGTTGATAACAACTGTCACCGTGGAAAGCAAAAACATTAGGGAAAGGTGGTACAACTTTTCTGTTATTTATTAGTACATTTTTGTTATTTTGACTACTACTTCCCCAAGAAGTTTCCTGAAGTTTTTAGTACTAATAAGTAAGAACAAGAAGAAGCACTATTACTACTACTACTACTAGGCCTACTACTACCGCCTACCAGCAGCATCGTCATAATAATCGTTGTTTGTCGACCGGCACCACAACCCAGAACAGACTTATACAACAGCTTAAAGTTAAATCATGGAAATAATACATCAGTTTAAGTATTATTTAAATCTACGTAAGGCAACCTACTTGGAATCTGGGCAGATCCAATCTCCTTCATTTTTTGTAAAACCTCCTCTTGACGCCATTGTGGATTTACAATAAAAAATCTACAGTTGCATCGCTAAAGTATAACCTTTGAGATGAGCCATGGAATTCTGTGATACACATAGAAACATCTATATTGAATTATTCGTCTATATTTAAACTTCTAGTTTCAACGTAGATGTCTATGAATATCTAATACGCCTGTAGTAGGCTTGTAAAGCTATGAAAGGACAACTTCTTTTATTTTGCAAACGTTCAGTTTGCATAGAATTTTACGAAGAAAAAACAACTCTGAATTATTACACTGAAATAATCATTGAAATATGAACCCGATGGAAATAGGAAAGTTGGCTTCAAAATTGATCTTAGTAACTTAGTTTGGAGGCTTCACGTATTTAGAGACAGAGTTTTATTGTAGTAAGCTCTATAGAGCCCTCTTGAAAAATCACGGCTTATTGAAGGAGCTTCCAAGAGCCCCTCAAAAACTTGACATCCTGTGTTTTCAGCCTGCCTAGCTAGCAAGTTTTGGTTGCAGTTCAACCACAACACAACACCCAGATTTTTATTATTCACGTGTACAGGTTCAAAGAATTGGTCAGATACAAGAACACTTCACTCCAATGTACTAGCACACAATGTAGATTGTATGCTGGATGCATGAGTATTGTACATAGTTGGTCACACTCTTTTATTCATTATCCTTATAGCGTTCATTTGTGTTTGTAGATGCTACCACATTCTAGAGTGGACCTTTGATATATAGAACATTAAAACAGTTACTCTCACATCAACAGTCTATTAGCACATACCATAACAATAACAATACCACCACATAAACACACAATATCATGATACACATATTAGTGGAAATATAAACTTTTAGGTCTTCAAGTCAAAGCGCAAAATATCAGTCATGTTGGAAGAGAGTACAACTCTCTCAGCCACAGCAGCACAATCAAAGAATCCCCAATCTCCTACTTTCTGAACCTGGTAGAGCTAGAAGAGGGTGAAACTGCAGATGCTATCCAGAATTGTCTAATGAAGTGCTTGTCAAGACATGGGTTTTCACATGAACTCCTGGATTTACAACTGGCGAATGCTCCACAATGTTAGGAAAAATTAGTGGCCTGCACAATATTGTAGGAGAGATATACCCGATAATCATATCATGGCACTGCTCTGCCCATCGCTTGGAATTGGCTGTGAATAATAGTCTGCAAGCTGTAACATGCACGAACAGTCTTAGTGTATTTTTGTCTCAGTTGCATAATCTATTCCCAATGTTGACAAGAATCAAAGAAAGCTGCAAGGTGTTGCATACAGCCTCTATGAGAAGATTACGAAACTAGGAGCCACATTCAGAATCAGATGGGTGGCTTCTAGCTAGAGAACTATTACAGCCGTGTGGAATTCCGACAATGCCCTGGCTGTTTGGTTTCTGCTGGCAGGTTACGATACTTGCAGAAGCTCTAAAGAGTGGGGCATAATCACTAGTCTACACACCCACCTAACATCGGGGTATTTCGGGGCAAAACTTGGCCTCATGTACAACTGATTAAATGAGCTGGCAAGCCTATCGCTAGCCCTTCAATTATATAGACTTACAATTATTGAGGCACACAATGAAATAGTTATTGCTAGACAAACTTTTGAAGCCCTGATAGTCAAAGCAGGAGCTTAGGAGAGCAAAATGCCAAACAAGTTTGCAGTAGTCTAAATGTTTAACCACGTGAAGGATCTGTTAAAATCCAACATGCTAAATCATAAAATATTAAATCGCAATTATTCAAATATTCTTTGTATCACACAGTATGGTAATGACACATCTCTTCCTTTTTTGTATTTTTGTGTTTTATTCAAAATTTTTTAATTTGTTTCATTGAATGCAAACAACATTTTTACCATATTGATATAGTCTCAAACAACATACACTCTATTAAACAAATGTAGGACTTACGTACAGAGGCATAAAAAAATTACTGTTATTAAAAAACTTTCAAACTCAAGCTAAAGTATTCTATTACTAATGGTGAGTAACTGTGTACAGTGTATGCCTCTCTCTACCAGGAGAACCTTATCCTTAGACTCCATGACAGAGATCTACTCCTACATTACTACTAGTAACTGTGTATAGATCTGTATGCCTTTCCCTACCAGAGGGCATGAAACTATTATTAATGCAATGTTTTATCTCTAAATTTAAAAGGTTTTTATAATAACAAAATATATATCTTTTATTTAAAATATATTACTGTGACGGACGGCGCCATCTTTTCTATTACGCTTACGTAGTTCTATGCATACGTTCTAGAGCAGGCAGTTCTATGTAATTCATATATACCTTATACTAGTCAGTCATGCATTATTCGAGTTCCACCCACTGTTCTACTATTTGCTCATTCTAGCCAACCACTTGTGCTAGGTGTGGCTTCTTTTGTTTGTACAAATCATATTATGTAATCACTTGTATAAATGCTGATGTAAGGCATTCAATAAACCAGAGTTAAGCTTGCACACTCTCAGAAGTTTCTTTGTCTTACAAACAATAACTTCACTTGCGCTAGTACATGCACGTACAACAAAGCTCTATTACTCGAGTAGTAATTAACAAGCAGATCACCGAACCTCTGCTGGCCGAACATAGCTTTAGCTAGTTCCCCCTTCAAAGTTCGGCCTCTGGCTTGTGCACCGAACCAGCTAACGCAACCGTCAGCTAGACAGTAACCTGAAATGGTCAAACACCATTACTAAGGAAACCTGTCGACCTGTGGGCGGGTTGTATCGCTCAGCAGTATACACCAAAAGCCATCAGCAGTTAGGGAGGCTGTGCAGGTAGGCCTAGCTACCAAAGTACATACCCCCACAGTGAAATCCTGCACATTGGTGGCAGCAGTGGGATTGACAGACACCCACAAGCAGGACCTCCCAGAAGAACGATGGCACAACGAAGGCGAGCACTGAGCACAGACAGGGATCCCTCTAGCCTACAGATGATGGGTACGCTCACTCACATCCTGGACCGAATGTCAATAGCGAACACGAGAGATAAGTTTAGGGTACCACAGTATGATGGTACAGGGGACGTGGACTATTTTCTTCAGAGGTTTCAGGAGGTGGCCGAAGCTAACCATTGGCAGGCTGAGGATACGGTGATTCACCTACCCCAAGCCTTGACAGGCAAAGCTGAACTGTGTGGTCGAGGTGAGACCGTAGAGGAAGTGACTCGGACGCTGCAGGCAACCTTCGGCATGACTCGTTCGGAAGCGCAGGCTAAATTGCTGAGCTACCGTTGAAACCCCAGAGACAGCCTCAGAGACCACGCACTCACGGTCGAACACCTCATCAAGGCCGCCCACAGCAGCCTTCCACGACCAAATAGAGATGAATTGGTACTTCAGACTTTCCACAGTACTCTGGGGCACACGTACCTACAACGACACTTGTTGGCGGTACGCCCACAGAATCTAGAGGAAGCCATCTTAGCAGGAAATGAGTTCCTGCAAGTACCCCATCAACCCTTAGGAGGACCCCACATCAGGACAGAGGAGGCCGACCCCCTAGAGGGAGAGGTGACCCGACAGGAAGAGACGACTCGACACCAAGAGGTACAGGACCCCTTGGCACAGTTATTTCGTACCGTAGAGGGACTGAGCAAGGAGATTGCCAGTCTAAAAGCAGAAACGAAGACGGAGCCCCCAAAGAGATGCTGGGGATGCCAGCAAGTAGGTCACACCAGGAAGGCATGTAGAACCGTCCCTTGGCCTAGCCGCCAGGGAAACAACAACCGCCCGCAGCAGTAGGGAAACCAACTGGCTGCACACGGGCAATTCCGAACCAGAAGGGAAAGGCACAGGCTCCCTCCAGTGGATCAGCGGCAATGCGGCGAGCAACTCCTCCTCTGGACCTCCTGACCAGTCCCCCTATCGCCCTACACAACCGTTTTGCCAGCCTGTCAGTACCCGACAGCCCCGCGGCAATGAAAACGGATGGCGAAGGGACTCTCGAGCAGCAGGAACCACCCAGGCCCAGAAGGAAGGACAGGCAAACCCAAACGCCCCCACTGGAGAAGGAAGGATTCATTCCGAAACCTGTGACCCTCCAACTCAACCAGATCGAGCGACCCTATCGCTCAAGCTACTACCTACCTGGAAGGGTAGAAGGAGAGGCGGTGACGCACCTCATTGACACGGGCTGCAACATTAACCTGTTGGCCAAGCGGGTCTTTGATTGGTTACCAAACCACATGCAACGCAACTTGCAACATTATGATTCACATGGGATCATGGCCGACGGCACCAGACTCCCGTTTTACGGGCTGCTCTCATTAAAGGGACGGATACGTCATGTCAGGTTTGAAGAGACCTTCATGGTCAGTCAAATAAATGAGGACGTCATCCTTGGAATGCCCTTCTTGACAAGTCAAGGGTGCCGTATGGGATTTGATCGTCCGGTACTGATCATTCAGGGGAAAGAGCTGGCTTGTACCGACCGACACGGGAGAAATCTCGTGTCCAAAGTGCAAGTCCGACAGGACACCCAGCTGCCCCCGCAGACGGAGGTCGCTATTCCATGTCACCTCAGCTCCAGGGACACGCTCCCCCAGGGAGTGATAGAGAGCCTACAGGGTAGGATACCCATCGCCACCAGCATCAATAAACCAGATGCCCAGGGACGGGTCCTGGTCAGATGCCTAAACTCGACGCAGGACACCCTAAGATTATCCGCAGGGGAGGTCATTGGTACCTTTACGGGAGTGGAAGAGGGTGGCATCCAGGGACTGACAGAGCAAGAGGGGCAACAGAGGAGAGAGATAGGAGGAGGAGAGGTACCCCCTCATTTGCATGACCTCTTTGCCAAGCCAAGAAAGGGTGCCAGAACCCCCAGCAAGAGCAACAGTTGAAGGAGCTGCTGGTCCAATACCAAACGGTATTCAGCAGCCACAACGGAGATTTGGGTAGGACGACCCTGGCAGAGCACTCGATCCCCACAGTAGAGGGGGCCCGACCCATCCGATGCCCACCACACCGCCTGGGACCGGAGAAAGAGGCAGAGGCGGAACGCCAAATTAAGGACCTCTTGGAGAAGGACCTTATCGAGCCTGCTGATGGGGCATGGAGCTCCCCCGTGGTGCTGGTAAGGAAGAAAAACGACATATGGCGATTCTGTGTGGATTATCGGAGGCTGAATGACATAACTAAGCAGGACGCCTAACCCATCCCCCGGATCGACGAGTCGTTGGATGCCCAGGCCGGTAGTAAATACTTCACTACATTGGACCTCACCAGTGGATACTGGCAGGTGCCCCTGGACCAGGACGCACAGGATAAATCCGCTTTCACCACCCGTAGCGGCCTGTGGAAATGGAAGGTGCTGCCCTTCGGGCTGACATCAGCTCCCGCCACCTTCCAAAGGCTAATGGAGAAGGTCCTGAAAGGTCTCCACTGGAATACCCTACTCCTGTATTTGGATGATGTAATCATCATCGCTCCCGACTTCCAGACGCACTTGCAGAGGCTAGGCGAAGTGTTGGGACGGCTTCGGCAGGCGAACTTGAAGGTGAAGCCCTCCAAATGTGAGCTACTACAGGAAGAGGTCAGATACCTCGGGCATGTGGTGAGTGCTAAAGGAGTGGCTACCGACCCTGGGAAGGTAGAGGCCGTCAGGAGATGGGAGGCACCTAAGGACGTCAAGGGTTGCAGGCATTTCTAGGGACGGCAGGGTACTACCGTCAATACCTCCCCGACTACGCCACTATAGCTAAACCCCTCACAGTGATGACAGGGAAGGAGATGGCATGGAAGTGGGGAAGAGAGGAGCAGGCAGCGTTCGACCAGCTCAAGGCCAGACTCACTCAGGCCCCAGTACTTGGGTACCCCGACCCCAACCTGCCGTACACACTGGACACTGATGCCAGTGCGGTAGGAGTCGGTGCCGTACTATCACAAGTACAGGAAGGGAAGGAACGCGTCATTGCCTACTTCAGTAAAACGCTAGCACCAGCGGAGAGGAATTACTGTGTCACCCGAAAGGAGCTCGTCGCTGTCATCAAGGCAGTAAAGCATTTCCGCCCCTACCTCTACGGGCGAGAATTCAAGCTCCGGACTGACCACGCCTCACTACGGTGGCTATGCCAAAGAAAGGAACCATCGAACCAGATAGCTCGATGGCTAGAGATACTGGCCGAGTTCCGGTACAAGCTCGAGCACCGGGCAGGAACTCACCATGGCAATGCTGATGGGCTCAGCCTACAGGGACCCTGCGCAGATTGCAGGCAGTGCGGCTCCATTGAGCAGCGAGATGGGGGACCTTTCCATATGGAGCTTAGACAAGAGGCTAGGCTGGGACCTCAGAGAAAAGAGCAAGGCAACCTCACCACATCGAACCCGGTACATCCCTCCCAAAACCTGGCTCAAAAGCAGGCAGAGGGACGGGATGCGGTAGGCCGGATTTATGCCAAGCCGAGACGACCGGGGGGCATGATGGAGGGGGAGCCGATGGAAAGGAAAGAGAAGGAGGAGCGGGTCAACCTCACCGTGACAAACCCAGTACAGTCCGCCCAGACCCTAGCTCAAGAGCAACGGGAAGGGCAGGATGCGGTAGGCCGGATTTATGCCGAGCTGAGACGACCGGGGAGCATCACGGAGAGAGAGTTGGCGGAAGGGAACGTAGAGTTGAAGACGCTTTACGAGCGGCGGGAAGCTATGGAGATCCGCCCCGATGGTGTGCTCACCATCACGCTCCACCACCCCTCCAGACCAAAACATTGTGTGATCTGCCCACCTAACAGAAGGACTCAAGTCGTCTGGGAGACGCACCGACTGATCCATGCAGGAGTGCATCGAACTAGGCAGCGTATCCTATTAGATTGGTACTGGCCAGGCATATCCCCCCTGGTCAGGAGACTCATTAAGGATTGCAAGGTGTGCCAGGTGGCAAAGAACGGGAGGAGAGCAGAGAATCCCAACAGACAGCGGATGTATGCCGGTCGGCCCTTCCAGAAGCTGGCAGTCGACCTGGTCGGTCCCCTACCTTTAACCAAAAGGAAGAACCGCTGGGCATTGGTCCTTACAGACCACTTTTCCCGCTGGCAGGATGCCATAGCACTGCCCGGTGCCACAGCTCCCACTGTCGCGGTGGCGTTAGACGAACGAGTATTCGCCTACTGGGGACTCCCTAAGCAGCTGCACTCCGACCAGGGGGCACAGTTCGAGTCTGTGTTATTAGAAGAACTGTGCAGCCTTTGGGGAGTGAAGAAGACGTGAACCACCCCCTACCACCCGCAAGGGAACGGGATGGTGGAACGCCAGAACCGGACCTTAGGAGATGCACTTCGCACCCTGATACTGACAAAGGGACAGGACAATTGGGACTGCCTGCTTCCGCAGATCATGCGGGCCTGCCGCAGCACCCCCCACTCTGCAACAGGGGAAACCCCCAATATGCTTATGATGGGCCGAGAAATCCGCCTACCAGACCAGCTAACGGGTACACCCCCCTCCCTGGATCCCCGCAACATCATGGACCACACTGCAGAGGTGCAAGAGAACTTGCAGAAGGCGCATGAGTACCTCAGGAGTCAACAACAAGAAATAAGGAGCCAAGACGACGAAGAGCCCTCCATGTTCCAGAAAGGAGAGCTGGTCGTGCTTGAAAACAAAAGAAGAGTGAAGGGCAGCAACCCCAAGTTGCAACCCCGCTTCGTGGGGCCCTATCAGGTCACCGAGGTATTTCCGAACCATACCTATAAAGTAGAGCGGAATGGACAGTGGTCTATTCAAAATGGGATGCGGCTACGCCACTATCGGACGTGCCAGGAGCCGATTGGCCGAGCACCCCCCTGCCGAGAGCCAGCTCTACGACACAATATGAAGGGGGCCAGGAGGGGACGACCTCCCGAGGTGCACAATGCACCCACCGAGCAGGTGGACCCATTACCATTGCCACTACCGTTACCACCACCACTCGCTCAGCGAGAGAGATCGCCGATCGACCGGGAGCCTGTGAACCCCTTCCCAGTGCCACAAGGGGACGAGCTACCCGACACCCGAGAGTCCACACCCCCACCTACACTTACACCTGCGCCAATACTAAGCCATAGCCCTCCCCGAAGGTCGGAACCCGCAGAGAGAAGAAGAGAGAATGAAAGTCCGATAGAAATGGATACAGAAAGAAACGACACCCCACCACCCCTGGAGGTCACACAGAGGTCGCCCAGTCCTCAAAGGGCCCCCACTCTTAATGAAGAGGAGTGGCCACCCTTGAGCCGGACCCAGGCACCCTTGTCACCCCTAGATAGGCCTCAAAGAGAGAGGCATAAGCCGAGAAAACTGGATGATTATCACTGCTACATAGCAGAAGGAGAACGACGTCTACCTAAGACCCCACCCACTGGGACAGGAGAAGAGGGGAAGGTACCACAGAGACCCATAGCCCCCACCCAGAGGGACCCAGCAGCAGAAAACCCGAACGAAATCGGTTGGACAGTGGTCAAAAGAAAGAGGAAACAGCAAAAACCACTGGAAGGAGAGACGAAGTATCACAGAGAAGGACGAGGAAGAAGTGACGAACGGGAGAACGCAACTCCCAAGGATAGTGAACTCGCCGCTGGAAAAAATAACACCAAACGAGAGAATACAACTCCCAGGAACAACGAGTTGGCGCCCGCCGAAAAATCCAGTCAAAATACCGCCACTCCACGTCATCAAGACTCAACCACGTGGGGGGCGGCGCTGGAGAAACACGTGGTGGCAAACACCAATGAAAATAAAGGAAGGTGGCGAAGCCGCCAACGTTCAGTTCCCAGTCAGCAGCGAGAAGGTTCACTACCCAATAGAAGGTTAGATCAACCGGACTACTTGATACAAGAAATGGCTCGAACTACACAGATCAACAAGGAAAAGATCGACATCACTTCAACTACAGGTGAGGCACTGCCAAACGTTTCCATCAGATCGCTCACACAGGCACTAGATCAACAAATGCGGTTGACTGTAACTGCCCCCCACAAGGAGGACATGTTAAAGAAATCCACCTCTTCACCTATCATCAACGTGAGACGCATTACTGTTGCAGGTGAAAGTGATACCCCGACACTGAAGTCTACAACAAACACTGCACGGGAGATATGGCTGAGCGGAGAGACGATGAGGGAGATCAAAGAAATGACAGAACCAGTAGATGGAGGCGAGCAATGGAGGTGTCGACGCTGTAACTATCAGCAAGTAAAGAAACGAGTTGCCTACCACGTGCGGCAGCACCTCACTTATTTCTTTTGTAAGTGTGGAAAAAAGAGTGCGTCAAGAGACGTCATCTTGAAGCACATTAGAGTGCAGGGAGGAACAGCAGAGCACGGTGGTAAAAATAAACCACTTTATGAAGTTGATGCCGCCAGATATGACGAGTTCTGCGAAGCAATGGATTGGAAGGAACCCCCACCATTTGGCACACCGACCCCCAGTATCGACAAGGTGGAGAAGACTCCAGTACAGAAGAGACTAGGAAAGCAGCCAGAGTTGTCACCCCCTCGTAAAAGACGGAGGTCGGTATCCCCCAGAAGAGAGAGGCCGCAGCAACAAACATACAGTTGGCGTGCCGACAAGGAATGGTCAGCAGAGGCAGAAAGGACCAGGAGACGCAGGGACCGTCTACAGAAGATGGAGGCCCTCGAGCGGGAATTACACGCAGTAACGCACGAGGCGTTTAGACTCTTACAGAAAGCAGAGGACATAAAGAAAGAGATGAACCAGCCGTACAGGGACTAGAGGAGCACACCATACCGACGCCGCCGACGTGTTTTATTGGCCACCATCGCAAATGGGGCGGAGTATCTGACGGCGCCATCTTTTCTATTACACTTACGTAGTTCTATGCATACGTTCTAGAGCAGACAGTTCTATGTAATTCATATATACCTTATACTGGTCAGTCATGCATTATTCGAGTTCCACCCACTGTTCTACTATTTGCTCATTCTAGCCAACCACTTGTGCTAGGTGTGGCTTCTTTTGTTTGTACAAATCATATTATGTAATCACTTGTATAAATGCTGATGTAAGGCATTCAATAAACCAGAGTTAAGCTTGCACACTCTCAGAAGTTTCTTTGTCTTACAAACAATAACTTCACTTGCGCTAGTACATGCACGTACAACAAAGCTCTATTACTCGAGTAGTAATTAACAAGCAGATCACCGAACCTCTGCTGGCCGAACATAGCTTTAGCTAGTTCGCCCTTCAAAGTTCGGCCTCTGGCTTGTGCACCGAACCAGCTAACGCAACCGTCAGCTAGACAGTAACCTGAAATGGTCAAACACCATTACTAAGGAAACCTGTCGACCTGTGGGCGGGTTGTATCGCTCAGCAGTATACACCAAAAGCCATCAGCAGTTAGGGAGGCTGTGCAGGTAGGCCTAGCTACCAAAGTACATACCCCCACAGTGAAATCCTGCACATTACATTACATAATTGGTAGTTTCATGCAGTGTTGTTCCACTGCAATCATTAAATAAAATGAGAGGGTACAATTAAATTACAATTAAATATGTTACTTATTGTTAATATTGCTTACAAAAAATAATTATTATATCATCATTATATGTTTACATATATATGTGCCAATACATGTACCAAAAGTCCTAATACGACCTGAACGCAGAAAGTAATGCACTCACTAAAACAATTACACAAATCTTGGAGTCTATTTACTGTGAAGAATCGAATGCAAGGGGCATCAATGGACTGACACCTCCCACATGAATAATATATAGAATGTTAGTTCCAGACAATTATATTTATTTATTTAAAAAAATCGACTAAAATACCTTCATATACCTTAATACTAAAATAGAGAATCACAATGATGAAATATTATCGCATATAAATGATGAGCAAACGTGTAAAGTAGTGCATTGTGTTAGAAACAACTAGTAATTGTGACATCACAAATCGTCGTAAATAATCTAAAAATAATCTGCAGGAGAGAAAGTAATTATAGAATATATAGAACGGCGTCTAGAAAATACAATTTTAATAGAGCTCATTCCAATGGAATTAATTTGCGTTGCTTTGCTGTCAGTTTGATGGCAGTGACTGGGTGCATTCTGAAGTTCTTAGCAAACTCTATTGGTTTGTCCTGGGAAAATAATTGCACAAAGAGTCAGTTACAGTGAGTGACAGCTAAAAGCAGCTGTCAATTCGTGACAGCCTCATCAAGTGACAGCCTCACCAAGTGACAGCTGCACCAAGTGACAGCCACACCAAGTGACAGCTACACCAAGTAACATTAGCGGTGAATGACAACTTGACAGGGTAAAAGTTAAATTGACTGACAATAAGTGACAGCTATACCAAGTGACAGCTACACCAAGTGACAGCTACACCAAGTGACCGCTACACCAAGTGACAGCTACACCAAGTGATAGCTATACCAAGTGACAGCTACACCAAGTGACGACTACACCAAGTGACAGCTACACCAAGTGACATCCACACCAAGTGACGACTACACCAAGTGACACCTACACCAAGTGACAGCTACACCAAATGACAGCTATACCAAGTGACAGCTACACCAAGTGACAGCTACACCAAGTGACAGCTATACCAAGTGACAGCTATACCAAGTGACAGCTACACCAAGTGACAGCTACACCAAGTGACAGCTACACCAAGTGACAGCTACACCAAGTGACATCCACACCAAGTGACGACTACACCAAGTGACACCTACACCAAGTGACAGCTACACCAAATGACAGCTATACCAAGTGACAGCTACACCAAGTGACAGCTACACCAAGTGACAGCTATACCAAGTGACAGCTATACCAAGTGACAGCTACACCAAGTGACAGCTACACCAAGTGACAGCTACACCAAGTGACAGCTACACCAAGTGACAGCTCAAGACACGACAGGCAGGTGATTGCAACTTACTGGAGTATCTGAGCAAGGTTTCAACTCAAAGGAATTCAGAATTTTGACAATGGCCACCTTCATTTCCAACAGTGCCAGTCTCATTCCAATACAATTTCGGTTGCCAAGGCCAAAAGGCAACCATGCATATTGATGTCTCCCTTCCTTGTTTTCCGGTGAGAACCTAGAAAGAAACGAGTTTGGCAGTGAACAAAAAAATGTTGTTAAAAAATCAAGGCACACTTGAGATGAAGAAAGAAATGAATACAACAGAAGAGCATGTGGCATTCCGGCGCAATACGAATGACCATGTTGTTTTCTCCTTGGTTCAAGCTCTGTTGCATATGATTATATGTAAGTAAGACAACCAACTGGTGCTCAGCAACCACGCGCGACATAAAAGTATAAATAATATGGAGACCAATATAATATAGTTTCTGAGTGTTTGATAATGCTCGTTAATACACTAGGAGACATTAAACAAAGACCTACTCACCCAAGCGAGAAAATCGGTACATAGAGTTATTAGAGAAGCACAAAAGCAACAAAAAACAATAATGAAAGTGTAAAGAAACCTTGACATCCTGAGCAATAATTACCGTTCAGGATCAAAGCGTTCAGGTTCAGGCCAGAGATCAGAATCATGGTGTATAGCATAAACCATCGCTGATACCAAAGAACCAGCTGGTAGGTGTACACCTTCTATTACAGTGTCTTTGTCCACCAGTCTCTCCAACCTGCACAGAGTTCACAGACATATAACTGTCTAGAGAAAGCGCAGATTGAATGGTTTCGGCCGGAACAACTCAATGAATGTACCTTCCACCCAGACATTCACCAGAAGATCGCACCTGGTCCCATACTCACTGGAAGAGGCTTACCTAGGAGCTGCAGGATATATTCTCATAGCCTCATTTATAATCCAATCAAGATACTCCATTTTTGACAGTTCCTCATAAGTTGCAACATCTGAAGACATGTGTTCTTTCGCTTCAGCATATGCCTAAACGTTAGCAAAGAGATCAAATGAAATGATAAACAACGAGATAAAAACATGTGAAAAGACTTTAGGAGAGAAATGTGAATGCGTAGATCAATAGCGAAAGTTACTCACCCGAGCTTGTATGTCTGGGTTCATGGCCAGCTCATAAAGTACATAGTGCAATGTCAATGCTGTAGTTTCATATCCAGCCAGGAAAAATAAAATAGCGTTCGCAATAATCTCATTCTTGGTTAGTCCTAAAACAATCAACAGCTACAACCATAGAATTATCTCCCCTCCTAGAACGCTAACCAGTTAATAGCGGCTGATGACATTTGAAACAATCAAAAATGGCGTACTACACTATTTATCCCCGAATGTTGATCGACTTTACAATGGATTTTTTTTGTCACAAACTGTGCGCCAGACTATGTCTCCCCAATTCATTATCGTTTTTTATTATAAAATTACCGGTGTTAACTGTTGAAAAGTAGTTCACAGAAAAACTGAACTGTTGCCAGGCAGTTTTATTATTAATTTAAATAATGATAAAAATTAATTTATTAATAATAACTTATTATTATTACTATAAAAACATTATTAATTATTACGATGATTATTAATTAATAATAATAAAATATTTATTATTATATTATAGTAATAATGTTAAATGTAATTTTATTACTTTTCTTTTTGTTCTTCTTCTTTTAAATTAAATCAAATTGTATGGTTCAATTAGAGCATACAGAATATCGAAATTTATTTGAACTATATTCCAATGACGATAAATAATACTGAGAAGGATATCCGATTATTAAGTTATAAAATAAATTATCACAGGCCATTTGAGCAACCTGTCGCGACTAACACAGAGGTCACCAGTTTGCACTAGGGTCACTAGCGTAGACCGGCATTTTTCTTGTATCGTAAAAGCGATTGTAATAGAGGATTTGATTTGTTCTACGGCGCCATTTTGACTGGTACTGTGTACTATATAAATCATATATACGAAAACTCCGCTCTGCCATAAGCGGCTGATGTTATTTTTCACCTATAGTTACCGTTCTAGGAGGGGAGATAATTCTATGGCTACAACAATCTGCTTCATACAAATTCAACATCCATTTTCCAATTGACATTAAAGCGATGTTTAAAGTGCAGGTAGCTACTATTTTATTTTGAAAAAAATGAGATACTTCTAATATATAATACAAAAAAATTAACTGCTGTGACGCAAGAAAGCCATCATGTGCAGATACATAAAGGCACCTGTACATATAAATAACCAAGTGGATTATAATAAATACAGCTAAATAGTCCATATCACTCCTTACCTTTGCTGGACCAGACCTGGCCGTACCTGTCCATCTCACTTCCAGGGTCAGACAACTTGGGGTTATCTATCAGCTGATCTATGCACAATTGAACAAAGTCTTTCTGTTTGGTCTTCTCTTCACCTCGCCCAGAGATAATCTGCTCTGTCACGCCCTCAAAGTAACCCAATGCCTCCTGGGCAAAAAGGCTAATACCAAATTTGGAAAGAAATCTGTGGGCGAAGGAAGGCATGATCACTAAAACGAAAACAGTTCAATCTACAGACTGAAATAACACAGTTGTAAATTCAAAGGTTGATAAGCAGGAAAGTGCGATACGTACAAAATAGGGCCATTCGTAGTCTGGCCTTGAATTTGCTGTAGAAAGTATTGGGTTGATGAGTGCCCATCACTTTGTTAGCATTGACCGTCATCGGATGGTTTGGATTCTTGTGGCTATCAACGTCAATTCCAAATGCCGTGCTACTGATAGTGTCCATGGTAAACCCTCCACAAGCTCTACTCGGAGTGCAAACAAACAGAATTACAGAGGTTTGCATGAAATTATGAATATTTACAATGCTGTTTATGGACAATAAGAATTGTATGATTTGATTATTACCATAGAAACTGACTGCAGTTTACATTTTGTCGTCTCTATTTCTAGCGATGAGGCGGAGGTTATATATGCTGAGCCCTGGTGTGTTGGGAGGGGGGTGGGGGGGGGGGGGGGTGTGTTTGAGCTTGAGTGATCATTTGGAGTAAATGCTACATCAACTTCAAATTATTCACCATTTAATATAATGTTGGCTTCAATAGTTGGTAAAAAATTGATCAGCAAAAGATGACATTTCTGGTCTGACTCGCAGTTGTGATAAAAAAGCAAAGATCTTCCACACAGGAGGGGGGGGGGGGGTAATAGAGGGTTTTTGCATGTGCATCACAAAGTAGCTACTTCCAAATGGAGTGAATAATACTAACATCGGAGTTGCCTTCTTTACGCTTATATCGAGCAACAAATAAATACTGCACCGAACCAGTGCTGGAATTGTTTTATCCTAATTAGGAAATGAGAAACGTATACACAATACTCATTGCTACTAGCTACCAACCTTGATTGCTACTAACTACCAACATTCATTGCTACTAGCTACCAACCTTCATTGCTACTAGCTACCAACCTTCATTGCTACTAGCTACCAACCTTCATTGCTACTAGCTACTAGCTACCAACCTTCATTGCTACTAGCTACCAACCTTCATTGCTACTAGATACCAACCTTCATTGCTACTAGCTACCAACCTTCATTGCTACTAGCTACTAGCTACCAACATTCATTGCTACTAGCTACTAGCTACCAACATTCATTGCTACTAGCTACCAACACTCATTGCTACTAGCTACCAACATTCATTGCTACTAGCTACCAACACTCATTGCTACTAGCTACCAACCTTCATTGCTACTAGCTACCAACATTCATTGCTACTAGCTACCAACACTCATTGCTACTAACTACCAACATTCATTGCTACTAGCTACCAACCTTCATTGCTACTAGCTACCAACATTCATAGCTACTAGCTACCAACCTTCATTGCTACTAGCTACCAACCTTCATTGCTACTAGCTACCAACATTCATTGCTACTAGCTACCAACACTCACTGCTACTAGCTACCAACATTCATTGCTACTAGCTACCAACACTCATTGCTACTAGCTACCAACCTTCATTGCTACTAGCTACCAACCTTCATTGCTACTAGCTACCAACCTTCATTGCTACTAGCTACCAACCTTTATTGCTACTAGCTACCAACCTTCATTGCTACTAGCTACCAACCTTTGATCTCACAACCCTCTCATTACCAAAACATTTCCTCTAACCACTAGCTAACAACTACCTTAGCTACAAAGACTTCATATCGCATTTTTTATGAGAAAACGTAAACATAAACCAACATTTACTCACATTTTCACATCAAATGGCTGCCCATCAGTATCCTCCAAGTATTTTATCAGATGATCGGCGCAACTATCAATTCTTGTCTTGAGCTGCAGAAAGCAAAAGAAAGTCATTAATTGCTTTCTCTATTTAAATCTGTCAAAAACCACTTCCAATAATAACAAGGGAGTCATACATCTAGTGAAACAAACTGACAACAGGCAGAAATATACTGACCAGTTTGAGTTTACCAGAGGTAAAGGTGGGAGAGAGAGAAGCTCGTACGTGTCTCCAGTGATCGTCAGTGAGAGCGGTCATAAAATTATCAAATATTGAACCAAGAAAGAGGTCTTGTCTATTAGGCATACTATTGAAGTCTTTTATCATCGATAGACGTAGGAACTCTGGATCCGCCACATTGAGGATTGGTGTGCGACTCCGATATGATCTAAAATAAAAAAAGCTGTCTTTTTTTGGAAAAGCTCGCAATTTTTAATAAAAGAAAACCATAAATTTAGTTTTTATTGGTACAATAGAACAAATCACAAAATAAAAAGTTGGTGACCCACGTCACTGTATGCCGACCTACCCAGATATTTTGCCGTACTTTTGTACAACACCAGGATCGTATTGAGGAAAACCCTGCAAAACAAACACAGCATGAGATTCTAAACAAAAATCTCTTCAGCTATCTCGCAAGTAAAGCAGAAAAAAGACGCAAGTAACAACGACAGGAGGGAATATTTTACCAAAAGTATTGGAGTTTTTTTGCGCGGGAAAAGCTATTATGAACATTTTTAATTTAACAATTCAAGTATTTGAAGCCTAAAACATGTGTTCTACTCACTCCAGCTTTCATGAGTTTGTGGAAAGTTCCCGTAATAGGCCATGGTTTGGGGCCGAGAACTCCTCTTTTAGACCAAGTGTTAAATGTCCATGTTAGGTAGCTACAAAAGTATAGAATAAGTGGAGACAACTACAAAAGTATAGAATAAGTGGAGACAACTAAAAAAGTATAGAATAAGTGAAGACAACTACAAAAGTATAGAACAAGTGGAGACAACTACAAAAGTATAGAATAAGTGGAGACAGTATGCACAGGGTAGTAGAAGAACCCTTATGTGTCTGTATCCACAGAAAGCTTTAGTTACTTACATGTATACTAGCACATGTACTGAGTTACTTACATGTAAGTTAGTATATGCACTGAGTTACTTACATGTAAGTTAGTACACCAACAATGGTTAGTAAGATACTCCAAAGTGGTAGGTCTATCAATCCAAGTATCTCCATCTTGTAACCGGTTATAAACTGAGAATGTTAGCGGCAGGTGAATGACTACTTATTATCAATGGACTTTGTATTACACTAGTACCTACCCTGAATAAGCAAACCAAAAAGTTAGACTGCTGTGCAAACAGTTCAAGCATTATAGCCGAGTGTTATCTAAGGTTTGATAGATAAAAGTTAACGCTAGGCCGGTGGCGTTAGTGAAAGAATTACATTATACTAAGACATACAGCAGTGCAGGGACCAAGGGATGTTATTATTTCACTTGAATGAAATATTCATACAAAAGTGTAATATATAGAAACATGTTGTGGAAAATTTCAATGCCAGACGAATGCTTCACTTTTTAAATCAATCAGGGGAGAGAAACATAAATCTGTGGTGACAGCAATTCCAAACATGGACTTTCAACTAATGAGCTAATAGTATCAGTTGGTAAACTGGCAGCTGGTTTAAAATGAAAATACTTTAAAAGAGTGCGTGCAACAGGAAAACCAGACAAAGAGAAAGTTAAAGAAAGAATGATTTTTAAATGCTAACTCCAAACAAAGAAGATTTTATGAGTATTGGTAAAAACTAGTTCGTTAGGATGTCACATTTTACGCATATGCAGTTTTTTACAGATATTATGAACAACCTGTTAGAGGAAGCAATTTTCTATAACTAGTATTTAGATTCAACACGAGGCCACAGATTTGAATAGCAATGAGCTCAAAAATTTATTAGCGAGTGAAGTGAACACAAATCGAGTCAGAATAAATAATACTAGCATTTGGTGGAATGGACGTTGACATACCAGGAATTAACGCCTACTAAGCTGAAAATATGCACATTTTTATATCCTTCCAAAAAATACTAACTTGGCCCAAAGATGCTATCCGCTTTGATTTTGACACTTAATTCAGGCTAGCTCTAAATTGACAATATTTGCAACCATTCATTTCAAGGTTGTCATTTTTCACATAATCGCATTGTTCGCAGATAAGTAGTACAACAAATAACAGTTCTGCTTCAGAAATACTAAACTGTACATGCACTTATCAATACTTCATTGAAAAAACACAATGCTTATGAGGTGGAGTGCAGGGCATTATGCTCTTAACAAGCAAGCCACCACGTGAAATATTTTTTCTGAATAGTACCTATGAGCAACTGCAAAAAAACCTTTTTCATGCAACTCGTGACCAATATTTCTAAATTTTTCTCAGATGCTTGAATGAACATAGACAGGAATTTTTGCCATTAGAGACAAACCTGGAATTAACCAATTACATCCTATAACGAATGACAAAGCCTATAATGAATGACATATCTGGAACAAATTTCGACAATGTGGTAAGGAAGTATATGTTGGTTTCAATTTAGGAATGTTCACTTGTGTTTCCAGAAATATTGAAATAATTGTTTAAAATTTTTTTTAGGAATTTTGACGCTCATTCGCATTAAAATAAATAACTCTCGGAACAAGCATATATGTTATATTCAACGGGATCAAATGTCGCTACTTTTTTAGAATGAATGTTGAAATATTCTTATAATCCCCATTAGAGGCATCTACCGCGAGTTTGTCGACATTCGACCTCACATGTTTCTATGGTTATTTCAGGTTTGCCTGCATTCATTACTGTCTGCGTTTGTTCCAATCCCCAACCATACAAATATCTCATGTTCTAAAATTCAAATTTAATTTGTTTGTGAAAATTACATATCAGACTAATATTAATGCTTTATATGATTTTTTCGCTTCAGGTGCGAACTCACATAAAAGTTGCAGTGAAGTGCTTGCTCATTAAATTGCGTATGTGTCAAACAGCATCTTTGGCGGATATCGTAAAACCAATTGTTGTAAATAATAAGAAAGCTTGTTTTATTATGAGATCACTTTATCAAGGCTATAAACCACTTACATACCGCCATCATCTACTCAATGTTCTAATTCACTCACAGTAGTTAGCATCGTTTGAAGGGGAGCCAATTCTATGTCCCCCAACATAATAGCATTTAGCTAGTAGCGCTGAAAATTATAATATTTTATTATTACCATGTAGTAATTGTGGATAAATAATAATAAAAAATATAATAAATTTAACAGTAGTAGTAATAATAATAGTAGTTAGTCTAAGTATTAGTATTGGTAGCAGTAGCACATTCTAGTCAATCAATGACTTATTATCAACTACCCCACAAACAATGTGGGTTGGTTGAAAACACAGACAGTTGTTAGTTGTTGTATAGCAGTTTCATTTGCATGATGTTGTTGTTTAATACCATAAATAAATTTATTTTACGTTATGCAAAGAGATTTATTTTCCATTTTATTAAACAACATGCAAATGAAACTGCTATACAACAACTAACAACTACCTGTGATTGAAAATAGGTCATTGATTGACTAAAATCAATGTGCAAAAATTCCCAGGGTCCCATGTATGTATGTATGTAGTAGCAGTAGTAGTAAGGAATATAATAATATTTTTATCAAATCATTATTATTATTAAATAACATAATAATTATTATTTATTATTTTAAATCATCATTTACAGTAATAATTAATAATAATAATTCACATTAACTGTGAATGCTTACAACGTTGATTATTACTTACTTACTTATTATTATTATTACTATTTATTTTCAGTTATTTATTATTATTATTTATAATTATTATTTATTCTATTGTTGTTGCTACCACCAAATGATGATGATGTTGTTTACATCAAAAAAAGGTAATTGACAATAATCAAATTGCTATTTATTTAATAGTAGTAGAATAATGGTGGTATGCATTGTAGTTATATTTTACACGACAAAGAATCTTTAGTGTGTATAATAATAATTATCATTATACACACTGTGACTAAAGATTCTTTGTTGTGTAAAATATATAACAACAATGCATACCACCACCATTATTATTATTTATTATAATAATAAATATTATAATCACATGTCTACTGCAGCAAGTTTGGTGGATTTTGGACCATTTTTTGAAATTTTATTTACAACACACAACATAAAATTTTGAAAAATGGTCCAAAATCCACCAAATTTGCTGCAGTAGGCCTGTGACTATAATTTTGTAAGCCACAAGGGATAGGAGAGAAATAAATGAACTGCTATTTATTATTGTCTTTGTTTAGCCTTGGTTGTAATTCCGCCCACCTTTGGCTCCTCCCACTTTCTTGACGCGTCATCCACGGAATCGTGGTGTCATCAGACAGAAACGCAAAAGAAGGCGGGATTATAAGAAACTGAGCACTACAAGTTTGACGGAGCTTCAGTTTCGATTATAAACATAACACAAAACCAGGGGAATGTTAATAGTATGAGGTTGATCTTCCTAAAGGGATAACTCCAAATACATATAACAAGAACTATCACTATGTTCCCATGCTGCGAATTCGTTCGGGTTGAACTCATAACTCGTCCATTCGGGTCATGGGAATTCTGACTCGTACGAGTTGGTTCGGATTCATTCGTGTTGGCTCACTGCGGTTCCTCAAGCCGAATTCGTTCGGGTTGAGCATTGATTAGGATCATGGGAATCGTTCGTGTTGATGAATTCGAATTCATTCGTGTTGCTCTTTTGAGAAAAAGGCATTAAACTGGCGATTTGGCAGTAAATCAGTTTTTGCGTATTTTCTAACTGCAGTTTTTACATACATATAATAATAATCCTCTGCAAGTTTAACAACAGGTGAGTTATAAATTATTTACTATTTGCTCGGGAAACTGAATCATAGCTCTGTTTCATAAATGTGCAAACTAAATTATTATTATTTTTATACTTGCCAAAAAAAATTATTTTTTTATTATTTGGAAATACTTTATTTATTATTATTATTAATTATTTATCATTTCTTATAGCTATCATTATATTTATTAATTATCATCTATAATTATTACAAATTGTTGATTTTGTTATTATTCATGTACTTACTAGTTTATGCTGTGAACATTCCACAAATTTTACTCATATTACTACTTAGTAATACGAGCGCGGTTGTTTACGAACTCACTGCAATCAAGTAATTATTGCGCTCGCTACTCACTGTAAAGGAAGGACAACTCCCGCAACTTATTTCAATTCGAATTATCATAGGAACGGATTGGAATGCCAACCCGAATGAATGCTAACCAACTCGAATGGACGCCCGATCCGAACGAATTCGCAGCATGGGAACATGGTGTATGTAGGCTTTATAAAATTGGATATCTTGGGCAATTTGGAGTGTGGATATGATAAATCCGCCAGCGGCTGCATATAATGAAAAAAAAATTCCGTAAGATTTTGTACAATTCTATATTTTTTGTCATCTCATGACCTTGAGATGAGATGATACCAATCAAAAATTCAAAATACGACAATAGGTACCTCATTACATGATATTATCTAACGCTGCATGTTTAGTCAGCATCATTTATGGCATTCATTCATTTGTACAAAAATAAATAACTGACAAACAAAATACAAAAATACATGATATAATTCACAATAAACTACTTTTTCAAATCAAACTTTGTTGTTGCTGCCGCAACATACCATCTCATACTAGTTTATTCCAGAACATGTTTTTTTTAAACAATGAACTGTTCATGTTACTTATTCCTTGAACTGAAAGAACATAACAAACAAGAACTTCAGTCTTTTAAAATTATTTTTATAATAGTACAGTCAGTAGTAGTAGGATGTTATATGGAAGACACAGTGAGCCATGTATGATAATGATTAGTAAAAAACTGGCGTTGGAATAAAAGGATTTCAAAAAAAATTTACAGTATTATGAGACCAGTATTTAGGGTTGCCCTCGAGGCACAGTTCAAACAAACAAACTACTAAGTATTATAATATTTCAACTTTTTTTAAAACATTTTTATTACAACGCCTGCTTGTTTCTAATCATACATGGGTCACGGTGGTGCAGGAAAGGATTCCGCCATGATTCGAAACTGACGTTTCGAAAATGAACTGTTCGAAACTCTTAAACCTGAACCCCCCAACCCCAAATCCCATACCCCCATCCCCAAAGAGTTTCGAAGTGTCCATTTTCGAAACGTCAGTTTCGAATGGTCCGTACCCCGCAGGAAAGAGGGGGGGGGGGGTGTGCAGTGCCCAAGACTGATTTAATGCACACCAGCATAGCATCATAATATAGTTCTAAACGACTATCATAAAAATCAATGTTATCCGACAGCTACCTAGATATTTTTACAAAAGCCCTCTAAATACTACTTTATCTACACAGAGGCCCAGGGTAAGAACTGATATAAACATTTCTATATAACTTAGAACTTAAAAGACAACTCACTCATAGAGAATGAATGAATCAATGAATGAATCAATGAATGAATCAATGAATGAATCAATGAATGAATCAATGAATACCTACCAATGAGTGAGCAATGTTATATTCAAATAACCACTTTGGAGCTTTGCATTTTCTTATATCTCGCAGATCGAATGAACCGTGACAAGTGATGTGTATATTAGTGGTGGTGATGTGTATGCATTGCCAGTAGTGATGCAACAAAAGATCATTCAATGCTGATGCAATAGATGACAGTTGGAACTGATAAAGTAATCTATCTTACCAGAAATGAGTCACGCTGATGTAACTACTAGCTTGTTTTGCTCAGTTAGATCAACAGTTTGAAAAATCGACGTAGTCAAACTCCTTGTGAGGTGCAGTACTGCAGCTCAACTTTGTAATGTTCTTTAGAGTTTGAGGTAGGTGATTTTGGTTGGTGGTTGAATTTTATCAGAAAATAACACGAGCTAATCTTATGCTTCATGTACATAGAGCGATTATAGCGGTCGTGCTAGCAATTGGGAAAGTCCCTCCTTCAAATTGCGCAGTTTATCACTACAACCCATTCTTCAGCGAGTCCGGTCAAACTCGCTGTTACAAAGCATAGCCTTCAATTTATCATAGGATCGTTGATAGATCGGAGTGCTGAATTGACGAGACACTAATAGAAATAAGGATAAAGTCTTTTTATGCTGTGATTGGCTGATCAATGAATCCGCTAGCAATTTTTTTATCTCGATCAAAGCCTGGCGATAACCTCAAATAAAATGCTAGCGATTGCTTAGCGATTTTGCAGGAAACAAAAGTTGCAAAATCACGCAATTGCTAAGGAAATCGCTCAGTAATCGCTATATGTACATGCGGTTTTAATGCTTCATGTACATATAGCGATCGTGCTAGCGATTTTGCTTAGCGATTGGGGAAGCCCCTCCCCCAAATTGCGCAATTTTTCACTACTGCCAATTCTTCAGCGATTCCGGTCAAACTCGCTGTTACAAGCATAGCCTTCAATTTATTACAGGATCGTTAATAGATCGGAGCGCTGAACATGACAAGATATTATTGGAAACAAGGGTAAAGTTTTTTTACGTTGTGATTGGCTGATCAAAGAATCCGCTAGCGATTTTTTGATCTCGATCAAAACCTGACAATAACCTCAAATAAAATGCTTGAGATTGCTTACCGATTTTGCAGGAAACAGAAGATGCAAAATCACGCAATCGCTAAGGAAATCGCTTAGTAATCGCTATATGTACACGGGGTTTAAGATTTCCAATTTTGCAACTGCCGCTATGAGTTGTCCTCCCTCGGGCAAATAAACTATTTTCCCGAGTTCCCGTGTCCTAATTTATGGCATCCCATCATGATGTACAAGGTTGAAGGTTTCTTTGATTTGCTATAAATCCGTTTGTCAAACTGATTTGACGATTTGATTTGGTTTTGACTACTTAACTGGTTGGTTCTATCATGATTTGGCTCATTGAAACTCCGATGTGAGTCGTCCAATGGGAGCGCAGTAATAATCTGTTTAAATTTTCAATGGCAGGCACGCGTAGTGTACAGTGTTGTATATTACGAATATTGTTTAGATACATGTATGTACAAACCAAACGTGTTTTAGTGTCTATTGGCACATTATTAAACTATAATGTATTGAATGTTCTTTCCTTTACAGCAGGAACTAATCTTTTATCTGTCCAACTTCACTTCACAAATAATAAACGCAATAAACAAAAAGGAACCACAATATACAAATGTATGTAAAACATGCCAAACCGCTCAAAATAATGAGGGAGGCTCCTGGACAGTGACATATCTTTGTGTCATGCGATGTAAAGGTGAAGGTCACAATATATAAGTCATGTGATAACACAAATGAGTTTCAAATTTTTTACAGTTGATTGTACTATTGATTAATATTAGTGCTGCTTTTTAATCAGGTTAATTAAAGATTAAAATTCATCATTTTAAGATTAAGATTACTTTTTGAGATTATTTTATGCAAAATTAATCACATTTTGATGAATAATATTATTTTATATTATTTATAAATATGAGTGATCTGTTTTGACTTTTTTAAGTAGACTCAAAATATAAGCTACCACAAAAATAAAATATTTGCGGAAAACAAATCACGAACAATGCTCCATGAAAATTTTTTATAAGAGAGAATTTGTGCTGTTCGTAATTTTATGCTCAAATAAAATCTTAGCACAAGAGAATTTATCTATCATTAAAAACTGAAAGCCTGTTTCTTTTCAACGTATAAGGGATCTTCTGAATGTAAAAAGATTGAATTGGGCTGTTTATAAAAAAAAACCAAGAAAATATAGTCTGTTAATTTAAGATTAAAAATGTAACAGTGAAGATTAGTCGGATTAAAAACAATCAGAAGGGGACAGCACTAATGGGTACTGAAACCATCTTTCTCAATAGTCATTTGGTTTTGGAAATAAAGAGCCAATCACAATATATAATATAAATATATATTTTATTTGGTTTTATTAAAAAAATATATATATTTGTTGATCAACCAACTTGATAAATTATTTAAACCAAAGTTAAAACATTCATCTTAAAATTCCAACACCAAAACTTTTGCTTTAGGAAAGAAATTTATACGTACACAGCCATAGAAGTCCTTACTAACTTTTTAATAATTTTTACCGGAAACAGCTTTATGTTATCATTACAGGCGTAGTAATTGTTTTGACTGAGCGATAACCCTAATTTAAAACTGGTGTTGGCTTTTTTAGGAAGCAACTGCAAAAACTTAATCATCTGGTCCTCGGACACTCTAGCGACTCCTGAGCGCAGACCCCATTGACTATGATTTCATATAAAAGCTCCATAACTTTATCAGTTTAAAATGTATAGATATCAGCATTTCTTCTTTTTTTGTTTATCAGTTATAAATTTAAAAAAATTGTCGTGGATGCATGCAAAGGTTAGTGATTGTGGTGGATGCATGCAAAGGTTAGTGATTGGAGTAGTAATATATGAGCAGATCTCCCATATATTACTACTGATTGGTTTTGACTGATAAAGGTTTTAACACTATATTGCATCATAATAAATTGGTATCAAGTAATTTCATTTTAAAAAAATTGATAATAAAAAAATCCATCATTTGCATGAGATATAATACATTAGAGAACTAAACTCTTCTACATTCAAGCTTTTGGTGACCGTCAAAGAGAGGTTTACAGACAAATTTGAAATAAGCCGCGTGACTGTGACATTTCGCCCAGTCTTACTGAGAAATATTCAAAATCAAAATTCTAATATTATTTGGACATAATATCTGCTACAGCTGTCGTTCAGATCATCTCACTAACTTGTCACTCGCCGTAACTTACCATAGACAACGAAGTGATTTGAAACTGCCAAGTTTTTTAATTCTAGAGCAATGAAGTGTCTATGTCGATAGGAGTCTTGTAGTTTATTTCAACAGGTTATACGACTGCCAAAGAGACCATTTTCACAACTCCCTTCTTGAATACAGTATTTGGTTATAAATTATTTTCCCATACGTTTTAATTTAAAAGTTAGTTTTTTCACTGCGCATCCATTTTTTACCATAGGTGGATCGTTTAAACAGCTACAAAATAGCCAAAACAATAACCTAGGCCAAAAATTGTGTTTCTAATGATTTTATTAATTTGTAAAATTACTAAAACTAATGGTGTAAGTAACTCCCAACACTACAATGAATGTCTCAAACTTCTATGCAACAACAATTTTTGGCAAAATAAAAATACTGCTGAAAAATACATGAAATCAACAGAAAAAAATTAGGTCTAACCAGAGAGTGAAAACTTGAAAGAAGAAATAAAAGAGCCTTCAAAGACATTCATCTCTAGCCCGATAAAATGGACACAATACCCCAACGTACAAATACAATACTGCACCTACCATAATGTCAACAAAAAAGCTATTCTATCTGTTGAAGAGCTACAAAAGTATTTTTTCAGAGAATAAACTACAACAACTACACCAATAATTAAATGACATAAGTGAATCAGATGTAAGTAGGTGAGTAGGTGAATAGGTAAGTAGGTGAATAGGTAAGTAGGTGAATAGGTAAGTATATCATTGCATGAAAATGGCTATAAATGATTGGATCGTAGAGACGAAGTTTAAAATTTAAAACTAGTCTCTAAAAGAGATGAATGAGAGATGGTTATTGGAGAATCGATGAAACTTATTCTGCAGGAATCGTCTTGCAGAGCTTTGCCGTGAGTTTGATAGTTATGATTGGGTACATCTTGAAGTTCTTAGCAAACTGTATGGGCCTGTCCTTAGAAAGAAAAATGATGAAATAAGAGTAGTTACAACATGTGATGTACGGTGTATGCTTTAGACTCAGTCACATCCACAGTGCGATAGTTAGTGAACCTTAACTTGATGAGTGTCAGTTTCATTAGATGAAAGGCAAACTCAATGTCGGTTTCACCGCGTGAAGTATAAGCTACACCAAGTGACAGGTATGTTAAGTGACAGGCAGATAAGTGACAGCTACACTAAGTGACAGCCAGTTGAGTGACAGCTATATCAACTGGCAGTCAGGTAAGTGACAGCTACATTAAACGATAGCCAAATGAGTGACAGCTCTATCAACTGGCAGTCATGAGGTGACAGCTATATTCAGTGACAGGTAGCTAAAGGAACAGCTACATACATGACAAGTACTACTCTACAGCATGTGGTGTAAAAGCTAAATTTTCAATTAGATGGCACGACAGGCAGGTTGCGACTTAGTATCTGAGCAGGGCTCCAATGCAAAAGAATTCAGAATCTTTACAATTGCTGCCTTCATCATCAGCAACGCTAGTTTTATTCCAATAAAGTTTCGGTTACCAAGTCCAAAGGGTAACCATGCATACTGATGTCGTTTTTTCTTGCTTTCTGGGGTAAACCTGCACAAAATTGGGTGTTGGATCGGATGACATCTATCGGTTCTGAAATTTTCTGGAAAATCTTACAAAAATTCGGAGGATTTCTTTTTTAGATTTTGTGTTATTACTCATCGTATTTATTTTGAAATTTTAAAACAATTAAAGTTTACATTTATTTAGCTATTAATTAACCTTGTTGTTGTTATTAAACAATTAAACTTAATCAAGTTTACTTGAGAGTTAATTAAAGATGATTTTAGGATTTCTCGAGACTTGCGGACCGATAAATGTCGTCCTAACACCCAAAATTGTTTTGAATTAACGCTATGGTTTACCTGATGCAGCAACTGCCACTGTTGTATCCTGTCGCAATGTTGTGATGCAAAAAGAACAAAAAGTATCAGCAGTATTTATTATGACTATGTCGGACAGCTAAACTTTAACCAAATGCTACAAATATCTGGTTTTGTGTTAAAAATACTCGCACATCAAAAATAGGATTCAAATCTGACTCAGATTCCACCAATAAGGCTGAGCTCTCTATTTTCCTCAAACTTGACACATATCCTGATTGTCATAAACTTTCCTGGCACTCATTTAAAATTTTTCTCAACTCCTAAAAACTTCCAAACTCCCTGAATCTCCTGAAATTTTGATTTTCTCCCTAAAATCTTCTACGAACATAACTTTTAAGATGGCCCAAGGTGTAGATTGTTTTCGCATTATTCTTTCGTACATACTTTTAGATTACTCTCCACTATAATTGTTGTACCCCATTTCTTATTTACCATGAAGTTGCTTTAGTAGTCGGCTTTTTAAATGGGAAAACTGTCTATCGTCTGACTTCACATCTGCTTAATCACAAGTTCTAAACCCTTAAACTCTCTTGCGATTGTTAGATGCGACTGGTCCAATTTATCTCCCTCTTCACAAATTAACAATACAGTTGTGTCTTCTATTTCTAAAATTGGTGTTTTTTGAGGTTAGAACATCTGGTGTCTAACGAGAAGACCAGATGCGTATCAATGGTACAGTGGGAGGCTCAATATAATATAGCTGCCATCTTTTTGATATACTTATTAGTAAATTGGTCGAAAAAGCACAAAGTGCTCCCCATCCAGGGCAAAAAAGATCAGTAGAAACTCAAAACAACTAAAGTCGCTATTAAGAGTAAAGAAACCTTGACATCCTGAACAGTAGTTACCTTTCAAGATCAAAGCGTTCAGGTTCAGGCCAGAGATCAGAATCATGGTGTATAGCATAAACCATCGCTGATACCATAGAGCCAGCTGGTAGGTGCACACCTTCTATTACAGTGTCTTTGTCCACCAGTCTCTCCAACCTGCACAGAATTGGAGAGAAAGCACAGATTGGATGGCTTGTATGTCTGGGTTGATGGCTAGCTCATAAAGTACATAGTGCAATGTCAATGCTGTAGTTTCATATCCACCCAGGAAGAATAAAATAACGTTCGCAATAATCTCATTCTTGGTTAGCCCTAAAACAATCAACAGCTACAACAATCTGTTTCATATAAACTCAACATTCATTTTCCATTTGACATTGAAGCGATATTTAAAGCGCAGGTAACTACTATCAACATTTCATTTTCAATCTCCTTTAAAAGCACTTGTAACAGAAATCAAAAGCTGAACTCACGTTCTGACATTTTATTTAAGGTTTTTGCCAGGTTTTGATCAACCAATCACAACCCATAAATGATTTACCTCCATATCCAATAATGCCATTTCATGTGCAGCGCCCCGCTCTATCAATGATTAAATAAGAATTTGCAGACTCTTCTTCGTAACAGTTAGTTTGACTAGATTTGCTGGAGTGGATGCTTCAAATAATTGCGTAACTTTTGTGAGGAATTTTTCCAATTGCCAAGGTGAATCGCTAGCACAATTGCGGTATGTACCTTTAGCAAAAAATTTAAACAAAAATAATGTAGACTAACAAAGATGTCTAGTCCTTGTGATCCCACTCACTCCAGCCATCATGGCTTTGTGGAAAGTTCCCATAATATGCCATGGTTTGGGACCAAAGACTCCTCCTTTAGACCAGGTGTTAAATGTCCAAGTTAGATAGCTACAAAAATATAGAAAAAGTGGAGACAACTACAAAAGTATAGAATAAGTGGAGACAACTACAGAAGGATAGAATAAGTGGAGACAACTACAAAAGTATAGAATAAATTGAGACAACTACATAAGTATAGAATAAGTGTGTGGACAGTTGAAGTGCATGTAATAGATGGACTCTAATGAGGAGATAAAGTATGCACAGAGAGCTTTACTACTTACATGTAAGTTAGTACATGTACTGGGTTACTTACATGTAAGTTAGTATATGCACTGAGTTACTTACATGTACATTAGTACACCAGCAATGGTTGGTAACATACTCCAAAGTGGTAGGTCTATCAATCCAGGTATCTCCATCATGGAACCTGTTGTAGACTGAGAATATTAGCTGAGGGCAAAAACTATGGACTTTGTAGTACACTAGTACTAGGATTAATATACTAAGCCATGCATCTGCTGCAAATCATATAACTGAGGTTTATCAACGATTAGATAACAAATATGTGTCAGCTAGTGCCTATAGCGAGAGAGGATGATGAATGATGATGTAGTAGGAAATAGAAACTCAGCCAGACAAATAGTGGGTTTTACTACAAAATCTCCTGAAATTTTTCTCGTAGACGTTACCACAAAAAACAAAAGTTTGAGCAAGCTATGATAGAAAATCGAAACATGGGCCCATTAAACAGCAGGACAAAAGATTTAAAAAAGTGTTAGGTATGAGAAATGGGTAAATCATGTCAAAAGAAAATGATTATTACAATAAAAATGTTTAATTATTAGCAATTCAATGTTTTAAATACCACATGCTTGCCAAGCACATGCTTGCCAACCACATGCTAGCCAACCACATGCTAGCCAACTACATGCTTGCCAAGCACATGCTAGCCAACCACATGCTTGCCAACCACATGCTTGCCAAGCACATGCTTGCCAACCACGTGCTTGCCAAGCACATGCTTGCCAACCACATGCTAGCCAACCACATACTTGCCAACCACATGCTTGCCAACCACATGCTTGCCAACCACATGCTTGCCAACCACATGCTTGCCAACCACATGCTTGCCAACCACATGCTAGCCAACCACATGCTAGCCAACCACATGCTTGCCAACCACATGCTTGCCAACCACATGCTTGCCAACCACATGCTTGCCAACCACATGCTTGCCAACCACATGCTAGCCAACCACATGCTAGCCAACCACATGCTTGCCAACCACATGCTTGCCAACCACATGCTAGCCAACCACATGCTAGCCAACCACATGCTTGCCAACCACATGCTTGCCAACCACATGCTAGCCAACCACATGCTAGCCAACCACATGCTTGCCAACCACATGCTTGCCAACCACATGCTAGCCAACCACATGCTAGCCAACCACATGCTAGCCAACCACATGCTTGCCAACCACATGCTTGCCAACCACAAGTAGTCACTAACAAAACAATGCTGTTGTAATTGGAATTTTTTAATATATGAACAGTGAATTGCAACTGAAACTAATTTTTTTCTACAAATGTTATAAGATTTTTATTCATCGAGACTGCTCTGATGGTAATGGTTGTTGGACTTACTTGGGGCTAACACGGATGTATTGTCATGTTATGATCAAATTTAGAACCAAGAATAAATATCAAATCATCATATTGGAGTTATCTGCTTTTATCTACTTAAACTATCTTGAGAACATAACTCCAACAATTCTTCCCAGTTTAAAGAATAGTAATAGATTTTTATACAGTCAGTCTAAGTGTAGCTATTGAACAGACATCTCACTCAAAACACTCATTTCTATATATCTTAGTATCATTGAATCTGCTAGCATGTAACTCACATATATATTCTACAGCATTACCTGCTCCTACAGCCATCAAGGAGTCGGTGTACATACAAGAGTGGGAGATAGAGACAACGGTGTCTAGAGACACACAAACTCAAGTATAGAATATCCTGCCTTTGGTGTTGTAGTTTGTACCTACAGGAGCTAATACCTACCTGCAGATGATACCTACTACATAGACACTTAACCAGAGACTAACATTATTCACGGCTAGACCGGAACCTAATTCTATACGACATTCCGTAGACGTTGATCTGAGGGAATACCGCTCACCATAAGTGAACAAAGCGAGACAATAATTTCCCACATTTCCGTTCAGATCAATCAACAATAATTTTATAAAATATGAATTGTTATATTATGCCAACTTTCATACAGCTCTCATCGGGGTGAAAAAATGATATGTTAAAAATTGTTAGTTTCTATTTTCCTGTAGCTTTTATGAAATTGTCTAGTTCCAATTATTGTAGACATGACAACTCTCATCATTTCTCTTCATTTAAATGTGTACCAACTTAATAAATATTGTCCCCTCTTTCTTTTATAGCTTAATTGAGTAAATAACTCCAAATTGCCCAGTCATGTGTATTAACCTGGCATGCTATCACATCAATTCAGTTTAGTCCAGAGCTAACAACCAGCCAGTCTACTAATTACTTAATAGAAACACAGATTAAGAATCAACTCTAAAATTCAATAGTAAACGGAATCGATCAACATGTAATCAACCTGAAAAGACACTCACTACCCAACCTAACCCCAACATTCGTGGGATGGTAAATGGAGAGTAAATGAAGTAAAAGCGAGCGATGATATTTCGTTCGACTAACATATATGGAACTAACTCTGAGCTGTTATTGTAGATCAACATATACACCACTGATAGTTAACCGTGGAGACCGAACCTACTAACAGCCTAGACAACTCTATGACATTTATCTACTCCGACACAGGACCGTGGAAAGTACTACTTACAGTGATATAGCTAGGATTCGAGGAGTCAATCATACGACTAAGTAAGCTACGACAAACAATAAACCTTGGATTTTATACATATCATAAATTTAAAAAATTAGCCCAAACATAGAGCTAAAACTGTTGTTGTAACAAAATATCATGTAGTACCTCTATTTACAACACAACACAAGAAGGAATACATACCTAGCTGTAGGTAAGCAGTATTATTACAATAGCCAGCCTTACATACTGCATTTTGATATACCTCACAGATTGGGTGTTTCAAGCAAGACTGTATGAATCTATACCAACCATGTGCATTATGCAAGTTTTTCTTACTGAAGTGCTAATCTGTATATAAACATTAGCAGCTGTGATGCGATGTAACATCATTTTAGTTATTGAAATAGAATATAGGTCAATAGTAAATAATGGAGCTTGTACTGTTGCAATAGCAGTTGCAAACACGGACTTAATATTATACTTTGGATCTCACTTACCTTTCACAGAAACTACTCCTGCTACTGTAATAGTATACCTAACTACTAGCTAGTTGAGAGTTGCTCACTTTACGTACAGGATATTTCATAGTTCTAGAACTTTCACTGCGGTGCGCTCGGATTCGATGGCATTACATAATCCAACGTTGGGTAATGTAATGCCATCAAATTCGAGCGCACCGCAGTGAAAGTTCTAGAACTAGGTATTTCATGATTTATTGTGACAATAAATCAGTACAACTGCAATGGGAGACAACTCCCAATTGGCCAAAATGGTCGAACAGTCCAAATATTTGTTGATCAGCTCACAATGTGAAGATTGTGTAAGTGTCAAAATACTTTGTGTTAAATGCAAGTATTACAAGAAGACGGAGTTTGTGTATCAATATAGTTTATGTCAGGGGAAAGGTCAATATTGGGAACAATCAGCTACCCCAAATGCTGATTCACAGAGTGAGCAAGTACCAACCAAGTGACAATAAAACTTAATACAGGTCAAGTTTTAAACAACAAAAGAATAGCAATTTATAAAAAATGAAATGCAGGTTGTACCAAGCTGTTATGATCTCTATACTTAATTATGGTGTAGAGAAGGATGATTTACAAATTTGCAAACTTGAAATATTTCTGATCAGACATTCTCAATCTACTCCATGCAAATATATATATATATATATATATATATATATATATATATATATATATATATATATATATATATATATATATATATATATATATATATATATATATTGTACCAAACTTTGATCTGAAAAAGCTAGAATGGAATCCTTCTCACTCATTACACTGGCTCTTGCAAGGGGATAACTGTCATGAAGGTCAAAGGTTGATGACAACGATTATGTAATACAAAAGTAGTGAGTCCACTTATATTATATATAATAAGGTTAGATAACAAGTACACCTGTGTGATCGATATATAATAGAATATATAAATGTTTCCTGTTTCAAAGTCACTGAAAATTTGATTGGTCAATCCCTGAATTGAGACATACAATGAATTGTATAAAACAGGTAAAATG
The DNA here is from genome assembly GCA_945261195.1 of Cryptosula pallasiana. NCBI lineage: Eukaryota > Metazoa > Bryozoa > Gymnolaemata > Cheilostomatida > Cryptosulidae > Cryptosula > Cryptosula pallasiana. The sequence continues at coordinate 9,518,276 of OX183133.1, read as the reverse complement.
TTAAATAAACAAAAAAATATATCAAGCTATTATCAATTAAAAACAGGTATATGCTATAAATAGCCACATGTATAACCTGTCCATAGCACACACGCACGCACGCACACACACACGCACGCACACACAGAGGGCTAACTATTCACTTCATAAGGAAGCTGTATAAAGACTACTTCAGTTCTGGGCTAAACTGAGAAATAAAACCCAAAGGACGGAGAGAGCTCGACATTAAAACAGAATATTGAGTGAGATACATCAAATAGAAAGTGAAGAGAAAGAGTGAGTTAGTGAGGGATTGTTTCTGTAGAGAGTAACAAGTCCTGAGCCATGACCCATAGCAAGGTTACCATTCCTGTAGTCCATCTACAGAATGGATATAAAATGATATTAGCTTTTCATTGATAAGTAACTAGAGTATTAAACAATATACAATATATAACATAACATATACAGTATATAACATATACAATATATAACATAACATATACAATATATAACATAACATATACAATATATAACATAACATATACAATATACAATATATAACACAAACAATATACAATATATAACATAACATATACAATATATAACACAAACAATATACAATATATAACATAACATATACAATATATAACATAACATATACAATATATAACATAAACAATATACAATATATAACATGAATGACTCACACAACTTATTTCCTCAGAAGAAGAGTTCCTCAGAGATTGTATAATGGAAGCAGAACTGCTCGGCTCCCACACTTTGCACACTCCATCTTTGGATGCAGTCAAAACAGAACCAAGAGTTTGTTTGATAGACCTAACCTCCGCACCATGACCTTCTTCAAATGTCTACAGTACAACAACATAGCTAGAAGTCACCTATACTGACCATAACATAGCAAACAGTGCAGGTATGTAAGGTGTACCTCCATAAAGGTCAAAACTCCCAGAGATTCATCAAAGGAGTACATATGAACTTGTCCTGTTTTGTTGCCAACATACAAAACATCCCCGTTGAGTGACATGCTGCGTGAGTAACCAGACTACAAGTAGTTACAGAATACAACAGCTAGTCTATCAAATCCACTTAGCAAACGGCCTTTGGTGAAGACATTGAACTGAGTAGGCTCAGTGCTTATAGTGAAATATTTCAAAACTTACAGGCAATCGGGCAGTTTTATAAGGCGTCATAGTTTTTCTCTCTAAGATATTAATAATCTTACTTTCACTGCCAACAATTATCCAATTGGGTGTTTGCTGTAGACACAAGATAGGTTTGGTAGACGCCTGTTTTTTAGCCACCGGACTTGGTGACCTTGTATCAATCTGTAAGTAGGAAATGTGTTGAAGACTGAAGAAAACTGCAATGAGTTGGCAGTTAGAGAGATGATGTGCTATAAACATCTACTGCACGACATACCAACCTTGACTAAACGCTTGTTGAAGGTTCCAGCTAGTATTTCAGCGTCATTAAATGTTGAGCAGAGCACTGCAGAGTCACACCTGAAATACTGTTTGTCATCAGGTCCATGGCAATTGACTTGTCGCGTGTCACAGAGAGGGTGCTACAGGTCAATGTCATTTATCATATCACACGGCCAGTGGCAGTTTACATGGCCAGTGACAGGTCACATGGCCAGTGGCAGGTCACATGGCCAGTGACAGGTCACGAGGCCTGTGACAGGTCACATGGCCAGTGACAAGTCACATGGCCGGTGACAGGTCACATAGCCAGTGGCAGGTCACATGGCCAGTGACAGGTCACGAGGCCTGTGACAGGTCACATGGCCAGTGACAAGTCACATGGCCAGTGACCGGTCACATGGCCGGTAACAGGTCACATGGCCGGTGACAGGTCACATGGCCGGTGACAGGTCACATTGCCAGTGGCAGGTCACATGGGCAGTGACAGGTCACATGGCCGGTGACAGGTCACATGGCCGGTGACAGGTCACATGGCCGGTGACAGGTCACATGGCCGGTGACAGGTCACATGGCCAGTGACAGGTCACATTGCCAGTGACAGGTCACATGTCCCGGGGCCAGTGCTATGGGTTTCCCACCACAGTTACCTCATAACCACACAAAAATGTACTATTGCCCCAAAAATACTTCGTACTTGCACTAGTTTTCATATAAACAGTTACTCACCGATAGGTTGAAATTTGTGCACCTGAATATTTCCATAAAATCACCTTAGAATCCCAGGAGCCACTGCACAACGTATCCTCACTGGAGCATATGGTCCATATCCAGCCCTAAGCACCCAAAACCAGATGCCATACATCATCTCATGTATTTATAATGTTGTATCACTCTACTAAACACAAACGAAGAAAAACTACCTACCTTATGAGCGTTAGTCTGGAAGGTCTCCAAGCCAGATACATTCGTTATATTTGCCATCTCTGCTGTGTTACCACTATCATTTCCCAGCGCTGCCATTGGTATGTCAGACATATTGTAGCTGTATAGGGTATAATCTCTCAGCCCAAGGATCAAATTATTGTTCTAGAATCATCCAATTACAGCACGCTCTAACTAGAGTACCAGCGAACTTACTAATGTTGTTTAGTTGGAAAAACTGAGTACTGGGTTACCTGGTATTTGAGTTGGACAACAATATTTATTCAATTGAATGTGATATAGAGTGATACAAAGCTATACTTACAGCTGTAATATGCACAACGTCTACACAAAAACCAAAATGGAAATCAGTTTTGATCATGTTCACACTAGTATCACTCCATTTCCTGTATTCATTTTCTCTTTCTATGCATGCTTCTTTCCAATCAAATGATCCTGTAGCTGTCACATATACAAAATAATATAAGATTATTGTCATAGTTAGTTCCGCGTGGGCATATTATAGTCATTTTTAAAACGCGGAGAGTGCAGAAAAAAACAGTTGAGAACAAACCTTGAACTGGTGGATAACGCTTGCCAGGCCAGCGTTTGTGTATTCTTGTTTTCCAAATAAGTTCGTCTGCAGCCAGCAGAGCAAAAAATTGACACACTTTGCCTAATACTTTAATCACGGTTTGCGAGTCAAGGAAGTCGCATATTCGTAGAATCATTTCAGTCGGAAGTTCTAGTAGTGGGCATGAGTCATCTGATGGGCTTGTAGCAAGTTGCCTGGACTCCATTTTATAGTATGCAGATTAGAGTTAATGTCACAGCTACTAACTGTCTGCAATCACCAGTCATGTTTCGTTACTAACATAAATCAGTAAATATAGTGCCAATAAGGAATAAACTCTGAAAACGGAGAAAAGATATTCTGTAACAATGTAAATCGCCAACTAAATGCTGTTCTCTCTAGAGAACTCTAATATGACTACCTCTCTGGCACGTGACACCTAAACAGTTTCCTACAAATAATGTTTTGCAAGCTAAATCTGAACTATGTAAAGATGCTGTTTTGTTCCTTTTGTGTAGCCCAAAATATCTTCTAAGTTTAAATATTTTAGATGCAGACGTAAACCTGATGGAGAAACGAAAATCTGCATGTTTTGATAACAAAATTAAGATACACATATTACCTTGTGAACATCTCTTGCTAGTTCATGAAGGACTATGCAACTTTTGAGAATATAACTGCTATTACCAAGTGTTTAAACATTATGGCAACAAATAACATGGTAAAAAATAACACAAAGGTTCACACTTGCTGTCATAAGTTATCTAGAACTACCAGATTTTGTATTGGTCAGTATTGGCAATTTAATGCAAATGCAAGATTAACGTCAATGCAAATTAACTCATTTTTTCAAAATCACTTTACAGGAAGTTAAAAATTCTTGATACAGCAGAAATCAGCCACAGTATATATATAGACTTCTATGTGAGTAAAATCACCAACCAAATATTATGACTTTGGAATTAAAAATTTGCATTACTGTTCAAGAGTAGTGTACTTGTAGAGAGTCGAATCAGTAATTGACTCCACGTCAGAGTTTAAATAGTCCTGTTATAATTTTAACATTTATTGGTATTTGAAGCTACCGTTTTGGCAATAACTGAGATGGCCAAGAAGTAAAAAGTTATAAATCGTCGTTATTATTATCATTGATGCCAATTTTTATAATAAAATTATTGATATAATTATCATCAATCAATGAATCTTTTTGTTGCTAGAAAATTTTCATGATCAATCAGACATACGTAAGTGTTCCTGCAACTCAGAAAAACACATCAAAGCTGACTGGCAGACACATTAACATATAGGATAAGGGATTTCCCCATTAGGCTATACAAAAGGTATATAAATTCTTGGGAACACAATGGCTGAATAGAGTTAGTTTAGCAATCAATTGATGTTAACATTGGGTTGGCTTGATCTGAGGTCTTGGATGGTTCGAGGCCCAAAAGAAAAGAAAAATTGATGAGTGTTTATATGGGAGGGGAGGGGGTATAAGTACTTGTTTTTTTGTGTGGTAACATGTCCACTGTCGAACTTATATTAAAAAGGAGGTTCTATTCCTTAATCTAAACAGTTTAAAAAAATTTGATCTGGGCATTTCTCTCCAACTTCCAAGGGAATCAACTTGGGCATTTTTATAAACTTAAAAAACACTTTCTTAGCCTTTGATATTAAAAATATAGCGCATAGCCATATTTCGGATTTTGTCAATCTTTTTAAAGATAATTGCCTGATGGGGATACCGAACCTATGGTAATTTTTGTTTTTAAATTAATGCTCTTTAACACTCGCCTAATCATTGCAAGCTGTTGAGTGGTTTCATTTGAAACACCAGTGAATGATATAACCTCAAGTTGCTTTGCAATTCAATACTTAAATATGAGTTTGATGGTAAATTTCTAAGCATTTGATCATTTCAAAAATATTGAGCGCTTTTATCAACTCCCGCATGTAAAAAAGAACACTTGGAAATGTTGAAATTCATCTGCCAGCAAGGTGAGCAGTCAAGAAGTGAAGTTATGCCACATTGAAAAATATTCCGTTTGTCACTTGTGCTATACAATATTGCGTCATCAACAAAAAATCGGCAATATGGCTGGATAGCTTATGGAAGGTCATTGATGTGTACATGGGAAATAAGACAGAACGGAGAACAGACCTCTAGGACGCTTATGATAGAACCGGTTTCAGGTGTGAATTTACATTTTTAATAGACACAAGTTGTAGCCTGTCTAAAAGAAGGCTCTCTATCCAATCAACAACATAACTATCAAGCCCAACGCATCTAATTTTGAACAAGTTTTCTATTATTCACTGCATCAAAGGCTTTTGAAAAAATTAATGTAATAAAAACAAAGATCGTGTCGTTGTTTCAAAGGGATAGAATATGGCCTATTGTGTAGACCATCTCAGTGTCACAAAAACGATTTCTACATATACGATACTGATTGTCTGCGAAAAAAAGTTTTTTTTTTCAAATAATAATATAGAATAATAATGTATGTGTGAAGATACAATTGTGTTCCAGTATTTTGTTTGCATGTTAAGCAAGTCAGGAACTACTGGTCGGTAATTATTTGGGGTAGGCTATATTGGCTAACTTTTATAAAAATTGGCTTGACTCCAGCTGTTTTCCAAGTTAATGGAAGAGTTGATTGATGTTGCTATTTAATTTATTAATGAGCAAAAACGTCTGATATAAATAATTATTATAATTAATAGTAGTAGTAGTTAGTTAGTAGTAAGTGATTTAAAAATCATGTATGTATGCATAGTAGCAGGGGCAATGACTTAATAATTAACCGTTAACCTACACCAACTACGCATGCTTAAAAAAGAACCAACAAAGATTGTTCTTATTATTATTATTTACAATAATAATAACATTGTAAATTGATTAATATAATAATTAATTAATAGCAATAATAATATATATGTAATAATAAGTATAACTATTATTATATATTGCTATTAATTATTATATTAGTTAAATTAATTAATCACCCATTCTTCTCATATACACTTTCTTTCTTTAACTATCCTCCCCCCCCCCCCACCGTCAGGCCAGTAGATTGGAGCCACCTGTGTAGTGGGCCTGTGGACTCATCATCATTAATTAACACTTATCATCATCATCAACAATGTTTTTTTTTGAGAAATGAAACAATGGCGGAGGTGAAAAATCAGCTAGATTGTAGCTCTTCGGTTTGATACTGTCTTTTTTAATTGGTCTCAAATATTTCTGACAATTATGTCAATATAACTACTTTATATGCTGCTGCTTTGCTTGCTCAAAACAGATAATAAAGTTGTGAAAATGAAGTGAGGCGAAATTATCTGGTGGGAATCGCTAAAATGAATTGTTGACCAATCACCAAGGGGTATTTAGCATTTTGACCAATCTGACGCGAGTTAGTGAAGGCATAACGGAAATGCCGTATACACATAAAAGTCAGTTGACCCACCCAAGATTGAAGATCCATTGAGTGTTGTGCGTCACATTTATTTTTTAATTTTTTTTATCTATGGTGTGTAAATAAATGTTCACTAGCTATAATATCGAAGAGACAATCAATAACATGGATACTAAACTATCTTACTTGCTATAAACCAGATACTATTTATTTTTTTTGTAGCTGCTACTTATCCCGGCGGCGGTTGTTGTAATAATAATAATAAAAATAATAATAATAATGATGATATGATAATAATGATAATTAATAGTTATAATAATGATAATCCATTTATAAATAAATAATTACAATAATTATTAATGTTATAAATAATATTTTTTGATATATATTATTTATGAATTATAATTAATAATATAGTTAATAATAGGTAATTACTAATTATTAATTAGTATTTTTATTTTATAATATTGTTATCATTATTATAATTAATAATATTATTAATTTGTTTGCTAGATTATTATTATTATTTATTGTTAATTGTTTATTATAACCGCCCGCGGTATATATTGCTATTATTATTATTATTATGTATAATTATATTGTACAGCATACAATCAGTGTTAGTAGCTGATTAAATACTGTGCAGGAATTTTATAGTGACAATTCACTTGGTAGCAGGCACCTGCACCTCCCTTAGTACCAGACTAGATCGCAGGCAGAAGTTTAGCAGCTTGGGCAGGCACTACTGGGCAGTAGCGCAGGTCGGCATGGCTGGGTTGTGTGCTGGACTGAGTGCTGGCTAGGTCGGCTGCCTGACTGCAGGGCCCTACAAAGTGTAGGCTGCCTACTTGTAGGCGCTTGCTGGCTGTATTTTGCAGGCTTGTTACTTTATTGTAAGACTTCAATTGTTACAATGCTGATTGCTTTCTTCATGTAAGCAATTGAGAGAGAGAGTCTGACTGCAGGGCCCTACAAAGTGTAGGCGCTTGCTGGCTGTATTTTGCAGGCTTGTGATTTTATTGTAAGACTTCAATTGTTACAATGCTGATTGCTTTCTTCATGTAAGCAATAGAGAGAGGGTGTATGTGTGAAGTAGTGTAGTCTGTATTTCTTCGTACTTCTGGCTGTGCTCCTCCAACTACTCTGAGTGGTGAGGCAGCAGAAGCCAGTATTTATACAAAAGGTTACATAATATGTCTTTGTTTACAGGTAGCCCAATAGTATATACAAAAGGTAGGTGGGCTAGCATAGGGTATTGTAAACAAGTAGCACAATAGCCTTAGTGACATAACGAGTGGCTAGTGGAAGAAAAGATACAATACAAATGTCATGTACACAAGTTTTGTATGGTTAGCCACACAGAGCAGTGTTTGTTATTTTCGCTATTTCTCCTGTAGGCTTGTAGCTGGGAGTTGTCTACCTAGGATAGCATTACTCCGCATATCGGTTGAATAAGAGCCATTTCCTGTACAATACCCCACTTACTACTTTTGTGTACTAATGTCATTATGCCCCATGCTTTGTTATTTACTTTGACATTATTTTTATGTAGTCACACTTGGGGGCGGAGTTAATTTATTTAGACTGCATAAAAGCAGCCACTCAGCTCATGTAAGTTGGTGTTGTGAGAAAGGTGTGGTAAGAATAAACTACGGAAACGAAACCATAACAACTCTCTCTTTACTCTACAAAAAAATGCAGTCTCACATTCCACATGTTGACTGACTAATAAAGCGCACTATAGTTTGACTGGTGAGTCAATCATAGAGTCTGACTGGTAAATTAGCCATAGAGTCTGACTGGGGAGTCAGCTACAGGGTCTGACCAATGAGTCGGCCATAGAGTCTGACCAGTGAGTCGACCATAGAGTCTCACCAGTGAGTCAGCAGCCAGGTTTGACAGCTTGACTCGTTGACTGCCTGGCTGGCTTCAACATGTCAGTCAACTAGGCCTGACTGCCAAGAGTCTGACGGTTGCCAGAAGTAGACTTCAGTGGCCAACTTCCTGGTAAATAAAGCGGTGTGCAGGTGCCAAGCTACCACAAGAACTTTTGCCAAGAGGCCCACAGCAAAATCTTGCACAGTATAATTTATCGTTATTATTATAATAATAATAATAGTAATTAATAATGGTCCGATGATAATGGTAATAATGGTGTTTTTTTATTATAAATAATAGTAGATATTTTTTCTATATTAAAATAATTCTGATAAATATTTTTTATTAATATGTTGCATGTATTATTATTAATATTTATTTGTTATAGTATTATATAAATGTGTAACAGTTCGTGCAAAAAAGTCTTATTTGACTTGGACGAGAATAAACGTTGACAGGAATAAATGTACATAGACCTGGAATGAATATAGCCAACCCCTATAATGAATGTAAACAGCCTGAAATAAAATAAATTTCAATTATGTTATAAACAAAAACATATTTTGACATTCATACGAGGAAGGGTCAACATTTGCTTGTGGCAACAACCATTTCGATGCATGTTCCGGTAGTTGTTTACTTAGCTAAAAATTGAAAATATGGACATTCCTAAAAGTGATGTTGGAACGATAATTTATATATCGGTGGGAACAAATGTTGACACTTCCTAGAATGAGCATCAAAATTTTTTTCCTCTATAACATAGCAACATCCAGTACTGATCTGTTGAAATTTATTTTCGGAGATTTCTTTGTTTATTCCAGCTGTGTTTGCATTTATTCCTGTTTACGTTCATATCAGTATTCATAGCCACAGATCTATGCTAGCGCCACCCGCACCACTCTCAATCAAGATAGGTAGCATCCACTTTTCAATATGACACGCTAAAGTCACTTATCATACACACTGAAGAAGCAGTGACCGATATGCATTTTTTGTCTAAATATATCTGCTGGCTGATATCTGATATTTTCTTCATGCGATACCATCAGAAAAGTAAATCTCTCTACTACTGTAAGATGGAGCTGAGATAAAATAATATCAACCATAAAACATGGCTGTCCGAAAATAGACGAACGTCTCAGATAGCTAAAATAAAATGCTAACCTGAAAATGAGTGCTAGGAGTATACAGAAGAAAGCCTCAATAACTACTCAAAAAACATTGCAGAAATTCTGAAACAATGTCGTATATTGATTGTATATCTATTTTTGTTGTCAAATCTTACTTGCACTGCTGAAAAATATTTTAATTTAAGTTTTATATCTCGGTGAACAAACTCTTTGTACTTGTTGAGGCTAACAAAAATTATTGTATATGTGTAATGTTAATGACTTCAGCAAATAAAATACTAAGCCAAAAAAAAAAAATGATCCTCCTCTCATAAACCTAATAGGCCCGATGGCCACACTTCGCCTCTAAAATGGACATTAACACTCTCTTCACTGTATAAAATTGTTTCAATTAACTTTAACTTGCCTTGATTGAGCCGAAGCCCCCTTGATTAAAAATAATACCCACGTTTATGCAACCTGCAAAATAGCTGACATGTTCCAACTATGAGCCCAATTTCAACCAATCAATCGATTTCCATTACAGTGTGTGTTGCAAAATTCCAGAATGAGTTGAATATGCTGCTCAGCTTACTGTTGCTCATCTAAAAATATAGATCTCTCATTACAAATTTTGAACTTATTTAATTTTGGTATGGATGTACACGCAGTCATGCTTCACTTAAAGTAAGGCCTTTTACACACCATAATCTCACGTCCAAGCCAAATACCATTACAGTCAATAATAACATCATAAACTAGTCATCAAGCGTACCTTTTGATCGGTCCCAACAGGTTGTTTCAAATAAACGTAATTCAATTTTATGCAATGTAATATCCGAGCTCCTGCAGAGATAAGTTGTTAGATTAGACCTCCACTACTGTATGGATACATTGTAGGGCTCGTGCATATCCTCAATCGTAGAAACGTCTTGGAGCAATTCAGCGCTGGGCTGTTCAAATTATCTTTAATATGCCATATTATCTTACTAGCACTGTATCCCTCATAAACCATTGACCTCAAAAAGCGCTTGCGTCCAGTTGAAGATAGCGAAGTTAACTCTGCCTGTTCAGAGCCAGGTACATTATAATAGTAGATTAATACATCAACTTTCTCATCTCCCTAGGTACAGCTAAACAATTTTTACTGTAAAGCTACCTGCTGCCAAATTAGCATATTCACTGCAAAGTTCTGGAACTGTGTTCCCAGCAACTTTGCTGCTATTACTGCTATTTTCTCTGTGGCAAGTTGAAATATGATGCCCACAGTTTTTTTTCCTGACATATTTGGGATAATCCGAGATGACTTTAAGGCTATTGTTTTTTAAATAATGCTGTAATTTTTTAAATAGTCAACACTGTTGAACCAGTTTAAAGAGATTTTAATTAAATGAAATTGATTGAGAGTAACTTGGAAATTTCTTTTGTGGAAATTTCACGTTCCTTTTGAAATTTCCTGACAGTTATAGTAATTATGAGGCTCTGAAAAAAATTAACAGATTTATTTATGAAAACTTCTTAAAAAAAGTATTTCAGTGCCTCTCCTCTAACTGTTAGCAAAATTCATCTGTTTTTGGCTAGGTTTGTAGCATTTGGTTGTCGCTATCATTTTTTCGTTATCCAATTGGTCTGCAGTGCATATGCAAATTGACAGACATTGCAATTGCGTGAAACGTAAAAGATTTTTTGGTCAGAGCAAAATCAGTAAATAAAATTTTGTATGAAAATAAGAATTCTTAACTGGTCTTTTGGTTATTCATTTGTTTATTTATTTCTTTGTTTGTGTTAAAAGAACAACCCTATAAAGCGGGCCACATAAACTGCATTCCTATACCCTGTTTGTGTCCCATCCCTTTACCTTGTTTGTGTCCCATCCCTATACCCTGTTTGTGTCCCATCCCTATACCTTGTTTGTGTCCCATCCCTTTACCTTGTTTGTCTCCCATCCCTATACCCTGTTTGTGTCCCATCCCTATACCCTGTTTGTGTCCCATCCCTTTAACCCGTCTACCAATAAAGCAGCTACTCTTTCAAAGAGGCGAGGTGAGATCTGTTATTCCTTCACCCCATCTTCGATCTAGAGAGTGCATTCAAGCTTGGACATTATTATTTTTCACACGCATGTTTCCGATCAGGTGGAGCACATAATGAGAAGTAAAGTGTCTAGCAATAGAGAAACGATGTTGGGAATGTCTAGCAATAGAGGAACGATGTTGGGAATGTCTAGCAATAGAGGAACCATGCTGGCAATGTCTAGCAATAGGGAAACCATGCTGGCTATGTCTAGCAATAGAGGAACCATGCTGGCAATGTATAGCAATAGAGGAACCATGCTGGCAATGTCTAGCGATAGAGGAACCGTGCTGGGAATGTCTAGCAATAGAGGAACCATGTTGGCAATGTCTAGCAATAGAGGAACCATGCTGGCAATGTCTAGCAATAGAGGAACCATGCTGGCAATGTCTAGCAATAGAGGAACCATGCTGGGAATGTCTAGCAATAGAGGAACCATGCTAGCAATGTCTAGCAATAGAGGAACCATGCTGGCAATGTCTAGCAATAGAGGAGCCATGCTAGCAATATCTAGCAATAGAGGAACCATGCTGGGAATGTCTAGCAATAGAGGAACCATGCTGGCAATGTCTAGCAGTAGAGGAGCCATGCTGGCAATGTCTAGCAATAGAGGAACCATGCTAGCAATGTCTAGCAATAGAGGAACCATGCTGGCAATGTCTAGCAATAGAGAAATCATGCTGGGAATGTCTAGCAATAGAGGAACCATGCTGGCAATGTCTAGCAATAGGGGAACCATGCTGGGCATGTCTAGCAATAGAGGAATCATGCTGGGAATTGGCCCCAGATATTCTATTCACAATACAAACACTTTAACCATTAGACCACCCATGCTCATTTGGTTAGATGATGTTTTATGTTCTAGTGAGTTTTCATCATTCTTACTGTCTGTCTGTTGTAGTAGACTGGTGCTGTAAGATTGTGGAGATGAGGATATGGAGTCTAGGAAGTCATCTTCATGCAGTATTTCTAGCCCAGGTACTTATGTGTTTATCATCTTTGTTATATTATTCATAAGCCATTTCTTGGAATAAATTTAAATGCGATTTCTCATGTAAGTTTTGCTAATAAGGTTTTTGTAAGTTGCTTACAAGTTGGCACTACAAAGAAGAAAACTGTCTGTATCTATTCTCTCTTTACCATAGACGCAGGTGGAGAACTCATTCGAGTGCCTATTAGAAACCTTACTATAACTAAAGAAAAGGTGAAGGGTGGAGGTCGTGGGCCTGTAATCAGCAGAGAGCACTCAAGACCATCTCACGGAGGGTCGGCTCAGACCTCTGGAAGAACCAGTCCAGTCAATTTAAAACCACCTAAGCCGCTGTCAGAGGCAGCCATCAAGGTGTCAGCTAGCCTGCTCAGTCACAATGACCGGTGAGTGCCTGATCTTCAACTGTTCATCTCACCTCAAGTAAGGTGAGTGCTCTTACTTTATTCTATTTTTTTAGTTTGAAAGAATCACCGGACAGACTAGGGTCAGTCTTCAATGCAGAGTTTTCCAATGTGTCACCTAAGGCTAAATCAACTAAACACATTGGTTCATTCAGCAGTGACTCTTCAATGACTGCCAACTCGTCTGACAGTAATATACTCCCTGCGCCTCATCTTAGTGAGGCTGTGGAAGCTTCTCCTCCCATCAATGAAACTGCTCAGCTACCCAGGTACTAACGCCAACTATTGTTTCCGGTCTCCTTTAGGATATATTTGTTGGTCTGCGAAGAGGTCCAGCATTAGAATGTCACATATATATTTTGGTGTGTAGTTTATTAGGTTAGTAATTAGCACATATTATTAGTTTTCTTATATGTTTAGATCTGTCAATGGGGTCTCAAGCTCCCCACCCTCTACTCAGACAACTGTACAAAGAACTGAGTCTACTAGTAGTCAACCCTTATTTACTCTAAACAGCACTGGTTAGTAGATATATTGCTAAATTCACATTCATTTTATAGCAGTAGTAACTAGTTATTACTAACTCGGCACCAAAATACATAATCAATTGAAGATAAATTTTAAATGATGAAAGACGTAGTTTACATAATTTTCACACAAAGTATAATATATACATCGATATACATCCAAAATATATTTGTTTTAGTAAAGTTATATTACTTTATAATGGCAGCTGTGAGTGCCTTGCTTACTCACAATGTAGGCATACCATAAACTGATTGCTGTCTAGTTATAGCATTATACATTATCATCTTTTATTTGTCTTATTATTTAGAGTGGCTATGCGTGCCTTTTTGCTTGTTTGATTAGTCATTCAATTATAAAATAACGCACGATTCTAAAAGGGTAGCTACACTGGCCGATGTTTTCCTTCGAGAAGCCTCACGATGGGCTCGGCCGATGCATCTGCGCATCGTGAGGCTTGATCGTAAGCTAAACCAACATGTTGGTCTATGCCCGATGCCGACTGGCTAAAACAAACTATTTTTACAAGCTCCTCAAGTTTAATCATTTATAACACATTCCACTAGGTATAAAGATTCATCAACTTCAAATTCCGAAGAGAAGCTGAAGTTATAAACCTGTAAACATCCTTTCCTTCGCACCAAAATAATTTTGATGTAATGCGGTTGTTGACAAAAAATTCAGTCTGGTTAATTTATTTCATTTGGCTCCTAAAATAATTAAATACATAGTTAGTTTCATTGAGATAATATTTCACCACAATAATAATAATTAATAAAATTAGTTATTACAACAATAAAATGATGATTAATAATAATATTCTGGTGATTCAGTAACAAGTGAATCCAAAACAAGCAATAAAAATCATGACTGTTTATTGTAAAACAGCACATACCTTACAATAGATGTCTTTTAATTATTATTATATCAATAAAACAAATAATTTATTGTCAGAAATAAAGCAGGCATAAAGCCGTGATTTGTGCCGTATGATTGGCTAGTTCAATCGCAGCTCACCCATGTGCTCTAGTACATCTGTCTGTGTAGCCACCCTCGCATCGTCACTATCCATCACATAGGTACGTAGGCACCAAAGTATTGTTGCAGTGTAGCCAACAAATAAAAAGTCGACTTTGACTGATACAAATCAGCAGTTAAAAAGTCAATTTTTTCATTAGTGCCTCCTACATGTTTTATACACCATACCATATTTATTATTTTCCAGCATTATTGTGAAAATTTAATGTCTTTTTTTAGTTTAATAACACTTTCATTGTCGCAAATAGCTTTGCCTGTGTATCTTTGTATACATGGTTCAACCATGCAGATGCTATATAAAAAGTGTTTTTTCTTTGAGAAGAAACTTGGCTGTAATCTTAGTATTGTTTTGTTTTATCCATAGCTTCGGCGTAACAAACAGGCCCCTATTTTTGGAATAAGTTTTTCTATGTAGTTTTCATTCTAATAAATTTCTAAAGCAAGTGAAGACAACATTTAGAAGTTTGTTGCGATGTTCAGGTGGAGACCATTCAGCGGAGGTGTCACAGTTGATGATGAAGAATGCCCAACTAGAAGGCAGGGTTGAGATGTTAGAAGTGGAAGCAGAGACGGCCATTAAACAGCGAGCTCAGTATCAGTCGGAAGTAGGCGTACTCACCTCTAAACTCAAGGTACTTGTGTACTTGACGACTCAAAATCAAGTGGAGTCAAATTGTCACTTCTCCGATTCACCGGAAATAACATTGAAGATAACTTAGTCAAATCATAGGCAGTTTGCGCATAGCTCTGAGAGTTGATCTTTATGACATTTGAGAATTCATATCGTCTCTTTGTCAGCTGGCCCAGCAAGAACAGGCAAACAGAGCGAAGGCACCGGGTGATGAACAATTGAGTAAACTGCGCAGCGCCTGCGATGACTTGAAACATCAGTTGGTGGAAGTTAACAGACAGTTGGAGATGAAGTGCAGTGAGTCAGCAAGATTGAGTGACAATCTACAGAGCACGCAGGTATGTCACTACTAATATAGTGCACTGTATGTCAATGTAAGTGACGTACAACTCTATGCATATGTCTATTTATATATTTGCATATGTATGTATCTAGTATCTATGCATGTACTTGTCTATGTATGTATATGTCTATGCATGTTATAGGAACATAATCGTAAGCTACAGTCGGCCATTGCGTCATCAGGACAAGAACTTAAGGCTAAAGACTTGGAGTTGTTTAACTTGAGTTCTAGTCTCAAGTCGACTCAATCCCAAGTACTTGGTATCAGTGATGAGAAGCAAGCCACTATAGACAAGATTAACTCCCTACAGGACGATGTGAGCTCTCTCAATGCTACCAAGGAATGGTACCAGACCCAGCTCCATTCAGCTCAAGAGCTCAGGTAAGTAAACCACTCGTTCATTAACTGGGGAATTATGGGATATGGGTTGTGTTACTAAAACCATCGCTGTCTGGCCTCAAGTTGGTGTTTGAGTTCTACTCATTGTACTTCTAGCAGTTGTGAGTGCTTTGGACTATTGGTATTAGCAGTGATAACAGCAGCTTGAGTCTTTAGTAGCAGTAGGTATAGTAGTAGTAGATGTGGTAGCAGTAGTAGTAGTAGCAGCAGTAGGAGGAGCAGTAGTAGTAGGAGCAGTAGTAACAGCAGTAGTAGGAGGAGCAGTAGTAGGAGGAGCAGTAGTAGTAGGAGCAGTAGTAACAGCAGTAGTAGCAGTAGTAGGAGGAGCAGTAGTAGGAGGAGCAGTAGCAACAGTAGTAGTAGGAAAGGCTAATAACATCAGTGACTGGTAGTGGCAGTAATAATGCAATGAGTGGTGATGAGGAGCAAAAACAGTTGCGCTATGAAAGACAGCAATCTTGTGTTCACTCTTTGCCAAGTAGAAATGATCTAGCTAATCCAAAAGGCAGACCAGCACTATTGGCCACCTTTCTCTTACCCGCTCACCATTAAACAGTAGTAGCTGATTACATTCAGCAGAAGCTACTGCTGATGTTGTAGGAGTAACCTGCAGACAGAGTTGACGAGGTTACAAAACCTGGTGTCAGTGCAGGCTGATGCTCTAGAGAGGGTGAAGGTTGAAAACAGCCAGATGAAACATCAGCTAAGTGACACACAGCAAAAGGTAAGCGCCAGATATGCCGAGTGACAGAGTGACAGACATTGTGCTACTGGATACACTAGACCACACACATTTTGCTACCAGATATACCAGGCCACACACATTGTAGTATCAGTTATACCTTGTACATTGTGGTGCCAGATGCATCAGACCACACACGCAGTCATACCGGCTAACGAAATGGTTGTGAAAGAGTATTACCATTACCATCTACTCACTAAATGAATATCTATTCTGCTGGAAGGCTTTCCTCAAGTTTTTTTCTGACAGTTTTATAATGCAAACATGTATGCACCTGTACGCACCTGTATGCACCTGTACGCACCTGTACGCACCTGTCTGACAGGCTCTCACAGAGAAACAACTGCTCATACGACATTTAGAAGCTATTGAAGCAGACATGTTGGAGAGAGAGGCTGGCTTTGAACAGCTGGAGAAGGAGAAAGGTCTCTCTGAGTACACCTGGCAGCAGAAAATGATGCAAGTAAGTAATACTTGTTAGTACTAGACTGTAGAATATGCAGTGATACATTTGGTTGTATATAATATGCGGAATGTAGCAGTCAGATTTGGTTTCTCTGTGATGGTAGATAGAGAAAGAAAGGATGGCACTCGGTAAACTAATGACGGAGAGTTCAGACCTTCAGAGAGAACTACAGAAGACAGAGCATGACTTACAAGCTAAGTTGGCTCAAGTTGGGATACTTGAGACCCAGCAGGAGGAACTCAACAAGCGACTGATGGCAAGTCACAGCGCTGTACATGCACTGCAATATTGTATATAGTGTGTACATGTATATATAACATATATCTTCTGTAGGTTGCCCAGCAAGCCGAGCAAGTGACTGCTAGGGAATTGGAGCTCAAGAATGAATGTTTAATAGAATGTGAAACTCAGCTGAATAAACTACAGAAACAGGACAAGGAGAGAGGCACTTTACTTCAGTCGTTGAAACAGGAGAAAGCGGCTCTGCAAGTAAGCGTTATTTTTTATCATTTGTCATAAATAATTATTATTTATTAAAATGTGTTTATTAACTATATTATCTATATTTATTGTTTTTTTTATACAAATATATTAGGTGCATTCGCTGGCCAGATCGATGTACAGCTGTTATTATTTATATGTGGGGACGACATCGATAGGCGGCGAATGCATCGATCCAGGCTTTTACATTTTATCATATAATAATAAGAAATTATATCCTTCGATCCAGATCAGTTTGTGAAGACATAAAATTCCTGTGTGCGTTGTAGCGAGCATAATTATTTTCACTGAGTAAGCATTTCATCAACGGTGTTTATCGTTTCATTGATTCTTTACCGGTACTCATAGCGTGATGCTACAGGAGGTAGCAGACAGTGATAGCGAGTCAAAGAATAAACAACTTCACACTTGTCCGGTTGACAACGTTTATTTTGAAGCAACTCATCTTGATTAACTATAACAATAACAATTATCTTTATTGTTTTAACAAAATGGTTCTGCTTTTTATTATGATGATCACTTTATTTATAATATATTATTATCATATATAATAATCAAAATAATTAATAATAATAAACAGTATATAAAACTTATATTATTAGCAAATAATGATAAAATAATAATACCAGGAATGAACTACTTTGAAATAAACGTCACCCACACGCCTATGTATTTATTTTATGTGATGGATCGGTAGTGTGCACGACCTATGAGAGTGCCTCGCAAATCCATGTTATTTTTTTTCCATGGGGATGG
The DNA here is from genome assembly GCA_945261195.1 of Cryptosula pallasiana. Taxonomy (NCBI): domain Eukaryota; kingdom Metazoa; phylum Bryozoa; class Gymnolaemata; order Cheilostomatida; family Cryptosulidae; genus Cryptosula; species Cryptosula pallasiana. The sequence continues at coordinate 9,500,082 of OX183133.1, read as the reverse complement.
TATTTTGCAATATTGAAATATCACTACCGACCCATTTGCATTAAATAAAATGCCGAGAAATATTATATATTAAATTTATTGTATGGATCGATCCTGCCAGCAAATGCAGCTATTATTACCTGCTCAACTTAGTTTGATAGCTGATGATGTTTGCACAAATTTGTTTTATGTATTTCAAGCATCGTTCACGTGATAAATGTTGTTGTAGGCTAGCTCCTAGCTTATTAGTGCGTATCACCTATTATGAACATAATTATCATTTGATATATTCATATATATTTAATAATTATTATAAATGCATTTATTATTTAATGTATGTATTTTATTGTTTAATGCATCAGTTAGTTGTACCTTTGGTAGCTTTTATTATTATTCATTGCATTGCTCTTCACTATGGAGTGGGTGGTTTGTATATCCTGTGTTGTAGGCGTCCCTCAACACCGCAGTAGAAGAGAAAAAATCTTTTGCTAAAGCTACTGAAGCACTTAAAATGAACACTGCTAAAGTGGAACAGAATTTCCGACAGATGAAGCAAGAGTTGGGTGTGAAAAATGAGCGTTTAGCTGAGCTGGAGAAAGAAAAGGCTTCCCTGGCTGTCAAAATGCAGCAAATGGAGGCTGTGCAGACGTCGTCGCATTCCGGCGTAGCTTCTGCTGAGCACACACGGCTTCAGCAGGACTATTCGGTGCTGCAGGAGCACATGGCGGCACTGAGGCAGAGCTATGAGGTAATGTTTAGCTGCTAATGTATCAAGCTGCGTTTACACTAGGCAATTTTTCTTTAAAGTTTGCCGATGTGTCTTGTGCAGAAAATTTGCGGAACTTTTGGTGGAGATGTAAAGTTGTCGCAGGCTGAGATTAACCAACCAGCAGTGTTGGATTAGAGAGTCAATTTGCGGCGATTTTATAGACATGTGACACAGTTAAGCCACTTGTGCTGCTCAGTATAGCCGTCCCAGTTAATTTGTTTATTCAAGTCTGGATATAATGTAAACAATGATTGTTATAAGATCATGAGATTATTTATAAATAAGCATTAGTAGCATTGCAAATAAATCTGTAATATATTTTCTAATAAATAACTTAAATTTCATTTATGTAATAATAATTAATTAATATTCAGAGTAATTACTATTATTATTTTGATGGCAAACATGAAGGAAAGTCAATTTTTTTTCAAATAACATATTTACTTTCAATGATAATTACTATTTTTCTTGTAGATAAGTCAAAATTTCATGTTATAGGTAGATAAAAAAAATCTCTGAATGCATAGAGAAATGACTGGTAGAAAACCATTAATGATTAATCTAAACTCACCAACGCAACTGCCTGAGCAGGAACGCACTAATTATATTAGCTATGATGATCAGCCAACTCCAAAGTCGCAAACTCAAAAATTGCGTGTGTTTCAACTTTGTAGAGGCAGTTTGAAACGGCGTCTGCTATACCATTGAATAAGGTGGAGACGCAGTAGCTCTAGTGCAAATGCTGTTTTATTGTTATGATATTGTGCTGCGATGTCTATGATTGCACATACGTCTATTTCACAGGATGCTGAAGATCGGGCAGAAAGGCTGGCAGTTGAAAAAAGAACATTGGAGCAACAGCTGACTAACATGAAATCTAATGCTGCTGAGCTGGAACATATTCTTCAGAAATGTCATATGGAAAACGCCAATCTAGTTTCCAAGCTAAAAGAGGCTCAAGTTACAATAGAAGATCAAAACAAACTTCGTAAATCTGACAGCGGTTTACAACAGAAATATAATGCCCAACAAGTTAAGGTACCTGTACAGCTCCTTAGCCATGTCTGATTTATACCTGTAATACATTTCTCTCAGCTGTTGAAGGACTCTAATCATTGTCTTGTGAACAGGTTGAGCAAGCCCAGGCGGCCATGCAGAAGGTTGAAGCTGCACTCAAAGAAAGAATCAATGACCACAACACCTCCATTAATATTTTATCCAATCAGCTGAAAGAAGCCATAAGTGAACGGGATGCTGCCAGACAGCAGTTGCGTTCCCATGAGGAGTCGGTGCAGGCCTCTTCTTCCTCACAACAGGAGCACCTCTATGCACAAATACAAGTGAGACATGCGTTACATAGACGTACCTTTCATAGGGGTACCTTACATAGACATGCCTTACATAGACATGCCTTGCATAGACATACCTTGCATAGACGTACCTTTCATAGACGTACCTTACATAGACGTACCTTGCATAGACATACCTTGCATAGACGTACCTTACATAGACATACCTTACATAGACATACCTTTCATAGACACACCTTACATAGACATGCCTTACATAGACGGACCTGACATAGACACACCTTACATAGACATACCTTAAATAGACACACCTTACATAGACGTACCTTACATAGATGTACCTTACATAGACGTACCTGACATAGACACACCTTACATAGACATACCTTACATAGACACACCTTACATAGACATACCTTACATAGACGTACCTTACATAGACGTACCTTACATAGACGTGCCTTACATAGACACTCCTTACATAGACACACCTTACATAGACATATCTTACATAGACGTACCTTACATAGACGTACCTTACATAGACGTACCTTACATAGACGTACCTTACATAGACGTACCTGACATAGACGTACCTGACATAGACACACCTTACATAGACATACCTTACATAGACGTGTCATTGTCTAGTTGCGCCAGGAATCCTTTTATGACCTGCTCTCTACATTCTGTAGATGTTGAGGTCACAGGTGGAGGCAACGCAGCTGCAGAAGACAGATCTAGAGAAGCAGATATCATCGTATCACTCAGGGGTGCAGTCTACAGTGAAGGAGTATCAGAAGAGACTGGCTGAGTCTGCTGCCGCATTATCTCAGTGTCAGCAGCAGCTCGCTGTAGAGAGGTGCTCATTGGCTCATGTGTATCATTCAATGCGTTGTTTACTTGTTTGTTTCTTTGACTCTGTCATGTTGAACCCCAATAATATTGCTCCGTATTATTATTTCAGGTTGTTTGCGTTTTGGCTGCTGTTCATTGAGTGCTCAACTTTTTCGAGTGAATTATGTTGTTTTGTATGATTTAAAATGATGGAATTTCTAGATCCGAGTGTGAAACTAGCATTAATAGACATCGAGCAGAATGTGAGAGTAGTATGAGGACATCAATGGAGTTGGAGAAGGAACGCGGTAGACTCGCCGGTGAGCATTCTATTCTCTAAACTATACTCAGTGACATTCATAACATTATTGGTCATCTCTTGACTCTTTCTCTGTATCAATTCTATGTGTGTCTTACAATGTTTTCTAGCTCTAAAAGAGCAACACAGTAAAGCAAAGCAACACACAGCTGAACTGGAGTCAGCGTTAGGTCAGCGAGAGTCTGCACTAGTGCAGTTGAGCGCTGCCGGTCAGGCACTGGCTGCCAAACATGATGAGGAAAGTGAAGAACAGAGAATTAAAATTAGGCAGTTAGAGGAAGACTTGAATGAGCAGGCAACTCTTTACCATTCCTTACAAAGCCAGGTAAGTAGATGGAAATGTGCCATATCAATTGTCTTTTTGTTAGCTGACTTTTCTTCACACCCGATTGTTTATCTTCTAGGTGGATTCGGAACGACAATCGAGCACTGAATGGAGAGAGGAGGCCGACAAGTTGCGACTAGAGGTCGAGTGTGTCAAACAGGAGCTAGATAAGAAGTCATTGGCTCTTGTCGCTTCCCAATCAGAGTATAGTACAGTCAATGAGGTGACAACTCCTTCAACGCACTAAAACTATTTGAATGTGCGCTCATTGTTAGAGATTTATTATTTTATTTTGGTAAATTATTATTTTAGATGGCCGAAAGACAAAGCACCAATATAGCTATGCTAAATAAGGAATACAGATCTGCTAAAATAGAACTAGAACAGCTGAGAAGAAGTGTTTCAGAAAACTCTGCTAAAAATCCCATCATCAGTGATGAACTTCAGGTAATTAATAATGCTCTGCTATACAGTACTATGGATTGTAATAGAGGTTATACAGTAGTTTCATTATTGAGGGAGATTGTTCAGTACTCCTCGGTGTTTTGTTCACTTTTAGGGGTTGCAGTGGCAGGTTAAACAAAAGACGCAGGAAGCCAAGGATGCAGATAGCCAATTGAAACTCTGTGAGCAGAGAATGGAGATCGAGACGGAGAGCATTAGAAAGGCTCTAGCGGTAAGCACTGATCATTGTGTGTACCGTTTTTTCTCTGGTGTGATTGAATGTCTAACATCTGTCATTCATTCCGTTGATGTTCAATTTATCTATCATTAGGACACCAAGACAGAACTGGACTGCATAAAACTGGAAATGGAGAGTGTAAGGAAGGACAAGTTCTCTTATCAGAGTCGAGTGGCTGTGCTGCGCGCTGCTGTTAAAGACCTATTGAAGCAATGCAAGGTTAGTGACCATGTATAGCTCACTTCCAATGACATCACTTCAATCCATTGCGTCATGTTACTCAGTATTGCTGTAGGAAATACTGGAGCAGAGTGCCACGGTAATATTTGTTAGTTCCATGCACAAACCATTAAACTGTTGGTTCACGTTGGAAGTTGCTGTTATTTTGGTATCGATAAGAAGCGTCATACAGTGAACGCCTAGGCACATGTCAGAAAAAGAAGCAACAGCTGCGAGCAGGTGTCAGACCTGTGCAAGTATCAGGCATATGTACGTGATAAATATGGGCAGGTGTCAATCACATGCATGTGGCGGTAATAGGCACTGCATGTCTGACATACATAGGCAGGTGTCAGGCATTTGCGGGTGACAGACATAGACAGGCGTTAACTAATCAGGTAGTAGACATAGACAGATGTCAGGCTTATGCAGATCACTGTCACTAACAGGAGCCAGGCACTTGCAAGTGACTGACACCAACAGGTGTCAGGCCATTGCAGGTAGCAGCCATACACAAGTGTCAGACTTATGCAGGTGACCGATATGGCCAGGTGTCAGGCACTTGCAAGTGGCAGACATAGACAGGTGTCATGAACATGCCGCTGAAATACACGAACATCTATCAAATACTGGTCCATGTCGAGAACAGCCAGGTAACAGCTGGTACATGCATATTTTAATACCATCAGGTTCTCAACACAACTCTCAACGATGCAAAAATGACAGCGTCTGTCCTGCCACTAGACGAGTCCAAGTATGAGGATCTGTTGAAAGAGACATCTGCACCAGGGTACAAGTCAAAGTATGTATACCCTAGAATATCTATACTTGTGATTATTGATAAGCATTTGATGCCTTCTGATCTTATTGATTTCAATAAACATTTCCCAGCATAGAATGGCGTTTCTGTTTCTACACACGAAAACTTTGTTTTTAATTTGTAGTTAGTCGATGTTATCTTTTTAATCGAGTGAATACAGCTGCTTAACTTCTGTAGTATTTCCCGAAAAAAACTTGGAGCTATCCCGTGCTGATATTGGCTGATTGAGTGTCAGCAATAAATAATACATAGCTGTCAGTTTGGTTACTCAGAAACAGTGCTTTTGGCAAAGTAAACATTCGACTAAAATCTATAACAGGTTCGACAATCTAGTTTGATGCAGTCCGTCTCTATATCACTTGTCGTGAAGTGACAGAGATTGACAAGAATATTGTTACCTGCCCTCATCCCCTCCTCGCCCACACACATATCTGTAGGAGTTCTTGAAGCTTTCTGCCTCCTTGGCATCCGCTCAGCTGTCTACTTTTCTAACTTAACTTGTATAAATATTCTAGACCTCTGGAGAATCTCAAATCTTGCCTCTCTGGTTTGCATTCGGAGATATCCACCCTGCAGCAGCACATGCATCAGCATAAGAACGCCATTCAGACCAACACCGACTCGTGGAAGTAGGTCAACTTTTACATTTATATATATGTGCATCAAGTGTTGATACTGCCTACATCCCACCGTGTGTTGTTTAGAAATATGGAGACAGAGGTGGCTGACTTAGAGAAGCTGATACAGGCTAGCAGAGAGGCAACAAAGGCAAGATCTGGCAGCAACTACAGTCAGGACAATGTGATCTAGTTATACACATATGCATTGATTGGTACAACAAGCACCTGCGATATGACATCAGTGGCATCAATCTAGCAATCTCTCTAAATATACTTAAACTTTTAGCTGCTGACTTTTATGGATCTGTCCTTTTTCTCTGCAATCTGTTACGTTATCAAATACTCATTTATGATGTTGAATATGCTTCCACACATTCATAGACGCTTTTTCACCCATTCATAGACGTGAATGTTGTGTTTCTACACATTCAAAGACATGTATGTTGTGTTTCCACACATTCACCAACATGTTTGTGCTTCCACAAATACACACGTATGATTGGTATTAGTATTGGTATAGGTATTAGTATCTACTGACTTATAAAGTATTAATGCATTGGTGCATTGTAATGACTATCACTCTATGTCTTTTAACGCCTGCTCTTCTAACAAGGTTTCCTCTAACTTATTGATTTGACATAATCTATTATATTGGGTTTAATTTTTCTCAAATACACAACTTTCTGCCACAGATTGGTTTTGTCCTACCTCGACTTTTCACCAGCATTATGAAACCAGCCAACAAATCAACTCGGTGTTAAATATAGATAAATATATTTGTATCCTTTGGCTAAATGATAAACTAAGCTTGTAACTACTTTGCCTGAATGTATGTACAAATAATGACAAGAGAGATCCATATTGTGAAAATAAAATGGAGGCCGATGAGTAAGCTATGTAGAGCGCCGGCGAATTGAATACTTTCCCTTCTGTAGCTGAGTCAGTAGAATTCTCATCCTGCTGTTGTCCGATGTCTTCTTTATACAAATCTGTAATACAATAAGTGGTTAGTACTCGGCAAGTAACATGCCATGTCTCACATGTAAATGCCGAAATGTGTCGTGTGCTCACTGATGGCCACAAAAAAGTAACAATGCAATGCAAAAAATTGTTAAGTTTTTACAGAGGAAACCGATTTGTCTAACACTACATTCTAAGCATTGATGAAGTCTACTTGTCAACATTGCGATTATTCAAATACTGGTTGGTTTCAAAACGACATGCAAAGTTACCTTACAATGTGGTGGTAACAGAGCTTTCTGATTACAACTGCCTGAAGAAAGAGTTACTAGAAGACTCACCTCCGTGCTGGTAATTGACTGTATGAGAGCTCCAAACTTTCCTGTCTCTTTAGAGTCGGCGTATATTGCTTGACCCTTCAAGTACCTACAAACAATAACCATTGTTATATCATAGCTTGCAGACAACAACCATCTATGTACTAAGACTATAACTAACTAGTAGATGTACTAGGACTATAACTAACTAGTAGATGTACCAAGACTATAACTAACTAGTAGATGTACTAAGACTATAACTAACTAGTAGATGTACTAAGACTATAACTAACTAGTAGATGTACCAAGACTATAACTAACTAGTAGATGTACTAAGACTATAACTAACTAGTAGATGTACTAAGACTATAACAAACTAGTAGGTGTACCAAGACTATAACTAACTAGTAGGTGTACCAAGACTATAACTAACTAGTAGATGTACTAGGACTATAACTAACTAGTAGATGTACTAGGACTATAACTAACTAGTAGGTGTACCAAGACTATAACTAACTAGTAGGTGTACCAAGACTATAACTAACTAGTAGATGTACCAAGACTATAACTAACTAGTAGATGTACTAAGACTATAACTAACTAGTAGATGTACCAAGACTATAACTAACTAGTAGATGTACCAAGACTATAACTAACTAGTAGATGTACTAGGACTATAACTAACTAGTAGATGTACTAGGACTATAACCAACTAGTAGGTGTACCAAGACTATAACTAACTAGTAGGTGTACCAAGACTATAACTAACTAGTAGATGTACCAAGACTATAACTAACTAGTAGATGTACTAAGACTATAACTAACTAGTAGATGTACCAAGACTATAACTAACTAGTAGATGTACTAGGACTATAACTAACTAGTAGATGTACCAAGACTATAACTAACTAGTAGATGTACTAGGACTATAACTAACTAGTAGATGTACCAAGACTATAACTAACTAGTAGATGTACCAAGACTATAACTAACTAGTAGATGTACTAAGACTATAACAAACTAGTATATGTACTAAGACTACAACCGATTCACTACACAACTTTCCAGGACCTTACCATCTTTTCTCAAAGTACAGCTTTCCCTCCTCAATTCGCGCATCATAAGACACGAGTTCGTCGTTAGAGCAGGGGGCTTGTGGCTGCTTCTTCTGTGTAGGGTACAACTTCCCTCCAACTTTGTTGATTATCTTCAGATCTTCATTAATGCACGATTCGTCGAGAAGAATGTTTAAGGTTGGAGACTGTTTTCTCCTTTTCTCTTGAGTGCTACCATTGGCTGAAACATTGTTGCCATCAGGGTTGACCCTACGCCTCAGCTTTCTTGTAGATATTGGTTTAGCATCCATATTATCTACGGAACATCAAATGTATCTTTATTTATAATGCAGCAGGTGTCTATGATCAACAATATGTTACGAATGCATTATATATCTGAATATATATGCATGACATGGCTATAATACATCATATATTTGTTTATGTAACATATAGACATGTACTGTATATGCATATTTGTTTTGCATACGTATTACATATTTATGGTTAAAACTGATGGGATGTTGCAGACGATGGCACGCTTACCCATAGAAAGCTCCATATGAGTTTTATCACTTTCAACTTGTCGTTTCTTATCCTCCCAATCACATATAAGTCGCTCTTTCAAATCGACTTTCTTCAGCTGAAGTAAAAACAAATTGCTACTAGGTAATATAACCTAAATTACTTGAAACAAACTGTTTCAAGGTGTAAAAAAAAAACACGAGTATTATGTGTAGACAAAGTAGTCATTGGTAACAACATCTTCCTGCAGTGTATCTTATTGGACGGCAATAAAGTGAATTATGGCTTCATTTTTATCAGTGGGAGAAGAATAACTAACCTCAAACTCTTTTCTTGCTTGCACTTTCTCCATATCATAGCTACGTTTGGCATTCTCTATCTGTAAGTTTTGGGCAAGTCGACATATAGACAAAAAAAACGCATCCAGATGGAAAACAGGTGGTCTAATGTCACATAAAAGGTGTGGCAATGTGTCGCCTCAGTTCAAAATCGGTAATAGACTATTTTTTGGGGAAAACATCAATTAACCCCTCGAAAACCAATTGTTAGCCACTATAGATGATCTATCGAAACTTTGCAAGGGGCAAATTGCCTTATTAAATATTAATAAATGTTTTCATCGAAATAAATAAAAGTTGAAAGTGTATGCGACAACAGTGACAGGATGTAGTCATTGCCATAGACTTACACAACACTTTTGCCATACTTCATTCAGCCTTATTCTTTCTTTATATTGCTGGTCGATTCTCTTGAGCCGTTTGAGATATTCTGGAAATGTACCCGCTTGTAGTTCCTCAAGCTGTTCCTTTAGCCTTTTGAGCTTATCTCGGTACATTCTGTGTAGAGGCATCGAAATCACACTAGTAAAGGGCTGGACTACATATGATGCACTGTTATATAATCAAATATACTCACTGTTCTTTCATCTCAGTCACCTCTTTATTGTTTGGTTTCGAGCGAGAGTCGAACTCAGAGACATCTTCTGCATGTACAATACACAAAGTATATTATTACCTGTACTTCTTTAGTTAGTGAATAACTAACAAATTAACCAACTCCTCAAAGACTACCACATAAATGAGATAGACACAAATCTAAGGTCTATGTCTATTTGCTCATTTTCATCATTTTTCAGTGACACCATTACAGTGTGATTATTATTAATAGCGACATGATTCCATGGTTGGCAAAATCATCTAAAACAATTCTACTGTAACAACACACTCAATCTACTCTTTTTAAGTATTTCTGCCAGCCAACAGTCAAGTCACTCACCGTGACAACAATATCTCAATCTCACATTTAAGTGATTTGTTCCCATTAATAATTTTCATAATTAAAAAAAGTTATAAAGGCGCAATTATTGTAATAATAATGGCAAACAAACTACTTCTTTTTGTATTAGTAGTACTGCTGTGCGGTTCAAGTTTAAAATAGAGTCTCCAGACCACTCTACGAGCGGAAGAGGAGGCCATCGATGATCTAAAAGAAACATACTAAAATTGGTTTATTTGACTAGAGAGCTCTTATTTCTCCACCTGTCCGCGTTATAAAACTTTTATAATACATTCTACTATTTGTAAAATTGCCACAGGGTTACCTTGTGTCTGAGATCTTGTATTATGGCTGTGGGTGAAAAATTGGTTTATCATTTTGTTTAATTCTTGAAGAGGCTCTTCGGAATTACTAAGTAAAAAACAAAACATTTGCAATCGCTGAGTCTTTCTGCGACTTGAAAGCAATTCAAGCTCCAAGGCTTCTTTTTTCTCGGTGACTCCAGATCTCCCCCTTATGTTCCCTATAAAACGCACATTCTTATTCTGCACCAGTTCCAAGTCATTTAATGTGTTTGATCAAAAAAGGATCCCAGAGCTCGGCAGCATACTCAAGTTTAGGTCTACATAGAGTTTTGTATGCCAGTAGCTTAATTTTTTCAGGTGCTCGTGACATTGTACGACGCAAAAGCCCAAGAGTTCTCAAAGTGTCAGAGCATTTTGCAGTAATATGCTCACCCCACTCAAACTCTCTCGAGATTGTCACACCAAGATACCTGAACGATTCTACTTCTGTCAACTCTGCATTTCCCAATGTATTTTTATAATTAAAAGGTTCAACTCTTGCTCTATTTACAAAAGTTATCAAGGAGCATTTTCATGTGTTAAAATACATTCCCTAACTTTTCACTCAGGCCTGTAATGTGTTCAGATTGTCCTGAAAAGTTCTGGCAGCACTGTCATTTCTCAATGTTAAATGCATCGTCCACAAAAAGCCTAATTTTGCATGTTAATCCAACAGATAATCATTGATGTATATCAGAAAAAGGGCTGGCCCCAAGACAGAACCCTGAAGAAAACCCGATGTAACTGTCTGGAAAATGGAGGCATGACCCTGCAACAAAACTCTCTGTTTTCTGTCTGACAAAAATCCCAGGACCCACTGCAAAATATCACTTTTAAAATCAGCAAACTGTGAGGCACCTTATCAAATGCGTTAGAAAAATCTAATATAGCTGCTTTTACACAGTTTCCCCGGTCGACTTGCTGCATAATGCTTTGTGTTGTTGTTAAAAAACTGGTTAGTACAAGAAAGAACTCTCTAAAACCATGCTGGTTCTGTGTCAGAATCTTAATTAGCTTTGTACTCATGTTGTGTAAAATTATGTGTTTCAACATTTCGCAAGGTATATTACTAATAGAGAAAAAAACGCAACCTGTGCAAAAATTTTATTACTGGGGAAACCAAAAAAATAATTATTGCGGGCTTATATAAAACAATGGACAAAATTCGGAAATCTCCATAATTAATTGGGTATTTCCCACTGTTTGAAAACTTTCTCAGCTTGCGCGCTTTTCTCTATTATTACCAACTATTGTATTCATTGAAAATTTGCTCTATTAGTATTACTTGCTACTACTGCATCTGCAGCTACTGACTAACAACAACAACAACAACACTCTACCAATATTAATGGCTGTTCTTAAAAAGTAAAAGATGATTGTATTGATAATAATAATTATTATAAATTATTATTATTACCTTATCTTCTATTAGTTTGAATTATTATTATTACTAACTACCAGGATGACTTGTGGTGAGTGACTCAAATCAAACTTGGACAGCATCAACAACAACTACTACTGTTTTATACTACTACTACTACTACTACTACTGTGATGATCATGATTGCTGATGATCATGAAGAGCTAAAAATTCAATGCATGACATAGTTGGTCGACTAGCTGACATGGAAGATCCAGATATCATGTGGAATCACTATACCGAAAGTATAGCGAAGGCCCAACAAGACCATACACCTACAAAATTATTACAGCCGAAGAACGACAAGTGGCTTAAATAGGTGGACAAAAAGGCACACAAACTAATACATAAACACAGAAGGACACGGAAAAATACAAACAGACTGGGGACAAGTTTTTCCTGCAGAAATACCATACAGAGAGAAGAAACTGTAAAATTGAATGTCAGCGAGAAAAAAGGAGCCAGTCGATGGAGAAAATATGCAAACCACTGCAAAGGGGCAACTCAAAATCTTTCTACAAACACCTCAAACAAAACAAGTCAAATGATGATTCGCACATTAGACTAATCAACCCACAAGGTGAAACTATTGAAGAAGTGTCACAATGTGCTGAGATTCTCAACAAATATTTTCAAGATCAATTCTGCGAAGATGAACCGATCACAGAGGCTCATAATCTAGACACAACTGATACAGATCGAATAGAGGGGAATACTGAAGGACTTATCAACTTGATAAAAAGTCTACCTAATGGAAAGTCCCGAGGACCAGATGGAATCCGCAAACCAGACTTATGATTAAAGTCCAGATGTCGGTCCAATGCCCAAAGCACATATTTCAAGCTCAATTGGACTCCGGAAAACTACCCACTCAGTGGAAGCTGGCATATGTCACACTGGTGCACAAAGGTGGAGATAAGGAGACAGCCAATAACTACCGCCCCATATCCCTTACCAGCATTCCATGTAAAATGATGGATCACATTGTACCCCATTACTACATGAACGAAAAGCTGAATGACTTCCTCCACAATAGACAACACGAATTCAGAAGAGAAATGTCCTGTGAAACTCAACTTTGCGCCACATTTTACGAGCCAGCAAAGACTGCAGAGGCAACAAAGACAACCCATGCTGTGGTACTGGATTTCTAGAAAGCCTTCGACAAGGTGCCCCATGCTCCGCTAATGCAAAAGCTGATAGCTATCCCTGATATGCACCCGCAACTGATTAACTGGATCAAGGATTTCTTGACACAAAAGACAAAGAGTAGTGATCAGAGGAAAGTCTTCCTCTGAACTTGAGGTGACCTCAGGGGTTCCACAGGGCTCAGTGCTAGGTCCCACACTGTTCCTGATCTACATAAACGACATCCCACTGAAAGTAGACTGCAGTGTAAGTCTATATGCTGACGATACACTTTTGTATCAGCCTGTTGACACAAAAGAGGACGCTATAAAATTTCAGAACAACATAGATGCAATACACAAATGGTCTGTGGATTGGAAGATGCCATTCAATAAGAAGAAATGTAAAGTCATAGCCTTCGGGAATCAGAATATAAGACCATCATACAAGCTTGGAGAAACTATGATGGAATGGACTGACACGACAACATATCTAGGAGTGGTGATGCAATCAAACCTCAAGTTTGACCAACATATGACGCTCAAGAGAGAAAAAGCCTCCAAAACTCTGGGAGCAATCAAGCACATACTGCATGAAGCCCCCAAAGACGGTCGGTTACTAGCCTACACTAGCCTGTGTTGCCCAATACTGGAATATGCGGACACAGTGTGGGACCCATCCGTGACCAAAGACAGTGACTCTCTGGAAATGATACAGCACAGGGCTGTCAGATTCATATCCAGATTGAGAGGACGTGAGAGTGTAACTGAGGGGTGCTCTCAACTGGATCTTCTACCTCTTAAACAGAGACGCAGAAATCACAGACTTGCTCTCCTGATAAAAATTCTGCAGGACGAAGATTGAAATTCATCACTCTCAATGGCATATGATGAAATAACCAAAGATCGCCAAAATAATGTGACAATGACCACTAGATCTGCTACCCATGGTGAACTGACGCCTGCCTATGCAAACTCACAAGTCTACCATGGTAGCTTTCTATCGCGAACCATTAGAGACACGAGAGTGAACACACATTAACCAACAGAACACAGCATTTATCAGAAAGCAAGATACTGTAGTCCAACCCCCTGAAAAGGAGGACTACCGTAACACCATTATCGACCAATTAACAGCGAATTGCTGTAACCCCTGTAGCCAAAACAAATTGCACACTGTTGTTAGCCAAATGAGGCACTCCTCTATACACATTTAGTGTTATTGAGTGTTCGAAGCCTTCAAAGGTAATGTGTTATAATTATTATTATTACTATTATAATTATTATTATATAGTTAGTTGTAGTAGTGTAGTAGTGTATCTATCTTACTATTTTTTTAATTTATTATTTTTCCTAGTTTATTAGTGCATAATAATAATAATAATAGTTATAATTATTATAATTAATAATAAATCATAATCATTACTATTATTATTGATTGCTGATTATTATTATAAATAATTATAATAAATAAAATAATAAATTAAATAATAATAAATAATAATTTAATAATAATAATTATTATTATTATAAAAAAATAATAATAATAATTAATATATATATTATTATTATTATTATTAATTTAATTATTATTAATAATCTTTGTTTGTTTGCATGGGATAAATAAATCTATAAGCACAACCCAACAAAACAAAATAAAACAGTGACACCCACCATCTTCATCGGTATATTTGCGGTGTGGGTCAACAAAGTCATAACTTTCACGTCCATCAATTGTTCTAGGTGAAGAACACAAACTGTCAGACATTTTCACCGGAAACTGCTATCAAAATGAAAGTGGCCTGGTATTGGTTGCTTATTGGACAAAACAAATTCATTCATAACGAATCTATATGCATCACGTGACATTACTACACTACCGCGCGTAGTAGTGTTGTACTACGACATTGCGTGCCATGTGAAGCGTTATTGAACTTCTTTTTAGTAGTAGTAAGTAGTAGTTATTATTGCACTGTGTAATTTACAATAAATACCTGCTGATGATGTGACTTACAAATACGAATGTTGTGTATCTATATAAGATCTTTTGATTTTATCAATGCTCACCTTGAATGAAGATGATGAGGATACATACATACACATCATCTCGACATAATAATAATTATAATAATAATAATAATTAATAATAATATGATTTATAAACAACACTACTAGTACTACCTACTACTACCTACTACTACTATTATTTATTATTATATTATTATTTATAATAATTATTATTATTTATTATTAATTATTTTATTGTAATTAATAATAAGTAATAATAACAATTACTCACTCACTGACTCATCAGACTGTTATGCTATGCTTATTACTGTTATTACTATGATTATTATAATTATTATTTATTATATTATTAATACTTATATATATATAATATATTATTACTGTTATAATATTTATTATTATGATAATAATAATAATAATAATTTATTTATTTATTACTATTATTATGAATGAATGATGATTATTAATTAATGATAATGATGAGGGGACAGTTTTTTATGACAGCAGTAGTTGTAATAATAATAAAAATGATGGATGATAAAAAATTAATTAAGTAATAATAATGAGAATAATAAATATTAATTATTATTATTCTCATTACTTAATTTTTTGTTATTATTATTGTTCATCATTTTTTTGTTTCAAAAAGTTGAAAACAATCTAATTATAATAATAATCATCATCATATTTTTTTTTATATCCACCCAACCATCGACTTTCATAATAATAATAAATTCAGCAAGCATTGGTTGTTATTATTATTTCTGTACTGTACTGCCAGTAGTAAAGGTGTAGAATTAGATAGTAATAGTAGTAGTAGTGGGGTACGGACCATTCGAAACTGACATTTCGAAAATGGACACTTCGAAACTCTTTGGGGACGGGGGTTTGGGATTTGGGGTTGGGGGGTTCAGGTTTAAGAGTTTCGAACAGTTCATTTTCGAAACGTCAGTTTCGAATCATGGCGGAATCAGTAGTAGTAAGCACTAGTAGTAGGAGCTTGAAGTAATAGTAGCAAGCATAGTGTCAAATATTAGTGGGGTTTGTGCCATTCTTAGGAACCTGAGGCTGAATAAGCTTGTGGTTTCAACACAAATAACAACAGAAAAAGCAAAGTTCATTCTCAAGTTCCCAAAAGCGGCATCAAACCCCACCAATGAATCTCGGATTGATTATAAAGTAACAACAATAATAGTGTTCAATACTACTACTAACTAATAATTATCGTAATAATCATAATGGACGATGGCCAAAACAAATAATAATAGTAGCTTTTACAACGAGATGAGCTGGTGGTAAGATTAGTGGGGATTGATGATAGCTAATGAAATCCTGCCACTCTTACTACTACTGCTACCATCACACACAATAATAATGCCTAAGCTTCCTGTCCACCTTTACCTACCACCACCACCACCACCACCACCACCACCACCACCACCACCACCACCACCACCACCACCACCACCACCACGTTCTTTTGTTACAATTCTACTCCTGATTTTCAAAACATTGTCTCTTCTTTTTTATTTTATTCTATCCCACCTACTACTGCTGTTTTTGTGTTCTTTTTCTTTCCACATTTAGTCTTACTTGAGAACAAGATTAGTTGACCCTGTTTTACATTGGTTTGGTCAGGATTAACCCTTAGTCAGTGATTGCCGTGAGTCTTACTATCAGATAAAGAGCATCAATTTATATATAAGTGTGTATGGTGTGACACACTTGAGAATCTAGTTTGTTTCAAAATATTGAATAACAGCAATTACAGGAACTGCTCGGATTATCATAGATTACCTTTGTGTTAAAAATTCGAATTGTTAGAGTGTAATTTAGAGAGTCAGAATGGAAGGAGAGGAAAGGAAAACAGAGAATCCATTTTTGTAGTTACTGCTGTAGTAAGGGATATTATGATTTCATAGCAGTACGGCCAAAACTGATAAGTTTTTTGTTTGTTTGTAGGTAACAAGTTATGTAGTAAAAATCTTTACTTCTGGAGGTAAAAAAACAGTTTTCTTGAATGATTGCTTTTACCGGTATGGCTGGCTTCGGACCACCTGGACTAGGCAGAGCTGAAGCAAGTGCTGTAGGATATGCCGCGGGTTCCACTGTCTGCCCCCTATGTTTGGCTGATCACGATGAAATAGTCACATTAGAATGTGGTCATGAGTTTTGTAAACGGTGTCTAAGTCAACGCAAGGATGGAAATATGATAAAGTGTCCTTCGTGCTATAGGCTAATGGACCTAAAAGATCAGGGCATCGAAGGCTTACACTCAAACTACCTCATCAATAACCTACTCAATATTGTATCACTTCCAGATGAGCTACATTCAGGCTTGTCCACTAATACTATAGTTTCTACACAAAATCAGTGGTCACCCAAATCTTCTATCACTACCTCAACATGTCAACTGTGTCGCAACACTGATGTTGCAGTCGCTAATGTAAGTTTTTTCCTAGTTGTGTAATAGTATTTCTCTTCACTAAGATGCTTCATGAGTGGGGAATGTCTATTTCTACAAGCGTTGTCACTGATTGGTTGGCTCTAAGTGGTTGGATTGCTGCCAACAACGTTTGCTTAAAGCTAGTAGTATTTCGTAGCAACATAAAACAGACAGTTGTGCACTTGTTGTTTGTATTATATTGCTCTTGGATGGAGCCCAATTCACCTACTAGTTGAGTGAGCCAACTAGCACAAGTGCTGTTCATTCTGTTTACTGATAACTACTACTGTAATGCGCTGTATCGCTGGGATTGTTTGTGGCATACCACAAATCTATGTACGTACTCCTTCATTGCCTATTGTGTGAACCATATATTTTTTGGCTCATTGCCAACTAGTGCATTCCTATCAAGAATCAACAAATAACTTGCCGCCACTGCACTTCCGATGCAAAGCTATGTCGTATGAAGTCAAGCATAGCAAAGTAGCAGTGGCTCTGTTCTAGGCAAAATATCAGTGCTATAATAACGGGAGGGCATGCGCGCGTATCTTTAATAATGATTACATTGTTCCCAGCCACCTGTAATATTGAGTGCGCAGGGCCCGTTGTAGTAGATGTACGAGAGACTATTGGTTAATGTAATAGTATGTCAATCCAATTGTTGGAACTTGGCCAAAACCTTCCTGGTATCTCTTTCACCTGCCTTTGTCCAAGAGCTTAATCAGTCATTTATGTACGTAGAATTTGCATAAGTATGTCCACAGTGAAACTTGTCTCTAGACTTTAAAAGGCTTTTAAAAACTGACTTTTCCTGAAAAATTAATGTAGTGATTGTTAGGTAAAAAGTTTTTACTACTGTTATTATCGTGGTGTTTCTGTAGCAATAATTGACGCCTTCTTCTGTCTAGTTGGTTCAAGTGCTACCCAGGTGGTCAACATTAATCCTTGTTTTGTGAATTTTCTCCCCTGACAAGAGAAAGCAAACAAATTTATTTAGTACAACCCGTAGGTGAAATGTCAGGTTGTTAGTTGACTGGTTGCATACACTGCGTTACCAACGCATAAGGTTACAACAAGGTTGTTTGTTCCCAAGGTCCAGTGTACATAATCTGCCATCAGCTAGGTAATGTACTGAGGTGCCAACACCTCGATTTATCAGTGCCAGGGACTACTTATGGATAGATGAGTGCATGCTGTGGTTAGCGTTGCGTTACCAATGAATATTTTGAATATTATAGTCTACCAACCTAAGCACCACCAAGCCAGTATTTCATCGCAATTTTTGTTGTTGTGATCAGTTTTAGGCCATCAAATATTTTATTCACTTTCTTCGGTTTACCACCAGACCATACTGGAGATTGCTTACCAAGGCTCTTCAAGTTGATTTTGTGAAACTTCTCTTAAAACCAATTGTCATGACCAAATCTGTCTGACAATGAAAGTTTTTTTTAGCTGAAAACAGCCTCTATTTCTGTGTGATCATCTTTAATTTGAATATGAATCATTTTCTAGAGGTCTTAGTTGATCCCAAGCGTTTACAGGGGAGACAAAGGAGAAAATCTATCTGATATCTATTTCCTATTCATTCAGTCACATAGATTAAAATAAAATTGAAGTTTCAAGGAATAAAATTTGGTATGCCTGCAAAATTTCATGGATTTTTATTTACCTGCTGAGCAATAAAATATTAAGTAGCAAAAACTAGAGTATTACAGGCTACTTATGTGGTCATGAAAAGGTAGGCCTTGGAAAGATAGTAATTGCAAACTTCCGTTAGATTTGTTTGCTTTCCATTCCCACAAAACAGTGAGATGAATGGCTTTGCTCAAACGATAAAGGAGCCTATCTAACCATGAATGTACTGCACCTAGATTGTGTCTCCAAAGTTTACTTGTGTAAACTGACGAGGTGTCATGTTACATTTTCATGAATGCTGTGGTTACTGGCTAGTAGAAAGCTATGGTATTAATCACAAAATGTAATCATTGACGTTACAAAGTTTCGTGCTATTCAACAGAAATCTGCCTTCATTACATAGAGGATAACCACTATGTACTAGGATGAGTTTGAAGGTGTTGGAAAGCTAATTGATTGAATATTTCTATTGCTGCGTTTATGATATAATGTAAATAACTTGGCAATCGATAGCTGGCATATTGCCATATCAAAAACATTAGCTATGTTTGTCACCTAGTGTCACGCTATCAACTACATAGCTAGCTGTGTTCTTACGTAGTACAACTTATGTTCTTTTTTGTTGACTTTTTTAGTTGTGTGTCAACTGCA
Source organism: Cryptosula pallasiana (assembly GCA_945261195.1). NCBI lineage: Eukaryota > Metazoa > Bryozoa > Gymnolaemata > Cheilostomatida > Cryptosulidae > Cryptosula > Cryptosula pallasiana. The sequence goes on along the minus strand of OX183133.1, from coordinate 9,480,419 downwards.
AGTTATATTTGTGCCACCAATGCACAAAATCTCACCAAACCTCTTCATTGGCAGTGAAACAACACCAGCTGCTGCCCGTCACTGCTGCTGACACCAAACAGCCTCAACCCATTCGCTGCTCCACTCATTCCAATGAGGTACGGAATAGTCCAAAGCCACATTTTCCGCCAACCATTTTCTTTTACTAACATTCTATTATGTAATATGCACTTTCATTGCAGCTCTCGAGATCACTTTTGTTATTTTTTTTCTTTATCTCGTTCTCCACCCTTGAAAAATTTCTTCGATCGGTTCTTTAATGACTGCAAAAAAAGGTTGTGGATGTTTTGAAAGTATTGCAAGATATTTTGAGTTGAGGTGCCAAAAATTGCCTGCACTTATGACCTTTGAAGCAATGCCATCTCAACATCTCAAAATAAGTCAAAAATGAATTTGTTTCTAGATGAATTAAGTCTGGACAGACCATATTTTGTAGTTGTTCATATTGGCAAAAGTTCAACTGAGCTCACCCTAACCTTTTGTGAGGATGTTTGCTAAAAAACTAAAACAAGTCAAGGTCATCAATGCTGAGTACTTTTGGCATCATGTATTTTAATCTGGCAAACATCCAGAATGTTGAAGTAAATATTTATCAAGTTTAATCTTTCATTTTGCTTCCTGCAAAATAGTTATGTGGCCATTTTCGCGTTGAGGTAATGAAAGCTGTAAATTTACAAGAAAAAAAAATGTAAAATCAGATTTTGATACTACCCTACAATGTACCGTTATTCTCTGCCGTTTTGTGTAATATTTTTGCTCTGTATTAACTTTTATGCAAAAACGATGATTTAGAAGATTTTCAGTAAAACTAAACTCGGCAAAGGTTGTTTGTTATTGAATATTCCTCTAAAACGCTCTACACTCTGCCTATTGTTTACAGGGTTAAGAGGTAGAAATAATTATTTATCTTCTTCACAAGTTGAAATAAGTTTTATCTCAAGCTATTTATCAATTAATTGATTATTAATTTCATTATATAATATGAGCGTCAACATAGTTAAATGTTATCATCCTATGCTAATGAGCCGCAATTGAAATATCATGGAAAGGCAACTTCACACTAGCAATTGGGTATATAGTTTCATAAAATCGCACTAAGCATGTATAAAAGGCGCTTTTTATTTATTTTTTGTATTATTATTCATGTTGATAGTATAGCATGACTAATATTAGTCGCAATGGATATGTATCAGAAAGCATTTTTAATGCTTTGTATTACAAAATATATTACAAATTTATAAGAAAAATATTATAACCCCAGTTTAATATCCTCCATGGTATTAGATTTTGTGTTATGACAAAACAGGAAATGACATTTAAGTTACAGTAACCTAATATATTATGTATACAAATCCAGGTTTTCTGAAATGAAACAGTAATGAACTTTATTGTTGTAAAACATCCATTTTGTTTTAGTAAAACAGACTGACAACCATTATGTAGTGCAATGTTAGCTATGTTTTGTGTCACACATAATAAAACACATGGCTAGAGCACTTAATAATAATAAATCAAATTTTATTTGCTGAGTTTTTCCTCTTTATAATAAGGAGTAATTGGATACAGAATTAATGGCCTTTATAGACCTTCAGTGCTGATATATACATTGGTTTTGATAGTCAAGTTAGTTGGGTGATTTTTTTACTTTGCTGTGTTGAAATGCTCACACATTTGCGTGAGTTTTTTCTTTGCTGAAAATACGTTAGAGTCAAATATACTTTCTGTTGACAGATTACTTACAATGGGGTCCCGGCATGGTAGTTTCACTTTAGCGATGCAACCGGAAGTAGCTTAGTCGATTGTTGAACGTATCATTAGAAATCACGACGTGCTTGACTATTATTTTGATTTGAGGAAATTTGAGCAAATAATATGACCAAAATGATGTTGTTGAGAAAAGAATCAATAGATCCTTTGGAAGTTCTTTTTTGAAAAGATTTTGGTTTCAAAAAAATAATCAATTATCATGTTCACATGTAGAACCATAGTTTCGTATTTCGGGTTTAATTGAGCTTGCCAAAGTAAACTAATGAAAGCGCACCTTGAACGATTACTATGCTACTTGCTACCACAGTGCCGATGTACTGTTACGATTTATGTTGATGGCGCATCGTCAGTATTATATACCCCAAGCTTATCAGCTGCCGTGAATAAAAAACATTTCTTTAGTATTCGTTAAAATGAAGTGACTTTCGTTTTAATAGTATTGTTGGTGGAAAGCGGGCTTCCAGTTTCTTTAATACTAGCCCCGCACAACAAACTGTCGGGCCCCGTTGGCAAAAAAAACTCAAATTGGAAAAAGCTATAAAATGACATCACATCTCTTTAGATCACTAGGTTGGACCAGAGCCGTATATATACGGCTCTGGGTTGGACCAATTCTTGAAATAACCGTTCAGCAGCAAACTCCCCGTAGTCAAAGCATCCATGTTTGTGAACGCTTGTTTGTACATAACATTTCATGTATATCGCATAAATCAAAATTCAACATACTTGACCTGTACCTGACATACCATGGTGCTATTTTTTTCCATCAGCTTTTTGTGGCTCAAACATATTCACTCTGTTGAAGTTGAGGAATTTAAATGTCACAATAAAAATTTTATTCTTGTTGATTTTTAATAAAAATAATAATTAATGATATATTTTGCTGGTTACTAGTATTTTGTCAATAAATTCGTTAAAAACTGTCAGTAATCGTTATGCAGCTATTGTTTTCGATTTGTTATTATTATTATTATTCCGAGTTCATAGAGGGATGAACTCTTAGCCGCAACACTGCCAAAGATAAAATAACATACCTGATCAAATGTGAAAAAAAAACATCAGCTCATATCTCAATGCTCATTAATTTTTCAATTTATTTTTTTTTGTCAATAATTATTTAACTGTTTTCTTTTTACTAATTATTTATTTTAATATTCTTTCCAATTATTACGTTAATAATTATTTAAGAAATTATTGGTTGTTAATTTTTGATGTCATTATGCTGTGCACTAACCATAACTAACGTTGTGTGTAGATCTTGGAGTATTGCTGTAACAATTGTACACAACCAGTCTGCAGAGAGTGTATAGTGGTTGAACATATCGGACACAGTGTTGTACACATCTCTGAGACGGCGCAACTCTTCCGTCGACTTATACCAACTATCATACAAGATCTCAAAGGACAAGGAGCCCAGATCAACAATGTTCTAACTCAGGTAGACTATTAGATCTCATTGTTTTGTGCTGAGATATGTATTTCTCAGGAAATTGAATGAAGTTGAGAGTGTTTTATTAATTAGGTCATTTGGTTGAATTGATTCATCTGATTCCGAGTACTTTTGGGTGAATCAGCAATACTCTGAAAAGCCGCAGGAATACAAGATATGTACATGTTGTATTTGACAGTTTACGCGTTCACTTGTCAAATGAATAACATGATTCGATGAATTTGCCTACAAATTTTCAAGTTTTTTTGGTTAAATACAATTATTTTTTATTACTAGGTAGTAATACTTTTATAAAAGTGCATAAAAGACGAAAGTTTTGCTACAGGAAAAATATCACATGACAGTATCATACCATCTGATTGGTGATTGTAGGGCGTACTTTCTAGCAGTGCTGAGGGCGTGTCTAGCATCAAGTGTGTTTACCACTGGAAATATTTACCAAGGATTATGTCATAATGTCACATTGCGGCACTGAGAACTTATTAATTGTTGTAATCGCTCCATACTACTGTAAAATTAATAACAATCGCTTTTGGAAGCATGCCAAGATTTACCCGCCATTTTTAGCTTATCATCTATTGAGCTTATGAGCGGATTTGTGTGTGTGGAATGGCTAGCAGTGTGAATATATGGTTATATACATAACATAGTACGTTTGTATGTATGTGTGTATATATGTGACTGTAATACGCATGCGTGTTGACAGGTTGATCAGTGTGTAGAAAGTGTAGAATGCCGGGCAAAGCGTGTCAACACGGAAGTGAAGAATTACATCAGGTCTAACATGAAAACTTTGGAAGAAACAGAGCGTGAGCTGCTCAGCCAGGTGATGTGATTATCTCTGTTGATTACTTTTTCATCTCTCTCCATGCTTGCTTATTCTTGTATGCATGTTAATGTAGGTTTGTACTTATATGTAAGTGTGTACATATTATAGATAGAGAACATTCGCACCCTCAAGTGTGAGTTGTTAGGTGCGCAGCAGGCCGATCTGCAAGGGGTCAAGGGCAGACTTTTAGACACACTATCCCTTGTGTACACGGCTTCACAAGCTCCTGATGATGTACAACTTATTCACATCAAACAGTCTCTGCAGGCCGCCATTAATAAAATCCAGGTGAGTCGGTCTATGTTATGTAGCTTGTACCTGTAAGTGTTGCGTGGTTGAGTTGGGAGAGTGTACGCTTTTAGTTGCACGTTTCACAGGTTCAATTCACTGCATGGCAGATGAAGCAACTTTATTTTTTAAATTGTCCCATTGCTGTGTAACCCAGTTTCTCCGTTGTATGCTTTTTATGCAGTATGGATTTCCTGTCAACAGCTAATATAAAACTTGCTTTTTGCTTTTTACACGCAAGTTAATCCTCTATTGCGATAAACAGGTGTCACGTTGTTTACTGATGTAAAGCCTTTGTGTGGGCATCTTTCCAAAACCTGTGAACTTGAGAAATAAAACTAGTTGCCGAACGCATGAGGGTCCGCTTATGCAATTTTTGTACGTAATGTTGTAATATACACGCATTTTTGTGATTTTTGTTTTAATTACGCTTTTCTGTTCGTTGAAGAACAGCAATTTGGCTTGCTCAACCGTACTTATAGTCCAAATATATGGCAACAACAACAGCTAATATAAGTTAAAATGGAGAAAATAATTTTCAAGGGCAACAAACCAATTATTTGGCACAATGCGCTGTACAGTGATTTGTGTATAAGCTGGAATTTCCATATTTTTTATTGCACTTGAGCCAAGTACGAGTTGACCTTTGCTGACCTTTATTGACCACTGCTGTCTGCTGCAGGCTGACATGAGTCACCTGGGTACATGCCACGAGGATGATCACATGGAGTTTGTATTGAGAGAACCCCATTCAGCTATCCGTGCTTCAATAACTCAGGTAACAAATCAAACTCTTCACAATTGTCTTTAAGAAATAATACGGAGTTATCATTTTTTTTTTAGAAATTATCTTGTGTTGCTACTACTTGTTGTTAGTATGTTGCGTAGAAAGCCAAAAGATTTTCTATTTCTCCTATATTGTAGCTGGGAAGCATAGCCAGTGGCCTAAGCGCTGTACATACCACTGCTAGCGGGCATGGTTTGCATTGCGCTATAGTTAATAAGTATGCAAAGTTCAAGGTCACTTGCCGTAACCATTGTAATAAACAAGCCAATCAGTCTACGGATATGGTAGATGTCAATGTGTACGCGCCCGATGCCAGCCAGTTGAAGGTGGATGTTATATCTAAACCTGATGGAGTCATCCATTACTCATACTTTCCTTCCACCATCGGTACGTCTTCTTTTACCTTCGGTTTGTTTGTTGTGTATTGCAGTGTGTCCACATGCCATAACAATAAATAATGCTCTAAGTAGCCATTTGACATAATTGGCTGTGCATAAAAACTTTTGGCCTAAAAACAAAACTGAGCTGTTTAATTAGATTTGCGTATCGTGAAATAGATCGTTTTTTTCTATTTCATGCCGATTCGTTCATTAAAAATAGATAATCAATTAATAATGTTTTTGCAAAACAATGAAGTCTTTATTCAAGTCAAAAAAACAAACAAAGAAGTTATTAAAAGATATTTTTGAAATTATATTTTTGATCGTCGTTTTCGAAAAGTTTGTGATTCTTAAATGTAGTTCCATTTTAGTACATAAATTAGCAACCCTGCATCACCTTGAGATCTGTACTTGAGATCTGTACTTGAGATCTGTACTTGAGGTCTGTACTCGAGGTCTGTACTTGAGGTCTGTACTTGAGATCTGTACTTGAGATCTGTACTTGAGGTCTGTACTCGAGGTCTGTACTTGAGATCTGTACTTGAGGTCTGTACTTGAGGTCTGTAGTTGAGATCTGTACTTGAGGTCTGTACTTAAGATCTGTACTTGAGTTTTGTACTTGAGATCTGTACTTGAGGTCTGTACTCGAGGTCTGTACTTGAGATCTGTACTTGAGGTCTGTACTTGAGGTCTGTAGTTGAGATCTGTACTTGAGGTCTGTACTTAAGATCTGTACTTGAGGTTTGTACTTGAGATCTGTACTTGAGATCTGTACTTGAGATCTGTACTTGAGGTCTGTACTTGAGATCTGTATTTGAGATCTGTACTTGAGGTCTGTACTTGAGGTCTGTACTTGAGGTCTGTACTTGAGGTCTGTACTTGAGGTCTGTACTTGAGATCTGTACTTGAGATCTGCACTTGAGATCTGTACTTGAGATCTATACTTGAGGTCTGTACTTGAGGTCTGTACTTGAGATCTGTACTTGAGATCTGTACTTGAGATCTGTACTTGAGGTCTGTACTTGAGGTCTGTACTTGAGATCTGTACTTGAGGTCTGTACTTGAGATCTGTACTTGAGGTCTGTACTTGAGGTCTGTACTTGATCGCCGGCTAGATCCAGACATTCAAAATAAAACTGCTTTAGAAGCTACTAGTTTAAAAGTCGATTTTCTTCTTTTGGAAAAATGAAAGAAATGAGAGCTTTTTCATTTTAAAAGAACAGTATGTTTAATTAATCTTTTTTCGTGATACTGAGCAGAAATAGTGACTCCACTATGCACATTTTAAGCAAATTCACACCCACCTCAATACTGACTGAGACCCAGCTAGTTGGTTAGTAAACTGATAGAAACCTACAAGGAAATAACTGCCCATGTATATTTATTGTCATGTTTTTCTCCTGTAGGTACTCACACCATATCAGTGGAGATACGAGGTAGACATATTAGGAAAAGCCCATTTATGGTGAAAGTGCGAAAGAGAAGGAACTATTACAATATCGGGGAGTCCGACCACCAGCTAGGAAGTGATGGAGAGAGAGATGGACAACTGTGTAGACCGTGGGGTGTATGCTGTGATCCCTTGGGGCACATCATTGTAGCTGACAGAAGCAATAATCGAGTGCAGGTAAGGTTGGAACTTTGCATACTTGTTTTATGTGGGGTTGTTCTCTTTGGATCTTGATAGTTTTTCATTTGATTTTGGTTTCTAAAGATATTCAACCCTGATGGATCGTATAAGTTGAAGTTTGGAGAGACCGGCAGCGGGCCAGGACAGTTCAACAAACCTGCAGGGGTTGCTGTCAACTCCATTAACCAAATTGTCGTCGCTGACAAAGATAATCACAGAATTCAGGTAACACTTTTCCTCTTTCTACTGCTATGTCCATCATGCTGGTCTTACTGGAAATATTTTAGGGTTTTCTCCACATGACAGTAATAACGCTGTGTATTATGCCTTATAGGTATTCACATTTGATGGTAAGTTTTTGCATACATTTGGAGAGAGAGGATCGCTAAACGGTCAGTTGCATTATCCGTGGGACGTGGCTTGTAATGAGGAAGATTGCATTCTTGTCTCGGACACCAGGAACCACAGAATTCAGGTAAGATTTACTTGATTTGCTTCAAGGAGCTTGTCAAGGCGACCTGCATGGCTGAGTGTGCAGAGTGTCCTACCTGTGAGCCCAGAGTTTGGTGGTTCAAGTCCCAAGCGTTAATGGTAAAACTATTATAATTGCAGTTGCTTTTAATTATTATTTGTAGTTATTCAGTGCGTCAGGCCAGTACTTAAACAAGTTCAACTTTCATTCTCCTGCCCATCAGAGAATGCAGCTGCCTCAACCGCGTGGCGTCTGCTTCACCCAATCAGGGGATATCCTAGTCACAGACTTCAACAAACACCGCCTCATGTTCCTTCGATGTAACCTCCAGGTCAGTTGATTACTTTATCCTGTCAATCGTTACATGTGTGCAATGTTGGTTGCGTGCATTCTCCATTCATAGACGACATATTGGCTTTTCTAGTCTGTACAGATGTTTGGAAATGAAGGCTTAGGAAATGGCCAGTTCTTTAGACCACAGGGCGTAGCTGTTGATCTAGAGGGAAACATCTTAGTCAGTGAGGGACGCAACAACAGGGTGCAGATCTTCAGACCAGATGGCACGTTCCTTGCCAAGTTTGGTAGTTTAGGAACAGGAAGTAGCGAGTTTGACAGACCCAGTGGTATATGCGTCACCCCGGATGGTTACATAGTTGTTGTTGACTTTGGCAATAACAGAATTATGTTTTTTTAGTCTATTGAGCCAAAGTGAATAATATTATATTTGTCACCGTTTACTGGTGCTACTTTACCTACAACTTGTCTCGGTACCTATCCTCTAGTGTTGCCCTCTAGTGCACACACAGTTATATTCAGGTGAGTTGACTCAGGGAGAACACAAATCACGCTGCTGCTCTTTTAGTACTAATCATGTCACTGCACTCGTAACCAGTTGCTATAGCAACAGTTACATTTTGTTTATTCATTTTAAAATGCAGAAAGCATAGCATTTCTGTTTTATCCTAATTTTATACATATGTCAGGGAATTCACGTTTCTATATATAGCAACTGGCTGTGTCGCAGCTGATTAGGTATTACTTTGTACATACATTACCTATTTCTCTCTCTTGGCGGGTACAACATTATTTTTGACAAGTTTTTAACCCAAGCATGTTATTGCATTGAAGTTTTCTTCTCTTTTTCTATAATTACTAGTATATTATATCATTTATATTGGTTGCCATTTGTAAATTTGTTGATATCAATATAGAGATTGTTGTTAATACCTCAAGTCTCTGGTCTTGGTTTTATGTGATTGGTTTTTATTGATTGATTGATTGATGGGTAGTTAGGTGGGTAGGCTGGACTACCAAAGCTTGGTTAGTAAGAAAACCAACATGAAAAGTATGTTGCAAAAGCCAAACACAAACAGCAAACTTCGTTTGTCGAATACCCAGTATATATTGATTTTGGTCCAATATTGTCATTTGGTATCATAACTATCTGTAAGAAAACCTTTCGTTGGGTGGAATTAAATAGAGTGACATCTGATAACAAAGGAAGTACCAAACTGTACAGCAGTCCAGATATATTGGACTTGTTGATTCAGATCATAACCACTGGGTTTGAGAGTATACATGGAGTGAATGTGTAGACGCAAACTCATGAATTTGATTTGTTTATTAGTTCAGAAAGTCAACTGCTTTGGTAAATGCAACTTAAGTTTGGGATGTGGCACACAAATTGCTATGACGAACAAACTATGCGTGGAAGGATAATGTAAAAACGATGTCCACCCTTAGCCACCTCAAAGTCTACTTTTCATCAACAGAAAAATAATGGTAAAGCTTGCAGGAGATTCACATTTCAAGGGTTTTCAGGAAGCACAGCTGTTTTAAGGAGAAGGGAAAATTAGTACTAAAAAACTCAGGTGTGTCCCCGACAAATCAGGAGACATGACAGGTATGCAGCAGTCAGTTTTAACAAGATTTGCGTTGAAGTCGTTTTACAGACTTGTCGTCTCTTTTTTTCAAGAAAAGATAACTCGTTGAGTATCCTAAAATATCATTTTGTTAGCTTGGCCAAAATTGTAAAAACTATTCAAATTCATGATCCAGACTAATTTGTTTGCTCAAAATATTTATTTCTGAGAACAAAAATAATTTTTGAAACATGGTTCATGGTTTCTACACAAGTTTTCATTTTATCGCTACTGGCGCAGTATCCGGTTTAACGATAACAACCGGCGTAGTGGATTAAAGTGATGTTATTATTGTTGTAGCAATCATTATTACATAAAACAATAAACAGCAAGGACTTGAAGACGGTTGCATCATGGCCTCTAAGCTGGCACTAATTTCTTCTACTGTTTCTAGAAATTTTCCTCGAAAGTTTTCTGTAAGCCCCATACTTATAGTATTAATTAAGTAATCTTCATTGAACATCGATCCACCCAGCAGCAGTAGAGTAGTAGTATTATTAATTGTTGTTGTAGTAGTGTAGTAGTAGTAGTAGTAGGTAGTAAGTGGGTAGTAGTATTATAATAAATAGTAGTAGTGTCTGTGTGTGTATGTATGTATTAGTTGTATTATGTGTTATCATGCATGTGTGTGTAATAATAATATTATTATTAATTATTATTATTATTATAATTATTATTATTATAACAAAATTTATTAATAATAATTATTATTAATAATAATTTAATAAATAATGATCGATGATATGATTAGATAATAATTATTATTAATTATGTAATGAGTAGTCTCCATTGATCATCTACTAGTTGTAGTAGTAGTGCAAATAATGATGATAATAATTATTAAATGTAATAAATATACTTTTCTTTTATTATTATTATTACCGTTATAATAATAATAAATCATTGATTATTGTTAATCATGTTTGTGATTCATGTTTTTATGAAAATATTATTAGTATTGTGGTAGTAGTAAATATTATTAGTATTGTGGTAGTAGTAGTAGTAGAAGATGATAGATGATAATTATTAATTAACTTGGATATTATTATTATGGTTTGTTATATGATAGTACAAAAATTGAAATAATAATAATTGGATGATGATGATATTTTAGACAAATTCTTTCAGCCTGGTGTTACAACATACAAACATTGTATTCTTTTTTGATTTGTTATTGTAACTTGTTGTTGTTGTTATTGGTGAGTAAATACAAGTAAATAATAGTGTAGCAGTGGCTCTAGTGTTGTGTATATTTTTTTGATTATCTGCGTCAATTGCCTTATAACGGTATTAGATATTATGCCATGACACGTGTACTTGTATTGTACCTTATAATGATAATGATCTGATGTGATTTCGATCAACCTGAAATGAAAGTATTTTGGTTTTGTTTTTAAATATGTTTAGACGACTAACATTCGAAGTGTAGACAAGCTTGCCAGGCCAACAAACTACAAAGCTTCACTGTGGAATACTCCAGAAACCAGTGTTACAACTCTTAGTAACGGCCTGCGGGTCGCTTCTGAAAATACAGCAAATCCTACCTGTACTGTTGGTTTGTGGATTGATGCCGGTAGTCGCTATGAAACAGACAAAACAAATGGAGCCGCCCATTTTCTAGAACACATGATCTTCAAGGTAAATAACAATTGTAAATAAATTAGACAGACGAAAAAAATTAACTCAGAATAAATTACCATTTTAATAAATCAGTGTCTACTCAGCCACGGATTTCTAGGATTGATAGGGTTTAAATTTTGTGAATTGTAAAATTGTGCAGGGCACAAAGAAACGCTCCCAAACAGACTTGGAGTTGGAAGTTGAGAACATGGGAGCTCATTTAAATGCTTACACTTCTAGAGAACAGACTGTGTATTATGCCAAAGCTTTCTCACATGATCTAGAGAGAGCTGTTGAGATTCTTTCAGGTCAGTTTTGTATTCTCATCGACTACTTTATACCATGTGATGTAGCTTCTCGTCCATGCCAGAACAACTCATCCCATGTTTATCGCCATTGCAGACATTATTCTCAATAGCACATTAGGAGAGCAGGAAATAGAGAGAGAGCGAGGAGTCATTCTACGAGAAATGCAGGAAGTGGAGACAAATTTGCAGGAAGTTGTTTTCGATCATTTACATTCTTGCGCATACCAAGGAACTAGTCTTGGATACACAATTCTTGGGCCTACAGAGAACATCAAGTAAGCAACGAGATTTCATTGATGCTACGTCAAAAGTTTCAACTCTAAATGCATTCCGTAAGGTTGTATGTTCTAAATTGGTAGCTCTCTACAGAGGAGTGACCTGGTAGATTATATCGGGAATCATTACAAGGCACCAAGAATAGTTCTTGCTGGAGCCGGTGGTGTAGACCATGAGAAACTCTGTGGTCTTGCCGAAAAGTATCTTGGCAAACTGTCAGTATCTTACGAAGGCGCTAAAGACGGAATACCAGACTTGCAGCCCCCTAAAGCTCTCTACACAGGAAGTGAGGTAATTTATACACAAATAGTTGTCGTTGCATTGAGTTGGTTTACTACTTAAGTAACCTTTTATTGCTTCTCGTATCATTGAACAGGTGCGAGTAAGAGATGATGCAATGCCGTTAGCGCATGTGGCCATTGCTGTGGAGACTTGTGGCTGGGACAATGCAGATAATGTTGCCCTCATGTTAGCCAGTACTCTTATTGGCTCTTGGGAGAGATCTATGGGCGGGGGTAGTAACCTCCCATCCCGCCTTGCTGCCAACTGTGCCACAGAGACTTTATGCCACAGCTTTCAGACATTCAATACAAACTACACAGACACCGGGCTGTGGGGTATTTACTACGTAGCTGAGCCATTGCAGCATGAAACAATGCTCTACCAGATACAGAGTGAATTGTAAGTAACTCCTCAACTCCTTACTTGAACCACTTGACTAGTACCTGAGCCAGTAGTCATCCAAGTATGGCATGTTACAGTATGAGGATGTGCACCAGTCTCACTGAGATGGAAGTGCAGAGAGCAAAGAATATCCTGAAGGCAAACCTACTCCTACAGCTGGACGGAACCACCCCCGTTTGTGAGGATATCGGTAGACAAATGCTCTGCTATGGCAGACGTATCCCCCTGCAGGAAATGGATGAGAGAATAGAGGTAGTTACTGGTGGTTTTACTGCTTATATAAAAAAAATTTATTATATGCAGGAAGTTCTACGTACAACCCTTTCCCATCATCTATGTGTTTGTTGTAGAGTGTGGATGCTAAGGCTGTAATGGACGTCTGCACAAAGTACATATATGACAAGTGCCCAGTTGTGTCGGCCGTAGGACCAATAGAGCAGCTAGACGACTATGGAATAATTAGGGGTGGCATGTGGTGGATGAGAACATGATTCTCTTCGTCTTTCCTCTCCATATTTATCTTTCACTGTGTATCCATTGGTGTCATGCAAGGTCATACAGTGATCGTTTAAGCTTTTGTCACAAATAGTTTTATTTTTGACGACTTGAATTATCGGTAGATTTAAATGTTGAATTGTCAGGAAAGTGCTGGATTGCGTATTTGAGAGTAAATGAGAGATATTATATCTCTGTATTTAGGGAATTGTTCAATAATATAAGATCGTATACTGTCCATATCTTATTGTTTTTTTGTTCACAGATCTTTTGCTGCAAACTTTTCAAAAAAGTTGAATAAATCTGTACAATAGCGAATAATGCCCATAAAGCATAACGATAATTATGTGTGCAATGGTTTCCGCTATAGTTTCCGAAATATAAATGAGTGAAGTTGTTATAGAAGACTGGTTTTACATTACAGTTTATTTCTTTAGAATAGATGACTCAATTAAAACAGTTACTACGCCTGCATATAGCTGTTTCTGGCAAAAGGAATAAAAAGTTTGGAAGGAACTTCGAGGCATATCTATGGTGAGGACTCACTATTGAGAAAGATTGTCTTGGCAAAAAAGACCATAAACTCGGGAGTTGTTCACTTCTGGCGTTGTGGCTACAGGGTGGAGCCCATCTTGATATAGAGAGGATAACTCCATTTTTAAAGTTAATTAAGCGCTCATAATTCAATCTATCTTCTACTTCAATGGAATACTGGACTGATTGTCGAAAACTTCGATGTCGACAACCTGGATGTCGACAAAGTTGGCTCGGCCGGCGACAAAATAAGTTCGGTTGGCGACAACTATGACCAGATGGTCGAATAACTGACCTGGATGTCGACAAAGCGCTGGTTGATGGTTACTCGTCTGCTGGGCGACAATGATTATCCTGCCGTCGACAATTTATGGTTGCTATTCTCACCAGTAGAGGACAACTCACAATCTGCAGCAGTGTCTCATGTGAGCAAAGCGAGAGACTATCTATTTCTCTTTTAATATATCCATTCCATTCAATAAATTGTTCACTATTTTTTTGAAATAATGATAACCGCTCTACTTGCCGTACGTATGTTATAATTTATATTATAGAAAATACATTTGAACACTATATCTATCTACCTACTACTCTCCAGATTATCAAGTACTGCGATCAACAATCGAGCCCATCATTAACAACTGGGAATCCATGATGTCATATATATATGCAAATTTAGTAGACTTGCTTTCTAGTCAAGATTACAATCAAGTCATATCTCCTGAACATTAGATGTATTTTGACATTGTGCATACCTCACTACATACATCATGAGCCTTTGTAAAACGAAGCCATTATAATATTTTTTTTTATAAATCTCTCAACTGGCGATAATATTAAGAATAATACATATCATTATATTGCATTGTAATAGCCTTATATTTTAATGGTATATAAACATCATTTCATCCTTGCCTGCTAATAGAGGTCTGTTTTGTTACATTTTATGTAAATACTTTATGTAAATAAAAGAATTCATTCCATTATAAATACATTTGGCCACACTCATAACAAGTGATGAAAGAAAATGAGAATTAGTAATTATCCTCTTTTGGTAGTGCAGACAACTCAAACGTTACATATCATATTACAATACATGTAGCTTGGTTTATGGTTCTGACAATTAAATAATTAATGAAGAACAATCTACTGTATTTCATTTCTAATTTGCTGTGGTAGTATAAGTAGTAAGTATATAATAATTTCTTTTTACAATTATTACTTATTTGATACTAATAAATAAAGATGTGTGTGTGTAAGTGTAACTAACTACTCACTCACTCATCACTGGTTTATGTATTTTTATGTATTGTCGACATCGAGTCTAGGCTAGTCGACAATCCGTCTGAAATTGTCGCCATGCAATCTAACTTTGTCGACATCCAGGTTGTCGACATCCAGGTTTTAGACAATCAGTCCAGTTACCCTTCAATGATAATGACGATGGAACTAAAGACCGCAATTTAGATGACCGTTCACAGAAATGGGTCAAATATGGTGGATAGATACAAATGTAAACAACGTGTAGGTGTATTATTTATATGAGAACGTCTAATTATTTATGCTGTATCATCATCGCTAACAACCAGAGCTTTATCAGATCTGCTCCTGTGAAAAGGCAGTGGAATTTATGATGAGATAAAGAAGTTGTACATAATATTGAGGCAGCATGGGCTGTGCTGCTAGTAGTCAACTGAAGGTGAAGGAGAAAAAAAATGGTCTGGTAGTAGGATCAGAGCTATCTGGGAAACAGGAGCCACCCGACAAGATGGTCATTACACAACAGATAGGTGCTTCACCATTGTGCAAAACTAACTCATTAACAATTGCAGACAAATCAGAGCAGCACGCTAAAACAGGGGAAGAACCAGCACATCCACTACCTGAAGGAGATTATGGTGATATGAAATTGGGAATTACGGTTGGTAATAAATAATAATAATACTTACTACGATTGTCTATGATATTATTATGTAATAATGATATTTTATTATATATTATCATTATTCTCTTTTGAAATACTTTGAAATTTATTCTAGAAAATTCTGTTATTTGTTCCCAGTGACATGGAAAATTTACTCATCATCCTAAGACAATAACATTATTATATAGCAGCAGCTACTATTTCACTAGTTCCCAATAATAATTTGTACAAAAAAATTATAATATACCTAAAGAATATTGAAATTATTTTAAGAATAAGGGAATAAAATAAGTGTAAGATTTGTATAAGGATAAGTGTATCGGAACTAGCACAGACAAGAATAAATGCCGACAAATCCAGAATTAACAACTATTCTACAATAGCTTCCTGCCAAGGAGCATTTATGACCTGAGGATAGACCAACGGCATTCTCAAAATTATAAAATAATGCCTATATGCCTTATCTATGGCGAATCACAATATTAGACGCTTACGCTTTCAATGCGTATGAATGGTTTTGAAATAGTCTAGACGATTTGCAATGCGTCTTCTACGTTGGAAATAATTGGGTAATTGTAGTAAAATAGCCTTAAAAAAACTATATTTAAAAACGGGCTCGTTGACTATAATAAATAAAGTGGCTGCCTCTGCAGTTGTCATCCAATAAAACTGTATTTCCTCTCTAACAATCGTAAATTTTGCAAATCACTCAGACGATTTAGAAATTATTCAGATGGTTTAGAAAATTACAAACCGTATGAACGCTTTAGAAAGAGTATGAACTATCTACAAACCGTATGAACTGTTTTAAAATAGTCTGAGCTGTTTTAAAATAATCTAAACTATTTGAAATAGTTTAAAAAGTTTGCAAAGCACATGGCTTTCAAACCAAAAGTGATTGCCACCATTTTTTTTATAGCCTCCCTCTACACAACATTACCAGCATAGACTTAGATCAATAGATGTGGAGCAAATTAATTAACTGTATAAATGATTGTTGAATATAATCTCTAAAATTATATTTTAAAAACATAATTAGGTTGCATATATTATTTAAATGATATAAAACAAATAATGTTTAATATATAATAACAATTTTTATTATTTATTTAAATGAAATTTAATTGTTTGGTGTTTAGTAAAAACATCAATCATAAATGAACCGGAAATCTATGATCAATAGAGCGAACCAGCAAATCGGCTGGAATTTTTAAAGCAGATGAACGGTTTCACAAGGCGTTCAGAAGATTTGCAAAACTTTAGACTATTTCAAAAACTTTCAGGCGGTTTGGAAAGTATTTAGACATTTTAAAACGCAAAACACACAACGTTCTGAGCCACCATGCTGATCTCTGCCTAATCACTGGTGTTCAACTTGGTGTCTGACCAAATGGGGCCCTTGGCTTGTATATCTTATGGTAGTGAGTGTAATAAGCTTTTCGGTCTAAGAACAGACACCTCCTATAATGCATGTTGATTCTTTGATAATGAGAAAGGCTTTGAAATGATATTCTTTGGGACACTTGGAACATACGACAACACTTTCTGGGATTGATACCAAAGTTTGTGTCACCAGTTATTCACTTTATTGAAAATAGGTATATGATATTGGCATTTTTGAGATGTTAATGTCGAAACCATACTCGTTATATCTCCTGATTTGTGTGGAGCTATCCTGGAATGTTAGTACAAGTTTTCTCAGCTCCTGAAAACTCCTGAACTCTCTGAAAATTACTGGAAATTTAACTTTCTCACTAAAATCTCCTACAAATCTAGCTTTTGTTCCTTTATGAACCGAAAACTAAACTTTGAGATGTCTCAGCAAGTACATTGTTTCACATTATCCTTGTATACCTGGTTCTAGTTCATGTTTTAAGCCCTCAAACCAGTGAAAGCAACTGGTCTACAATATTCGCTTTTTGTCTTTTGCCAGTGTGACAGGTTTGTCGAAATGGGAGTTTATATTTCACCGACAAGGAATGTCGGTTGTGACCAGAATTAATCTCGAAATGCAATATTATTAAAGCATAGCCGACATTCATTCCACGTCTGTCTGTCCTCACTCTTGCCCACGTCCGTCTGTCCTCACTCTTGCCCACGTCCGTCTGTCCTCACTCTTGCCCATGTCCGTCTGTCCTCACTCTTGCCCATGTCCATCTGTCCTCACTCTTGCCCACTGTCGTTCAATATTATTATATGATAACCAAAGCATTAGGTTTCTTAGATTTATAAAAAGTTAATCTGGATTCAATACACACTCAGTTATCAGCTTTTAATCTTTCCACATATGCTAAGAACTCAAACTAATTTAGGCCAAAGAAATTTATGTAGATTAACAGTTTTTGTAGGTCAAGTTAAGCGCTAACCTTCACATGTATTTTAGCAATAACTTGAAGTTTGAACAAACTTAATTGTTAGTTGACGGTTTTGGTATTTAAATTCTACCACATGTCGCCCTACATTGTGGGGAATTTAATTGTAAGTCGAGCATAACTAGCTACTAAACACTCGTTTATGTTTGATTTATAATAAATAAAAAGTATTGTCTGAAGTCCAAGTAACTGATATCAGCCACTTAGGATCATGCTTATTGGTCAGCAGTCAGCATCATGAAAGGAAGCGCACTTGCAGACACAATAGGGATTTATAGATCAATATTGATGAATAAAAGGTTATCAAAGAATTTCTTGATAACTCAATAATTCCCAGGATCAGCTGATGTGTACCACTTGCCTCGTGAAATGTGACATGCTTATTTTTTCCTATTGCATCATTTTGACTGATTTTTCATAACAGAAGGCTGCATTCTATCGATATCAATAGCAGTGGAAGAGTAACGATTATAATATTGCCAATTTTGTGCTGATAATAATGTTCTATTTAGACCATCGTATGTTAGATGTTTCCATCAGATATGAAATAATGGGGGACGCCTGTAATTTTTTGAGTGACACCTGTCACTCGTCACACTCAGAGTGACAACTGTCACTTTCCAAGTGATGTCTGTCACTTCCTAAATGATAGTTGTCACTTTCAGATTGACAACTGTTGCTTTCTGAGTGACGCCTGTCACCTTTCGATTGACCACTGTCACCATTTGAGTGATAGTTGTCATTTGCTGAAAATTATTTTATTATCTGGGCTGTGCCTCTCGTTTTCAAGCGGAAAACTGTCATAATTCAGTAGTAGTCTCAGGGAACGTGACACCCACGTGACCCTGCTGTTTCTTTTGCTGCCAGGAGTACTTGCTGCTCCTGTAATTCATTTGGTTGTTTTAGGATGCTGAAAAGTTACGAATGCTGTTAGACAATTTAGAGCCTGGAACGTTATTCACTGATCCAGATTTTGAAAGTGATGATAATGCCATTTACTACGATGAAGAGAGCAGTGCTTACGCTGACAATATCCAATGGCTACGACCAAAGGTCAGTCAGCATTACTATGCTTCATATTATGTAGCAGTTTGAACTGGGATACTATGAAGTAGTGTTGATATTTTATACATTTTAACCATATTCCGCAAGTATAATTGATTCACTGTAGAAACATTATTGTAGCTAACATTATTATTAATATTAATTACTTTGTTTTGTAACTGTTGACAGTGACATTTGGAACAACCATCTCATTTTGTAAGCATTCATAAGCAGTCTTGCACGATATTTGCACAAATGTCAAGCCATCTGATAACAAAATGTTATACGCGTGAAATCAATATTGTAGTTGTACTTGAACTCATCAAAAGCTTGCATAAAGCTTGCATTGGAATAGTTAGTAGGGAGATAACTACTCATTTCCAGTGCAATTGTAGGATATCGTGGACGAACCACATTTACTTATCGACGGAATGAGTAAGGATGACATAAAACAGGGAACTCTGGGAGATTGTTGGTTTCTTTCATCATGCGCTGCTGTGTCTAGAGAAGAACGGTTTATGAAAAGGGCAAGTTTCATCTACTTGTTGTTTTTTTTATTTATAAATAGAGTGTGTGATGGAAGAAGACACCCATCCGCGCGCTATTCTGGTCAGCGATCTATCGATACTGCACTGAGTGCACACAGAGCTCTTTTGTATTACACCCACTCAGTGTCTTGCTGCCAATTAACCTGCGTAGATTTTGTTGTGTGGTTTGAAGTACTTTTGTACTGGATGCTGTCGGTGTCTCCAATGGCATTGGCAAGTCTTTCAATCTATCATGTAGATGTAGTGTCCCATGATCAGGTGCAAACATCTAGTTTTATTGCTTATTAAACTGTTGCAGATTTGCCCCAACGATTTTCCATTGAGCGGTGAAGACTACCGCGGAGTAGCTCATTTCTGTTTTTGGAGGTTTGGTGAGTGGGTGGATGTGTATGTAGATGACAGACTCCCGACTAGGGACGGCCAATTGGTTTTTGCTCACTGCGATACAAAAGAGGAATTCTGGGTAGCCCTAATAGAGAAGGCCTATGCCAAGTAAGTACAACATCTAAACATGGGTGGCCAACATGGGTGGTCTCAGATGACTTGTGGGGAAAGCAATCAGTACATGTGTGTATGGATGTGTGCAGGTTACATGGATCATACGAGGCTATAGAAGGGGGACAAACGATGGATGCCCTCGTGGACTTGACCGGGGGACTAGCAGAGAGATATGAAATAAAAGGAAGGGATCCATCGCTATACAAGCTCATACTTTCAGCAAACAAAGCTGGCTCGTTCATCGCATGCTCAAGAAAGGTAAGTGGAGTCTAGAACACCTTGTCTATGGTATCTTATCTATATTACCTTGTCTATACTATCTTGTCTATATTACCTTGTCTATACTACCTTGTCTATACTACCTTATCTATACTACCTTGTCTATACTACCTTGTCTATACTACCTTATCTATACTATCTTATCTATACTACCTTGTCTATACTACCTTGTCTACACTACCTTATCTATACTACCTTGTCTATACTACCTTGTCTATACTACCTTATCTATACTATCTTATCTATACTACCTTGTCTATACTACCTTGTCTATACTCCCTTGTCTTTACTACCTTGTCTATACTCCCTTGTCTATACTCCCTTGTCTATACTACCTTGTCTATACTACCTTGTCTATACTACCTTGTCTATACTACCTTGTCTACACTACCTTATCTATACTATCTAGTTTACATTACACAATAAGCTCCATATAGGCGTTATTGTGTAACGGTAACTCTAAGCTGTTGCTACAGGGGGACTGGAAGGGTCCTACCCAAGCAGATGCTAATGGTTTGGTGGCTGGCCATGCATACACTGTAACTGATGCTGTCAAGGTCAGGCATAAAATGGGCACAGAAAAATTACTGAGAATCCGAAACCCCTGGGGCAATGAAACTGAGTGGAAAGGTGCATGGAGTGATACGTAAGTTGACTTTCCCTCTAACTTTGTACAAACCTGATGTGTGTGATGTCACAGCTTGACCTTGTGATGTCACGGCTTGACCTTGTGATGTCACAGCTTGACCTTGTGGTGTCACAGCTTGACCTTGTGATGTCACAGCTTGACCTTGTGATGTCACAGCTTGGGCATGTAGGAGTAAATGCTCACAGAGCGTAATAAACATTTCTAGCTGGTCTTGGCCCATTTTTGTGTGCTTTCAATTTGGTCGCTGTTAGAAGTTGTCTTATTTGCTGCCAACATTTGGTTTGGTTCGTTTTACTATTCATGGATGTATATGATTGTGGTTGCAAAGCTTTTTCATTACAACGTTAAGATTGGGAAGACAATGACGCTTGCACTGAAAAGTCAACAGGTTATTATTACAGTTTAATTATTATAACACAGCTGGTTGGTGTCTGTAACTGTCTGTATATAGAAGAACATCAAAAAAGTGTTATAAAATATTTTGATAATTACAGCGCAATTATTGATACAAACAATTTAGCGCATGAACCTATTTCAAATCAAGTATTCTGGAATGTTCCTTGGTATTCACAAATTTCCATTTTCCAACCGAATTACAGACTCAAAAACTTAAAATTTTAGTTTTATTTGGTAAAGCGGCAATTGTCACGTTTTATATATTTTTACTTACAATTAGTTGTTCACGGAAGCACACAAGTCTACTTAATCTAATGATTACTGTGTTTATCGAGCACATCTGAAATGGTATAGTTGGCACACTCTACAATACGTACAGTTAGTAATAACGTTTTATCTATAGACTTCTCTTATCTACTGTTATTGTGCCATTATAAAATTGCCATCAAATTTAGTCATTTCTATTCACTTGGTCATGTCTTAGCCTATAATACACTTGAGTGGTTAGTTCTTAGGCTAAGGTTGACTAATCCTAAGGTAATGTAGCCTACATGTACATGCATGCAGATACGATTTTGTAGTGATGAGAATTGGAATCTGCTGGATGATGCATTTAAGAAAAAAATCTCGTTCACTCGTAAAGCTGATGGAGAGTTCTGGATGAGTTTTAGAGATTTCTGTATTCAGTTCCAGGAGATTACTATTTGCACTCTCGGTCCAGACTTTGACGGAGATGGTAAAGGAGATAATCCAGGTACGCTACAAGTTTCACTCCGTCTATTTCTGTACCTGTTTGTGGATAAGCTAACTAGGTCAAGTGCAGCAACCGATTCTTTTGCAGGTCATGTAGAGCTCATTAGAGGTGAATGGATACCTGACTTGACTGCAGGTGGCTCAAGGAATGATCTAGAATCTTTTGCAAAAAATCCTCAATACTTGCTGACACTGTATTCCCCCGGTACGTCTGCTTTATCTTGATGAGGTCTTCAAATTTGGCAAGTTGCCAGCATCTACATTTTATATTGAATCGCTCTGAAAGCCACTTCCTGTTTTTAGATGATTTTGACCCAATAGTTGATGACCCGGACACAGAAGGAAAATGCAGTGTCGTCATAGCGCTGATGCAAGAACATCGTCGATCACAACGACATCTAGGAGTAAAAACATTACAAATAGGATACATTTTGTATAAAGTACGTAGCAACATGCTCAGCTGTTTTTGTAGCCAAATGCATTGTAGAGCATGGTGACATATTTTTGTTTCGTTTGTAGGTCAACGAGCCGGTCACTAGACTAAAAACAAATCATTTCCGCTACAACTATGATGCTGGTAGATCTGGAGTGTACATAAATTATAGAGAAGTCAGCAATAGGTTTGAGCTAGACCCTGGACACTATGTTATAATTCCCTCTACGTTTAGCCGCAATGACTCTGGATCATTCCTAATAAGGGCATTTGCCCAAAAAAGATTCAGCCTCAGCGGGTGAGTTTGCACTTGCGTTTTTGTTTTGTTTATTCTTCTGATCATTTCTCTTTCCATTCAAATATGAAACTTTTAATTTTTTATGATGCGAGAACTGGACGTCTGCGGAGCTGAATTGAGAGTAGGGTTTTGTCTATGGATGGCCGATGACTAATATGCCATTAGTGGTTGAAGGTTTTTAGCGAAGGCTAACTAAACAAGTGCATGGAATTTACCTGAGAAGATAATTCCGGTTTAATGGTTTAGAAGTACAGCTTTGTATAAACAGTGTAATGTGGCGGGACAACTCTCCAATACAGCTAGTAATCTTTTAGAAGGCGTTTAACAAATTTTAAAAAAATTTATTTAGCTTGGATCCCGCCGGTGAATGAGTTAATTTTTATCATATAGGAGGTGTGCTGCTGCCTAGTGCAGCTGCCTACTGTTAGATGTAGACAGCAGTCGTGGCAGTACCAAATCCTTCCACAATTTTAGATAAAAAGAAATGAATTCCTTCATTTGTTTTGTTTTTAAACTGATATAACATGCCATTATTGCAATTCTAAGCACCTTTGCACTTTCAATGTTGAATTGCCCAAGTTTAGCTAAAAATTCAGCCGAATCATATTGCAATATGGCACGACTTCATTATTTTTAATCAACATGTAATATGGAACATAGTCTATGTATAGTACTGTAGTGTATGTATAGTACTGTAGTGTATGTATAGTACTGTAGTGTATGTATAGTACTGTAGTGTATGTATAGCACTGTAGTGTATGTATAGTACTGTAGTGTATGTATAGTACTGTAGTGTATGTATAGTACTGTAGTGTATGTATAGTACTGTAGTGTATGTATAGCACTGTAGTGTATGTACAGCACTGTAGTGTATGTATAGTACTGTAGTGTATGTATAGCACTGTAGTGTATGTACAGCACTGTAGTGTATGTATAGTACTGTAGTGTATGTATAGTACTGTAGTGTATGTATAGCACTGTAGTGTATGTACAGCACTGTAGTGTATGTATAGCACTGTAGTATATGTATAGCACTGTAGTGTATGTACAGCACTGTAGTGTATGTATAGTACTGTAGTGTATGTATAGCACTGTAGTATATGTATAGCACTGTAGTGTATGTACAGCACTGTAGTGTATGTACAGCACTGTAGTGTATGTATAGTACTGTAGTGTATGTATAGTACTGTAGTGTATGTATAGCACTGTAGTATATGTATAGCACTGTAGTGTATGTATAGCACTGTAGTGTATGTACAGCACTGTAGTGTATGTATAGTACTGTAGTGTATGTATAGTACTGTAGTGTATGTATAGCACTGTAATGTATGTCTAACACTGTAGCGTGTGTACAGCACTGTAGTGTATGTATAACACTGTAGTCTATGTATAGTAATGTAGTGTATGTATAGCACTGTAGTGTATGTACAGCACTGTAGTGTATGTATAGTACTGTAGTGTATGTATAGTACTGTAGTGTATGTATAGCACTGTAGTCTATGTACAGCACTGTAGTGTATGTATAGTACTGTAGTGTATGTATAGTACTGTAGTGTATGTATAGCACTGTAGTGTATGTATAGTACTGTAGTGTATGTATAGTACTGTAGTGTATGTATAGCACTGTAGTATATGTATAGCACTGTAGTGTATGTATAGCACTGTAGTGTATGTACAGCACTGTAGTGTATGTATAGTACTGTAGTGTATGTATAGTACTGTAGTGTATGTATAGCACTGTAATGTATGTCTAACACTGTAGCGTGTGTACAGCACTGTAGTGTATGTATAACACTGTAGTGTATGTATAGTACTGTAGTGTATGTATAGCACTGTAGTGTATGTACAGCACTGTAGTGTATGTATAGTACTGTAGTGTATGTATAGTACTGTAGTGTATGTATAGCACTGTAGTATATGTATAGCACTGTAGTGTATGTATAGCACTGTAGTGTATGTACAGCACTGTAGTGTATGTATAGTACTGTAGTGTATGTATAGTACTGTAGTGTATGTATAGCACTGTAATGTATGTCTAACACTGTAGCGTGTGTACAGCACTGTAGTGTATGTATAACACTGTAGTCTATGTATAGCACTGTAGTGTATGTACAGCACTGTAGTGTATGTATAACACTGTAGTGTATGTATAGTACTGTAGTGTATGTATAGCACTGTAGTGTATGTCTAACACTGTAGCGTGTGTACAGCACTGTAGTGTATGTATAACACTGTAGTCTATGTATAGTAATGTAGTGTATGTATAACACTGTAGTGTATGTATAGCGCTGTAGTGTATGTATAGCGCTGTAGTGTATGTACAGCACTGTAGTGTATGTATAGTACTGTAGTGTATGTATAGCACTGTAGTGTATGTATAGCACTGTAGTGTATATATAGTACTGTAGTGTATGTATAGTACTGTAGTGTATGTATAGCACTGTAGTGTATGTACAGCACTGTAGTGTATGTACAGCACTGTAGTGTATGTACAGCACTGTAGTGTATGTATAGTACTGTAGTGTATATATAGTACTGTATTGTATGTGTAGCACTGTAATGTATGTATAGCACTGTAGTGTATGTATAGTACTGTAGTGTATGTATAGTACTGTAGTGTATGTATAGCACTGTAGTGTATGTATAGCACTGTAGTGTATGTATAGTACTGTAGTGTATGTATAGTACTGTAGTGTATGTATAGTACTGTAGCGTATGTGTAACACTGTAGTGTATGTATAGTACTGTAGTGTATGTATAGTACTGTAGTGTATGTATAGTACTGTAGCATATGTATAACACTGTAGTGTATGTATAGCACTGTAGTGTATGTATAATACTGTGTGTATGTATAGCACTGTAGTGTATGTATAGTACTGTGTGTATGTATAGCACTGTAGTATATGTATAGTACTGTAGTGTATGTGTAACACTGTAGCGTATGTATAACACTGTAGTGTATGTGTAACACTGTAGTGTTTGTATAGCATTGTAGCATATGTATAACACTGTAGCGTATGTGTAACACTTAAGTGTTTGATGATTATGTCAGAAAACTTGTGCCTGACTGAAACTGACATTTTTTTGGTAAAAAATTGCTCATGTTTATAGATAAAATTTTTTCATGCTTTCAAAAGTATTCGAATTCCATTTTTTAGATAAATTTTTTTTTATTTTTTTGCCTGTAATGATATTTTTGTAAGTCATATAATATTGTAAAATTATTCTTCACTGTTTTAAAAATATTTATTTGAGTTGTTCTGTCAATAAGAAAACAATTCCATATTGAAAATGGAAAAATATTTTTAATAATAAGCAGCAAAAAAGGGGTAAGACAAAACCCCCTACCTCCAGTCAGAACCTCCTACTAAAAGGTGCATTTTGAAGTTTTAAATATCTCAAAAACTAAACCAATATCAGTTAAAAAAATTATTTTCAAATCAAAAAATATCAACATATTCAAATATTGTAGTGAAAAATTTATTTCTGACTAAAATTCCCAGGCTGGCAATTCCGGCACCATTGTCGTAATCAACAACAACAATAATTCTCAAGTCTGAAATACAAGTTGTTTGTCTGAACAAAAATCACACAATGTAGAGTAAATTTCAGACACAAAATATTAAGTATGCGCTAGTTTAAGTCTAAGATTATTTTCAGTATTTTGGTTATGACTATTCAGCACTCTTTGACACTAAGGAAAGACAACTCGTGTAAAGGTAGGGGGTTTTGATGGTAGGGTACGGCATAGGGGGTTTCGTCTTACCCAAAAAAAGAACTCAATCAAGATTAATCTTGCCAGGTTGCATACTTTTATTTACAAAATCTTTTCGCTACTGTTAGCTACTTTTATAAATTGACTCAAAACATTCATTTTGTTTTTTTGTAGTGAGTGTTAAGAAATTTGATGCTTTTTTAGACCGTTGTGATGACAAAGCTGATGGGGGCTGAATACACACACATCAATCAATTGCACAAACAGTTAACCTCATCTGCTCCTGGTTTTCCTCATGCAACTTTTCACACCTGCTGACAGCAGCATCATACCTGTGATATTTATTTTACATATTTCATTTGTGAAACACGAACAAAATTCCTGTGCCTTAAATGGTCAAATGAGCAATGGAGTTGTCTTTCCTCCTATGGAGGGACAACTCTTCAAATGCTCGAATTGAATCGCTGGTCAGTGATATGAGCAAATACAGCGAAATAGCTGGAATTTCACTGAGGTATAATATGCAACATTTTTTATTGTGTACATATTATCATATTATTATATGTATTATTTACTATTTATATTATTTTTATGACGTTATATTATATGGAAGTGATAGCTTAATGCAACTACTCTCTACGATAATAACGGAAACAAGTATTTTCCTTCAAATTCTTGATTTATTTTCAAGGTTTTGCTATTTCTTCCTTGTATATTTATAGTGACAAATACATATGTATCCACCAATGATCTCTCAAAGAGCTGTATTTTTAGTATATATAATATTGTGCAGATATCATGTAAAGTGTAGTAGCGAGGCAGTAAGATGCGATTAGTATATAATGTAGGTGAGATGAGTGGGTTAGATTATATTCCTGTACAATGTGCAGATCAAGGGGCATAATAAATACTGTAACACAGGAAAGCACCGTTGAACATACAAATATGTTAGGGAAATATAACAAAAACATGACTAACAGGAATGCTTTTGGCAAGACACCATAAAAAACTACAGGTTAGACGACTCCACTATACGATTACATAACCCCTGCAATAAGAGCGTAAAAAAATCAAGGAATGCGCAGTGAAAATGCTTCAACTATAATAACCAGCTGACAAAATCTTTGCTAGCATAAATAAAAACAGGAATTAATATTTATAAGATAAAATAGTTGTAATCTCTATAAGATAAAACTGTTATGTAATATGAGTCCGACTGATGCACATATACTGGACAGGGTGAGAAATCTATGCATTGATTATGTTTATATTCCAAGAGAAGCCTATCGTTATAAAATATCAGGAGCCTGATTGGTGGAGAGCTGCAGCTCAATGAAATGCAACTTCCCTTTGCTGAACTCTACTCTGTATCGGGCCAGATCACTCCTGGTCACCATGCCAACGACCTTGACAAACAACAAGACTGGTCAGGCTGAGCAAAAGTAAGGAATCGCAAAAAGAAAGAGTGAAGAGGAGCAGTGAGAACTTCACTAATGCAAGTTCAACACATTTTCAAGTAAAACTAACAATCGGCAGCTACATAAATCGTTGAGGGAATCAGCGATCTTCAGTACAAGAGATAATGCGTGGAATGTTTTGTATCTAACCCATTGAGTGAGCTAACTATCTACAAACGTAATAAGTTATTTTGTGTTGCGATGTACGTTACCAATGCACAGAACGCAGGCTGAATAAACATGAATTCTCACCTTACGATCAGCGTCTACTACGACAACGTGACGCAATCCCAAAGCTCTAAATATCTTAAATATTCTGGGCAGAGACGCTCTCTGCAAAACAATTGCAAACACTACAGTGTTATACCTACACACACACTACCGTGTTCCACACTACACACTACAATGCTGTACACCAGTTTTTACAAACACTACAATGTCACACACAAGCGTACGCACACACTACATCAATACACACACACTCACATCAGACACTGTGTAGCAGCCTCTATTCATATAAGGTCTCAAGTCAACTGTGCAGGCCATATCCTCTTCACCGAGCTCTATCTTCTCGATGGGGATATATCTGGGGTAGCTCTCTCTAAAGTCCTTCAAGCTCAACGGCTCAGCAGGAACGCCTGACGGGGAGGAAAACGCTTTGGATTTCAGTAAAACGAGAAGTTGGGACCGAAGTATCATCCCCTTAAACCTTCCGAATGTGGACGTTTCATCCTGAATGAGAGATACAAGATGGGTGAGCAGATCTATGAGTAGCTTCAATATGTGCCAGAAATAAGTCTATGAGTACACATAATCTGTACTAGAGATAACTCCATGAGTAAACATTGTCTAAGGTGGAGATAACTCTTCAAGTAAACATTGTCTAAGGTGGAGATACCTCTACTGCTGCAGACTACAATAATACACAAATAAAGTTACCAGTTCAGGAATGTAGTTGTCTACAATGGGGAAACCATCATGAGGATATTTAGACAAAACTTCATGAAGTCTCTCCACTTTCTCTTCCTCCTGCAGGGAAACTACTGGGTGACTCATCACACGGCTACAACATATTGTGCGTAGTAGTATGCGTACTACAACATACAGAATATAGCAGCATGTATACTATCACATATAACATATATATAATACTATAGTATACAACATCCACTGCTACCATTTGTACGGACTCACCTAGCTGGCACATCATACGTTGAGGGCGGAGCCTCCCAGTGAAGGAATGGCACTCCAGCCAGTTGTACATGTATATCATATATTCCCTATGAAAAGACGAATATAACGATAGGGCAACTCCTAATTACACCTACCATGTTATCAATTGCAAGGGAGAAAACAACCAATCAAATCTCACCTCATTGAACAAATCTCCGACCCACTTGGAGCACATGAGCACAAGCATTATGGGTAATCCGAATGTTACACTGCCTGTGGCCTCCATTAATATAACAGTAAGACTGATGGTCATCCTCACCACGCCACCTGTAGATTTATGACAGTTAGGGCCTCATGCTACACGGAGACACTAGAGTCAGCTAGTAGAGATGTACTTACCCAGTTGGGCGGCAGCACCTACCAAAGCGTACTTTCCAGGATATATAGGGTGGAGGGAGGGGAAGTTTATGGCAGCATCAGATAGTCCAATACCAACTAGTCTACCCCACGCAGCACCTGTCAGCAGCAGAGGGATGAACAGTCCACTCGGTACCTGCAGTCCGTATGTCCAGGTAGCCAACAGGAAGTAGAGTACAGCGAATACGGCCAGTGTGAGAGCGTGGTAGGTACCTACAAGGGCAACAAGGCATTGTGGGAAGGCATCGAGTCAATGTGGATGCACCCTAGATATCCCAATGCTCCTTCAACGCTTCCTGTCTTTTAAAAAAAATATTTTTCACTCCTAAAACATTAAATATTTGGAACACAAACGGCAGACTGATACAAATTCTGAGTGCCGGTTTTTTTTTATAAATTTTCACTGACTTTCAGCCGAGGCTGGACAAATATTTTTATGAAATATAATCAAAGATTTTCTTCGTATTAAATGCAATAATAAAGTTGATGTCTTGATAATTTCTAATTACTGTTCCATAAAATAAACAGAGTAAAAAACTCATAAGCCGAGCGATCACATGCATTAAAGAGGAAATTAAAGTTGGTACACACCAGTGATATCATGGAAGAGACTTTTCACGCTAGCTTCAGGGGTTTGAAAGAGAAGTGAAGCCATCACATTGTACTCGCCATCTTTACAAAACATCTGCAATAACAGCGTAAGCAGACGTTGATCTTGCGTCTACTAACATACACACTGCACAGAGCCGCAGAAGAGCTCTGTCTCACCTGTACTGGGTGCTCTGTGGGGTCCTTACCAAGCACTTCACAATCGTTACTAAGGTAAACAAGCAAGTATCCAGCTGATGCTGTAACCATAGCAACCATCACTGCTTCTATGATCTTGTTCCGTTTCCTGTAGATGTGCCTAAAACACCCCACCATCACATATCTAACCTATTACATCGCCTGTAGGATAACAAGTTTCTACACACTTGCAACAACTGTGAGCAATGTTTTACATGGCCAGCCTGGCAGAGAGGAAAGGGTGTCTGTTTTAGGTCGCGGAAGTGGCAGGTTCGAGTCCAGAATACTGCCAGCAACGGGTGAAAAATCTAAATGAATCTATTCATTACTGGAAGTATCAAATACAATGACATTTTGCAAGCTACAAGCAAATTTAAAAATTGTTAGTAAAATATCATGTAGATTTTATAAAATGCTCACAGTTGACTACTGCATCAAGTTTGTCTAAAATGCGCCCAAGCTAGGGGAGACAAGAGTTTAATTGTTATTTCTCACTCGTACTCTGCGTCCAGCCGCCTTATACAAACAGATACAAACCTTATTCTTATTATAGAGAGTTTATAGTTGATGTAGTTAAACAGGCCTCCAGTGAGCCCACCAAAGCATCCCATCAACAGAAATATTGGTATCTCCAGTCCGTTGTAGTTGAGCGACTGGTCCTAACAATGTATTGACTGAATACTACATACTGAGGCAGAGACAATCTCACAAGCAGATGGTTGAGCATGCAACACTGTTATATCACATTGCTGTATTGTTATCTAAAATTAATATACTAGTATATTTAGTAATATTAAAGAATAAATAAAATGGGCGTGCGAGCAGACGCAATTACCTCTGATATATCTCTCTGATTCTACAAAAGGACAAATAGCAGCAACCTACATGCAGGCGGGGGACATGACCAATCATAGACAAAATAATCTCTCAGCAAAATTAGACTATCAATAGTAGAATTTCAGAGGAAATAACACGTGCATGGCGTTGTGATGCGGTAGATTGGTACAGCAGCGTAAAACTTCTGTTACATAATACATATATAATCTTATATTACATAATACATATATAATCTTCTGTTACATAATACATATATAATCTTCTATTACATAATACATATATAATCTTCTATTGCATAATACATATATAATCTTCTGTTGCATAATACATATATAATCTTCTATTGCATAATACCTATATAATCTTCTGTTGCATAATACATATATAATCTTCTATACATAATACATATACAATCTTCTATTACATAATACATATATAATCTTCTATTACATAATACGTATATAATCTTATATCGCATATATAATCCTCTATTACATAACACATATACAACGCACAGTAATACTTACCTCTTCAAAGGCACCAAAACTAATCAAACCGGGGTAGGAGAGATCCCAGATACTTCCATGGAAGGCACTGAGTAGAAGATTTAGAGTAAAGGTGGCTGTCATAGAAGCAAACAACTAAAAATTATAAATACTTCTGTCTATGACCATTATTTACAGCAACCATTTTATACTACGACCCTTTTACAATAAAACCAGTTTTGCTAGGACCGTTTTGTACCACAACCATTTAGCACTAGTAACTACATAGACACACGGATAAAGTGCCCCTTGTATTCACTCACAATTCTCCATGTCAATGACTGGTTCCAGAAGCTGGCACCTTCCTCCAAACTAAACAGAACTCCACCGACTGGAGCACCGAAGGCTGCTGCCACTCCGGCAGCAGCACCACCAGATACAAAATCTCTCTTCTCGTGGTCTGACCGAAAGTATTCCAGAATCTAAACAGGTATAACCCATACATAATACTGTATGAAACAATAATAGATTTGACAGATAAATCAACGGTAGGAAGTGTCAATCTAAGGAGCTGCGCTTACATGCAAGTCAAACTTCAAGCTGGCTGACTTTCCTTGAGAGATGCCGGCAGCAACGACAGCCCCTGAATGAATCATCGGACCTTCCTGTATTACGATAATAACAGTGCATCAATAGTTATAAACAAATACCCATAGGTGACCACATCTCGCTGCATACATACACTAGTATGTACAAACCTTGCCAACAGCTAGTCCTCCTATCACAGAGAACATAACTCCAACTGCTTTGGCTATAAGAGTTTTAATTCTCACTACTTCAGGAATGAGTACTCCATTGAGGTAGCATTTTATCTGTGGTATACCGCTGCCAGCAGCGCAAGGCTGCAAGATATATGTAAGTAATATATCTAATATATACAACTTACATATATAAGTAGTAAGTAGATATATAATATACACAACTTACATATATAAGTAGTAAGTAGATATATAATATATACAACTTACATATATAAGTAGTAAGTAGATATATAATATATACAACTTACATATATAAGTAGTAAGTAGATATATAATATACACAACTTACATATATAAGTAGTAAGTAGATATATAATATACACAACTTACATATATAAGTAGTAAGTAAGTAGATATATAATATATACAACTTACATATATAAGTAGTAAGTAGATATATAATATATACAACTTACATATATAAGTAGTAAGTAAGTAGATATATAATATACACAACTTACATATATAAGTAGTAAGTAGATATATAATATACACAACTTACATATATAAGTAGTAAGTAGATATATAATATACACAACTTACATATATAAGTAGTAAGTAGATATATAATATACACAACTTACATATATAAATGTACTTACCGATACAAAGACAACCAGACACGCTGCTATGAGCGCTCCTCCGGCGTTCAATGCACAAAAGAGGAGAAGTGGAACCACTAAACAGTCGTTCTCTACCTGTACACACTGATCTATATCTGTAGTGGACGGTTAAGGTCAACTATCGATGATAATATATAAGTGTTGTATGTTAGATACAAATGTTGTATGCTAAATGCAAGTGTTATATGTTATATACTAGTGTTATTACTTTAGGTACAAGTGTTATTACTTTAGGTACAAGTGTTATATGTTATATACTAGTGTTATTACTTTAGGTACAAGTGTTATATCTTATATATGAGTGTTATCTATATACATACACATGAAAAACGTTTGTCTGTATATCTGCCATTCCAGGTGAATGGACGCCTAAACTGCCACGTTGAGAGGAATGAACACTGCTGTAAAAACATTTCATTTGATTGATTAATTTAATGTATGGCTGGGGGTTGAATTGGCCCTTTGTGATATTGAGATATTGGTAGATTTAATATTTTTGCAATAATAACAATGTAGGTGGAGACGATCACAATTTGGTGATTTAAGTGTCGAATATGTATATACGCCTAGACTGCTACGCTGAAGGAAATGGAAACTGCGATAAAAACATGCTATTGGACCAGCTTGATGGATGGCAGGGGTTTAAATTTGCCATCTGCTCTCAAGCTTGATATATTGGTAGATTTAATAATTTCAATGATGTAGGTGGAGATGAATCACAAAGAATTACATTCTACCAATATGTGGTGGTTGGAGTGTCAAGCAAACCATTCTCCGTTGGTTGGTGACCATGGATGAGATACATGTATAACAGGATTGCCAGCTGAGGCTGTGTCATATAACTCTCGTCACAATTGGAACGTAGCCGTATATGGCAGTTCATGGGAGCCGCAATGATTAGTGACCTTGAAGGATCATTGGCTATGACTTTAGTAATTATACGCAATGTCCGCTTTGAAATTCTAAATGGTCTTGTCAACGACCATATAATATATGTACATATACGTACGTATATATGTATATGTGTATATCAGTAAAATAGTATGGCTGGGGGGCACAAGGAGTGCACAGGGGCATAAACTAAATAAAAATAATCAAATAAATAATAAATAATTAATTATTAGTATTAGATGCCCGAGAGATGGTAAAGCCAGTCAAGACTGAAGTAAGTAAAACAGTGCTCAACAAGAAAAGGAGCTGAATACTAAGAGGTAAAATAGTACCTCTTAGTATATATATATACATATACGTATGTACATATGTATGTATATGTATATATATGTTTATTATCGTTGCTCATATTGCAAAAATCGTAATATTGTGTTATCATTACGATTGAGTTGGCTTTTTATTGAGAATTAATTAACGATTAATTTTTGAGTCTATATTAGCACATTTCCGCTCTAAAAATTCAATCCAATATGGGCGCCATGGATGACTCTTTTCATCCATCGTATCGGCTAAATTTGGTTACACCCTGTTCAAGTTTCTGGCAATCCTGTTATATTTCATCCATGTTTGTGACTCACATTACTTCCTGCCAGCATGCATAGATTGCAATATGCTTTGATAGCATTGTTTCTGCAAGTTAGTTGCCTTTGAGTAGTGAATGCAGTGTGACAGCACACAGTACACCTGTGTCACCTTTTGAATAGAGAGGGACCTTTTGAATAGAGAGGGACCTTTTGAATAGAGAGGGACCTTTTGAATAGAGGGGGACCTTTTGAATAGAGGGACCTTTTGAATAGAGAAGGGAGAGAGAGTGAGAAAGAGGGAGAACAGAGCGCAGCAGGGGCGGAACAGAGCAGGGTTAGAGCAAGGTGGGGGAAGGGGTGGGGGGTGTGGCGAGAATAGAGCGGGCTGGTATAATGATATTTGAATACGAAGAGTTGTTACTATGTACAAGTATTAGTATGTTATATACAAGAGCTGTTACTATGTACAAGTATTAGTATGTTATATACAAGAGTTGTTACTATGTACAAGTATTAGTATGTTATATACAAGAGTTGTTACTATGTACAAGTATTAGTATGTTATATACAAGAGCTGTTACTATGTACAAGTATTAGTATGTTATATACAAGAGCTGTTACTATGTACAAGTATTAGTATGTTATATACAAGAGTTGTTACTATGTACAAGTATTAGTATGTTATATACAAGAGCTGTTACTATGTACAAGTATTAGTATGTTATATACAAGAGCTGTTACTATGTACAAGTATTAGTATGTTATATACGAAGAGTCGTTACTATGTACAAGTATTAGTATGTTATATACAAGAGTTGTTACTATGTACAAGTATTAGTATGTTATATACGAAGAGCTGTTACTATGTACAAGTATTACATGCTGTGAATAACTAGCACGGACAATTGGGAGTTGTCTGCACAAGTACAAGGATACATTGTTTAATGAGCCCATACTTGAGTGAGCAAACAGTTTCTATCACAATATCTATTGCACAAGCTATAATCCCAGTGAAGACTCCAATAAGGAACATAACTCCCCATCTAGCCACCTGCTTCTTCAGTATATACTACAAATGTGTTTATTAAGGCGCTTGATACAGTACAATACACTGACATGGGGACACAAATGTTACATAAACATAGACACACATTGACTTACTGAATAACCCCTAGCTGTCTCTTCCTTTAAGAAAATCTCATTCTCACATGGGTCGTAGTCTAGACTCTGCCAATAGACCAAACAACAGTCAGCAGACTTGGGGTGCATCCAACATACAATCTACAGTACTCTAAGACAAAAAGATGAGCTTGTGCTAGGAGCCGTTCGACACTGTTTATTGTAGGTACCTTGTATTTCACATTGAGTAGCATGTCTTCCTGTATTCTGGTATACGCATTGGCGGCAGAAGTAGCTTCAGGGTCCTCAATGAAATCTTCTCGGCTACTTTGTTCTGAAATAAGGTAGAGGGCTTCATCCTCCATTGCCTGTAGGTCGGCAGCCACCGTTCCAGTCTAGTCCAACAAACAACCAAAATATCAAAACGTATGGCTATATAATACCGGTAGAACAGCGGATGAACGTACCGACGTTGCTTTTAGTTTAACAGATAAAATTCTCCCTACATGATCGGTTTGATGTAATAAAATACCTGAGAATTACCTGGGAAACTGCCCGAGACCGATAACGAGGAAGGGTGCTGCCAAAGCGACCACCCGTGTGTATGCCATTTCCTGTTAAGTTTGCCTCTATGGACACTTGGCTGATAAGGGGTGTGGTTTCTGATACCCCGGAAGACATTGCAAGGAGCCAGTCGTGGGCTTTCTTCTAGGAGTGCATGAAATCAAGTGAATGACTAGGAGAGAGCACCTACAATATTGGCGTGACCTCAAATTAATGGCACTGTAAGTCTGTCTCTAGAGTATTCTAGTAATTGTATTGCTAGAGGACTGGCTGGGTATAAAAGGATTACATAAGCTTTTATTTCTACATCATAAACGTTACATAACACAACCACATCTTTTATCCTAGAATATGTTGATACAAACTACTGCCAAGCCTAAACAGAATCGTGACAAAATCAAAAACTTTATCACTCTATCACATTCTAAACAAGGCACTGATAAGAAGACATGTTTGGAACGCACACCATGTTTAATAAAAAGACGCTTGTTGGTATCAATTGTTGCTGTTTATTAATCAATTTTTCACTCAACACAGAGAAGGAAATATATTCATGTTAGTGACTGGGTTGATTTATTGGCTTGCGCAAAGAATAACATACATGTGAGTCGCTTCGCTGAATACTGTCACAAAACAAACCATTTTCGCACAAACTTGTAATCTCGCGTTATTGTAGATTGAGCAACACCAAGCTCTTAATCATAAATAAGTTGAGAAATGAAATAGCTGCATGTATCTTTCTCAACTCAAAGTTACAAACAGGTATCGTAGAGAAAATAATCAAACTTGGATTGCACAGCAGATCCAGGAGCAAAATGTGTGTAAATACAAAATACAGTAGAACTCCTCGGTAACAAATATAGTGAAGCAGCAAATTTAGCTCCTTATATATGAAGTACATTGTAAGTGAAATATGGAATAACAAAATTTACTACATGGAACTTCCAAGCTTGATTTTTTAGAGACAACAGCTTGTCATAAATGATGCTGCTTTTAGCGAGTCAAACTGTATTTAACTTGATAGAACAGAAACAACAATTTCAGCAAAGAAACTTTTGGTGAAAGTTTTATTAGGGAAGTGTCGAATCAGATTATATTATCGCTATTGATAACCCAGTATGTAGGCATTTCTATTATCGACTGCACATTTAAGACTACACAATGCACACTTCTAGTTGAGTATACAGTTTACAGTATAAAGATGAAAGGCTGTGGCATTTATGGTTGGTGGAGGATAAACAATTCACTCCACTACAACCATCCGGCTTACGCTTCGAGCCAATCACAGCGGTAATCAGATATATCATGAAGTGCTGATGCAGCAAAAAGGTCGAGCGGTCAGTGGTAGACATTGTAAAACCAGTATGTTCACTAACTAGTGAGAGGTTAATAGCAGCAACGAAGGATTAGTAACAATAAATCAAACAATACTATTGAGCATTCAGCACTGCAGGATTGAGGAGTTCCATCAGGTACTTATTTGGCGATAAAAAACTGTTAACTCCAGAACTTTTAGAGAAGTATTTGATTAAATCAACAGTTCCGTGCTGTCCCAACAGACTGGTTCTAATGAATTAATCCCCAGACAGGATCCTCAACTATTTCGCACTAGCTAACTATTCAAAAGACAACAATCTGATAAGGATCTAACAATGTCACAAATCAATACAAATATAATAATAAAATCAATAGAATTGAAAATAGTAGTGCAGCTAAAACTAAACCAAAAAGCAGTGTCACCAGTAAGTGACCTTCTCACAAGATCTTATGTAGTAGACTGAATATCCACAACAGCCTTGAGTTTCTCTACACTGAGTGCAGCTCAACTGAAGGC
The DNA here is from genome assembly GCA_945261195.1 of Cryptosula pallasiana. Taxonomy (NCBI): domain Eukaryota; kingdom Metazoa; phylum Bryozoa; class Gymnolaemata; order Cheilostomatida; family Cryptosulidae; genus Cryptosula; species Cryptosula pallasiana. The sequence goes on along the minus strand of OX183133.1, from coordinate 9,442,438 downwards.
ACCAGCAATTTGGCATTTGATTTTTTTTTGTTGCAGAAACTTAGCATTTTTCATTTGCTCACCAGCAAAATCTGTGATGGCTTTTTTATTTTCTGATCTCTATGATATAATTGCCGGAACTGACTTTTTACACTAGCCATACTGAACTGCACTTTACATTGTCGAAAGGCCAAAAATGCCACAGTGGTAATTTGGAGCGGGCTTATTCGAACATTATTTGTTGCAATTTCTCCAATACTATCATTGTGCAATTTCTATTCAGCAATAAGGATGTTGCAAGGCAAATAAAGCAATGGGCATAGTTATAGACACAACAAGTCCAACAAAATATAAGATCCAAACTAGATCTGCAATGAGAACAGGTATTCAACTTATGAAAAGAGCAAAGAAAACAACATGAACTCTTTCTCCTTTGAACAAAAAAACTGAATGGCATGCATTAACCATTTGTACTCACACAGATAATTTATCTTGGCAATCTTGTGAGCCATTGAAGGTTCATTAGTTTGACTTGAAGTACAAACCAGCAAATATACAAGTGCGGTTAATAAATAAAATTGTTGCTAGAATTGTTGAATAAATTCTGATTCAATGGGCACCTGAAAAATTATTGAAAAAGTTGGATTGTTTGGCTTAACTGTGGTCACTTTGCCAATACAAAGTAAGTCATATAGCTGTATGTTCATAATTGTGCTGGTTTTGACTGGTATGGTATGGCCCCATATAGATGTGAGTTGGTCATTATGTCTCATTGATGTTTCAAGTACATTATTAATATCTTAGACTGATTTTTATGGCTATTATAATGAGAACTGTGCATTTTGGTCAACCTCAGGATATGTTCAACTGAAAAATAAGTGTGTAAAATTTACAGAATATATTGGAATCGGCAGCACTCGATTTGGTGTGATACAGCTCAACAGCAGCGAACTTACAACACTGCATAGAGTTGTCAGTTAATGTAATAAGACATTGGTTGTTGTTTCAGATTTGTGATTTGCAAAGGTTCTGCTGAGACATTTTTCTCAGGGTACGACATTGTGAAGGTGTGTTGCTTCTTGCCACTGCTGCATTATATGTGAATTTTTTTTAAAAGCTCCTGTTAATTTGTGGACAGTCCATGGCATGTAAACAGTGCGAAAGAATATTAAACAGTAACAATCCTGTCATATAAAATTGCCCAAGGTAAAGACAACATTCCATGATATATGTTTTTAGCGCAGTAACTTGGCAAGGGCACAAAAATAGGTATCCTTCATCAGGTACTTAGGGGTTTTCGCCTGAATTATGATTAGGCAACAGTTTAAAGAAATCAATCTCAAGAAATGAGATTGCCAATAATGGTTTCTGGCAGTGGCCATTTTACAGTTTTTACGTGCTGTCTGAAGTTTTGGGAATACTTTGATGACCTGATAGCTTATTTCAATGATTAAGCTCAACTGCTCAACATGGTACAAGCCCAAAAACGTTCTAAAGTAAATCAAGAAGTAAGACATCAAATTTAAAAAAAAGCAATATGCATCTTAAACAACTAAAAGCCTTTGTCTCGTCTAAACAAAGTGCATGCCATGATAGGAACGATGAACTTTTCCCGCAGCAAACAAAATTATAAAAGGAGTTATTCTATACATAGAAAAAATAACAAAGGGAAAGGTCTACAGTCACTGCTAAATTTAAAACATTGAGTTCTGGTAAGGACTTGCATGAATAGCAGCTAACTTACTGCCAAAATAATATTGATGGCAATACCATTTAGTCATACAGAGATGTTATGTTACTCTGAAGATGCATTATTGTATAAAATTTTTACTTGTATAACCAATTACCTCAGACCTTTAAGTATTGATGGTGCACATACTTTTTTTATTGATCAGCGAGAGGAAAAGTCTTGGCCTGAAAATGTACTACTAAAACAACAAGGCCCTTAACACTGCGACATGTGGGAGAAGCTGGACTGGCTTGAAAAAGCAAAATAAAACATGGAACGCCGGAATTATTAATTATTAGATCATTATTAATTATTTTATTATTATTATATATTATTATTATTATAAAATACTGAGTAACATAAATTAATGATAATAATTTAAAAAAAAAATTATTATTGATATAATAATTATTAAAACATTATTATTATTATTAGTAATGAACAGACGCAGCAACAACAAACAAGCAATGGTGGTGTTGGTGGCTGTTAAAAAATTACTTCAAATAGTCAAGTGATAATAATAATAATAAATAATAATTAATAATAATAATAGTAGTAGTGGTAGTAGTAGTAGTTACAGTAGTAGAAGTATTTATTTATTATTACTTATAAAAAATATAATACTTAATAATAAATGATAATAATTATTAATTAAATATAAATAATATTTATATATATAATATAACTTAACGTCACTGTGCATGATGGTATCATCATTTTTGAATATCATGGTCTATTAATATGAAAAAACTTTTTGGACTACCTAATAACAACGTTAAACCTACTACTACTAATAAAAAATTATTAATAATTTAAATTATTATCAATCATCATCGATCATCATCATCATATGTTGTTGTTGTTGTTTTATTATTATTATTCATTAAATTTATATAAATAATAATAATAAAATGAGCAACAAAACTTCTTAAAGGTGTCAGTAGTACATCATTAATTTTGCTGCTAGGTTTGTTACAAAACAAAGGTCATCCATATAGATGAAATGATAATAATAATATTATTATTATTATGATATATTATTTACTACTACTACTACTTAGTAAGTTAGTAACAGTTTGGCTCTCCCTTTGGGCCTACCCAGTGGTTTCGACCCCTACCGATCAAACTAACATACATTTATAGGATAAATAAATAGAGTCTACCTCGACTCAATAGACTTCATGTGACTTGCTGTGAGACTTTGTTTCTTAATTTGTAGTTGTCGCTCCAAAAAATTGCAATAAAATCTTAAATATCCAAAACGACTCAGACAAAATGCCTAGCCGAAAAATACAAAGGGCGAAATGCCTGGCTCATTATCATGCCATCCCATAGGAAAATAACTCCTTAGTTGTTTTTAGACTAGTAATAATAATAATACAAACTTGCACGTGACAAAAATAGCAAAGTGCAAATCATAGAAGCATGTCGTTAGAGTTTGCGATTTGCTTTTTTGAGCATTTCCTGGTTAACTCTACGTAGTCTGAGTAATGAAATATTAGCGTGATTTCAAAACATTAATTCACGTTCTCAAGTCTATGCAAGGGCATTTTTGCCTGCAATACTGTTATATATTTTAATGAGCACATTAAAATCTTTGTCTGGTGGTGGGTGGATAAAAATTTTCTTTTTGCAATTTTCATCTCTTACGATTATATCCCATCTGATAGCCATATCCTAATAGATTGTCTCCGAGTAATACTGCTCTACCATCTTTTATTGCTGCTAAACAGATGAAAATATGGTAGGTTAATAGTTTATCATTTACCGATTTTGTCTGAGAAAACAACAACAAGCAAATTATTTTTTGTTGTTGATTTTTTTTTGCTACTCGTCGTTTAAACTGGAAGTTGTTTTGTGGAGTTCAAGTCGTTGTTGTAGTTATAATATAATAATAATAAGGGGTTGCTGCTGCTCCTGTTGTTTTTGTTGTTCTGGGATTTTTCAAAACTATATTTTCCTTGAAAAATGAGAAGTTCTTTGAAAAATTTGAGAAAAACAAATTTTATTATTATTATTCTTCAATAAATGAAACAGACTGGGGTTAGAACAATAATAATTAATATCAGTAAGTGGTACTCTTTTTGTCTCAACAACTAAAATTGATACTAAGTTGCTAATAATAATAATACCAATGCCGTGGTATGTATGCATTAGTTAGTTGATCAATATACCCATAATGTTGTGTATTCCTCCAGGCGCCTGTAACTAACCCACAAGATGAACAAGATAAACTTTTGGAGGATGCAATGAACGTGGTCAAGACTCAGGCATTTCAAATGAAAAGATGCCTGGTGTGTGGTCATTTATTTAAGTTTGCGATTTATATACGTACAACCTTTATACAAGCAGATTCTATTTATTGTTTCAACCTTTTGCGTGATGATTATTTTGCAGGACAAACAAAAGCTGATGGAGAGCTTAAAGCATGCGTCCAATATGCTTAGTGAATTAAGGACCTCTGATCTTTCACCCAAAAACTACTATGAGCTCTGTATCCCTTAACTCCATTCCTTTGTAACCTGATATGATTTGAGTTCCTTTAGTTAGCCTCAGTAATTATGTGTCACACCACCTATCATTGTTATGCATATAATTGTGTTGCTCGAAAATTCATCCTTGACGTTGATGTTAGATATGGCTATCTCGGATGAGATGAGGCATTTAGATATTTACTTGGTTGACGAGTGGCAGAAAGGGCGGAAGGTACCTGATTTGTATGAACTTGTGCAGTACGCTGGACACATTGTACCCCGACTGTAAGTAAATGATTGACAAGCGCCGTTGTTTGCCTCTCATTTATCCCGGTAAAACAAACTGTAAACACCGATTCGTGTTTTACATTGCAGCTACCTTCTCATCACTGTTGGTGTTGTATACATCAAAGTCAGTGAGTTTTCAAGGAAAGACATTCTCAAAGATTTGGTGGAGATGTGTCGGGGTGTACAGCATCCCCTGAGAGGCCTCTTCCTTAGGAATTATCTCCTCCAATGCACTAAGAATGTTTTACCTGATTGCGAGAAAGAATCAGAGATGTAAGTATGTATCGAAATAAAATGGTGAAGTCCTTTTTGGTTCTTGTCTACTCTTTGTTTTGGTCAGCCTTCCGTGCTACAACAACAGTTGCATCGTCAATTGTAGAGCGGAAGATTCTGGTACTGTGCTCGATTCGGTAGACTTCATACAGCTGAACTTTGCTGAGATGAACAAATTGTGGGTTCGAATGCAGCACCAAGGGCATTCTAGAAATCGTGAACAAAGGGAACAAGAGAGAAGAGAGTTGAGGTTGCTAGTTGGTACTAACCTAGTGAGGCTCAGTCAGCTAGAGTACATCGACATACCGACTTTTAAGAAGGTGATAGTTCAATTCATTTTCCGTCTCATTTCTTTGATGTCCTATCCACATTTACTTAGTGTTTGGCTCACATTCTCTGACTAACTATGAACTGGTTACATTCTAGAGTATTCTTCCCTCGGTTCTGGAGCAAGTAGTTAACTGTAGAGACCCCATAGCCCAGGAGTATCTCATGGAATGTATCATACAGGTAAGTAATATCTATAGTATAGTGAATGTAACTTTACAGTATATGCCTCCCTATGTGCATTCGAGTCATTATGATATACGTAAAAGTTTTCAAGTGATAATTTTTTCTTTGATAAAACATTCAAAGGGCCTATGACACTTAATTTGAAGAGGATTTGATTTAATTTTAACTTTTTGAGGTTGAAATGTGTTCAAAAAAATTATCTGGAGTTGCCCTCTCACCAGTAAGACGATTCCTATAGACACAGTCAGCACTCACCAAGACGCAATTTTTTCCCGACAACAAGTTATATAGAGCTATAAAGCGAGTTTTCAAAATATTGGCTTGTTTGCATAGAAGTAGGGCCTCCTAAATATTGGCATTGTGCAGAGACTCTTTTGATTGCAAAAAATGATAATGCAAGAAATTTTTTTTTTGAGCTGTTTTTCCCTAGTCAGCTATTTGTTTTATCTTTGGTAAGTTCACTATTATGTATGCACCGGCATTCACGTGATAGTATTTGTGATCAAAATCAAAAGAATTAATGAAAAATTTTTTATCAAATTTATCAAATAATTTTTAAGTGAAAAATTAATCAAACAATAACATTATAATAATATTAGGTGAAAAAAGAAACATTGCCAAAATTTTTTTTTGTCGTTGTTTTTTTTACAACTATGATAATAATTAAATCTGAAATACCGGCTATCTTTCCAAGAAAAAAATTAAAACGCACTAAATAATAATAATTAAGATTTTTAGAAAGTAGTTTTAAACAGAAAATGTAACAAAAATGGTACAAACTACTTGCTGGAATATACTATATAATATCATAATGTAGACAGTCCCTTCTGTCAAACGCGTTGTCATAGACCTACATAGACCTTCACATAGCTATTGCACTTTAGTTGCCACAAGTGAGTTTTCTCAGTAGTGTTACAACTCTACACACAAAGTGTGTCCTGAAAAGCCCGTCCCAAGCCCTTTAAGCAACCAGTTCTATTGTTCAGGCAACCACTTCATAAATAAATACTTTTATTGCACAATCTACTGCTATAGGTGTTTCCTGATGAGTTTCACCTGCAGACACTGAGGGTGTTTCTACAGGCATGCGCTGATTTACATGAACACGTCAACGTTAAGACTGTTATCATCTCCCTTATCAGCAGGTCAGATCTTATTAGATATATATTGTATATCGTATGTTGTATATGCTGTGTATGAGTGTGTACTTATTGTATATAATGTCAGGTTGGCACAGTTTGCTACCAGAGATGAGGGTACAGGTATACCTTCAGACATCCAACTGTTTGAGATATTCTCTGCCCAGATCAATCAAGTTGTGCAGGTTTGTAGCCTCACTGCGTATTTTCGTATGTCAAAGCTCTTATGATGTCATGTTATATAATGGTGTTGTCTGGTATTATGTAATCACAGAACCGACCAGACATGCCTCCAGAGGATATTGTCTCCCTCAATGTGGCACTCATCAATCTAGCTCTCAAGTGTTACCCCGGCAGATACGACTATGTGGACAAGGTGCTTGAAACTACCGAGGAAATCTTCCACAAGATGAACCTTGATCAGTGCGTAACTCTATGATTAATCTATTGTATAACTCTACAGTTTACCTACTTACTGTACACCTTTATAGTTTATATCAAACAAACATTGCAGCCTAGAGCACACAAGTGCAGTCTCTAAGGAGCTGAGCAAGCTGATGGTTATCCCCATAGACAACTACAATGACATTTCCACCCTGCTAAAGTTGTCTCACTACGGGGCGCTTATCGACTACTTCGACTTTGAGGCCAGAAGAAATCTCAGTCTACACATTGTGAACAACGCTCTGAATAACGGCAACTTCATCACCACTTCAGATGAGGTTAGAGATCATTGTTGTTAGCTTAAGGTGATCTAGTGATTTGTGAATGGATATCAATGTGATAACATTCCCAGTTTGTTTGTTTGTCTTGGAGTTGTCTGTCTATTCAATTGAGGAGACAACTCTACTACTTAATAAAGAGGTATATTTTACACCTCAGTGAACTTATTTGAGACTGAATAAAGTTATTTTTTTGCTAACAGAACAATCAAATGATCAACTTAATGGCATTTCTGGTTTTGTATGTGAATTTTTTTTTATCTTTCATTTGGGACATGCTTACGTCACGTGAGTCAACAAGATTCACCATACCAACCGCAGTCGTTATATCTCGGTAGACTGTAAGGGACCAACAGTTGTAATAATTTGTTACTAAATTGTTTTCCGCTAATTCGCAGGTGGATGCGCTGCTGACAATGATATCTCCGCTCATTGCGGATCAGAAGGATCAACCTGATGATGAGATGGACCCTGAAGACTTCTTTGAAGAGCAAACGACTGTTGCTCGTTTCATCAACCTCTTCAATGCACCGGAGCCTGACCAGCAATACGTGGTATGTACTGTTAACTCTATGATTGAGTGTACAGCATTGACTGATAACTCTATGGTTGACTGCACAGTACTGACAATTCTATGATTAAGTGCACAGTACTGACAACTCTATGATTCAGTGCACAGTACTGACAACTCTATGATTGAGTGCATATTATTGATAACTCTATGATTGAGTGCACAGTACTGACAACTCTATGATTGAGTGCACAGTACTGACAACTCTATGATTGAGTGCACATTACTTACAACTCGATGATTGCATACATAGGTACGTAACTTTTGCGATCATGCTATGTTTCTGCATGTGTTATATATGTGTAGATATTGAACACTGCTCGCAAACAGTTTGGTAGCGAAGGTAATAAAAGGCTCAAGTTTACACTTCCTGTGCTGATTTTCTCGGCGTTTAAACTTGCTTTTCAGTACAAAGTGATCAGTGACGAGGTGAGTCTCTTGAATGTCTACCTTATCTACTGGTATATCTACTGTATACTATATCTACTGTATACTATATCTACTGTATACTATATCTACTGTATACTATATCTACTGTATACTATATCCACTGCATACTATATCTACTGTATACTAGATCTACTGTATACTACATCTACTATATACTATATCTACTGTATACTATATCTATTGTATACTATATCCACTGCATACTATATCTACTGTATACTATATCCACTGCATACTATATCTACTGTATACTATATCTACTGTATCTACTGTATACTAGATCTACTGTATACTACATCTACTATATACTATATCTACTGTATCTACTGTATACTATATCTACTGTATACTATATCTACTGTATACTATATCTACTGTATACTATATCTACTGTATCTACTGTATACTAGATCTACTGTATACTACATCTACTATATACTATATCTACTGTATCTACTGTATACTATATCTACTGTATCTACTGTATACTAGATCTACTGTATACTACATCTACTATATACTATATCTACTGTATCTACTGTATACTATATCTACTGTATACTATATCTACTGTATACTATATCTACTGTATACTATATCCACTGTATACTATATCTACTGCATACTATATCTACTGTATATTACATGTACATATTATATCTACTACCTGCTGTATACTATTACATCTACTGCCTACTGTATATTCCCTACTGTCCTCTTTTAGGATCCAAAGTGGAACAAGAAGTGCCAGAAGATATTCCAGTTCTGTCACCAAACTATTGGAGCGCTGATTAAGGCTGAGCAGAACGAGCTGTCTCTAAGGCTATTCCTTCAAGGCGCTGTTGCTGCTGGAGAGATTGGGTTTGAGAATGCTGAGTCAGTGGCATACGAGTTTCTCTCTCAGGTCAGCTCACTCACTTGATTGTGTTATTAATACTATGTTGGTGTTAGCCAGATACTCTTCTCACTCTTAGTAGACTTATTTCTCTTCTTTGAAACTTAATTCCATCTATTGATCATTTTTGTTATGATTACATTTTCCTTGTTTTATCTCATCATACAAACAAATATGTAAGAAGCCATGCTATTGGTTCACGGAATCTTGTGGGTGACCTTAAAATGTCCTTGCACTGCTGCTATCGATTTCTGCCAGTTTGTTACTGAAATCTGTCAATTAATCTTCGTAGACTCCAGTTCAACTGGCCCCTGGGGTCTATTGCAGTATACAATAGCCTGTGGCCTATTGCTTGGGTGCAGAGTCGGTGCAACTGTTAGAAAACTCACTATTCTCTCTTCTTAACTTCTCTAACTCAACTTATACAGTTGATATGTATTGTTATTCTTATAGAGTTGATATGTATTGTTATACTTATAGAGTTGATATGTATTGTTATACTTATAGAGTAGATATGTATTGTTATACTTATAGAGTTGATATGTATTGTTATACTTATAGAGTAGATATGTATTGTTATACTTATAGAGTTGATATGTATTGTTATACTTATAGAGTTGATATGTATTGTTATACTTATAGAGTAGATATGTATTGTTATACTTATAGAGTTGATATGTATTGTTATACTTATAGAGTTGATATGTATTGTTATACTTATAGAGTTGATATGTATTGCTATACTTATAGAGTTGATATGTATTGTTGTACTTATAGAGTTGATATGTATTGTTATACTTATAGAGTTGATATGTATTGTTATACTTATAGAGTAGATATGTATTGTTATACTTATAGAGTAGATATGTATTGTTATACTTATAGAGTTGATATGTATTGTTATACTTATAGAGTTGATATGTATTGCTATACTTATAGAGTTGATATGTATTGTTGTACTTATAGAGTTGATATGTATTGTTATACTTATAGAGTTGATATGTATTGTTATACTTATAGAGTAGATATGTATTGTTATACTTATAGAGTAGATATGTATTGTTATACTTATAGAGTTGATATGTATTGTTATACTTATAGAGTTGATATGTATTGTTATACTTATAGAGTAGATATGTATTGTTATACTTATAGAGTTGATATGTATTGTTATACTTATAGAGTAGATATGTATTGTTATACTTATAGAGTTGATATGTATTGTTATACTTATAGAGTAGATATGTATTGTTATACTTATAGAGTTGATATGTATTGTTATACTTATAGAGTTGATATGTATTGTTATACTTATAGCTGCGAAGTGTTTGTATAAGATGGTTGAAGAACCAATTGCACCCACTATTGTTGGCCACACTCATACCTCATTAATTGATCAGACAATAGAAGTATTTAGTTGACCTGAGCGTATTACTCATTTGTCTATATTTGAACGTACTGGCAGCGTGGGCTGGCAGCGCCAGTCAATCAGACAGATGGTTCACCAGACGCTGCTCTATGTAATTTATCCATTGATGAAGTATTTTCTTGGAGCTTTAGTATGATTATCTTATTAGTAATCTTTTGTTCAATAGATTACATAATTGCTGTCAGAATTATTGGCAGCGTGTACTCTCATATTGTCTTGCATTTCTCTCTTTATCCACCCACTCAAGAAGTGAGTTGTTTTGTCTACAGATTCTCTCTTGCAGGCCTTCACCTTGTACGAAGATGAAATCAGCGATAGCAAAGCACAACTTTCAGCCATCAATCTTATAATTGCTACCTTTGAGCAAATATCCATATTTGGAGAAGAGAATCATGAGCCGCTGAGAACTAAGTGCGCCCTGGCAGCGTCAAAGCTGTTAAAGAAACCTGACCAATGTAGGGCTGTTGCAGCGTGTTCACATTTGTTCTGGTCGGGCAAAGTCGATGGAAAGGAGGTGGGTTTGTGCCATGTGACACAATACTATATCATGTGATACTGCATCATGTGACACAATACTATATCATGTGATAATGTATCATGTGATACTGTGTCACGTGATGTTATGAAGTGTAAGTTATACCATGTTATGCTACTCATGCAGATCCATGATGGAAAGAGAGTTCTGGAGTGCTTGAAGAAAGGTCTGCGTATCGCCAATCAATGCATGGACAGTTCGGTGCAGGTGCAGCTCTTTGTGGAAATCTTAGACCACTACATATTTGTCTATGAGAAAGGCAACGATCAGGTTAGTGTACAACACAGTGCAGTTCTTTTTGCTAGTGGGATTCTCACTGGCGAATTGAGATATGTTTAAACTGAGGCTGATATTTGTATATTAATCTCATAGGTGACGATGCAGTTGCTGAACGCTCTGGTCTCTAAGATACGTGAGGAGTTGCCTAACCTAGAGGCCAATCAGGACACAGAACAGATCAACAAGCATTTCCAGAACACAATGGATAGGCTGAGGTCAAGGCTGGAGGCTCAGCAAGAGCCGAGCTATGACGGACTGGAACTATAAATAGCCTAATAGACTTTGTCTGCATCGGGGCGTCTGCGCCATCACGTCTGCTTCGTAATGTCTGCAGCGCTTATTGTCCACACAGAACATTTTACATTGGATATATTCACCTGCTGGATTCACCCTCTCCTGTGTCGCTGTCGTTGCTCCTAGCCGTAGCATTAGTTTCTCTATTTACCCACATGTACCGGCAGCGTGTGGTTTTATATGCTTTACCTGTTTGCTTGGAATAATAGTGATTTAATATAACACTGACTTTATGCTAAGCCATATATCAGCTGATTCAATTAGAAGGTCATATTCTATTATATACAGTAGATGTAGGTCCGTGTTTGTCTAAGCCAGCTTCTGGCCAAGATGGTGTTGAGTGGTGGCAGCCATCGCGGGTAAAAGAAGGCAAACTTACTCTAAACTATAATACAGAGTGATGACATTGAAGGTATTCACTGTCATGTCACGTAATTAGTTGTTGTCAGCACTTTGTTGTGTTGCATCTGGCCAATTCTATCTTTCTTCTCTTTATGGCAGCCAGAGTTGCCAACTTCAAGCAGGTGCGCCATTTAATTATTTTTCAAAAATTAGCAAAAAGTCTTAAAATAGATATTAATAATTACCCTAGACATCATACAAGAGCATAGACATCTAGAGAGAAGCACTTACAGTAGCCACTATGGCTTCTATTGCTACAAGTCTTCTATGAAGCCATTAGTCTATGTATGGAAGGGGTGATCAAAAGTCAATTTGATGGTAAAAGTGGTTTGATTTATAAATTTTGATAAAAATGTTTCAAGCGGCGACTAATATGCCTTTTCCATGTCATTTGTCCAGCATTGAAAAATGTCACTTTTGAAAATAATCATTTTTTGTTCGTTTATTTTTTTGTTTTATTTGATTTCGACACAAAGATATAGTAATGGAAAAAAGTTAGCAGCAGAGGAAACGTTGGGGCCCAAGGCGCAGTAGCACTGCAGCTAGTCAAGGCGCCAGGTCCGGTATGTTGGCAGTCAGCAGTCGTCCCTGCATCAGGTTGAGTAGATGATGCCTCCGAGCTTGCCTAATGCAATTCTCCCCCCTGATAGATCGAACCGAACTCGGCAGCCCATTCCACATAGAAGCGCATTACTAACTCACTTGTGAATGAAGCTTGCATTGCACAGTTTAATACCGTAAGAATTCAATAATTTGGTTAATTAAATACGTGACAGTCAAAGTCCCAGCTTTCAGCTGCTGAACATAACTTTATACAACCTAATACTGCTATCTCCAAATTAATGTAGCATGTTGAAGTTTTTTAGCCTAAAATGAGTTGAAAACTGGTTTTTGTTAAAATAGTTCATATAAAGGTTACTTCTCAAGTGGTTTAACATTGAAGTTGAGTAAAAATACTCAAGTAATGGTTCAGATCCCTGAATACCTAATTCCAAATTTTTAAAACTACCAGTTAGAATAGTGAAACCGTAAATGTTTTTGAGTGAGCGAAAATCTCCAACACAGATTTGGCCAGCCCAGCATTTTCAATTAGTTACATTTAGTTTCTGTTTAGTAATTGATGTGCGCTTGTGTATTATACAGCCCAACTGTTGGTTTGTGCAGCTCTATGAGTAGCTCTATGAGACAAAAAAGTGACTTCTATATTATTTATTACCGACAGCGGCTTAATAAAATGTTCACAAACTTCACATAAAGCACTAAACAATTATTGATAATGTGTGAAATTATACAACAAGCAGTCAGGTCAGTAATTATTCATACAAACATTGAGCCTTAGCTCCTTAATAGACACACGCCCCCACACTAGAAGTAAGGTGTTATTATTCAACTTTGTAGAAATTTTGCTGTCTAATCAATACTCCACTGAGCTTCACTATTAGTTAGAAGGAATGATCAATAAAGTGTTTTGAGTGTTGTATAGATGATTAATAGAAGTGTACAAAACAATCGATAGCCCTTGTGCTTGAGTCGTAACTGAATGCTTTCTTTTCAACTCTACTTCCCCTCCGCCCCGCAAGGCCCTTACAGCGTTTGTCGTAATTCTAGACAAGTTTTTATTCCCAATAATTGATTTTTTCGTTTCATCACACGAGCTGCAATGAGCGCACAATTCATCCATTCACTACATAGAACTTCCCAGAAAAAAGCAATATTTTTATAGCAGTCCTTTTTATTAATTACTTTAAAAAAACATTTAAAATTTTGTAGGAAGATCTTTTAGTGACTTCAGTAGTAAGTGGTTAAAGTTGGTAGCTGAAGTATTCATTGTTTGTATCACCATGGTGACAAAGCTATTGTGATGCCTCATGTGGGATGACACCAGGTTGAACAATAGCTGGCAGCGCAGTCATCAATATACAAGATACACCCGCTGCTTTTCACTGTATATTTTATTGATCGGGCGCAACTCTTCCAAGGCAGCATATCACTTACACTTGCTGACATTATAGATTCATCTGGCAGCGTGGTTAGTGATGGGTGACCGCTGAGGACAACAGCATTTGCTCAATCAACTGCGTAAGTTTTAAAAATTATAAAAAAACTGGTGAGTCATCAATCTTTTGGCGAAAGTTGTTTGGACTAGTTTTTTTTTATCTTGACAAGAAGTTTTGTGAGGCACCAGCTCTCTCCCAGTTGTGTTTTTATTAGCAACATAAAAACTCAGCCGTCACTGACATTTGTCATCAAAGGCTTGCGGGATTTTCGAATAAGTTAGTTATTGCAAAAATATCCCAACCATTAAAGCTTTTTTGTTATCGAATGAAATGAAAAATTGATTGAACTCGTCTAAAATCTGCTTCATATTCAGTAAGGAATATTTTACATGTTTCAGTTAGTCTGACTCATTCTTTTTAGTCGATTTTCTGGAAAAACAAACAAAAAACATTGCGTCCAAGATGAATTTGAATGTTTATGATAGTTACAGAGTATAAGCTAAACAAAACTCTGTGATTGTGGTATCACATCCAATTGCATTTGTTTACCTAACAATTATAAGTTGATTTGTGGCTAATGCCTGAGGGTTGAAAAAAGTGAGCAGAAGAAATGATCTGGGTTTAAGAGATCTCATTTACATACTGTAGATATTGCAATAAATGGACTCGAGCAAACTTAATTATACAGTATATGCTTTACCCATTAGTATCATTTCTAACCTAATTTACTGGCTATCGATTGGTTTACTCTATATACCACTATATCAGTGCTTAAGTCTGAATACAAACAAATTAACATCCAAATTGTATTGGATAAAAAATAGTGTTCAACAAAAAATTAAACTTGTCAATGAATGAAGTTAACAAAAGAATTAATGGTTAAGATATTGCTGCCCTTCAATAGTATATATAAATTGATGACGTTGTGTTGTATATCAAATATTGCTGCCGCGCGTACAATTGTCACCATTCCACAGCGCTGCCTGAACACAATCAATATATTCATCTAGTACGCTATTTATTATAGATTTTTCTCTTCAGCATACATTAGGCTATGAAAAGCGATAGTTTTACATCTGAATGACTGATTACAGCATTTCCAAGCGCTGATAAAGCGCAAAGATATACACTGAGCTCTGGCAGCTACAGCCATTGATCTGTCGTCTGCGGTATTAGTCATCGTCTGCTACTTCTGCCTCGTCTGCACTCTGTACCGGAGTGACAAAGAAAGCCTGCACACAGGTTGGTTTTTTCAATCCTTTTTTAGAAAAAAGTAATCAAAGTGAATAGAAATTTTGCTATACCCATTCATTCGTATTGAAGAAATGCAATTATTTTTGCATGAAAACTATGACTGGTATTCTAGTTGTTAATTTTTTAAATAGATATTTAAAAACAAATTCAGTACAATATTGCATAACCACTCCATATCATAATGTTAAATATACTTCATGATAACGGTTTTGTTGATGCATTAGTTAGTACATCATATGGCAGTCAATGAATAGGTGGGTCAATGTGATCTACATTACCACAACCATCAGTAGAAAGCTCTTGTGGCCCAGTGGTAGGTGCGCAGCTATTGACAGCAAACGGTTATAGGATCGAACCCTTGTAGGGTCAGAGAATTTCCACAAAAAATTAATGAAGTTGTATGCATTGTGGGTTCCAAATGTTTTAAAAATTCAATTCACAAAAAGCTTATACATTGTA
The DNA here is from genome assembly GCA_945261195.1 of Cryptosula pallasiana. Classification (NCBI taxonomy): domain Eukaryota; kingdom Metazoa; phylum Bryozoa; class Gymnolaemata; order Cheilostomatida; family Cryptosulidae; genus Cryptosula; species Cryptosula pallasiana. Next base: position 9,426,756 of record OX183133.1, on the reverse strand, counting down.
TGGATAAATGTGTGTAAAGGAAATGCCACAGGCATTTTAAAGTCTAGATGCAAACAGTGTGATTAACTGAAGTTTACCATTTGCTGCTTGTGTTTACAACGTAAGTAGGCTAATCAAGGCTTTATCAAGCACTGAATGACGCGGCAGCGTTTGGTCTTGTGAGAAAATCACTTCAAATATAATTCACAAATCAATTGCTTTATTTGATACTGGTCTCTAATGTAATGTTTGAGAAAAAATACAGAATAACTTTTTTACAATTTGACTTATAATTCAGCTTTCCTAGTATCTTTTGTTAGTTATGGTAGCGACTTGGTAAAATGGTAACTGGCTAGTTAGATCTTTGAGCCTATTCGGCACTGATTTAATTCTGCTATTTCCACACAGTATTTTCTCCTCTGGGAGATTGTAAATACATCAGTTTGAACTTTGAGTTAGTATGTAAGACACTCCTTTCTCTAGATGTTGGCTATATATATTAAACACATAACGCATGGATTTTTGTGAGGCTTCAATGTGATCATCAAATGATTAGCTGCCAAATTTTTCAAATGCATTTTATTATTTCAATTTACATGGGGAATACTGACAACAAATATTAGCCAGCGTAACTTAATCAAAGGCTCTTGACCATTACGTGAAAAAATTTTTTTGTAGTATTACATCTGCACCAAAAGATGCACAGCTTTTCTTCAAGGTGAAAACCCTCAAGATTCATACCGAACATTCAACTTCGTCAAACAGCTGATAACCAGCGATCACTGTTTCATTGGTTCTGAAACAATTTTTTATTCAAAATACTTTAAAGAATAAATTTAGGTTATCAGGTAATTTAACAAAATCAAAATTAACATGCATTTTTAAAAGTAAAAGAATTGCAGCTATATTTGTAGAGTCCATAAATAAAAATTTGACATAAAACTGCAGTCATGTAGGAAAATTGTAAAATTTTACATACTCAGGAGTTTTCCCTTTACCAAAAGAAGACAGCTCCTGTACTCATTGTTTGATCAGTGAACTTTTTAGGTCGATAAAAACTCATTATAAAATGAAAACCCATTCAATCGATCTTATAAACAGCAAATTAATAACTTCAGCAAGCCTTTAGGCCAAAAAATAATATGAAATTTGTCAAACATTGTCAGAACAAACAGTCAGCTTGTCAACAGCAGCTGGAAGCGATAAAGCAATAGGTAGGCAGCTTAGCAGTGTGTGTATGTGGGTGGAGCAGGGTGCATGCATTGTGTGTTGGGCACACCAGGAGAGATGGATAGATAATGGAATCTACTATTACTCACACAGTGTAGGAATTTCTGTTTGATACCGTCTAGACAGAGTTGGCGACTTGCGGTGATAAAAAGGTTTTCTAACTCTCTGAGATTTCTTTTGTAGAATGGCATTGCTTGAAGCACTTTATCCATTAACAGAAGTTTCTAGATTCCGACGTCGCTATGATGATGACTTCATCGATAGACTCAACAACAGATACTCCATGTTTATATTCATAGTTCTCGGAATCATAATCAGCACAAGACAATATGTGGGTGACCCGATTACGTGTTGGGCCCCAGCTCAGTTCCCCCATGAGTGGGTAGAATATACTAACAAAATATGTTGGATAAGTAACACTTATTACGTGCCTATGGATGAGAGGATCCCAAATGAAGATGACAACAAAGACCACAAGATAGCCTACTACCAGTGGGTACCCATTATGATATTTCTGCAAGCAATCTTTTTCTTCGCACCGAGTATGATATGGAAGAAACTAAACAATCAAAGCGGAATTCATGTCAATAAAATAGTGTCAGTAGTGGGAGGAGCTGAACATGGCAGTCCAGAAGTACGAGATAAGACAATCCGATATATAGTAAGGAATCTAGACCGAGCTCTACGATCACAGCGAGAATACCGAACAGGCTGCTTTGCCACATGTCGTCAAACTATCGCTAAAAATTGTTTTATCATTTGCGGCAAGCGATACGGCAACTACCTGATAATGCTTTACTTATTTGTGAAGTTATTATACATCGGTAACGGCATAGGTCAGCTGTTCTTGTTGAATGCTTTCCTAGGAGATCGCTACTATTTGTACGGAGTGGAAGTGATAAAAGACATGGTGCAGGGCAAGAACTGGACGACGTCCCCAAGATTCCCTCGGGTAACGCTGTGCGACTTTAACATTCGCGCTTTAGGAAACAGAATCCACCCATACACGGTGCAGTGCGCTCTCCCTATCAATCTCTTTAACGAAAAAGTCTACATATTCATCTGGTTTTGGCTAGTTTTCATCTCCGTAGCAACAATTCTAAACTTTGTTCTCTGGATGTGGACATTGTTTCGAAGAAACCGACGTCAGTATGTCCGCAAATATCTCAAAATAATGCATAAGAATTTCGCTAAAGGAGATTACACGCCATCTAAAGATTTCTGTGAAGGCTATCTTCGTCAAGACGGCATATTTGTACTCAGGTTGATAGCTAAAAACACTAACGATGTAGTAGTAGGGGAGATAATACAGGCTATGTGGGAGTTTTATAAAAAGCATCATCAACAACAGGCATCGAAACTATCGGATGATGTCTAGCAGGACATAATACATAAATTATATTCACTCCACGACAAGGGAAACAATACCGACGGTTTACTAAAAGATTACAAAGTGATCTTAGTCAATGAAACCTCAGAGTTTATCCATAGACTTATTTATTTGTCGCTAAGGCTATCTCTAATGTTACTCCAAGTAAAATGCTCGTAAATGGGCTGACATCATTCCATGGGGAGAACACTGTACTACTTACCATACACCACCAGCTCTTCGTCTTGATATTAATCAACATAATCCCAAAAGTAACCAAAAATTTATTAAAATATCACAATTTATTTATGGTGTTTGTTTTATTCTATACATAGTGAGTCATTGCCGTATACTGATCTAGTAGTAATTCTAGTTCTTCTTTATATTGTCTATCATTATATTTATCAATTAAATATTGTATATACACAGACGTATGAATCTATTCACTTGTACTTGTTACAAGTAGTATTGTTGGCAAGTGATCTAAGGCATCATCAGATCCTTCATCAACCAGCACATCTCAAGGGGAGCCTGAAGCAACAAACACACAGTAGCAATGGAGTTTATGGTTGCATGCGTATGTGTGATAAGTAAAAGGGCTCTTGGGACAGCGAATAAAGCAGCATTTGATTAGGTGGCAGCAAAAAGTGCTTTGGCCAATGAGCAATAACTATCACAATAATCGTATCAGACAAAACATAACATGTATTCACAGAAATTGACCTATCCTTACAATACACAACAGCAATATACTATAGTATAGTGTGCTAAATAACATAACATATTCAATGAGCTACCAAAACAAGCATATAAAACAGGACCAAGAACAGTCATTCTTTCATTGGATGATAAGCTACTCAACTGAAAGCGCTATTATAACCAACTACGGAATTGTCTTCTCAGTCAAAAATAAATGAACACAACTCTTAAACTATTTTCTACCACTGCTTGAACGGTGCTGTGTTATAGAATTCAGACATCCAACTAAGAAAACTTTCGTGAAGTTGTTCTCTCGCCCTTCTCTCGTTAATTCGATATGTAGTATAAGCCCAATAGGTAATGAGTTCACAATTTTTTTTAAACATGACGACTCATATAATGCTGTAAAGTGTGTAGGCAAAAATTCGCTTGTTTGCTCAAAGATTTTAGGACAGGCTTCGTGAGACGCAATCTTTGTGTGGAGTTGTTCTCTCACCAAGCATTGTAAAAACTATTAAGGAACGTAGCTAGCAGTAAGAAAAATGCAATGAGTCTGTCGAGGTCGATGGAGGTCTATGACTGCATGGCCGACAGCAGGAGCTAGCTATCTGCGAGCAGCAGTTCCATTATGATAATATGCAGTACATTTGAACAAGTAATTGTACCATTTTCATCAAGTTTTAAATCTGAATTTAATTGCTAAAAATCTTCACTGTTATTATTTATCAATCTTTAATTTTCTCTCCGAAAGACAGCAAGTATTTCAGATTTGATTATTATCGCTGGTGTGAAAGAAGCAACATCGGAAAAAGAATTTCGATGTTGTTTCTTTCCACTCATATTATCATAAAATTTTAATATTATTAATTAATTAAACTTTTTACATAAAAAAATTATTAGTTTTATTTATTTTGACCACAAAACACTGTCACATGAAGACTGGTGTGTTTATAATAGCGACTTTACCAAAGAAAAAAATGGCTGAAATGAGAAAAATGGCTAAAAACAATTAAAATTTGTTGTAATCTCATTTTCTGCAATCACAGAAGTCTTTGCTCAATGCCAATATTTGGCAGCCTCCAGGACACAGAAAAAAGCCAAAACTCACTTGATAGCTCTACATTACTACTTGCATCTTCATGGAAAAATTGCGTCTATGTCAGCATTGATAGCGTTTATAGGAATTGCCTTACTGGCGAGAGGGCAACTCCAAATAAGTTTTTAAAACACATTTCAACCTCATGAAGTTCAAATCAAATCCTCTCGCAAGTAGGTGTTCTAAGCCATTTAAAAAGAGAGCTTAAACAGTCATTGTACAGAGACTTTCAAAAGCATAAAAACTTATGATTTCTTGGAGGTGATTTAGTTGTGTCAGCAGCTCTGATTTAACGTGGGAGAATCTGATATCACATACAAACTGGCTTCAGATGATGTGTTACACAATCAATATCTCAGAAACTAATCCAAATCTGCAGTTCTACAAACTATTTACAAATCCACAATTATCAAAAGATTGAGGTTGCCATAATCTAGAATATATTTATGAAGAAAAGGTAATTGCAAATTTTGAGCATCCACCGTCGTTGTTGTATTTAACAACAACAATAATTATCAGACCTGAATAACGAGCTAATTGACTGACCACCTTCAATTTTTGCCACTGAATGAAAAGACCCGGTGTTGGGTAGGCTAAAAGAAAAGGGTTGCTTGACAGTATTGGTATGACGCTGTAAACTAGCAAGTAGCTTTTGTAAAACCAAATGTTATTTACCTGGAAAATAGCCATTACCAAAAGACCAAGGGTTTTATCCTTCTATGTGTTATATAACTGCAACATTACCTTTATCCTTCTATGTGTTATATAACTACAACATTACCTTTATCCTTCTATGCGTTATATAACTACAACATTACCTTTATCCTTCTACGTGTTATATAACTACAACATTACCTTTATCCTTCTATGTGTTATATAACTACAACATTACCTTTATCCTTCTACGTGTTATATAACTACAACATTACCTTTATCCTTCTATGTGTTATATAACTACAACATTACCTTTATCCTTCTATGTGTTATATAACTACAACATTACCTTTATCCTTCTATGTGTTATATAACTACAACATTACCTTTATCCTTCTACGTGTTATATAACTACAACATTACCTTTATTCTTCTATGTGTTATATAACTACAAGATTACCTTTATCCCTCTATGTGTTATATAACTACAACATTACCTTTATCCTTCTATGTGTTATATAACTACAACATTACCTTTATCCTTCTAGATGTTATATAACTACAACATTACCTTTATCCTTCTATGTGTTATATAACTACAACATTACCTTTATCCTTCTATGTGTTATATAACTACAACATTACCTTTATCCTTCTACAGGTTATATAACTACAACATTACCTTTATCCTTCTATATGTTATATAACTGCAACATTACCTTTATCCCTCTATGTGTTATATAACTACAACATTACCTTTATTCTTCTATGTGTTATATAACTACAACATTACCTTTATCCTTCTACGTGTTATATAACTACAACATTACCTTTATCCTTCTATGTGTTATATAACTACAACATTACCTTTATCCTTCTATGTGTTATATAACTACAACATTACCTTTATCCTTCTACGTGTTATATAACTACAACATTACCTTTATCCTTCTATGTGTTATATAACTACAACAATACCTTTATCCTTCTATGCGTTATATAACTACAACATTACCTTTATCCTTCTATGCGTTATATAACTACAACATTACCTTTATCCTTCTACATGTTATATAACTACAACATTACCTTTATCCTTCTACTTGTTATATAACTACAACATTACCTTTATCCTTCTACTTGTTATATAACTACAACATTACCTTTATCCTTCTACATGTTATATAACTACAACATTACCTTTATCCTTCTACATGTTATATAACTACAACATTACCTTTATCCTTCTACTTGTTATATAACTACAACATTACCTTTATCCTTCTACTTGTTATATAACTACAACATTACCTTTATCCTTCTACTTGTTATATAACTACAACATTACCTTTATCCTTCTCTTTCTTTCTCCTCTTCTCCTTTTTAGGCTTTCGTGTTTTGTCTTTTTCTTTCTTCTTAACCTTCTTAGGAGGTTCGGCAACGACTTCCTCTGCAAGCACACAAGATAATACAGAGACAGGGTGAATCCAGCAATAAACATACACTAATATATCTACACGAGATATACCTGCTGGTGTATAGGACATTGCGCTTGTGCTTGCATCCATGCCATGTTTAGATCTCTTCTTCGACTTTTTCTTTCTAGGAGCAAACAATCTGTGTTGCTCTGGTAACTATGACAACCAAACAAACAAATATCAACAATAGACTATGCAAATATAGATGAGGCAAAATTTTACGTTTTATTAATATCCAAGTGATTGAATGCTAGCAAAATTGATGTGAAAGACTGCAAATATACCTGGCCGGGATGCAGACGAAATCCAGCCAACTGGCTACCCGAAAGAGTGGTCAACTCTTTTCCAGTTATCGGTGGGCGCTCTATGAGGGACCGCAATGAACTATATAAAAGATTGTACCACATTACACCAACAATACTAAATAGTCAAGTTGAACTAGTGACAGCGTACATTGGTGTAATAACAGCAGCTCACCTGCTGTCATCTGACGCGCTCAGGTTCACACTACCGGGAAGAGAAAGAACTGAGCTCAACTCTTCCTTCATTTTTTTACCACAAAACTTAGCGTAGGCATTCTGCAACCCATGGTGCTCGATCAGGTTCTTGGAACCATTTACTTCGGAAGACTCTGCAAGCAGTAGAATGCAATGCTTAATAGTTGTCATACACATATATTATATATAATAATGCACGCAATCAAAACAAACTGCACACTACCTGGTAGATCCTTGCATAAGTAGAATGGACCTTTTTGTACAATCGTTGGATTTCTACCAAGAAAGATGGTTGTCTTGAGAGTCCCTGAAGAGTCTTGTCGGGGAATGTTAGCCGCCACTTGGGGAGATCTACCACCCTTGGGACTTGACTTCAGAGGGGAGTCAAATGAAGCCATGTGTAAAGCACAGTTTCGTTTGTGTGCATAGCTGAAGTAGACAAAGGTATCATCCAAACAGGTGATTAATAAACGCAGTGGATATTACAGTGAATGGAGATTGTGATGAACACCAACAGAAATGAATGCAAACAAATCTGAAATAAAGGTACTGCAAATACCTAGAATAATCGTCGAAAAACTTAACACAAACGACTACGAATAAGAAAAATAGCAAGTGTCAATTGCATAAAATGTCTATTAGACATTCATTTCAAGTTGCTATTTTGTAAGTTTATCCCATAGAACTTGAAAAAAAAGACCAAAATCATGTTTTTACAGGTTTCAGGAATGTAAATCGTCACTTCCTGGAGTGAACTCCAAAATGTCATAGAATAAGCATTTGTTGTGGACTTGTCAATAATTTTTGAAAGGGAGGTTTTTATCTATCTCAGGTATCTCCATTCATGCATTCTCCATCCATTCACATATATTCATTTTTCTTTCATTCCATGTTTATTGCAGGTACGTTCGTTCTTGTTCTATGACTGGGTGTAGAGAATCATCGAACCATTATGCTATTCATTTTTCTAAGGCTCTTCAAAATTACTCACTATTGAGTGACACATTCCTAATGGGCGTCGAGTCTTTTTACGATGTAAGAACTATTTGAGTTTCAAAGCTTTCTTTTTCTCAGTGACTTATGAAGTTTTACCAATGTTCCTAATAAAAGCGCCGTTCTCTTCCCCACCAGCTCCATGTCATCTACCTGCTTCATCAAGAAAGAATCCCAAAGTTCTGCTGCGTACTAAAGTTTGGGTTCACATAGGGTTGTGTACACTTATAACTCAATTTTCTCAAGTACTCTTGAGATTGCATGAAGCAAACGTTCAAGAGTTCTAAGTGTCTCAGAGCAATTTGCAGTTTCGGAGTACCTTGCTGTGACATGCTCACCCCAGTCAAAATTTCTTGAGATGGTCACACCAAGATACTTGAAAGATTCGACTGCTGGTAATTCAGCGTCATTCAACATATATTCAACATCAATAGGCTCTATTCCTATTATACCCTGTCCAATCCATTCACTAAAATCATCTTGTAAAACCTTCGCAGTAGTCTCATTACCCAAAGTTGAATGTGTCAGCACATCGTTAGTAAAAAGTCTGGATGTTGACCCGACAGATTGTCATTGATGTAAACAAGGCAAAGGCAGGACCAGAAACGGAACCCCAGGGAATACCTGTCGTAACTGTCTAAAATTTGAGGCATGACCCAGCAGCAATACCTTTTGTTTTCTGTGTGTGGTCCTTCTGTTAAAATTCCCAGAACCCACTGCAAAATCTCACTAGTAAAACCATACACTTCCCTGTTCAGTGATACCAAGTGGTAAGGGATAGTGTAGCTGCTTTCATATAATTTTCCTTATCAACTTGCTGCATTACGCTTTGTCTCAAGGTTAATAAAGGTGTAGTACAAGAAAAACGTTTCTTAAATCCATGTTGAATTTGGGACATACTATCATTTAGCTTTGTACTCATGTTGCATATGATTATACGCTCCCACATTTTCACCAGGTATGCTGGTTAGAGAAACCGATCTATAATTTTCTGCACAAGATCTTGACCCTCTCTTATGATAAGTATTACATTTGCATATCATTAGATGAATGGTGATGTAGATGTGTCTATGAGGTATTGAGAAAAGCTAGTAAGTATGGTGGATCGTAACCATACCTGTCATGTCTCCTGATTTGTCAGGGAGCCACCTGGTTATCAAGTTAAAATTTTCTCTACCCCTCAAACCTGCTGAACTCTCCGAAAACTCCTGAAATTGGAATATCCTCCCAAAAACCTGCCAGCTTGACTATTAGTTTTTCACGAAACAAAAACTAGACTTTGAGACGCTCAAGGTGTACATTGTTCCTATACTATCATTGAATACATAGCTTTAGTTTGTTCAACATAGCAGTTTTTATACCGCATCCCATAGATGATACCGCATCTACCACAACAATTGGCTTTCTGCAATATTAAATGAATTATTGCATCTACACATGCACTCTACACTGCATCTATATCTACTTTCACATCTACAAAATCATGCATTATATCCCCTCAATCCCAGTTATATCCACCAAAATGAACGAGTCCAAAAATTTTCCTTTTTGTGCAATCCAACATGATTGATATGCTCATAACGTTAGCCGCTGTCATTTCCAAAAGCATATGAACGGCACTGAAATATACTTGACAATTTGCAAAGCGTCTTTTACATTGAAAATAATTGGGTAAATAAAATAGCTTAAAAGACTGTATGTAAAAAAAAACTGATTGACTATAGTAAATAAATTGTCGGCCTTGGCAGTTACAGGATTTCATGCAATAAAACTGTATTTGTTGCCCAACAACCGTTAAATTTTTCAAAGCGTATAGTCATTTTGCAAACAATCCAGACAGTTTAAAAACAATTCAGCAGTTTGGAAAAGTACAAACAGAAATGCTATGCACTATTTAGAAATCATATGAACTATTTTGAAATAGACTGAACTATTTTGAAAGAGTCTGAACTATTTTGAAATAGTCTGAACCTAAGTGAAGTAATCAAAGTGTGGTCAGCCGTTTCCAGTGCTACTTTATACAAGGACAACTCCACTGGAGCCAAATTTCACAAAAGCTCATATTAGTCATCATTGGCTGAAATATTTTTCATGCATTTATTCAATATTTGTAGTATAAAATGAATTTTTTTTGCAGTAATACATGTATGAGCATATTTTGTTTCAATCTAGCATAAATTTTTATTTTATCAAGTTGAAGTTGGCAGTAAAATTTTGTTTAAAACTTTTAACCGTCACTGGATCCAGGAATAAACAAGGAGTCATCTCCCCTTCGGAGGGATAACTTTAAATTGAGCAGTACCGGACATTGAGAAGTTTGCCGATACATTTACTAAAGATCACGTGCCCTATAATGCAAAAACATTCGTTTTCAGCCCAGTGAGCTTACATGACTTTTTGTAATTGTATACGGGGTGCACAGTCGCGTTTGTTACCATCCATACGGCAGACACCCAAAATAACGAAGTGTCACTTGGTTTCGTGGCAAAAACGAAATAATAATAAAACAAGAGGAATGTTTGTTATTTATTTTACTTAGTATTTATTATTATTTTTCTTCTTTCATAAACATCTCACTGAATAACAAAAACCCGTAATAGACTACTCTAAAGTGAAGTATGAATAATGTTAAAAAGTAGTATGCTCATTTCGAAAAAAAATGATTGATTTCATTGGTACCGTAAAAAATAATTATTTTTTTGGAATACTTATGTCATTATTATTTGAACTACTTCGAGATTATAATTCTATGATGAACTTTTGGCTATTATTTATATCTAAAGTTATTAGTTATTTAAAATTTGATATGAAAGTAAAATGGTACAAGAAAAATAGGTACAATTCTTATTTTTTTATAAAACAAGTGGTAATATAGGTACTATATTTTGGCAAGTATTGGTTAGCTTAGAGTTGGATGTTTTGGTTGAAAAATTCCCAGTGGGCTAGGAGACATCCTGAACTTTTACATGAATGGTTGTTTTAAGCTTCAACTTGTCAATTTTCAGCGTTACGAGCTGTTGAAAATGAGCCTTTTTTCTATAAGTTATAGTGTAGTCACTGAAGCATTTGGCTCCAGAGGGTCACGTGACAAGGGCGGTTGGTCATACTTTGATTACTTCACTTAGGTCTGAACTATTTTGAAAAAGTTTAAAAGCTTTGAAAGCACATGGCTCACAAAACAAAATCACCGATCTCATATTCTTTATAGTCTTTATGCCAATTAGACATCTTAAACAAAGAAAATTAAAAAACTATGTAAACAATTGTTGAATAGTCTCTAAATTAATTTTTTACAAGCATAATCAGGTTTTACATATATTTACAAAAATGTAAATAAATATTAAAAACATTTTTTCATTTATTTCCCCAAAATTCAACCGTTCAGTGTTCAGTAAAAAAAAAACCAATCATAATTGGACTAAACATCTATTATCAATAGAGCGGACCAGCAAATCGATTCAGATTTTAAAAGTGTATGAACAATTTCATGAAATGTTTCAAGGGTTTGAAAAGATTCAGACTTTTTGAAAAGTGTTCAGAGAGTTTGGAGAGCATTTAGACATTTTAAAATGCGAATCAAAACATAAACCCTTTTGAGCCACCATAAGTTAATGTAGAGGATCTCTCTTTCAGTGCTAAATTAATATTTTGTATTAATTAAAACAATGTGAACAAATTCCCCTGCTTTTTAGATACATATCAATTTTTTTCACTCTCTCCTGCTCCACCTTGATGATTGACCTAAATTTGATTTTGGAAAACTGTAAAAAGCCAGGCTGTTTCTCAAATTTAGTGGTTCGTAAAGATGGTATTACATGCATTCATAGTGTCTTGCACAAAACATATTTTGTTTTACTCCCTACAGCACTTTTTTTATACAGCAACAAATGAACAAGTTTTAGATTATTTTGTAATTATTTTTTTAAAACTATCCTTTTCTACAGACCAGAATGCTACAAGTTTTATTGAACCATTACTATAGTGGTTCAATTTTATTTCCCTTGCATTTTGAGTGTTTGAGTACAAGTATATTTCTGGCCACAGCAAATGTATCACTAAAATGACCAAATATTATAGTAGTGTCTAAAAATTTTCCTTCATTCATCATTTTCCTAATATTATTATATGCTCTCAAGCTGCGTTCATTGGAAAATTAATATTAGTAGTAGTGGTGGTGGTGGTGATAGTAGTAGTGGTAGTAGTTAGTAGCAGAGCTGTGACCAAATCACCGTGATTCCAATATTTGGTGATTTATTTCAAATATTTGATACTACTGGTGATTTGATCTGGTTACTTTCATCAATATTTGATTTGCTTCTTTCCACAAGATTTGACCAAATATTTGCAAAAATATAGCAAATCATCAAAAAAACCAGTGATGATGTTTGCAGCTTTCCTTAATGATTGTAATTGACCTGAGATTGCCATAATTCACAGTATTCAATTGTAGCAAATGAATAAAAGCAGTGAAAAGAAAATAAACTACCTAATTATTAGCCTATAGTAATCAAGGATCATGAAAAGCTATGCTGCCTTTTCTTTTATGTATAAGTTTTCATCAGCAAAAGTTGAATTATCAGTTGACTACTTTCTTTTCTGACTTGAATGTGGTGAGCCGAGAGTGTTTATGAATGGCGACCAGGTTATTTACTTATCTGTAGTGAGTAATGCATTAGTTGTAATGTACTATAATGATAACTGGTTTGATACATATGCAAACTAATGTTCAGTGTTTGCTATATGTTATTTATCAGTTATCTAGTATCGCTGGTAATATTAGCAATAGGCTAGCACAATGACAGCTTTTTGGCAATGAAAGAATTTTAGAAAGGTATAACCTATGGTAGTTGTTTTGCTTACTGGGTGTACATTTTATCTATTGCATGGAACTGGCTAATTCATTTGGCTAGTCGAAGCATTGGTTTGGAACTTAAATGATAATATATATCGGTCGGCATACCAATAAATAAGTTCCATTCGAAAGTGTACAAAGGAAAGTGCAAGTTTGCAAAAGTAATGAAGTTGAACTATTGTTTTCTAGAGGACAGCTAACCACACATTGTGATCTAAATTTGGGTCAATTGGTTCAGGCAGCCTATTAAAAGCTGAAGGTTTTTGTTATTTCATTTCTAATAGTTTCAGTGGTGATTCAAAAAAATTGTTGCAAGTGACATTAGAAGTATTTGATTTGATTTGGAACAATGCATGACTTGATTTGACTTTTTTACTCACTTCTAAAAATTTGATTTGATGGAAAATTCAAAGGATTTGATTTGAGTCATGAAAATCGTGATTTGTCACAGCTCTTTGAATACCTTTGAAGGCTTCGAACACTCAATAACACTAAACGTATAGAGGAGTGCCTCATTCGGCTAACAGTGTGCAATTTGTTTTGGCTACAGGGGTTACAGCAGTTCGCTGTTAATTGGTCGATAATGGTGTTACGGTAGTCCTCCTTTTCAGTGGGTTAGACTACAGTATCTTGCTTTCAGATAAATGCTGTGTTCTGTTGGTTAATGTGTGTTCACTTTGTGTCTCTAATGGTTCGCGGTAGAAAGCTACCATGATAGACTTGTGAGTTTGCATACACAGGCGTCAGTTCACCACGGGTAGCAGATCTAGTAGTCATTGTCACATTTTTTTAGTGATCTTTGGTTACTTCATCATATGCCATTGAGAGTGACGAATATCGTTCTTCGTCCTGCAGAATTTTCATCAGGAGAGCAAGTCTGTGATTTTTGCGTCTCTGTTTAAGAGGTAAAAGACCGAGTTGAGAGCACCCCTCAGTTACACTCTCACGTTCTCTCAATCTGGTTAGTAGCATACAATAAAATAAATTCCCTAGATGATCATCTGCTGGTTGATGAGGGATAAACCCTGAAATTTAAAGTCCAAAAACATGATGAAGAATTATAAATAAGAATATATATATATCATATATATATTATTATTTATATATTATAAATATATATAGTAGTATTATATAATAATTTAATTAATTAATAACAACACAATTATTATAAAAAACTGATATCAATAATATGAATATAAAATTATTTAAAACAATAAAAAAATTAATAACAAAAACAAGCAATGAAAGAAGATGATGATAATAATCATAATAATAAATGAATGATGATCATCCATCATCATCATGATGATGGTCATAATAATAATAATAATAATTTAAAGAACATTATTTTCAGTCGGCTGCACTAAAATAATTAAAAAACCACGCGTTAACGTATGTGTGTTTATTATATACTTATTTTTTAACAGCGGCTGTATCATTTAAAATCATAGAGGGTAACAAAAAAATACACACAACAACAAACAAAAATCTTAATGGTGAACGCGAACTATCAAAACAAGTGACCGAGGTACCAACGTAACACTTAGAGCTGTATCATAGATCTTTGATAATTTTGTTTTACCTATCGCGTACATAAAATGAACTATATTGTGTGCCCAGGCGATAGCAATTGTATTAGTCAGGAAATAAATGTCATTGCATAGTAAAAATGGCACCACATAGTTACACATAAGACATCCTCTTTTTCTGAATTATGAAGACTGGAAGACTACTACATCGTTTCTACCTGAAAACAAAATATTTGTTGTGATGTGTGAAGCTCTGCATACACAATAAAACAATATGCGAAGTATAAACTAATATTAAATATGGATATTAAGAAGCGGTTACAATCTTTGGTGAAGTCTAAGGTAGAAAATTTAACAGTATATTATTTATTATTAAATTGATCATCATCGATCATCATGCAAACAAATAAAAAAATTTATTAATAATAATAATAATTAGCTAATAATAATAAAATAATAATTTATAATGAATAATAATAATTATTATTATTCACAGCTTACATCTTCTTCGGTAGAACATACTAGAGCCGGTTTCGGCAAGTGGTGCGCCTCATATTTAAGGAAATGGAACAACAGGAATACTTCTATCAGACTTTATTATTATATGATCCTCTATCTATTACATGATCAATCCAAACCTTTTTTTATACACATGAAGCGATTGACTGGCAGAACTACCGGAGTGCCCTTGAATATCCTTTTGCAAAATTGCACCGTGTCACAGCTGGCGGAAAACTTTATTAATCTTTTTTTCCAGAGCGTTTTCACCCCGGCATCCTCTGAGGCTGCAGATGCAGCTTGCAACTCCCAGTCGTCAATGATGATTGTCTCGCAGGATGGAGTGGAAAAATTGATAATGGGGAAAGCTCCTGGTCCAGACAAATTGAGAAAAGAAGAATTAAGTTGGACACTGAAATGACCTCAATACTAACAAAAATATTTCAGTACTTTTTGGATACCGGTACGCTGCCATCAATTTGGAAAACCGCGAATGTTGTTCCAATATTCAAGAAAGGTTCCAGATCAACATTGTCTAATTACAGACCGGTATCCTTAACTTGCATTTGTTGCAAAATGTTGGAGAGAATAGTTGCTAATCAGCTGACTACCCGTCTAAAAACTTTCGTTGATAACAGGCAACACATTTTCAGAAGAGGGCTTTCTTGTACAACTCAGCTTGTAACAGTCTTGCATGACATCATGAGTTATATCAACAAAAATCAAACGATTCATGCAGCGGTCTTAGACTTTTCCAAAGCCTTTGACGAAGTTGACCGTAACTTACTCATTAAGAAGATGCTGGATTACCTCTTTCATCCGGTGATCGTACGTTGGACACATGGCTTTCTAACAGATAGGACCCAGAGAGTGGTTATACAGGGACATCAATCAAATCCTCTGCCAGTTATATCGGGAGTACCTCAGGGATCTGTCCTTGGTCCGCTGCTGTTCCTGGTATTCATTAATGATATAGCTAATTCTTTAGACTCCTCTATAAGACTATTCGCTGATGATGCACTGGCTTACACGGTGGTGAACAGCCCAGAGGATCATGATAAATTCCAGCAAGATCTCAACAATTTGTCAAAATGGGCTGAACAAAGCCATATGCAATTCAATGTCGCCAAGTGTCAAACTAGTTTTTAGTAAAAAACCTAATGTCATGGCAACATACACATTGGATGACACACCATTAATCCAAGTATCAGAGTTTAAATATCTGGGCGTCAATATATGCAACAATTTTCACTGAGATTCACATATAGACATGGTGACCAGTAAGGCCTCCCAAAAATTGGGAATGATCAAGAGAGCCATCCATGACGCTCCTATGAAAGTGAGACTTGTGGCATACCTCTCCTTTTGTCTGCCAGTCCTTGGCTATGCTTCGGAGGCTTGAGATCCCTACTTGATTAAGCATGTGGAACAGTTAGAGAGAGTGCAGAGGCAGGCGGTCCGATTCATATGTGGACTACGAGGAGTCGTTAGTGTCACAAAGGCTAGGCTGGCTCTCGGATTGCCCTCATTGGAAGAGAGACTGAGAGATGCCCGTCACAAATTGTTTACTAAGATTGTCAGCGACAAACATTATTCCTTTCTTAGCGCTGAATTTGAAAACCACCAGAATTCTTCTCAATCCACCCATCTTACTAGATCAGTGGTTAGGTCAGTGCCATCGGTACAAGTTTGCAATACAAGTTCCATGCACCAGGGCTTTTTCTGTCGCACTTTGAGAGAGTTGAGGGCTCAGCCCAAAAGATAGTGGTGCTGAATGTCAAGCTTTTTTTTTTTAGTTCTCTTTCGATTTTAGTTTTGATGACTAACATGACGTCTCCCCTTCCCCATCTTAGGGTTCTAGGAGATCTACACATAACATAATATATTAATTGTTTTTATTTTTGGATTAGACTAGTTTAACAGTTTGTCACTTTATTAGCGTTCGAAGATGTCGTCATTTTTGTTGTAGTAGTATGTTGGATTTGAACTCACGTACTGTTCTTGGTAAAAGAAAAGCTGTTATGATATATAGAGGTCTTAGCATCATATATAGTGGGAGGATCCCCTCTTCCAGCAGTTCTTGTAATTTTTGTACATAATCTTTCATTCATTAGCTCATCATAGGTGTCAGTAAGTGGACCATGATTTTTTTCGGAGGGGCGAGACGCATAAGAAGAGACTGTCAATTGTTCTTGCGCCTGTTACTTAGTGTTTGGATATGTAATTTATCTCAGGCTGTAGTTATACTCTCTCTTCCTTTGATTTTCCAGATGAAACGAATAGCGTTATTTTCGATCATTTCTAGATCGTGTTGCAATGATTTACTAGATGGGTCCCATACTGTACAGGCATATTCAACATGCGGCCTGCAGAGGCTAGTGTATGCTATGAGCTTGGCTTTTTCTGGTGCATCATACAAGACACGCTTAATCATGCCTAGTTGCTGTCTGGCTCGAGATGTTTTGGCTGCAATGTGGCTATTAAATTTCAGATTCGACTGCAAAACAAAACCCAAATACCTAGTTTCGTCAACTAATTCTAACTGTACGCCAGCTTATGTATAGTTAGCTTGAGGTGACTCTTTTCTCTGATTGAAAGTCATTACATAACATTTTGAAACATTGCATAACATTTTCCATGTGCGGGCCCACATCTCGAGAGCATTGATATTATTCTGGAATTTCTGTCAGTCTGCAAAGAGTTTACCACCTGATAAATTAAAGTGTCATCAGCAAATAAGCTGATGTTGCAATTAACTTTTTTGCGGAAAGTCGTTAATGTACCAAAAACAGGGTTGGCCCAAGCACAGATCCCAGGTTTTTAGTAAATAAATAATAATAGTATAGTTCGATTATTATTTATATTATCATCACCATTCTCGTTATTCTAATATTATCATCGTCATTAACGAAATTGAATGATAATAATAGTTATTATTATAAATAATAATAATTTGCTATTAATTATTATTATTGATGAGAAGATAAGAATAATCGAAAACCAAAACAGATGGTGCTAAGGAGCAAACACATTAACACCATCTTAGGACTACTTACACACAGTCTTTTTAAGGCTCCAGTGGAAGTTAAGACTATTGCATACAAGTCACTATGCAGGCCTGTTCTAAAATATGCATGTGAGGCACGGGACCCATATATTATAAAGCATATCAATGAGCTTGAATGAGTTCTGAGCAAAGAAGCGAGATTTATTTTGAATTTAAAAGGCAAGGATGAGAATGTGAGTGACGCAAAAGAAAAAGTGAGGTTACATTTGCTGTCAGAAAGACGAAAACAGCCAGAATAAAGCTTTTTGGTACAATGCTCTTAAAGAAACAGACTAAAGATTCTCTGACTAACAGTTTATACCCACTAATAGATTGCACTCAACACCCTAACACTCACTCTATTCGCTCTGTAACTCAGTCAGTTCCTCCTGTGTTTTCCACCAATTGGAATTTCTTTCACCACAGCTTTGTTTCTAGAAAACCACAAGGTCTGCGTTCCTCCACAATCTAAACAGCCTAATAGTTACTGAATCGGCGATCTCCATTTCCCCAATTTGGGGTTTAAGGACTCTACCCAGAACCAAAATGTCTTGACAGAAGATTCAAACAGTGTGCTGAAATTCTAAAGGCCTTCTTTCAAGAACAGTTCCAAGAGGACTACTTGGCAAAAAAATTCCATAGACTTGAAGTCGATTATGACATAACCCTTGGACATAACTATGGATGGGGTGGCAAAACTTACCTGTGAATTACCTAACGAAAAGTCACCAGCACCTGACTGAATAAGAAAGTCAGATATGCTCATTGATGTAGCAGGCACTGTTACATACTTGGTACTAATATACGAAGCTTCCTTATGGTCCCATCTATTACTGCTGAAGCAATAGAAGAATGCATATGTGACACTTATACATAAAGGCGGAGATATCAAAACTTTGATTAATTTCAGGCCCACATCACTCACAAGTATTTCGTGCAAAATGATGGAACATATCTGTAGTGCTGCACTACCTGAATAAGACACTTGATGGTGCACCATAGGCAACACAGATTCAGAAGAGACTGTCTGGCCAAACCCAGTTTTAAGCTACCTATCACAATTTAGTAAAAGTTACCGACAGCGGACGTACCACACATGCTATAGTCATGGTTTTCAAGAAAGTCTTTGACAAGGTCCGACACTTGCTACTGCTCCAAAAACTGCAACGAATGTTCGGAATAAATGGATACCTCATGAACTGGATACATGACTTCCTATCTGACAGGCAACAATCCGTTATACTTGAGGAGAATAGATAAGTCACCTCCAGTGTTCCATAAGGGTCGGTACTGGGTCCAACCCTGTTTCTCTGTCATATTATTGACCTGCCTCAATGTCTATAATGCGATATAAGCTTTTATGCCGATGATACGTAACTACGCCAATTGTGGATGGCTCAAAAGATGCTAAAAGGTTTCAAAACAACATTGCTTCAGTATATGAATGGTCAGGCAAGTGGAAAATGCCATTTGACGAAAAGACGTGCCTAGCAATAAACTTTGGACATAAAACATCTGAATTTACATGCAAACTTTGTGATACATGCCTTGCCTGGATAGACAACACAACGTATCATGGGGTAGCTATAAAAATCAGGCCTCAAATTTGACTGACACATAAATGAGAGGTGCACCGAGACCAAAAATGTACCAGAAGAGGCATGTCTGCTGGCGTACACTAGTCTATTCAAACCCTTCTTGAAGTATGCAGATATGGTCTGGGACCCGGCGACCAGAAATGCAGTACAAAAAATGGAACCAATACAAAATAAAGTCATTGGCTTTATAAGAAACATGAAAGGTTGTACGGACAGTATAACAAAGTACGGAACTATCTCCAGATGAGTTTATTGGAAGATAGGAGAAATCACTGCATGCGCCTACAAACCAAACTTTTCCAGGAACAACAACAACACCGTGTTCTTTGATACAATGTGATCAAATCATGCAAGGCAGGCAATGCACCACAATGATCACAAGAGCAGAAACCATGGAAGAACTGAACTCGTAGCAACTACAAAAGGAATATTTCCTAACAGCTTATTGCCAAAGAACTATTCGTGACGTGAGAGGACACAAAACAAATAATCCTAAACAGTGGCATGTTGTTACACAAGTAAAACCTGACCTAAAACCATTCCCTTCAAACCAAAGGCTTAGATATAGATATAAATATTTTTTTATTTGCTTGGAAGTTCTAACTCAACTGAGGTCAGGCCAAATCACTATCTGTATAAAATTATTGATGATTGTATTTATTTGTATCTGAATATTATACTAATATGATAAATAGTTATCGCTGTTGATTTTATTTTCTCCAACAGTTGAGTTGATCTTACATGTTAAGTTGTGTAGAGCCTATGACTGTATCATTTACTTTTTGTATTATATCAATCATACCAAGCTTTGCTTTTTTTACTATCTTGGCTATTAGCGTCAGTTCTTTCCAGTGATAATTTTTAAAGTCTTAATCACTCCTCGAATGTTTATAGCCATAATATTTTCAGACCTATCAATTTTCAGGGTTTCACTCACACTGATTTATTACACATAAGCACACCAACGAGCTATTATTGCAAGCAACAGTGAAGTAGTGAGCTATTCTTATAACTACTAGCTGGAAGCACAGGCTCTTCTCTTTTTTAATTAATGCAATATTCAATATATAGTTGTTTTAAAAAGTGTAAAATGCACATACATTCTGTACATGTATCAATACGCCTTTTGAGACGTTGAAGTTAGACTTGAGATGAAGCTATGATACGATACTACACACATATATAGAAACATGATGAAACTAGACGACATTAGCAAGATCAAAATACACAATTTTCACTGCTCATCAAACAAACAGTTGTAACATAGTGCTTACTTGACACTTGAGCAAAAAGTAAAACATCTTAACAATGACTGCAGAGATTGGAATTTTACCAATGCATCCAAGTAAATGTGTATAATCCACCGTGGGAAAGAAAATGTTGATGTTGCTACCCGGCTATTTTTTGAGCATTTGCATAAAAAAAAATTAAAACTGCCGTTTGCAAATTTCAAGGTATCTATTGTTGAAACAGGTGCTGTTTAGTGCATTTTGTTTCTTACGGAGCTCTATGCTATTTGTAAGGGTTGGTTATTGCAGTATCTCACCTATGTTAGCAAAATTTCAAGTTTAAATTAAACATTGAGTCTTGCAAAAACTAATTTTTATTAAGATTTGACTATTTAGATCAAGTTTTATTTTAAATTGCACTGTTACATGTCAGTAATAGGGAGATAGAATTTCGCTCTCTTGCAGGCTCTGATCTCATGATGTGCTTTTTGACAGCCTAATAAATTACATGATGTCGGAGAAATAAAAAACAACTATGGGCGCGTCTGCAAGTTTGCTCTCACTGTTTGTTATAATTTATTATTATAAAAATATATGAGGTTGCCAAATCTTGATTGTAAATGAATTTAAGAAAATGAAATGGTGTAAAGTTGATTCCTCTTATGTTATATTTTTAATATTATATTATGTATTGAACAATATAATTAAATTAAATACTGTTGTCATATCTTTGCGTTGTAGGCATCATCTCATGGTGCTGGTCTAGAAAACCACCAAGACATAACTCCCTTGTCCTTTGGTGATGAAACTGCCATCAGCAAGTTCAAAGAGCACATAACTGAGTCACATCATGACCCTCGGATTGATCAAGAAAATATTGACAGCATAGAGGAAGACTATTTTGCTTTCGACAGCGATTTTGATCCTAATGGATATGAACTAAAGGTAAGATTCTGAGACCTGTTATTATGTCCGTGTGACTTGTAATGTAATCAGTGCTGATGGTCATTTTTATGGGTAATTTTTTTTACAGAAATTGGAAGAGGAATTTACATTGGCCGATATTGATGCGCGAAGAAACAAACTAACAAAACAATTGAAATCTGTAAGTTAATAATTTGGTTTTCTATATTAATTGTTTGTACATAGCTTTTTTGTAGCTAATCGCTCTATGATACATAGTTCTTTTGTAGCTCATTGCTCTATGGTACATAGTTCTTTTGTAGCTCATCGCTCTATGGTACATAGTTCTTTTGTAGCTCATCGCTCTGTATCTAATCACTGAATTGTTACTGTATGACATGTGTTGTGCTTACTGTATGACATGTATTGTACTTACTGTATGACATGTATTGTACCTACTGTATGACATGTATTGTACTTACTGTATGACATGTATTGTACCTACTGTATGACATGTGTTGTACTTACTGTATGACATGTGTTGTACTTACTGTATGACATGTGTTGTACTTACTGTATGACATGTGTTGTACTTACTGTATGACATGTATTGTACCTACTGTATGACATGTATTGTACCTACTGTATGACATGTATTTTACTTACTGTATGACATGTATTGTACTTACTGTATGACATGTGTTGTACTTACTGTATGACATGTATTGTACCTACTGTATGACATGTGTTGTACTTACTGTATGACATGTATTGTACCTACTGTATGACATGTGTTGTACTTACTGTATGACATGTATTGTACCTACTGTATGACATGTGTTGTACCTACTGTATGACATGTATTGTACTTACTGTATGACATGTGTTGTACTTACTGTATGACATGTATTGTACTTACTGTATGACATGTATTGTACTTACTGTATGACATGTGTTGTACTTACTGTATGACATGTATTGCAGGTGTCCAAGAGAGTGTCAGAGTTGATACTGGAGAACCACCCAGGTTATGCCACTGAACTGAAGAGAGTGATGGAGTTACAGCAATCCCTTCACAAGGCTTTGGCTATATGCACAAGTAGCAGAGCGTGAGTGGATACCCTAGTTTATACTTTCTACTATTGTAGACTGTGCAGACTGTGCAGACTGTGTAGACTGTGTAGACTGTGCAGACTGTGTAGACTGTGCAGACTATGTAGACTGTGCAGACTGTGTAGACTGTGTAGACTGTGCAGACTGTGCAGACTGTGTAGACTGTGCAGACTGTGTAGACTGTGCAGACTGTGCAGACTGTGTAGACTGTGTAGACTGTGTAGACTGTGCAGACTGTGTAGACTGTGCAGACTGTGCAGACTGTGTAGACTGTGCAGACTGTGTAGACTGTGCAGACTGTGTAGACTGTGCAGACTGTGTAGACTGTGCAGACTGTGCAGACTGTGTAGACTGTGCAGACTGTGTAGACTGTGTAGACTGTGCAGACTGTGTAGACTGTGCAGACTGTACAGACTGTGCAGACTGTGCAGACTGTGTAGACTGTGTAGACTGTGCAGACTGTGCAGACTG
This sequence comes from Cryptosula pallasiana, assembly GCA_945261195.1. NCBI lineage: Eukaryota > Metazoa > Bryozoa > Gymnolaemata > Cheilostomatida > Cryptosulidae > Cryptosula > Cryptosula pallasiana. The sequence continues at coordinate 9,403,522 of OX183133.1, read as the reverse complement.
ATAGATGTTATGTACATTACGGTGTACATGATTGGTTGGTTACTAGTGGTGCTTCCTCTACATGCCAGTACTACTGCACATGATTGGTTGGTTACCAGTGGTGCTTCCTCTACATGCCAGTACTACTGTACATGATTGGTTGGTTACTAGTGGTGCTTCCTCTACATACCAGTACCACTGCACATGATTGGTTGGTTACTAGTGGTGCTTCCTCTACATGCCAGTACCACTGCACATGATTGGTTGGTTACTAGTGGTGCTTCCTCTACATACCAGTACCACTGTACATGATTGGTTGGTTACTAGTGGTGCTTCCTCTACATGCCAGTACCACTGTACATGATTGGTTGGTTACTAGTGGTGCTTCCTCTACATGCCAGTACCACTGTACATGATTGGTTGGTTACTAGTGGTGCTTCCTCTACATGCCAGTACCACTGCACATGATTGGTTGGTTACTAGTGGTGCTTCCTCTACATGCCAGTACCACTGTACATGATTGGTTGGTTACTAGTGGTGCTTCCTCTACATGCCAGTACCACTGTACATGATTGGTTGGTTACTAGTGGTGCTTCCTCTACATGCCAGTACCACTGTACATGATTGGTTGGTTACTAGTGGTGCTTCCTCTACATACCAGTACCACTGCACATGATTGGTTGGTTACTAGTGGTGCTTCCTCTACATGCCAGTACCACTGCACATGATTGGTTGGTTACTAGTGGTGCTTCCTCTACATGCCAGTACCACTGCACATGATTGGTTGGTTACTAGTGGTGCTTCCTCTACATGCCAGTACCACTGCACATGATTGGTTGGTTACTAGTGGTGCTTCCTCTACATGCCAGTACCACTGCAATGTTACATTTCGTTTAAGACTAACTGAGTAAACATGCGTTGCTGGTTCACAACCCTTTCGGACTTCTCATTCAAGTAGTATTTTTGTGGAATATTCTTCAGAAATGCATTTCACATTATTTATTGGTCAGTTCTATGGCTGAATTTGGGTTCCGTTCTATAAACCAGGAGTTGTCTGTCTTTTTTTAAAGGAAGCAACTCCAAATTTTACAAAGTATTTATACTCTACATTGAGGTTTGGAGTTTATCGCTAAAATGGATGTAAATAGCCTGTGATCTACTGCATTCTAGTTTTTTTGTGGGGCAGGTCTCTAAAGCACTCACAGCAAGAGTTCACTGTAGCCAGTTTGAAGATGTTGGCCAATCACAGGAAACGACAGCAACTGCAAGGCATCATGAGATCTCTGAAAACTATCAAGACTTTGCAGAGAACAGATGTTAGACTGAGAGAGATGCTGGAGGTGGGATTTTGTTGTACTATAGACCTCAGGCTATATTATGATTTTGTGTCAGTTTTGTGCAGCTACTGATGTCTATTGTAGAAAGAGGACTATGCCGGCGCAATTGAGCTCTGCTTGGAGTGTCAGAAGGCTGCCAGCATATTTAGGCATTACACTTGCATTAGGTATATATGTCTATATGCTGTATATGTCTATGTGCTGTATATGTCTATGTACTATATATGTCTATGTGCTGTATATATCTGTGTACTGTATATATCTATGTACTGTATGTGTCTATGTACTGTATATATCTATATACTGTATGTGTCTATGTACTGTATATATCTATATACTGTATATGTCTATGCACTGTATGTCTATGTACAGTGAGCTAAGCTCCAAGCTACAAGACACACTAGAGAGTATAGAAGAACTGTTGGATGCTGCCCTATCCAAGAGCTGTAACAACTTTGATACACAGCATTATACTAAAGTGCAGCTGGCCTACCAACTGCTGGGGAAGACTCAGGTAAGTTATTGTATAAGATTGTCGGTACTCTAGTACTGTGTAATGTACTATATTTGGTGTGCGTATGTATGTATGTAGACTGCTATGGATCAATTACACATGCACTATGCAAGCACCATCCACAATGTGGCATTTACTGTTGTACTGGGTTACGTGGAACTCTGCTCTGGCACGGGCGATGGAAGCTTCCAGAAGAAACAGTACGCTGAATTATGCAAGGTAAGATGTACTCTTGTCTCTTCTCGCCAACTCCGACTCTTTTTGTATTTGCTTTTCAGCTCACTAGAGCTTTTAATATCTGGTCATAGACTTCTATGTCTATGTGCTACAGTTTTAATGTCTGGTCATAGACTTTTATGTCTATGTGCTACAGTTTTGATGTCTGGTCATAGACTTCTATGTCTATGTGCTACAGTTTTAATGTCTGGTCATAGACTTTTATGTCTATGTGCTACAGTTTTAATGTCTGGTCATAGACTTTTATGTCTATGTGCTACAGTTTTGATGTCTGGTCATAGACTTCTATGTCTATGTGCTACAGTTTTAGTGTCTGGTCATAGACTTCTATGTCTGTGTGCTACAGTTTTGAAATTTCAACCAAATTCGACAAAACCTTTTCCCTATTTTTCACGATTGGTGTTACGTGCATTTATCAATTATTCAATATAGAAAACTGCTATTTATTTATGCTATTCTTACAAGCTCAGACTCTCAACAGCATGGCAAGTATTACTGCACTTCTGTGTTACTTCTTTCATTAGTTCTTAACTTGTTTATACTTGAGTCTCTCTCTAAATAGACTTGTTTATACTTGAGTCTCTCTCTAAATAGACTTGTTATACTTGAGTCTCTCTCTAAATAGACTTGTTTATAATTGAGTCTCTAAATAAACTTGTTATACTCGAGTCTCTCTCTAAATAGACTTGTTTATACTTGAGTCTCTCTCTAAATAGACTTGTTTATACTTGAGTCTTTCTCTAAATAAACTTGTTATACTGGAGTCTCTAAATGGACTTGTTATACTTGAGTCTCTCTCTAAATAAACTTGTTATACTTGAGTCTCTCTCTAAATAAATTTGTTATGATTGAGTCTCTCTCTAAATAAACTTGTTATACTTGAGTCTCTCTAAATGGACTTGTTATACTTGAGTCTCTCTCTAAATAGACTTGTTTATACTTGAACAGTGCCCTCGTACACTTTTATCATAAAGCACACTCCACACAAATGATTTGTTATTTTGCATTTCATTTTCCTATAAATATGTGTGTGAACTGCCGACCTTTGGTCTGCTAGATAGAATTGTAGTTTATTGTTTGATAGTTTATGCATGATCTTTTCCATTATGCTTATAGTACTGATAGTTCTTATTAAAGTCATCTCCCCTGTCTATCTTGCACACCATCGACTCACTGTGGAGTCGTTTCCTCCTATTGTTGTAGCGCATTACCCATGAGTCATTTACTCCATGCTTCATGGGCCTGTGCAAGGCATTGTGGGGTGTGTTAGTGAATTACTACAAGACTAGAGAGTGGCATGAGGGGCTGCAAGGACCTGTCCACAGCGAACATGCAGATGGTAGGTTACAGGGCTGCAAATAACTTGCTTTGGACTATTTATGTGTCACTATGGTTTCTCTTAGGCATTGACGCAATGTTCTTCCTTCTGATGAAACAATTGTTTGGGGTAAATTCAGAATTCAACATGAAACATGCTTTTATAATTGTAATACAGCATTACGAATGATTATGGTATTTTAAGTACACTTTGTTACTGGGTTGTAACTGGAAGAAAATTCTGAGCTGAGTGATCTTTGTCGTAGCAAACAAAATTGTACATTTAACATTTTAGGGTTTGATTATTATAGGTATGAAATAGTTTGAGCTGGTTTTCTTCTTGTTGAAGAGCAGAATTGATTTTGACTCCGTTTTATTCACTTTTAGAGATAGAATTGACTTCCGACGAAGACTTTAATAGGATATACGTTGCTCAGAAATTGGAACATGGCCGAGGGCGGCTGTGGCAAGAAATACAGCTCAAAGTTCGAACATTCCTTCTAGCCATAGATCTATCCAACTTTAAATTCAATGAGTTCACTCAAGTGTTGAACCTTGTAAACAGGTTGGTGCGCAGAACTTACTCGGCTGCTTACCTGACTTCCCTGATATTGATAAAAATTATTCCAGAGCTAGGAAATTTTTTGTCCGGTTACTGGTTTCCAGCATTATTTCTGTGATTATATCAGCAATTAGAGTATTGCAGTTTTTGACAAGTTTCTAAAAAGTGATTGAAATATATGTAATTTAACATGCCAACACAATCTGTGGCCTTAAAAACTAGTTTGAAGTAAGTTTACTATCTTTATTCGGCGTTTTCGGCTAAGTTTGCGCAAAGAGCTGTGTGAATTTTTAAGTGTTCTAGAAACTGGATCTGGCAAAACGGTAGCATAAAAACAAGTTTATCGAGTTGTCTTCTCTTACAACAATTATACCTCGTACAGTCTAAAAATTGAAAACTTAATAATAATAAAATAATATTTATTATTATTAACATAATAAATAATTATTTCAACTACAACAATGGAAACAAATAAATAATTACTCTTAGCACCGCTAATATATTGATACTGTAACACCCAGATATTCTACATAATAAATTATTGTAATTATTACGGTCTTGCTTGCATGATGACGGCTCGTTGTTTTTGTTGCTCTATCCAAAACGGAAATATTGATTGCCATAAAACGAGTTGGTTTTTAATTGCCAAGCATAAATATAGATGAGACAACTCCTGGTTTTCAAACCAGCATTGTTCCTCGCTACCACTTTCACTTTGAATTTCTTGCGAAGCCGCAGCGTGCAGAAATCATATTTTGTACTCGCTGAAACAAGAGAAATTCGCCATTTGTCATAATCGTACCTTCTCTCGAACTTCGCCGAAAATGCCTATTAAGCAATGTTGGTCGTTTTAGGTTGATTTCGGTGGGCGAAGACTTTTCAGGCTCGAAATCTGAGCTGCTACAAGAAGCACTGCACAAGCAGACCCAGAATTACTTCCACAGATACCACTCAGGCTGTATGGAGGAAGTGAAGATGTTTCTTGAAAATGAAGGCTGGGAGTTGTGTCCAGTCAAATACTCATTTACAATCCTACAGCTGCAGGTGCGTTTTATCTCTTAGTTGTACTCGACGCCGTTCTACCTGCAGTCCCGTTCTCTCTCAGCTCCAACTCTTGTTGTTTTAGGAGTTTAGTTTTATGAGAGACGTCTCAGAGATCCCCACACGCTCCAAGCTGTTTGCTGGCTCGGATGCTGCCTTAGCATCAGCTGCCTCATCCAATGAGCTGAGTAAAGTGAGCAGCTATTTCTCTCGTGATGTCTCGCCCTTTGATGAGCAACAGGACGAGGAAGTGCAGGAGGACTTATTTACTACAGCTAATGTAAGTTTCCTGCAGTGTAGGTATTTTGTCTAGCGGCAGTTGTCTTCTCTTTGTGAGTGCAGCAACTCCAGGTTTGCATTAGCTGGCCAATGGGTAGGAATGACTTAAAAAAGGCGAGAGAACTATTAAAACAAACTGACAGGGTGGATGGTTGAAAGGGAAATAGCAAAAAAGAAAATGGTTAGATTCACGCATATGGGGGGACGACTCCAACATAATGCAATGCCTTGTTTCTCTTGCAGGATGAGTCATCTGACAGCGATGCCGACATAGCCAATGAGTTGAAGGCTGACTATATTGACGAAGAATTAGACAGCTCACCTAGGTACTGCTTACATTGACCTCTTTCTCAAGTATCATTGCCCACATCACTCATCTTTCAGTGCAATTATTTACCTGTTGTAGCTCTTCCAAAAGATCTCATAATCGTTCATCTATGCACCGAGCTAAGAGTACGGACAAGGAGCGGCGGGTGGATGCCCCTATTTTGACTAATTCTTCGCTAACAGTTTTCAGGCAATTTGGTAATTATTTTCCATTTACTATCAGGTTGCACTTCCATTGTATATATGATGTTGTAACAATGTAAGTAATTGACTTCTGCACATAGACCTGCTAATTTACTTTTTTGTTGCAGGTAAATATATGAAAATGATGACCTTGCTCGAACCCATCGCATTCCAAGTGATCAACAGCATGTCTCAGCTTTTTGACTTCTATTTCTATACAGTGAGTGCTCACACCAACCATATAGTAACGTGGTTTGTACAATATCAGTAATGGTGTAGTACTATGGGTCATATTCTCTTTAGATTACTAGTCGTTCTATGTTGTAGGTTTATAAAAGATTCGCTGTCATTAAAATGGTGAGTGTATCTTTTACTTGCCAGTTGGCACTGGTTACACATTGATATTTCCTTGTCTTTACCTTTGTTCTTATGTGATATATTCATAGACCTCTTTCTCTCCTCACCCTCCAATATTTTTATACAAATACCACGTCTAGTTAAACTGCAGACAAAGTGTTATATAAAATACCCACATCTCTATTGTATTTGTGTGAAAATTCAGGGTGAAGATAATACAGAAAGTAAATTTGGCATTAGTTCCAAACTACAAACAACCCTACAGCGATTGAGTGATGAGTTACAGTGTAATGGAAACACAGGCTATCATGAGTCTTCCATCAAAGGAAATGCCGAGTCATTATACAGACTGCCAGAGAGAGTTGTGGCCATGGAATCTTTGTAAGTTGTTACTGGCATCTGTCATGTGTCAATCGCCCTTGTCACGTGTCACTGGCACCTGACATGTATCACTGGCACCTGTCATGTGTCAATCGCCCTTGTCACGTGTCACTGGCACCTGACATGTATCACTGGCACCTGTCATGCATCACCGACACCTGTCATGCATCACCGACACCTGTCATGTGTCACTGGCACTTGTCATGTGTCACATTTATTATTACCACAAGCTAGACGAACAATAGTAGAGTTATGAGTTGTCTTTTCCTTAAAGAAAGAAACGATAACTTTCAATATAATGTGAACTTTTGCTAAACCGAGTTGCTACATAGTACTGGCATCATCAGCTTATAAAAAAACTTTAATGCCAGCATGCAACAAGTGTCCGCAGGTGAGTGCTACAACAAGTGTTATACACAATACTTAGGTATGCGGCAGCTAATCTAATTTGTTGATCATATAAATGAAACAAGTTTTGGCTGATGGAGCTAATTAGTTAACAAATAAACAGCTGCCAGTGCTGCTGCTGATGCCTCGTGATTAGTGTTGCTGTCGTGTACAACACAACTGCAATTATTCTATTAACATCAAGCTGTGTAACACATTCTACTGGCTCATCATAGCTTTACATGTCTATGGCATTGTGTGTAGTTGATATTTACCTGTTATAGGGTCTATCTAGCTAAACAGTTTGAGTTTCTGGAGCCACATTTAGAGAAAGCCATTCCTAGCAGCAAGAAAGCTTTTTTACAGCAATTCTACTCCCAGGTTAGCTGGCTGCCTAGTTTTTCATTTATTAGACTTGCCTCGAATACATATAATAAGCCATGCACATTGTCTGTTATAGACTATAATGACCATACCGGAACTAAGGTACCCAGTCTATCAAGCTGTGACAGACAACATTTTAAACCAGGAGTATATCGTAGGCTTGATCAGTAGCATTCGTTGGGATATCAAAGATATTATGTCTCAACATAACAACTACGTGGACATAATACTTAGGGTAAGTCAGTGACATCAGCCTGTAGTAGAGTTGTCTTCTCTGGGGGGGTAGACAACTCCGTCTGATAGCGCATCAGCCTGTTTGTGCGATCAAATATTGATTTAATCATTTGTTTATCTTAATATTTCACAAAAGCAGGTAATATTTTGTGTATTTCTCAAGTGATATGCATAGAGATATCGCGGCTTATCGCATATTTAACACTTCATTTAGTTAGTTTTATTGTTTTTATTTACTGATAACTGTCAGACTTTTGATTACAGTAGCCGTTGATTTGTTTATGCGTGACAGACATGAAACAACAGCGATGTCAGAGAGACAGTAAATGCCTTTCAGCGTTGATTAGTGGAAGCCACTAAAAGACATATTTCACTTTCATGTGTTAATGAACTCAGTTGAGTTTGTACTGAACATGAGTAATGCGATAAAATTGAGTTAAGTTGAGACTTGATACTCTGTCTCAAGTCCTGAGGCAATTTACTGCTGTCCGCTCGACTGCCTCCATTGTGGGAGCGTTTGGGGCTTGATATGGAAGTCGTTGGGTTTAGAGAGAGTTATAGCTTGGGGTCAAAGCCTTGGGGCGTGCTACATAGAGCTGGCTTGTGCCTGATCAGCACTCACTAATCCTCTATATTTAGTGTATAATGGACTGCTAAAAGCTTTGTGCAAATAACATTAATTATCTGGTAATTGAATTATTGACATAGCCAGTACAACCTCGCATTCATCTCCCCTCCTTTTATTCTCGATCCTCTTGTTTTTGGTTAGCCTAAATAACTGCACTTACATGAGCTCACATCCCTGCCCATCGCCCCTTTATCGCATCATTTATTCCAATTATTCTGCTTCATTGCAAACTTTCATAATTTGGGTTTTATTTGTTATCTATTGCGCATCAATCGCAGGAAATGAAAAACAGTTGAATTCTCACATCGTTCGACCACATGCAAGGAATCCTGCTTTCATTCCCAGAACTAAAGTTATTTCTATTGTAGCTAATTTATATCATACTCATTGCCTTGGTGAATGTTATAAAAGCACTGGAGGCTTTTCTTACACGCTGTGGTACATGTATTTTAGTTTATCCTTTTACATATAAGTAAACAAAAATTCCTTCCACTGGTGGGAGGTGAACCTGGCCCTTCAAGCAAACAGTTGTCATAGTTACACCTGCTTACCACCTGCGCCACTCTGACATTTGCTCTTTGTGTGTGTTAGGAGCTCCAACAGTTCTCCATGAGGCTCTCCCATGTGGATGTGCCCATTTCCGTGGCAGTGAAGAGTGTGCTATGGCAGCAGTGCGCGAGACTGGCAGCACAAATCTTTGTGGAAGGGTGAGTACCATCGAGCGCTGAACCTGCTGCTGACAAAGCATCGCTGCCTCTAGAGCTCTGCTTTCAATTAACAAGCTTCTTATTTATTGCATAAGCAATTAGTTCTGCCTGCTATAATAACGACTTAATTATTAACAAAACACCATATTTAATTACTAATTATTACTAATTATCTCTTCTGATACTGTATCCATTTCCTTGTCCGTTTTATCCTTTTCCTCTCTCATTTTCATAGCTGTAACCTATTATTGCCAGGCGCATACTTTTATCAAGATGGATTAGTGAAATGATAATAAATTAACACCTTGAAAGCAATTCAAGCTGTGCCATTTATTCATACAAGAATACTAGCTTTGGCAGAAATAACAAGTGCAGAAGAGTATCATTATATTCTCATATTATTACTCTTTAGCGAGTGAGCGAAAATTTGAATGAACTGCATGGAGCTGTAGCAATCGTCCTACAAGCTCTTATTTCACTATCACCACTCTAGTCTGGAATGTAAATTTCATGGTGGAGTGAGTTTTTTTGCCGTAAACTTTGGGCTTCAATGTTAAAAAACGGCTAATAGTATTGAATTTGTTATTACCTTCATAGCCCTCCACGTGCTACTATAGATTCCAATAAAAGTTAAATTTTGAAGTTTTAACCCAAACGCTTTTCTACATAAAGCAAGTATTTTACTGGAAATAAATAAACAAAGCTGCACAAAATAGACACGTTAGGTTCTCAGTCTAATTGTCTCGTTTTATCACGTGTTACTTTATTTAACGTATCCGGTGACGTCCGATAAAAACAACAACTAAAACTCTCATTTTTCTGTGCGCTATCAACTTTCTACCCATTACATGTATCGTGTGTTGTGCAGTTACTCATCGGTGAAGAAATGTACACCAGAGGGCAGGGCACTCATGCAGCTAGACTTCCAGCAGTTCCTCCTCAAGTTTGAAAGAATATCAGAAACCAGGTGTGACTAGATGTCTATGTACTAGATATGTCTATGTACTAGATATGTCTATGTACTAGATATGTCTATGTACTAGATATGTCTATGTACTAGATATGTCTATGTACTGTACATGGCTATGTACTGTATTTGTCTAAGCAGTGTACATGTCTAAGCAGTGTACATGTCTATGCAGCAGTGTACCTGTCTATGCACTGTATATATCTAATCACTGTATATATCTATTCACTGTACATGTCTATGTGTTGTGTATGTCTATTTACTGGCGTGTCTATGTACTGTGTATATGTATTGTACATGTCTATGCAATGTACATTGCGTATGTCTATGTATGTAAAGTGTATAGCCATGGCTACACACACCTACGTTTCGTAGAAATATGACGAGAAATACGTTTCGTAGCGTCGCTCTGGTGGCTACACACGCAGATGATTGATCACCGCAATGCTACGGAGTGTCCAGTGAGGCAAAGAGGGCATAATTATTGAAAATAGTCATTATAATAACTATTATAAATGTAAATTATTATAATTAATTAGTTATGATCTTTGTTTATAATACTAGAGAAATAAATTTATTTTCCGTAATAAATAATTAACGTTTATAAATAATAATAAGTTGTTTATGAATAAAAAATAACCTCCTTGATAGAAGTAACAAATGGTCTGTTGGCCAATCAGTAATGACCAAGTCGAGGTTGAATTATAAAAAAGTTCACTGGAGTCGTCAAATTTCGTCCTTACATTTTATCCAATCGTGAGTGGTTATTTAATAAACCTAGTCCAATCACTGAAGCATCTGGCAAAAACCGTTTTCATAGACCAACATGTTGGTCTATGAAATTGAGCGCCTTTTTGTAAAAAAAAAGTCGCCTGAATAATAAAAAAAACTGCGTTTTCTCTGCATACCGACAAAACGCAGGTGTGTGTAGCCATGGCTTAAGGCATAGGTTTGTGTTGTAGACCAGTTCCAGGTAGAGAATATGTTGAGACTTACATAAAGGCATATTACCTGCCAGAAGATAAACTGGAACTCTGGGCTAAAGAACACAAAGTAAGCCTAGCTATTTGACTCCTTGGTTGCCCAGGTTAAACCATTCCACCCTCTGGTTACCCAGGCTAAACCATTCGACCCTCTGGTTACCCAGGCTAAACCATTCAACCCTCTGGTTACCCAGGCTAAACCATTCCACCCTCTGGTTACCCAGGCTAAACCATTCGACCCTCTGGTTACCCAGGCTGAACCATTCCACCCTCTGGTTACCCAGGCTAAACCATTCCACCCTTTGGTTACCCAGGCTAAACCATTTCACTTTCTATGTGAATGAATGAGTGCAGGAGCCATCATGTGTGACAGTGGATGATTTGGTGTGGGGCCAGAGTGATGCGTGCCCTTATCAGATGGGACAGTCAACTGCTTGTGTTGTACTCACCTGTGTTACCTATCAACCAATACCTGATCTTGTAGGAGTACACAGGCAGGCAGATTATGACCCTAGTTAGCTGTGTCCCCCAGCTCAACAAGAAGGGTCGGCAGAAGATCTTCTCTCAGCTAGAAGAACTAGACAGTAGCCTCAGTAGAAACCTGAGTAACTCCCCACTGGTGCACATTCAGAACTTTACTAAGAAACACAGGAGGGACAACTCCACTTAGCTACATTTTGTTGTAATAATATTCAGGCATTGACTGTATGCAATCAAACACACAGGTCATGTGTGTTCTATATTTATATAATACAGTAGTTCTATAGTATTTATTTACAATATACTATAATACAATATAATTCGTCTGTTAGGAAAATAAAGGAGAAGTATTCGCTGGCTACTGTATTGTTCAATGGAATGTGCGAGGTAGGCATATCCATACTGTACACGTTATATTATATTGAGCATAAATATGACCTTGGTCTGTCTGGTCAGATATTTTATATAGGATCTGTGAGGTTTTACATGTTTTGTATGTACATCGGAGCATCTCTGTCTTCCTTACTCTGCGCCAGCTCTCTCAAAAAGAGGCTTTGAACTGTGTTTTGAGTGCGAGCACCGTCTCACTGTCCTTCAAATACTTCTGGTCGTCTGTCTCCTTTTCTTGCTTTCGCTCTTTTTCGTATTTGTCTTCTTAAAGTCTTTTCTCTACACTTGGCCATTTTTGCAGCGCTACGTTTCTTGTTTTTTCGATTTTCCCTACACAGTGGCAAGCAAATAGAATGAGTGATGTTTGCTAGTACACAACTGTAGGTGTTTTGCTTACAGGATTAGTTAAAGTGAGTGTTTACGTTTGACTCAATGCCACTTGTCACTATTTATCTTACTTTGTCCCACTGAAACTTACCTGGCGCTTTCTACTTGGTTCATCCATTTAGTCCATTTCTTTTCTCGATAATCTGTCATTACCTCTAACATGATATCCCCATGGTCAATTCTCCCTGTGGGACTTTTGAGTGTGAGTGTATACGGGCCGTTGTCGGCCTCCGTCACATGTAGCAGACGTAACTTGTAGTCTAACCATGTGTCGTAGAATGTCCGTTTTCTGTAGTGAGGCTGGGATAGCGAAATAAACCTTCCATTAGCAGTCCCTACAATAGTACAGGTCTTGGGCTATAATAAGTTTATTAAGAATAGAAAACATGCTCAAAAACTTGTGTATAGCCTTAGAGCATACCTGTGTCCAGTAGACTGTCATTAAAGTACCACACAATGTCCTTCACCTCCCCCAACACCTCACACTCTAGATCTACAAAATTAATAGTTCCAAATATAATTCTTGCTGCTTGACTGCAAAGATGTTCATTATTGTGGTCACATTTAAAATCTTTGTAGTCAAATTTGACTATCTTTTCAGTTGAAAAAAAACTGGACACAAAACTTTGAATTAATAAATCTATAAAGTTAATAATTTGAACTCTTTTTGTACAAATTGTTGACGTCGGTTTAACAAAATAAATTCTCACACTTTCTAATGTCGATGACTTTGAAAGCTCAGTATTTAATTTTTGCGGTGATATCATATTTTTGACACTTTCTCACTCAGTACAAAGTGTAGCTAGAATATGAAATTAATTAAACCATTTTGTCTGATTATCCAATCACATTGGCTACAGCCAATCTTCCCATCAGATCAGAAGCTGATAGTACATCAACCCCTTCTCTACGGATTATACTCTGAGGTATAAATTATATTAAGCTTGCCGTAGTTTCTAAGAGTATTACATGAGACAATAGCGGTGAGAAAGCCTTCTATTTCATCCCCCACAAATGCTTTACCTTGGAATTTATTTTCCAAGAAACCAGCTAAACGCCTTGGAATATGAACACACTGAATGAGATGATCCTTTAGGGACAATAACAAGTTATCATTACGTTTGTTTGAATGTTGTGAAACTTTCACACTAATATGTGCGCCATTCCAATTCTTTTACAGGTGACAATATTTTTTAATTATGCTCTCACCATGGTTTTATGATAACAATCAGCTGCCACAGTAATCGCTCAGTTAATGAACGGAAACCTACCCACATAGGGGAGTACGCTGTGTAACCTACCCACATAGGGGAGTACGCTGTGTAACCTACCCACATAGGGGAGTACGCTGTGTAACCTACCCACATAGGGGAGTACGCTGTGTAACCATTGTATCATAACAACCTTTTTACATCTAAAGATCTCCATATCTTTCCCTTTCTTTTCTAGGTAATCGGACACATCCTATAACAATAGGTAATGGTTATTACATCATCGCTGTACACATCGCCTCATTTGTCTACACCTACATAAACAAATTTTTAAATTTTGGCATAAAAAGGCAATAAGTCACCAATGACTATTTAGTCTCATTGGTGTCAAATGTTAAATCATCCGTCTCCACCAGCATTCCATAGAGCTAACTCCTCCAAAAAAGCATAAAACCGTAAACATTATAATGAGTCAAACATTTCTTTGTTTGAGTAGATGAATCAGTCATTTACATATACAAGCCAAAGTAATACCCAAGATAATTTGCTGTGCCTCATACCGTGTGCCACTGTTGACACCTATGAATATTCTAGTGGCTTGAAACATTTGGAACGCATTAAATCAAAGAATTCGAAATTGATTGTTGTTTAATGACCTTTTGATTCACATGCTAATGCGTGTTATACACGAGATTATTTGGCTATACATTGTGTGCTGTATATGATATGACTGCCATGTTTTATTCATCAGTTACTGACTCACATGCAATAAAATTTTGCATATGATGAAGCTGTCTGGGTGGGCAGCATACAAAGTAGTGTATCATTTCTTTGGGTAATCTCCAAGTCATACCAACGTCTTGTCTCCATCCCATTCTATCATTTATTGCTTTTCCAGTTTTTGTATAGCGATAATAAATTCTTGCATCTTTCAACCTAATCGTATTACTAAATATTCAGTTTACACAATTCTCACGATACTGAACAACTAGTTGTGAAAATGCTTGAAAACCTTATGTTATTGTTTGTGCAACCTTTAATTTTGCAGTCACTGTTATCCAACCAAATATGATAAAGCATTTACAACATTTTTATGATGCTGGCATATGGAATATATTGATTTTTTATGCAGTAGTCACCCTATTTATTAACGTATCAAGATTTTTAAGCTGTGGGTAACTTTTTTCTGTTGGAAATTTCAGTCGCCGAGAATTTTTGAGGATTTTGGTAAGTCAAGCTCGTCAGATTATTCCATTTTTTTGGTTATAAAAAAGTTCCCAGAAATTTTCCTCTCAACTGTGTGTTGATCCTTAAAACTCTCGCTCTGAAGATGAGCGCTCTATCCTTGTGGCCAGGTAGCAACTCCATGAATGATTGATAAAACTGAAATAGGTTTACTGCACACTTTTTACAGGTCCATGCAATACATGTCTGGTTTAATTTTTGAACTATGAAAGACATAAGCGTGTTTCTCTTATATATGATTAATGACATATGACTTAGAGACAAAACACTTTTGCACTGACTGCATTAACTTGCTATATTCAGCCCCCTCATATTTGTTTAGGTTAGCAGTATTGAGTTACCAAGTTTTCAATCTAATTGTCTACATCGATCTCTGGCCAGATATTGATTTCTCTTGTATTGCAGCCTCAAAATTTTATAGAAGAAGACGGATTTTAAAGTTCAACAGGTTTTGTTAAGTAGTCATTAATATACTTCATGATTAGCTATCGACTAGAACTGCCTCCAGCCATAATAGTGCCACAAACAATACAATACAATTAATGTTATTGCGGTCTCAATGATTGAAAGAGCTAAATACATGCTTTCAAAACTTACAAATGAAAAAATATAGCTAATATTTGCTAAACGCATATTTACTGCCTGTAGGCTGTATGTACTTACCATATCACTGTTGAATTCCATGTCTGTACGCTTTTTTCTTTTTTCTCCAAATGTGTAATCACTGAGAAGTGATAAAATTATTGGCAGTAATATAGATCTACAAACCCTCATGTTGCCAACTGTGATTTCCCATAAAATATATTTTTGTTGTTCGAATACAAATATTTCTCCTATAGGTATGGTTGAGATAACGGTCTGCCAGACTGTCGATTTACAAAATATGTTTGAATATATGAATGAAGTAGCTGGTGGCTTTCTCGTCAACGAATAGCATAATTTTGCTTATAAACCTTCGTCAGCTTCTATGCTATGAGTTGTATGTATGGTAATGCAGTAATAATATCTAACTAGCAAACTAGACATCTGATTGGCTAATACATTCAATCTATATAATATCTCACCAAGCTATTATTTGCTAACAGCTGCAGATACTTAGAGTTGTTTCCCCGAAATTGGAAAAAATATTGTTGTACAAGAGTTTTCTTTTCCTGTAGAAATTTTTCGCTATGCGAATAATATTATTCTTACCAAGTAAACACCTCAAATAAAAAATATTTCTGATATATTTGATACAATAAGTTTATTAAAAACAAGAATAATTTTTTTGTAAAAGCTTTAAATTTATAAAGCGAAACCGCGTTCACACATTTACTAGTTTCTCAACAACAATATAACTGAAGTTGTCAATTTTGTTTGCATTTAATGTATTGGTTGACAATATTTCCTCGACACAATGTCATATAAAAGCTTTCTATTTGGTGCATGTAGAAAGAAAATGAAATAGTGAGGTTCTGTTTATTAAACAACCAATATGGCTTCCATGAGTCGGCGGAACTATGATGAGGTAAGTAACAAGCAATAAATAAATTATTATTTATTTTATTATTATTATTATTAATTATTTACATGATAATAATTAAATTAATAATAATATAATAATTATAACTACTAAATTATTATTAAATAATAATTATAATAATAACAATTTAATAGTAGTAGTAGAAAAGTAGTAGTAGTATAAGTATTACTTAGTAGTAAAGTATAATAATTATTATTATAATATTATTTATTAATTAAATTTAATAGTAGTAGTTAGTTGTTGTTACTAATTTATATTTATTTAATTTTATTATTGTTATTAATTAATAATAATAATAGTATTGTTATTATTCATACAAATTATTAATTATTTTAATAATAATAATTATTACTATTTATTTATTAATTTATCACTCATCATCATCATCATTCCATTGGTGTTAGTTAGTAATAGTACTATTATTATTATTATTTAAATTTTATTTGTTAATAATCAATTATTATTATAATTATTATTATTAGTCAAGTTCAAGATTAAAGTAGAACCTGTAGACCACTCAACGAGCGGAAGAGGAGGCCATCGATCGATGAACTAAAAGAAAATACCGAAATTGGTTTATTTGACTACAGAGCTCTTATTTCTCTACCTGTCCGCATTATTATTATTATAATCTGTAATAAATTAAATGATAATTCATTGGACTATTTGTAAAAATTGCTCTGGGAATACCTTGCGTCTGAGCTCTTGCATTATGACCGTGGGTGGAAAAAACTGGTGAATTATTTTGTTTATTTCTTGAAAGGCTCTTCTGAATTACTAAGTAAGTAACAAACGAAACATTCGCAATTGCTTAGTCTTTCTGGGATTTAAAAGTAATTCAAGCCCCAAGACTTCTTTTTTCTTGGTGACTCCAGATCTCCCTCTTATGTTCCCAATAAAACTCACAGCCTTATTCTGCACCAGTTTCAGGTCATTTATGTGTTTGATCAAAAAAGGATCCCAGAGCTCGGCGGCATACTCAAGTTTAGGTCTACATAGAGTTTTGTATGCCATTAGCTTAGTTTTTTCGGGTGCTCTTGATATTTTATGACACAAATGCCCAAGAGTTCTCAAAGTGTCAGAGCATTTCACAGAAATATGTCCACCCCACTCAATCTTTCTCAAGATTGTCACACCAAGATGCATGAAAGATTTTACTTCTGTTATTATAATAATGATTATTATTTATTAATTCATCATTCATCATCATCATTCCATTGGTGTTAGTTAGTTAGTAATAGTAGTAGTGAAGTGCTAATAAAATTCATTGATTGAACAACTAGTATTGTTTTTATTTATTAGTAATGATAAATAATTAATAGTAGTTGTTAGTACTGCTGCAGTAGTTAACTTGTTTAAGGTAACTACTGTAGGAATGTTACAATACTAACTACTATTTCTATTCTAACAACTTGGACTACAATAGCAAATATTATTACTATAATTATTAATTATATTGTTCTTTTTCAACTCAGAGGGATTACCTATCATATTGTAAACGAGGTTTGTGTAGTAGTAGTAGTACATCATCATCATAATAATAGTTTACAACTAATAATGATAAAGTAGTAGTAACTGTAAGCAATAAAAGTTATGAATATTGTTGATGTAGTCACAGTGGGCTCACAAAAATTGTAATAAGTCTGCATTATTATAACAGCAATTTGGATAAATTTTGTTCTTCCATTGTAAAGTAATTTTTGTTTGTTATTATTGGCTGATCTTGTTTCCTAAAAATGCTGTTGTCGAATGTTTTCATGTAGTAGTAGCGATTGCCATTATAGTTGTCTGGATCTATTATCAGTACAACACATGCTTGTAAATTTCAAAAAACCATATTTTAGCGATGCCACATCACTTTACCTGTGTAACTCGCACTCATGTGTGCAAAATATTTATGCCAAACATTAAAAAGAAATCTATTTCTTAGATTGTTGAGCCATATTGTTTGAACAAAAGTTGTTATATTGCTATATTCAGTGGATTTTATATGCATGAATCCGTCCCTCTGCATGCATGAACTGCTCAAGTCATCAAAACTTTACTGGAGCTATTACTATTCAATTTAAAACAGAATTCACATTACTCTTAGTGTCACTGGTGAGCTCTTACAGCTGTAGTGATGGAGCACAACTTGAATTTGAGACCTGTAGCCACCCTAAAAATGCATTGGTCCCAAACTCAGTTCCAAAGGTTGATCTCTGTGTCAATACTAACAAAGCGAGTGATAACAATTGAATCCATGTCATTTTGATATTGTCACACCAGATATTATAGCGTTAAAGAAAATAGTTGTTTGATATTTAGACTGTTTTTAGGCTTTTGTCAAATGTACTTGCATATAAAAATGATCACCATCATTTTTTAAAGTTGTTATTCTAACACTATAGCTGACATCCATTTTTTAATGCTCATGTATTTTTTATTACTGACCGTTATTCAACACGGCATCAAAGCTGGTCAGTGTCTTCTCTGTGTTGTCACTGCAAGTGACAACCAAAGTAGGTACTTCATAATACACCGCGCAGCTATGGCCCTGCACAATCTCTAAATACTGCTCACCAATTTCTTACAGATGATTATTTTATTTGGCATATGCCAATCCACAAAACAAACAACATATTGGATCGGGGAAATACAAACAAACCAATTAATTTCCCAATTGCGGACAGACACGGACTGCAAGCTAGAAGTAGTTTAATTAGTCTGCTACTTGTGCTATGTAGACGGCATTGAACACACTTGACAGGGGTGGTTTGAATGTCACTTTGGTGCTCTAACACGTTACATTAGATACTTCAACCACCAACACTACTGCAAGTGATAAGAGTCATCGATATTTGTCACCACATTTTTTATAGTAAAAAGCTTTGTTGTGTATCCTTGAGAAAAGTAGGAGACTAGTATACAGGGTGATGTGAAAGATTAATTCTTTGAATGTTGCGACTCATTAGCTTGCACTAAAAGATAAAACATACTTGGTAGATTTAAAGTAAAAAAAATTTCAAATGTAAGATAATGTGGAATCCATATAAACCCTATGTTCACAGGTGTGAAGTCAGCATAAACTTGATGCCGACTGCCGAATAGGGATTTAAAATGCAGAAAACAATAACGCACAAGTTGTTGTGTAGATTGGCTTCTCTCAGCTTATAAATTGAATGAAAATCTCAGATGAAACCTGCTCTAGGTGGTTGACTCAGGTGTATTTGTTTTGTCATCATATTTATGCTGTTTGCATTGCTAAATCCATTGAATTATGAGTGCCGTTTGAAATGGCAATGCTCTCTACTTTTGCTCCATACACACTCGATTTATTAGTAAATCATAAATTAATTAGCTTGAGGACTTTAACAGTGATACAAGGAGCTCCGCTATATCTGTATAACACGCTAGTAGTAGTGTGCATAGTGCATTGTTGTCATATACTGATTGAAATGTCATCTGAACGCTGCAATGATCAACATATCAAAAGGCTATTAATGTACAGATACTAGTTGACATAATGAGAAAAGAACTACTCAAGGTTAGTTAGCTGGTATCTACGCAGGCAAACAATATATATTACTGCTCTTCTGACAAGCCACTTTCACTATTCCGGTAGAAGTAACTCCACATGGTTATATTACGATTAGCATGGTTAATCTCTCTGTTATAACACAGGGCAGATCCCACAAACCCCGTATATAGCATACCGACCAGTTGTCATGGAAACAAACTACTCACAGCGAAGCTATTGAAGAAGTCAAAGTTATTTATCCATTTAATTAATGCACAGTTTAGAATATCTATTTGCCTGAAAAAAACATAGAATAGTACTAGTACTGAGTAACGCATTATGACTCGATCAGTGAGGTGGTGGATGTACTGTGGTAGTCAAGTTGCTGTAATTTGTAACAGATCGATTATGTCACCTTATGCTTAGCTAAGTCATGTCCACAAAACATGGGAACCCTCAGGGAAAGTTGAAATGTGATTTACCTGTTATCAGATTTTCTTACCAGAGTAAATGAGACTGTTTGCTTACAGAAGCATATTACGTATATATGTTACACGGTGTAGATCATTTACAAAACTCAGTCTAAAGTATCCCATTTAGTTATATCATAAAAGTTTGCTTCTTCACACATATTTGTAATTCATCGTCTTTTGTGTAGAAATGTCGGATTACAAGGAGAAATCCTACCATTCACATCGCGCATTAGCATAAAATCCTCTTTCTGCATTCTAATTTTTTGTCCAGGCACACGATTCCTTCCACTTGGATCTTTCCATTCGTCGCGAAAGTACAGTTTTGTCTCATGCAAGACTTGAATTGTATCAGTTACTGTTTGATTGCATTGTTTATACATATTTGTTTATATGTATACAGATAGAGCTAACTCAGAGCGAATACCTGGGTGCTGACTCTGAGAGCAGCGGCAGCAGCGCTAACCAACAGCTCTTCTCAGAGAAGGTACGCGACAGCCAGGAGGCTATACAGAGGGGAGATTACCAAGCTGCCGTTTCTCATTACACAGATGCTATTCAGCTCGATCCAGTGAGTCGTCTAGTCGACATTCTCCGCTGATACTGGAGTTATATAATATCTATTCTTGATGCGCCATTGATCTATTCTGCTGTCATGGCAAGCTTACCTTGGAAACACATTTGTCTCCGTAACGTTTTCTTGGTGCTTGAGCAAATATGGAAAAAAAATTTTGTGTCAGAGGTTTTTCTAAAAGTGCTAATATGATAAAAATTACTCCATACTTCATCATTTCTGAAATCATTTTAATTATTATTATTCCAGATTTGGTATGAAACTATCATAGTTGACACGCTGGTAGTTGTGTAAGTTAACGTGACACATCCGCTTGGTTTAAAATTTTGTACTTATAATAAAAAAGTTATTGGTAAATAACTAAATTAATTATTTTGATGAAACACATTTCAATAGCTTTTGTCATTTAATTCGTTTGTCTCTCATCAATTCATGTATCATTCCTGGACATGTTTGTCTGTTCAAGTTCATTCTGTCAATATATATCGAAATCAAATCTTCATATATGCCATAGACATCTAGGTCTCGTAAGTTGTTTGTCAATATTTCTAATGTACCGAGACATGTAATAACAGGCTGTGGGAGAATTGCAGCTTGTCATATTGAATTTACTTGGCATTGTTTGATTGGCCTTATATGTATAGACATCAATGGAAAACGTCTGTAGACATTGCGTGGAGTGGAGATAAGGCTGTAGTTTAACCAGAAATATGAAGATTTGATTTTTATAGTTTTTGTACTATTATTTGTTACAAAACCAATTGAAGAACTCACACAGTAGTTGTATTTGCTCCTGTTGACTTGAGAGATGAAGTGATATTGTTGGTTCCCTTGTAGTGGTGAAAGAACTCATTTCATCTAGTTGAGTTGTTTGTTTACATTACATAGAGTTACACACATGGAGTCATAGAGCTACATACTTCTTGCAGGTCAACCACATATTATACAGTAACAGATCTGCAGCATACATAAAGCTAGAACAGTATGAGAAGGCACTGGCAGATGCACTCAAAGCAAAGGAGTTGGACCAATCATGGCCCAAGGTATGAGCTCTGGTGGTAGAAGCCGTACCTGCTGTTTGTTACTATAAATAGACATCAACTCTAAATATAACATCATATTATTTCTGTCAGTGGCATATTTTATGTGTTAACCTTTCTGACCTCTGCCCTCTGCGTACTTTTACCTAAGTCAGCCTGTCAGCGCTGTTGTCTCTCTTTAGCATGTACCTCCGTTATGGCCGCCTTATATATGTATAACCAATACTGCACCTAGTTCACCTAATTACTGCTGTTTGTTATGAAGCCCATTGTGTTAGTGCTATTATTGCCCAAGTCCATACAGCTTCTACATTGAAAGGCAACTCTTATAGCTGCTGTCGGCTTCTGAACAAATATCTATTGTTTTATTCAATAGGTGATAATTACACACTTTGTGTTCTACTTGTAACAGGGTCCAGTTGGGCTTGTGTGATTGGCATCTGTCCAGATTATTCATTCAACTTCCTACCAATCCTTAGTTCTAGTTTGCACCTTACTTGTGCCTCTGGTCTGCTCCTTACTCGTGCCTCTTGTCTTCTCCTTTATTGTGTTTCTCGTCTGCTCCTTACTTGTGCCTCTGGTCTGCTCCTTACTCGTACCTCTTGTCTTCTCCTTACTCGTGCCTCTTGTCTTCTCCTTTCTTGTGCCTCTTGTCTTCTCCTTTCTTGTGCCTCTGGTCTGCTCCTTACTTGTGCCTCTTGTCTTCTCCTTTCTTGTGCCTCTGGTCTGCTCCTTAGTTGTGCCTCTCGTCCGCTCCTTACTTGTGCCTCTCGTCTGCTCCTTACTCGTGCCTGTATTCTTGTAGCCCTACTACAGCCAGTGATCTCAAACCTTGCTGTTTAAGGTTTCCTAGCCTTGGAGTACTTCATGCTTTTTGCTGGACATTTGTTACAAAATTATATTCAATTGGGAATTATGCTCTCCCTTCTTTGACTTGGATCAGTTGCAAATAGTTTTAGCTTCGTGATAGTTCATGGTATTTATAATGAACTGAGCTGGTTTTATAGAAATGTTATCGATGATATCAAGGGAGAAAAACTGGTTGTTTTATTGCTGGCATGTAAAATGTTGTTGGATAAGTGGTTTTCTCTTGAGACAGCTTAAGTATAGTTATGGGTGATCCACACCTGAACTGTTGGAGAAGCTTGCAGGGGGCACAACTCCCTACGTTATTTGGTGTAGTAGTCAGTATACACAGCAGCGATGAGCTAGGCTTTATACAGCATGAACTACTATGTGGTGACTATCACATTTATTAGCACACAGAGATGAAACATCAAATAAATGTACTAAACTCCTGTATATATATTTGTCTATTCATCTTGATATCGCAGTTTCCTAGTTGAGCTGGTCATAGAGGGCCTTTAGCAAGAGCCCTATAAATTTGCATTCAATTAATCTGAAACTGGCTATGCATACCTTTGGTCAACATGAATAATTGTCATAGAATGAATTGTATACAACAATGTGACACTAACTGTTTACATGCTATTGGAATTCTCATTATGTCAACTATCTTGGCTCTTTACATTCAAGCAACCTGTCAGTGCCTTCCTTCAGGTGGAGACAACTTGTGCTAGTGACAGGAGAGACCACTGTACAGCAGGGTCATGTCTCGGTTATGTACAGGATCAGTCGTGTACAGCAACGGTTTGTATGCATTTACCGCTTTTGCAGGCTTTCTACCGAGAGGGTATAGCCTTGCAGTGCCTCGGCAGGTTCTCAGACGCTCTGGCAGCATTTGCTGCTGGGCTGGGTCTCGACTCCAAGAACGCACAACTCCTCAGCGGGCTTACAGATGCCGTCTCAAAGTCTCCATTCAAAGGTGAGTTGGCCCTTCAATGGTTTGTGGTGATGCAGCAGAACATTGATTGGTCATGTGACTTGATATGTCATGCTTTGCAGGTGCCTTCCTCCCCACGTTTCAACAACTGCAGTCAATGAAGTTGGAAAAGAATGCATTTGTAATCATCTCAGTAATTGGACAAGATCTGCTAGCCTCTAACCACCACGCTGCCTCAGTGGTGGTGCTAGAGGCAGCGCTACGGATAGGGACATGCAGTCTAAAGCTCAGGGGCAGCGTGTTCTCTGCTCTCAGCAGTGCACACTGGGGTCTAAAGAATACAGAACAGGCTATAGCATACATGCAACAAGATCTGTCTGTCGCTAAATCCTTGGGTATGTGTTGGTTGTTGACTTGTTATTTTGTTAACCATATCACTTCTGTAATGTACTGCTTGGAGTTTACTGTACCTCCCCACCTCTATAATGTACTGCTTGGACTTTGCTGTACCATTGCACCTCTATAATGTACTGCTTGGAGTTTACTGTACCTCCGCACCTCTATAATGTACTGCTTGAAGTTTACTGTACCTCTGCACCTCTATAATGTACTGCTTGAAGTTTACTGTACCTCTGCACCTCTATAATGTACTGCTTGGAGTTTACTGTACCTCCGCACCTCTATAATGTACTGCTTGGAGTTTACTGTACCTCCGCACCTCTATAATGTACTGCTTGAAGTTTACTGTACCTCTGCACCTCTATAATGTACTGCTTGAAGTTTACTGTACCTCTGCACCTCTATAATGTACTGCTTGGAGTTTACTGTACCTCCGCACCTCTGTAATATACTTCTTGGAGTTTACTGTACCTCTGCACCTCTATAATGTACTGCTTGGAGTTTACTGTACCTCCGCACCTCTGTAATATACTTCTTGGCATTGCCACATAATTGATTGTTAAAGCCTGGTTTCCATACATCTCCCAAGCGCTCGCACGAGGTCGCAGAAGCTTCTGCCGCGATCTGCGATTTATGGAGACCGTGATTGTGCGATGTGCCACGATTCCCTACGAGGTTGCTGCGACGTCCCACGAAAGTTGTTTGCAAAGTACTTTTCTGCGGCGCACCCACGATCAGGAACAACTGGCGATCGCCAAGGATCTATGGAGACCGTACACATGCGACCAAACATAGATTCTGAAGATTAGGCGACATCGTTTTGTGTCTTTTTCCTAAAAGATCAGGGTAAAGGTCAGGAAAGTTGACCATGGCCGAAGCAATCATGTAGTAGTAATATTATTATTATAAAAATAATAATTATTTTTTTGTCATTGACAAAAAAATTGACTTATCAATAATAATAATTTTTTTTACTTCATTCATATAAAACCTATAGCTTCTAATAATAAAAAGCGCAACAATAGCCGTAGTTTGTTCGTTGCTATTAATAATAATAAATAACGATTGAATAATAATAATAATTGTATTAAAATTATTAAATATAACAATAGCTACCAGTGAGTGATAAATAAAAAATAATTTTGGGAATTTCACTGGTGAAATTGTTATGATTAATTAAATAATAATAATAATGCTATTGAGTTGATCATTATTATTATGAATAATGATTATAATAATAATTGTAATAATAATAATTTAATAACAACAGCCTTTTATAATTAATAATAATTTATTATTATTTATTACTTACTGCTTAAACTGCAGTAGCAATAAACTTGTGTTATTATTATGGTTGCCTCTTATCATAATAATTATTAACATAAAATTTCTTTGTATGATAAAAAATAGCTAATTTTCACATATTAATAAAATAAATTAATTAATAGGATGATAATAATTATTAAATCTACCATGTATTTACAAAGGAATCGCAGCCGGTCGCCATCAAATGCAAAAGTATGGAAACCAGTGATCGCAACTCCTCGTGAGTCGCCAGTGCTCGCAGGAGATGCTGCGATTACTTGGGAGATGTATGGAAACTAAGCTTAATGTGTATTACAATATATTATAACTATTATATATGCATTACTATTTATTATTATTTATCATGGTTCATTGTTTATTGTTATAAATAGTAATACTATTTTTTTATTTATTGTACATGCTATGGTATTGCTATTTATTTCTTTTGTATATTTTTTATTATTATTATTGTATTTACGATATCTATATGCACAAAGTCCAGGTTGATAATGCTGTTGGAAATGAAACTCCATAAACGGCTATTTGTAAGGTGATAGAGAAAGGGCGACATGTAAAGGCACTAATGGTGTCATGCTTGTCTACAGGCACACTGTTTGCCTGCACTTATTGCCTTCTTCATTGTTTGTCTAAGCTGTAAAAATGTCTTTAGCTTTAGATCTGTGCTTTGAGCTCTTTTACACTGGGCTATTGTCAGTACCTTCCGCACTGGATGCATCCATTAGTAGCACTCAACTAATTGCTGTCACTGATGGACGGTGAATGCCCATTTGTCAATTATAATACAAGGGTGGATATTTTAGGGGTGAATATAAACAGGGGTGGATACGTTTACTCTGTAGTGAAGCGTTGGTTGATTGCGTTGTGCGACTTGTGTCACTGGTAGCGCGAAGGAGTGACTGTACTAGTACTGTACAGGAGTGTAGTGAGTTCTGTGATTGGCTATTGCTGCCATCAGTGAGTCAGGAGAGGGGAGGTGGACATGGTGGAGGTCACTGCAGTCAGCGTATGCTATACACACAAGTCATCAGCTCATTCAGCCCACATTGTGATGCACTCGTACAAAGTACTATCACAAGTGTAAACTGCTGACGCTAAAGAGGTTGTGCTATAGAACTTGTGCTGACTGCCAGCGATACTACACAACTGAGATCAATTGTAAATATTCTACACCTATTATGGTTGGTGAGGTAGTTGACATGTGTTACAGGAAGTGAGCGGATCAGGTGCTGTCACAGCTCCTCTTGCTGTCGGATCTTTCAGGTTTTAGCATTTGCAGATTTGCTTGCCCGCTTCATTACACTATTTCTTATCATGGCACGTGACTTGCTGCTGGATTCAGCATTGATTGATTCACTTTTGCTGTCCTGCAGCCCTGTGATTGGTTTTCGCTGTTGTTCTATATCTACTTGTCTACTCTCACTCGGTGCACAATTGTATGGCCATATTGCCTAGGTGCTCTTGCTATGTGATTGTAATATTCTCTCTCTCGGTTTGCAGACGATCAGGAAGGTATTTGCCGAGCTCACGGTAACCTTGGCTCCGCTTATTTCTCAAGAGGAAACTACGGAGAGGCGCTGACCAACCACCGTTGCCAGCTGAAGTTGGCTATGAAACAGAAGCAACGGTTCACGGCA
The DNA here is from genome assembly GCA_945261195.1 of Cryptosula pallasiana. Lineage (NCBI taxonomy): Eukaryota > Metazoa > Bryozoa > Gymnolaemata > Cheilostomatida > Cryptosulidae > Cryptosula > Cryptosula pallasiana. Next base: position 9,376,758 of record OX183133.1, on the reverse strand, counting down.
GCGACAGTGTTAAGTAATCTTGGGCACGTTTACACCGCTATTGGGGACTATCCCAACGCCCTCGCTAGTCATAAACAGTGCGTCCTACTAGTCAAACAATCAACGGACAAGCTATGGGAGGCTCGTGAGATAGGTGAGTGTGGAATAGACAGTCAGGTGTGCGCGTGTGTGTGCGCGCGTGTGTGTGTGTGTGTAGGTACCATCCATCTCATGTTGTTCTTATAGAGTGTAATACATACTTTTCTTTCTTTCGCTTCTGAGAGGTATATAATCATGCCATAGGCAATGCATTTGATTTGGCAAAAAAGTATCCAGCCTACAGTGAATCTTGCAGCTTTTATGGCTATTGAGCCTCGTCGCCGACTCTAATTATCTGTGTCATTGCAACTAGTTGTATTTCCTTACCATTGTTTTTTGTCAGGTAATGTTGGCGCTGTATACACTGCGATGGGAGATTTCAGCAATGCGCTAGAATGCCACAACGAACATTTCAAGATTGCTCGCGAGTCGGGGAACAAGATGGAGGAGGCGAGAGCTCTGAGTAACTTAGGGAGTGCCCACCATTACAACAGGGATTACGACAAAGCAATCAACTACCATCTGAAGGTGCTACAAGTATCACAAGATCTATCAGACAAAACTCTAGAGGCCCGAGCTTATGCCGGGCTGGGGCATGCGGCTCGGGCTATGAACAACCTAAACAAAGCCCGGGTATACCATGAGAAACAGCTAGATAATGCCCTGCAGACCAAAGACAAAGCCGCAGAGAGTAGAGCGTGCTCCAATATTGGAATAGTCTATCACCAGTTGGGAGAGTATGATGCGGCTCTCAAACTTCACAAGAAACATTTGAGTATAGCTAAGAACTTGGGTGATAGGACGAGTCAGGGCAGAGCCTTCGGTAACATAGGTAATGCCTACAGCGCCCTCTCCCAGCATGACCAAGCCATCAAATACCACAAGCAAGAGCTTGCCATTTCCAAAGAGGTCTGTACCATAGCCTGTGTACCTATATTTATGTGTCTAACATAGCCTGTGTACCTACATGTATGTTGTGTACCATAGACTGTGTACCTTTGTATGTGTGTACCACAGCCTGTGCAGCTGTGTGTGTATCATAGACTGTATAGCTTTTTGTGTACCTGCGCCTTATGTAATGATATTGGAATGCAGGCTAGGTGTTCAGCCGACAGGAAACACTTGTCACACATGCAGGTGTCTAATGGGCACTACTGTTGTTTTTTGTTTGCTTCTAATTGGACAGTGTGCGCAGACGACGCGCATTTTTATATAGCACGATGTAACCACAATGCATCACTATATAACTAATACCGGAATAAACAAATTACTAGCTAATTGTATCTGTAGACATTCCTCTGCCCTTCAGTGTACATCTATTGATCTTTTTGTAGTCAGTCAACTGATTTATTGCATTGCTATACATACAGTGCATTATGGCTCTATGCCTCTATGCGTATGAGCATTGTTTTTATTAGTTACCACAAGATGTCTTCTGCTTAGGCCCACTTCCCCAATGACCTCTGCATGTCACAATGACCTCTGCGTGTCACAATGACCTCTGCATGTCACGTATTCTATTACAGGTGAGTGACAGACACTCTGAGGCTTCTACACACGGTAACCTAGCCGTGGCCTATCAGGCACTGGGTATGTTTGAGCAGGCGTTACATCACTACAATGCCCACCTGAATATAGCCCGAGATCTCAAGGACATCGCTAGTGAGGCAAGGGCCCTGAGCAATGTCGGCAACTATTACAGTGTCAGAGGAGAATTTACACAAGCTATACCTTTCTACATGCAATATCTACAGGTTTGTGTGCATGTGTTAGTACTATTGTGGTAGTACTATTGCGGTGGTACTGTTGTAGTGATACTGTTGCGGTGGTACTGTCGTGGTGGTACTGTTGCTGTGGTACTGTCATGGCGATATTGTTACTTAGATGTATCTTGTATACTGTAGTTGAGTCAAGAGCTGACAGATGCGGAGGGAGAGGCCCGGGCGTGCCACTGTCTCGGTTTCGCTCATTACTCTCTCGGCAATTATCGGGAGGCCATCAGATACTACGAGCAAGATCTTGCTTTAGCCAAAGATCTCAAGGCACAGTTGACTATGGCGAGGGCCTTCTGTAACCTTGGCCTAGCCTACAAATCCCTTGGCCAGTACTCGCAAGCCCTCGAGTACCAGTATAACTTCCTGCAGATCACCCACTCTATCAAGAACATCCCAGGAAAGTTCAGAGCTATGGGTAATATCGGTGACATCCTAATAAACATGCACAATATGGCTCAGGCCGTTGTGCTGTACAACCAACAGCTGAAGCTTGCTAAACAGGTACGTCCGTTCTTTTTATTTTATTCTCTCTAATTGTTTCACTTTCCGTACAACTTCCTGTGTTACACTCGGAGTTGTCTGCTGCCAGGCCAATGACCAGTCATTAGAAGCGGCAGCGTATGGAGCCCTAGGGATCGCCCACAGGATTACTGGGGAGTATGACAAGGCCCTCGGGTTTCACACCCAGGAACTGAATCTAAGACAGGAATTGAGTGACTTGAGGGGAGAGTGCAAGGCTCATGGGAACTTGGGCAATGTACACGTCTCCTTAGGAAACTATATCCAAGGCTATAAGGTTAGTACTACATGGTTGATATAGCGCTCTACTGTACAACAGTAGTGAGTACATTTTGTACATTTGTAACTTTATAACATTCTCAGTGCTACGAAGAGCAACTAGAAAGAGCCAGGGATGTGAAAGATTCCAGTATCGAGGCGCAAGCTTGTGGTAACCTTGGCATCACTAAGATGAACACATCGCAGTACGAGGAGGCTATTGGATTGTTTGAGCAGCAGCTGGCTATGTTAGAGCAGGTGGTTGGTACTAGGGCTATGCTAGACAAAGGCAGGGCGTTTGGTAACCTCGGAGAGTGCTATGAGCAGCTGACAGACTTTGAGGAAAGCGTCAGATGTCACGAGCAATATCTGGTGATAGCTCAGAATACCAGCAGCCTTGCTGACCAGGACAAGGCGTACAGAGGCCTGGGAAATGCTCACAGGTCTGTGGGATAACTCTATGGCTATGATTTATGTTGTGTATGTCTGTGGCTGATTCTAAGGCTATATGTTAACTCTATGTGATATAGGTCTATGGGCAACCTGCAACAAGCTCTTGTGTGCTTTGAGAAGAGGTTGGTGGTCGCTCATGAGCTAGACGATAATGTACACAAAGGATCTGCGTATGGAGAACTTGGGTGTCTGCACAGCCTTCTTGGTAAGATGTCACTGATGTATATGTCTATTGTACATAGCTGTATACTTCTGTGTAATGTCACATAGACATAAATAACTCCTTGTTTCTGTAGGTAACTTTGACCAAGCAATATCTTGTCTGGAGCACCAAATAACCCTAGCCAGGGAGCAGGGTGATAAAACAGGGGAAGGGGACGCTTGCTGTGGTCTTGGAGGAGTCTATCAACAGATGGGAGAGTATGAGAGGGCCATAGACTATCATAAGAAAGACCTTCGTATTGCTCAGGTATAGCTTAGCCAAGTTATCTCTCCCTTCCCACACTTTGCATTGTTGACCAAAGCTCACTCATTCTCTCTCTTTTCTTTACTAAGTTGTTGCTCGTGTGCTGCTAACCTTTAAACCTTTTTGTTTATTTATTTACAACTATTTTTGTCCAAGTGTCAGCGTGAGTCAATACAAAATCTATCAATGTCTTTCCTAGTACTAATTATTGTGTGGGAAAGTGTACATGAGTTTGTACTTTGTTGACTTGCCTTGTAGGAGTGTAGCAATCTCTCAGCCCAGTGCCGGGCGTACGGTAACCTTGGACTCTCCTTTGAGAGCCTTGCTGACTTTGAGGAAGCTCTCAGTCATCAGGAGCAGCACCTCAGTCTGGCAGCAGAGATGAATGACAGGCTGGCCAAGACTCTGGCCTACAGTAGCCTGGGTAGAATCCACCATGCACTGGGCAACTACCAGCAAGCCTGCCAGGTTGGTCTTTTGTGTGCTGCAGAGGTCAGGGTTGGCTGTTTTGGTAGAGTAGAGATCAGTTGTTTTACCGTATAGGTAGTGTAGACGTCAATGCGATGTTGTACATCTACGAGAGAGATCATCTGTATGTTACAGTACCTGAGGCAAGGTCTACAGATAGCGGAACAGCTCGGAAGGAGAGAACACGAGGCTAAGATCAGGCACAGGTTAGGCTTGGCTCTCTGGGCAGACTCTGACCTGAATGAAGCCCAGCACCAGCTCTACAAGGCTGCTGAACTGTTTGAGAACATCAGGAGGGAAGCTTCCGTCTGCAGCGACTACAAACTCTCTCTCTTTGACCTTCAGACGGCCTCATATCAGGCTCTGCAGGTAAAATTTCACTTCTGCGAGTTGCCTTCAATCCTTGTAATGCGAGGTCAGCTATATTACGTAAAACATTGATGTCTCTTGCAGAGAGTGCTGGTGTCCTTGGGAAGACATGAAGAGGCTCTTGTTGTGGCTGAACGAGGAAGAACCCGGGCTTTTGTTGATCTGTTGTTAGAAAGGCAGACAGGTGGGGATGGTATGTACGGGGCTGTGGACAATGCCCCCGTCACCATAGACCAAATAATGGCTACGGTGAACAAGGCTAAATCTACTGTAATTTACTATTCCATCGCAGCCGGATACCTGTATAGTTGGTTACTAGTACCAGAGAAAGGTGAGTGTATCACTGTTTGTGCTACTGTTTGTGCTATTGTGTGTACTACTGTGTGTATTACTGTGTATACTACTGTGTATACTACTGTGTGTGCTACTGTGTATACTACTGTATATACTACTGTGTGTACTACTGTGAGTACTAGTGCGTGTACTACTGTGAGTACTACTGTGTGTACTAGTGCGTGTACTACTGTATATAGTTTTGTGTGTACTACTGTTGATACTATTGTTTACTATTGTTATCCTTCTGATGTTGGCACTATAGCTAATACGCTGTTTAACATTTCAGGGGTAGCAAAGTTCCATGAATGCAATGTTAACGAGCTGGAACCAACAGATGTAGAGACTGACAACATAAGCCTAGCAGGTTCGGTGTCTATGCTTGACCAATATGTAGGTCACGCTCGCGAGTCTCTGGGGGTGGAAACTCACTTACCATCTAGTGGATGTTCTTCTAGGTGGGTACTTTATCTTTCTACATCCACTCCTGTCTGCTTAAGTTATATTCTCTCTCTGCATCCACTCCTGTCTGCTTGCGTTACATTCTCTCTCTACATCCACTCCTGTCTGCTTAAGTTATATTCTCTCTCTGCATCCACTCCTGTCTGCTTGCGTTACATTCTCTCTCTGCATCCACTCCTGTCTGCTTGCGTTATATTCTCTCTCTACATCCACTCCTGTCTGCTTAAGTTATATTCTCTCTCTGCATCCACTCCTGTCTGCTTGCGTTACATTCTCTCTCTGCATCCACTCCTGTCTGCTCACGTTACATTCTCTCTCTGTTGTGTGCCACAGGAGTTCTATGAGGGGTGGATCCATACCCAGCACCTCCGGTGTCTTCAGTCAAAGCGAGACCGACAGCTACGCAGGAAGTGAGCTAGATGAGGCCTGGACACAGCAGATTGAGGAGATCACCGGCAGAATAAATGCAGAGAGTGACAGAACTGGCTTTTTGAGGATGGTCAATCGTAACCACGTGTTCAACAGCAGCAACTACAGCCTGGGGAGCCTCTTCAGGTGAGTGCTTGGTGCAGGGGTGTAGCTAGAAGTAGTCAGGGGTGTAGCTAGGGTTGTAGCCAGGGGTAGTCAGGGGGGTAGTCAGGGGTGTAGCCTGGGGTGTAGCTAGGGGTAGTCAGGGTTGTAGCCAGGGGTGTAGCTAGAAGTAGTCAGGGGTGTAGCTAGGGTTGTACAACTAGTTGTATTCTGCAGACATGGGTTTGGTCATGTCCTCCATCTCTCTATTACATCAGCCATCCATCATTTATACTCTCCAGTCAGTTTATTTCCGGCCAGGCAGCAGCAGGGGCAGCAGCAGAGGCAGCAGCTGTCCCTCAACACCTCTGTGTAACCTCACACCCTATCATAATATTTAGTTTGTACAAATAAATAACTTGTTAAAGTTATGTAGTTTATGTAATCTATGCTGCCAGTGAGTAAACATTTGTGGGACATCTGGCAGCCCTGCCTGCTCCTACATACTCACACCCCCCCCCCACACACACACACATGTACCCCGCACATGTACCCCCCACACACTCTCCATGAGCTCTCCTATATCCTGTAGCACTCTGAAGGAGACCTTGCCATGTGTTGTAGGGGGGGGTTTATACACTGCTAACTAGTTACTATTGTGTGATGGATAAAGCTGGCTGCATACTTACTAATACTACACCAGGACAGGTTATGATTGAATGTACATTTATATAGTTGTATCTGTCCTGCATTGATCACTGAAACCTTTCAATGCCCGCAACTTGTTATAAGCTGCAGTCAATAAGCTCCACAATGTCCATTCGTATCCACCTCAGCATTAGATAGAGGGGCCACAACTCCAATATATGATACATTGTTAGCTAGTCGATTTATGGATACTTTCGCTTCGTACGACAATTATCTAACAAATGTCATAACTGTTTTGTACACAATACCTGACAGGTGGCTATCTGCGATAGATAAAATAACATCTGTTCAATTCGCTTGTCTTTACATCAATCACCTGCCTCTGCTTGTCTCTGGTCATACCATGTTACACTTTCTCTTCGTCTGCTCACATCTACCTATCGTCTGCTAACATCTACCTATCGTCTGCTAACATCTACCCAGCGTCTGCTGAAAGCTGGCTAGACTATGTACCGCCTCTAACATCAGCACATATCTCTCTCCTTCAATCAGTCTGCAATGGAACAGCCCCAACAATTGATAGATATCAACTCTGTGTTGTCGATTTGGTGGCAGGATGTTACAATATTTCTCTCACAAGTTCTTTTTATACTGGCGGCTATTTGTGCTGCGGATATACTTGTGTTTGTGTTATATAAAGTACTTAGACACGCACTACCTCGTCTGCCTCCCCCCATTGTACGTCGGCGTCTCTTTCTTCCTGTAGATGTGTGCAGGAGAACTCTTTTATGTGTTTGACTGCTAATAGCCATACAGAACTGTATAACATTATTTTTACAGTCTGCGTCAGCAATGTACGATCTTTTCTACTCCTGCTTGATACACTGAATCCTATGACAATATATAGTGACTGTTGTAAACAAGTGAATGTTATTGTTTCCTGTCAATGTATTCTGTTGTATTACAGAGCGTTAACCAACCGTTGCTTTAGCAATAATAATTAATTGTTTAATTTGGTATTTTTATCTGAGCATCAGGTTTTTTATTACTATGTAGCCTTTCTGTAAAACATTAGTATTATTGCAATGCTGCCTTTCTTAAAACAGCTGTAATGAAAATAAAGTATGTAAGAACTTTGTTGATATAATTATTTTTGTGAAATCAACATGACTGCTGTCTCCAAGTTGGCACATCCGTGTCAAAAGTTGGCATTTCATGTGATACTTTGGCTATTGTGAAATCTAATAGAAATCGTCTTTTGCAAGAAAATGATTTTGTTGCCCAATAGAGAAACAGAATAGCCTCGTATCTACTGTACAACTGTTTTTTTAGCTCGAGTTCTCAGGGTGTGAATTTCAACAAAGTATAACTACACACGTCTCACCCAACCTGACAATTAGTCAGTTTAATTAAAGAAAACAAACTAATTAAAAAGCCATAAACAATGGATAATAGTAACCTAGACTTGTCCTAATATCAATTATTATTATCATAGATAAAGTTCATAGAGCTACCAACGACAGCATTCTACAATATTGTATTACGTACAGCTAGTTTAATCATCGTATTTGTTAGTTCTATGAATCAGGGAACTTGAAAGGATTTTGATTTATCTTTTAAGTAAAAATTATTCAAAATGGATTTTATCATTTTTATTTCGCCTCTTCAATCAAACCGTTCATATTTAACTACATGTAAGGTCTTCTTGTTTATTTCTCTTGGTCATTTCGTAATATAATTCTTCAATGATTTGTAGCGTGTCAGGAAGTCTGAATGGATTCAACATGGGGTCAAAGAGAGGTCAATCAACGAACTCTACCTGGTCGGGTAAACAGCCCCTCAATGCACTGTATGACCTACTTATTGGGCCCATGGAGGAACATCTACCAGATGGTAGCTCTTACAGTCTGCATAAAGATTTGGTCTTAGTTCTTCAAGGTATGCGCTCATTGGTTCTTCAAGGTATGCGCTCATTGGTCAATTCTTATCTCCTACACAAAGACACACACAACGGCATACCTATGTTCTCTAAAGCTGCGTTTACACTATGCGTCTCCGACACCAGTGATCGTCGGAGGCGCAGACGCATGTTGCATTTACACTACTGCGACACCCTAATTTTTTGACTTCCCCGACTTCGGAGTTGCCCAACCATCTTAGCTTGAATAATTTTTTGCATTCCTGCGCTCAAGTAGTTGGATTGATGAGTTGTGATTTAATAATTACCAGTTTTCTACCAGGCAGTAGTTCTCTATGCATCTTGTGGATTTTTTATTTACCTATAAAATGAGATCTTTACTTATCTATAAATAATAATACCACTTACTGAAAATAAATGATAATTTGAAAAAAATCTAACGTTCTTTTCATGTTTGCATCCAAAATAATAATGATAGCTACTCCAAATATGAATTGTTAATTATAGTTGAACATACATAGTTTGATTCTTTTGATAGAAAAAATAATAAACACACATGTCTACAATGCTGGTAATAATTAATTATTTAATAATAACCTTACGATCTTACAGCAATCATTGTTTACATTATATTTAGGCCAAAATAAACCAAATATTGGAGCCGCTATATAGAGCAACTTAATTGGTTAAGCTGTGTCACGTGGCTATGAAAAAGCTGCGACTTGTCGCTCAAACCCAACACTGCTGGGTTGCTGCGTCTCCGACTCCGACAACCCTGCAACTCCACAGGAAGATGCGCCAGTCTGATGCGCCAAGTCGCAGGCGGCAAACTTCAAAAGAATCGGAGTCGGAGACGCATAGTGTAAACGCAGCTTAAGTCTTGTCCTATGCCGTGAACCTATACTGTGAACTTGCTTCCCTATCTTATACCAAATATACCAGCTCAAGTTATGTGCATATTCTATACACGCTATACCATAATATGTTTGTAGGTGATCTCTATTTGGTACCATTCTCAATCCTCAAAGGCTCCAAGACCAACCAGTATTTATATGAAAGGTTTGGGCTGATAGTGTGCCCCTCCCTGACAGCGCTGTCTGATAGCAATGCACCGATGAGGTTTAATACAGGCTCTAGTGGAGCCCTCGTTGTTGGCAATCCTTACCTACCTCCTAGTATCAAAGAGCAGTGGCACCTGCGCGATCTCCCCAGTGCAGAGAATGAGGCTAAGACTGTTGGTGAGATGATGGGAGTTAAACCAATCACAGGCAAGGCTGCCAGCAAAGAGGCGGTGCTGAGAAATGCTCTCAACACAGAGGTGGGTGTTTGGATGTTTCAGCAGAGATTATATAAAATGATTAATTTCTTTATCAGGATTTTTGATGTAAATGAATATATAAACATCTGTGTTCATGTAACAACAAACCTATGTAGGTAAACATCTGTGTGCATGTAACCACAAACCTATGTAGGTGAACATCTGTGCACATGTAACAACAAACCTAGGTAGGTGAAAACCTGTGTTCATGTAACAACAAACTTACGTACCTCTATTATACGTGCAGGTGATACACATTGCTGCTCACGTTTCATGGAAGTTGTCTTCTGTCATCCTCTCTCCCTCGGAGTACATGAAGTCTTCAGATCAGTTCTCAGTAGACGACAGCCATGAAAGTGGCACTGACAGCGGAGGCAGCGGCTTTGAGACTCCTTCGCTAACTGAATACCTGCTCACCGCTGCTGATATTCTGAACACTAAACTGCAGTGCAAGCTGGTTGTGCTCAGCTCAGGTCACACCGAGGACCCTGCCGCTCGTATCAACTCAGATGGAGTGGTTGGTCTGACTAGGGCGTTGTTAGCAGCTGGTGCCAAGTGTGTGCTCTTCTCTCTGTGGCCGGTGCCTACTGAGGCCTCTAAGATGTGCATGAAGCACTTCTACACGTCGTTACTGCAGGGCTACTCGGCCAGCAGGGCTCTCAGTGATACCATGAAGAAGATACAAGCTGTCAAACAATTCTCTCACCCGTCTAACTGGGCCGGCTGGGTGCTTGTCGGGAGTGATGTGAAACTGAGCAGTAAGGTGAGTGCTCATTGCATGTTATTTCTATGTTATCTCTATGTTATTTCTATGTTATGTCTATGTTATCTCAATGCTATGTCTATGTTATCTCAATGCTATGTCTATGTTATTTCTATGTTATGTCTATGTTACATCTATGTTATCTCAATGCTATGTCTATGTTATCTCTATGTTATGTCTATGTTATCTGTATGTTATCTCTATGTTATCTCTATGTTATCTGTATGTTATCTCTATGTTATATCTATGTTACATCTATGCTATGTCTATGTTATCTCAATGCTATGTCTATGTTATCTCTTTGTTATGTCTACGTTGGAGATTGACTCTATATGTCTAACACTCTATATGTCTATGTATGTTATACAGGTAGCGCTGATGGGACACGCCCTCTGCGAGATTATACAGTCTACCAACAGATGTAGAGAGGCAATGAGGGTTCTACTACACCTGATTGAGAAGTCACTACAAAGGATCATACAGGGAGAGGAGAAGGGAATGTACACGACACAAGACAGCATTGAAAGTAAAGTTGGTGGTATTACCGGCTGGAAGGACTTGCTTACGTCTGTTGGCTTTAGGTATGCACCTCTTTCTGCCTTTCCTTCACTTCAGCTGTTGTCTCCTCTCTCTTTCTCTCTTCCTCATGTATCTACGGCTAGCACCGGCTGTGGTGGTTGGATATTGTACTCTGTTACTTCACCTTGTGCGCTGTTGGTGTTTGTGAACCTGTACCATTTCCTACTACTTAAGTGTTGTTGGATGAAATAGGAACTAAAAACCACAGTTGACGGATGGTGACTATATATCATGGGTGGAAACACTTCCATATGATGTTTATGTTCTCTAATGCAATTTATCTTTCAATGGAAAATACAATCAATTCATTGAATGTTTTATGTACTTCTTGCTTTTATTTAATAATATTTGTTGTGAAGTGTTTTCCAAGTTGATCAGCATTTGGGTGTGATGATAGCTAGAATGTTTGTTTTATCTCTGTGTGTGGTCTCATTGATATCTTTATATTGGTTTTAGTTTGTAGCTTTATGGGTGGTCTTAGTTAGTATCTCTATGGATGGCCTTAGTTAGTATCTCTATGGATGGCCTTAGTTAGTATCTCTATGGATGGTCTTAGTTAGTATCTCTATGGATGGTCTTAGTTAGTATCTCTATGGATGGCCCTCTTTGATGTCTATTTGGGTAGCATTTGGCGGAGAGTTATGTTTAGGGCTCAAATTGATTGACTGGCCAATCATTTTTTACTACTCAAGCTCGTAAAACAAAAATGTAGCCTGTGCACTATAAATGAGAAGAGTTTTTTATCTATGTGCAAGCTTTACTGATTTGGTTACATTTGCTAGATTTTTAAGTGCTGGGTTAATGAAATTGTTGTAAATAAGCAACATTGGTAGTGGTATAACCAGCCGTTTGTTACTCATAGGAATTGTTTTTCTAACTTGATTGAGTTTCCTGATTGATAATCCACATTGTGGCTTCATTTATTTACTTAAAGTGATGTGTCAGCTCCTGTTATTGTTAGTGTTATGGTACAAGTGTAACTACAGTGATTGTGAGTGTTATAGTACAAGTGTAACTACAGTGATTGTAAGTGTTATAGTACAAGTGTAACTACAGTGATTGTGAGTGTTATAGTACAAGTGCAACTACAGTGATTGTAAGTGTTATAGTACATGTGTAACTACAGTGATTGTAAGTGTTATAGTACATGTGTAACTACAGTGATTGTGAGTGTTATAGTACAAGTGTAACTACAGTGATTGTAAGTGTTATAGTACATGTGTAACTACAGTGATTGTGAGTGTTATAGTACATGTGTAACTACAGCGATTGTAAGTGTTATAGTACAAATGCAACTACAGTGATTGTAAGTGTTATAGTACAAGTGTAACTACAGCGATTGTGAGTGTTATAGTACAGGTGTAACTACAGTGATTGTGAGTGTTATAGTACAGGTGTAACTACAGTGATTGTAAGTGTTATAGTACAAGTGTAACTACAGTGATTGTGAGTGTTATAGTACAAGTGTAACTACAGTGATTGTAAGTGTTATAGTACAAGTGTAACTACAGTGATTGTGAGTGTTATAGTACAAGTGTAACTACAGTGATTGTAAGTGTTATAGTACAGGTGTAACTACAGTGATTGTAAGTGTTATAGTACAAGTGTAACTACAGTGATTGTGAGTGTTATAATACATGTGTAACTACAGTGATTGTGAGTGTTATAGTACAGGTGTAACTACAGTGATTGTAAGTGTTATAGTACAAGTGCAACTACAGTGATTGTAAGTGTTGTAGTACATGTGTAACTACAGTGATTGTGAGTGTTATAGTACAGGTGTAACTACAGTGATTGTAAGTGTTATAGTACAAGTGCAACTACAGTGATTGTAAGTGTTGTAGTACAAGTGCAACTACAGTGATTGTGAGTGTTATAGTACAAGTGCAACTACAGTGATTGTGAGTGTTGTAGTACAAGTGCAACTACAATGATTGTAAGTGTTATAGTACAAGTGCAACTACAGTGATTGTAAGTGTTATAGTACAGGTGTAACTACAGTGATTGTGAGTGTTATAGTACAGGTGTAACTACAGTGATTGTAAGTGTTATAGTACATGTGTAACTACAGTGATTGTGAGTGTTATAGTACATGTGTAACTACAGTGATTGTAAGTGTTATAGTACAAGTGCAACTACAGTGATTGTAAGTGTTGTAGTACAAGTGCAACTACAATGATTGTAAGTGTTATAGTACAAGTGCAACTACAGTGATTGTAAGTGTTATAGTACAGGTGTAACTACAGTGATTGTGAGTGTTATAGTACAGGTGTAACTACAGTGATTGTAAGTGTTGTAGTACAAGTGCAACTACAGTGATTGTAAGTGTTGTAGTACAAGTGCAACTACAGTGATTGTGAGTGTTGTAGTACAAGTGCAACTACAATGATTGTAAGTGTTATAGTACAAGTGCAACTACAGTGATTGTAAGTGTTGTAGTACAAGTGCAACTACAGTGATTGTGAGTGTTGTAGTACAAGTGCAACTACAGTGATTGTGAGTGTTATAGTACAAGTGCAACTACAGTGATTGTGAGTGTTGTAGTACAAGTGCAACTACAATGATTGTAAGTGTTATAGTACAAGTGCAACTACAGTGATTGTAAGTGTTATAGTACAGGTGTAACTACAGTGATTGTGAGTGTTATAGTACAGGTGTAACTACAGTGATTGTAAGTGTTATAGTACATGTGTAACTACAGTGATTGTGAGTGTTATAGTACATGTGTAACTACAGTGATTGTAAGTGTTATAGTACAAGTGCAACTACAGTGATTGTAAGTGTTGTAGTACAAGTGCAACTACAATGATTGTAAGTGTTATAGTACAAGTGCAACTACAGTGATTGTAAGTGTTATAGTACAGGTGTAACTACAGTGATTGTGAGTGTTATAGTACAGGTGTAACTACAGTGATTGTAAGTGTTGTAGTACAAGTGCAACTACAGTGATTGTAAGTGTTGTAGTACAAGTGCAACTACAGTGATTGTGAGTGTTGTAGTACAAGTGCAACTACAATGATTGTAAGTGTTATAGTACAAGTGCAACTACAGTGATTGTAAGTGTTATAGTACAGGTGTAACTACAGTGATTGTAAGTGTTGTAGTACAAGTGTAACTACAGTGATTGTGAGTGTTATAGTACAGGTGTAACTACAGTGATTGTAAGTGTTATAGTACAAGTGCAACTACAGTGATTGCAAGTGTTATAGTACAAGTGCAACTACAGTGATTGTAAGTGTTATAGTACAAGTGCAACTACAGTGATTGTGAGTGTTATAGTACAAGTGCAACTACAATGATTGTAAGTGGCACTGAGTGAAACTGTAGATAAGTATGATTGCACTGTAGCTAGTCATCATGCTGTTTAAATGGCTACAGTTTGTAGAAAATGCTGGAAGTCCGCTTTCTTGTTTGAATATAATTTTTTTGACCTACTAACTAAACCAATTGAAACATTTTTGTTGTGAATAAAACTGCTAGCTATCACTCATTGTCTGTTTGATAGGTTTGAGTCGGGTGCTAATGGTACGGCCCCTATTGTCTTCTTTCCCTTGAGTGATCCTGGTGAGCGCCTCACACAGTGTAGTACCAGCCTCCAAGCACTTCTCTTCCTACCCAGAAATGCCCTCACGCCTCTGGCAAAGCTTCTTACAAACTTTGAGGCTGGGGAGGCCATCATACAGATTGTAAGTAACTTTACTCTGTAGTATCTTAGTAGTTAGTGTGTCTATAAGTCAATGTGTCTATAAGTCTATGTGTCTGTACATCTATGTGTCTGTAAGTCTATGTGTCTGTAAGTCTATGTGTCTGTAAGTCTATGTGTCTATAAGTCTATGTGTCTATAAGTCTGTGTGTCTATAAGTCTGTGTGTCTATAGGTCTATGTGTCTATAGGTCTATGTGTCTATAAGTCTATGTGTCTGTAAGTCTATGTGTCTGTAAGTCTATGTGTCTGTAAGTCTATGTGTCTGTAAGTCTATGTGTCTATAAGTCTGTGTGTCTATAGGTCTATGTGTCTATAGGTCTATGTGTCTATAAGTCTATGTGTCTGTACATCTATGTGTCTGTAAGTCTATGTGTCTGTAAGCCTATGTGTCTGTAAGTCTATGTTTCTGTAAGTCTTATGTGTCCATTCACAGCTGAAGGAGCTGCTCTCTAGAAGTGAAGCCTCCAGCCAACTAAGAATGAGAGTGAAATTGTGGAGGGTGCCCGGATGTCATGAGTTCCTAGCTTCTTTAGGTGAGTCTAATTTTAACTTTTCTCAGTCTTATTTTTGTGGCGTTTTGTGATTTTTTTACATCATTTCCTTGTCAACTTATTTATAGTTTTATTGGCTGCCGGTCAGGCCATACTCTCAGCTGATTGGTCGATATGATAGAGGTTTTCCTGTGTTGCAGGTTTTGACTTGGTTGATGTTGGCAAGGATGAGGTGACAATAAGAACCGGTAAACAGTCTAGTAAACGTATCCTACAGTATGCAGTTCAGGCTTTGGCTGTACTATTTAATACCCAGGTAGGCTTTAGCTGTAACATCAGTGCAGAGCTATCACTTTGTCAAAGCCTTACTTTACATATGTACACCTGGTGCATGTCGATGTTACAGGAAGCTCCACACATGGGTCTATCTGGAGCAAGCAGCATGGAAAGTCTCAACTCTTCTCACAGCAGCTCTAACACAACCACCACGTCTAACATGAGCAAAGATAGTTCCACTCCCCAGGACAGCAGCACACCACCGAGTTCTCCTCATGGCAAATACTACAGTCCTGCAGGCAAACTCTCTTCTATACGAGCTCATCATGTATGTCTATCAGGAGTTGTCTTCTTTTAATTATAAGGAGCAGACAATTACCATACACCTCACTTTTGGCAAAGTGTAAACAACTTGGAAATTTGATTTGTTGCGTTATTACTTCGGTGGGAATAACTAAGCATGCATTTGGGTTCAGCCTTACCTATATATCTTATAATATTTTACATAGGTTGGTTATCACAGCAAGCCTCGTAACCCCAGTGGTAGCTTACAAAGACCCAAGCCTATGTTGGCTGTATCCAAGTCACCACGTAACTCCAAGTACACCTCAGTTAATGTGGATGATGCATTCAGATACGGAGGGCCAGCTGGTATGTGCAATCGCTTGTTGTAACTGTTATTGGTCATGTGATCTCTCAGCCTCGTAGAATTGCCCTGGCTTGTTAATGTACAAGTGACAGGGGAGGCAACTAGATAACTAACAAATATAACATTTGTATGACTTGACAGAGCTGTATAAGATGGATGACATAGATGGTAATCTATTCTTTTCACTTTTATTTATACTTACACTGTGTGATATCTCATTTATCTCTCTCTCTATGTCTATGTACTGTCTCTTGTACTGCACTTATTGTCTTACGTACGTCTGACCTGTAGCTGGTCGCTGCTGCACTGCCACTTATACTATTATTTACTGTTAGAAGTGCGCCGCTTGATTCGATGTAGGCACCTCTCTCGGTAGTTGTCTTACTTACATAGTGTGTGATCGGCTACTTGCAGGAAGGTTCCGTCTCACAGATGATGAAGTGAAGTTGGTAGGCATAGACAGTGATGGCACTCCCACTGATGATGCTAGTTCAGTATCTTCGGTTGATACGAGGAGACGCACTCCCACCCGTCACCCGCCCAGACATAATAACAGTAATATTGATGCAGGCTACGCCATTTCTTCTCCCAGTGACAGTGAAGGTATGTGTACAACTCATTCCCTCACATCAAAATATTTTGCGTTGCTTGCATGTAAATCATTTTCATATGCAAGTGTAAAATTTCACACTCCCAATATGATGTCAGTATGACTTATTTTGTCATTAGGAGCAATCTCACCACTCGGTCGTGACAAGACTCGAAAGTTTCTGGGACCTCCAAGCAGGCGGGTCGATCGCCGATCTGATCAGAAAAGTGGAGAATTTCCCAAATCTCCAGGAAGAGGCAGGGGAAGTCTTCGTCGTCATGTCACGCATGAGTCCGACTCAAGTGAAGGTTAGTGAATACATTGTTGGTGGGCAGGCACTTGTGCCTTATCGGCTGTATCCTGTCGTATCGGGAGCTTACTCTGAGTACCTGTGCGATATGTTTGTTGTAGGTAGTGCCTCAAGTTCACATACAATGACAGCAGCAAGTGTCAAGGATCCAGCTTCTCTTGCCTATCGTATCATGGTAGATGCCAAGTCTGAGTTGCAAGCGGTAGAGAAGTTACAGGAGCACAGTGTCCAGCAGAACCGCCAGGAGACGCAGAGACTTCGAGAAGAGTTCTACAGTAGCGGCCCTGTGCACCCTGCCAGTCTTCCCAACACATCCAAGTCTCCCAAACCTATTCTGAAAGATAAACCAGCGGGACTGAAGCCTGCTATTGCCCCTAAACCTAAACCTCGTGTGGAGGTGTCCTCCCCTCTCTCCACACCCGCCCCTACCACTCCTGTTAAAGGTGTCAGGTTCAACGTGCCAGAAGATACTGCTGGTGAGAGTAGCGACTCCCCAGAAACTGTTCGACCTCCACCAGGATACGAAAATGAGAGCGTCGAGGAAACAGACGGTGCGAGAGATTCACCGGGCACACCGCGTGGTCCTGCTCCTCTTATGGCACCCCCACCCTACAACGTGGCAATCAATCACAAAGCCACTATAAAACACATTCGCCAGTCAGAAATACAGGGACCCGAGTCAATATCAGACATCTTGGTAAACTCTCTGGCCGGAAGGAAACAGTTATCAGAATCACGAGAACAGCTAGTTGACGGCTCAGACCTTGAGGGTAAAAATTACTATGAAAACGGAGCATTTGAAGTCTCAGATTCTGAATTTGAACACCATAAAGCCAGTTATGTGAGGAATGCATCTGCTGAGGCTATGCACCAGCCAAACTACAACGGGCCATCTCCACACACCCAATCTTTCCATAGTACACATTCTAAACTGCCAAACACTCGGCCAATGCAGACATATCATGCAATGTCCAACCAAGCCAGCTCATATGAATCTCCTAGCCAACCAAAGAAGCACACTGACCTGTCGCAGCTAGACTATGTCAACGTGTACGAAGATGAGAGCAAAGGTAATGAAAGATATGTTGCCGACATACATAACCACTTTGTTGAGGATTTGTATCCTGAGGCTACCTCTAACAGCCAATCAAACGATAGTAGAGCCCCATATAAACCATCTCAAGGTAGGACTGGTCGGCCAGCAGCCAACGATACCTCTAATAACACATGGGCTTACAACTCCAACACTGGTGCTGGCTCATTACCTTTCTACATGGTGGAAGGTATGAAGGCTTCAGAGTGCTAGCTTATGTGTCCCAGCTGATCATGTAAACATGTAGTAACACTTTGTACAATCAAGGACCATTCAGTCAACTTTATTAATACTTGCCTATGGCAATGCTTTGCGCCATTTTATGTTTCTGCTGATCTTTTGCTCATTCCTACCACAACTGTTAACTACAAACTCTGTCATAATCATTTCTTATATGCATTTGTCACACTGATTTTATTTATAAATGCTCAGTTTATACAGATATTTTTGTATTACATATTGTTTGTTGTACATTAGAGCATTAACTAATGCATTTGTGCATGGCGATGAGGCTTCTATATGTATTAGTTTCACATCTACTGCTATATATACACTTTCATATACATTATATATATTGTATTTCTCTCATATACTTTGCATTATGTATATATTTTGTACATGTCTAATTATCTGCTGATGGGCCAGGACCAATTATACATGAAATTTGTCTATGCTTGTATACAATGAACTTCAAGTGTTTCACATCTCTTTCTTGTGTGTATGAACATTCGCAGCTTCGTGAAATGGCCAACCACGTCTAAGCCTGTTTATTCACATTAACCTCAAGAGCCTAAAACATGATTGTAGGGAGTCTCACCCTCCCCTGCAATTCAAACATGGAACAGCAATTAAAAGCTAATATTGGCCGTCAATATGGGTTGAAGCCAATAATTATGTTTTATTATAAATCCAAGAATGGCCCAACATGCCGTGTGAAAGAAACTTGCCGGTATAAATAGATGATGCTGTTAGTAAGACTGTACAATGCATTGGCTGAAGCCACTGAGTTATAGTCGAGATTATTTTTAATTAGCTACTCCAATCACAGAAGCAAACCATGCCCATCGCTCCTTGCAAAACAACTTCAAGCTGTCTGTGCCTCGCCAGCAGCACTCACGTGCGAAGCATCCTGTTGAGAGGCCTTCATAACATCCGGTAGTTCAGGGGCAGGCGAGTAGTTCTCTATTTCCAGTGCTTCAAACTCCCCATCTACAAGTGAATAGGGGCATAGAGAGAGAGAGAGTAACTCCTGGCCAATCAGCATTCAAGAAATGATTACAAATGAGTGGTTTTGAAATAATACAATAACACAATACTGATGCAGACCATTCAATCAAACTGCTCAATTTAATTCTCTTGTATAACATCTGAAAGAGGCTGTCATTGAGGAGGCCAATTTTAGGAAACAATTGCACAGAATAGTCATTTGGTTTGGTTCTGATAAACATGAGAACATTCCCATTAAATAGAACATTTGTGAGATCAGATGATCGTGATTCTTTGCCATGTACACAGCAAACAATTCAGTTTCTCTTATACTAGTATAACTAGCAACAGGGGAATGAATAGTACTCTTTTATGCTACATGTACATCTACCGATTACCTACCGATTTGTCCTTACCGATTGGAGATGACGTCAAGGAGTTTCCCCTATTTTTTTCTCCAATTGCCATTCTCTCGCAATACCGGTGAAACTCGCTACATTTTTTCTATAGTTAGCCATAAACTGATTTAAAACAACAAAGACGGGACGCTAAAAAACGATTCTTCACCTAAAAATAACTGCACTTGAGAAACAGTTTTGTTGGAAACATTAAAACCACGAACGGTGATATGATTGGTCCAATCACAAAATATCTACCGATTTTTTGACCACGAGCAAAACCTACCGATAGCCTCAAATAAAATGCTACCGATTATTTCATTACGTCACACAGGAAGCGGATGCAAGGAAATCCTCAATCGGTAAGGCAAATCGGGAGCTAATCGGTAGATGTACATGGGGTATTAAGGAAAATTGTTAATATCATTTTTGTAACTTCATTATTATTACTGCTTATTTTAAGCAGAAATAGTATTTACTAATTAGCACCACATTGAGTAATACAATATTGCATGGTGAATTGATATGGTTCATCTTTGTTGCAACAATAATAAAACTTATCAAAACTACTAATGAGATCGCAAATTGAACATGAGAATGCAACTCCTTGGCAACACTATCATTAGCAGTGCCAACCAACCATCGCATTGAAATCATGCATTTGATCTATTATAATCGACCGATCAGCGCATTGCAGTAATTCATAAATGAAATCACATCCTATATTACAGATGTGTGGCGAGGCTGATGTGAACAATATGCAGGCATGTATATGAGCCTAATTCTTATCTTTAGCATCAAACTAAAATGGTGCTCAACTAAAAAGTTACCAATCCAAGATGGAGTCAATGTAAACGAACATATGTGCACATATTAGTCTTGAGAATTGGCACTATGGGGCTAGAGGTTGCTAAGTTACCCACCTAACCAACTTCCAAAAGAGATGAATCGATGAGAAAAAGAGATGAATTGATGAGATATAGAAATTAAATACCTGCTTGTCTATAGGCGACGTTGATCTGTGCAGGGCACTGAGCACGTGCAGTATTAGGTGTATACCCATTATCTTGTAGATTCTTTTTTTCGTCTAAAGGCTAATAACAAGAACACACAAAGAGTTACGGTATGTGATCACATCACACCATTGCTCATATGTTTAGTAGGTTTGTATAAAATAAACAGGCCGTCGGCTCCAATGAAAACAAACAACAATACAAATGTTACCCTACACGGATGCTATCACTGCCCACCCCACCCACCATATGGTGCTCCACCCCACATTCATTGATACCTAGTAAGCTACAATCTTCAATAACACAGACAGATTGTCAGCTGGAAATTATAAGAGTTATCAGGTTAAGTTTTTGTCACGTCGGAACGCTAACATATTCAGTCTCAATTTAAAGGGCTTAGGACGGGCTTTTCAAGACGTACTTTGTGTGTAGAGTTGTTTTCTCATAAAGCATTGTAAAACTGTTGAGAAAACTCACTTGCGGCAACAAAAGTCCATTAAGTATGTAGAAGGTCTATGACAACGCGTTCGACAGAAGGGACTATCTGCATTATGATATTATATAGTATAATCCAGCAAGTAGTTTGTACCATTTTTGTTACTTTTTCAGTTTCAAGCTACTTTTTAAAAATCTTAATTATTATTATTTAGTGCTTTTGAATTTTTCTTGGAAAAATGGCCGGTATTTCAGAATTAATTATTATCGTTGTTGAAAAAAAAACAACGCCGGAAATACAATTTTGGCAATGGTTTTTTTTACCTAGTATTATTATGAAATTATACTAATGTTATTAGTTGAATAATTTTTTCACTTGAAAATTATTATTTTGATAAAAAACTTTCATTAATTCTTTTGATTTTGGTCACAAAAACTATCTCGTGAACCCCCGTGTATACATAATAGCGAGCTTACCAAAGATAAAACAAATTGCTGACTTGCGAAAAACGGCTTCAAAAAAATTAAATTTTGTTGCATTATCATTTTTTTGGAATCAAAGGTGTCTCTGCACAATACTAATATTTAGGAAGCCCTACTTCTATACAAACAAGCCAAATTTTTGAAAACTCGCTTTATAGCTCTATATAACTTGGTGCGTCTTCGTGAAAAAAAGGCGTCTTGGTGAGTGCTGATTGCGTCTATAGGAATCGTCTTACTGGTGAGAGGGCAACTCCAGATAATTTTTCTGAATACATTTCAACCTCAAAAAGTCTAAATTAAATCAAATCCTCTTCAAATTAGGCGTCATAGGCCCTTTAAGTGATTTTCCTCCAAAAAAAAACCAACAAAAGATTGTTGCGGAGCTACCTGTTTATAAAGGGAATAAATGAAATAGATCTATGAAGTAATACAATTGTTACACTTTACCAATAATCTCCCACCTGATTATTACATTCACCAGCAAACCAGCACTTCCAGTCGACTTATAAAATACAAATACCAAAAGTCCTCAATCAACTATGGAATAAAATGTACAAGACAAGCAGTGCTTACTAAACTTGTCAACTAAACAGCAATATCAAAAGGAGTTCTAAGAAAACCCAATAATAAGAAAACTTTTTTGCTAGTAAATTCAACCAAGCGACCAAACCCTTACCTCTTGTTTCCAGTTAAAAAGCATTTGATCTTCAGGGGCCACTTTAGTAATGCCTTCAATCATCTTCTTCAGCTCCAGCACTGAAGTTGTCTCCTTTGCATCAGTGAATATTGTGCTCTTTTTCCTTCTGATCATCAAGAATACATCCTAAAGACAACAGATATCAATAGAGGACACACCTGTTGGGAAATCATACAGCAGCATCAAGTGTTTCCAAAAGTTTGACCAAGATCAAATATTTAGTTTCAAGTCTGCCATTTTATAGCAATAACACTCTCTGGAGGTCAGTGGAAAAGGAAGATTCTTTTGTCAAAGTCTAGTTTAGGATGCTGCCAAAAGATTTGAACTATGAACTTGCATATAACTACGTAACTATCAACTACGTATTGCACTTCATTATTTTTTCTTCAAATGATCGAAAACATTTTCAGAGTTGTCCTTATAAATCAATTTATTACAAACCCATGTCTATGCCGAGTCATAATCACATGTAAATGATTCAACATACAATCCAGAGGCGGCCAACTATAAGAGTAGCCATAGACCATAAATATCGTATTGTGTTCGTGATATAGTTATACCAAAAATAAGAACTTAAATATCGAACACCTCTAGTGTTTTAAAACTTGCCCATCTAGTTCTGACATCAACGTATAGATACAGATGGGGTGCAAGCGACATTACCTAAAAGCAAGCTGCCATTTTGGCAATGATCAAGAAAACGGAGCCTCGACAATACCATAAAACAAATGATAGTTTAAAATAGGACTATTGTTTTTTAAAATAACTTTAAAACAATCTACAAAGTTTAAACAAATTTTTACAATTTCAAAACTCTCAAGCAACTGTTTTTGCTTGTCATCTATGTATTTTCATCCATTACTGTTATGACGTCACTTTGATCGATCATTTTAATTTAAATTTCATTATTTGTTAATACTTGAACTGTTTTTATTTCATGTGTGAACAAGATTATAGCATTTGTATAATTAATTCATTATTATTTTATTTTTATTTTATTGCTAAAGTAGCCCCAACAATGATTTAGGCTCGGTTTAAACTAGTATTCTCGTTTATACCATAAAAATTCGTAACAGCTACGGTTTGGTACTGGTCCACACCAAAGTACATGTTTATATAGAGCATCAGTTTCGTATCAGTATAAAGGGCCTCGTTTCAGTTTTAAGACGATATGAAACCGGTATTGATGCGAACCTATTCATTTTTTGCTGTGAGCTTCCGTGTTCACATTTGTATGGAGTGCGCAATTATGCTATGGTAGCAATAGTATAAACGGGGCCTTAATGTCTTCCAAGACTAAAAAATTTATTGCCTGATTTCATTCCTGTCTAAGTATTTTCTCCTACTCATCTGTATATCCAAGCACCGAACAATGTGCACAAAACGAAAAAAATAACCACCATATGTGTGTTAGAACATGAAAAAAATGCCAATTTTCAAGCATAATACAATAGCTTGTTCTATGCATGGAGCCCATCATAATGAATTACACCAGAATGTGATGTCAGTGTATCAGCTGTATAAATTTGTCTAATATGCCCACGTCTATTTAGAGAACATGAAAAACTTTCGATGCACAACAATCGGCTATTCCGTCATCTTATTATATTTCACTTATGAGAAAAACAGGCTCTTTGGCACCCAAGACACACACGATGATATTTATGCCTATGAAAAAACTATGCACAAGAAACAATCATCAACATGTGCTTCCCCAGACTTGGCAAGCTTTCGTTTCAGGTCAACGGTCCTTCTAGACTGCATCTACGTTTATTCCACATATATTATTTATTCAAAGTTTGTTTTGTTTGCTGATCATTCCGGGTGACTTTTAATGTAAACAATGTTTTCTAGCATCTATTTTCATTTTTTATGAGCAGCTAACATAATAACACTCAATGACTATTATTACCAATAATAAAACCCAACTGCCCTGTTTTTATTTCTGGGAATTAATACCGTTGAAAATCATGAAGAGGACTGAATTTTTCAACCGGATATAATGGACAATAACTTGAATTGCGTTGCAATGTTGAGTTGTCTCACAAGTACGCATGTAACCCAATTCAAGAATATTATTTGACTGCAAATAAAATTCTTATATTCTCTACCTAAACGCCCATAATTATTAGTCACTTTTGAAAATAAAGAATTATAATATCCAACCAAAACTTTTAGAAACTAAAATTGAGACACTGGGTGGAATATAATACTCAGATTTTAACACTGACTTTTCAAGTTTTTTTTCAATTATCTAAAATGTATTGTAAGAAGTACTTAATACATGCATTTAAATTAATCACTGGTTATTAGATAACTGTTATATTATTCTTATTGATACTATTATTTAAATGAATAAATGATAATATTCTAATAATTATACAAACGTACAGATATAAAATGATATACCAAAATGGTTCTTGTGCAATAACCGCTGGCAGAGTTCTCAATTATAAAAGAGCTGCGTATAAAAATTGAGTAAAATTAAACCTTGAAAGTTTAAAAATACATTTCATTACTCAAGTTTCATGCATAGAAAGCAGGTAATAAAATGTGGTAATTGTCAGACAAAATATAAATTTTGCTATATACTCTACAAAGCCCGAGTTGCTGAATCATGATGAAATGTTTCGATGGTGGTTTTTGACAATGTGTCCTATGCGTCACATCACAAAAAAAAACATTTTTTTACCAATTTAACTACTCACAGGGAACGTCTAACAACCGCAACATCAGGAATAAATCTCAGTGACGACCTAATAACATTGGTTTGACAAAGACCATAATCTACCAGGCAACAAGAATCAACCACCAGTGCAAGCGAACCTGAAGACGCATATATTGGCTTGACAAAGAGCACCTACCTATAAGACAAAATTTTATCAAACACAAAATCATGTAAACGCGCATGAACAAGAAAATGAACGATGAACGAAGTAGTGGCATGCAATGACCCTAAATTAAAGTTTGTGTTACACATTGAAATGGGGGATAACAACGTCAATAATAAATTCAACATCTACCTGTGAATATTACATTACATCATTTACAGGCTACATTGGGCAACATTGAATAATGCAAGTAAGTTAGTGAATGCAGCAGGCACACGAACAAGTACACCCCGAAGAACAGTAGCACAATCGGCATAGCTAATCAATTATTAAAACAGCCAGCAGTTTATCCCCTATCTCCTTTGTATATATATAAACAAAAACACCCTGTGACAGTACATATGGTAACAATTCTATTTTAACCAATGATCGTAACATTTAATTAACAACAACTTGTGTTGCTTGAAATTATTATTATAAATGATTTTTTTTCAAGCTTTAACAACTTCAATTTCAAATTGGTTCTTAGCTCAATGTTTTTAATAATAATAAATTTGTATACTTTGTTAGTTCACAGTAATAATCATAATATTATGTCTGTAAAACAAACAAAACTCGACTAACATAATAAATAAATAATATTAATGATAATATTATCTATTGAATAACATCACATTGGACATTGAGGTAACATAGAAAATCCTCAAATGAAAAAAAATAAACATTATTATGGAATCATAATTAATAATAACAATCTAGTATTTGATATTCATAATTAATGGTGTTATTATTACTATATATATAATATTAATTATAACTAATAAATGGTGATGGTAACAAAAACAACATGTGAAATTATTCTACTACTGCTACTATTATTATTAACTAATTAACAATAAATAATAATAATTGCTATAAATAAATAATTATTATAAGAATAACTGCTAGTATAATAATTATTTATTTTACTACTAAGCTAATAATAAGTAATTACAAAAAAAATGAAATAAATAACAGGTCGGTGACATATGATACATATTCAATTTTATCAAAAAAATTATTATTATAAAAACGAGTAAAAAATATTCATTATTAATAATAATAATAATTATTATTTCTTATGAAAATAATTATAATAAATAATGTAACAACAAACAATAATAATAATAAATAATAATATTATATAATAATAATTAATCATCATCGATCATCATCGATCATGACATGATAAAAATAATGATATCAAGTAGTATTATAATTATAAACAAATAATAAATAATAGTATTGTTGGTAGCAGTGTAGAAGTACTAGTAAAAAAACTATCTATTAATTATTGTAAACAAATAAATGATAAACAACAAAATCAAAACATCATCATCATTCATTACTTTACCACCACCATCATCGTACCATGTCTGTTTGTCGTCAGTGGGAACCGTTTCTGTACACGAACAATTACCAAATGAGAAAATAGTCCAAGTCTTGATTACCACGTTAAGCTCGCAGCTTTTTCCTGAAAGCTATTAGCAAAAAAAGCCTGAATTGTTGATGATATTGGTGAACAAAAAAGCTGAAGTCCGTCGAGAAGGAAACAGCCATAGAATTAGAAGAAAATAATTCTATGGAAACAGTCTTGTGCTGCGGGACTGTCATACCATGCCGCGGACGGTCTATGCCATTATGGTGGCTCCTTAGTCCTTCGAGATCGACATAAACTCGAAAACGTTTTCGTGGGAAAACTAAATAGTGAGTTTCAAAAACGAAAGCGTGAGCAAAAACACACTGGTAATGTTGGAGTTTTACAGTAGTTACAAAAACGCGCATGGGTAATTAAAATAAGCCAATAGACTATCGAGAAATTTTGTCACTCTATTGGGAGTGCAGCCGCGCCTGCTAAGTCTTGTTGTTGTTGTGAAATTAGTATCAGCAATGTTGTTGTAGTTGGTTATTATTTTTTTCAATGAACAAGATTTATCTGCCTGAAAGAAATGGGCTTTTATGAATTATGAAATTTCTTTCACCACTTCAACTTGTTATTGTTATTAATGAATGAACCATCATTTTTGCTGGCAGTGGTGGTTTCAATCAAAAAATAAATTTTAACAACACACTGAGACTCACAAGCAAGTACCAGTACGTACTACTACTTCCTACTAGACTAGTAGTAATAGTAGTATAGATAGTAGTATAAGTATGTATTATTATTTTTATTAGACTCACTCACTTAGTAATAAATAATAATTTGAATAAGTTATAGACTACTACTGCTACTACTGCTGCTAATAATAATATACTCTACAGCTACTGTTACTACAACTTATTATTATTATTATGATGATTATTATTATTAAAATAATTAATTAAAATAATTATTGTTGTTGTTGTTGCTGTATTAATTATTAGTGAGTTTAAAATTAATAATATTATTTATTATTATTACTATCTATTATTATTAATAATTATAGTCGTAATTATTATCAGCTAATAATAATTATCATTACCGATGATTATTATTATGATAGTAGTAGTTTGATGAATAATAGTTATAATATATTATAATACTATTGCTCGATACGCTTTTTTCCATCTCGGGCTAATTTCTGTTTTTTCTGCGTGCATCAAGATCATCATCATTGCTGTGTTGGATTTAAATGTGCAGACAGTAACAAATCAGTTGGGAGTGCAACAACAACTAGATGTTATTATTATT
Organism: Cryptosula pallasiana; assembly: GCA_945261195.1. Taxonomy (NCBI): domain Eukaryota; kingdom Metazoa; phylum Bryozoa; class Gymnolaemata; order Cheilostomatida; family Cryptosulidae; genus Cryptosula; species Cryptosula pallasiana. Next base: position 9,348,955 of record OX183133.1, on the reverse strand, counting down.
GCCACAGTATGGTAGCGAGACAACAAATGTTTCAATTGACCAACCAACCCTGCTACTTAATGTCACATTTGTGCTATGACTTACTAAAAAGCAGCGGCTTTTGTTCTTTCACGTTGGTTTCACTTATGTTAAATAAATCCTATCTAAACTATGGTGGCTCATAACGTTAGACGGTTTCGTTTTCAAATCGTATGAACAGATTTGAAATAGTGTACAGGAATTTACCGTCAGGAGTGGTAGCGACCACCTGTACAACGGCCCACAGTAATAAGTAAACACAACAGTGCAGTGTACGCCTGTCTATCTCGCCTTCCACCTATCCCGAGGAGTAGGTACAGTAGGTCGACCTAGCCGTTCGAATAACCGTTCCAGTATCACTTGCCCGTAGGTCAAGTGCAGTGTGAGTCGAGATCGACTGACCACTTTCTACTGACTGTTTATTCTAGTTGCTAGTCGACTGAGTCAGTGCAATGTTCCTGTCTACTTCGTTTGTGTAATTGCTGAACTTCTCAAGTTCTTTCCCCAGCGCAATCAGTGCAAGCTTACTTGTATGGTTTCATGCAAGGCTACCAGTGCTATAGCATAAGTGTGCTTATGCTATCAGTCCAAACAAGCAAGTGAGAGTGTAGGCAGTAACTCTGACTTTATTAGACAATACACGAGTATTTATGCTGGACAAATTACATAACATGATTGGCATACAAGAATACAAAAGCAGGCCACGCCTGTACACGAGATTGGATAATTGCTAACCAATAGAACTTGCAGAAAATGTAAACAGGTGTGGCTTGGCAGCACGGTTGGCTGGCCAAGCACATGTACGAAAATAGTGAATGCGTGCAAATAATAAATCTATATAAAATGAGTGCAGTAGATAGAACAGTATATAAAACGGATAGACAATTCGGTAGGATAATAATGAGTGACTATATATATGTAGTAGGGTTCGGCAGTTGATTAATTGTTAATGAGGTCGACCTGCTTTAGGGTCGAGGCATATTTCCTCTACAATAGTCCAGACGGTTTGCAAAGCGTCTTTTACATTGAAAATAATTGGGTAATTGTAGTCAATTAATCCAAGAAACTATGCTTAAAAACGGGCTTTTGGCTGTAATAAATTAATCGTCGGCCTCAGCAGTTGAGGGATTCATGCTATAAAACTGTATTTCCTGTCTAACGATTGTAAATTCTGCAAACCGTGTAGTTGTTTTGCAAATAATTCAGACGGCTTAGAAATGATTCAGATGATTTAGAAAATTACAAACCGTATGGATGCTTTAGAAAGAGTATGAACTATTTACAAACCGTATGAACTACTTTGAAATAGTCTGAGCTGTTTTGAAATAGTCTAAACTATTTCAAATCATTTGGAAAAGTTTGCAAAGCACATGGATTTTGAACCAAAAGCGATCGTCATCATTTTATTTATAGACTCTATACAACTTTATCAACATAGACATAGATCAAAAGACAGAGCAAATTAATCAACTGTATAAAATTGTTGTTGAATATAATCTCTAAAATTTTATTTATTTAAATTTATAATTGGGTTGTATTTATTATTTAAAACAAGTTAAAACAAATAATATATAATAAATAACAACATTTTATTTATTTAAAGAAATTTCAACTGTTTAGTAAAAACATCTATCAATCATAAATGTAATGTAGATCTATGATGAATAGAGCGAACCAGCAAGTCGGCTCGGATTTTCCAAGTACACAAACGATTTCACAAAGCGTTCAGAAGTTTTGCAAAAGTTCAGATTATATCAAATTCGTTCAAACGGTTTGGAAAGCGTTCAGATGTTTTAAAACGCAAAACGTTCTGAGCCACCATACTAAACGGCTGCTGACATATTCTGTTTAACATTACTCCCATTAGAATACAAAGAAGTTGTGATACTCTCGTGATGTTTTTGACATATATTTACAGAGGGAGTGCAATACAGTGAAAAGAGGAATCTTTGCATTGCTTCCTGTTTTAAAGCTATAAAAGCAAACCTGGCCTAAAACAAGGCCCTAGAAAATAAAAGTGCAACAGCTTGATGCGCAATGCTCCAACAAGGTATGGTTTATATTGATATACATATACTAGTCCTAACAGTGATACATTTGACGAAGCATACAAGGTTAAACTTGCGAAAATCTCACAAGTAATATCTAATTTTTAAAATTTTGGCTGTGTGTCAGATTAGATTTTTGTATCATCAAAAACTTACACCCTCTTTCTTTTATCTCACACTTCCTCGATGCGTTTTCATGCCAAAACAAAACGTTGAAGTCCACACGTTGTCTGCTTGCTATTGCTCTCAAAATGAATTGTCATTGCCAGGTCAATTTTTCAAAGTCAATTGGTCGTAAAAGTTTTTGAAACTGCAGAAAAGATAACTGGGGTTTGAACCCGAGACCGATGACATCATCGTCAAGCCCAGTGGACAGACCCCAACCAGACATTCCTGATTGATTGTGAAAGTTTACCTAGCGAAGAAAAATATTCATATAAAAAGAATGGCCAGCGAAAATACCATGTATTACTCATAACCTTTTTTATGGTAGCAGGCAGTGAAAGCTTATACTGAAGCAAGCAAGAAACCTCACGATGTCCAACCATGCCTCACCCACTTCAAGTTGAGACAAGAAAGTTTGTGTACAATGAAAACTAACAGCCAGCAGCCTACCTGTTGCAACTGATGATGCCTGAACATCACAAATGGCCTTGGGATAGCGAAACAGTCTAGGATAATATCAGAAATTTTGCTTTTCATTTTGGTAGTGTGCATTTAAAATTGTGTTTAACTTGCAATGTTCATTATCTCTGAAAATGCCTCATCCCATCCATCATGAGTTGCATGTAAGGGCAAAGCTTCAGTGAAAAGATGTTCACTTTTGCTCGTTCGTTACGTATGTATATCAATTATATTATTATTCAGATTTAATTTTTTTGCCAAAAAGCATGCTGCATGTCACACTGCAAATTTCTCTGTTATTGCTTTCATATGTTGGTAGTCGCCATATCTCTAATGTATGAGGAAGTCGTGCAAGGGAAGTATTGATGAAAACAGGTGTTTCACAATTTGTATATCATCTTCATCCTATTATAATTATCTGGAATCCACATAATTTTTACTTTTAGAATATAATATCAATTGTAATATAAGGTTGATGTTCTGCGACCCAAGCTTGCAATATGTTTTTATGCTTATGTTATGCAGTTGCCACTATTTTGCCACCATGAATATTTTTAATCAACTTTGTATATCAACCAACTTTTTTCATTTTTAAAATAATATTGTTCTAACTGCGCATGTTTTTATGTTTTATTGATTTAATGATGCATATATGAATTATATGCTGAGAAATAGAAATATATTATCATAAAATTTAAGCATAAAAGTTAAGGCAGACAATCACCAACAAAACATTGAAAAAATCTATCTGTCAACCGAACAGTTACATCATTATTCTTGCCAATATCAGTTGTGGAAAGAGTATCACACTCTAGCCACTCTCAACAGTCATGTAATCAAAAATACTTTTGGTTAAAAAAATCAGTCAGCAGAACTTTACGCACTGTATCTTCCCCATCATCAAATAGGGCATCTGTCATCTCCCATACTACAAAATATGCAATAAATTGCGTACAACGAATCAAAGAAAATTCAAAATCGGGACAGAATTATACAGGAACTATTGTTCTAAAAATGCTTCTGCAGGAGTTGCGACCTAACGCATGTGGAAATAACTTCAAAAGACTAGCAATTGGCTCTATTATGGACTAGCAAATCATGTATTGCTAATGTGAAGGCACTAGAGAACGAGTCAACATAGCTAATAACTCATAAGCGGTCAGGAGTTGTTTTCTCTCGAGTTACAACTGTCAGGTCAAGCGTACAATGTAATAGTGAGCCCCTAACAAATAGCTTATGGGTAGTTAAGTCACGAAAGTTTTCTACCTGCACAGCTTTTGACTAATGATTTTACACTACCAGTTTAAGATCACTGCAATGGCTAATTCATTGCTATTCTTTTTAATCACCACAGCGGAAACTCTAGGTCACATAAATTCATCACTGCAAGCTCTTATTAAAAGGCTTTGGATGCATACTTTCAGAGTGAAATGTATTTTACCAACTTATAGGGAGTTGCCCTCTTCCCACTGAGGCAATTCCTATAAAGATAGTCAGCACTGATCTCCACGCAATTTTTTCACAAAGACACGGCAAGTTATATAGAGCTATAAAGCGAGTTTTCAAAATTTTGGTTTGTTCATGTAGAAGTGGGGCTTCCCAAATATTGGCATTGTACAGAGACATTTGTGATCGCACAAATTCAGATCGCAACAAATTGCTATTTTTTTGGAGCGGTTTTTTTCAAGTCTGCAATTTTTTACCTCTTTGGTAAAGTCAATATCACATATAAGTTGGCCTTCGCATGACAGTGTTTCGTGATTAAAATAAAAAAAAACCAACGAATAACTTTTAACAAAAAAAAATAATTTTTTAGATTGATAATTAAGTAAACAATAATTTTAGCTTACTTTTGAAACAAAAACAAACTACACTGCCAGAATTAAAGTTTTGGCATTGTTTTTTTCACAGCAATGAGAATAATTAAATCTAAAAGATTCTCTACCTTCTTGAGGAAAAAATTGAAAAGCACACTAAATAGTAATAATGAAGATTTTTAAACTGAAAACTCAATCTACGTGTTCCAATTACTTGCTCAAATGCATTGTAAAATATAATAATTGAACTGCCGCTTACAGATAGTCCCTTACGTTGACCAGGCAGTCATAGACTCCCATAAACCCCAATAGATCTACTGCATTTTTGTTGCTGCAAGTTAACTTTTTCAATAGTTTTACAATTCTCAATGAGAGAAAAACTCTACACCCAAAGTGAGTCTAGCTAAGCGTGGCCTATGCTCGTTAAATGACATTACCAAATACTGTTTTTTTGTTTCATGTGAAACATCAATTTTCACTGATCCAGCACTAATGTTCACCAAGCGCAGATGGCTTAAATACCTGATAATATTCCATCTTTGAATCAGAAATGTGGCTGTTGATCTTCCACTCCATCCAAAGCATAAACTCTCTACAGTATTTGATTTGTCTTTACACTTTGTTGTTTTCTACTAATTAAAATAAAGAACTGCAGTGTTATATGGTTAACGTCATTGAGCATAAATATCGATAAAATCAATCATTTAGCTGATTTCGCACCAGCGATAGAAACTAACAGTCAGGATTGATTGAACATACAAAAGTATGCGCCAATAAGACCAGCCATTCTCAACATCACATCACAAGTGATTTACTTTGCCAGACAAAGCAACAAAAAGCCTTTAACTTGCTGCCAATGCCAGCTAACAAATACTATCCACCACCCTCAATTCGAAGCTCTAAGGTAGTTTTTTTCAGGTAATAATAAGAATTACCTACACCTAGTTGCAGCTATGGCATTACAGCTAAAAAAAACTTGCTTTCAAGTGTTAACTGTGTCTGTCGATTGAGTTGACTTTGGCAACTTACTGCATGCAGTTAATCATAGCTAATAACTGTGATTAATTATAGCTAAATAGCTAATCATATGAGGCGCACAGTTTTACTAGTTTCTATGCTCAGCACACACAAGACGTAGATGGTGGGTATAAAATAGGAGGTAACTTCATACACCATGCATATCACTCTTAAACATAACTTTTCAGCTTCTGAGACAATAATCAACAGGTTGAGATGAAGTTTTCAGGTCATGTTTTGAGAACATAATTCTTCTATTATTTCAAAACTATTAAAATTATTTATGCACAAGGACTTCAAACAAACTGAAACTATTTTCGATTTCAAATATATGTACAAACATTACAATAAATAAACACTAACAACGTGCTAGAACGGAAAGCAGAACAATTGCAAGCAATTATTGGCATGATTGTTTCAGCAAAAACATGATCATTAAATTTTTCTCTTCTGAAGCTTTTGTAGGAACTGGATTGCAACAAAGCTTATAGTTCCACATTTACTAACATGATTGCGGTTCAGTCGTAGTACATAAGCTGCTCATTAAATAATCAATAAATTTTTTATCAAACCTAACATATGCACTATAAAAAAAGCTTTTCAACCACAATTATTTCAATCAGCACCTCATAAAACGTATCTAAACTGTAGATCAATATTATGATCAACTATTTTTAATTATTTATGAAAAATGTGCCAGCTTTCTAAGTAACTGTTTAGTCAATGGTTGTTATGATCCTTAAAACAACTTTCTTCAAATATGTCCAATAACAATAAATACCAGAGGGAATTAGAGCGAAGAAATACAGAAATAAACAACGGTGGTTGGTTATGAAAGCAAACACTTTGAACACAAGTTGACAAACCAGAGATGAATGCCTACTATGGAGCAAAAATATTTCAAAGTTTGTCAAAGAAGTGTTGACCCTCACTCCTGGCAACATGTAAAATACCATTTCAACTTCCGCTTCAGAGTGTAAACACCTTGTGAATCAAAGGTTGTAACGATATTTTACTTCTGAACTGTAATGATTTTTTAATGCTTGTTAGTCTATACATTGAAATGTTGTTCTTGGCAGTAGAGTATGCATTTAGTCTGGGCGTTTCAGCATTCATCTTTAGAAGTATCTGCACTCATTGAGTAGGTTTGTATGCATGCATTACAGCATTCATTCCTGTCTATGCTTATTCGAATATCTTCAAGTGTATTATCCGTCATCATTATTTCGCACCTAGTAACTTATCAAAATCAACACAACTTTCTGCTAAATTCACCACAGCTGTCATACCACTGATAAGCACCTACAAACTGATAATTGCGTGTTTCTTATAACTTTTATTACTTCCTTATTTATTATGTTTTACTTAACACAAGAACTACACCGAGTAGTGTACATTCATAGTAGTATTATTATACTAATACAACCAAATAAGTAATAACAACAAATACCTTTTAGATGATCAGCATCAAGAACGATATTAGAAAGACTACAGAACAACAATTAACACAATTTCAATTAATAATAATAATTTTATTAAATAATAATTAATAACCAATTAATAATAACAAATATTTGAAATTGATTCATTAACAATTAATAAATTATTGTTATTAATAATTACTGATTGATTTGTCTTTGCAACAACAAACAACAGCAATAAGATAGCAATTACAATTATTAGTTAGGTACTGTTATTACTATAATCATTTATTCAAAATCAATTTATTGATTTCAACTGTTACTAATAATTATCATAAATAATAATAATAATAATTTATTTATCATTAAATAAAATAAATATTAATAATATAATCATTATTATTAATATTATTATTTTAATAATTATTATAATAAAAACAATGACTCACTACTGTTATTATAATAATAACAAACAATAGTTACTACAATTATTTATTTATTATTATTATTTAATAATAATAATATTAATGAAAAAATCACAAGAAACAAACCACAATTAATAATTTATTAATTTATTGTTGTGCTTTTTTCATTGATTATAAATAATAATAATTATTACAATACTAAGTATTATTAGTGTTTAGTTATATCAATCAACAATCATTATTATATCAATGAATCAACAATCATCTACTATCATCATATCATCATAATCATTTATCTTTCTGTTGATTTATTATCATTATTATTATAAAAGACTATTATTATTACAACATCATTATTATTATTTACTATGATTATTAATTGTTAGTAATTAATTATTAGTATTATTAATACTAATAATTAAATAATACTAACAATTAATTAATAATCATCATAATAATAATTTATTATTATTAATTAATTAATAATTATTATGATAATATTGAAGTTGACAAGAAAGGATCATGACATGATCAATGATGAATTACTAGGCTGCTACGTTGTATCAACAATATCATCAATCTAATATTTTAAACATGATGATGTTTCTATCACTAGATAGATACACAGGCAAATGTAAAAGAATATGGGGGAAAAAAAAATATCATTTTAATTAAACGGGATTTCCTAACCGGATACTGAAGGTTTACTGCGGAGCTGCTCCAAAAAACTTACCCCCTAAGTGCAGTGATTTCTGCACTTAGCTTACCCCCAATGATAATTCGCTACCGTATAAATTATCTTAGGCGCCAGCGCCGCAAAAACACGCGCTTTCGTTTTCATTTTCGTCTTGAGCCTCTTTTTCGATTTGAACTCGAAATAAATGGAACTTTTATCACGGTTTCGTTTTCAACTACCCAAAACGTTTTCGCTTTCAATCAAGAGCATTTTTTAAGAATTACAGTGAAATAACCAGCTTTCCTTAACAAATAACGGCCCGTTCGACAAAATAGCCCGAGAATCCTATAAATTGGACCGTAATTCCCCAAATTTTCGTTAATTAATTTCAAAAACGAAACCGTGAAATTACAAAAACGTTTTCGAGTTTGAAGACGATCTCGAAGGAGCTAGGAGCCACCATAATGCCATGGATGAAATATATTTCATCCATGGTCTATGCTCTGGTGGCTCAGAACGTTTTGCCTTTTGTGTTTTAAAACGTCTGAACGCTTTCCAAACCGTTTGAACGAATTTGAAATAGTCTGAAATTTTACAAAAACTTCTGAACGCTTTGTGAAATTGTTCGTGAACTTAGAAAATCCGAGCCGATTTGCTGGTTCGTTCTATTGGTCATAGATTTACAGTCCATCTATGATGGATAATGTTTCTCGTAAACACTGAACAGTTGAATTTTTTCTAAATAAACAAATTATGTTTTTTATTTTTTAAATATTATTTGCTTTAAATTATTTTAAATAATAAATACAACCTAACTGTAAATGTAAAAATTCATTTTGGAGATTATATTCAACAACATTTTTATACAGTTAATTAACTTGCTCTATGTCTTTGGATCGACGTCTATGTTGACAAAGTTATATAGAGGCTATAAATAAAATTATGACGATCGCTTTTGGTTCGAAAGCCATGTGCCTTGCAACTTTTCCAACCATTTCAAAATAGTTCAGACTATTTTAAAACAGTTCAGACTATTTCAAAATAATTCATACGGTTTGTAAATAGTTCATACTCTTTCTAAAGCGTCCATACGGTTTGTAATTTTCTAAATCATCTGGATCATTTCTAAACCGTCTGAATTATTTGCAAGACAACTATGCGGTTTGCAGATTTTACAATTGTTGGACAGGAAATACAGTTTTATAGCATTAATCCTGCAACTGCTGAGGCCGACAATTAATTTATTATAACCAACAAGCCCGTTTTTAAACATAGTTTCTTGGGCTATTTTACTACAATTACCCAATTATTTTCAATGTAAAAGACGCTTTGCAAACCGTCTGGACTATTTCAAATCCGTTCATACGCTTTGAAAACGAAACCGTCTAACGTTATGAGCCACCATAGTATGACGACTTGGCGACTTTGGCTCTATGTTCCGGTGAACTATTTTTCATAGAACCAAATTATTGTGGAGCGCTTTTACGTTTAAAATAGGATGAAGTTCAAATGGATTGTATTATTTGATTTGGTACATAATTTGAAAAATCTTGAATGGTAGTAGTTTTATGATTATGCAACAAGTAGCAAACTACTTTTATTAGTCATAAAAACTATAAAAAAAACTTCATAAGAAAATAATTCAGTAATAGTTCATTGGGAAAGGTAGCGTCCATTTTTATTAATGCTCCACAGTAGCATTTTTTTATGAAAAATAGCTTACCAAAACATAGAGCCAAAATCACAGAAATATAGAATCACTGGAACATAGAGCTAGACCCCTATCATGCAGGGTGTGTATATCATAGAATTATCTATGGTGTGTATCATGACGTAGCTAAGTGAAGAAATATTTCTTCACTAGGGACGTAGTATAGAAATACTACGTCCATGGTGTGTATAGGTGTGCCTTTGGGTGTGCGTAGCGCAGACGATTAAACCAGTCATCCCATGAAGTCCATTTAAAAGTAGCCAAGATAACAAGGGGGCATGCAACTCCCTATAAAAAACGCACATCATATTCCTAGCAAAATACACACAATGCCTCAAATGTTGGGCTGAAACTTATGCTTCATGTACATATAGCGATCGTGCTAGCAATTTTGCTTAGCGATTGGGGAAGTCCCTCCCCCAAATTGCGCAATTTTTTGCTACTACCTATTCTTCAGCGATTCCGGTCAAACGCGCTGTTACAAAACATAGCCTTCAATTTATTATAGGATCGTTGGTAGATCAGAGTGCTGAACATGATGAGACACTATTGGAAACAAGGGTAAAGTTTTTTTACGCTGTGATTGGCTGATCAAGGAATCCGCTAGCAATTTTTTGATCTCAATCAAAACCTGGCGATAACCTCAAATAAAACGCCAGCGCTTGCTTAGCGATTTTGCAGGAAACAGAAGTTGCAAAATCACGCAATCGCTAAGGAAATCGCTCAGTAATCGCTATTATGTACATGAGGTATTAGGGTGCTTTCGGATACGCTACGCGTAGGGCTTAACGATGGGATTAAGCGAGACCATTCGGAAACCCTCTCGTTGAGGGCCAAAAAAACATGGCGGCAATGGGCAATTTGGGCTCAACGATAGATGAAAGTGACAAGCGAGGTAGGTAGCGTCGGTGAGGGTATAGACTTGTTTCCACCTAACCAACAATTTTAACGAGCCAACTTATTAATCACTGTTTCTCCCCGTTTTAAGTTGTGACAATGCATTATAACGTATATAAAAAAATACATAAGACTATAATAACATCGTAATTAATTTTTGCTTGTAAAGAAACTAAATTTGGCTCGCTTTAGCTAAACAGTTTTCATAGACGTTGATTGAAATAAAAAAGTCCATGGTTTAAGTGCAAACATCTTCCGTTAAACGACAGTCATCGTTGAGCCCTCAACGAGTGTTCAGCGAGAACCCTATGCGTAGGGTATCCTAAAGCACTCTTACGCTACAAACTCACGTGCCCCCAGTTTCTCACAGTCTTTAGAACTTCCATCAAAGTCGCCGATTGAAGGCTGGCCCAGGCAAAGGGACGGGTCTATGTTTTATAAAAGTTACAATGAGGAATTTTTGTAGACCGTACTATAATCTTGTCTGAAGAATATGGCACCAAAGTTGAGTTTTCATTGATTACAAAGTATGAAAGAAAACTTCTTTATCTACACAGGCACACAAATTTCAAGTTGTTAAGGACAGCTTAAGGAAAGTTAATTACACCTAAATGTCAGTTTTTCATAAAATCCCTCATTTCTGATTCCCATACATATGTAATGGATTCCAGTCTGGTTACCACGGACATCCACTAGTCTCGAGTATTGTACCTCTCTCCAGAGGGGACACTGTGCTGAATAACAGTGACAACTGTGTTCAGGGTAATCGAATTACCCGGTATAGCAAGAGCCCATGGCTCAGACAAACAATACAGCGTAGTGCTTGTGCAAGTGGTTATATTCTCAATGAGAAAGTCCTGAGGGTAATTATTCCTCTAGGGTGTTTGTGGCAACATGAGAATGAATGCAATGAGTATATAAAAAGTCTCTCCTTTTATAGAAGAGCTAACAGGTATAAAACATATAACAGCTAGAGCGCAGGAAGTAAACTAGCCAATACAATCAGTTATATAAATAGTGAACCAATCAAACAATGCAATAAGGTTAGATAAGGGAGGTTCCAAGTGGCTAAGGGCGGAGTCCTGTCTCCTGCTGGCCAATCAGGCTGTCATATAGGGTTCCAAGGCTCTAGTTAGCTTGGGGTCCTGGTTCCGCAGATGTTCAGGTAAGTAGCTTCGGTTCCTAGCTTGATGAAAAGTCCTAGCTAGTTTCGAAGTTCCTCAGCTATGGCAGCCATCTTAGACCGGCCCTGTGTCAGCATACTGGCCCTGCAGAGATCACTACCGACCCTGTAGAGGTCACTACCGGCCCTGTACCGGCCCTGTGTACTGTGCTACCGGCACAGTATAGCTTTGCCGCTGGCACAGCATCATACTGATGGCTGTAGGCACATTGCCAGCACATAGAGTGGAGAAGTTGTGTAGCAAACTCCCTGTTTACTATTATCTTTCACCAAAATCTACCACACATAGACGCCCATGCCAAAGACCTTGTTCGATAATAGTATAAAATGATCTTTCAAAATAATAGTGCAGCTAGATGTCCAGTAGCACCCCCATATTGATGTTGACCATGCTCACACTGGTCCCATTCGAAGTAGGTCATTTCCTGTATTAGTTGAGTGTGCCAAATACGCTCTTTAACGCATAGATTTGTAAAATATTGCAAGAGATGACAAGTCTTTTAATATGGTAAACTATGAACATTTCATCGATGGGAGAAACAAAACAACATTTTATTTTAGCAATTCAATAGTTTTTAAGGGTAAGTTCTATTATCAATAGTCACTGTTTGAATTTGGTAACAACTTCCACTTTTGCAGCTGTGTGTCTATGAATGTGCTGTGGATGAAATTGTATACTAGAGTGATAATTAATTATGTCTCTATTAGACTCATGTATATTAAAGGGCATCTGACAGGTGTGAGTTTTTCATATCAAATCGAAGCTTGTGATTCGCTGATTTTCAACCTTCCATCGTTTTTTGCCACAGACCTGCCAATGTTTCACAATTCCTCTGACAAAGTGCAATTTTGGAGGTAGGTAGAAGGTAGTTGTGGGATTGTCAACTCCCTTCAAATTATGCTGCCTTATTGGCGCAGAGCCAAAGCAAATAACTGCGGTCAATAAAGCAGGGGGTGGTTTCAATTAGAAGCTGGTCCTAACTGGTTCTATAACCAACTAGTGACAGTTTTAAGACAAGCCTTGGCCCAAGCTAATCTTGTTTCAATTAGGTGGTCGCTAATTTAGACCGTCGTTAGCTAATAAATAATTGCTGCAGATGATCATTGTGAATTAGACCAAAGCATCAGCGATGATCGCACACAATATGCTTGCTGTCACTTGGTGATGTAGTTGCACTAAGGAGAGACCATTGAAACCACTAAGATTTTCCTAGAAACGGTCGCACTGAAATTTGATTTGATTATTATTATTATAATAACTTTCAAATAGCCGCCTTTGAAAATTGTTTATTTATTATTTTATCAATATTAATCATTTTTAAACATATACATTGCTGCTATAAATTTTGTTGTTTTTTGAGATAATTTGATTGACAAGTTTTAATACAAATGTAAGCTAAACAATATAATTGTTTTTGGAAAAAATGGCTGCAATAAAATTTGGTTTAGATTGTCATGACTATTTCAAATCATTGTATTTTTTCAATTTTATTTTCTAACCACAATCATTATTTTACCAGACATTATTTGTCAAAATTTTTTATTATAATTTATGAGATCATTTTTTACATACAAATAAATGCTAAGGACCTTTTTATAACCACGAGTGTGTGGTTTTAGGATCAGACCTAAACTAGTCATAAAGCAGTCATTAGATTTTGTAATTGAAACGGTCCTAAATGCCTACGACCAATTAGGTTTAAATTAACGACCAAAACGGCCTTAGGACACTTTTATGACGCTAATTGAAACCACCTCCTGGGCTATAACGTTAGCCGTTATGTCAATGATACGTAATGGAGCCAACAGACATGGTGACCTCTATGACCATTTATTTGACTGGAAAACAGCAACATCTAAAGATGCAGTGATTGTTTTCAATTCACATATTACTAAACATTCTCACGTTGCGATTCAGATCAATTTGAGTTTTCAAGAGTTCCTTGATGAGCTGGTAAAAAAAATTGTTGAAGAACAAATAAGACATAATGGCGTTGCACAAAATCACATATTGCCAGACAGCCATGATCCAGCAGTTGGAGTAAGCTTTGAACTCGTATTTGCAATAACATGCAAAGTAGCCCTCATACACATACTTATATGTATCGATATATTAAACGACATAAAACAACATTAACGAATGGTACTTCTGTCTGCATATTACAGAAATCGATCGAAAAAAAGTGTGCTACTTTAATTTGAAAATTTGCAGACAGAGGAAACTTGTAGCGCTTACTGCTGACTATTTAGTTTCGACCTGTAATTTATGTATAATACCTCTAGTGTCACATACAATCCAGGGATCACAGCTACAGTGATGTTATAACATCATTGTCAGCCTCAGCAAAAACCACAGGAATTACTCATGTAATATTGGCATTGATGTAAGCAAAGTAGTAGCTGTAAATTGAGAAGCTACATTGTCATTTTCATCACCTACAGTGTTTGGAATACGCATATTTTCATTGTATTACGGAAAATCTTGGATTTTCGTTCAATTATTCAACTTGGAAAGTGTTCATAACAGAGTTTTGCACATTGTTTAATGCTGACATACAAATGCAATTCACAGGTTGATAATGGAAAAGCCAAAAAGTGCTTTTTCATAATTGCAGAGCAATCATTTGCAATCATGCATAAGATGGAGTATGTGTATATTCGACAAGCTGCTGCCATTTGTTATATTCTGGCTGTAAGTGCTGTTTGCCGTGGTAAAGTCAACGTTATGCACTAGCTGTTAGGTTATTCATGCAATGTTTCATCAACAGCATCAAGCGTGGTTAGCAGTGGTTAGTTGCTCCAAAGTTGATTAACGTTAAATTATAGGACATTTTGGTTACATAGCCAGAGCAGTCTAATACATCTATAGCTGGAGAAGGCAAATCCAAAACAACACAAGATGGCTGCTGAGCGGTTTTATTGAGACAAAACTCGTATTTTCTTCAAAACTTGCATCTGAATATTTTCATCAAAATCAGTGAATCAAGAGCTTGAAAATGATATGAGGTGGTGCTGGGGTCGTCAGATGTGCTATAGGTGTCCGAATGAAGGAGTTTCTCTTTGAAATCCTCACAAACACACCTTGACTTTCCAAATTAGTGACAATAAATTACTTTCCAATCAGTGACAATCAATTACCAACAAAGAATAAAATTAAATTATGTTGGTTGATGTACTATCCTTGTACCAAACCAACCAGCCAACTAACCAACCAATCCTAACAATGGAAAAGATAATAATTGTTGTCCTTTGATAGCAAGTCATGTAATTTGTACATGCGTGTGTAATATGGTTATTGATACTTCATACCTACACATCACATACATACTTATCTCTCTACCCTCAGTTATACATACACAAAGATATAGCACACCAAGTTTTTGTAAAGTTCTCACAATCCCCCCACTTTCCTGTCCCTCCGCCTTTCCTCCCACCCTACTCCCACCCCTCACTCTCTCTACACCTCACTCTCTCTACCCCTCACTCTCTCCACCCCTCACTCTCTCTACACCTCACTCAAATCAGATGTGCTGCGATTCAACTGCATAAGATACATTTTATGAAAAAATTGTTTTAATGCGATTACAACGATGTTGTGTAAACACAAAAACTACATTAATTTCCAATTCAACCAAAAATTAAAAGTGCATCAAACAAAATATACAATATCAATTTTTATATATTACAAACTTCAACTCCATATCTTTACCACAAACAAAAGGGATTTCATTGACCATCATCATATGTTTGTAAAATTCTTTATAACAAACCTGAGCAAGCAGAAACTTGGTTCATTCCACTAAATATTTGCTACAAAACTATAGCTATTGAAGTATAATATTATATATATATATTATAGTTCAATCGCCTCAACTTAGCTATAGCAATATACTGCAACAATAGATCAACGAATGACCCTTTTGCCTCCTCAGGAGTTGTCATGTCTTGAATTATCAAAAACCGCTGGCAAGAGGAGGGGAGATAATTCTATGGCTCCCATCATCGTAATTGAGGCTAAGAGAATCATTTGCGGGTGGTATAACAGACACTCTTGATGAATTATATATACTTTGATCGATCTACAATACTGATCACATGTTTACCACGTGATAACTCTTGATACAACTTCTCAGTTGACTGAGCATCATATCACAACCCAACCCACCCATAATAACAATAATAATAGATAGTAGTAAGCTGCAACATCAGTAGCTTACCAATAGTACTGTAAGGGACGGCCTGTGTGTGTGTTTTTTTTTATTAAATTGTTGATAAAGCCAGCTATCTAGGCTAATAGGTAGGCTATCAGGTATTTTAGGAGGCTTCTACCACCAGGAGGATAATAACTATAATAATTATAATAATTATATTAATTATTTATTTATTAATAATAATAATTGTTATTATAATATTTAATCTAATGAATTGATTAACAATCGATGAAAAAGAATCATGATGATGATGACAATAATAATAATGAGTAATAATAACTAACAACATCACCTTGTGTGGTGTTATTATTTTTATTAATAATAATAATGATAAATAATTATAATAATAATAATAATAGTAGTAATAATAATTTATAATAATATAATAGTTAATTAATTAATGATATATAATAATACTATCAATCAATCATCATTTATTATTATTAATGTTATTATCATGATGATGATGTTCACATTTTTATATTATAGATTAGAGGTACAAAAAAGTGCAATATTTATTATCATTGTTGTTGTTGTTGATGCTGTAGTAACATTCATATGATAATCATTATTATGAAATAATAATAATAATCACATTTCATAAGAGGAGAAAAGCGAATGGATGGAGGAAAGAAAATCATCATTATGATGAGCAAAGAGTACCATTATTAACCAAAACTACTGGTTCTTCTAGTATTATTATTATAATTATGTGCGACAGAAGAAGATGATATGATCATGATGTGCAAACAACAACATATCATCAATAATAAAACTAAATAAAACAAACAGAGAGAAACTTAAAAAAACAGCAACTTCCTAACTAATGCTTCTATTAAAGTATTTATTATCCTATTGTTGTTACATAATAATATTAAATATGATTGATGTTTTAATTGATCAATCCTTGATATTGTTTGTATGTATCAGCTAATATTATAAAACAAAGGGGTATATTATATAATAATTGATCATGTAATGTATGTCTTATCATAAATAATGAAAGATATAATAACTTACATCTATGGCCATCCATCGTGTCATATGTAAGTGTAAATAATAGCTTTTTGAGTTTACCTTTGTGCAGTGACCGTTTATTAGCAGTAGTGGCTACTAGTATCTTTTGATATTTTTATCCACTATTACTAGCCAACCTACTTTGATAATTACAATAGAAAATTCTGTCTCTGCAGCATTATTGTTTTCTACGGATGGTAAAAACACATGGTAACTTTTATAACCATTATCATTATGCTTGATTGTCGCTATCAACTTGTAGAGCATTTCCAGATTCAATAAAACAGTTTTCTTTTACTGTTGTTTTCATTTTTTACATTTGCGCTCCGGTTGTTGTTGTAGAACGTACATGTAGCTACTATTTATTAACTAAAATAATAGCACACATTACGGATAGAATGTACTAGATGCTGTTTTGTTGTTGTGAGTTTATCTACAAGCTCGCCTGATCCGTCACATCGACTCAGCAAACCGATGCTCTGTTCTACTGCTTGGTTGTTACAGACAAATTTCTTTGTTGATGAAGAAATGTATTGTAATGAGTGAACTAGTAGGTTAGATTAAGTGTAATCCCATGACCTCACAGTCATGTAATACTACATTAATGTTGTAATAACCTTTTTATTCTGTTCTGAACCACCACTAGTGTAAGAAAGTTTTACAATCACATTGCTGACGCTCTCTGTATAATTATTTCACAACGTTTTTGAAACAATCTTCTACTATACGGTTTATTATTACTCCACCACATGGCCGCTGTAGCAACCCAATACTTGCCTATTCACTCACTAACGCATTAGTCTGTGTTTCCCCAGTCATGTACTTAACTGAGATCTTTGTTGCTAGGGTGAGTGTAATGACACAGTGATTTCATGAATGGTTTGACCGAAATGCATCCCACAGCAGTAAGTACTAGTAGTGATATGTCTGTCACACTACGTCACACTATGTCACACTGTGTCAATGACTGTGACGCCTTGAAGACTTTGTAACATGTCTCTAGCGTTTTAGACAGAGCCAGACTCCCCCAGAAAGATGACTGGATGCCCGAGACCGTCCTACATTACTGTTACCAAAGAACCTCTCAAACAACTAAAAGTAGTGCTGCCAAAACACTCGTCCACTGCTGACAACTCTCCTGATGCATATAGTATCTCACACAGCCCTGACAGCGATTTCTTCTCATCCAGGTAGGAACTGGCCATTGGCAGCGATCAGTAGCACAGACAGCAAAGTATATGAACTCAGCGAGCTGTGTATTGATTGTTTAATAGCATGCCAGTGATGTTGTACAGCCACGCTACATGAAATCCTATTACACTTCTTGACAATCACAGCAATTTATTGATATTTGCTTGTTTCCTTGGGGAGACGTTTATTAATGTATCCATCTATAACAGCATCCCTGTCTCCTACCTCCATCGTTTCTTCTTACACCGTGGCTTTATTAGTAGTCATTGTCGCAACTACATCATTAAAGATAATGCGACTTTTTGACAACTTTGTGGTTTGGCTGGTATATTGCGAAGGAATCGCGCCACTAAATGCATGACTCATAGCATTACCCAGGTAGTTTCCAACGATATGATTTGTGATGAAATTTGGCATATTGACAATTCTTGTCAATTCAAAAGCTTAAAACAAAAGCTTACATTTCATATTCATCGTAGCTCACTACAACTGTCGGAGAGTACTAGCCATGCTGAATTGAAGACTCCAACTACCCCCCAAAGGGCCCCCCAAAGGACCCCCTACAGGTCAACCAGAAGCACAATAGCCCCGTCCATAGGTGGCACTCGGGCGAATGACACGGCCAGCAAACCAAACCCAGAGCCCCAGCCACACTGGATTAGTGGTATTATAACGTGTCTCCGTCCCGTATGGACCTTCATCGGTAGAGCTGCTCTGGAGGAGAAGCTGAAAGGTGCGGATGAGTATTTGTAGGTTTAATTAGTAGAATGGCACCTGTGGGTGATACTTCTACTGCTCTTGCCTATAAATGTGTCGGAGTAATTGCTAATGGCTTCTTCATGACTGGGTCAGCGTAAAATTATTACTAGGTAGCGTGAATATAATTAATGATGTCAAATTAGTTTTGTTTTTTACATCTCATCATTGCTGACTCGTCTGGCCTTTTTTGGTCGAGGTAATTCTTATGTTGAAGTGATGACTAATACAATATTTTTTTTATAAATAAATTTCGTAGTAGAAGGAAGTACAGTAACTGTTTTACAATTTACTGTAAAGAAATCATTTATTACAACAAAAACATGATGAGAAAGACATCAATGTTTTACCAGTTCTCTAAAGCTCAGGGGTCACTGATGTGGCGTAAAGTGTGTTTTTGCAATAAGGAAAGAGATTGTTCCATTACTTGCCTCATCGTATGCTCGGAACTGCCCATCAATCATACAGCATTAGAATGAAGTTTTGTATGCAAACTGTAAACTGGTTAGTTGCTATGGAAACGAGTGGGTGGAAGTGTAAAAGACTTGACATTTAAATGTACGTCAGTGAATATATTTTGCCCATATATAGCAATAAATTGTCCTGTGCGCTTGACAATGAAGTTGTTCCCTGATTTATGTCACTAACGTATGCACTTGTTCACTGTGTTTTAGATAGCTCATTTGAGGTGAAGTTTGAAGAAATCAGTGATCTCAGGTATATAGGCAGCGGGGCCCAAGGCTCTGTTTACTTCGGTAAACTTAGAGGCAGCGAAGTGGCCGTCAAGAAATTGCGACACTCTCAGGACACAAATATCAAACACTTGAGAAAACTGAACCACCCTAATGTTATAGCATTCAAGTAAGTTGTAGTAAGTGACTTGGTGGCCGAGTGGGTAGAGGATCTGCTTCTCAAGCGTGAGGCCCCAAGTTCAATATGCGGCGGATATTTATTTGTGTTGACTTTTCTCAGCTTTGACCTATGGATTTGGTTCTCTTAATGTGATTAATGTTTAGAATATGGTGAATTTGTATATTGTCAACTACTGCATCCATTGTGAAGAGATACAGTTTTGAGAAATTTGGACCAAAACTTTCATATGGCAAAAAACTAGCTGCAATCTTAGCTAGAGTCTCTGATATACCTCCCACTCATTACGTTGTGTAATCCTTGCCACTAGGACAGTCTTAGCTGCTAATCAGCCTGTTCTCATGCTTAGCTTATATCGATTATTTTTCTTATCTCTATTTCTCTGCCTCTTTGTTAACAATAGAGCAGATAGCTCCGGTCAAAGTATCACTTGCCCATAGCGTACCTATACTACTGCATGCACATCATAGTCCATGTGGGTAGCATGTACCTGGATGTTATAATGTTACCATATTATTATTGTTGATATACCGCGTAGTGAAAGCTCAAGTCTAGCGATTCACTCAGGATGCAGGTGTTCTTTTTGACGCTCTCTCATAATTTCTTTGCCAGCTGATGATATGTAAGCGTAAATTAATGCAGTGAAATGTAAATAATATTTATTTATGTTGTGCAGGGGCGTTTGTTCACAAGCTCTCTGTCACAGTATTATCATGGAATATTGCGCTTACGGACAGCTGTACGAGGTGCTAAGAGACCAAAGAGAAATACCTCCCAAACTGCTCTACTCTTGGGCCCAGCAGATAGCCTCTGGCATGCACTATCTACACCTCAATAAGATTATACATAGAGACCTCAAATCACCAAAGTGAGTGACCATAGTCTACCATTGCCACATCTTGCCCCATAGTTAATTCTATTACACGCTGTTGAACTTGTCTATTGTCTATTTGCATAATATTGCAATGTATTTGTTGAACGGGAGCTTTCTAATCACCGCACTGATATGATTCATGAGTAATCAATAAAATGTGACTCATACACAAAATGTATAAATATACTTCTACCTGTCAAGGTATTGTCCTTACGGCACATGGGGGTGTCTTCCATGCTTTTGTTTCATCTATTCCCTCTGTGACCCTCTGCACGCATAGTGACGGCAGCAAACAGGAAGGATTTAAGTGAATTAGATAAATGGCAGCCACGGCATAGAGAGGAATCGATACTAATGTACTTATTTCAACTTTGAATGCCTTGAAGGGTTCTTAAACTGACTGCAGTGCTTGTTTTGTGCCTCTGATATTGGCAATAGCCCTGGCAGTCTGTGTACACGGCCTCTATATAACTTATATTTATTTGTAATAAATATTGAACGGGTATGCACTGTGCATACATCGACGGTTAAAAAGGTAGAAACAGTAAACACACGCAAATATGTATGCATGTATTTATTTATACATATCATGTACACACATAGGTGAATGTCTATGCATTCATTGGGGTGTGCCAATTTTCTTACCAAAAGTGTCTGCTTTTTTAGCTCTTACAGATTTTTTTAGAACTGGAAGCTTTATTTAGTATTCTTAGCTTTTTATTGCTGGCATTTCTCCAAAATTCTGTTAGCAGCTGTTAGCTTGTTATTGTATGGTCACACCATCTAAGATTATTACTTTGTCTTGCAGTATCCTCATCAGTCACAACGATGTGCTAAAAATATCAGACTTCGGTACGAGCAGAGAATTCCACGAGCACGAGCAAAGCATGACCATGTCCTTTGCAGGAACTTATGCATGGATGCCTCCGGAAGTAATAAAGAACGAGCCCTGCTCTGAAAAGGTGGATGTCTGGTAAGTATGAATGGTACATCGACAACATGGCAATGCCTGCTGACCTTGTCCGTGTATCCGATGGGTCAGATTAGATAGTAGCGGGTCCAACAGGATGTCACCGTGTTATTGTATTGTTATTGTATTGTTATCGACGACACGGCTCATTTCATTCCCTGCTTGCACCGACAGATAAAAAGATAACGTATCCTTAATGTTGGTTGCTCAATATGCTAATCTTTCTCTTAAAAACACCACATAATGGCTTCAGGTTGGCAGATTATCTGTCGTCCACCACAGCGTTTGTTGTGATTCACTGTGGATACACATGTGATCTCTAGTTGGCATGTAACTGCAGGTGCTAGCTTGGAAACAACATCCAATGAAACTATGACCGTTACTTCCTATAAACATAAACATACAGCCAGTAGCTGTGTACTTTGTGTCAATGAACTCACCTTCCTACAATATTATGTATCATCATTGATGAACCAGGGCTAAATAAAAGATTAAAGGTTGCGTTGGATAAAAATTTATGGACTGATGAGGGCTTTAATATAAATGAGTAATTTTTGTGGAAGTTACTGCGTATTTTATTGTACAAAGAACAGATGTAGAGCTCATTGAGATTATGTGACTAGAGATTACGTGACCACAAACAGATCATGTGACTACTTATCTTGTACCGTGTAGGTCGTACGGAGTCGTACTGTGGGAGCTACTTACAGGGGAGATTCCGTACAAAGATGTCGACTCCACTGCCATAATATGGGGTGTTGGTAGCTCCAGTTTACTTCTTCCCATCCCTGAAGATATGCCTGAGGGATTTAAACTTCTACTAAAACAGTGCTGGTACGTTACCATAGCAACCGCAAAGCATAAACTTTTAACAGTTGGAGTGTATCAAGGGAACATTTGTTGGTCCCATCAAGCTTTCCTTGACTCAGCCCTGTATTAATGTAACTTTCTCTGTTGCAGGAGCACAAAACCTAGAAATCGGCCAGCGTTTAGACACATCCTTATGCACCTTGAAATTGCCTCATCATCATTACTAGGTAATCTAGCTTACTATGATTGTTTATTTATGCTACCTGCGTACTGTTAATTAGACTATGTTACTAGCGATGCGTATATTATAGAGGGGCTAGCTAGTACTGGAGTAGTAAAGGGTCACCACAGCAGCTCCTGTTGTTGTTTATAGCCAACTGTGTGTGTACCTTGCCTGGGGCACTACCTAATGGTTCTTGTGGTTATGCTCTGGCTACAGCAACTTGTTTGTTCCCCGCATTAGCTGAGTGACAGGGTCACCTCATTGTCAATTTACCTCTCATTGATTTGTCTAATTGTCGAGAATCATTTTTTGTAAATGACCTGAGATTTCATCACCTTGTTTGTGCCGAATTATTGATACATGCAACAAGACCGTGTCTATAGCATTGCAGACCTTGTGCAGGCGTTTTATCTATGTAGTTGGAAAATATACTTCTGCGAAGATAGAAAAACAGAAATGTCACATTTGTTGATGGAAAGAGGATTTATGCCGTACTTTATTTCAGGAACCGACGCTGATGAATTCTACGAGATGCAGATGGTTTGGAAAAGTCAAATAAAACGACGTTTTGAGAGTTTGAGGCTGGAAGGTTGCAGCTCATATCTGAACAAGGGGAGTGGTCAGACCCCCGAAGCTAATGAGCGGTTAGCTGAGGATTCCAGGTAGTCATTTTATGAAGTTTCTATCAATTCCATTTCAGTGAATTATTTGCTGTGAAATTTGTTTTCTGTCGCAAAAGTAGAGTGCTAATGTTGATTTCGGCGTATGTTTAGGAATTTCCAAGACTTGATTGGTCAGTACAAGAAGAAGTTGGTGCAGACAAATAACTTATACATGGACCTATCATCTGTGATGTTACAGCTTGAGCAAAGAGAAAGAGATATAGTCAGGTATTGATAGCTGTGTGCTCTCCCATACGTGAGGTAGAATTGTGGTATACTGTATCAGGTGATGTACTAAACTTGAGTATGTTTGCAGACAAGAGCGAATGCTAGCCAAAAAAAGAAAGACTCTTAGAAGCTCTAAGTCTACAGATGACTCTATTGATATAGCCCCAATTCCATCCTCTCCCATCAGCCAACTAAAAAAACGGGTTAATGACTCCGTATCAGCTCTTGGCCTTGACCTACCAGACACACCGGTAACGCCATCTCCCCTCACAGACGCACGTTTCTCATTAGACAATGCTACTATTACTACTGCAGAATCTGGTGTGCTCACATCACCTACATCTTCATGTCTATGCCATATATCAGAACCTTGTACATGCACTCACACCTACGACTCCTTCACTCTAGATAAACTCAAAGCCAAAAGGACTGACAGCGATACTTTGAATCAAAACTATGAGTTTGCAAACATGAACGAGTTTAATTCTGACACGTATCGTGACACTTAGCGTATAGCTTTTGTCGTTCCATTTAATGTATATATTTTTATTATATAATGATAGACAAGTAATCACACAAATGATGGTTGTGAGCTCTTGTGCAATAAATGTAAAAATACACTTGTACGTACATTTATTGTACAGTACCTACATACATTTATTGTATGTGCATTTGTTGTTTCACTGTAAAGTTAAAAATATGGTCATAAATAACCAGTAAGCACACGTGTAGTGTTGCAAATAGGCAAGTTTTACCATAGAGTTCTGTGACAGGGTTATCACAAGGTCGTGACTATCTTTGCTGCTTCTACTGTTTCATAGTACCCACTAATCAAACAAGCTTATCTATCACTCTTAGGAATTGAGCTGACAAGTATTATTATAACTGTTTTATCATTTCACGCAATTAAAACGACTCAAGAAAGTCTTCGAAGCTGTGACATATGAAATGAAGCCACCAAAATAGTATATACATATTGGCCCAATTGATTTATATTCATAAATGTACGTAGATCAAAGCATGATCATTTTGCCTGTTCAAAAGTGGTCATGTTTCTACTAGTGACAAGGTGTAACAACTCTTGAGCAGGCTAACTTCTGGTCACTCACTAGTTGGTTGTTCCAATGAGTTTGAGTCTAATCAAACCATAGATCAAATAATATTTTATCCTTGGTTGTTCTGACCACAGTCTATGTAGACGACTGTGGTTCTAACCATGGAGAAACATACTTTTCTCTATGGATCTAACATCCATTTATATTACAATTTTTTTTCACATTGCTAACTCATTGAAGTATAATAAATCATAGTTCAACTAATAATAAACTATAACTCCAGTCCAGTGCTATGTATGCTAGGTCTATGGTGCTGGGTACGAGAATTTTTGGAGTTGCTTACCCAAAATCATAGTTCAACTAATAATGAACTATAACTCCAGTCCAGTGCTATGTATGCTAGGTCTATGGTGCTGGGTACGAGAATTTTTGGAGTTGCTTACCCAAAATCTGAGTCACTTTCTTTAGTTGTCTCCTCTCAACTACTTATGTCAAGGTCGCAAGCTGTAGTTTTCAATTAATAAATGGGATGGGACCATGTACACCCTTGTCATTTTACTCTAAAACTAGGCTAAACTATGAGCTGAGAGAACATCAGAACCAAGGAGTACCATCTTCTTCATCACAATGATGAATCAATAACTAATTTGTTTGGTATCATTTTCCTGATGTAATTGTGTCCCTTACCACTTCGCTTATTCTTCAAGGCATCTCTCTGTCTGTTGATCATAATACACAGTATGGTTTTTTCTCATTACCATTTGTCAAATAATAGATTATTATTATTTATTATTACAACAATAAATAATAATAATAAATAATAATAAATAATTATTGTAATAATAATAAACAATAACAATATTAAATGGTAATTATTATTATTTTATTGTTTATTATTCTAGTAGTAACAACTAGTATTATAATAATGATTATTAATACTATTATTATTATAACTATTATTATGTATACATTATTATTTATTATTATCATTATTATTATTTTAAAATTATTACTACTACTACTTACTCATTTTTATTTGTTATCTATTAATTAATTTACATCAGCTCACAGCAATAATTGTTTATTGTTCTCAATAATTAGCAATAACAATAATAATAATAATCTAATGATAATAACCATTTATTAATTATTATTGTAATTATAATGATAATAATTCTTTATCATATTTGTAAAAATAATTGTTTAATACCTAATCTATAGATTAATCAATGCCTGATGATGATGATGATTATTACTATTATTATTATAAATAATTATAACTATTATGATAATAATAATTTATTATCAGTGACTACTTCATCCTTGATTTTATAAACTGCCAATATTCATGATGATGATGGTGGTGAATATTTTCATTGTTTCTTTTACAAAATAATCATCATTTTCTGATTAATTGGTTTGCATATAAAACAACAAGCATGCACCAGCTGGCCACTACTGACTTGGACTTAACAATGTGAAGCTTAGAAGTTTACCGTATGCTCTTAGCTAGTGCAAGTTGATGAGTTACTCTTGGTCGACATTCAGCCGCTCCTAAACATGTCCTCTTGCTAGCCACCGAACTCTGTCCTTTCCGCGGTCTTCAGTTATCTCCCCCTTCTCCAATATTCTTTCCGGTACACTCTACACCTTCTCTCCAAGATTATGCCAATAATCTAAATGTAACTTTGACTAGTCCCAAAGATGCTGTCACATCTGTCGAAACCTCCAACTTTCTTAGATGCCGTCACATCTGATATTTAGCAATTCCTACCAACAAAACATCCGTTACAACCAACCATCACAAAAGTCAAAGCAAACGCATGGCCTGGAGATCCTCTGATATTTTAATACAATTCAGCTGTGCATTTCTTTCAAGTTTTTTTCCTGAGCCTTTTCTGTAGATAGCCCTGGGTGTGGACCATCAGACAAATTCCACCACTTGAATTTATAACTACCTTTCATCCTTTTAAGGACATACTTAGTGGTGAAAGGAGTTATTATCTTAGTTTTAGTCTCCGTAATTGCCCAGTTCAAAGTAATGATTGACTGCATGAAGTGCTTATTCCATTTTTTGTACAAATGTTCATGGGGTTTAGCTCTGGCAGTTAAATTATTATAAGAACCAAATTCGACAGGTGTTAATGGGCAGACTACAACATAGATATGGAATTCTCAAAATTTAATAATCATGATTTCAAAATCACGAGGCTCATTGTCCTGTTTCAAAACAATTTTATTGGTTCCTAACACTTTGTTAGTCAATGAAACTGGGCCTGCTGATACATAAACAATTGGTTTTATCATTAGATTTCCCCGAGTCCATAAGTAATTGAACAGACTGTGCCAGTCTGCACCCGGAATAGAAATTGTGTGGCCAAATAGATGAGGCCTTATTCCTCTAATCATGCTGTTACCCACTAAATCACAATTGATCACTATCTGGGATTCAACCAAATCCCTGTGATAACACTGCTGCTTCATTTTTCCCTCTATCAACGTTCGTTATTACAATTATTATTTATTGATGTCCAATTCAGCAAAATTCAACATCAACTTCAACAAAGTCAAAGAATTATACCTGTCAAACGAGAAAAGTCAATCGACTTTTATTTTTACTGTTCTTTCCTATGAACAATCTACTTCTGACACCATGTGAAGCTTAGAAGCTTACCGTATGCTCTGAGCTAGTGCAAGTTGATGAGCTACTCGTGGTCAACATTCTGCAGCTCCTAAAGACGTTCTCTCGCTAGCTATCGAACTCTGTCCTTCCCGCGTTTTTCAGTTATCTCCCCCTTCTTCAACATCCTTTCTGGTACACTTTACAAACAACATTAGTCAATTACTGCATGTATAATCAATATTATTAGTATATGGAAGAATGTACAATATATTATTTCTCCTGTGTGTATTTATTGAGGGTTGTCGAGTTTGTAATTTTTTCACCTCCCCATAATCTCTTATTATTGTTATTTTCTGTCGTAGAATGCATGTCACTTAATTGTGCTCTTGGCTTGTTCTAGTTTTTTTATGGTTTGTTTATATAGTGCATTATTTCAATAATATGCACACTTGGTTGTTAGCAGCAATCACTGTTGTATCAGTTACATTTTTTATCATAAGCAGCAACCAGCATCACTGAAATAGTTTTTGTACATTGACCGCTTTTTACACTTTTCATGATAAAATATGAAATGCCTGAAAAAAAATTTGTGATGAAAAAATATCATGATGAGGACCTCAACATCGTTTTTCATAAATTATTTTAGCATACCTTGTAATATCACGTATTTGGTGATTAAAAGTATTTACCAGAGTAACACTTGCTGAGGTGAAGGTTAGGTCATCTGTTCGCAGCATTTCCCCAAGCAATGTTGAGCCATTTTGCTAAACATAGTTTTTGTTGTTCCGTTAAATACACAACAGGTTTTTTATAACCACAATGAATATCATAGCTTAAAGCTTAACATTTCCTGTGCTTGTATCCCAACTTGCTGCTGTATATTGAGTTGTGTGCAATTGTTTGGCTATTTTACGATGTTTTACCCCAATTGTTGTCCTGAATTGTGAGATTAGTTTCGCTAGACCAAGTCTAAGCTCACATTGTTATTTTACGCCATGACGTAAATATGTTACAAAGTTGTTCAACGCAGCTTCAGTGATTTGTCATCGATTGTTATGACATTGCCTCTCCTTTGACAAAAATCCATTTTCTGTTTTTACACTTTCTCAATACCCATGGTGCTCTTACTGGTTACACTTTCTCAATATCCATGGTGCTCTTACTGGTTACACTTTCTCAATATCCATGGTGCTCTTACTGGTTTTGTGCTAAAAAACATGCGGTTTGACAATACCGCCAATCACCGAGATACAACAAGAGTCCCTGCGGAGTGTCTCTTGCTACACGAGATAGAAAAATAATCTCAAATAGTTACCTATCACCCTTTGTATCACCCCAAGAGAAACTGAAAACCCAGCATATAGATAGCCATTGGTTGGTTTGCCAAGTAGAACTCAACCAAAAGGTGTTACGGGCTCTGCTACTCACAGCCACCTCGTGTCGTACTTGAATGTGCTTACCATTTTTATCAATGATGAATCAAATGAAGCTTTTACATCACAGTTAGTACAGTATTGTTATGTCAGCTTCTTAATTGCTCAGGCAGCGATATCTTAGATAGTTGGACTTTTTTTCTAAAACCTTCAATAAAAGTTGTTGTTACATTTTGCCTTCAATGGTTCTATATATATTTCACTAGCGATGCTACGATAAAAATAACTTACTTATTTTATTTTGCAAAATGTGATAAACGGTTTTGTTACTAACTTTCTCTAATAACAATCCATAGTAATAGCCATGGGCCCAACAATGATAGCCATGGGCCCAACAATGATAATAACTAATTACACGTAAATCTAATGTTATCTCTGATGTTCAAATTGTAGTCATGCTGTTTTTATTTATCAATATTTATAACGCATAATATTCATTATTTGCCTACATCCATTCACTTCAGCTGTAAAGAATAGCATTCAGATAAACACGCCATGAAATTGTTCCAGTCAATAAAAAAATCGTTTTATAACAAAACCATACATTCGCATCTGACCGAAATGTGAAAAACATTGTTTTTTTTCCTTCTGCTATTTTTCCATGACTGTCAAACGTACTTGTGCGCCCAGCTAGCTATATGGACATGTTATAGTGGCTGGTAAATATGGTTAGCAATTGTCTCCCCTAATAACATAAACAGTCTACATAGTTGATGACACAGTACAATCGTCAGCTGCCTCCCTTGATAATTAATGTAACAATGCAAATGAGGACACTTTTGTTGTTGTCTCCCTTGATAGTTGATAAAACAATGCATCTGAATACACAACGATACATGTCACCGTACGGCAGTGAGTGTAGGCCACAGTCCCTTATTGTTCTATCACAGAGTTCATCAATTGGAGTGTCTTGGAGTTGTGCTCCTCCAAGAGCTCAGATTTATTTTCAACCAGAAAATTAACTTAACAGCGGAAGTTTAGTTTATGTTTCCGCATGTATTATGTAATTTTTCCATAAACTTGTGCATGTATTATGTAATTTGTCCATAGACTTGTGCATGTATTATGTAATTTGTCCATAGACTTGTGCATGTATTATGTAATTTGTCCATAGACTTACGCATGTACTATGTAATTTGTCCATAGACTTGTGCTAAAATGGCTAAAATTTTATATAAAGTAATTGTGATACTTGTAGTTGACTAAATATGCTTTAAACTCACTCGCTACTCCCTGCAACCAATAAGATTCTTACTTACAACTGACAGACTTGGAAGTGTTTTATCTACAATTTTTGTACCACCGACAAAGTCTAGTCCGCTGGTTTCTGCTCATAACAGCTGTTGTTTTTAATTTTAAATGCTTTTTGTGACATCAATTGATGTTTTGGTGGAGACGTCTAGTTCTCGGCACCTCTTATATGTTTATAGACCAGTACAACCAGCCGCATGGGTCAGACAACTTCTAATATCGCACAAAAAGTTGGTAAGTGGGCCACCGGGAACTCTTCCCCTCAAGATGAATCTGCAAGTAAATGCTTGGCTAAGACTCCATTCAACCCATTTGTATATAAAAGAGTGAGGTAAGCATCTGAATGTGTGCGTCCGCTGCTGTAGCCAGTCTTGTTGCTGACAGTAATTGACCACTCACCTCATTACAGTCATTTGTTTATTGACACCGATGGTGACATCGCCCATGAGTTCTATGAACAGCATAGAGTTACTTACAAAACTCCCAATGGAAAGAGGAAACGATCTAAAGTTATCATGCGAAAAATTCCAGCCAATGAGCTGGTGCCATTGGTAAGTATTACATGCACACAAGTATACATAGCATAGCCTGTGCTCTCAGTAGGTTTCAATAGTGTAATCGGATATAGCGTGGGGAAAATGGTGCCAGATGATGCCAAGGCACAGGTTCAAGTTCCATGCATGACAAAAGATCTTTTGATTACAAAGTGTGCTTATTTGTTTGCATCACCAAAGCCTGTCCCTTATTCATATCATGCATTCCCTGCAAAAACTGGGGTTGTGTGCTCTTGCACTGGCATAGCAACTGTCTGTTGTAGGGAGAGGAGGAGTTGTCACACCCATCTATCAATGTAAACTACCCACTGGTATTGTGTGAAGCGTCAATGGCTAGGCCCACTTGAGCGGGGCTGTGTGTCATTTATAGACATTTCTACCAGCAGATGCATCATCAATAACAGTGCTTTGCCAAGCAAATAAACAGCTGTTACAATTTCACATGATATATCCGTTAGATTCTACTCCACCTACACTATTATACCTAGTGTTTCACTCAAGTGGGTAACAATCAATATGCCCAGTTGCTTAGCTGTGTAATATGGTAATAGAGACGTGTCTCATGGGATATACACAGGCAACAAAGCGTGTTGGAAAAGCTCTATCAGCCATCTTGTATATCTGTCATCTCTATCTTTTAACCAATACTACTCTTACACCAACAAGACAATATATTTTTATTCATTTATTTATTTTATCACAATAAAACAAACATCTTGTGAATGTAAAATTTATTGACAACTTGTGATTGTTGGTACATTCTGCCACATAAATAGCTACTGTATAATAATAATAATGATGAATATAGTAATACTATTATGTATCAGACATACTGCGGGCTGGCAATCTTCTCTTGCATCTAACATGGTAAACCACCGACATGCAAAATTAGTAGAAAATGAAAGCGCAGTAATTGAAGGGTGCATAAATGTAATATTCTGTAAACATAAATAGCTTCATATGATTGTTGTATATCAGTAGTAGTAAGCACACGTGCGGTGGAAAAAATTTATCAAAGTTTTCAAAACTATAATAACAATAGAATATGCTGCACCATGTTAACCTTCACGCTATTGGACAATAGAATATGCTGCACCATGTTAACCTTCATACTATTGGCTAAAATTGACTGACTAAACAATAGTGATGTATTAATATTATGATGACGAAATTGGGTTACTGCGCTCTCTCATATCAACGATACATTCAGTACGAAATTATGAAAATAAACATCTAGATCCTTGAATTGTTTGCTGAAATTGACTTCCAATAAGCATATGCTAGCGCGCGCCGAGTATGCGCTATGTGAAGAAGAGATGATATGTAAGCAGACGCAAACGTATGCGCTCTTCTTCGGCTGAGTATGCACGACAAAAGAGAACAAGACAAAATGGATAACAACAGAAAAATATGATGACAAATATCGGGACATTCTGGAAAACAAACAAAATGATGAAAAAAGAAAATAAAAAACTAGAGTAATGAGATATTTTGTGAATATTGATTAATAGTGTTGACGGGAGAAGAATAAATAAAATGGGCTGATGTAAATTGGAAAGCAACACTAGACTTGACTATAATAATAATAAGTGGTAGTTTTAGAAGAACCCTCGGTTGCTATGTAATTAGTCAGCAAGAGCAAATACAATAAATATTATTATAGCAGCTCGTTAGGCTTGTAAAACTCAGCACATGTTGTCATAGCAGGGCATAAATACATGCTTTGTGTGTACTATATCGTTGTAAAGTAGATTAGTACATTTAGCCAATAATCAACATTTACTTAAAGCTAACTACCAAATAAAAAATTACTTATATCCACCATATTCAACACCATAACAATCACCTCTCAATCACCTTCAAATACAAAATTATATGCACTATGCTAGAATGTCGGTTGGCACTAATTAATTTTACAGCAGTATTTGACGACCCTTCACCATACACGGCGCAAAAAACACTAAACGAAAATATTTTGACAAAAATATATAGAAATTTATAGGATGATAGTCTGCTGAGAATAGCATTTCTAGGACAAGGTAAAGGAAGACCATATAAATATAACATATTGGGTTGCTGACGGGCAGAAATATTTGAGGATTAGCATATTCACTTGTAAATAAATAATGCAAAATTAATATTTAACTGTAACGAAACTAGAAATGCTCAATGTTAAATTTTGAAAAAAAACTACTTTTTTCATGTGAAGATCATTAAGTGAACAATATTACTCTGGTTGTGACTTGAAGAGGGGCGGCAATGAGTAGACAGCGCATTATGCTGCCAGGAGCGGATTTCCACCTGATGAAAGAGCCATATCACTTAGATCAATCCAATCGTGCTCGGTTGAGAACATTCCGGCCAAGGTAGAGTTGCTGTTGCAAGGTGAAAACCTCTCGGAGGCACCTGCAAAATAACATAAACATGTTATGTTGCTGTTCATCACTGAACGTGTGCTAGCTGATAGTTGAAGTCCTAATTCATTATTCACTCAATAAATAGCAAATTGAACATAATCTGTGGTATAGGGTAACATGAGACAACAGTCGATTGAGACACTAACGACTGATTCTTTGCTGTGAAGTCAACAACTACAATAGAAAACAACTGAGTCGCAACCATTTGCTGTGATACACACGACTGAGCTGTAACAGAAGTCAGCAATGCACATCAGACTCACTGGCAGCCTAAACACAATTTAATGTAGCAACCTTGTATGAGAGACATTCACTGTCTGGGGACATCCATCCTCACATCACAATATGTATACCACATAGAGGAATACCACATAGAGATATACCACACAGAGATAGACCACATAGAGATGTACCACATAGAGATATACCACATAGAGATATACCACATAGAGATATACCACACAGAGATATACCACACAGAGATATACCACACAGAGATATACCACATAGAGACATACCACATAGAGATATACCACATAGAGATATACCACACAGAGATATACCACACAGAGATATACCACATAGAGATATACCACACAGAGATATACCACACAGAGATATACCACATAGAGATATACCACATAGAGATATACCACATAGAGACATACCACATAGAGATATACCACATAGAGATATACCACATAGAAATATACCACATAGAGATATACCACATAGAGACATACCACATAGAGATATACCACATACAGATATACCACATAGAGATATACAACATAGAGATATACCACACAGAGATATACCACATAGAGATATACCACATGGAGATATACCACATAGAGATATACCACATAGAGATATACCACACAGAGATATACCACATAGAGATATACCACATAGAGATATACCACACAGAGATATACCACACAGAGATATACCACACAGAGATATACCACATAGAGACATACCACATAGAGATATACCACATAGAGATATACCACACAGAGATATACCACACAGAGATATACCACATAGAGATATACCACACAGAGATATACCACACAGAGATATACCACATAGAGATATACCACATAGAGATATACCACATAAAGACATACCACATAGAGATATACCACATAGAGATATACCACATAGAAATATACCACATAGAGATATACCACATAGAGACATACCACATAGAGATATACCACATACAGATATACCACATAGAGATATACAACATAGAGATATACCACACAGAGATATACCACATAGAGATATACCACATGGAGATATACCACATAGAGATATACCACATAGAGATATACCACACAGAGATATACCACATAGAGATATACCACATAGAGATATACCACACAGAGATATACCACACAGAGATATACCACACAGAGATATACCACACAGAGATATACCACATAGAGATATACCACATAGAGATATACCACACAGAGATATACCACATAGAGATATACCACATAGAGATATACCACACAGAGATATACCACACAGAGATATACCACATAGAGATATACCACACAGAGATATACCACATAGAGATATACCACACAGAGATATACCACATAGAGATAGACCACATAGAGATAGACCACATAGAGATATACCACATAGAGATATACCACACAGAGATATACCACACAGAGATATACCACATAGAGATATACCACACAGAGATATACCACACAGAGATATACCACACAGAGACATACCACACAGAGATATACCACATAGAGATATACCACACAGAGATATACCACATAGAGATATACCACATAGAGATATACCACATAGAGATATACCACATAGAGATATACCACATAGAGATATACCACACAGAGATATACCACATAGAGATATACCACACAGAGATATACCACACAGAGATATACCACATAGAGATATACCACATAGAGATATACCACATAGACATATACTACATAAAGGTATACGACAAACTACAAATTCTGTTGCTAGGCAACACTATAAACAACATACCATTAGATGAACCAATTGGATTGACACTGGCTGAAGAGCTCATTGGTGGTCTGCTGGGAGCAACTGTCTTGTTCACCGATGAGTTGGCAGCCATCTTAAAATGGTCGATGGCAAACTCTCCCACAGGGTTATTATTGAGATGAGTTTGCATACGGTCAAGGAAAGCAGGGTGCATGGTAGAGGTCTGTCGGACACAGGTGTTAGGGTACATTACACCTGTCCCTTGCATGGCTACAAGCACCAGTAGGCTGAGTGAAAGGACTTGTAGACTAGCAGGCTAATGAGACTGCATTAGATCACTCACTATAATTAGCTACTTAACAGCCTTCAGCTACTGCTGCCGCTGTGTAACACTGACACTAACAAGCCACGTCAGCCAATAAACACAACAGACTTGATTGCCTGCTACTATACAGTCACTTACTTCTGGTAAAATTCTCAGTAGGGGAGAGACGATTGGATCTTTTTGTATGACTCTTGAGTTTGGTAGACCCAAACTTGGTCTGTGCAAACATTGCGGCTGTCATCGTCTTGTTGTTAGTATTGCTGGGTCGGGTGGCGGGCGGGACACCCATCTGGAATGCTGGTGGCTGCATGCTGATTGCATTATATGAATTTTCTGTATTCCATGGAAATGGGGCTAAAATAATAGACTCGCTATATCTACATTACGGGGTAGTAAGTTGACTTTGCCATTTCAAGTTGACTACTTACCAGTCTTCTGAGAGGACATGGGGCTCCAAGGGTCGCTAGAGCTTGAAGTCGAAGGCCAAGGAACAGGGCTGGGAGTTGTCCCCCATAGAGCTGTTGTACCATTGGAAGCACTACCTGCAGAAGATAGACTCAGGCTCCCAAAAGAAGATGAAAGAGTTGAAGCCAGTTCATCAGGTGAACTGAGAGGAGAGGACATGTCTACAAAAGATGAAATACTGACACCAGACAAGCCTATTAATGACAGCACAGCAGCGTAACGTAACGCAGTCACTGCGCTGATAGCTTGTTGCGTACTGCCAATAATGGAAAGCCTCCAAGTACACTGTGGCTAATGGTAGAGATAATTGTAGCTAGATTACATAGATCTCGCTCACTCAATTAGTTCTGTTTTAATTCAAATTGTTCAACTCGTGTCACGCTTATTTGGAAGGCAGCCAACCACCAAAGCAAACCTGGATCAATAGGATTACCTGATTTCCATATCTGGTGTCAACACTTCCTAGGGACCACACAACTCCATATACTTACACGAACTCAATTAAAGAATGCAAACGATTCCAACTAGTAGCAGTTTATGAACTAGCAGACAGACTGTATGCATACCACGCTCCAAGTAATTACTAGCTAATCAATTCAATAATTCTTCTCCTTGCCTAGTTCATACATCAATTAGTAGTAGACAGACATTACACGCTCGCTGTCCAGCAATGGGTCTGAGTAGAAAGCAAAAGGCAGCGAAGGCAACGAAAGATGCGCAATAACTGATAAACTTGCTGTCTTACACGATGATATCATACTACATAAAAGTCAGTCAGTGGTTTATTTTCTTTATTCACCTCACAACCTTCATTTGGAAAATATTGACGCGCTAGTCCACTCGATGTAATCTCAAAGGATTTGAAGCACTAGCAGATGAAGGAGTAAGCCATAGCTGGCTTTGCATCAATTGATAGTATCGACCCAGACAATTAGAATACTTTCCTGGTTTGTAAAACAACAGAGCCAACGTAATATAGCCTGTGAAACTGAGCATTAGCAGTGTATTTGAAGGTTTTCCTACACAAATCAAGCAGTTAAAAACCAAACGTTTTTGTAAAAATATTTTGATAATCTCGCTGGCGAAAATCACTAAGCACTTCTGTCTGAAAAATTCAAAGTATTTCTAACAAATGAATTGAGATAATTAAACGTAATTAGTAAATACACTGACCTGAAGTAACGGAGGTAATGGCGGTTGGGCAGGTGCTGAGGGATACTGGAGGTTGTTGAGGAAGGCTTGTGCTGACGTTCTCACACATCGATGCCGTTGAACTCGGAGCTGTTGTAGGTGTAGCCTTGTACAAAACCTTTACTTGGCTGTTTTCCCCCATAGTGAAAGTTACTTCACCGGGATTGATCCAGATCACAAAACCTTTAGATAAGTAGCTAGACACTTCTTCCATGTCCAGTCCTAAGATTCAGAAAACAGTAACATGATAGTAAAACCAAACTTACAACCAGTGAGAATTCGGCCTCCACGGATATATAGACAGAGCATTCGCTTGTCTGGAGGCCAAAGTTTCAATCCTGGAGCATAATACATTGAAGCTCTTTGACTTTCACAGACTGGGTGCCTAGACATCTAATAGCAACAATAATTTCTAAACAAAAACCAAACAACCAGTGAGTGAATGACTATAGCTAAAAAATTATCACTTACCTGAGTTGATGGCAGCATAAATAAAAAGAGGATCAAGCTTTTCTCCAGAGACATGTATGCATCTGTAAGCGGCACCTTTGCTTGGATTGTCGGGATGCCAGTTGCCTTGAATCTTGATAAATATCCCTTTCTCGACTTCTTCACAAAAAGCATCGACTCGCCGCCGGGGTAGTTTGTTGTACAAATTGGCGGCGATTAAGTTGATAGCTGCGGCTACCTCGATATGCATGCTAGATGAGTGTACTTACTAGTCAACAACCTAAAAAAATTAATAGAACTGTACGACTATAATAATAGCAGCTAGAAATATAAATTGAATCAGTGTCATAGCATTAAGTGTTGCGTCAATCTACGACAGAAAGTTGTGAATCAGTTAGCTAATGTTCTAGCCATTCGCAGTGCTATAAAGTAGACAAGCAGAGAGTAATCAAGCAAGCTATGTAGTCAAACAAGCTAAGCTAGTTGACTGCACATTTTGTAGCAACCTTGTATTTGCCAAACACCAGTAATAACAGGTTAATATAAGCAACAATTAGGCGATTATGAATGTTAATGTATCAGCTCAATAGCAACATAAAATGCTCTCATTTCATTGTTCCTCGTAACTAACGATCTGGATAAGTTTATTGATGAAACAGAAGATCTTGTTTTGTACTAAACCAATATGAGAAGAAAAGATTGTACATTTACAATATGGAACATACACACAAGGTAGACTTGAATTTACTGCGCTTAGAGTCAAGTGCTTATAAATGTGCGATCACCATTTACAGAAATGATTAGTGTTTACAGACACTTACCCCTTGCACTGCTACTGCCATACAAATATAGCTCTAACAACTTAGCTTAATAACATTGTGACAGAAAATGTTTTTTAGCTGTTCCTTGTTAGAGTAGCTTCTTCTACATAACCTTAACCACTAGTGGAACTAACGAGTTTGTGTGGCTGCAACCCGCGGTGTGTGTGCTGTAGTTATCAACTACTATGCGTAGTAATTTAGGCAATCAAAAAATCAATGTACATGTCATGCCATACAATAACATGTACATGGCAAGAAAGCTAGGTTAACAATGAGATTATATGATATATGCTAAATGTAAACCTACTAATATCATTGCATTAGGTATTGATAACTTTAGTGGCTGGCTTCATGTCAGCACTTCTAGGGAATATGACAAGCAACAAGAAATAATGCTCCTGCAATAATACTAAACAGCAAAACGACTATGGAAGATGCCAAAGAAATAGTGTATTCATAGAAACATACCAAAACCTGACAACCAAAATATCTCCACAATTGCAAGAGGAATGTGATGATAGAATTTTTCAACAATTCGCAAAAATATTTCATGAAGAGTACACTCCACCCCAGCAGTCATAAAAACTAGTTCCAAAAAAAACTGTCAGACTATTACAAAAAGCTACATACAAACATGGTAGTTTGTTGTAAATTGTTGCTAGCAACCACAAAATGTGATATAAGGGTACCAGCTGATTTTACGTCAGCTAACCGAATAATTACCTCTCTTCGTTTAGCTGTGAAGCAAAGAAAACGCGACGCTGCTTTGTATCCAACGTGTATTCACAATACTGAATTGGCAAGCAAAAGACTCTACCAGCTGTTACCATTCAGACGGTTTCTATGCATGAGTGAACAGAAGCTTGACACGGCCAGGGACCTGCAACCTTCTTAACACCACGAAGAAGATGGTGGACTGATAGATGAATAGACAAACAGGTCATCATAGCCCAGTTTACACAAACCGTATGGCTTTGATTTTTTGGCTTTGATGAAAACACACAGATCGTTGAAAATGTCAGTAAAGACAAAAGGAATGGAAGGCGACACGCGTGTCAATAAGCAATGGAGAACAAACAACAGTGAAGAGACTTCGCAGCAAACAAGGCTTCATTCGTAATTGGGTTATACATTCGACAATCAATGACCAGAATATAGCATTCCCTTAGGACAAAAATGTTAAATACGAACAGTACACATAGAGATCTGGTACTTATACATTGCTGCTAGTCTATAACATCCACCAAAACTTAATGGCTTAAGCAGAAACTCTCACTCCCTATTAATGCTGCTTGCTGCCGATACACTACAACCAACCACAAAAACCAAATTACGCGTGTTGATATATGCGATATCATTTAATGGTTCAGATATTTTCTTGTAATCATAAAAAATTTGAGACTTTGATTTGAGTGTGAGCTGTTCACTGAGAACAAAACGTGGCAAAACCATTTCCGAAGAGGTTGAGAGAGTAAAGTTGGTAGACCACCACATGAGCTGCCCGGCAGCACCGGTCATCAACATCAATGATACATGTAACATTCACCAGACCAAAGCTTTTATCTGTACACTAATGTTATATAGTACACAAAGAGAATGCTACCATGAGGACACAACTCCAAACTTACATGCACACATTGTCACATAGGTTTTGTAAAACTTTTGCTCATGTGCAAAATTTTAGCCTCTCGACAAGCTTCAGTAATTGACGATCAATCTAACAGTTTTCAACAGCAATATTAACTGCACTATTTATAAATTTTTGAATTTAAAATTATTTCATAATAAAATGAAATGGCTGTAACTGTAATATCGTCCCAGCATTGTCATAACTACTTCGCTGAAAACTGTATTAATTTTTTTTAATATTTATGATAGATGTAAAATTTTAACTAAGATTATTTGACCTTTCAGTTATAACTACTTGACATTAAACAATGGGTATTTGGTCATCACAACCATAAATTGAAGAAGCTATTCAAATTCATATATTAGACTTTCAATCAATCAATCAATAAATCAATCAATAAATAAATCAATCAATCAATCAATCCATCCATCCATCAATCCATCCATCCATCTATTTATCTATCTAAATGCTTTTTTAAAAACAACCAATAGCATATAATGATATCGGCAGCCGGTGACGTAATGTATTACCCTTTTTCCATATTTGATTACATAAAAGCTGTGAGTGTTATATCACTTACATGTGCAATGCACTACCACACCACACATATATCACTTACATGTGCAATGCACTACCACACCACACATATATCACTTACATGTGCACTGCACTACCACACCACACATATATCACTTACATGTGCAATGCACTACCACACCACACATATATCACTTACATGTGCAATGCACTACCACACCACACATATATCACTTACATGTGCACTGCACTACCAAACCACACAACAATTTTGCAGCAAGCAAACATTACTGAGCCTGAAGTGAAAAGAAAATTCTAATAGCAAAACACTCTAGGAGTCAAACCCTATCATTGAATAGCAGTCAAAAATCTCAAGAGCAGAAGAAGTGAGAACGAAAACTCATAGCTAGGCTCAACAAGTGATGACGAAAAGACATTTTTATTGTCAAAGCTCAAAGTGATAAATTGTTTTTAATAAACAAAATTTAACAAATTGTATGTTATAAACTGTGCAAGCGGTATAACTAAGCCCAGTGTAGGGTATCAGTAAAGAATCATTTGTTTACATTAGTAACAAGTCGGACAATGCCTGGTGGCCCACAATATGTCACATCATAATGAAGCTCTTGCCGTTGGAGAGGTGAAACTGACACAAAGCCATTTCTCAGGTACTGCTAGACACTGCTATGATAATAATAAGTGAGGATGGAAACAAGGGGAACGTCTGCACCTGCTGCCGATTATGTGTTAAAACAGTCAAAATGATCCCTTAGATACGGTGAGACCAGCATAATCACTTCTTTCATTCCAAGCTGATTAAACGAAACAACTCAAACAACTTGCTGAGAGTGTATTGTATGACTCGTGAATTAGATGTGACTCATGTATTAGATGACCGGTAAAATTGGTTAAAACTAGAATTTTCTTACTTAAAGCAGTAATGCTTAAAATTTAATTTCTATTATTGCAAAAAGCAGTTACCCAAGCCATTTCTTCATTTGTCCCTTGCAGTTTTTAGACTAGTAAAAAATTGAGTACCGATTTTAAGAGGATTAAAGTCGGACACCTCTGGAAGAAATATAGGCAGAATTAACGCTTACTGAGCTGTACAGAAACATATTTTGTTAGCTTGTTCCAAAAGTTGTTTACTATCATTTATGTTTAGGAAAGTAGACAGACAAAGCATAATGTTCAAAATAAAACTTCACAAGTCATTGAAAAGAATGTAAATGCCTCTTGGAATAAACACTAAAATATGCTGCTCTACAACCTAGTAAGTACTCATTGCTGTAAGTGAGCATACTAGGAAGTATCTAGATTTCTTCCAAGTGTGTCTGCATTCGTTCTTGTCCACAGCCATTCTTGCCAGCACTCATCCCATTCAATTTGTTTCTAGCACTCGAGGACACGTAAAAAATCAGAGCTGAAAACAGTACTTTAGCTATCTGCACTGTACTTTGAGACAAAATTTTACAATGCTGAAAAAATAGTTCAACGATAAATAAACAGTTGATATTGGGCGATTGGGTGATTATTCTTATCATCATAGCAAGCTTGAATGGAAGTAGTTTTGACAATTATTATTAATTAGTACCTAATAATATATATTATATACACACTTATGATACTATATATCTATCTAGTAAAAAATACCATCATCATCTGTAATAATTAGAACAGTAATCACAACTAATAATTATTATAATAAACCCATCTACTACTATCATAATAATAATCATTATTTATTATCAATAATAATAATAATAATGGGGAGAATCTTGAATACTAATCATTTGCTGCTTATTAATTACAGTAAAGTTAATGTAAAATACATTACTACTGCTGATAATAATAATAACAGCATTATTAAATTTTAATCATCATTATTATTATAATAATAACAGCAGTACAGTAATAACAATAATAAATAAACGCAAATAAATAATAATAAATAATATAATTATTTATTTCTTGGTTGAACTAGTTCTTTTATCATTATTATTAAACTTATTATCAAGTAATATTATAAATAAATTGATAATAAATAATAACTTAACAACATATATTACAAGGTTATTATTATTATTATTAATTAATATTATTATGTATTTATCTAATAATAATTAATTAGTATTATCATATATTTATTTATCATCATCATCATGGTGGTAAAAGAATTAATACTATTTAATATTATTCATCTATTTAATAATTAATTAGTATTATTATTTATTTATTTATTATCATCATCATCATCATCCATGATGATGATGATGATGGTGGTGGTAAAAGAATTGATTGATTGCTGCATGGCAAGAAATCTAAAAATCGTTGTCTAAAAAAATAAGGTTATTAATATCATGTACTGCACCAATTTCATGAAAGTTATTACAGTGTTCAATCAAACTGGAGCAAAGTGGTTTGCAAAAAAGTATTGTATTATTATTGGCAATCTTACTAATCTTGCGTTGTATGCATTTTTATTGACGCTCAACAATCAGCTGTGAGAAATGAGATTTAGATTTTATGGTTACACAGAGTTGAGAGGGTTGCACAAGAAGCACCTTCCCTTGAAAAGCACGCGAATGTAAAGATTTCGCACTATTGTTTGGATTACGTTGTCCAATAGAAGACTTTCCATATAAAATTGAAGTTACCAAGGCTCGCAACAAATCATGTGACCAGTGTAAATATGGCTGAAAGTGCAAATTCCAAAAACCTGTGCGATGGAGGAAGAATTTTGGCAGAATCCTTAAAAGATCAGGTTAGCTATGCAAAATAATAGGTAAACCCATGTTTCTTTAAAATTGTATGCATTTAGTTTTTGTAGCAATTTATTGATGGAGAGGTCATATATATCACAATGAGCCATGTATGAATGATTGGTAACAAACAGGAATTGATTGTTACTGATTGTATTAAAAAGTAATTAAAAAAAATTACAATAATAATAATATATATAATCAGTATTATATATATTATTATAGTAAATTTTTTTTTAATTATTTTTAATACAATTCCTGTTTGCTACCAATCATACATGGCTCACTGTGATATATATAGCATGATGATAATTATTATTAGTAGTTAGTTATTAAATTATTATTATTATTATTTTATTAGTTATTATAATTATTATTAAACTTAACTACTACTACCACTTACTTACTTTTTTACTACTACTACTGCTGCTACTGTTATTATAATCAATGATTATTATTATTCATTAGAAAATAATAATAATTGATGTAATAAATGTTTGCTAGTTAGTTGACAATAATTGTTTATAAGAATATGACTAAAACCATTAATTAATGATAACTTGATAGTCTCAACTGGTTTAATCTGATCACCACCACCATCACCATCGTTATTATTATAACAAATGGCACAGTCATTTTCAATAATTAC
Source organism: Cryptosula pallasiana (assembly GCA_945261195.1). NCBI lineage: Eukaryota > Metazoa > Bryozoa > Gymnolaemata > Cheilostomatida > Cryptosulidae > Cryptosula > Cryptosula pallasiana. Next base: position 9,305,133 of record OX183133.1, on the reverse strand, counting down.
ATAACGATTGGTGGAGCTTGTTTGCAATGGGACTGGTAGTGTTTATTAGCATTAATATCAACTATCGACAAGATGGTACTCACTTATCATTGTTGCAGTAGGCAGGTATTAGGTAATATTAATTATAATATAGTTGTAGCAAAATGGCTCTTATTAGTTATTATAAAGCTGCTAGTAATTGTACAAGTACAAACTACTAAATATTATAGCAATTTTGCGGATGGAGCTACAATTTTATATAACATTTTTACTTATAGGGGATTGAATATGCATTTGGTATTGTTGGATATCCAGTGATTGAACTAGGAGCCACTCTTCAAGAAGTTGGCATAAAATTTATTGGAATGCGAAATGAACAAGCGGTAAGCCTCTTGTTTTTTTTTTCTTTATAAATGAACTGCAAAAAAAATTGTTCCAAAAGATTTTGCCATAATCCTGTGGTTCATGATGCAAGAGAATTCAATCAGTGTGTATGTTCAGCCAAAACAGGTACATACATTCGCTACTAAAACTAGCTTATGAGCAAATTTGAAATATTTCTGTTGCAGGCCAGCTATGCTGCAAGTGCTATTGGGTATATGACTGGAAGGTGAGAAGTGACTATATTTCATCTGTATATAAGCTCACTGGTTGATTTATGTACCGGTGGTTTGCTTTCTACCCATCAGCTGGCGTGTTATATTATAGACCAGCTGTATGCTTGACAGTTTCTGGTCCCGGGCTGACTAATGCTCTCTCTGGAATGGCCAACGCTAAAGAAAATTCCTGGTTGGTTTGCCAATACAGATTTAGGGATAATACATTTTGTATCTACGTTTTTTATTGATAAAAATCCTGGTGTGACGGTGCTGGCTAGTTTTGCGTACTTCTAGGCCTCTGTTAGTTATCGCTGGATCCAGCGACGTTGACCAAGAATCGATGAATGCTTTTCAAGAATGGCCACAAGTTGAAAGCTGTCGTCTCTACACCAAGTACGCTGCCAGACCAGACTCTGTTACCAGAATTCCATTTTATGTTGAAAAGGTGTTCTGTCATTTCATTCCTAGAATTGCTTGTTGGTACTTGAGTTTTGCTGTTAGGCGTGTTCACTCACCGTAACCCTATTGCTGTGGCTATGAGTATTTTGTTTATATTTTCAGGCTGTACGTTACAGTATCAGTGGTAGACCTGGAGCTTGCTATCTTGATATGCCTGGTTCATTCCTTCAACAACAGGTTGACCCAGATACTGTCTGGTAGGAGTAGTGGATTTGAACAAAAAATTCTCAGTATTTAACATAAAATTTAAGTTCAATAATTACATTTGTTTTGATACTCAGCCTAAAACCACAAGCGGGTATGATGGTTGAACATTTGATCTGGTCGCCATACCATCTCCTGCACCATGTGTCCACTCTCTGATGTCCTCTCAACCATGTGTCCACTCTCTGATATCCCCTCAACCATGTGTCCACTCTCTGATGTCCTCTCAACCATGTGTCCACTCTCTGATGTCCTCTCAACCATGTGTCCACTCTCTGATGTCCCCTCAACCATGTGTCCACTCTCTGATGTCCCCTCAACCATGTGTCCACTCTCTGATGTCTTCTCAACCATGTGTCCACTCTCTGATGTCCCCTGCACCATGTGTCCACTCTCTGATGTCCCCTCAACCATGTGTCCACTCTCTGATGTCCTCTCAACCATGTGTCCACTCTCTGATGTCCCCTCAACCATGTGTCCACTCTCTGATGTCCCCTCAACCATGTGTCCACTCTCTGATGTCCTCTCAACCATGTGTCCACTCTCTGATGTCCCCTGCACCATGTGTCCACTCTCTGATGTCCCCTCAACCATGTGTCCACTCTCTGATGTCCCCTCAACCAGGTGTCCACTCTCTGATGTCCCCTGCACCATGTGTCCACTCTCTGATGTCCCCTCAACCGTGTGTCCACTCTCTGATGTCCACTTTCTGATGTATCTATTATTCAGGAAGTCATCTTTTTGCCCCTACCCCCAGAGACCTCTAGCTGACCCAGTTAATGTCCACCAGGCTTGCCAATTTATACACAAGGCCAGACGACCTTTAGTCATTGTTGGAAAAGGTGAAACCTGTGTGTTTGCTTTCTAGTGTTATTGTGAATATCATACAGTGAAACTTTTGCTTTTGAACTAACTAGTTACTAGTTTAGATTTGTGATGTATCACAGGAGCAGCCTACAGCCGTGCTGAAGAAGAAGTTAGAGCGTTTGTAGAAAGATTTGGATTACCCTATCTACCGACCCCGATGGGTAAAGGAGTTATACCTGACAATCATCCGCAATGTGTCATCTCAGCCAGATCTAAGTAATTGGTTATTGTATTTTCTTGCGCAGTATCTATTACATTATCTACTTATTACAATAGATATAGTTGTGCAATTGTTGTAACACATACAGGGCTCTCCAGAAAGCTGACCTTATCATTCTTTTTGGGGCTCGACTGAACTGGATCCTCCATTTTGGCTTACCGCCTCGATATTCTGAAACTGTCAAGGTCGTGCAAGTAGATATCTGTGCAGAAGAACTACACAACAACACTAAGTCGTGTGTCGGTTTGAATGGAGATGTCAAGTCTGTGATAAAACAGGTAGACTTTTCTATACTTTCAATATTTGGGAGTTGTCTTCCCTTCATATCCAATGTCCATTGAGAAATGAACACATCTAACCATATTCGATGTGTATGTTTGACAGTTGAATGGAAAGATGTTCTCTAGCTACAAGTTTTCCTCCGATGCTGAATGGTGGACGAGCCTTAAAGAGAAGATGAGGGTTAACCGGGAGATTGTTGCTCAAAGTGTCAGTGATGAATCCGTGCCTATGAACTTTTACTGCGCTTTTAACATAGTAAGTGGTTACTGAGCTGCTAATGTAAGTCAGCGTGCTGCCGTATCAAGGTGTGCGAGCTTGTAGCTAACCCGTGTGCTGCACCATTTACAGGTGCAAGGCCTGCTGCCCCGAGACTGCATTATAGTAAGTGAGGGGGCGTCCACTATGGACATCGGTAGATCTATGCTCAATAATTATCTCCCCCGTCACAGGTGAGGCTCGCTTTGTATTACGTAGCGTATGACCTGCAAATGTACTTTTTAATTGTGTATATACTGTAGTATACCAGCTGTATAAATACTGTATGTAGTATACCAGCTGTATATATACTGTAGTATACCAACTGTATATATACTGTAGTATACCAACTGTATATATACTGTAGTATACCAACTGTATATATACTGTAGTATACCAACTGTATATATACTGTTGTATACCAACTGTATATATACTGTAGTATACCAACTGTATATATACTGTAGTATACCAGCTGTATATATACTGTAGTATACCAGCTGTATATATACTGTATGTAGTATACCAGCTGTATATATACTGTAGTATACCAACTGTATATATACTGTAGTATACCAACTGTATATATACTGTATGTAGTATACTAGCTGTATATATACTGTAGTATACCAACTGTATATATACTGTATGTAGTATACCAACTGTATATATACTGTAGTATACCAACTGTATATATACTGTAGTATACCAACTGTATATATACTGTATGTAGTATACCAACTGTATATATACTGTATGTAGTATACCAACTGTATATATACTGTAGTATACCAACTGTATATATACTGTAGTATACCAACTGTATATATACTGTAGTATACCAACTGTATATATACTGTATGTAGTATACCAACTGTATATATACTGTAGTATACCAACTGTATATATACTGTATGTAGTATACCAACTGTATATATACTGTATGTAGTATACCAACTGTATATATACTGTAGTATACCAGCTGTATATATACTGTAGTATACCAACTGTATATATACTGTATGTAGTATACCAACTGTATATATACTGTATGTAGTATACCAACTGTATATATACTGTATGTAGTATACCAACTGTATATATACTGTAGTATACCAGCTGTATATATACTGTAGTATACCAACTGTATATATACTGTATGTAGTATACCAACTGTATATATACTGTATGTAGTATACCAACTGTATATATACTGTAGTATACCAGCTGTATATATACTGTAGTATACCAGCTGTATATATACTGTAGTATACCAGCTGTATATATACTGTAGTATACCAACTGTATATATACTGTAGTATACCAACTGTATATATACTGTAGTATACCAACTGTATATATACTGTAGTATACCAACTGTATATATACTGTAGTATACCAACTGTATATATACTGTAGTATACCAACTGTATATATACTGTATGTAGTGTACCAACTGTAGATATACTGTATGTAGTATACCAACTGTATATATACTGTATGTAGTATACCAGCTGTATATATACTGTAGTATACCAACTGTATATATACTGTATGTAGTATACCAACTGTATATATACTGTATGTAGTATACCAACTGTATATATACTGTAGTATACCAACTGTATATATACTGTAGTATACCAACTGTATATATACTGTAGTATACCAACTGTATATATACTGTAGTATACCAACTGTATATATACTGTAGTATACCAACTGTATATATACTGTAGTATACCAACTGTATATATACTGTATGTAGTATACCAACTGTATATATACTGTAGTATACCAACTGTATATATACTGTATGTAGTATACCAACTGTATATATACTGTATGTAGTATACCAACTGTATATATACTGTATGTAGTATACCAACTGTATATATACTGTATGTAGTATACCAACTGTATATATACTGTATGTAGTATACCAACTGTATATATACTGTATGTAGTATACCAACTGTATATATACTGTAGTATACCAACTGTATATATACTGTATGTAGTATACCAACTGTATATATACTGTATGTAGTATACCAACTGTATATATACTGTAGTATACCAACTGTATATATACTGTATGTAGTATACCAACTGTATATATACTGTATGTAGTATACCAGCTGTATATATACTGTAGTATACCAACTGTATATATACTGTAGTATACCAACTGTATATATACTGTAGTATACCAGCTGTATATATACTGTAGTATACCAGCTGTATATATACTGTAGTATACCAACTGTATATATACTGTATGTAGTATACCAACTGTATATATACTGTATGTAGTATACCAACTGTATATATACTGTATGTAGTATACCAGCTGTATATATACTGTAGTATACCAACTGTATATATACTGTAGTATACCAACTGTATATATACTGTAGTATACCAGCTGTATATATACTGTAGTATACCAGCTGTATATATACTGTAGTATACCAACTGTATATATACTGTATGTAGTATACCAGCTGTATATATACTGTAGTATACCAACTGTATATATACTGTAGTATACCAACTGTATATATACTGTATGTAGTATACCAGCTGTATATATACTGTAGTATACCAACTGTATATATACTGTATGTAGTATACCAACTGTATATATACTGTAGTATACCAACTGTATATATACTGTATGTAGTATACCAACTGTATATATACTGTATGTAGTATACCAACTGTATATATACTGTATGTAGTATACCAGCTGTATATATACTGTAGTATACCAACTGTATATATACTGTATGTAGTATACCAACTGTATATATACTGTATGTAGTATACCAACTGTATATATACTGTAGTATACCAACTGTATATATACTGTAGTATACCAACTGTATATATACTGTAGTATACCAACTGTATATATACTGTATGTAGTATACCAGCTGTATATATACTGTAGTATACCAACTGTATATATACTGTAGTATACCAACTGTATATATACTGTATGTAGTATACCAGCTGTATATATACTGTAGTATACCAACTGTATATATACTGTATGTAGTATACCAACTGTATATATACTGTATGTAGTATACCAACTGTATATATACTGTAGTATACCAACTGTATATATACTGTAATATACCAACTGTATATATACTGTAGTATACCAACTGTATATATACTGTAGTATACCAACTGTATATATACTGTAGTATACCAACTGTATATATACTGTATGTAGTATACCAGCTGTATATATACTGTAGTATACCAACTGTATATATACTGTAGTATACCAGCTGTATATATACTGTAGTATACCAACTGTATATATACTGTATGTAGTATACCAACTGTATATATACTGTAGTATACCAGCTGTATATATACTGTAGTATACCAGCTGTATATATACTGTAGTATACCAGCTGTATATATACTGTAGTATACCAGCTGTATATATACTGTAGTATACCAACTGTATATATACTGTATGTAGTATACCAACTGTATATATACTGTATGTAGTATACCAGCTGTATATATACTGTAGTATACCAACTGTATATATACTGTATGTAGTATACCAGCTGTATATATACTGTAGTATACCAACTGTATATATACTGTAGTATACCAACTGTATATATACTGTATGTAGTATACCAGCTGTATATATACTGTAGTATACCAACTGTATATATACTGTATGTAGTATACCAACTGTATATATACTGTATGTAGTATACCAGCTGTATATATACTGTAGTATACCAGCTGTATATATACTGTATGTAGTATACCAGCTGTATATATACTGTAGTATACCAACTGTATATATACTGTAGTATACCAACTGTATATATACTGTATGTAGTATACCAGCTGTATATATACTGTAGTATACCAACTGTATATATACTGTATGTAGTATACCAACTGTATATATACTGTATGTAGTATACCAGCTGTATATATACTGTAGTATACCAACTGTATATATACTGTATGTAGTATACCAACTGTATATATACTGTATGTAGTATACCAACTGTATATATACTGTATGTAGTATACCAACTGTATATATACTGTATGTAGTATACCAGCTGTATATATACTGTATGTAGTATACCAACTGTATATATACTGTAGTATACCAGCTGTATATATACTGTATGTAGTATACCAACTGTATATATACTGTAGTATACCAACTGTATATATACTGTAGTATACCAACTGTATATATACTGTAGTATACCAGCTGTATATATACTGTAGTATACCAACTGTATATATACTGTAGTATACCAACTGTATATATACTGTATGTAGTATACCAACTGTATATATACTGTAGTATACCAACTGTATATATACTGTATGTAGTATACCAACTGTATATATACTGTAGTATACCAACTGTATATATACTGTAGTATACCAACTGTATATATACTGTATGTAGTATACCAACTGTATATATACTGTATGTAGTATACCAACTGTATATATACTGTAGTATACCAGCTGTATATATACTGTATGTAGTATACCAACTGTATATATACTGTAGTATACCAACTGTATATATACTGTAGTATACCAACTGTATATATACTGTAGTATACCAGCTGTATATATACTGTAGTATACCAACTGTATATATACTGTAGTATACCAACTGTATATATACTGTATGTAGTATACCAACTGTATATATACTGTAGTATACCAACTGTATATATACTGTATGTAGTATACCAACTGTATATATACTGTAGTATACCAACTGTATATATACTGTATGTAGTATACCAGCTGTATATATACTGTTGTATACCAGCTGTATATATACTGTAGTATACCAGCTGTATATATACTGTAGTATACCAACTGTATATATACTGTATGTAGTATATCAACTGTATATATACTGTATGTAGTATACCAACTGTATATATACTGTAGTATACCAACTGTATATATACTGTATGTAGTATACCAGCTGTATATATACTGTTGTATACCAGCTGTATATATACTGTAGTATACCAGCTGTATATATACTGTAGTATACCAACTGTATATATACTGTATGTAGTATACCAACTGTATATATACTGTATGTAGTATACCAGCTGTATATATACTGTATGTAGTATACCAACTGTATATATACTGTAGTATACCAACTGTATATATACTGTAGTATACCAACTGTATATATACTGTATGTAGTATACCAACTGTATATATACTGTATGTAGTATACCAACTGTATATATACTGTATGTAGTATACCAACTGTATATATACTGTAGTATACCAACTGTATATATACTGTAGTATACCAACTGTATATATACTGTAGTATACCAACTGTATATATACTGTAGTATACCAACTGTATATATACTGTAGTATACCAACTGTATATATACTGTATGTAGTATACCAATTGTATATATACTGTAGTATACCAGCTGTATATATACTGTAGTATACCAACTGTATATATACTGTATGTAGTATACCAACTGTATATATACTGTAGTATACCAGCTGTATATATACTGTATGTAGTATACCAGCTGTATATATACTGTAGTATACCAGCTGTATATATACTGTATGTAGTATACCAGCTGTATATATACTGTAGTATACCAACTGTATATATACTGTAGTATACCAGCTGTATATATACTGTATGTAGTATACCAACTGTATATATACTGTATGTAGTATACCAGCTGTATATATACTGTATGTAGTATACCAGCTGTATATATACTGTAGTATACCAACTGTATATATACTGTAGTATACCAACTGTATATATACTGTATGTAGTATACCAACTGTATATATACTGTAGTATACCAGCTGTATATATACTGTATGTAGTATACCAACTGTATATATACTGTATGTAGTATACCAACTGTATATATACTGTATGTAGTATACCAACTGTATATATACTGTATGTAGTATACCAACTGTATATATACTGTATGTAGTATACCAGCTGGATATATACTGTATGTAGTATACCAACTGTATATATACTGTATGTAGTATACCAGCTGGATATATACTGTATGTAGTATACCAACTGTATATATACTGTATGTAGTATACCAGCTGTATATATACTGTATGTAGTATACCAACTGTATATATACTGTAGTATACCAACTGTATATATACTGTATGTAGTATACCAACTGTATATATACTGTATGTAGTATACCAACTGTATATATACTGTATGTAGTATACCAACTGTATATATACTGTAGTGTAGTATACCAACTGTATATATACTGTAGTATACCAACTGTATATATACTGTAGTATACCAACTGTATATATACTGTAGTATACCAACTGTATATATACTGTATGTAGTATACCAGCTGTATATATACCGTAGTATACCAACTGTATATATACTGTATGTAGTATACCAACTGTATATATACTGTATGTAGTATACCAGCTGGATATATACTGTATGTAGTATACCAACTGTATATATACTGTATGTAGTATACCAGCTGGATATATACTGCATGTAGTATACCAACTGTATATATACTGTATGTAGTATACCAGCTGTATATATACTGTATGTAGTATACCAACTGTATATATACTGTAGTATACCAACTGTATATATACTGTAGTATACCAACTGTATATATACTGTAGTATACCAACTGTATATATACTGTAGTATACCAACTGTATATATACTGTATGTAGTATACCAGCTGTATATATACCGTAGTATACCAACTGTATATATACTGTAGTATACCAACTGTATATATACTGTATGTAGTATACCAGCTGTATATATACTGTATGTAGTATACCAACTGTATATATACTGTAGTATACCAACTGTATATATACTGTAGTATACCAACTGTATATATACTGTATGTAGTATACCAACTGTATATATACTGTAGTATACCAACTGTATATATACTGTAGTATACCAGCTGTATAAATACTGTATGTAGTATACCAACTGTATATATACTGTAGTATACCAACTGTATATATACTGTAGTATACCAACTGTATATATGCTGTAGTATACCAACTGTATATATACTGTATGTAGTATACCAACTGTATATATACTGTAGTATACCAACTGTATATATACTGTAGTATACCAACTGTATATATACTGTATGTAGTATACCAACTGTATATATACTGTAGTATACCAGCTGTATATATACTGTATGTAGTATACCAACTGTATATATACTGTAGTATACCAACTGTATATATACTGTAGTATACCAACTGTATATATACTGTATGTAGTATACCAACTGTATATATACTGTATGTAGTATACCAACTGTATATATACTGTAGTATACCAACTGTATATATACTGTATGTAGTATACCAACTGTATATATACTGTATGTAGTATACCAACTGTATATATACTGTATGTAGTATACCAGCTGTATATATACTGTATGTAGTATACCAACTGTATATATACTGTATGTAGTATACCAACTGTATATATACTGTATGTAGTATACCAACTGTATATATACTGTAGTATACCAACTGTATATATACTGTATGTAGTATACCAACTGTATATATACTGTAGTATACCAACTGTATATATACTGTAGTATACCAACTGTATATATACTGTAGTATACCAACTGTATATATACTGTAGTATACCAACTGTATATATACTGTAGTATACCAGCTGTATATATACTGTAGTTTACCAGCTGTATATATACTGTTGTATACCAACTGTATATATACTGTAGTATACCAACTGTATATATACTGTAGTATACCAGCTGTATATATACTGTATGTAGTATACCAACTGTATATATACTGTATGTAGTATACCAGCTGTATATATACTGTAGTATACCAACTGTATATATACTGTAGTATACCAACTGTATATATACTGTATGTAGTATACCAACTGTATATATACTGTAGTATACCAGCTGTATATATACTGTATGTAGTATACCAACTGTATATATACTGTAGTATACCAGCTGTATATATACTGTATGTAGTATACCAACTGTATATATACTGTATGTAGTATACCAACTGTATATATACTGTATGTAGTATACCAACTGTATATATACTGTAGTACACCAACTGTATATATACTGTAGTATACCAACTGTATATATACTGTATGTAGTATACCAACTGTATATATACTGTAGTATACCAGCTGTATATATACTGTAGTATACCAACTGTATATATACTGTAGTATACCAACTGTATATATACTGTAGTATACCAACTGTATATATACTGTATGTAGTATACCAACTGTATATATACTGTAGTATACCAACTGTATATATACTGTAGTATACCAACTGTATATATACTGTATGTAGTATACCAACTGTATATATACTGTAGTATACCAACTGTATATATACTGTATGTAGTATACCAGCTGTATATATACTGTATGTAGTATACCAGCTGTATATATACTGTAGTATACCAACTGTATATATACTGTATGTAGTATACCAGCTGTATATATACTGTAGTATACCAACTGTATATATACTGTAGTATACCAACTGTATATATACTGTAGTATACCAACTGTATATATACTGTATGTAGTATACCAACTGTATATATACTGTAGTATACCAACTGTATATATACTGTATGTAGTATACCAGCTGTATATATACTGTATGTAGTATACCAACTGTATATATACTGTATGTAGTATACCAGCTGGATATATACTGTAGTATACCAACTGTATATATACTGTAGTATACCAACTGTATATATACTGTAGTATACCAACTGTATATATACTGTATGTAGTATACCAACTGTATATATACTGTAGTATACCAACTGTATATATACTGTATGTAGTATACCAACTGTATATATACTGTAGTATACCAACTGTATATATACTGTATGTAGTATACCAGCTGTATATATACTGTATGTAGTATACCAGCTGTATATATACTGTAGTATACCAACTGTATATATACTGTAGTATACCAACTGTATATATACTGTAGTATACCAGCTGTATAAATACTGTATGTAGTATACCAACTGTATATATACTGTAGTATACCAACTGTATATATACTGTAGTATACCAACTGTATATATACTGTAGTATACCAACTGTATATATACTGTATGTAGTATACCAACTGTATATATACTGTATGTAGTATACCAACTGTATATATACTGTAGTGTACCAACTGTATATATACTGTATGTAGTATACCAACTGTATATATACTGTAGTATACCAACTGTATATATACTGTATGTAGTATACCAACTGTATATATACTGTAGTATACCAACTGTATATATACTGTATGTAGTATACCAACTGTATATATACTGTTGTATACCAACTGTATATATACTGTAGTATACCAACTGTATATATACTGTAGTATACCAACTGTATATATACTGTAGTGTACCAACTGTATATATACTGTAGTATACCAGCTGTATATATACTGTAGTATACCAACTGTATATATACTGTAGTATACCAACTGTATATATACTGTATGTAGTATACCAACTGTATATATACTGTTGTATACCAACTGTATATATACTGTAGTATACCAACTGTATATATACTGTAGTATACCAACTGTATATATACTGTAGTGTACCAACTGTATATATACTGTAGTATACCAGCTGTATATATACTGTAGTATACCAACTGTATATATACTGTAGTATACCAACTGTATATATACTGTATGTAGTATACCAACTGTATATATACTGTATGTAGTATACCAACTGTATATATACTGTATGTAGTATACCAACTGTATATATACTGTAGTATACCAACTGTATATATACTGTAGTATACCAGCTGTATATATACTGTAGTATACCAGCTGTATATATACTGTAGTATACCAACTGTATATATACTGTATGTAGTATACCAACTGTATATATACTGTATGTAGTATACCAACTGTATATATACTGTAGTATACCAGCTGTATATATACTGTATGTAGTATACCAACTGTATATATACTGTAGTATACCAACTGTATATATACTGTAGTATACCAACTGTATATATACTGTATGTAGTATACCAACTGTATATATACTGTAGTATACCAGCTGTATATATACTGTATGTAGTATACCAGCTGTATATATACTGCAGTATACCAACTGTATATATACTGTAGTATACCAACTGTATATATACTGTATGTAGTATACCAACTGTATATATACTGTAGTATACCAGCTGTATATATACTGTAGTACACCAACTGTATATATACTGTAGTATACCAACTGTATATATACTGTATGTAGTATACCAACTGTATATATACTGTATGTAGTATACCAACTGTATATATACTGTAGTATACCAACTGTATATATACTGTATGTAGTACACCAACTGTATATATACTGTATGTAGTATACCAACTGTATATATACTGTATGTAGTATACCAACTGTATATATACTGTAGTATACCAACTGTATATATACTGTAGTATACCAACTGTATATATACTGTAGTATACCAACTGTATATATACTGTAGTATACCAACTGTATATATACTGTAGTATACCAGCTGTATATATACTGTATGTAGTATACCAACTGTATATATACTGTATGTAGTATACCAACTGTATATATACTGTATGTAGTATACCAACTGTATATATACTGTAGTATACCAACTGTATATATACTGTAGTATACCAACTGTATATATACTGTAGTATACCAGCTGTATATATACTGTAGTATACCAACTGTATATATACTGTAGTATACCAACTGTATATATACTGTATGTAGTATACCAACTGTATATATACTGTATGTAGTATACCAACTGTATATATACTGTAGTATACCAACTGTATATATACTGTATGTAGTACACCAACTGTATATATACTGTATGTAGTATACCAACTGTATATATACTGTATGTAGTATACCAACTGTATATATACTGTAGTATACCAACTGTATATATACTGTAGTATACCAACTGTATATATACTGTAGTATACCAACTGTATATATACTGTAGTATACCAACTGTATATATACTGTAGTATACCAGCTGTATATATACTGTATGTAGTATACCAACTGTATATATACTGTATGTAGTATACCAACTGTATATATACTGTATGTAGTATACCAACTGTATATATACTGTAGTATACCAACTGTATATATACTGTAGTATACCAACTGTATATATACTGTAGTATACCAGCTGTATATATACTGTAGTATACCAACTGTATATATACTGTAGTATACCAACTGTATATATACTGTATGTAGTATACCAACTGTATATATACTGTAGTATACCAACTGTATATATACTGTATGTAGTATACCAGCTGTATATATACTGTATGTAGTATACCAACTGTATATATACTGTAGTATACCAACTGTATATATACTGTATGTAGTATACCAACTGTATATATACTGTATGTAGTATACCAACTGTATATATACTGTATGTAGTATACCAACTGTATATATACTGTAGTATACCAACTGTATATATACTGTATGTAGTATACCAACTGTATATATACTGTAGTATACCAGCTGTATATATACTGTAGTATACCAACTGTATATATACTGTATGTAGTATACCAACTGTATATATACTGTAGTATACCAACTGTATATATACTGTATGTAGTATACCAACTGTATATATACTGTATGTAGTATACCAGCTGTATATATACTGTATGTAGTATACCAACTGTATATATACTGTAGTATACCAACTGTATATATACTGTAGTATACCAACTGTATATATACTGTATGTAGTATACCAACTGTATATATACTGTAGTATACCAACTGTATATATACTGTATGTAGTATACCAACTGTATATATACTGTATGTAGTATACCAGCTGTATATATACTGTATGTAGTATACCAACTGTATATATACTGTAGTATACCAGCTGTATATATACTGTATGTAGTATACCAGCTGTATATATACTGTATGTAGTATACCAACTGTATATATACTGTAGTATACCAACTGTATATATACTGTAGTATACCAACTGTATATATACTGTAGTATACCAACTGTATATATACTGTATGTAGTATACCAACTGTATATATACTGTAGTATACCAACTGTATATATACTGTAGTATACCAACTGTATATATACTGTAGTATACCAACTGTATATATACTGTAGTATACCAACTGTATATATACTGTAGTATACCAGCTGTATATATACTGTAGTATACCAACTGTATATATACTGTAGTATACCAACTGTATATATACTGTAGTATACCAACTGTATATATACTGTATGTAGTATACCAACTGTATATATACTGTATGTAGTATACCAACTGTATATATACTGTATGTAGTATACCAACTGTATATATACTGTATGTAGTATACCAACTGTATATATACTGTAGTATACCAACTGTATATATACTGTAGTATACCAACTGTATATATACTGTAGTATACCAACTGTATATATACTGTATGTAGTATACCAACTGTATATATACCGTTGTATACCAACTGTATATATACTGTAGTATACCAGCTGTATATATACTGTATGTAGTATACCAGCTGTATATATACTGTAGTATACCAACTGTATATATACTGTAGTATACCAACTGTATATATACTGTAGTATACCAACTGTATATATACTGTATGTAGTATACCAACTGTATATATACTGTATGTAGTATACCAGCTGTATATATACTGTAGTATACCAGCTGTATATATACTGTAGTATACCAGCTGTATATATACTGTAGTATACCAGCTGTATATATACTGTAGTATACCAACTGTATATATACTGTATGTAGTATACCAGCTGTATATATACTGTATGTAGTATACCAACTGTATATATACTGTATGTAGTATACCAACTGTATATATACTGTATGTAGTATACCAACTGTATATATACTGTAGTATACCAACTGTATATATACTGTAGTATACCAACTGTATATATACTGTATGTAGTATACCAACTGTATATATACTGTAGTATACCAGCTGTATATATACTGTAGTATACCAGCTGTATATATACTGTAGTATACCAGCTGTATATATACTGTAGTATACCAGCTGTATATATACTGTAGTATACCAACTGTATATATACTGTATGTAGTATACCAGCTGTATATATACTGTATGTAGTATACCAACTGTATATATACTGTATGTAGTATACCAACTGTATATATACTGTATGTAGTATACCAACTGTATATATACTGTAGTATACCAGCTGTATATATACTGTAGTACACCAACTGTATATATACTGTAGTATACCAACTGTATATATACTGTAGTATACCAACTGTATATATACTGTAGTATACCAACTGTATATATACTGTATGTAGTATACCAACTGTATATATACTGTAGTATACCAGCTGTATATATACTGTATGTAGTATACCAGCTGTATATATACTGTAGTATACCAACTGTATATATACTGTATGTAGTATACCAACTGTATATATACTGTAGTATACCAACTGTATATATACTGTATGTAGTATACCAACTGTATATATACTGTATGTAGTATACCAACTGTATGTATACTGTAGTATACCAACTGTATATATACTGTAGTATACCAGCTGTATATATACTGTAGTATACCAGCTGTATATATACTGTATGTAGTATACCAACTGTATATATACTGTATGTAGTATACCAATTGTATATATACTGTAGTATACCAACTGTATATATACTGTATGTAGTATACCAACTGTATATATACTGTATGTAGTATACCAACTGTATATATACTGTATGTAGTATACCAACTGTATATATACTGTATGTAGTATACCAGCTGTATACATACTGTATGTAGTATACCAGCTGTATATATACTGTATGTAGTATACCAACTGTATATATACTGTATGTAGTATACCAACTGTATATATACTGTAGTATACCAACTGTATATATACTGTATGTAGTATACCAACTGTATATATACTGTATGTTGTATACCAACTGTATATAT
Source organism: Cryptosula pallasiana (assembly GCA_945261195.1). Classification (NCBI taxonomy): domain Eukaryota; kingdom Metazoa; phylum Bryozoa; class Gymnolaemata; order Cheilostomatida; family Cryptosulidae; genus Cryptosula; species Cryptosula pallasiana. The sequence goes on along the minus strand of OX183133.1, from coordinate 9,288,012 downwards.
ACTGTATGTAGTATTGTAGGCTCGATGCCGGCTCATTTGGTACTATGGGCGTTGGCCCCGGGTTTGCTATCGCTGCAGCTATGCTCTGTAGGGATCACCAACCTAACAGGAGAGTTGTCTGCGTTGAGGGAGACAGCGCTATCGGCTTTTCTATCATGGAACTTGAGACTGCTGCCAGGTATTGTACTTGAGACTGCTGCCAGGTATTGTATTTGAGACTGTCAGGTATTGCACTTGAGGCTTGAACACAAACCACAGCAACTCACAGACAATAACACGTGTTTTAGATACAAACTTCCCATACTATTTATTGTAATGAATAACAATGGAATTGGCTTTGGCACCGACTCGGATACTTTCAATGAGCTCTCCAGTAACTCTGACCCGACCCTCAGGTAAGGCTTGTGATTGTGAGGCTATATCATTCTTGGTTTTGTACTATTTCATATTAATTATTCAGTTTGTTTCCTTTTTATATATTACACTTGTGCTCAGTACTCTAATGAATCTCCCCAACATATAATATGGTATACTCTCTTATTTTGTTAATATCCGAGTTTTTACAACCTGCTTGTAGCCTTACACTCATTCGTGTCTCACACTTCATTGTTACTTGAACAGAGATGAGTTTTTTCTGTTTGGAATCTTTTACAGTCTTCACCCGTCCTTCCTTTCCCCCGAGTGCCGATACGATAAGGTAATCACTGCACTAAACTGTCCAGGTTACCTGGCGAGGACACCTACAGAACTGCAGGTTGCTCTCAGGGCATGTCTCTCTACTGTCGCTGATAGACCGTCACTTGTTAATGTACTTATTGACCCGATGTCTATGAGGAAGAAACAGGTAATTCTAACTTACCTGTGTTTGCTCATTGATAGGTAATATGTCACATTAGTACCTTTCATCTTAGTTTTATGGTGACGTTTTATCTCTTGTATTTGCAGGAGTTTGAATGGCTCACTAGAAGTAACATGTGAAATATAGGAAGCAGACGACCCGCTGCCATTCATCAGTCCACTTTTTTTACCAATTAAAAGTGTTTTAAAAATGTTTTATTCTATTTTCTTATACAAATATTTCAAGCTTTAGTACATTAGCATGTTGGATTTTATATCTGACTTGAATGTTTGTAACTTTTTATGTTGAATGAAATATAGTCTGTTGATTTAGTATATGTTCTAGTAGAGTTCCTCGAAACTTGTGCGTATGAGAAATTATTTATACAAGTTTGCTCAAGGCATATATTGAATAGATTCTGACAAGTGAACAGAAAGTGAATGTAAGATGCCCAAAAATAAATCACTTCTGTACAAATGGCCGTCTAATGATACAGTCTGTTCAAGACGAGTTTCATATATACCTACATGTACATAGATTGCTAATCCCAGTCACAGAGTATATAGTTAGGGCTTACAACAACCTGTGCATTCTCAAAAATTACCCTCCTAGTAATGGAGATAGCTGGAAGCAACTAACAAAATGTGTTTGTTTATAGACTTCGCCATTGAGGAAAGGTCAGCAACAGAAATAGTAATGTTTTTATGGTTGTTGTTGAATATAATTTGGAGTTATCTACTCTCTTCGATTATCTAAAAGAGTGGAATCTCACCTCCTTGATCTCACAGATACATGCATAACCGATAACCGATAATTATTGAATGATAGACATGTATATATACATGTATTGCATATGGTTCTATTTATAGGTCTAGATGTAATGGTAAATTAATTTGGTTTACACTCTGGGCTGCAAGGACGAAACTGTTGCTGACTTGTGGTTCCCCTGCCATAGTTGAGATAGCAATTTATTTCTAGTTACAAGGAAGTATTAAAAAAATAATGTTGGTCATTCTAAACATACACTATTCAAAGATATTGAATGAAAATGTGTATAATCTGTTATTGAACACACCTGTCTTGTCTCTTAATTTGTCAGTAAACCACCCACCTGACTTTTAGGTGCAAACTTTCCCTACTCTTGAAAACTGCTGAAATTTGAATAGCCCCTATAAAACCTCTGCAAACATAATTTTACTTTTCTATTGAGCAAAAACTAGACTTTGAGATGGCTCAGGATAGACATTGTTTTCACATTATCGTTCCACACTTAGCTTTAGTTTGTTTAACATAGTAATTTTTGCACCGTATCCCAAGTTTAAGTTGCATTTGTCTTAACAGTTGGCTTTCTGAACTAATAAAGGAAGTAATTTTTCAACTTTTCATCTACACAATCACCCCATTTATGCGCTTAGACCCAGTTGTGACGGTCTGAAGCAACCAGTCAAATGTCTCACTCTTTTTCTCAAGCCGACATGACAGGTATCGACAGTTACCGACAGACAGGTATGAACAGGTATGGACAAGTATAGACAGGTGTGGACAGGTATGCCCATGAAAACCCAGCAATTAACTGGGTCACAAAGCAGAAATAAAGCAGATACTTGATAAGGCTGTTCAGAGCAATTGATCAAATAAAATACTTATTTATTATAATATTTGACACAAAGTGCAGAAAATCTGGAATCAACATTGAGTTTGGTGGCGCCACAAAAATTTGGAGTTGTCTGCTGTATTACAGGATAACTTCAAAAGGAACCAATGAAAGCCCAAGTTTATAATAATAATATCAGCCAAGTTGACATCAAATTCAAAATTGTTAAGAATTCCACATAAAATATTCAATATATATAGAATTAAAAAAATTATTTAAACTTCCAAGTTGGAAATCTTTAATTGAAACAAAGCAACTTTTTTATATGTGATAAAACTTCTGTTAGAAATTAGTAATCAGAATACTAAAGATGATAAGCAATGATATCACAGTAAGATGTGGTCCAACAACTCTACTTGTCTGGAAAGCTGCTGACAGCAATGCCGGCACTGTAGATAGCCTAGTAATATGATGTTTGTGGTAATCTCCTTGAAATATTTAGTAGATCTTGACATCATCGTTGTAGCTTAGGTCCTTGAAAATTAATCTCATGGCATACTACTGAGGCGCAATCGGCTTTGAGAGCTGTTATTATGGTTTTCAGGCTCAAACACACTGGATGCAGCAAGCAAAAATTGGTTCCGGCAAGCCGCGTGTAAAAATATCTAGCCGCTCAAGATATCAAGCATGTTTGATATTTTGCTGCGGCAAACACATTGATTGGTTAGTGCACGCAGCAGCGAACATGTTTTACATTTTTCTATGAAAAATCATTCATTCATTGCAATGGTTATTTATTTATTATCATTGTTCATTACTATTATTAGCAGAATAATGCCGTACCGCATCCACCAGTGTGCTTTCACAACGCAGTGTTATACGTCTTCTTTGGTGGTCAAATTGCCGTTCTGCACATGTTTCGCATCTAGTGTATTTGAGCCCACTACGTTTCCATATGGCTGATAGCTCCGAAATTTGGAGTTGCGCCACGAGAGATAGCAAGGCAAAACTGTTCCTATGGGCGCCGTGAGTGATGCGCAACGTATGTGGGAAGTCCCAAACTACTGGTTTTTCCATGCAGCAGGAAACACGTGTAGTTTGGATAGAGACATTTTGTTAGATCACTGCTAGTCACCAGAATGAATACTAATCAGAAATTGCAGCTCATCTGCTGCATATAATAACAATATATTATTAATAATAATTAAACATAATAATAATTATTTTTATAATTAATAATAATATATAATAAAATAGTAAATAATAAATGAAACTACTTCTTGTACCATCTCTGATAATATTTATCAACATATATATAATATTATTGTCATTTATTAAAAACTGCCAACAAATAACCAAAGATGCTACATATCTTCCTCTCTTCAAGATATTTTGCTTTCAAGCCTTTTAATTTTGACCGCCATTTCTCAGCAGTTTTATCTGACCCCATGGACTGAGCAATGCCCCTGACTGATAAATATTTCAATGTTACTTTGTTTGTGTTTTTCCATCGATTCTATGTTGTAGGTTTTATTTCTAAATTTTACTGAGAAAATTAAAGATCTCATGATCAATAAACTGACATGGCATTGCACCTAACTAACTAATTAATAAGAAGACAGTGCAACTTTTATTGCTTGCAAAAGGTCAATCGGTGAGAAGAAACAACAGTTTGTTTACGTTTTTGCATACCGGATACAGCGTGGTTTACTTCGGTTCACAATGCGCATTCAACTGTTTCGCTATGCCGCATAGCAGCTGCTTTCGAAAACAGTTTCCGCAACCAAAACTGGGGAATTCATTGCGCAAGCGGCTGTTTCCACATGAGGCATAACTCCAAATTTCGGAGCTATGAGCCATATGGAAACGTAGTGTATCACTACGTTTCCATATGGCTGGAGGATAGGTAGTACTTTAATGTGGAGTTGTCTTGACATGTATTGATGTTTTGTTGTAGAATAAAATCCAGGCAATCAAGCCCCTTATTACAACTAATAGGTAATACATAGAGTCAGGAATAAGCTAAAATTGATAGCTATCAGAACTGACTGTGATCACAGCAGAGTCATATTTTGAGTACTCAAACAGCGATAATGATTGATGATTGATGATGCCACAAATATTTAATTATATTTTATATTGAACTTTAAAACTAAGAAACTCATGGCCAGCTACGTCTTCCCATACCTGTCTTATGGGCTTTTGAAGAGAGAGGGAGATTATTTGACCAGCTGTTCTGATGGTCTCAGCTTAGTGAAGAGTATAGAAGGGATGTTTAGGTAGATGTGAAGTGTATCAGTTCATACGTAGTTTTGTAGTTTAGGAAACCAGCTGCTGACGTAATGCGTGGCAAATATGATATGGACAAAAAATACTATGGAGGATAAACTAAAGCAATGTGCATAAGATAATGGAAGACGACGTATACACTGAGCCATCTCAGAGTCTGGTTTGTGCCTAATCGAAAGATGGAAGTTGAGTTATCGAAAGATTTCACTGATAAAATTAAATTTCCAAGAGCTTCAGGAAGTTTTCAGTAAATAAAAAAACTTATTCTTAAATTCCAGAAGGCTTCCTGCAGCCCCTGACAAACCAGGAAACATGACTGGTATTTGTCTTCCTTCTATGAAATCTGTCTCAGCACACCTGAGCAAAACTTTCCATTTTTGCTCACACATACAATTTACCTTGATCTCACAACCATTGTTGTATAAAATTACTGTCATTACTGCTGTCATTAGCCAAAATTTAACTTGCATGATATAACTATTTTTGGGCATGCTTCAAGATAAAAAATTGTCATGCAGCCGGTTGGAATGGTGCATTATCCATCTATGGCACACCTTAGATGTCCATTGTCTCCTGTATAAATAGTTAGGTGGACTTTGACCAATATGATCATTCAGTTTATCAGCAGTCACAAAAAATCTGTACTTTGGGTTGCGTTTATATTTCAGTTTGTATCAATATGGAATGGGTTGGAGAAGAAACTGAGAGAAATAAAATGGATATACCACAAACATTACAATGTTTATAGCGAGTTGTCCATACCATTAGCAGTCAGTAGCACGTAGCTGTGCAGGTTATATTTGCATATAATGCCACTTTGTAATGGAGTTGACTGGTATAATTTCATAGCACTAAATGTTGAAATGCTATTGACAGTTCCTCACTCATACCTTACCTATGTCTGAAGTGGTATACATGATTGATTAGAAAAGTATTTCAAAACGTCATTCCATTTGCTTGGGCCAATTAGAACTTACAGAAACCAGACAATCTTTTCGAAGCGTTATCATTTTTTTTCACACCATTCTTAACGTTTGGTTGCATAGGTGGTTTTCAGTCTAGGCTTTGGCTTGATGATATCAGTCTATTCCACGTGATTCGTTATTCTGATATACAATTTTACTAGGGTGTATTGAGCGTGGTTCGATTATTTTTCACGAGACTACAAGCACGTTTGCCACAAATAGCTGCATGAAAATTTGCATAATGAAGGTTGTTAATATGTCTATGTTCTTGTTCTTTCATGCCTTGCTTGCAAGTTGCCGAGCACCCCCCCCCCCCCACCCCGCCCAGCACCAATCTGTTTAATTTGTTGCTTGCTGTTTTCGCATATTGGTTCTGTTCAAACCCCCTTTACTTTTTCATCTGTGAAATAAAAAATTATGTTGTTATGAATCCGTTTATTTATAAAAGCTCTTATCCACTGTGGAGCATAGCATACTTTTGATTGACACTAAAAACTTGCCACCGAATAGACATTATATTTTTGGACTTTGCTCAAAAAACTAATAAATAAATGTGGCCCCTGGGCAATGCGCAAATATTGCGTCAAATATTTCTACCAACGATAATTTATATATAATCGCTGTTTTTCCCAAAAAGCTTATGAAACACATTTGTTTGGGTGGTTACAATAACCATTGATACTTATCGAAACCGGGGAGTATCCCAGTAGCTCGACTATTACACAAAGATGGCATCAAGATAATTTCAATAAGGCTATTGCTGTTACATAAGCATGCTGTTACATAAGATAAGCATGCTGCTACAACTGTTCGTATGGGCAAAGGTTTGACAGCAACAGTGTAGGCATTAGCCGGCCATTTTGGTGTATTAATGTATGTAACCATTTATCTAGTATATTGTAATGATTATTGTTGTCTTTATCATCAATCAATGTTGTGCTGGATTCAACAGCAGGATCAAAAGTAGAGCAACGAACAAAAACTAAAACCACGTCCACCGCGACGGTTTGTTTATTATTGTTATTATAATAATGATTATTAATTATTATTTAATTGATTTTATTATTATTATTAGCAAGTTTTAATCATTGAGTAAGAGTCGTGTGGTTGTGGTGACTTTGTTGTTTATTATTGTTATTTATTATAATAATAAGTATAAATAATAATAATAATGGTTCCTCTATCTATAATTCTATAATAATAATAATAATTCTTGTTATTATTATTATTACCTTGTTATTAATAATAATTACTTCGTGGAAATAGAACATTCAAAATCACCTCACGGTGCAAACAGGGAATGCCTCTTTGGTCAGTGTTTTATTATTATAATTATTATTATTATATTATTACTGCTGAGAACCATTTATTATTATAAATAATAATTAATAAACAACAAAACCACCACCACCACCACACGACTTTTTTTATTCAATGATGAAAACTTGTTAATAATGATAAAATATATTGAATAATTTAATTAATAATAATTGTTAATTAATATATTACACTGCTATTATTATTATTATAATTATCTACTATTATTATTATATTTATTATTTTGATATTACTTTTTTTAAAGTTAGTATGTATTATTAAGTAGTGTATCATCTACCATTAATTAATTTCATCTTAAATTGATTGTAGCCTATTGTTATTATTATAATTATGGTAGTACTAGTTGTTATTATTGATTATTATAAATAGTAAATTATTATCAAATTTATATTATTATACTGTAACTATTATAAGTAATGCTGTTGTTGTAGTAGTATTATTATTGATAATTTAGTAATTGAGTTATAGGAATAATTATTAATACATTTTATTGGTTGATATTTGATATTATTATGTAAAATTCATTTATTGTTGTGGGAAATATTTAATTTTTACAACATTCTTTTACATATTATCTGATTGATAATTAATTAATAAAAGTGTTTACTTAATTATTACTACTGCCAACAACAAATACTTGATAGTAGTTTCCAGAACTATAAATAAATAGATAAATAACAAGAAAATACTTTTGCCACTATCCTTGCTATTCATTCGAAGAGCAGTGCTTTTTAAATAACTTTATGGTAAGAGTACAATGACATTAGAGCAGTAGCAAATGCTTATAAAAAAGCATTGTTAGCAATAACGAACCATAGTAGTGTGTGCTAGAATTCATTTGATGTTGCTCTCTTTTACAGTTATTTCATAAGTTTTTTTTTTGCACTTTTAGAGTAGCGATTAACGATAAGTGAAGTAAGACCTTCATGTTTCAAACAGTTTTATCCACGTTTATCAAAAGCAGAGGAACTGTAATAACTAAAAATCTGTTTCATAGACTATTCAGTGACGCAGCAATGGGTGACATAGCAGGTTAGTAGAAGCTTGAAAATGTGATTGGCATTATTTTGTATGAAGTGAATATATCATATTGTGTTGTATTCACTTGCCACTGTGGCATGTCTTGATTTATTTTATATATGGTCAATATTAGCGAAATTTTGCTGTTTAAATTATCTAGCTATGCGTATTAATTATGAGACGAAGGACAAATTAGACATAGATAAACTTCCTGCAACTGACCCATTCCAGCTGTTCAACCTGTGGTTTGATGATGCCAGGCATTGTAAAGAAATTGTAGAGCCTAATGCGATGACCCTAGCAACAGCTGACAAGTGAGAATATCATTACAATGAATTAAACCATTGAACAATAATAATTAATTCTGGGGTGAGATATTGGTTTGAGGTGGAAAGCAATCAATCATTAAATTTATTGGCAGAAACGGAATTCCCTCAGCAAGAATGGTTTTACTAAAAGGGTTTGACACTGAGGGCTTCCAGTTCTACAGCAACTATGGGAGTCGCAAAGCTGATGAGTTGGTGAGTTAGCCTAATACCCCGTGTACATCTACCGATAAGCTCTCGATTTGCCCTTACCGATAGGGTGATTTTGCAACTTCTGTTTCCGAATAAGTCGCCAAACAATCGGTAAGGTCTGATTTGAGGCAATCGGCAGGTTTTGATACGAATAAAAAAATCGGTAGACAGTTCGTGATTTGACCAAGCATATCACTGTTCGCAGTTTTAATGTTTCCAATAAAACCGTTTCTCAAGTGCAATTAGTTCTAGATGAAGAGTCGTTTTTGAGTGTCCCGTCTTTGTTGTTTGAAAGCACTTTACGACCAGATATGACAAAAATATAGTGAGTTTCACCGGTATTGCTTGAGAATGGCAAGTAGAGAAAACGATGGGGGAAACTCCTTGACGTCATCTCCAATCGGTAGGGGCAAATTGGTATATAATCGGTAGGTGTACATGTAACATAAGTCTTAGGCCAACATTTGAAGCATTATGTGTATTTTGCTTTGAATATGCTGTGCATTTTTGATTGGGAGTTGTATGCCGCCGTGTTCAAAACTCGCCCCCTAAATTAATCATCCAATGAAATCCAGTCAGCGATTGCTAAGATAACACGGTGGAGTGCAACTCCCAATCAAAAACGCACAGCATATTCAAAGCGAGGGTGCTTTCAGATACTCTACGCCACAGTCATATACATACAGTTGCACGTACGGAAGTGGTTACCAAGGAAACGAGGTCCTAACAATTACTGCCAATCATATAACTTACCATTAAAAATTGTTGATGTGTTATGAACAAAACATTGTTTTACCGTACAAATGCATGTCATATCTTGCACTCTTTTACAAAAATATGTGCTGAAGAGCCTATTTAACACACCCAATAGCCAATTATTGATAGCTAATACAGAAAATTAGCCACTTTGAACAGGGCTAATTGCCATTTTGAGCATGAACAATATGGATAATGGGTGTTTGGCTGTCCCATTATTTTGAAAAACTGTTTTCTGTTACTAGCAAGCAAGATCTTTGGTATGGTATTTCAATAGAGAATTTGTTGCTTATGAAACTTTTCCACAAAATCATTTCAACTTTTACAAGTCTTTTTCATCAAAAATGTGAAGTTTTATGAAAAATTGACACTTCGATCCAATTATCTTTTCTTAGGCTGCCGATAGAAACATAAAATTTGTATGCTGTTGTAGCTTTAGAGGTTTTCTTGAATATTTTGTTATCACTGAAAACTCAAAAGCCATGCCAGTTTCTTCAGATAAATTTTTAGTAGGCTCTACAAAATTTCTCCATTGTAGCTTATATAAAAAATAGGCTCCGCCCCTTTATTTAGGACCTCAAATTCACTTTTATATAAGCTGCATTATTCGCGTAACTGTATGTATACGACTGTGCCCTACGCGTAGGGCAGGCGTTGAACAGTTGTTGAGGGCTCATCGATTACTGCCGTTTAACAGAAGTTGTTTGAGCTTAAACCATAGACATCTTTGTTTCCATCAACTCCTATGAAAACTGCATAGATAAAGCAAGCCCACTTTAGTTCTTTTACAAACAGAAATTAATTGGTACCCGGCCAAATTTAGGTGCTCACCAGGGTGCGCTAATTTGATGATACTGGAAGTTCACTTGCCGTATTACTATGATACCATTACGATTTTCAAAAATCCACCAACTTTACATTTTTTTCTTTGCTTTAGACTTCTCCTTTCACTAATATATTGGGATGGCATGAGCTCCGGTGTCTCTTATAGCTCTTCAAGTGTTTTTAGCACAATAAACAATGATAACTAACTCAAATAATCATTTTTTTTACGAGCATGTAACAATACTGACTATAGATCCCTATATAATATACAGAGTGAGCTCGTAAGAGTTATCTCCCATTTATTATTATTTATTAATTACTTAATTATGTGTTGTCGTCAGAGGTTAACACTATTTATTTTATTTCAGTATTGAATAATTTTCATTCAAGCACAAGTTGGACACAACTTGTGATTAGGAAGTTATAAATTTCACTCAACAATATATATTTATTTTAATTAATAATTATTATGGTTATTTATTTATGATAATAAAATCGATTGCCCTGAAAATTAAAAAATAAAGCAAAAGTAAACAATTGCTATTTATTAGTCACATACCACAGGGCACGCTAGATGTTTGGTACACTTGGTGATGGCCATAAGAGTTAGTTATTATTATTACTAGTCAGTTACTAGAGTTACTAGTTACTATCTGCAACAAACGATTCATGAGCTGTAGATGGGAATGGAGTATATAATGGAGTATAATATGGAGTATTAGTAGTATTAGTAGTATGGAGTAGTATACTAGTATTAGTAGTATACTAGTATTAGTAGTATGGAGTATTAGTAGTATTAGTATAGTATGGAGTATATAATGGAGTATAATGGAATATAATGGAGTATATAATACCGACAATGCGCCGCGTAGACCAACCATCATAGTACATCGCCACTGTTGAGGTAAATTGCAAGGGCGCACTGTAATTTATTTACGTTGGACCCCCAAAAACGATGCTTTGGCTCAACCGCGTAGTATCTATGAGCATCATTTTTTAATTATTTCTTTTCAAGTGAATAAAGCGAAATATTTTTTGAAAAAAAAATAAATTAAAGGTTATATTGATCCCTCGAGCTTCCTCAATCACATCATTTTTGTCATATCAGTTGCTTAAAATGTCTCAAATTAAGATAAAAGTCAAGCAAGTCGCAAATTACTAATGATAAGTTATATTAGCAACGGAACTGCTTCCGGTTGCATCTATAAAGAGAAACTACAGGCCGTATCCCCATTACGATGATGTTATCGTCTGATGTATTTGGTATATACGTTATAATGCATTGTCACGACTTGAAACGGGGAGAAGCAGTGGTTAATAAGTTGACTCGTTAAAATTGTTGGTTTTGGTGGAGACAAGTCTTCGCCCTCAACGACGCTACCTACCTCGCTTGTCACTTCCATCGTTGAGCCCAAATTGCCCATTGCCACCATGTTTTTTTGCCCTCAACGACGGGGTTTCCGAATGGTCTCGTTTTATTCCATTGTTAAGCCTTACGCGTAGGGTATCCGAAAGCACCCCAAAATACACACAATGCCCCAAATGTTGGCCTATGACTTAGACTATTGGTGAGTGTGGCATATGATAGTGTTGGAAATTGTGAAGTAGAATTGACAAGAGCTGCCATCTGCATCCATTGATGTGTTGCAGGAGGAAAATCCTAATGCAGCTCTCCTATTCTATTGGCACACGTTACACAGACAAGTTCGTATTGAAGGAACTGTTGAAAGACTTCCAGCTGCTGTCTCAGACGATTACTTCCACAGTCGACCACACGACAGCCAGCTAGGATCTTCAGCTAGCCAACAGAGCACTCCAATAGCGTCACACAAGGTTTGCCATAATTACTTTAGAGAGGTCAATGTATAGCCTACATTCTTATCTTTATCAGAATGTGCAATAATGGTCTAAATCTGTTTATTCCTCAGGTACTGCTAGACAGTTACTCTAAACTAAAGAATCTCTACCCAAGTGAGGAGCATACAGTACCCCGCCCCCAAAGCTGGTGAGTATTAACCCTCTGTATTCGGTTTTTGGCTTAATACTAACGACAGCATGTAGCCTGTGTAATTTATTACTGTTTTAGGGGTGGCTATCTAGTAGTGCCACACTCCATAGAGTTCTGGCAAGGCGAGTCTAACAGACTTCATCGTAGAGTACAGTTTAAAAGGGAGATAAAAGACGATATAGACAAAAATATAGTGAGAGAAGGCAGCAGTGGGTGGTTTTATTATATAATATCTTCCTGATCAGCCGCCTGGTGCTATAATCGGTTATATAACATTATATATATTGTGTGCACTGGCAGTGCCGAACTTACTGAACTCATGCTGAATCTAATCAGGCAATCATTTTATTTTACTGGAATGGTAAATAGACTATATGCGTGTCATTGTATATAATACAGTTCTAGACTGGTATTCTGCCTTATAAGTATTACATGACTAGGCTGGCTGTGACATCCACTCTCTCTTTATACATCTTATAGAACTCATTAGCTAGGTATTGAAATGGTGCCTCCACATTCTTTTGCTCCTTCTGCAATGTAAGTCAGACAGTAATATACCTCGCAAGGTTGACTATTTATCTGCTTGTTTACTAGCTATTTATTATGAAAATAAAACGGATGTTGTAAACATATCTCTGAGTAATCATCCTTAGAAAGCTGCTTGCTGACTTACCGCTGACACTTCGAAGTACTCCAAGCCATGCTGCTGAGCCAAATCTTCACCCGATTTAGGGGAGACAACTCTCCTATCTGCCAAGTCTACCTTATTGGCTACCAAAACTCCTAAAGCGTAATGAAAGAAATGGGTTTGCACTAATAAGAGCTCTAGAGCAACTAGTTGTATACCTCTTCCTGGACCTGATGACTATATCTACAAGAATTTCCCAAAAGACCGCTTTTAAAAGTTTCAATCGTCATTTTACTGTAAAAAAGACAACTCCGCGAATATAATCAATTGAGATGAAAATATATAACTGGTTTCCAGAAATAGATATAGATTATACAGAAAACCCACTGCTATAAAAGCATAAAATTATTTTTGCTACTGCATTTTCAGTGTTGGTACTTGGAGACAATTATTTCCACTTCTGTTTTAATGCTTTTTAGACTGGGCCAAATACAAACGTCGCTATTTACTATAATAAAAACCAGTGAAAAGACAACATATATTTAATGCACTAATACGGTCTACAGACTGTTTTTATAACCAACCAAACTGCCGTAACCCCACTGCATAGATGACATGCAGTATGTAGTATACGCCAACTACATACTCTGATACACTGTAAGCACTTGCTGGGGAAATATGTAGGGACAAGATGTAATATAATTTGAGTGGATCTTTACCTGGTATGTTCATTTCAGGTTTCTGAGAGCGAGCTCGCTCAATCCATTTATTACAACTATTAAATGATGTGTCGTTGGTGCAGTCATATACAGCCATGAGCAGACTTGGGTGATCCCACTAAAAGTAGTTTAAAATTATCTAAAAATTGAGGAATTTTGTTACATAATTAATCTATAATCATGAAAAACATCTGTCTGCGTATTTATGTTTGTGTTTGTGCATGCTTATGTATGCCTATATCACTACGCTGAGAGAGGTGAAATCTGCAGCTGAAGTAAGTGGAGTGGGACGAGAGTAGAGCAGATATAAATGTGACCGATACGGCTGTTGGTAACAACATAAATCATTAAAAACTTAAATCAATAAAAACTTACATCTTTCTGCACTTGTTCAGCAAATACTTCCTTGCCGGAAGAGTCATAGATGTACAACTCCTAAAACAATAGCAGAGCTAATGCAGACACCAACATGACACATTGAGGTTTGCCATACATATAAAGTTATTTGATGGCATGAGCTATAAATCTAATTTCATGTTTTAGATACGGAGTTGTTTATTTATTGGGTGCATAACTCCCATATCCATTTAAAATACATTTAGTCCATATGCAGTGTCTGCAAAGAATCCACTGCACTGATGGAGAAGAAACATGACCTTTTAGGCTCAACAGTTTTGATGGTACCCAAAACTGCCGGAAAGATCTACACTATCTGATGCACCAATGGTTAAGCAATGCGTACATGTACTTACCACAGTAACTGTTGCACCATCAGTTAAACAGTACGTACACATACTTACCACACTATCTGTAGTTTCAGGTAATGTAACTGATTTTACAACAAGATCCACTCCAGTAGTCTGTAATATAACCAGAAAGTATCTCATAAGTTTTAAATGTGAAGTAAATGAAAATGAAGAAAACTTGTCATAGAATAATAACCCACGATAATTATTTTTAATACATAGAGTCACCAACCATGGAATAATTCTTTGGATAGTGAGACCCATCACTGTGAAATACTTGTGTTATTGAACTTTTTCCTGCACAGCTGTCACCTGAAGCATGATATGATGCAATTGAGCAATTATACTATTATTATTATCACCGATCATCATTATTGACTCACTGTTATAGCTTCTGTAACTATCGATGTGCATACGTACGTACTACTGCATGTATTATTATTTATAACAGTTTATCATCACATTGGTCTGGATAGAACACTTACCTGCTACGATGAGCTTTGCTCTAACAATAGTAGACATGCCAGTAGTATATCAGCAAATAACCAACAATCTGTATCTATGATTGAATGATGATATATATATTCGATGATGATGAGCTAATAATAATTTTATAATAGTAATAAATAATAATTTAATAATAATAATAATAATTATTACTAGTAGAATATTATATATATATATTATTATAATTTATTATTAATTGTTGTTGTAGTCGAGGTACCGGTCCGTTTTGAGTTATATAATCATAGCCTAAAATAATCAAAAGATGTTGTTCAGAACGATAGAAGATGTTATACTATATCCCAGTTTGGTTTGTTGTCGGTTGCAACTTAGTTTTAGTACAAATTGTATCACAGGGAAAAACTCATTTACCTAGTAGCGGATAAACAAAAATGAAAGTAGTAGGATCGCAGAAACAGCATTTTAAGCAATGCAATTCGTCGGTTTTGACCGGAAACTGGAGTTTACCAAAGTTGACGAATAGTGGCGGGAACATGAGAGTAAAAAAAATGAAGGTGGGGGAAATGCGAGTTTTGTTTCAGTTTTACGGTATGTTTAGGTCAAAGCGGGAGTTGTCCTTTTATTTGCACCGTGCGTCAAACATGATAAAGAGGATGACTCTCAAACTAAAAAACTAACCTACCGTGACTATTCTATTATCATTCTCAGATATCTGCGAGATTGGGATTTTCCTCATTACGATAAGCACACCATCGATTCCGCAAGTGAAACAAACTTTTGTGATTTTTAGCTGGTTGATGGTCTTCCTAACTTTACGACTTTGTCGATTGGCTGCCCAAAGAATTGCATACAAAAGAGACACTTTGTTGAAACCTTGCTGTCACCTGGTGCTCAGTAGTAAAAGTGAAGTATTATTTATTATTAATACTACTATTTATTATTATTATTATTATTTATAATAATTTAATTATATATGATAATTATTATAATAATAACATAATAATAATATTAATTTATTATTATTTATATATTATTATTGTTAATTACTATTATGAATAATTTAATAATAGTAATAACAACAATATAATAATAATAACTATTGTTGCTGTTATTATTATTATTATTTATTATTAATTATTATTGTCATTATTATTATTTTTTATCAATTGAGATATGTATTATTATTAATTAATTCTTATTAATTAATTATTATTAATTATTATTATAAAATTATTAATGTATATATATATGGTAATCTCACTAAAAAATCTTCGTACAATGACGCAAAAAAAGGTACCAAACTACTTCATGATGATAATTTATTATTATGAAAATTCAATACAAGAATGTTAAATGGAACAAGAGGTATCTGTAAAAGACTTGTAGCCTTCGTGGTACTGAGCAAATGTGCGGATTATTTAAAATTACACCAGAATTGTGAAATTTTAAGAAACAATTAGTTTGAGCAAAACTACCTGTAGACATATGCACTGCAAACCTCCACCGTCCGTAATTATTAATAATTCATCATTCTATCATAACATGACTCCTAACTAATCTCGTTGTTCTACTCTATTCTAGAACCTACTATCTGCTGTTCTACTCCAAGATTTCTGACTGCGATGTCGCAGCCATCTATTAGGTCAGTGCAGAAGGGCCTACCTTATAAATCAAAGAATAGTCTGTTTAATGAAAGATATGCTGATGAGAGCTTACTAGCAAGTCGGTTTTTGAAGTCTGAAGTCGATAACTTCAGTTTAAGTTTCTCTATATTCATGTTTGTTTTGCAGGTCATTTTTCACACGCAAGCCGAACAGCACAGGAAATGCAAAGTAAGTAAAATGATCAGATGTCCTTTCTATACGATGTATGGGCAATAATAAAACATGCAGTAAAGATGGATGCAGTTAGTTGTAAAGTGAAAATTGGTAGTTGTTCCTATGACTTCATTGGTTTCCTATTAATCTAGAAAGTCACCCAAGTCTGCGGACAAAAAGGACAACTCCCCAGCCAAACCCACCTTAAAGTCACTCAACACTCCTACTAAAACCGACGACTCTCCAGTGAAACAGAGAAGATCAGCAAAACGTGTTCTGGAGAGCGACTCTGAGGAAGAGGTCACAACTCCTTCAAGTCTGCGAGCACCTTCACAGGTACATACTTGTGTCATCTGGAACACAGTACAGCCTCCTTGTATGCAGAGCTTATGCTTTGGTTTATTCTTACTGCTGTAGGATGAGTCTCCAGGGTCTAGTAAGGAGAATAACACGGAGGACACTGAGGCTATGCCTTCTACATCGGGGCCCACCGGGGCATGCGCTTCACCCCTCGTTCCTGCCAGGCGTAAAACAGGTGGGTTACATCAAAACTCAATCATTAGATACACATTATTGTTGTGTCTATTTTTTATTTTCCATCTTGATATTTTCTTGTATCGCTAAATCTATACACTTCACTGTGATGTCTCCCAAGTAGAAAGCTGTGACAAATGTTCGAGAAAGTGTTAAAAATAACAATCTTTCTTTCAAGCCTCATATGGCCACTTTGTTTTTGTTTATTGGAGTTATCTCCCCAATGTAAGGACAACCATGTGCCTGTGTCTCTGTCTGAACCAAAGTCCACCAGCAACCACTGAAAAATTTATGTGTCCTAACATAGCATTTATGCAGATATTCGTTTATTCATTCTAGATTGTTCTGAGATACGATTGAACGTTGACAATCACTAGTACAATAGACCAACGATAGAGCAGTCTTTAGTTCCAGATAGTCAGATTATAGAAGATACGCAAAATTCACGTTGTGAACCTGTAGGTTTTTGCAAATGACCCAAGATGTTAATTATTCCTCAAATCGGTTCGGAAAAAAGCATGGTATTTCCATGCGTTTCTATGCTGCAAAATTTGGGCCTTTGAAGCATGGGGTCAAGGCAGAAAATGTTAAAAAAATTCTTTGTATCATGGAATAAATACAAAAATTATATTTTAAAGGATAGGAACAGACAACTTCAAAGTCTAGCTCAACTCTTGTTTGCGAGCAACTAATAATAATTATTAATAATCATTATAATTATTTATTCATAAAATTGTGCCAGGACTGCATCTTCTTCGTATAGTTTGATTAAAGCAATTTGTAGAATTAGCTGACATACAAGTTATTGAAGGCTATCAGCTAACTGAACAGGGGTCTTAACAAAGCAACACACTTCATTTATTTTGTTTTCTAAAACTCACACCTTATTAGAACGAGAACTGGAGCTTGGTTGTGACTTAACTTGAGTTGGACAATGTCCTTGCAGGGAGGCATGCATCGCTGGTAGAACCCGCGTCTATATGACCTTGAAATACAATTTGTGGGACCGCGGTTAAATTGCCACTTCAAAAGGGATACAACTCCTTCGTATGATTACTTCGTAGGATGGAGACGCAGCGTTTCTTAAAATCATTGAAAAATATGAAACTTGGTTTTCGCTCATTTGTTACTAGCCGTGAAATATTTTTTCAAGCGTTCTTGCAGCACAAAATGGAGACCTTGTATACAGGAGCGTCTTCAAGTGCATCATTTCACAGCAATATCCGCTTTACTAACTGATTGATTGCTTGCTTTTTTTAATATTCCACATTCGTACTTCTATAGCTTTTTTGTCGTTTCATATCAATGATAGATGAGAAATTGACTTATCATACCTAGTGAGTCAGTTCATGTGAATAACTTCATACAGACTACCGTGAACAACATACATGATGGCAAATGCATGAAGTTTTGTCACATTTCCCAAAAATTCTCTGTATTTCATTTTGAAAAGCGCCAAGAAAGAAGAGGAAAGACCAAAATGCGGAGACCATAGAGAAATCAAAAGAAGTAGCGATGGATGTTGTGGAGGTATTGTGTGTGTACGATGTAATGCTTTCGTTTTTTCTAGCTACTGTATGCCTTTCCTTCCTACATCACTATTGAATGCACAGATATGATTTTGGTGTGTTTGCAGTCTACAGAAGCTGCCAATGTGTCTAGTGCTGATGAACACGACAGCAGTGTACTCGATGACTCAAGCTCCTCTCCGCTGTCACCTAGCAAGACAGATGTGTCGCCTCCGAAAAAATCCAGTCCTTCAGTGAAAGCAGCAAAGAAAAGTAAGCCATCTCCGAAGAAAAAAGAAAAATCTTCTAATGTAGAAGAAAAGTCTTCGGAAAAGAAAGAAAAAGTTACAAAAAAAGTCAATCCTAGCTCACCAGAGATTAGTAAAAGTTCCAACAATAAAAGGTTAGTGTCGAGTAGCCTGCCTCTTTTGTGGTGATTGTCTTCTCTTCTAGTTCTCGCCGAAAAATGTTTTTCAACTCTATTTGAAAATTGACTGTCGCATTGTGGGTAGTTTTATTACGCAAGATTTTCTCCAGATTTGTTTCACAGCTCTATGTGAGAAGTTGATTTGAGGCCAGAACTAACTTGTTCTGGTCTCCACTTAGAAGTTGTCTACTTTTTCTTTTAGAATAAGCTATCCTTGCATTTGTTCTGCATGAATACAACATGAGGGAAGGGTGGTACTAAAGGTGCCCTTTCCATTTGTGGATTGTTAGTCCACATAACTAATATGTATCAGATATCAACTTGTAAGGAAACAAATTTAGTGATTCACACCAGTTTTGTTAGATTGCCTTTTTTGTAATCTCATTGACAACGTTCGTGTAGGATTCTTGTGTTGATCATGAAATCTTATTTCCTACAAGCTCAAGTTTCACACCTGCACATCTCTTTCTTACGACAATAACAATCAGATTATTTGTTAAAAATGATAAACTGTAAACATTTATTCACCGATGCCAGTATCGTAGGAATTTGTGATATAATACTAAGTGGAGCACGAAAAAATATGGTTTTTCAACAAATATCGTTAATCCGTAATATTTTTCCGTCAACTACTTGAATGATAGAATTAGTGACATTACACATATACACATGAGGTCTAGTAGAGATTGTATATACAATATTTAGTTGTGAAAAGAGGAGCCAACTCCTTATTATGCCTTGATAATTACATTTAGTGTTACTATATACAGTGTCAGCAGTAGTGGTGGCCTTCGAGTCAGCACCTGGAGCCAGCGTTGGACTGTTTAACTCATTTATCCCAGTAGATAACCAGAGAATGTTGTGTAGTCATTCATGAGGGTGGAGCCTTTTGTGAGCTGTACCCACACCCTGTCATTCCTCGACAGCTGTAGTATCAGAGTCGTTGAGCCCGCTCCGTAGCTGCAACATTTTTGCAAAATTGAATTATTTATGCACAATTTGAGAATATTAACGTGATTAGTATGTTTTGTAAGAGAAAGGTTAACCTGAGGTCTGCATTGACGTCAGAGAAGACATCGAGGTGTCGAAACATAAAGTTTTATTTGAGACGATGGTCGGTTAGTGTAACTGATAGCTTATTAGTGAATTATTGACTCGTTTCATCTTATTGTGAGCAGACAATTCCAAATAGTGTTTTACTTGTCATAAGCATTGATTCTCTTTTAATTTTGTTAAGTTAATTTCAGATCTACGTTTTACAATATTTAATTTCGGGTTTTTTCCAAAGTTGGCACTTCAATTTGTTACACAGCTCTTATTGTGGAGTTGTCTTTTCTTCATTTGTCAAAAATTGCAATATAACTACTACCATATTACTAAAAATAATCATGAGTTAGTTCTTTCTTATTGACTTCAAAAATTATCGTTTGTTTTAATTTTTTTCAGTCAAATAACTTGTAACTCAAGTTTGCTAATTGGTATTGTCGTACGTAACATAGATGCCGGAGACGCGAGCTTTTGAATTAATTTTGTTAACAAATATATTCAAAAATGTATGACTCGCAATCTTCTGAAAGTTTTAAGCATCGACGCCAGTGTGTACATAAGACGGATTCACTGACGAAAAATGAAAATGCCAACTCGGGCTAAACAGCTTCAAAACATCTGAACACAGTTTTAGCACTTTTGGAATGACGAATTCCATTTTATCACTTTATATAAGCTGTTGCGTATCGCAAAAAAAGTATATTGTGCTTATACTATAGATGGAGCCAATGAGAGCACAACTCTGCAAAAGTTTTTTGTTAAGAAGTCACCTAGATTAGATAAATAAAGCTGAATTTAGTCCAAAATCCATAGCGCAGCACCTTTGAATCTATCAAATCAATAAGGTTTATTGCATTCCTGGCAAACTTTTCAGAATGTCTCAAAATTCACAGGCCTTTTGAATCAAGGTATTTTAGTTGATAAATAATAAAATTATATATCAGCTTGTTTCACATCATTTTTTTTAAACTACATTTCAATGAGAAAGTCAATATTGAAACCCGTTGTATGTGGGATTGTCTCTCCATTGATTCTGGCTAAAATGAATTACAAATACAATACGCACCCATTTCTTGCATCACCAAATATAGGAGAGTGATGTCTATCATTGACCATGAGCCAAACATAACAATCAGTGTTTTCCTGTGACATCACATGTAGGTGTAACACATACGTCCCATTTCCTTGGATGAGAAACTCTGATGTCACAGCGTTGAAACTAAACATGAATATTTTGTGATAAAGTTTTACCAACAATGACTGCAATATTACTGAGACATCGATGGGCACTATTGTGAGAAACTACCTGTTGCCGATGTTGGTGAATACTCTATCAAACATAACTGCTGTATCATCTGTCACTGGGCCAAGTTTATTTCGACGTGAAACACTAAACACAACATTGTCTCTTCCAGAGTGTCGACTCGTCCTCGTTGAACTTCCAGGGTCTCCTTTCTCTCCTTTTTGTCCAGGGGTGCCAAAACCTAAATACAAGCCAGTATGGCGGGTTAAAAGACAGCAATGCCTGATGTTTTTGGCGAGCCATGTATTACAACTTGTAACTTGAAAAGCACTTGTCACAGGATGTCATATTGATTATTCCCGCTGTGTGATCATTTAATGGAGTTCAATAACCTCTGGTATCTCATTCATCGGACGTCTACCTACATCTACAATCACCTCAATTCAACTTTCACTCTTACCTGGATCACCAGGCTGTCCATCAACTCCTGCATGACCTTTTCGTCCACGGCTCCCAGTTGCTCCAGGTGTTCCTGACAAAACACATTTGTTTGTTCTCATCCATGTTAATAAACCTACAGTGAACATTGATTGGGTTTGACTTTACGCTACCTGGTGGTCCTTGAACTCCCATCGGTCCTGGATGTCCTGGCATTCCCGGCTGCCCATCTTTTCCATGCATACCATTAATGCCAGGCACACCTGGTGTACCACCCAGACAGGTATTCTGACAAGAACATTTGTCTTCATCTAGTGGTGAAACTTCACCTTTAGAAATATCTCTACAACAGCACGCAAAAGCACTTGGCATACTGTGCTATTTTTTATTGCTGATAAAAATTTCCATGTTCCGTTATTCCGTGACTATATGAATTTTGAATCTATGAACTCTAAAACTCTACTCAGAGTTATTCTCTGGAGATAAAACTCAATCTGATGTAATCGGAAATATTTTTACTCGATTGTAAAATTTGTCATTGGGCAGCCCAGCCTTGCAAATTTTGATCAAGTTTTCACCACTTTTACAGTTAGTTATCTGGAAAAGTAATATTATTAATAAGGCTCAATGAATCAGCTCAACCTTTCGGAATTTTGTGTCAAATATGATTTTTACTGCTGGAAAAGCAATTAAATTGGATGCATAATATTTGTGTAGTATGGCTATAGATGTGACATTGTGGGCTTGATTATTATTTATAAATAAACAGCAAAAATATGTGATTTGTTATTATTTATTATTGAGAAAAATAATTAATAATCCAATAATAATTAAATTATTATTTATTTTACATACACTTCATTATTAAAGTTGGGTGAATTGTAATCCCCACTTGATCATAATAAACAATAAGTAAATAAAAATTGTATTAACTTCTAACAACAATTGACAAACAAAAAGAGATATTCTAGTCAATTTTTTGTCAGTCCAATTTTGGTCAAGAAACAGTGAAAACTTCGTTCGCTTAAGCATTTTTTCATCAATCTCGGTGCCAATTATTGCAATTACAAATTAGAATTTGCAGAAAATATGTCTGTAGCTTGCAGCCATGAACTTTGATTATTCTGTACTCAAAGTACCTCAGGCAAGCCCCCATTTGCAAATTACAATCTGACCAATCAGAGCTCATGCAAAATTTTCTGTATTCTAGAAATGCAGAGTAATTGTGTACAAGCACTACATGGATCATATTTCAATTACTGGAGTTGTGCACTCCTTCAAGTATGATAGGTGTTGTTGCGTGCAGTGGCTATGCCCGGGCCTTCTATCATTACTGTGACTACAAAAAGCTTCCAAGTCATATTTGCTTCAATATGAAATCAAACTAAAAAAATAGCTCTCTTTCCTTTCAGGACAGTCACCGCACTCAGTTTTTCCCTCTCCCCTCTGTCATCGGCTGCAGTTGGGTGGGACCATTAGGGCTGGTTTATGTTAATGAATTATTACAAGACTGTTAACATTATGTTACCTGTACACATATACTTTGGGTGTAGTTGGTGTCTTGTAGATTTAACCAAAGTTTATAATCTACTCAAAGCATAAATCTAGAATCATCTCCTCATGTGTCCCCCCAAACCTTGTTAGTTTGACCGTAGTTTCGTGAAAACATATTAGGTTTCCTGACTCCTAAGTCAATACCAGACGGACCTTCTCTCGTATGGGACAAAATTACTGTTGCGGTTTACATGACCTGCTGGGAGATAACTCCCACTAGGTGGTTAGTTCATTGGACCAAGGCAGGCGATAAGAATGTTGACCCGCGTGCTCAAGGTGTTGTTGAGTGGCTGTAGGAATAGATTTGATCTTTGTGAGACACCCTTAAGGTGTTGTTAGCCATTAGGTAAAGTATCTTGTAAGCTATCCACTACATTACATACATGTACAATAGTGTAAGATGATCACTGCCACATCATACAATCAATAGCATTCAATATGTCAAATGTTATAAGCCGTATATGCATGTCATGCACGTCGTATGATATCTCATCCATGTTTTACTCTGATTTGATATATTCCTTGCAGTCATGTCTAGGGAATCAAAATATGTCAAGAGGTTTCCTCAGATGGGAATATTTCTGACAGTCTCAATAATGTAATATTACTTGGCAGCAATATCTTAGCTAATACATTCTGCGTATTACCTAATATTGGTCCCTTCATTGCTAATTAGAAATAATCAACATTCATCCCCCTAGTCTGCTTCATTAATAATTAAATTCTAAATAATTAAATTCTAATGGTTGACACGAGCTTCTTTTGAGCTGCCTCAGTGGGCGATCTCTCTCCGTATTATAGAGCTAAGGGTTACATCTTGTGCACATGCTTGTACTTGTTAGGGTGATTGTAAGCGGAACAGAAATGTATGAAAGCAAACATTACCTTTGAGTAGTAACTATGGTGGATGATAGAAAGGTGAATAGCATCGCGCATACAAGTTTATTTTGTGCTCCAAAATACATCCTTTTGGTTGGCTCTGGTGAAGGGAATGCTTTCTACAATATATTGTGTACAATCAAGTAAACAAATCAATAGAGCTGTCATATACACCTATAGGTGCGCTGCCGGCATGGCTTGACTTTGGTTAGACGTCATTTGCCGCTCTAATAATAAAAAGTGTAGTGCACATTCTATGTTGAGTAAGCTATTCATTGAACATAAATTGGTGTAAACTATGTATGTAAGAAACTAACCCCAAATAAATCATATACAACTCAATATAAATATAGTAACATAAACATACATGTTAGTGATAGTTTTAAACAAACTAACATTTTAAATGAAGAAAGCCAAAATGTTGATTTTATGAATGTCAGTCGACAAAAAATTAACTGCAGTTGGGAAATATTGTGTGCGTATTTTTAGTTTGTGCCATTGCATTCGTTTACCACATTTGTGATTTAAATAGTGGAAATATTGGAGTCACCACAAGTATTATATCATTGCAAAAAGCTAACGTAGGTCACGGCATTTATTGCTTGCGTTTTATTTTATCATTTCGTTTGTGAATGAAATATTAAAAAAAAATTTAGCCAATAGTTTTGTATTTTGAATTCGTATTCAATTGTTAAATGTTTCGGTATAGTTCTGTTAAAACTACAGACAATTCTTGATTGTAACAAATCAAAATAACGCATTCGTTATTTGTTGGTTTCTTTTACCTAATAAATTATTGTAGATAGTCCAGGAAAGTTTTCACAACTCGGGCTTTTCAAAGTTTTTTTTAAATGATTTTTAAGGTAAGGTACAGAGTGAAAATGTTTTTATATTACAGAAAGAAAGTTGCTAATTTGTTGCCAAATGCCAGTTTTCCGCTTGTTGGCTCTTTTTGGTGCTTCTTTTAAAAATTAAACATCGATGTCGTTAACCTCCGGTGATAAGATACACAACACAAGGCTTTCTATATCCCCCATTACACAGCGTTACCTTTCTGTTCTGTTGATCATTATTTTTCACGTAGACAAGAGCACAACATACAGTGACTTACCTCTAGAGTGTTGATTTAGCCGACTAGAATGGTACGTGTGACAAATAGTAAGTCTTTTACTGGTGCTACTTCAATCTCCCTCATATATAGCAATCATTTGTAACCAAGACTATTGTATGCTGCCTATTGCCTATTGGTGGACAGTGCAAACTTGTAGCCAATGAGAAAGCAGGTTTAAAAAAAACATTCCCGACTATTCATAATATTGTATGAATGTAATCAGATGTGTGGATAGCATCCAGTGACAGTCATTTCAATAAATGTAGAAGTAACAAGAGATACACAGCTATATATATATGTGTGTGTATATATATAATATGTAACATTGCCTCCTGTTATATCATACAAAACAATATCTCACATACAGTAACTATTATCTGTCAGAAAACTGATCTCAGCAGCTGATGGAATCTAAGCAATTAAAATTGCACACCTAGTGGTCGGGTTTGTGCCAGTGTTAATAAGCAATACAAAGGTTCTAGTATTGACTACATAGATAAAAGGGTATCACTTGTTACATCAGTTAAATGACTTACAAAGCAATAGGATATCTTCTATTTGTGTTATTTGTCCTCAAGTGAAATCTCATAACAACTAGTAACTGAGACTGTGAGTGGGTACAGCAGTTTACATACATAGAAATATTAGTTTAACTCATTCTCTCTATCTGATTCACACAGTCGCAGTGACCTACGGCGTGTTCATTGAATTACCTGATGTTTGTAGTTTTTGTCATCTCCACAATGTGATATATAAGTACTAGATAGGTACAGTAGAACTTGCTTATAACCACCTGATATATTATAATAATTATAATTGTATGTAAGAAACGTTATACTCTAGTATATTATATATAACCTTATACTCTAGTATATTATATATAACCTTATACTCTAGTATATTATATATAACCTTATACTGTAGTATATTATATATAACCTTATACTGTAGTATATTATATATAACCTTATACTCTAGTATATTATATATAACCTTATACTGTAGTATATTATATATAACCTTACACTGTAGTATATTATATATAACCTTACACTCTAGTATATTATATATAACCTTATACTCTAGTATATTATATATAACCTTATACTCTAGTATATTATATATAACCTTATACTCTAGTATATTATATATAACCTTATACTGTAGTATATTATATATAACCTTATACTGTAGTATATTATATATAACCTTACACTGTAGTATATTATATATAACCTTACACTCTAGTATATTATATATAACCTTATACTGTAGTATATTATATATAACCTTATACTCTAGTATATTATATATAACCTTATACTGTAGTATATTATATATAACCTTATACTGTAGTATATTATATATAACCTTATACTGTAGTATATTATATATAACCTTATACTCTAGTATATTATATATAACCTTATACTGTAGTATATTATATATAACCTTATACTGTAGTATATTATATATAACCTTACACTGTAGTATATTATATATAACCTTATACTCTAGTATATTATATATAACCTTATACTGTAGTATATTATATATAACCTTATACTCTAGTATATTATATATAACCTTATACTGTAGTATATTATATATAACCTTATACTGTAGTATATTATATATAACCTTATACTGTAGTATATTATATATAACCTTATACTCTAGTATATTATATATAACCTTATACTGTAGTATATTATATATAACCTTATACTGTAGTATATTATATATAACCTTATACTCTAGTATATTATATATAACCTTATACTGTAGTATATTATATATAACCTTATACTGTAGTATATTATATATAACCTTACACTCTAGTATATTATATATAACCTTATACTGTAATATATTATATATAACCTTATACTGTAGTATATTATATATAACCTTACACTCTAGTATATTATATATAACCTTATACTCTAGTATATTATATATAACCTTATACTGTAGTATATTATATATAACCTTATACTGTAGTATATTATATATAACCTTACACTCTAGTATATTATATATAACCTTATACTCTAGTATATTATATATAACCTTATACTGTAGTATATTATATATAACCTTATACTGTAGTATATTATATATAACCTTACACTCTAGTATATTATATATAACCTTATACTCTAGTATATTATATATAACCTTATACTCTAGTATATTATATATAACCTTACACTCTAGTATATTATATATAACCTTATACTCTAGTATATTATATATAACCTTACACTGTAGTATATTATATATAACCTTATACTGTAGTATATTATATATAACCTTACACTGTAGTATATTATATATAACCTTATACTCTAGTATATTATATATAACCTTATACTGTAGTATATTATATATAACCTTATACTGTAGTATATTATATATAACCTTATACTCTAGTATATTATATATAACCTTATACTCTAGTATATTATATATAACCTTATACTGTAGTATATTATATATAACCTTATACTGTAGTATATTATATATAACCTTACACTGTAGTATATTATATATAACCTTACACTCTAGTATATTATATATAACCTTATACTGTAGTATATTATATATAACCTTATACTCTAGTATATTATATATAACCTTATACTGTAGTATATTATATATAACCTTATACTGTAGTATATTATATATAACCTTATACTGTAGTATATTATATATAACCTTATACTCTAGTATATTATATATAACCTTATACTGTAGTATATTATATATAACCTTATACTGTAGTATATTATATATAACCTTACACTGTAGTATATTATATATAACCTTATACTCTAGTATATTATATATAACCTTATACTGTAGTATATTATATATAACCTTATACTCTAGTATATTATATATAACCTTATACTGTAGTATATTATATATAACCTTATACTGTAGTATATTATATATAACCTTATACTGTAGTATATTATATATAACCTTATACTCTAGTATATTATATATAACCTTATACTGTAGTATATTATATATAACCTTATACTGTAGTATATTATATATAACCTTATACTCTAGTATATTATATATAACCTTATACTGTAGTATATTATATATAACCTTATACTGTAGTATATTATATATAACCTTACACTCTAGTATATTATATATAACCTTATACTGTAATATATTATATATAACCTTATACTGTAGTATATTATATATAACCTTACACTCTAGTATATTATATATAACCTTATACTCTAGTATATTATATATAACCTTATACTGTAGTATATTATATATAACCTTATACTGTAGTATATTATATATAACCTTACACTCTAGTATATTATATATAACCTTATACTCTAGTATATTATATATAACCTTATACTGTAGTATATTATATATAACCTTATACTGTAGTATATTATATATAACCTTACACTCTAGTATATTATATATAACCTTATACTCTAGTATATTATATATAACCTTATACTCTAGTATATTATATATAACCTTACACTCTAGTATATTATATATAACCTTATACTCTAGTATATTATATATAACCTTACACTGTAGTATATTATATATAACCTTATACTGTAGTATATTATATATAACCTTACACTGTAGTATATTATATATAACCTTATACTCTAGTATATTATATATAACCTTATACTGTAGTATATTATATATAACCTTATACTGTAGTATATTATATATAACCTTATACTCTAGTATATTATATATAACCTTATACTCTAGTATATTATATATAACCTTATACTCTAGTATATTATATATAACCTTACACTGTAGTATATTATATATAACCTTACACTCTAGTATATTATATATAACCTTATACTGTAGTATATTATATATAACCTTATACTGTAGTATATTATATATAACCTTATACTGTAGTATATTATATATAACCTTACACTGTAGTATATTATATATAACCTTATACTCTAGTATATTATATATAACCTTACACTCTAGTATATTATATATAACCTTATACTGTAGTATATTATATATAACCTTATACTCTAGTATATTATATATAACCTTACACTGTAGTATATTATATATAACCTTATACTCTAGTATATTATATATAACCTTACACTGTAGTATATTATATATAACCTTACACTCTAGTATATTATATATAACCTTATACTGTAGTATATTATATATAACCTTATACTGTAGTATATTATATATAACCTTATACTGTAGTATATTATATATAACCTTACACTGTAGTATATTATATATAACCTTATACTCTAGTATATTATATATAACCTTACACTCTAGTATATTATATATAACCTTATACTGTAGTATATTATATATAACCTTATACTCTAGTATATTATATATAACCTTACACTGTAGTATATTATATATAACCTTATACTCTAGTATATTATATATAACCTTACACTCTAGTATATTATATATAACCTTATACTCTAGTATATTATATATAACCTTATACTCTAGTATATTATATATAACCTTACACTGTAGTATATTATATATAACCTTATACTGTAGTATATTATATATAACCTTATACTGTAGTATATTATATATAACCTTATACTGTAGTATATTATATATAACCTTATACTGTAGTATATTATATATAACCTTACACTCTAGTATATTATATATAACCTTATACTGTAGTATATTATATATAACCTTACACTGTAGTATATTATATATAACCTTACACTCTAGTATATTATATATAACCTTATACTGTAGTATATTATATATAACCTTATACTGTAGTATATTATATATAACCTTACACTGTAGTATATTATATATAACCTTATACTCTAGTATATTATATATAACCTTACACTCTAGTATATTATATATAACCTTATACTGTAGTATATTATATATAACCTTATACTGTAGTATATTATATATAACCTTACACTGTAGTATATTATATATAACCTTACACTCTAGTATATTATATATAACCTTATACTGTAGTATATTATATATAACCTTACACTCTAGTATATTATATATAACCTTATACTGTAGTATATTATATATAACCTTATACTCTAGTATATTATATATAACCTTATACTGTAGTATATTATATATAACCTTACACTCTAGTATATTATATATAACCTTATACTGTAGTATATTATATATAACCTTACACTGTAGTATATTATATATAACCTTATACTGTAGTATATTATATATAACCTTACACTGTAGTATATTATATATAACCTTACACTCTAGTATATTATATATAACCTTACACTGTAGTATATTATATATAACCTTATACTCTAGTATATTATATATAACCTTACACTCTAGTATATTATATATAACCTTATACTCTAGTATATTATATATAACCTTATACTCTAGTATATTATATATAACCTTACACTGTAGTATATTATATATAACCTTATACTGTAGTATATTATATATAACCTTACACTGTAGTATATTATATATAACCTTACACTGTAGTATATTATATATAACCTTATACTGTAGTATATTATATATAACCTTATACTGTAGTATATTATATATAACCTTATACTGTAGTATATTATATATAACCTTATACTCTAGTATATTATATATAACCTTATACTGTAGTATATTATATATAACCTTACACTGTAGTATATTATATATAACCTTACACTGTAGTATATTATATATAACCTTATACTGTAGTATATTATATATAACCTTATACTCTAGTATATTATATATAACCTTATACTGTAGTATATTATATATAACCTTACACTGTAGTATATTATATATAACCTTACACTGTAGTATATTATATATAACCTTATACTGTAGTATATTATATATAACCTTATACTCTAGTATATTATATATAACCTTATACTGTAGTATATTATATATAACCTTATACTGTAGTATATTATATATAACCTTACACTCTAGTATATTATATATAACCTTATACTGTAGTATATTATATATAACCTTATACTGTAGTATATTATATATAACCTTACATTGTAGTATATTATATATAACCTTATACTGTAGTATATTATATATAACCTTACACTCTAGTATATTATATATACAACTGTACGTTTGCCAGTCTCCGCTACATCAAACAATAACACATATACCGCAAGCAATAAAAACAATTACTGGGTTCATTGACTTCAATGATGTCACAAAAATTAGATTTCTAATGAACACAATTGCTTGTGGCTAATGAAAGTGAAGTCTATATTGGCATATGAGATGCTGTGAACAGCTGAGATGGTGCAGTGATAAAGTTCTTGCTATAAGGAGATAAATGTTTGACTGATTTTTATATCAATATCAGGACAACAACAAACGCGCTTCTATAAAACTCTACTCGTAAAACTCTGTTTCATGTCAAAATGTGTTGATTTGTATTGAATTGGGCTCACTTTGAGCTAGATTCAGATTCGTAAAGTTACGTTTGTAAACATTTGTGTTATATCCCGATCTTAAATGCTTTTATATTGAAAGTGAAACTTGATCAGTTGAGGTGAAGATTTCAACACTTAGTTGAAGTACGTCTCACTCCCAAACATCTTATACACAAGTGGCATCAGGGTGCTAATGTGGCACCTGTAGGTTTATTTGTCTTTGTGAGCGATGACTTGATAGCTATACACCATAGAGCGAGCTCACACTGTGCAACTGTTCAGTTGTTTAAGGAATGTAGGGTCATCTTTCTTTTACAGTCTGCATTTTTTAATATCTAAATACCACTTTTATCTCCTTATGATATGTGCTTCAGGGTTTGTAAAACAGACAAAAACAGCAGTGAAACTTTGTGATATGGTGCAATCACTTGTCAGTCTCGCTGTAGGAAATTGAAAATGTATTGATTGTTTATTTAGAAGTAAAATAATCCTCCGTAGAAATGGATAAGAGTTGGTAAATATTAGATATGCTCGAGGTGAGTTTAGTCAAGTGTAGATTTGAGTCTTTGAGTCACACCTACCAAGTACTACAAAGGGTATTATGCACATCAAACTTTAACTCTGCAAACATCAAATGATTTCAGATACAATATAAACAATTATGAGTATAACATATGCTTTGCTGTGCGCATTGCTGGCTGGATAAATGTCCATTATACAGGGTAGCTAAGGTGTAATTAGATTCCAACTCTAGCAGATAATGCTAAATATACAATTAGTACTAATTATAGTTAGCTATTGGTTAGGCCATGTCTTGGACACAGTTTCCTAATATTTATCTGTTGGCATCAAGCTAACATATAGTAAACTTATTACAATACTCCTTTGGTTTGTTGATATGTGAATACTAGAATACATTATCCGTTATTCACAGAATCTTTCTCTCAGCTGTCTGCAATTTGGTCGCCGGAAATTCTCTGATAGAAAAAACGGAAAGGGTTAAATGTCAAATGAGAAAACTGTTACAGTATAAGATGATAAAACTAGTGAAAACTTGCCAAAAATCTGCCCCATAGTTCCTTGTGGAATTTCCCTCGCACCTCAATACTTTCCCAGACTATAGTAATTTGTCTTGTCTAGTTACTATTTCTAATCAATAATATTTTTTCGTAAAATAAATAATTATTATTTAAAAATATTTTTTTTCATATATTTCGCAAAAAAAATGCAGTGACAAGTATTGCACTATACACAGTGGGTAGTCCATCCAATAATTAATGTTTTGCAGTCAGTCAGCAATGTCTAGTTTCTTCTCCAAGTCATCTGGCAGCAGCAGCGATGCCAAAAGAACTGATGGTGTCGACTACAACCCTAGCAAGTCTCACTACCACCCAGTGGATGATGCTTTTTGGAAAAAGGGAGAGCGGTGAGTGATATTTAGTGATGGACAAAATGACATTATTGTTGGTCTAAATTAGTTGTTGAGAGAAAAACTCAACTTTACCGTTTCAGTAAACATGCAGACAGGCTTTAATTTTGACAAATGAAAAAATAATGCCGTGAAAGTAGTAGTTTTTGAACCTAGCACCAAACAGAATCTTTATAAGCTGTTGTGAACTTTACCTAACTGCGCCACTGCGTCTTACGTATCATATTGTTGCTGTTTTAGAGTACCTTATTTGGCCCTGGCCAAGACATTTGAGCACATCGAGGATACAAGTGGAAGGTACTGTTGTTAGCTGTCCTCGCCAGCAGCAATGCTGTCACTAATTACTTTCGAGTCAGCACCGATTATAACAATCAATTAGTTTCACCAAATTACTTAGCAGTCATTTATTAGCCTTTTCATTGTGTCTCACACATTCAATATCACAGCTAATGGTTTTATCTCATTTCTAGATTGAAGATAATAACAATGTTATGTAATTTCTTTCGCTCTGTCGTAATGTTGAGCCCTGAGGACCTGCTGCAATGTGTCTACTTGTGCCTGAATAAGACAGCACCAGCCTACGAGGGCTCAGAACTCGGTATTGGAGAGAGCTTGCTTATAAAAGCTCTTGCTGAGGCCACAGGTCTGTACTGTACGCAACCGCTCTATTTTTTAGCTCTAGATAAGTCTATGATATCATTCGGCACCAATATATTTCTGCCAATCATTTCTAAAAAGCTGCCAGTATAAAAACAGTTTAGCTCGTCAACCCACACATAATTATTATTTTGATTTGATTATTCATTGCTGATGACTGGAAAATCAGAAATGATGAATATTTCACCTCAAAACATCAAAGCTTGATAGCTGACTTACACAGCTGCTGCCTCTACTGGGATTCATATAGAATATATTAGTGTTTGCTGTCTTGAATGAGTCACGCTGCCGTATGCATACAGGTAGAAGTGCTGCTCAGATAAAGGCGGAGGCTCACAAGAAGGGAGATCTGGGGACAGTAGCTGAGGTCAGTCCCTGTTTTACTTGAGATCTACCTGATCTTTGGCTGTTGATAGAGTGAATGGAGTTGTCTTCTGTTTAAAGCAAATTACAATTTATTGAACAGTTGCGTACATGTGTTTGGATGGTTCATTACTTGCTGATGTTCACTAAGTCGCTCTGACCAGAAAGAAAATATATCCTTTTTAATGATTTAGCTGATTCACATGAATTAGCACTTATTGGGACATTTATAAAGTGGTTTTGTGAAAGTGAAGCCATGTTTAATGACGAACTGAGAATCCCTTGAATAATTGTTTCATACTTGAGGTTAAGCGTAGGTCCAGCCAATATTTCACTACCTTATAGTTGTCTACTCATTCTCGGGTAGGAGACAACTCCATATTGTTTTAATGCTCTGAATTGCTATATATAGCTGATTGTTATATTAAAACTTGAAGTGTCGTTGTATTCCATCGCAGGCAAGTCGTACGACACAGAAGACATTCTACAACCCCCCTCCCCTCACTATCTCTGGGGTATTCAAGAAACTGAGAGACATCTCGAAAATGACTGGCAACTC
Source organism: Cryptosula pallasiana (assembly GCA_945261195.1). Classification (NCBI taxonomy): domain Eukaryota; kingdom Metazoa; phylum Bryozoa; class Gymnolaemata; order Cheilostomatida; family Cryptosulidae; genus Cryptosula; species Cryptosula pallasiana. The sequence goes on along the minus strand of OX183133.1, from coordinate 9,253,240 downwards.
TGTGAGTATTTATTCGCTAGATGTCTCTGCCATGTCACTATAGACTGTAGTCTCTCTACTCAGTGTCACTATAGACTATAGTCTCTCTACTCAGTGTCACTATAGACTATAGTCTCTCTACTCAGTGTCACTATAGACTATAGTCTCTCTACTCAGTGTCACTATAGACTATAGTCTCTCTACTCAGTGTCACTATAGACTATAGTCTCTCTACTCAGTGTCACTATAGACTATAGTCTCTCTACTCAGTGTCTATTTGGTAACATATAGCCCTATAATCTATAGACGCAGGCAAAGAAAGTGACTATTATCAAAGGAATGCTCATTGCATGCAAGCATTGTGAGGCGCGCTACCTCATTCGCTCCCTGCAGGGCAAACTTAGAGTTGGTTTGGCTGAGCAGAGTGTTCTACAAGCCTTAGCTCAGGCTGTTGTACATACACCCCCTGGCTCAGGTTAGTTCTCTTTTGAACCTCAGGCTATTTTGTATGCCCACAGGCACGTTCGGCCTGTGCAATGGTGAGCAGATCTTCTACTATTTCATCTGTAGCTGTTGTTTGACTGCAGGTGCGCCTCCAGTTGATGCAGTTAAGGGATTATCTGCAGACAAACTGAAGACAAAATATAACGAAGCTTCACTGATTGTAAAAACAACCTTTTGGTGAGACTAGAATGTTTTACAAAAGTTAGATATAACACCCATGCAAGTTGGTCTAGTACTTTCAATGTATCAGTTATGTCAGAGCAGTGTCGGGAGTTGTGCTCTCTTTAAATAAGGTAGTTTCAGATATACATACCCCCAACAGCCCTGGCTAACTCTAAATATCTCATTCCACTTCTAATTATTTATACTAGTTTATGAAATGATGGTTTCGATTTCTTTGTCAGGCTGCGTTCTCACTATACGATTATTGTCTGATTGCGTTGAGCCTAAAGTCATCTCGCGGGTGTGACCAGTGCACATGTTAACGATTTCACAATTGATAGCAAATTGTTATTATTGGGCAATGATAGTGCTTTGTACGATTATCGGCCTGTCTAGCCAATCCGCTTGTGCATAACAGCTTTTTTATTTTACATTTTCCAAGTAACTTGCAGCCACAACAATTTTTTTAACTCAATTTTTGAATACTTTTTATTGTACTTTGAATTTTGTTTTGTTTTAATATATCACTTATCAGTTGCGAGCTAATTTAGAACTCAAAAATTAAAGTCTCAAGTGTTATCATTATAATAATAACTAAAAAATCGGTGATTATAATAAAAAATTATATTTTATTGAAAAGAAATATTGTTATCATTTATTATCAATAGCAAATTATATTTATCATTGTTTATTGCTATTCACAATTTAATGATACTGATGTGTGAAAAACTGCTGTAATCTATCAAAAGTTCTGGTAATATCAGATAATGAAATATATTATTGATGATAATATCTTGGTGTGTATATGATCAACGAGATGCGCTGTGTTGACACTATCAAGGTCATGCTATATCGGGTACCAAAAGTCGCAAGTGTAAACTATTGAAAATAACTGGGAGAAAAACTTTCGATTCTGAACGATAATCTCATAGCCGATTATTGTATGGTGTGAACAAAGCGTTACGCAGATATTTGACTTTCTTTTGTTGTTGTAACGTGTTAAAGTCTGTGTTACCATGCAGTACCATGTCTATTGATTGCAGTGAATGCCCCAATTATGATAGGATAATACCAATATTACTTGATAAAGGTTTAGATGCCTTGCCTGAGCATTGCAAGCTCACTCCAGGTATGTTCATAGAGTTATTCATGTGCTACAATAAAATTACTCATGCGCTATCATAGAGTGTTACAAAGCTGTATTATATTGAAGGAGTCCCACTCAAACCAATGCTGGCCCACCCGACCAACGGTGTCAGCGAAGTATTCAAAAGATTCAAAGACAACCATTTCACTTGTGAGTACAAGTACGATGGAGAGCGTGCTCAGGTAATTGTCTCCTCCTACACAGTGAGCTATTCACATAGTTGGGTAGACAACTCCTGTACAGGCAGCATTTGCTGTAGATACATGTAATGGAGGATGGTAAGATCAGAGTGTACAGCAGGAACCAAGAGGACAACACCTCAAAGTATCCGGATATTCTCTCACGCATGCCTTCTTTGCTGAAGGAGGACACAAAGTGCTGTATTATAGACTCAGAGGTGGTGGCCTGGGACAAAGAGAAGGAACAGATTCTACCATTTCAAGTGCTGAGTACAAGGAAACGAAAGGTTGGTTGACATTGTGAATTCTTTCTGTACTGAACGTACTTCGTAGGCTGTACTTTGTGCATTCACGTTACTATAATGTGTTATAGGACGCCAATGAAACTGACATCAAAGTGCAAGTGTGTATCTACGCTTTTGACTTACTCTATCTCAATGGGAAGTCTTTAGTGAAAGAGACATTTCGAAGACGTAGAGAACTTTTATACTCGTCAGCGACAGAAAATCCTGGGCAGCTGATGTTTGCTACAGCCACCAACTCTACTGATACAGACACTATAGCTGAGTTCTTAGATGAGTCTGTGAAAGGTACGTCCGCCAGCCTCTCTTACCACTTAGCATGTGATTTTGAACCGTGCATACAAAGTAGTCACTGTGTTTGTGTAGTGGGCAGCTGCGAAGGTCTGATGGTGAAAACATTAGACGAAGACGCCACATATGAGATAGCCAAGAGGTCACACAACTGGTTAAAACTGAAGAAAGACTACCTGGAGGGGGTGGGAGACACACTAGATCTGGTAGTTATAGGGGGATATCACGGTACAGGTAAGCGCGCTGGTCGATACGGGGGCTTCCTGCTTGCCTGCTATGATGAAGAGAATGAAGAGTACCAGACTATTTGTAAGGTGAGTTACTACAGACTTTATAAGAATAAAGAATGTTATATGTGCTGCTATTGGATAGATTGAATGTTATATATGCTTTTATTGGATAGATTGGTACGGGCTTTAAAGACGATGACCTGGAGTCGCACGCAAAGAGTTTAAAGGAGTTGGTCATAGAAAAAGCTAAACCGTACTACAGATGTAATTCCTCTCTGGTCCCTGACCACTGGTTTGATGCTAAACTAGTCTGGGAGGTTAAATGTGCTGACATGAGCATATCTCCAGTGCACAGTGCTGCCGCTGGACAGGTGTGTATGTATGAAGCGATGTAACTTCTTGTTCTGTGGTAGATAGTTGAAACTACCTTATAACTATCATTGTTCTAGGTTGACGTAGAGAAAGGTGTATCATTGAGGTTTCCTCGCTACATAAGAGTCAGGGATGATAAGTCACCCGAACAAGCTACAAGTAGTGCCCAGGTGGGCTTGCCCTCATTGACAGATGACTTGCCGATGGGCCATTTCTACTTGGATGCATATAACTTACAGTTGAATGCTGTTTTTGTAGGTTGCTGAAATGTACAACAACCAAGATCAAATACAGAATCAGGACAAAACAAATAAAGACATGGAAGATTTCTATTGATGCTGACAAACACCTTAAACAGACTTGAATATCTTTTGTCAAACATCATTGTCTTTTGTGTAACAGTCATTGTATACCCAATATCATCATTTGCTAAATCCTATTTGTACAGTTTTTAGCAATGACTATGCACGCTCTACTCATTGTAAATAAAAATTAATTGTGACATAATTATGAAAACTTGGCCTTCTCATTGGCTAATGCCAGACGTCTAATGTTGCTAATACAGCCAGCTGCTGCCTCCTGTAGCACAGTGTCTGCTGACCCAACCATCTCCATCAGTGGCTTCACAACCCCTGCTTCGTGCATTGTTATGCAGTTGTCTGGGTCTTTAGATAACTGAAAGAGAGCCCGTGCTGTAGATCGGTGCACTTGCTTGTCTTTAGACTTGAGGTAGTGTACGAGTGGAGCCACTGCTCTTTCATTACCAAATGATACTCTGTTGTTTCCCCAACTACAACATCGTGCTATCGCCTCCGCTAAGTGCCTACGTAGGCGATCATCCGTCTACAATGCAACAACATTATAAAGCAATTGGGTGACCATTTTGTCATAAGGCAGCACTACGTGAGCTCTCGTTATTTACCGTATTTGTGAGTTTTGCTAGCATAGGTACAACACCGTGATCTGTTATTACGGCCAAATTTTCCTCATCTTTAGCTATGTTAGCTATTGCTGCGCAGACACTCGCTAACACCTCCTGGTCATCTGACTTCAGAAGACTAACAATCAATTCTAAACCTCCCACAAATGAGCGTACCATTTCACCTGCATCCTAAACAGACATGTCATACATGTGTCAACTGCAGGTATACACATTATTTTGCGTGAAGATAATAGCAGCCTTTGCAATCAAACAAACCTTGGCATTTTCTATACATGGACAAATGGCCCAGGCAGCACTGGCTTGAACTTCTGTGTTTTGGTTTTTAAGTAGTGACCAAAGCAGTCGAACACCATCCAGTCTGTCGATAATGCTGCAACATTAATATAAAGTTGTAACTAGTCAAGTTTTTTTGCCACTGTTTTATGATTTTGTTTTTGCCAAATGTGGCTTTGTATTACCATTGCAAGGACGTTTCTGTCAGCTTAGCGACATTGGCAAGTTTGTAAACACTTTCATATTTTATACGTACGCCATGTTATCAGCTTCTTCTGCACATTGGCCAACTGCTCTGGTAACATTTATTAGCAGTGCTTGGTTAGTTCCAGTTAGCAACTGTACGAGAGGTGATATTCCTCCAGCCTTTCTAATCTGTGCTCTATTTGGTGGATCTTTGGCACATTCACCTAGAGCTCCCACCACATTTACCAATACCTGCAATAAGAAGTGTTAGTAGTTAGTCAAAACTAGCAGGGATGTTGTGCCTCTGAAATATCTAAATTGCCTAGCTAAAACCACCGCTTCAAACACACATAGCTCACTACTTCTTCAATAATTTTTATCACAACATGTAGAGATGTCAACTATTCTACCCTACTACGTTGAAATGACAGATTTTTATACAATGACTAGAAACGAAAGTTGTTTAAGCTCTGCTTTCTATGACATTTTTCGCACCAACATTGCTAGCCTGGCTCAGGTGACAATTTGTCAAAACTAACCAGTTCCGAAACAAATTAGTTATTCAGTGATAATGTAGTGTGTGACTATGGTATAAAAAGATTTAAAATAATATATCTGAAAGGTGATCTAGCTTAATTTGACCAAGTTGCGCTACTAAAAAATAGAATGAGCTTCATGTATGCAAACAATAATATGAGCAGGCCAGAGTCAGTACGATGCGTAATGTACGCTCACTTACTCTCCAATCTACATCTTCTCTATGCTGAAATATACATTGGTACAGCACATGATTGGTGCAAGCAATAAATCCATAAATGTAGTGTTGCCGATGACTATTTGCAATAATGGGGTTTGAAATGATAAGTACATGTTGAATGGATGCTGCCATTTCACAGATTAATTTTATAAATAACATTATCGGAGAAATTGATCATTCAATAATGCGAATAAAAGATGCAAATTCGATAACACTGCATGAAAGAAGACCCAAGGGCAATACAAAAAGCAAACTAGAGTCTGGCAAGTTCTACTCACTTCCTCTGGCTGATCATTTAGCAGGTTAACTAGAAGATCGATGGCTTTCATCTCCTGAAACTTACGGACATTTTCTGCACTTATGGCACATTTCCAAATAGCTCCAGTAGCCGCTGCCAACAGCTCTTTGTTGTCAACATTGTTCAATAGATTAACCAGTGGGTGTAAACCCCCATATTGTTTTACCAGATCTCTTGTTTCCTTTTCTTCCGCACACTGTAACAAATCATGATGCCATTTTTTCTTTGCCTTATAAAGTTTTAACGTGGCAAATGCAAATCACGCTTGGACCAAATATGTGTCGTTACCAGCATGGCTTACTTTGAAGATAGCGCTAGCGCAATGCATCTGGAGTTCTGCATTCTCGGACTTCAGGTTGGTCACAAGATCTTCAATCATACCCTCAGTTCTAATAGCCAATCTGTAGCTGGGTTCTGAGGCACACTCTTGAAGCGTACCAACCACAGGTATAAGCATGCTTTCATGAATGGATTTAAGCAGACGAGCTAGAAGTGGAATGGCTCCTGCTTTTCTCATGGCCTGTTTGTTCTTGGTGCTCTTGCTGCAGCTCCACAGAGCCAACGCACCACATCTGGCTACATCCACATCTCTGTCATGCTCTGGTGTGCTTACCGAGTTCAGTGGTGCACAGTCTAACAAACCCACCTAAAAAAGAGACCAGACAACATTTGGTATTATTTAAAAAAAAAAACCTACAGAACTTAATAGAACTTCATAGCGGGTCAACAGAGACAAATTCCATACCAGCTTCTTGATTCCTCCATGTTGTCGTACAGTCCTTCGAGCTCGTCTAAACTTGGCTACGTTTGCTATGGTTTCAGCAGCCAATGCCTTCAACTCTTTATTAGGATCTCTCAGGATCTTTACCATTGTCTGCAGACCTCCCAGGTCAGCAATAGCGCGTCTGATCTGTGCGTTCTTTGATATGTACTTCAGAATGTTCAGAGCTCCAATCTGTTGAACCAAATCATGTTATTGTGTGCTACAGTGCCACAGTTTTTTTTATCTTGAATCAAAATAGATTAAACCGCTTCCACAAATCAGAAATCATTTTATATACCATAACATAACTTCTTTCCCTAAAATAATCGGCATATCTTTGACAATACAAACTATAAATACTGATATTGCTACTTGCAACTACAAGCAAAATAATAATACAAAAAAGTAAGTACCTTGCACTTGATGTCTTCAGTGTCTAAAAGATTAATGAGCACTTCCAAACCTCCCACGTCTCTGATAGCTAGCTGTATAGTCTCCTGGTTTAGGTTGAAGTCTCTCATTGCACACAAAGCAATGATAGTAGCTGTTTGGTTGCCTCCCTACATTAGCAATGGTTAGTTATCTAGTATCAAAGACTACCTACTACCTAGTTGTACTGGTCTACCACACTACGCACCTTGAGGTACTTGACAAGCTTCTGTATTTGCCAATAATCTGATGGCAGGTCAGAGCTGCTGTCCTGTCTTCTCTCAAGCACTTCCTCTTCTTCTTCCGATTCAGACGAACTTTCACTGAAGGAATCTTCATCAAATGGAGTCTTTGATTTGCCCCTGTAAGTGTATCACATGCTCCTTCAAACTGACAGCCTATGAGATACTATGAGGCAGCATTTACGACAGCACCAAGCTTACTTGCGCGATTTTGATGATGATAAAATCTGTGGAGTCGTTATGCTAACTGTATCTACAGATTTCTTTAAACGCCTGATGCCAACATGTAAGATGTGAAACGGATATCGTCTCGGTTTGGTCGCAGATAATAAAGAAGTTAGGCCGCTGACAGGGGAACCCTTTCGAGATGTCCGTGAGCAAGCCATCTGCTACTATGTGCCAACAACTAACAGCCTTCACTGATGGCATTATGACTAACAGTGCAGCTAGTTAGCCACTTCATTGTTTGATGCATGCTGTGTGAATGGAGCTCTTTCATATGGTAGCTACCAGGTTACTAGGCAACCAATAAACATTTAATTATCTGGTTTTAATACCTTGAATCTAGTCGTGCCTTATGTTGTTTTGGTTTGACTGCCTTCTTATCATCTTCTTTCACCATTGCTTTCTTTTTCCTACAATTTAATGCATAGAGCTGTACATGTTTAGAACAATATAACATAGACTTATGCCAAAGCTAGCCACAAATAAATTCGCCATATTAAAACTACGATAAAATTAAACCATTTTATTAAAGATGGCTTTAACTGCTCAAAAATAGAACATATTAGGATTTTACTTTTCATCCTTTTTTTCATCAGCTATCCATGTCAAAGTTGGCTCCAGTTGTTTTTTGTTATCTTTGCGACCTTTGTTTTTCTTCTCATCTTCTCTTCTCCGACTTTGCATTTCTTTTTCTCTGTCAATATCAGCCTCATGGCTGTCCTCTTTGCTGGCTTCTGCAGTCGATAGATCCTGCAAACACCACCCAACTTTGGTACCCAAGTTCTTCGAGTAAAAAAGCTGTAAGGTTTGGTGGCCAAGTTTACAAGCATTCCCCTAGCCAAGTACACGAGTAGTGTATCAAGTCCCAATGGAACTATTTGGTTACATACATTCTCACTTAAGTTTCCAATGTGAATTTTAGACAAGTAGCAGTGTGCTGCATGTCCTTCACCTCATAGTTGATTACATAGTTGACAAGCTGGCAGATTGATTGTAATATGTGAGAAGACAACTCTGAGTGCACGCACTACAACAACTTAGCTAGATCGGACTACAGCATCAAGTTTCTCGCACTGCAAGCCCAGTTAACATCCACAACTATTTATGCATAGACAACCATTCCGAAACCATTTTAAGATTCAATCTAAGTGTGATCCATCAAATTAAAAATGTCCAACACCACATGAATAAGTGGGGACAATTTGAGTTAACAAACATTTGCATGCTTGATTGACCAATTCAATATTTTGAGTAGCTCCAGCCACAAACCATAGACACTTTGTAATTCTCTTATCAATTATTTGCAAAGACTGCCCAACAAATCTACACACTATATTGTCCTTCACCCCTAAATGCATGTCCTTCACCCCTAAATGCATGTCCTTCACCCCTAAATGCATGTCCTTCACCCCTAAATGCATGTTGTAACTAATTCTTGGTTTCTCTATTATGTGTTGGTTTTTTATTGTTTAAAATAATTGTAGTTATTATCCTGAGCTATATATAGTAGATAGATATCAATTACTACATCGTTGGTTAAAAAAATATCAGTGATTATATCGTATTTGAATGGTTTGACAACAAACGCTTAGAAGACTCGCCAATAATGGCTGTGACAATGCACCAAGACAGATCATGGAAGAAATTAAGTGCCATGCCCTGCTGCTGTCGTCTTTGAATTTTCTGATTATTACAAAATTTAAACCAGCCGATTCATTTTAGAAGAACGAATGAATCAGAGCATGGCACTTTTACAGATATTCCGTTTTTAAAAAAAAATATTAGCATTTTTTTCACAAAATATTACAAAACAAAATGTGAATGCAGTCATGATGTACACGGGCATGGCTCTTATTTCCTTCTGCCGTTTACTGTTTGAGGTTTGTTATTTGTTTTCCAGCTCTTTTGCTTCCTATTTTTAAGATTAGACAGATGATCCCAAGGCTAAAAGATAGATTAGGTTTTTCAGTACACGATTAGAGCAGAAGGAAAAGATTGAGGTAACACCAACATAGTCAGAAGCAGGCAAAAGAATGTTAGATTGAAAGTGAGAAACAATCAGACGTGCAGCTGTAATAGTAGACTCACCATTGCGAGGGTAGCGACAGACAAGGACTAGTAGGGGTGAAGAAAGAGCTTAGCCACGCAAACAATTAGTACAATGAAGAAAGCTGCTGTTGAACCTCATTGTTAGCTTGGGTTCCACACACGCATTAACCCGGGCTTCTCAGTATTAATCTTAATCTCTACTATTTGAACACAAGCTATCATAGAAAGTTATTCTAAATGTTGAGAGAGCTAAAGAGAGACAACAATCACTGTACATGCCATAGTTGGTAACACCACATCATTAGTTAGTCCACAACAACACTTCACACACAACATTGCTTTACACTCAAACGCTTGCCACGTTTACCTGTCTGACAATGAGCTCTGCAAACTTTGGGCTCCGAGTTTTGAGCAGCTCTACCAGGTTTGGGTTCACATCACTTGCTGGCTCGTAATCTAGATCATTCTTCTCCTTTACCCAACCCTACATCAATCCTTTTCACATGTACAACAGGTGGAACATAATTGGAGTTGTCTACTTATTACAAAGAGTAAACAGCCACCAGTAACCATCTGCTATATATAACCACACATATCTAGGTGTACAACACTCACCTTGTTCACAAAGTACCCCATGGTACTAGCAGTTACAAAAAATGGATCCACATCATGAGGTTTGACTTCGATGTAGCTAATATCTCCACTGATTTGTCTCCATGGAGGAGATCGGCAGCCATTTTGGAATTTATGTTCAGTAGTGAACGTGATATCTTCTAACACATGGTCGTCTTCATCGTCTCCGCAGAACTCTTTGATCAGATGAACATCTTGTTCAACAAGTGCTGCTGTTAGACGGATAGTTCTAGAAACAAACACAACTGCCAAATCATGCCATTTTAGCAGCTTTTTTGTGATGACTCATGGTCCATGTATAAAGGGGAACACAATAATTTACTAACTTAATTACTTACGAAGACACAGCTTCTGCATAAAACTTGAGCATGTCAGTGTCCAGTTTGTGTACGTGCATCACAAGTCTCAGTGTAATCTTTTTAAGCTCCGCCTCCTCGTCAACTTCATCTCTGGGAGATTTCATGATTTCCTCCATGTATCTGTATGCAGAGAGGTCCTCACCACTCACTGATGAGAACCTGTCTCCAGCAATATGAGCCAGTGGATCTGGGTTGGCTGTTAAAGGAAACAGTTACAGTAACACAGCTGTAGCAACTAATAAACTGTTGATTGCAAACTTTCAGATTAATACTAAATACTTTTATATAGTTTAGTTGCTTAAAACTAGCATAACTGTTTTATGTAATTGATGAATCATCTACACAAAAAGTTTGATTGAGATTCAGCTAGTTTGACTATTACTATTGATAGAGTATCTTTTCACAAAACGTATTTAAACCAAAAATCTGGAGTTGTCTTCTCTAATTCATTTATCCTGAGTCATTGTTTTGAAGTACTTTATGAATCCTTTCGATTAATGCCCCCTTATAACTCACCTTCTAAGCATGCTCTAGTTTCATCCAGTTTTCTGTCTTTCGCTATGTTAAGAACTTGGGCTACATCAGCTAGAGTGAGAACACTCAGTTTGTAAATACCATCAGAATCTTTGTGGAACCTTATAACTGGTAGGTTGTCCTTGCCTACTGTTTCTGTAGACACCATATCATCGCCTCTACAAATATGAAATAATAATTATTATATTAAAAATTTAATGTTTTTTGATGCTACAATTTAGCTATTACATAACGATGCCCTTACCTTTGCTCAAAAGCACCTCCACTGAAATCTTCAAGCTTTAGCGAAGTAGGCCAGGTCATGGTTGATTTAAACTTTAACTTTGATTCTTCGGGATGTGCACCGGCATATGTTGAAACCCAGTCTATTATTTTGTTGAGAAGCGTCTCATTTACTGAGTTGTATGCAATTTTGGAACCTCCATCAGCAGCTGATGCACCCTTTCGTGCACGAGCAATTGTCTGTCCCATACTTGTAGATTATCGTCTATCCTTCAAGTTATAAAATACTGTGCAATTAGGATTTGTCAAACTCATGTCATCTGTGATAAATAGTAATACACAAAAAAATGAGTCGGAAAAATAAATAAGCTGGTATTTCTAAATTCCCTAATTAAATGAGTTATTTTTGTTGTAACACAGTCGTCAGGCTCCCTTTAAATAAATTTCTACACAATTAAAATCTTCAATTTCTTCAGTACATGCATACTTTATATGCCTTGCTCTACTGATCTGTAGAGTTAAAAACAGAGCAGTTTGATAGTGACAAAAAATAATAAAAAGAAACAAGTCAATAAAAAAGTAAAAGAAATTGTCACTCAATTGACATTCACAGGAAAAGTTAAAAAAATTACTAACCTTTATAAATTAATGAAGCCGTGTAAAACAACCACCTGCGAGTAGTGTTCGCTTTGTCGTTGCCATGCAACAAATGAGCAAGTCTCGCGAGACTCACATCTCATTGGCGGTTCGGTTGCTGGGCAATAGACAGGAAATAAATTGACGCCTCACGACTTTTTAAAACTATATGTTGCGTTGCGGTAGTTTCTCTTTATTTTAAATATCAACACCTTGTAAATTTCATTAAGTGAGCGGGAAGGTGGAGGGTTTTTTAACTCCAAAAAATGTCTTGATCACTGAATTTTGTTTTGCTATGAAATGAAATAAGGCTGGTGTGTATTGTTGATTGAATGATAAATGAAGGAGATGGAGAAGAAGAATGAATGAAAAAATTTTTTTTTTTATTTCTGGTTTCAGTTTTCAAATTTTATTCTACTATGCCAAAATAACATTTGCCCATTGTTACCATCAACATTTATTTATTTTTTTATCGGCCTGCTAAACAAATTGGGCATATATTATAAATTATTAAACATCATTTTTTAAATAATACTCATGGATAATAGTTATTTTGAACAACCTGTACTACTTCTGTGAGCTTCTTTTCCTGTGTTTTTTTTTTGTTTTAAATTGATACTGATGCCAATAAAGTATTATAGGTATATTAATATTGATTTGCTAACCACCAGCTTATTTAACTTCTCTTCAAATGCACAAACACTGGCTGACAAACATGACTTTTAACTTTGTGCATTATTATTATTAAAGAAGAAGATCTACAACCTATTATATAAACATATGCATCTCATTGCTCGATCATTTGTAATTGAGCAATTTTTTTCAGACATTTGAAGTATTTGGTGTGGCAGTATAACTCTGATTGACTGTATTATTTCTTGGTAATAGTCACTGTCAGTGCATTATTCACAGGCTTTAAAGAACTGAAACAGTTGTTGTTGTTGCAAAAATTAAAGCTTGGAAATCTTAATTATTTCATTAACAGGCATAGCAAACAAAAACCGGCTAGCATGAGCATAATAATAAGCAGAGATGAGGTGAGCCGACATAACAGTGCGGATAGCCGTTGGATAATTATAGAAAATTCAGTCTACAATGTTACAAATTTCATCAAAAAGCATCCTGGTGGAGCCAAGATTATCGGTCATGTGGCAGGAGAAGATGTAACTGTAAGTACTGAGATATAGTAGTTTACTAGTTACCTTGCATAGTCTACTAGTCACCTTGCATAGTCTGCTAGTCACCTTGTAGTCTACTAGTCACCTTGTAGTCTACTAGTCACCTTGTAGTCTACTAGTCACCTTGTAGTCTACTAGTCACCTTGTAGTCTACTAGTCACCTTGTAGTCTGCTAGTCACCTTGTAGTCTGCTAGTCACCTTGTAGTCTGCTAGTCACCTAGTAGTCTACTAGTCACCTTGTAGTCTACTAGTCACCTTGTAGTCTACTAGTCACCTTGTAGTCTACTAGTCACCTTGTAGTCTACTAGTCACCTTGTAGTCTGCTAGTCACCTTGTAGTCTGCTAGTCACCTAGTAGTCTACTAGTCACCTAGTAGTCTACTAGTCACCTTGTAGTCTACTAGTCACCTTGTAGTCTACTAGTCACCTTGTAGTCTACTAGTCACCTTGTAGTCTACTAGTCACCTTGTAGTCTGCTAGTCACCTTGTAGTCTGCTAGTCACCTTGTAGTCTGCTAGTGACCTTGTGGTCTGCTAGTGACCTTGTGGTCTACTAGTCACCTTGTAGTTTGCTAGTCACCTTGTAGTCTACTAGTCACCTAATAATCTAGTGGTCTGTTTATAGTAAGCTTTTGTCCTGTAAACAGTAGTTGTGATCTGCCAAATTGTGTTTTAGGACACTTGGACTGCATTTCATGATCGAAAAGAGCTAGTAAGGAAATACATGAAACAGCTATACATTGGATCTGTGGAACCAATTAGTGTGAGTCTCTGACTGTGTTAATTTGGCTATCAATCACCACAGGAAAATATTTCAGTTGTTAGCTCTTGGGCTCAACTAATTCTTAGATTATTGTATTTGCATTGATTTGCAGTATGAGTATAATGAAATATTTGCAGCTGATCGGCTGTTCCATTTTATAACTTCAGCTGGTTGGTAGTTTCATTTTATAACTTTAGCTGGTTGGATAACTTCAGCTGGTTGGTAGTTTCATTTTATAACCTATGCCTGACATTGGTGTTTTTTTGTGTGTGCAATAATGCTGCGTGTGCATATAGAGATTGCGCTAAGCAATCGGGGAAACTCCTCTCAATAGCTCTGCAGTTTTTTTTTCTTCACAAAAACCATTCTTTGGTGATCCCGACCAAGTACCTGCTGTTGTCTATTTTCCACAAATTATGTTCTGATTATGACAAATGGGGCGCAGCACGGTGCATGATATTATTGAAACTGCGGTATAACAGTTGTATGTTGTAATTGGTTGATCGAGAAAGTGGCTGGCAATCTTTAGATTTTGATCAAATCCTGGCTATAACCTCAAATGAAATACTTGCTCGATTGTCAACCGATCGCTATTTATGCATGAAGCATTATTGTTACTAAATAATAATTTAAATGGTAACAGTAAACAATGATAAATATTATTGGTTGTTTCGATATTTGCCAGGATAAAGTGAGTGAAGATTTCCTAGCCCTAAGGACTACTGCAGAGAATATGGAGCTATTTAAACCTAATCCTCTGTTTTATATTGGACACATACTCCATATTGTGGCATTATACATTGTTGGCTGCTCAATATTGTATGTCTATGGAACTTCATGGCCTTTCTACCTGCTATCTACTTTAGCTCTTGTCACTGCTCAAGTAAGGGTATATGATTATCAACTGTCACATTCTTTATTATGCTTCCTACCAAATAGAAGACAACTCTGAATATGTCTCATGTCAGCTGATTACTATATTCTAACAGCTATGTTGTTACTATATTTGTTAGGCCCAAGCTGGTTGGACACAACATGACTATGGTCACCTATCAGTGTTTCAGAGTAGATCAACCAATCACTTAGCTCATCAGTTCACCATAGGAACTCTCAAGGTTTAGTTTCACCATTACTGCTCACCCATATCATTTCCCTACCTGCTTGTTTTGAGTGCTCATTAAAGGACAAATTTTCTTACAGGGTGCTTCTTCTCATTGGTGGAATTTCAGACACTTTCAACACCACGCGAAGCCTAATGTGATGAGAAAAGATCCAGATGTGAATGCTCCATATGTGTTTCTCCTCGGGGAGACGATGGCAAAGCGCTGGGGTCAGCTAAAGAAAGGTTTCATGCCTTATCAATGGCAATCTTATTACTTCCATTTGTGTAAGTAGCTACATCCTATTATGGTGGCTCAGAACGTTTTGCCTTTTGTGTTTTAAAACATCTGAACGCTTTCCAAACCGTTTGAACGAATTTGAAATAGTCTGAACTTTTGCAAAAACTTCTGAACGCTTTGTGAAATTGTTCGTGAACTTAGAAAATCCGAGCCGATTTGCTGGTTTGCTCTATTGGTCATAGATCTACAGTCCATTTATATGGATAATGTTTCTCCTAAACACTGAACGGTTGAATTTTTTCTAAATAAATAAACAAAAATTTTTGATTTAATAAATATTATTTGCTTCAAATTATTTTAAATAATAAATCAACCTAACTGTAAATGTAAAAATTCATTTTAGAGATTATATTCAACAACATTTTTATACAGTTAATTAACTTGCTCTATGTCTTTGGATCGACGTCTATGTTGATAAAGTTATATAGAGGCTATAAATAAAATTATGACGATCACTTTTGGTTCGAAAGCCATGTGCCCTGCAAACTTTTCCAACCATTTCAAAATAGTTTAGACTATTTTAAAACAGTTCAGACTATTTCAAAATAATTCATACGGTTTGTAAATAGTTCATACTCTTTCTAAAGCGTCCATACGGTTTGTAATTTCCTAAATCATCTGGATCATTTCTAAACCGTCTGAATTATTTGCAATACAACTATACAGTTTGCAGATTTTACAATTGTTGGACAGGAAATACAGTTTTATAGCATTAATCCTGCAACTGCTGAGGCCGAAAATTAATTTATTATAACCAACAAGCCCGTTTTTACACATAGTTTCTTGGGCTGATTTACTACAATTACCCAATTATTTTCAATGTATGTAAAAGACGCTTTGCAAACCGTCTGGACTATTTCAAAATTCAAATCCGTTCATACGCTTTGAAAACGAAACCGTCTAACGTTATGAGCCACCATATCCTATCCTGTTTTATAAATTAATTCTGGTATTCTTTCACTCTGGTCAAACGAAACCCTACCTCTACAGGAGTTATCTTTTCTTAGAGTCAAAGAGTGCTGAATAGTCATAACCAAAATACTGAAAATAATCCTAAACTAGCGCATGATTATCTGTTATTCAGTTTTAAAACTATTATTTATTTACATTCTATGTGCTATATTTTTTTAGTCAAAAATTTGCAATTCAGAATTGAAAATTATCGCTGTTGTTGATTTAAAACGACGACGCCAAAAAAGCAAGGCTGATATTTCTTTGTCACAAATAAATTGTAAATTACGGTAATTTAATTCTGTTGATATTATTTGATATAGAAATAATTTGTTCAACTCCAATATTGCTTAGTTTGAGATATTTAAACCTATAAAATGCACTGTTAGTAGGGGTTTTTGACTAGAGGTAGGGGGTTTCGATGGTAGGGTGCAGCAGAGAGTATGGGTATAGGGGTTTCGTCTGGCCTCGTTCACTCAGCCAAATGTGTGGAAAGAATACAAAACTTGATTACATTACCGGAGTTGTATAGCCCAGTTATAAGAGAAGCAACTCCAAACCGCAGATGTTGCTGTATATAATTTGTTTGATTCTAGTTGGACCACCCATCCTGCTTCCTGTCTACTTTCATTTTGAAGTGTTGTACTTTGTTTTTAAACGAAGAGTTTGGTTAGACCTGGTTTTTATCTCATCGTACTTTGTCTGGTGGTTTGCTGCACTGAGTCCAGTTCTTGGTTGCTGGGGAACTTTCAAGATATATATGCTAGTCAGGTATGTTATTAGCTATGTATCTTATACGTTAGTCAGGTATGTTATTAGCTATGTATATTATACGTTAGTCAGGTATGTTATCAGCTATATATCTTATACGTTAGTCAGGTATGTTATTAGCTATATATCTTATCCGTTAGTCAGGTATGTTATTAGCTATGTATATTATACGTTAGTCAGGTATGTTATTAGCTATGTATCTTATCCGTTAGTAAGGTATGTTATTGACTATATATCTTATATGTGAGTCATATATGTTAGTAGATATATACGTTATATTAGCAATTTTGTCAATATAAAATTTGACAAGATTATAGGATTTAGAACACAATTTGTTTCGGTTTTCGTTATTTGATTTTAAGCCGATGGCTGTAGCCCATTGTCACACAAGTTTACTAATTTCATGTAAAGAATATAACATTTCTTCAAGCCTGTACTGGCTCCACAGCTGTACTTTGCCCTATAACATACCAGTTCCTTAGCTGTTAACCAGATAGAAACAAATAAATGCACAAAACTCCTTTTGACACAAATCCACAATAACTGAGAACAAATTGGGTCAACTCAAAGTTTTGTGAAAATGTTCAGTATTGTTCAAAACAACTGAAGTATTTTTTAGATTAAAAATGAATCATGGAAAAAGTGATACATTTATATGTTACATTAATTCGCACTGGTTCATTTGATGACTTTTGCTTCAGGTTTTTAGAGAGTCATTGGTTCACATATGTAACCCAAATGAGTCACATACCTATGCAAATAGAGCCTGAGCAACACAGAAGTTGGTTCCACCAACAGTTAATTACATCAGCTAATGTAGAGTCGGGGGTATTTAATGATTGGTTCACAGGCCATCTCAACTATCAGATAGAGCATCAGTAAGTAAAAGAATGAAACCTCCCACAATCATTAGTGCATAGGAACCATAGAATTATCTCCCCTCCTAGAACCCTAACCAGTTGATAGCGGCTGGCGACATTTGAAACCATCAAAAATGGCGTACTACACTGTTTATCGACTTTACGATGGATTTTTCTTTGTCACAAAACTGTGCGTCAGACTATGTCTCCCCAATTCATTATCGTTGATTATTATAAAATTACCGATGTTTTATTATTAATTTAAATAACGATAAAAATTAATTTATTATTAATAACTTGTTATTATTACTATAAAAAACATTGTTAATTATTACGATGATTATTAATTAATAATAAAAAAATATTATTATAGTAATAATGTTAAATATTATTTTATTACTATTATTTTTTGTTCTTCTTCTGCAGGTAGCTTTTAAATTAAATCAAATGGTATGGTCCGATTAGAGCATTCAGAATAAAGAGTATCGAAATTTATTTGAACTATATTCCAATGACGATAAATAATACTGAGAAGGATATCCGATTATTAGGTTATAAAATAAATTATCACAGGCCATTTGAGCCACCTGTCGCGATTAGTACACGACTAACGCAGAGGTCACCAGTCTGCATTAGGGTCACTAGCATAGACCGGCATTTTTCTTGTATCGTAAAATCGATTGTAATAGAGGATTTGATTTGTTCTACGGCGCTATTTTGACTGGTATTGTGTACTATATAAATCATATATACGAAAACTCCGCTCTGCCACCAGCGGCTCATGTTATTTTTCACCTATAGTTAGCGTTCTAGGAGGGGAGATAATTCTATGATAGGAACAACGAAAAAATAACCTGGTTTTATATGCATTTTAGTCTATTTCCTACTATGCCTCGACACAATCTGCATTTGGTCCAGCCCTTGGTACAGAGCCTATGTAACAAACACAACATAGAATATATATGCAACCCACTCCTCACACAGTTTGCTAACATTCTTAGGTTAGTACTAACTGAGTGCTAGATAATAATTTATACTTAGTGTTGATTGAATGGATACTGATCATTCCAACAGCACCTTTGTACCTCCATTAACTGTGTGGGTTTACTTGCAGGCAGCTGAAGAAGTCTGGAGATATTTATTATAGATCGTATAACCAGACCGATTAAGGGAACCTCTGTCTGCTTAATACTGTACTACCTCTAGTATTGTACCATACTAGTTACTGTACTACCTCTAGTATTGTACCATACTAGTTACTGTACTACCTCTAGTATTGTACTACCCCTACTATTGTACTACACCAACTACTGTACTACCTCTACTATTATACTACACCAACTGCTGTACTACCCCTACTATTACACTACACAACTACTGCACTACCCCTACTATTGTACCACACCAACTACTGTACTACCCCTACTATTATACTACACCAACTACTGTACTACCTATACTATTGTACCACACCAACTACTGTACTACCCCCACTATTGTACCACACCAAATTCTGTACTACCCCTAATATTGTGCTACACCAACTACTGTACTACCCCTACTATTATTCTACATCAACTACCGTACTACCCCTACTATTGCACTGCACCAACTACCGTACTACCCCTACTATTGTACTACTCCTACTATTATACTACACCAACTACTGTATTACCCCTACTATTATACTACACCAACTACTGTACTACCCCTACTATTATACTACACCAACTACTGTACTACCCCTACTATTATACTACACCAACTACTGTACTACCCCTACTATTATACCACACCAACTACTGAACTACCTCTACTACTGCACTATCCCCAGTACTTAACACTCACTCCTACCTCACAACCAGACATTTTGCTGCAACAACTCTGTACTGCTTGTACCTGCAAGCTCAAACCACACCCCACCTCACACATTATTACTAACAACATAGCCTTTTACCTTTTCATAAAGAGCATAATATAATGTATAAAGATTGTTTTTGTTAGATAAGTTATATTTTTGATGCTAAATTTTTTATATACGTCCCAAAAGTTGACCATTTTACATAGATGTCATGAATGAGCATATGATGCATACTACTTCTTAGATTTTTTACAATAACAACACATGTGATAGTAATTCTATAGTTAGTTTAGTTAGCGTATTATGGTAGCAATTGTCTACACATTTAAAGTTGGTGTTTTGTATCTGATTATAGAAATTATCTTATTGCTTTTGTTTCTGTATTTTTACCACTGATACTTTTAAACATTATTATTTATTACCGGTGTGCATTTATGAATTGCAAATTGTGTCAATAGATCATCTAAAATTTCACTCACATTGTGAGGTTGCTTGACGTGACTAGTGTACACCAACAATTAAGATGACTACCTGCTAAATCATTGATTGATATGACTATTACACCATTGATTGATATGACTAATACACCAGTGACTGATATGACTAATACACCAGTGACTGAGATGACTATTACACTAATGATTGATATGACTACTACACCATTGATTGATATGACTATTATACCATTGATTGATTTGACTATTACACCAATGATTGATATTACGATTATACAAATGACTGAACTGACTGTTACACCAATGATTGATATGACTATTATACAAATGACCGAGATGACTATTACACCAGTAATTGATATGACTATTACACAAATGACTGAGATGACTATTACGCCATTGATTGATAGGACTATTACACCAGTGACTGATGTGACTATTACACCAATGATTGAAATGACTATAATACGCATGTATAATTAACTGAAAGAAAAAGTCCAAGGCGATTGTGTGGTGCCAGCTTTGTTAAGCCGTGGCTACACACACCTACATTTTGTAGGTATGCGGTAAAAACGCGTTTTTTTTTCTTTCCAAGCGACGTTTTTTTTACAAAAAGACGCTCCATTTCGTAGACCAACATGTTGGTCTACGAAATTGTTTTTTGCCTGACGCTTCGGTGATTGGACAATTATTACTAAATAACTACTCTCGATTGGATAAAATATAGGGATGAAATTTGACGACTCCAGTGAACCTTTTTATAATTCAACCTTGACCTGGTCATTACTGATTAGCCAACAGTACTTTTATCAAAGAGGTTACTGTTTATTTATAAACAACAAATTATTATTTATAAGCTTTATTTATTTATCACAGATAATAAATTATTTATCTAGTATTATAAAGAAATATCATAATTAATTAATTATTATAATTTATATTTATAATAGTTATTACATTGATTGTTTTCAATAATTATGTCCTCTTTGCCTCACTGGACACTCCGTAGCGTTGCGGTGATCAATCATCTGTGTGTGTAGCCACCAGAGCGACGCTACGAAACGTTTTTTTCGTCATATTCCTACAAAATGTAGGTGTGTGTAGCCAAGGCTTTAGGCTGACAACTGATGCTTGGACATGGAAAAACATCAAATCATTTACAAATGTAACCTTTGACAATAATTAAAAAATTTGCCTCCATCTTTTGGCTACTACAGAAAAGGTAGACAGTCAAACAGCTGACAATCTAGCTGCTGAGTTGGAGAGTGTTTGAATGAAAGGAAGTTAGACAAGGAGTGGGCAGAATTGTCACTTGTCACAGTGACCAACATTGCATCTGCAATAGAAAAGTGTGAACTCATTTACCTGAAATGCATGGCCCATATCTGGTAACCCAGAAAACCTTACAAATACCTGCTATAGCAGGAAAAGTGCATCGTGTTGTTTGATGTTTTTGACGTAACGCAAATCTGCTCAGGAAAAAAGCCATTGCTCAACCAAGGAGTTCGATCCACGGGCTCAGTATTAAACTAGGTCTAAGAATCAAGCGTCTGGGATTGACTTGAGCTCCTATCCTTAAAACTACTGATAAATGTACCTACAAGATGGAATTCAACTTGTGACATTCTTGAGCAGTTTTGTGATCATTAGATCAGCAATTGTTGTGGTATTGGTTAATCCTCAGATCAACATCACAGAAAAAAATTTGGTTGAACAGCTCAGGTTAAGGTAAATTCTGACAAAGACATGTATGCATATACACATATTTAATTTTTTAATTGTGAAAGCGAACTTTATTGAAAATTAAATAATTAGTCAATACTAATTCGTTTCATGCAATAGATGGTTGTTGGCACTCTTCAGGTGAACTTTAAAATGAAATTAAATGCATAATGACAGGACATAGAGGTATGCACAATGGTGGTATGATGTAAATAGCAAGTCTATAAGTGTATGGGTAGTGGACACTGAAATGTAAAAAAAGTAAAGTTATTGTTTATGTGATATTTCCTAACAAATGTTTCCTTTTATGCCTGCAGGCTGACACTAGCTCATTACGACTATTCAATGTACGCATTTTTGGATGGAGATGATGCAGAACATTTCTGTAAGGCATAAGTTGCACCGCTTTGTTGCTGTGTTAAATGCGGTAGCTTGGTCTACGATGCGCCATGTGGTGTTATGTGTCGTATTGCTCTCTTTCAAAGTCCAGATGGAATTGCTCAGCTTTGTTGAGTATCTTTTATCGATGTTTTTGAACGAGCTTTTATGGTTATTAAAACGAGCTTTAAATACTCCCTCTGTGAGGCCAATATACGTGGCTGGTGGTTTGGACTTGTCATCAGTTGTTACTTTTCCCTGGTATATAATTGACTCCTTTAGGCCCTCACCATTCAGTGGGCATTGTTCAGGTTCTCTACAGTTGCAAGATCATTGCAGTGCTTTCGGTGGTTTTAGCTGTTTCGTGTTGTGTCCATTGATTATGGATTTAGCATTTGGGCAGCAGCTGTAGCTAATTTTCACCAAATTCTTGTTGAAGATTTTGTGTAATTTGTAGTCGCTTGGGATTCTGAATTTTGGTGCTTAAAAAACTGCATGCCAATATTTATGGAAAAGTTTGTACTAGAAGGTGGGTTGTACCAAATTAGGTTGCGTTTCCATTTCCTGCTGCAATGAATTGTGTTGGTCGAGTTGCTATTGTTTTTCTTGTAAGTAAGCTTGAAGTTGTGTCCACTATCTTTTAGTGCTTTCTGGTACGCTGGTGCTGCTTGTTCAAATGTGCTGGCGTTGGATGAAATGTCGATTAGTCTTTTGTTGAAGGAATGTTTTTAATGTTTTTAGGGTGGTTGGATCTTGTGTTGATATATAGTGTTCTGTTGTTTGGCTTAACAAAAGGTTGGTATTCACTGTTGTTGAGATTGAGTGCTGAAGAAAGTTGTATCAAGAAAGTTGACAATTTTTTATTTGCTTCGATTGTTATTCATCAGCATAAACCTTTTTATTATGTCTATGTTTCGGGTCAGTTATCTGATAACTCCAAGTCCATCGTCTCTGTCTAAACCAAAACTATGTTCGTATTTAGTTAAATTAGAGTGTAATAAAAACAGTCCTACTAGCTCACCTGTCTTGGCTCTATCATACAGCAACATCGAAACTGGCTGTTAGCATCTCTCTTACCCCACAGTTATTGTGAGAGGTATAATATTGATTTTTCGCATGATGTATTATGTGTCTATCTTGTTTGGTGATGTTTGTAAGTTTGGCAGCAAAATCTATGACTGAATCTAGCAACTCTCTGGTTATTGAAGGGTAGAATTCGATCACGTCGAAAGCAATGAATGAATGCTGTTTTTTGTTCCTGATGTCATTGAACCATGTTATGACGGCCGCTGTGTTTTTCCCGATGTTGAAGTTTAGTTTGGTCTTGACTTCTGAAGTTATTTGCTCTGTTAATTTGTTGTTGATAATTCCTATTTTAGATTTTGTCGAGTTGATTAGCCTGCATGTGGTGTTGTTCTAAAAGTTGGGCTTATGGTCTTTGAATGTGACGAAAGACTCATGTTATGCTGTTGTTGTAATGCAGTCGTCTAAGTTGAGTGCTATCGCTATAGCTCCGTCTTCGTCGGTGATGTCAGAGGTAGTCGACTCATCTATTTTTTTGTAAGTCTTTGTGATGTTTCTGTAAAGTAATTGTTGGTAATCTTTTGTGTCTATTTTATAATAGTTTGTTGTTTTATCAACAGGTATTAGGACCTTGTTGTCTCTTGTAGTGTTCTTGATATCATGATTGATTTTCTGTTGGAATTTGCAGTTGGTAGCTCTGAATTTTGTTAGGGAATATCACATAAACAATAACTTGACTTTTATGCATTCCAGTATCCACCACCCATACACTGATAGACTTGCTAACACACCACAATAAAAAAGCAAATTGCATACCATGTGTATCAACACTACTGGCTCTGCTTCGGCCCTTGTGGAAAAAGAGGCAGCGCTATGGAAACCCTTAGAAGACTTATAATGAAGTAGAACAAAAACGATGCACATTGCGGGTAATTCGCCCCTTTGTTTGAAGTAGATGAGCCAACCCACCAGGCATTTGCAGAGTTCATGAAATAGGACAACCCTCCATCATTCAGTAAGCCCAGCCCTACACTCAAAGCAAAAAAGTTGCCTTTCCCACCAAAAAAAGAAGGCTATCAGCCAAAGACCAGGCATGAGAGCACATGTAGAAAATACAGGACTAACCAACTCGGCAGCAGACAACTGCTTTTACTACAGAGAGAGAGGAGCCCAGACGAGTGGTACTTGTTACTTCACCCAAGATAAAAATAAGGCGGCGTGAACCTAAAATAACAAAACAATCCCAGATAGAAGTAGCACTGACAGATAGATGCCTAGAAAAGAGAAAGGCAAAAGAAGATTAGCAAGAAAAAAAAATGAGCCCAACAGGGCTACATAGATGTCTATTGAGTACTAAAAAGAGCATAAGAACTTGAAGCGGATATCTACAGAGACGAGTGAGAGTTTGCTAAACAAACGTTTATGTAAACAGTTGGCAACAAGCACTTACCAACAGTGACGGTCTCTAGGTTCTATTCGTAACCTGTTCTATTTGCCATCATGAGTGCAAATGTACATTTATTTTTAAACGCTATATTAAAGGAAAACATATTTTATCTAGCTGTGCATTATTGACAGGTGTACGCAACTCCCGGCACGAAAAATTACTAGACGCACTCCTATGCGAAGACAGGAATTTCCTCCCTTAGCCATCATTCTCCACCTCATATATTGGTCCCCTAATCCGACCAATACGGAGAACTGCGTGCTGAAAGTGACAATGCGATTCCACCTTTAACATTACCAGGGAGACTTCCTGTTGGTTACCACGACAATCTAGAAACAGTGGCAAGGCATGTTTGATAAGCGTAAATTAATTACTATAATCATTGTCATACATTTTATACTATCATAAATAATATTTTATCACGGACTGTACACCCTTTTATATATCTCTGTGAAGATAGCCACTTTTATACACACACTCTCTCTTTAATGGTTACTAGCAGACAGCAATATTTACTGCAAACGGAAACAACTATAGTAGACTGCATTCTATGACATACAAGGAGAAAGTGCCTGTCAGTGGCTGACCTATATTAAGTAGTGCTCTACAGTAGCCAAGCCGACCTAGTACAGTACACAGTCCAGCTATGCTGCCCTACTCTAAGGACCAGTAGTGTCTGACTGAGTTGTTGGACTGCAAATTGCTGGCTCTGTCACACACTGAGGGAGGTGAAAGTGTCTGCAACCCCTTGAGCTGTACCACTGCTACAAAATCATGCAGTTTTTCACCAGGTAGTAATTAATGCCATTAATCTGAATTTGTTATTACTATTCAATATACAACATTTTATTCATTTGATTAAAATAAATAATAATAATGATTTATTAACAATAGTGGTATCATGCTGCTGGGTTGCTGTGTCTCAGCCTGCGACAATCCTGCATCTCCATCTGAAATTGCACAAATTTTTTGCTACAAGACGCATAGGCAAAGAAAAGTCACCTCATGTAAATGTAGCATTAGAAAGTATTTACTCACAACAGTTGAATGTTGTTGTAAGTTCTGTTGGTATTGATGAGGGTGATGATTGTGATGAAGTTGAAGAAAAAAAAGTAATCCCACCATCCATGAAGCAAAAAGGACTGATCAAAAATAATTTGATGACCAGGTAGATGTAGAGATGCTGAGAACTACCAATCTTACACTTGCATATATACATACTATACTGTACTAATCACTTCCTTTTTGATCACTTTTTTCCCATAGTTGCAATTGTTTTCAAGAGTAGATAACTCCTTTAAATATGTTTACTACATTTTACTGTCAATTTGCATACCCGAAATACAGCCACTTCCTGTTCTGCCTCAACTCATTAGTAAATAACATGGATTAAGTTGCTCATCAATCAAATCAGTCACATGCACAACAATCGCATCAAAAGCATCACAACCATTCGCACCTCCAACAATATCAACTTTGATGTTGGATAAGCAAGATTTGTGCCAGGCACCACGATATTGTACATGAACATTGAACGCTGCTTGTGACATTGGCAGAAATGTGCACATAATCTTAATATTTGTAACTGATTTCACTGAACAAACAGTCATATGCAAAGTTGTTTTCTCATACTGACATATTCATGGTATCCATCCAATACAGTCATCGTCATCCATTCCATACAAACATTCCATTTTTAGTCGCCCTAGTTGCACAAAAGCATCTTTGTGTAGCTGGTACACCCGTTTCAAGTGAACATCATTCTCCGCAGCAGGCAACTTGCTTAGTGCCAAATGATATGGTTTGAGCTCAGAGAATGCGGCTGCGTTGCTGTTTTTCATCGACAACTTCTAAAACTGTACACTTGTGAATGTGATATTTTTTTTATTAGATCTGTCTGTTCATGTTCAGTTGTAATCCGTATTGCAAAAATCGTTGAAGAGAAAATCAGATTGGATTGACCAGAAAATTGTGGATCATTGAAGCCCTGACAAGCTAAAGTAATAGTATTATAATAATAATAATACATAATATAACAAACGTTTATTGTTGTTGATAACATCATTATTATATAACATAATTATACTTTATAATTGATACTAATCATAAATTAAATAATACCACATATTATTATGATTATTTATTGCACCAGAGATTATATGCAATCGTTGATTGTATGCCTATATAATAACTGATAATATGTTTGTTTGCTAGATCGCAGGTGTCACCAGATGGTCTACGCATCTATGCGCATTCTGAAAAATTATGGTGCGACATCAGATTTGTTTGGCTGCTCTGCTGTTTCCTTAAAACTTGATCGGTTTTATCTAGGAATCAAAGAGATAATAATAGAAATCAGTGCTGTCATCAAATAAAGCAGGTTCATTTACCCCAGAATATGTAATACAACTGCAAATGCAGATCTTGTTAAGACCTTCAAATGGGTTGCTCATATCCTCTCTAGTTAAAGCTGGATCTTTGGTCAAACCTCTTCTGCGCAAACTGATTCTGATAACCAAACTTAGAAAAGGTGAACCTGAAGCTATCCACCAAGCTAAAAGCAATTTGTACCATTAACAGGTATGTGACGCATTAAAACTGTAACTATAGTTTTCTGTTCGAGCTGATGAATGTGGTCAATATTAATTGGCTCATAGACTTTTATGTATAATTTAAAATCATGTCTATGAAGAATAATTGTCACAGAGTTGCTTCCTCTTGTTTATTGATTCCACCTAGCATAATGAATTCTGAAGTATTGCTTGTTGTTTGGATCACATTATCCACAAATTCTGTGTTGTTTTATACGTTAAGTGCTAGTTTCGGAAGAAGTGTCTGTTTATCTATCGACCGAAAAGAGGGCTCAAGTACAGCGTTATGCCTTCGAACAGATTGAGGACAATCTAAGACATGGCTGTGACGTGAGGTAGCAGCCACCAGTATTGGACAACTTTAATCTGCTCTCAACTTACTCCAGGATTACACTTCAAATAATCCTGTGAGGCACGAGTTCTAATGCTAACTTAATTATAGAGGGTGAGATATGGTAGAAGATATGGTAGAAACATTGTTGAAGACCAATGCTCATATATACCCATGGCTATCAAAATAGGCTATTCTGCATTTGTGTGCGCGAGGTACTGCAGCACCCTCAGAATCTATCAAACTGTATGCTACTGTTTGTACCCAGATGTATCAAACTGTATGCTACTGTTTGTTCCCAGTGTATGCTACTGTTTGTACCCAGGTGTATCAAAGTTGTTTACAGCCCGACAATGTGAACACGGTAGTTTTTCTAAGTAAAAAACATATAGTCAAGTCTGAGCTTTCAGATTGTGATTTGTGTTGCTTGCTACCTCGCGTATACATGCGCATTGTTTTCTTTATTCTTCTGAACAATGAAACACACCATGATCAATCAAAGCTCCACACTCACAATGTTGCATTATCCAGACGTTAAAGCCTGTGGCAACTCATTTCCGACTCAGCTCGACTCGGTTCTTCTATGACTCATGTTGATTTGACTCCTAGTCGAGTTTTGTATCTTGACACAGCACTAATGACAACAAAATGAACTCATTCATACAATTGTAATATTTAGTTTGTGGCATTTTATTTTAGTCAACTAAGAACCTTTGACCCAGTTTTAATCAGCAATAAATAAGTTTGAGGACAAAAAATGCAAAAGCTACATGGCTGTGATGAAATGATAAATAATTATTTGTTTTTATGTAAGTTATAATCACATTAGTGATGGAAACGGGTACTCGTTCGCCTCGAACCACGGGTTGTCCCCTCTCGAATCCGGGGCAAATCCGAATCGAATCCAACATTTTCGAATCCTAACGAATCCATAATTGTTCGGCCTTTCATCGATCAGTTACGACTATAGTAAAAGCATACCGTTGTAACGCGCTAGTGACCCTGTAGGGTCACTGTAGTGACCCTACAGGGTCACTATAACGCGCTGATCTAATTACTTATGCGGTGTTGTGTCTATTGTTTTCAATGACAGTGGTCATTGAATTAGTCATCCGGTAGCCTGTAATCTGAGGAAGATCGGGATGCTGCGTATACTTCCAACTTTCAGACTAGTAAACAAAATCACACAGGCACATCAATCGCACGTGCTGATTAGTAGTTAGTAGTAGTAAGTAATAAAAATGTCAAAGAGAAGCTTTGTCTGGAATTATTTCTCACTGCTCACTCAACAACATGCTCAGTCTAATAACTACTATATATGACATACGCAATCAATTCACTTGACTTGACCAGTTCACTCGACCAAGAACATTGAACTTTTATTATATTACTCCTTGATCATTCCAATAATAATTAATTAATAAAAGTAAATAAATGCTATTTATTATCATAGGTAAATATTTGTAGTTGTATTGATAATAAATGCTCACTGCTCACTCAACAACATGCTCAATCTAATAATTATTATCTATGACATACCCAATCAATTCACTTGACTTGACCAGTTCACTCGACCAAGAACACTGAACTTTTATTATATTATAATTATTACTCCTTGACCATTTCAACAATAATTAATAAAAGTAAATGCTATTATTTATTATAGGTAAATATTTGTAGTTGTATGGATAATAAATCAGTAAAATAATTAATTACTATTTATTGTAGACCCTAATTATGATATTTTAGTGTTAGCAAAATTTGAAAGAAAAATGCTGCTTGCTATTACTTGGTAATTAAACTTTGCTAAAATTGCATCATGTGACCTAGAGACCAGTTTGACCTTCAGTATAAACTTGTACAAGCAAGGAGTTGTCAAACGTAAATAGGATTCGGACCGAACTGCCTCGAACCGGTTCGATTTGAGTGGAAAGATTCGGAATCGGACCGAACCTGAATTTTTTTGTCCGGTTCCATCACTAAATCACATCAAACATTAAAGGTTCAAGGAGAGAGTACTGACATGGGGGCATGTCTCATCATCAGAGATATATGTATTCAATGGCTAAAACCATCAATAATTTAGCGTTAAGCAAGAAAATCAAGAGTCAATATCAGAGTCTAATCTGGTGACTAGATAGTGTTATTTGATTATCTAGTTTTAAATCTATTACCAATCATTTCATGCAGTTCATTTTCAGTTTTAATTGAAGCATTTTTTTGGAGTTGGGTATGAGGGTAATTAGAGTCAGCTTATGCTACCACGTTTAAAATCTAGACAAGAAGTTTCTAAAACTAAGTATTCTCTTAAAGAGCAATCAACAGAGTAGTGGCTAAAAAACAACATCAACCCACAAACCGATACCCAATAGACAATCTACCACTTCAAAGAAAACGGCTTCGTACATCTCAGCAAAACATAAACAACCGAGAAAGAACATTACTTAGTCGAGACTTCGTTCACCCATTTAGTGATGTTATCGAGAGGAAGAATAAAAAGCTAGAGGAAGAATAACAAACTAACTGAAGGGGAGTATTACAGATAAGAGAGTAAATAGGAAGAGCTTCGTGACAAGATGTATGATGTAGAAGCATAAAACTCTTCGAAGAAGAACCATATCTGGTGACTAGAGAGGCTTAATGACTACTTCATAGATAAGAGTACCAGGCCAACATCAGAGAAGAACAATACCTGTTATAGCGAATGCAATTTATTGACTGTGTACGAGTACTAAAACGTGCCAAATCAAAGAAACCATCTATATTTCTTCATTCTATGTTTATCTATTATATTGCTTAATGTTACTGTTCTATGCATATGTATATATTATTGCTGGCAAATTTTAAAGTGCAAACTGGCAGTTAGTGCCACATGTGTAAAGCAGCTCACAGTGGAAGATGGCGCAGACTGGATTGAAGGTGGAAACTTAACTTCACAGGAGACATTAAAGATGTGCAATATTGGTGACAAATAAACATTCATATTCAATAATCAATTTATTTTGCCAAAAAAATTCATTGCTATTCAATTTACCAAACAAGGAACAAATATGTTATTGTTACTATTTATAAATCTATATATATATATGCAAGTCAAATTGCAGGGACATTGTATTTACGGTCCCAAAAATTAAAAGGTTAAAAATGTTACGGTATGAGTCCAAAATTGACTGAGTTGATTTTGTTTGGGTGTGTTGATGGAACAAAATTGTCAGGGGCTCAAAAAAGTGTTAAGCTATCAAAATTCTGATAAAATAAACCAAGTGACCTTGATGAAAGGGGGTGGTTCTTCTTGACAATTGTTTCCTTGGATGCTTCCTAAAAACTGACACAAATAGCATACTTCTGTTCAATACACTAGCTGTATAGAAATCTGTAGGGGCAGTACGAGACACTTTATCCAACCCAGGCATTACTGTTAAACTGTAGTAACAGAGTCAAGGTCATAGTAAAATACTCAACATTGGTGGCAGCGGCAGGATATTTGCTACGTATTTCCACACCCTTACACCCAACAGCACGTCACAATGACATGAGCAAAGAGTGCTGAACAGCATATTGGCGATGCATTGGACAAACTGGCGACACAGCTGCATAATTTAGCGACAACAGACAAGCAATCAGTACCAGCACCTGTCCAGAGAGACAGATTCAAAATGGAATTGGAGATATTGACTATATTTTAGGAAGTTTCAGGACATTTCAAACGTGAGCAACTGGGAACTTGAAGAAGCTCTTATACATCTACGCAAAGCCTTACAAAGTAAAGCTGAGGACTGTGGTAGAGGCCAACCAATGTGGACCATCACAGAGACCCTCAGAGCGAGATATGGACTTTCACCTAGAGAGGCTAGAAACCGTCTTAGTTCTTCAAAAAAAAGCACAAAGATTGGAGTACACGCCTACGCACGTGAGGTTGAAAAAATCATTGATATTAAACGCAATAATTTGCCAGCATCATCGCGTAGGAATGTGGCTCTGGAAAAATTTTTGACAAAGCTTGGACATTCAGCACTGCAATGGCATTTGCTGGCCATGCACCCAGCAACCATAGAGGAAGCCATCAACTGAAGTCGTCGAATTTCAGGTACAACACCCTATCGAGACAGATGAGACAGTAGAGTCACCATCAGGCCTAAAGTGAGTTCCATACAAGGTGATGCATTGATAGATTTCTTCTTTGCGCATTTTTTTTATTGATTGAATACTACTAAGCCATTAGTTTATCTATGTGTTTTTAAGGCTTTTCAATTACTTATGATTCTAATCCAAGTGAAAAAAAACTATCAACGAGCATTTATTTATATTGTTCACAGGTCACGAATGAAACTGAACGCTTAAAGGGCCTATGACGCCTAATTTGAAGAGGATTTGATTTAATTTAAACTTTCTGAGGTTGAAATGTGTTAAGAAAAATTATCTGGAGTTGCCCTCTCACCAGTAAGACGATTCCTATAGATGCAGTCAGCACTTGCCAAGACGCCTTTTTTTCTCGAAGACGCACCAAGTTATATAGAGCTATAAAGCGAGTTTTCAAAAATTTGGCTTGTTCGCATAGAAATAGGGCGTCCTAGATATTAGTTTTGAGCAGAGACTCTTTTGACTGCAAAAAAATGATATTGCAACAAATTTTCATTTTTTTGGAGCTGTTTTTCTCAAGTCAGCAATTTGTTTTATCTTTGGTAAGCTCGCTATTATGTATACACTGGCGTTCACGTGATAGTGTTTGTCATCAAAATCAAAAAAAATGATGAAATTTTTTTATCAAAATAATAATTTTCATGTGAAAAATTAATCAAACAATAACATTAGTATACTTTCATGATAATACTAGGTGAAAAAAAAAACATTGCCGAAATTGTATTTCCGGCGTTGTTTTTTTTTACAACAATGATAATAATTAAATCTGAAATACCAGCCATCTTTCCAAGAAAAAACTTCAAAAGCACTAAATAATAATAATTAAGATTTTTGAAAAGTAGTTTGGAACTGAAAGAGTAACAAAAATGGTACAAACTACTTGCTGTAATATACTATATAGTATCATAATGCAGATAGTCCCTTCTGCCGAACGCATTGTCATAGACCTCCATAGACCTCTACATGATACCTATTGGTGCTTTGTTGACGCGAGTGAGTTTTCTCAATAGTTTTACAATGCTTGATGAGAAAACAACTCTACACACAAAGTGCGTCTTGAAAAGCCCGTCCTAAGCCCTTTAAATAAATTATGACGAGCAAGTTGATTTTTTTTATTTTCATAAACTGGTTTTATATCCTTGAAAAATAATTCAAAATCATTGCAAGGGTTCAAAGCTTACTAAAAAGAAGGGTAACTTTGCAAACTATCGCAGTTTATAGCAGTTTAAATTTTATTATTCTCTTGGTTGTTGAAAATTTGGAGTTATCTTCTTTACGATTTGTTCGGTAAACTATATCAGTTCATTGAATAATTATAATGTTCTTAACTGATGTTCCATTGCATACACAACATATTGAATTACGAACACCTATTATTTTTGGTACTTTGTTCAACAAACATGTCCCGAATACTCTTATTGTAAAACTGATAACTTTAGCTATTAGTTGTTTTACCTACATGAATTCTTTTACAATGCAATAGTAAATCGACTGCTCCGACTGACCATAGCCTTAGTGATAGAGGGGTTTTTCATCAGAAAGGTAAGAAGTTTTATCAGTGAATTATGGGACTGAACTTTGAATTCACCAACTGCAATTATGAAGTAGTCGATTTTTAACTAAAACGTTCTTGCCAAATAGCTGTATACAACCACCTAATTGCGTTGTCAGTTACCGCAACAAAATTAGATACCTCCGTATTACATGGGTACTTGAAAGTGCATGCAGTTGCCAACACCATTTGTCTCATCAAAATAAAGGTTACCAGGCCACGAAATATTAAGCGTGAATTGGTTGATCGCAACCTATGGCTCATCATCAGAGGCAGCGATGGGTTTTGCTGATATTGTATGTTGCTTCTAACAGCCAAATGTGAACCTGAAAGACCTAGCCGGTTTATAAAAATAAAGCTACTATAGCTATTGTGTTGGGATAATTTGAACTCCCAATGACATTTGCCCTGCATATTGACAACAAAGACCGATTTTATTACCATTGCCTTTGTGCCGCAATGACCTTTCAACCACAGCAAGTTGTTTTTTGCATGATATTGATGACTACATACTAACACAATATATATGCTTTCATTCTTAGCCTGATTGTCTATACGAATAGTCAGATAATTTTACACATATATTCAATACTTACTATAGCAACAATTTGCCAGCATGTAGAGAACAAGTATTATACTACATGCTACATACATACACATATATTTACACTACATGCTACGGTACATTACATATGTATTATACACGGAACATGTCTTTATTATGCAAGTACTATCTATCATTTTAAAAGTTACTGTTTTATTATTTTTGTGCTTTATCATTATTCATGCTAACTACTGTGAACTTTACGCCTGTCTATTGCTTGCTAATAGTTACATCTCGCTCGTACCTCCATCACATATATATAGTTGTTACATATGCTTTACATGCTTACAAAATTATATTACTGTTAATTTTAGATAAGACACTAGCTACAAATAACCAGATTCTAAATGGACGCTTTTCACATTTGTGTTCACAGGCAATAAATTTGCATGTTTAATATCTCATCATGTCTATCTATAAATTTGCCTTCAGTTATGCATGTGTAATGTGTGTTATTTCAAGTTATGTAGGTGCTTTTTTTAATTAGTATTTTTCGGTAAAAGCTAACACTTTAATTTGTTTGTAAAATGTTCCATAATAATGACTTTCAGGTCACCAGCTGCCAATAAACCAATACTACCACTTATCATAAGTTTATTGTTCTGCGTTGACAAACCCGTTGAAAACCAACACTTGGCATAAAAACCTAATTGAACATAAAAACTCTGCAGACCACAAGGACTCGGCTGTTTAATCTCACAATTAGTTACTAACTGCATATGGAAATAGTCTATCCATTATTGACCGGGTGAGTATAAGATCGAGAATTCATACAGATGTTACACAGAAAGGTCTATACAGTGCTGTGAAAATGCTGGTGTTCTGTGCTCACCAAAAACTAGCTTTCCAAAATCATAAGAATGAGAAGGTACTCTTTGGCAAGATGCTTTTGTCTAATGGAGAAAAGTCCATTAAGGAATGTCAATCACAACATATGCGATGTTCAACATGAATGCCAAAATGGGCTCTTGGATTATTTAAGTACACGTGTAATAGCTAAAGCAGCAAAACTTGTGAAAACAGCTCCATTTTTCTTTGTTGTTGCTGATGAAACAACTAACATTGCTAACAAAGGAGATTGGTAAGCGAAAAGAGGGTGGCTGTCGGCCAAACCTCTGTTTTTATACTAATGTCGTTACGTGATTTTTTGACGTAGTTGTGTTCCGTTTTGGGGCAGCCTGAGATCTTGTAGTTGGTATATTAGCCATGTATGTAGGTGTAGCCTTTTTACTGCTTTGTAGGTCCTCTGCAAATCAGCTGATGGCCTGATCTGGTACCAGCATATGTGGGGAAGTTCCACTCAGGATGCCTGCATATTTGCAATTGACTTCGCCTCAAACCTAACCTCAATTTATGTCAGTGCCAGTACTTTGTGGCTTGTTAAGTTCCATGAACTCTATGTGTCATGTTTTGGAATAACATGTTGTACGGCAAACTGGTTTCTTTTGAATGCGATATAACAATCCGCCGGTGGAATGATTTTATTCGTCCTCGAATTCTTGTACTGAGGTATTGTTAGTATGCGTAATCGAAATGAGGTCAAGGTGTCCAAATCGAAAAGACAGTTAAAAATTTTCGTAATGAGGTAAAACAATTTGTTAGTAGTGCGTATCGGAGGTGTCTTGAGCTGGCGTTCTACTTGGTAGGTTCTGTTTAGCTTTGGTGGGCATCTTGTGAGTTTGGTAGATTGATAGGCAAGGAGGGATGCTGTTCATCTTGACTTTTGGTTTGGCATGATGGTGTGGTGGTCCATTTGTAGATGTTCAGTTAATCTCTCTTTGATTGTCTTCTGTTGTGGGGTGGGATTTACTGTTATGGTAGGCAGCAATTCTGTTTGGTACGTAGCTCCTATTTTGATGGGTAGGGGGTTGTTCATCATTTTCTTCAGCCTGGTTTGGTGGTGAGATCTGCTTGTAAGTTTTGTTATGTTGGTAGCTTTCTGTTGGCTATGGGGATGGGATGTAGTGCCTGTTTGTGTTGGTCCCAAATTCGCCCAGTGACAAAATCATAGCGTCCACGCAATGACTGTGGTTCTTCTTTGTGGGTAGGACAGCTGTAGGGCATCCAACTATACACACCGACTAACACATCGCCGACCTCATTTTACATACACATCGGAACCCAAAATTTATGTGTAGAATAAAATGTTTGATACCCATCACCGATTGTTCAGAGCTACAATAGCGAATAATTGCAAAAAGAGAACTATAACACGAAAGAAATTTTTGCCTTGGAAGCATGTACAAGCTGAGCTGACCACCTAGAAGTGATCAACATAGTTCTACCTAAGAATGTAAACTTAGCTGTGTCAAAAGAGCTTACAGGTATCTGCGTATCTTATTGAATTTGTTTTTGGTAAATCATCTAATTATACATCAATCTCTAACTGTGGTACCATCAATCACAATTTGTCAACTAACCTAAATGTGTACTGTTCAAAATACTATAAGATGTATACAACATTTCTGTAGATTTTTTTTGTAAAGCCGCATTACAAAATGGTCCATGTTTGTTGAGAGTTATTTAAAAAAACTTTACCTGATGATTACACTATTACTTCAGCACTCTCATCGAGACCTGGCAGAAAATTAAATAAATTGATGGCCACAGTGGTGATTTACGTAAAATTAGAAGCTGTAAAGAGATTTATACAAGTTATGTACAGTTCAAGGCTTTCCATTTCTCAATTCTTATCCAGCATATAATTGTGTGCACGCAATATATTCAACGGATGTGTCTTAGACTTCAATCGTTGTGGTTTTGAACATTTAGCTTCTTTGAATTTTGGTAAGAGGTGTGGTGACTTACCCACGTGTCTTGGGTATGGTATAAAAGTGCTGGCCTTCTACTGGTTTAATTACAGAGTCAGCCATGGCAAGCAATTATAGCTGTGTGTTTTGTACTATAATGAACGACGAGAGCCTTGGTGTATTTAGGGGAGATGGTGCAGGCTGTCCGTGACAGCTGCAGTGGAAGGTTTAGGTAAGTGCCTATGAGTTCTTCAATGTTGCTACCTTCAAATAGACTTTGAATAAAAACAGCATGCAATTGGTTAGGTTTTATTGCCCTGTATATGTGGTTGTAGTGACGCGGAGGTGAAAACCGTCATCAATAATGCTCATGAGGTCATGCGTGAGGTTGATGAGTCCAGAAGTATCGAGGGCAGCCTGGAGGACGTGTTCCAGGGTAGAGGGCTGGATGCCATCGAGAGCGAGGTGACGAGCACCTAAGACGTTGAGTGCCCCATGATCATTCCCGCTGGGATGGAGGAGGAAACCTGGGAGCAAGATTATGAGGCCTGCGACCCTTCCTGTTATGACGAAGTCTTGAATGAGGGCAGGTCACGCTGCCGTCATGGCTGCAGACTCTGCAGGAACTGTTTCAACCTGACGGAAAATGATATCCTGTGTGAGTGCGGCCAGTCAGGCTACATTGCTCAACCTATCTCTAAATAGAGCCCTATTAGTCCTCCCTTTTCCTTTTATTACACTTTTTTTTAAATCTTTTATTTTGAATTACTCCTCATCCTTTGCTCCACAATATATTTATTTACCAAATCTACTCCTGACTGATGTCTCGCATCCTTGCGTGTGGTTATGTTGGTCATCCATGTTATAGGTTTGTTTGCTCACTTGAAATTGAGGTTTCCATATTTACTTGTATTACTTGTGGCAATTCTTAGTCATTATTATTAGAACACATTATTAATAGTCTTGAATTACATACAGGAATTAAATGATCCGTGAAGCACGATGAATAAAGTGACAGATCGTAAGCCAGTCATGATATAGTTATTAGTTAAATGGGGAAGTGATTTGAAGAGTACTTGATAATACATCGATTTCTACATGTTGTTTCTGTGGGAAAAGGCTACGGTCGTAGGGTGCAAACAATGCTAGGAAGATGAACCCAATTATAATATATAGTCGGTGATAACAATAATTAAAATAATCATTTAATAACAGCAACCCTAAATGAATAATAATAATTCTTATTCTATATATTATCACAATAATAACAACAACTACTATGACCATCGTGTGGATTGTAGCTGTTAGCTTTGGTACTTACGTCTGTTGTTAATATGGCGGTGATGTATTATCGCTATTTTGGCTGATGAATATCTGACGATAGTAATTGGGTGTGAGAGAATCAATGATGAAAGAAATGGCTATCTATCTGCTCCAGCTCACAACAGCTGTTGTTAGTTGAGATGACGATTCGAAAACACTTTCTACGCGGAATTTGCGTAATGAGTTGGTGATAGGACAAGTTGTTGTCCACATAGGCCACGTGTCGTCAATTTCCGTTTGCGATTTGCAGCATAATTTTTTTTTAATCATTTGTGCCAAAGCTTTTGAGGCGTCAGCAGTGTCGATTCTCTAATTCTCCGAGTTATTCTTCTTTCATGTTGCTGTTAGAAATTTGACATTCGGGTCGCTTATGGTTACTGCGGTAAGGATTTACAATTATCTTAATGATAACACTCACTACTAGATTTACTCGGTATCATCATCATCATTATTATTGAGATAAATCGTGTTAGTAATAATAATTAAATGTTATTAATACTCAGGTGCCTTATCATCCCTTTGAAGAATCGGTTTTAGTTGTGCTTGTTTGTCAATAGAAATTTCATTGATGTTAGATGGCGTGTTCTCTTCTGTCTTATTATCGATAATAATGGTGGCAATAGTAGTTGCAGTTTCATATTTTTGATGGATGTTGTTGCTGATGTATCCTAGATACCTTCATCCTGCAGCCCCGGCTGCACATGTTTTGGGGGGAAAATGGCCTGTTGGCCCACCTCTCCAAGGACGTCCAGACGTGTTACTGCCAGAATTCGGGAAGAGGAGGCCGCTTTTAGTGCCACTACCACCGAGGATCTGCTGGTTATAGTTAGTGAGCGATCCGAGATAGCTACTCCTCGCCTAACTAGTTCGTCGACTCCTGTTATTGTTGCTTTATTAAATGTGACTGCATTCAACACTACTGTGGGTGTGTTGCCTTCAGTGGGCCCATTGTTGATCGGGTCCTTCCCCTCTGCAACTAGTGACTATTCTCTCCCTATCAGCACTTCAGCTTCTTACTTTGCTGATTTCTCTATTGATTCATCTATCGCCAAACCTTCGACCATTACTCGCTCGTTGTTGGAACCGTTCGTTGACACTACTGCCAGTGTTCTGACTGCTATATTTACTGTTTCTGATTCTGCTGTCATGCCTGCTACAACGGTGGTTGGGGAAACAATTACTGGCGTTATGTTCACTGCTTCTAATGAGTTCCGTAAGGGATCTCTAAATCTGTATTATTGGTTATGATAATTTGTATAATAATTTTTTTGTTGTTGTTTTAGATTGAACCATTCTTGGACCCATTGTTGCCGTCGTGGTAACACTTTTATGTGTATTAGCCGTGTGGTGTGTGTTTCGTACATTAAGAAAATAAATGTCAATTGTAGATCGGTCTTCATTGTTATATGTGACAGTTGTGGTAGGGTGAAGTAGGGTAAAGTGCTTGCTTGTGCGGCATATTGTACAGCTTGCATCAGCGCAGAGTGGCTCCAGTTGCGATAGTTTAATGATAATCAGTCGCTCCATCCGCATAGTGTTGGGCTAATTGCTTAGCTTTGTACATGTCGCTGCATGTCAGTAAGCCTTAAAGTAACCAGATAATCAATAAAATACCAAGAATAGTCTAAAATAGCATAGTTTGTAGTGATAGTTCGTTGTCCTTTGTTGGTGCATCAAATATTATGAGGTGAGTAACGGGCTTGACTTGAATAAACAAAATCAGCTTCTCGCTTCCTTTTTGGTCTTCTGCGCAGCATGTATTTACTGTTATGCCCCTCCTCTGTCTGTTGTTTGTTGTTATGTTCCATATGTGGTGACTCGTTTGTATCTTGCTGTTTGTTAACGTCTTCTTGTGTTGTGGGTTTCCCGTCCGAGCAATTGTCTCCTACTGGACGCTGTAACAGTGAACCCTTACTATCGAAGCTGTCCGTATCTACATCGCTCGCGGCCTCTTGTTGTCTAATGGACTTGGAGTGATTGGAACAATTATCCTCATTAGTCTTGTCTCCACTCTCAGGTGAGTCGTTTTGTGCATCATCATCTTTGAATGCAGTTAACTCCTCAGTTGGTGTTACTACTGCTTTGTCGTTAACATTGAGTGTGGGTTGGGGAAGGTCCTGTGATCGGGGTTCGTCCTCATCCGTTGTTGATTCATCCGAAAGGGGTTCAAAATTTATTGAAATGTCCGAATCGCCTCCCCTAGTAAGTGGTCCGATATGTGGCTTTAAATTGTTCAAGTGAACTCGAAATGGGGTTTGGTCTGGTTTTTCTAACGGTTGTATGAGGGCTGTGGTTTCACTAAGTCCTTTTACCACAAAAGTGCTGCGCCACCTCTTGATTAGTTAGCTACTTTTATTCTTGTAACCCCGTTTGTCGTGGTATAGTACATAATCACCTACTTGGATATCAGTGGGTCTCGTCCTCTTGTCATAGTATTCTTTTTGTTTGGCTTTACCCTTTACTGTTATCTCCCTAGCGTGCTTCCACACATTCGTCATTCGTTCATGTAGCTTGGTTGCATAGTTTTAATTACTATTCTCCAGAGGTTCGGCTTCTGGCTTTGTCAGATCATACAGTAGTCTCATTTCTCTGCACAGCAATGCGCTAGGGGAAAAACCAATCGTGGTGTGTTTACTTGAATTATGGGCAAGCTGACAAAATGGTACATATCGAGGCCAGTCCTTTTGGGTGGTCGGGTAGACATAGTGTGATAGCATATCTGCTGTACGTCGATTATATCTTTCTAATTGTCCATTTGACTGTGGATGATAAGGGGTGGTCCTCCGGTGTTCCACGTTGAGTAATTTGTTAACACTGGCAATCAGTTAACTTGAGAAGTTCTTTGCTCTGTCACTTGAGAGTACCTTCGATGCTCCGTATCTGCAGAATATTTGTTCAACATAGACCTTCGCTACCGTGGACGCCGTCTGATCTTTTGTACAGATCAGCTCAGTCCAGTTTGTGAAATGGTCCATGAAAACTAAAATGTGTTTCATTTCACACTCGCTTTGTATAAAGGGGCCAAGGAAGTCAATGGAAAGGACTTCCCATGGTTGGTGCGCCATCATCGTTCCTAAAGGCACCCTCCTTGTTACGGTTGGTTTTTCCTCTGTTGACAGGATAGGCATTCGCTGATGTACTTCTCCACTTCCCTTGTCATGAATGGGAACCAATACTTCTCCTTAAGCTTCGTCAAAGTCTTCGTCACTCCTGAATGCATAGAGGTGATGTCCTCATGAGCTGCATACAACAGTAGTGATCTTTGTACTGCAGGTATGGGTAGTAGCAACTTTCCTTCTTCTTTCCTGTAGAGTATTTCGTTGTCTAATTCAAAGTCTTCACTGTTCGTAACCATGTCTCGTTCCCTTGCTTTTCCAGCATCCATAGGAAATTTTGACTTGTTCAGGTATAAGCAAATCAGACCTAAAAAGTAGTCCCTGTTTTGATCATCCATCATTTTCTCTTTTTCAGATGGTGGGGGTGTACTGATAGTAGCTGCAATCACTGCTCTCGATAAAGCGTCTGCAACGCGATTCTGGTTTCCCATTTTGTGCTCTACTTCGAAGTCGTAGTCTGACAACTGAATGGCCCATCTGGCTAATCTTGGAGACAGTTCCAGCTTTTTCAGTGCATACGTACAGGCGCATTATCTGTGAAGATCTTAAAAGGCACATTTAGTAGGTAAGATCTGAAGTGTTTCACTGAAGTTACTATAGCATACAATTCTTGTTCGCATGAATCCCATTTTCTCTCTGACTTATTCAATGATTTTGAAAAGAATGAAACTGGGTGTTCTCGCCCATCTGGTTTTTTCTGTGATAGCACTGCACCAATAGCTATAGCTGAGGCATCTGTCGTTAAAGGTGAATGTTTGACTGAAGTCGGGGTAGGCTAGTACAGGGGCTGAGGTGATCTGGGTCTTCAGGAATTGCAAAGCTTCTTCGCACTCTGTGGTCCAGTTAAATGGACTCTCTTGGCTTAAAAGACCGGTGATGGGTGCGGCTATTTTCGAAAAGTTTTTGATGAAAGACCTGTAATAGCCGTATAGGCCAAGGAGTCGTTTAACCTCAGTTTTGTTACTGGGTGGTGGAAAGTTCTTGATCTTTTCAGTGTTGTGTGGTGCAACTGTTACACCTCCTGTTATTAAGTGTCCCTAGTACAATATCTCTCTCTTGCAGAGCTGACTTTTGGTTGGTCGGTACTTCAAGCCTGAATATCGACGTCTCAAGAACATTGTCCTTAGTAGCTGTATGTGGTCCTGGAAGGTTTTTGATGTCATCAGCCAATCGTCGAGATACACGCAGCTGATGCCTTCACTTATCAGATCAGCCATTATTGCTAGTGCTAACCTAGTAAAAGTAGCGGGTGAGCCAGACATTCCTTGTGGCATGGTTTCAAATTCATAACAGCCAAACGGGGTGATAAATCCGGATTTCTCCCTAGAATCTGGGTGTAGTGAAACCTGGAAAAAACCGGAGCACAAATCGATCGAGCTGAAGTATTTTTTTTCATGCATGATCTTTAAGGCGTTATTGATTGACGATGTGGCCATTGATTGCTTTACTGTGACGGAGTTCAATTTGCGGTAGTCGACACAAAATCTCCAATTTTCATTCTTCTTCCTGACTAGGACGAAAGGTGAAGTCCAATTACCTGTACTGGGGGAAATTAAGTCCTTGTCTTGCATCTGATCCAGTTGTTTTATTTCTGCTCTGACTCCTATGGGAATGTTGTATGGCTTACTGCGGATGGGATTGGTTCCTGGTAGTGTTTCGACTACATGTTGTACTATTGAGGTGTGTCCAAGTTCCGTAATCCCTTCACCTGCAATGTCAGCAAATTCGTTCACTAACTCCTGAAGTTCCGTAAATTGTGCTTCTGTCAAATCAGTGTCTGATAGTTTTAAGTTGTCGCCTGGCAATGGGGGTTTAGCAGTTGTCTCTTCTTTCCGTCCACTGGGTATGCTAAGCAAGCGGAGGTCCTCCTCCAATGTTTCGACACCGCCAATCACTTCATTCTTTTGAATGGAACGAGTCTTTGTTGGGTCAAGTACTGGGACGAACATCTTGCCATCATTAACGTTGCAAATTGACTTACCGATCAGTAGGTTTCTTGCTTGGTCCTTCGAATAAACATTCTCTTTCGGCTTTCGATATGTTGGGAACTCTGACAGCTATTATCATTTGTGTTAATGGTGGTACATCAATGTTGTTGCAGACGCGCGCATGTCGAACTGCTGTATCTTCTCCCATTGGGATGCCTATGCCGCCGTTGATGTGTAGAGTGCATTTGGTGAAATTGTATGCCACTGTACCCAGTTTGGTTATAAGGTCAGTACCGAGTATTACCTCATATGATATGTTCCTGGTTACATAAAATTCAAGTGAGCCTTCCAATTCTGGTTTTATGTTCAGTTTAACTTTAGCATATCCAATGATTTCTAAAGCGTCCTTAGTTACCCCGGTGGCTGTTAAATAGCTTCGCTTTACAGCAACGCCCAAATCACCAGATACATGTAGATACAAGACAGAAGATCATTGGTTGGAAACAATTCAGGCGAAACACGGAAATTAGGTCAAATAGTAGGAGATAGGTCGATAGGAATCCGGCAACTTTTATCACTGCAAGCTGTAACATGGCAGTTGATCAAAATCCACCTTTTGTTGAAAGATGAACTTGTGACCAGCCATCTGTAAAAACAGTCATGGAAAATCATGAGCTCAGTCTACCAGAATCACAATAATTCGCAATGATTAAGACAGAGATACAGTGAGCCATGTATTATGATTGGATGTACTACTACTACTGTCTGTGATGCTAAATTCAAGTAGTACCATCATCATAGCACTTCCAGACCAAAATACCACTTTGAAGCCAAGCGGTCTTTCACTGGCAGCAAACAAAAATGTGCTTATGACTGTGTTAGCAATGAAAATGGAGATGCTAGTAAACAAGCTACTAATTATTGAGCTAAGAGTAACTCTTAGCTCAATAATTAGAATAATAATGATAATAATTATTAATAATGATGATCATGATGATAATAAATAAAACTGACTAAACAAGTATAATATCTATAGAATGAATGTACTTTGTTTTCTTTTTCAAGTTTACCTTTTCTATGACTGAAAATGAATTCCAAACCACCATAATGCGATCCCAGGCTTATAATTTTCAATCGGTGTGGAGAAATCTGAACTATATAATAGAGGAAAACTGGAGCTAATTATAGGTATCGCAGAAGACTAATTTTGCGATTAATCAAGATCAAAAAATCTAAAAATAAGATTAATCTTGGCTAAATTCTAAACCATGTCACAGCCTTACTGATAAGCCATCCGTGGCTTCCACACCCAAAGTACTGCGATCACACATACCAGTTCCGATTAGAAGTACAACGCCGACAATGCCTCTGAATTGCGTCATCTGCAAAAAAGTTCTGGAAGGTTGTGTCCACTGGTGGTGAAAGGACCAGTGATCAGCTGATTACAATTTCTTCTAAACATGGAGGTAAATCAAAGACCTTCCCCGTCACAATACAACACAGTAACTAGTTTGATTATGAAACTTCTTAAAAAATGCCAATTCCTCCAATTAGTAATTCTGAATTATTTATATAGGCTGAGAGCATTGTTTTGTTTACTATATAGCAGCTCATGAATAAGAGCTTTCAATAACATCATGCACCGTTCCTGAGTCACACAAAAAACTTCATTTGTAACAGCCGGACTATTGGATGCTGTCAAACTTAGAAACCACAATCAATTACTGAGGATCCTGCCGGAAG
This sequence comes from Cryptosula pallasiana, assembly GCA_945261195.1. NCBI lineage: Eukaryota > Metazoa > Bryozoa > Gymnolaemata > Cheilostomatida > Cryptosulidae > Cryptosula > Cryptosula pallasiana. Next base: position 9,208,639 of record OX183133.1, on the reverse strand, counting down.
ATTGTGTTGCAGCAGAGGTATCCTACCACCGCAGCTGCCACAAAGCGTATACCAATGTATTGTACACTATATTCTGTTGATGAGAGAGAGTAATTTTTTCAAACAAATGGTCCATTTCATACATGTACTTGAACAAGAAATTCATGATATGTTATTGCTTTATGGGTTTTTTTTGTATCATGTTGACACTGTTTAAACTGGTAATTTTATTTGCAGTATAACACTCACAACTAGATGTACTTGATGTTATAGATAAATCATGATAATAAATAACTAATACTGAGCTGCCTCACCATTCCTTTGAAGAATCAAAGGTGTTTTTTTTACGCGGTTGTTGTTTGTTAAAAAGAAAATTTTTTTTTGTTTGTTGTTAAACGGTGTATCCTTCTCTGTCATAGTAGCGATAATGGTAGAAAGAAATGGTTGCAAAAGTTTATACTGTTGATGGTTGTTGCTAATGTATCTTCGAAACCTTCCTGCAGCCCCAGCTGTACTTGTTTTGGGGAAACAATTGCCTGTTGGCCCACCTCTCCAAGGAGACCTACGACCGGACATGTTACTTCCGGAATTGGGGAAGAGGAGGCCGCTTTCAGTGCCACCACCACTGAGGATTTGCCGGTCACAATTGGTGAGCGATCCGAGACAGCTACTTCTTGTTTGACTAGTTTGTCGACTACTCCTGTTATTGCTTTATTAAATGTGGCTGCAGTGAACACTACTATGGTTGTGTTGTCTTCTGTGGATCGATTGCTGATTGGATCTCTCCCGTCTACAACTAGTGGCAATTCTCTTCCTATCAGCTCTTCTGTCTACAATGCTTTTATTAGCATATGTAACAGGTATGGCAAATTGTCACATCAGTCTCTTCACACTTACATGTAGTTCAAAGCTCACTGCTCAAGCGAGGGAAAAAACTTCAAGTCAGGTGATGGTCATATATCATTGCATTTGGTGTTTTGGGAAATGCTGTTGCTTGGAGTGTATGTCAGACCAATTGCTTTAGTCTGGACACCTCTGTTTTGAAATACGATGATGTTCAAAACTAGGTTACACCAGTTCCAATGACCGATTGCGTGAATCCTAAACTGTGAAGCTGGTCTTATAGAGATGAACATGAACACGTTAACCTCACTATGTTGGTTACATTCCACCCAATTTGCACCAATGTCAATCAAGGAATTGCATAAAATACACCTGGCTGGACCTTCACAACTTTATAGATACTTCAACTGTTACACAGCTTTCATTCAGATGCAAAAGCTTATAGAAAAACTTGAGAAAATTCTGTTAAAAAAAGTGTTTCAGTTTCAACTACAAGGATTTTCCTGTATTATCAGATGCCCCTATTTGTTGATTTACATGTCTATGTGCCATTTTTTGCCCAAAAAATATGCATAGGTGATACGTCATGCACCTCGTTCTCATATATAATATCATTTTGTGGTTGTTACAGGTTCATGCGGATGTCTCCAGAACGGTCTCAGCACCTGCATTCCATCACCAAGCAGTATCTGACAAAAGAGATGCTGGAACCGACAACCAATCGCTGCAGACCATCGCCTGGCTCTAACTTTGAGGCACTTGGCTGTTGGTGGCAGCCAAATGAGTCAAGCCTTTAACTTTCTTGTAGCTCCACAAAGCATCAGCAAGATAGCCCGGGAAACGTGCAAAGCAATCTCACTTGCTTTGAAATCGTACATAACCCCACCATCCACTTCCGACCAATGGAAAGCAATTGCAGATGAGTACTACCAAACTTGGAATCTCCCAAATGTAATCGGCGCCCTTGACGGTAAACACATAGGTATACAATGCCCATCAAACACCGATTTAGACTACTATAATTATAAACAATTGCATTCCATTAACTTGATGGCCAGGTGTGATGCCAATTACATGTTCACATATGTAGATATCGGGTCAAATGGCAGAGATAATGAAAGTTGAGGTCTTCGGGCGATCATCGCTATATCAAGCTTTGGACAGGAGTAAGTTAAATCTGCCACCTCCGAAGAGTGTCAATGGGTTTTCTCTCCCATATGTCATTGTGGCAGATGACATCTTTCCCCTCAAACCATGGCTAATGAAACCATATGGTGGTCAAAATTCAACAGAAGAACATGCTGTCTTCAACTATTGCCTGAGCCTAGCTGGAAGGAACATAGAGAATGCGTTCGGTAGTCTTTCATCCAGGTGGAAATTACTCCACACGCCAATTCATGCCAAAATAGACTTGGTTGATTTAATTGCACAGGTAACCACTAGACTATAGAACAACCTGTTGTCGATGGAGAATGCTCGCTGTCTTCCAGGAGAGTGGGGCAGTGCTATATCTCGGACATGAACAAGAACATGAACAAGAGTCTGACATAATTTGTTATATGAAAAAACTGTAAAATCAGAGCAAACTAACATCGACTGGAAGCCAAGCATTTGCCAAATAAAAAATTATGATAAATGGAAAAAGTTGAAGTGATAACGAATTACCTCGTCATTGCCTTTTGACTTTTTACAGTACCATGAAAACATTTGTGCAGCTGTATATTTTTGGTCATTAACCTGTAGATGTTAAAATATACAATCGTTGCCGTCGTCAAAAAGTTTAACACTGTTCAACTATTCCAGGAAGGGCAGTGACAGAGCCAGATTTTCATGACAGTCCAAGATCAGCATACCCATAAGTCATGAAACCTCGCACACATGGTTCAGCGACGACGTACATGTATGGAGATCAGGCTTAAGTGTGACCTAATAGCGATGTTTTGTTATTTAATTTGTGGTACGACGTTTCAGCTTTATATTTTGCGGCCAGATACAGATATAATGGATCAATCTATAGAAACAGAAGCCAGCTCTTCATAGAACAATCAAAGCAAAGTACATGATGTGCAACAGTTGCGCCGGGAGCTAGCAGAGGTAAGTAGCAAATAACCATATTGCTATATTGCTGCTAAATCCCATTGTTTTCTGTCAAATAATTAAATAGTGTCTAGAATATTTTGATGCCTAGATTTTTGTGGTCTCTAATTTTGCCAATAGGGCAGAGACGGCTAAACCTGATGCTAAACTGATGACATAAATATGTGATAAATATTTGTTAGATGTCAATGTAGGTGAAACACTTGTACACAATTAAAAAGAGGCAAAACACTAAACTTTTGGAGAAGGTAGAAAAGGTGTTTAATGAAGACCAGCTAGCATCATTACAACGGTATGGATTAATGTATTATGTAACTTGTACAAGTTTGTTTTTGTTGAGGTGACTAAAATTGTAGCAGCATATGAAAGTGTGCTTGACCACTATGTAGCAAAGGAAACCAAGGAATTTGCTCGACACAAGAGACCATCCAACAAGCCTTGCAGTACAAGTTTACTTGTGGAAAGACTGGGTACCAGCTGATGCTGGAGAAAGGAGTGCCTTTGCCATCCTTGGTAGCATTGCAGAGGAGAATGAGAGATCAGTTTCAAGCCTGGTGTTTTACACAGTGTGCTTGCGCTACTAAATTTGAAGGCAAGTGTGTTTGAATAAGTCGCATGTAAAGTGTAATTGATTTAGATCTCTGAATTGCTTTTTCTTGATGTTGTAAAGTGTTTTTATTTTATTTGTAACTTGGTTTGTTTATGAAACTCATCGTGTTAAATAAGGCTAAAGATGCACGCTGATTCGGTATTTCATGTACATTGTTGGCATTGTTTGATACTTATATTTAATTTGATATTTTACTCAACATAGATCGGTGGAATGAAACCTAGTGATCGGTATTGTTCACTCACATTAGATGAGATGAGTATAGAGTGTAAAACTGAGTATGATTCATCCACTGGCTCAGTTTTTGGTTCAGTCACTCATTCTGGTCACAAAGGTCTTGCTACACATGGCCTAGTTTTCATGTTTTCCAAAATGTGTTTAAAATGTAAGCAAACCGTTGCTTTTTACTACACTGGTAAAATTGTGAAAACAAATACTCAGCGTTTTTTTTTATGTAAACGCGCTTAATAACTTGCTGTTGCTAGTTGCTGCTGCTTGTCTCTTATCTATTTTTAGCTATTAGGATTAGTGAGCAGAAAGGCTTCATCTTCATACCATATACCATTCAAATGGTAAGCTCATGCAACGGTTGAAACCAATATCGCTAAAGTTTTCTTGCACACATTTATTGAGTATTGATATACTTCTGACCATTGCATCACATAATCTTAATCACCTAAAAACATGAAATGAGCTTAGCAATCTCTAAAAATAGTTTTGTGCATATTTGGAGGATGTCATGTAGAACCATGCTACTATAATATATACTATTGTCCTTATGCTTTTCAGTAAATATCTATGAACCTCATAACATAATAAAATATCATCATGCACATTCTCTACATGTATTTGTATTACTATTTAAAGTGCTGCAAGGAATCATTCTTGACATTCTCACCAGAGCGCATGCAGTTGGAGTGTTTGTGACAAACGTTACATGTGACATGGGAAGTCCAAACCAGGCTATGTGGAAGTATTTTGGGATTACTGTAGGAGGGGCATAACTAGCTCAGATTATTCTATTTCGCACCCCATAGCTGCTGATCCCTGTAGATAAGCCAATCAGCACACAGCAGAGAAGGACCAAGAGAAGCAGCCAAAACATTTTGACAGCTATCAGTTGTACAGAATTTTCACTGAAGACACAATTGGTATAAATAGTGTGCATAATAAGGCAGCTGACACAGTTAGTCAAGTAAGCTCAAGCAGTTACAGACGAATTAGACTATTCAGAGGAAGAAGACACTCACCACAACAAGGGAGACACTATGGACAGTGTGAAGTTCCCTGGCATAGAGAGATAGCTGCTACTCTATTTCTTAGCAGACGTTCCATGTTTGATTAAGAATTTGAAAAGTGCCCTTTGTCAGCATCCTATAATCCATGGCAATCAAACTTTCTCTATCAAGCCAATTCAACGTGTAGCAGAGCATGGTCAATTTCGTGAATTGAAATTACCTCCCAAACTATCTATAGATGACTTGAAGTCAGGCCACTTTACGAAAATGAAAGTGGCACCTGCAATGCATGTTTTCGGCAATTCTGTAGCTAGTGGGATCAGGTTTATGATTGACCAAGGCCTGTTTAACAGCAATCTTGTCCAAGAAGCTGTGACACAGCATGGTTTGTTGAATTAATGAACCACTGGTTTGACATTATGAGCTCTCATCATCCTGCTATGGTCTTGAGTAAAACCAATGTTGTTGCTTATGATAGAAAAATTCCGTTCTTGCGGTAGATAGTAGAGATATCTTCAAATATCAAAATTGGCAATGAATCTTGGAAGCCAGTACAAACTGACATTATCATGTCATCACTTTCGGTTATCAGTGATGAACTAATGACTTTTGATTTAGATTTTATGCTCACCGGCTGCCTCACACAAGAGCGTCTTGAAAAAGTAATTTTTACTGTCAGGTTAAAATCAGCTGTTCCATCAGCCATAGAACTTCGCAACGGTTTGAAAATTGTCACTCTAGCACAGTTTTTGAAGACAGCTAAAAACAGTTCTTATGCAGTAGATAACTTTGTTTATCTTGGAGATTATTTGGAGAGGGTCAGCGACAACTCAAATAATGGAAAGCGTGAAGAAGTTAGTGTTGTTGGAGACACTTGACAGTTCAGAGTCTAACGTAGTTTATTACTTGGCTGGCTGACTCAGCTCAAAGAGTTTTAAGTAAATGTTCTGCGCCAACCTACAGCGACTGTTTTTAAACTGTTGGCAGAAACAGGAAAATCTTCAAAGTTTGGAAAAGACCAATCACTGATGTTCCAATTGTCATGGGGTTTCTTTCAAAAAAGTGTCATCTGCCATGCAAAACCAGTTTACCTGATTGCCACAATGTAAAACATAGAATTGTTTCCAAATATCTCACTCTTAGAGTATACAGAGCATGCTCTGCTAACACCAAGTCCAAAAAGAAACTTACTTCCGACTACGGCTCAAAAAATTATTGCTATGCTGGCACTTGCCAAAAAGCTGAAGTAATACTAAACCATCACCATATATTTTGTACCGTGCCCTCGTTTGTAACAGGTAGATTATTTGATCGTTTACACGTGGTTGTGTTTTCTGGTGTACTATTTCAATAGAATATACATCAAAATTTAATGGGTCTTTTCAATACTGGCTCCATCGAGTTGAATGCTCCGTGCCAGTGGCTCTCTGTAACACAGTTGTGTATTTGAAAGCATATTTGTTGCAAAAAGATTTGGAGTTGTATCTTCATGTGGTACTATAACTTAGTTCAAATAATAAGCTTTCATAATCAGTGATTTTATTTCTGCTAGCTTGATTCAATGCAGAGAAACCACAGTTTTAAAATCTGATCTTTTATATATATATATATATATATATATATATATATATATAGCTATAAAAGGAGGTCAAAGGTTAAGAACCAGGAGTTATCACTGTCATTATAGCACTGTTGTTTACAGTACATAATATTTTATATTTTAGAAATAATAATTTTTTGCGGATTAGTCGGTGATTGATAGTCCAGACATAAAAAATAATTAATATTAATTATTTTTTATTGTTTATGTTGTGATCATTAGATTATCTAACTTCTATTACATATTTAATTTTAACGAACGAACTTCCAGTTTGGGGGGAATACATCTGTTGCCGGCCTCTTCAGTGGTCATGCTAATAACAATCAATTTTATCTCAAATAAATACCCAAATAATTCTCCTTTATCATAATGAGGCTTCAACATTGCAAATGCTATTATTAGTAATGAACATAGCAACCGCTGTCATAAAAAAATTGACGCTTTATTATTTACATGATGATAAATACTTCTATTATTTATTAGGTTTGTTATTACTGTTTCGTTGGTAATATTAATTCTGTAACACTTCATAAGTACTAGTCTATATTATGATGAAGAATTGGAGGTGCTATATCTATGAATTTTTTGGTCAGTTTGCACTTGGATTGTCAGTGTGTATTTTAGAGTAGTTACAAATCTTCAGGTCTATGTGTGATGTAAGACTACTTTGTAGATCAAAATCAAGGGTTGAATTCTGCGCCAGAAAACAAATTGAATCATTGTCATTGTGCAATTGTAGTGAAATTTTTAATCAAATTGCAAGGTGTGACAAGGTAATTGATAGAGGGAAAGAAGTCGCCGATTGGCATATTCACAGTCAATGAAGAAAACAGACAGTGACAAAAACTAATTCTTTTTGTTGCTATTACAAAATTGACCCAACAATAAAGTTTGTTGTCACAACATGGTGCCAGCTGTAAAATAGTGAGATAAAAACTAATACGTTATTGTTCTATATTTAACATTTTGTGAATCCATATGTAATGAAATGTTGCATCCTACTACTATAGCTTCCTTCACATGATAAAAACTAATAGAACTTGCTCTCAGCAACTTTCAACATTTCATAGTGGCTGCAAATGACTCATAATTGACTTAACATGTTTGTTCATTACAAAACAACATCAAAAACCCATCTCTAACAAAAATGGTCTGGACGGCGGTATGCGCTATGCTCATCACGTGACCGACACAGCTGGCTGGCCTGGGCAGCTATTAGCGATTGGCTCTGGTGGTGTGGGGTGATCTGGACAGCCAATGAAAGTGAGCTGTACATATTTTAAAACTTGGTAGTTTGGGAAGGTGCTGTTTTTGCCGCTCAGTACTTGGCTCACAGCTGTGACAGCACATTACATTTTTGTCAACTTCTTGCTTTTGTTATTATTACTCTTTATTACTTGTTAGTTACTCACTTATCTTCAAATGCACGAGCTACTGGAAGCCAAAAGGTAACCTAGACATGTATAAAGTAACATGCTGTCAACCACATTTTACTTTAGTAATTGTACTTTTCTGCATTGATTTACTTTGTGGTCTGACATCTTACCCTGCCTTTATATTCACACTAGTGTAGAAATTTAGTGCATTTGTTACTGTTTTAGATTTCACGGTGTAAAAGATACTACTATTATCATATTACATCACCTGTGAAATTCACCGCAATCTCTGTCAGTCTAGTCTAGTCTAGCCGACTTAAAATGCTATACCATAGACTAGTGATGATAAAAAATTCTCAATTTATATATGTAGGTATAATAAAATATTATACTTGTCATTAAATGTAACTGGAAGATTCCAAACTGCATACATAACAATACAAATTATGTATTGTTATATATACTTCAGGCATAGTGTAGAGAATGTAGTAGCTCGCATGTATTAGTATATTTGATAACCAGATAATTATGTTATATGCATTTTTATTTGAAACAAAGACTATGGCAATACTATATGACCAATAAAATTTGTATGGACATCCTATTTATATTTTATCACTTTTTACGCATTCACTGGCTGAAAACGAACACCATATTAAATGATCTCAGAACCATTTTAGTCATAAATTGGTATCATCGTGAAGACGCTGATTATATATAAACATGCAGTTAAAATTCTAAACTGGAACTCATTGTTGATTTTTCTCCCATTTTGAATTCACCAGCAATTAATTATTTGAGCTTTTTACCAGAAATTCACCAATATTGGCAGATTGAAAACTGTTTAATCTAAAAGATTAAAATAGAAAGTAAATAAAGATCAAGTTTTTCACTAACAAAGCCAACTGGCAAAAAATATAATTCTTCAACTTCAAGAACTGATCTTCTTGAATCTGACCAAGGCCACGGTTCGAGAGCATTGATTTTATGGCACTGTCTTAGATTTCATGAAAAATGGAGGTAAAATTCTTCACAGAGCAAGTCCATAAGAAAATTGATATTCACAGAATGCCATTCATTTTGCTGCCATTCTTCATTTATACAATGTCGAGGCTTATAATAACTGTAGATCCATTATCTCACTATCAGATGTATGTGCTATTCGAAACTAGATCAGCATCGTGAATTGCAAACTAGACTTCCTGATGAATGTTATCGTCGTTTGTGTCAACACCGCAAACAAGAATTTTCCATTTGATTAGTGACAGCATGTCTTCGAAGAAGCAAACAATCTAGGCCAATGGAAAGTTTCAAGGGTATTGAGACTTCGGAGGCATAGTTGTCGAGGACACAGATGCACTTTGCTTTGAAGCTCTAGTTTTCGTGCTGGAACCACATTCTCACTCAACAGTGCAATATCCCGTGGGCCATTTGCTTGTGGATAAGATCAACTCAAAAATACAAACTCGGTTGGCAAAACTTATACTGATGTTAACCTCAGAGAAAGAACTGAAAATTTGAAACATCACATTTGATGGAGCGGCAGCAAACCGGACTATGCTTTCCTTGTTAGGCTGCGCATTAGACGCTGTAGATCCTAAGCTGAACTCCAACCATTCTACATTTTACCACAGAGTGTATGCCAAATTTGACATTTCTAACATGTTCTAAACTCAAAGAGCAAGTATGGCAAGTGAAGTAAGCAGCCTATTATACCTGGAAGACTTAAGGTCGCCACTATATGCACAGATTTCAAGACATCTGCTAGCTCTACTTGGACCTAACCCAACACCTCTGTCACAGTCGCGAGGCAAGAATTTTAAGGTGGAATTTGTACATACATTTACTGCAGTGATTCCTTTTATCTAGGGTCTTGTTTGAAAATGGTCACACCAACTTTTCAACATTCAGAATATCCCAAGATTTTGTTGAAACATTATTTAGTAAGATACATAAAATGGGCGGCCACTGCAATAACCCTACTGCAATTGGCTACAAGTTTGCCTTGCGAGTTTTCTTGCCAAGCAGGCTATATCATCATCTGATTTTGGAAATAGATCGGATTGCATATCTACATTCTGGTGTTTTCTTTTAATTGGAGTAAACATCACATCCCATTCTCAACTCAATGAGCTACTTTCCCGGCTCTGTTCGCTTGGTGTTACATCTGGTCACAAGGAGAACATCTTATGATACATTGCAGGCTATATTGTGAAACACTTGCATGTAAACATCAAATACAATAGTTGTAGGAATGCATTGGCAAAACCCACTCAAAAGTCTTTTTCTCAACACGTTTGCTCTGTCAGTTCTATACCTACTAGCCAGAATTAGGAGTGTATCAAGGATGGTGGTGGTACTATCACAGCTTCTGACCCAGTCTTCCACATTGTTAAGTGATGCGAGTAAATGATCACAATGTATGCCGATCTTTTTGGAGTGGGAGCATTACTTCAATCTGGCTAGGTCTGTTCATGAGAAGTATTATAGAAGACCAACCATGCCGGGTATTTAATCATTTGTGCTCTTTTGAAGAGAGTTCATTGGACCACCAGAACCAGTTGACTTGAAAAACTGCTGAAACAATCATTGAAATCAGACTAGGACATTACAGAAGATAATTCAACAGAGTTGTGGCTGAAAAAAGTCGTGGCAGTGACAGAAGTAGATTAGGTCGCCTAGATATGTTTAAACACCACTGAGTTCATCCAGGATGATTTTTGGTGTTAACCTTCAATAGTTAGTAATTGTCGATGCCCTTTTATTTTAACATGTTGTAGATAATTGGAGTTTCTGTCCTCTATATAATATGGTGAATGCACAATTTTATCGAGGTAATGGTTTGGTCATATCAGCATAGGTTTACGCATTCAATGAAATTACTTGTCACTCTATGCTCTCTATAATGTAAGAAATAGTATGTAGGTGTGTGCCATTTTACTACAGATATGCTCATTTCATAAAATAAATAGGTTTTCATATATATGCATGCAATAGTGTCAAGAAATTAGTATCTACGGCATAACGAATAAATGTAAACTTACGTTAGCAATGTAAGGCAAATTTTCTCTTTTTTTATTTGTTTATTTTGTCATAAAAGAGCGGTTTCAACTTAAGCATATATCCTTTCAAGAGCACTAAATAGTCTTTGCCCATGGTGATAGTTGAAGCCATTTTGTCGATATATAAAGCAATTGTTTACATTGGATACGTATTGTTCAACTATAAAGTCTAGAGAAGTTGTCTAGCTTTACTGGTCTGCTGAAAAAAATAAATATATCACAGAAGCGTGCTAATTGTCCATGCATGAATAAAAACGTAAAACATTTATTTAAAGCTAAGCTTTTACAAAACAACATGGTTGTTTTAACAGCACTGTCAATGGCCTGCAGCTTTTTGTGGGAAATGAGAACCAAATAATTGAAGAATTACATTCACTATTTTGTTGTGGACCTGTCAAGCATTGTTTCGTTCATTTTTGTTGTTGTAATCTATTATCATTGTACTATTACTTGATTGTTCTTCATGATATGTTTTGGTTGGTTTGAATGCGCCTAAGCTGTGTGCGTGAACATGACAATACAAGACACATTGCCAATTTAAATTTTTGTTCGATCTTAGCTGGGCATTGGGAGGCTCGCTTGCTTCAATGCATTGATAGCATATTCAATTACTCATCAGTTTTTTTCTTGGAGTTGGGTTTTCAGGTTTCACTTTGAATAGACCAATCAGGGTCATCTGAGTTTACTGCCACCCTTACCTTGACCGTATCACACATAGTTTTAATGATATAAGCATTCAAGGGCATTGCTAGGCTAAAATCACGTGACTCAGAAAGGAATGCAGTCATTGTTATTCAAAATGGCTATCCAAAATCTTGTCAATGTTGCAGAGCTTCCTGAGCATTTTGAACGTAACAATAATTCTAATGACGATGAGTCTTCTGATGACTATGAGATTGAGAGAGAGTGATGGTGGAGAGGGTGGGGATGTTGGAGATGTGCTGGAGCAGTTGAGGGCCTTTGTTAGACAAGAAAAAGAGCAGGCAGCAGCTAGGGCAGGCGTTGAGGATCCTGAGGATGCTGATGCTGAGGGAGATGATGAGGATAGAGGTAGCAGTATTCATGAGTGTGAAGTATCTGGTGCAGAAGGCGCTCCATCTTTATAACAGTGCTTGGAGTGCAAGTGCAAACCAGGGCAGTGCATTGAGACATTCCCTGAAGGTAGGATTGCTGAAATGAAAGTTATGATAGACAGTGTAGTTAGAGATCAACGTGACTTAGTTATTTTAGGTAGAATCAGCACGGGCATTAGCAGAGGAGATCAGACTTCATCAGCTAAGAACAAGTCCGAGAGAGTCGACTAAGAATCATCTACAGACTTGAAGGTAAAAACTAAAATTAATTGAACTTTCTGCCTTTTCTGTCATGATAAGTTTTTTTTTATTCATTCTCACAAGTAAAAAAAAAAATAAAGTTTTTCTCAGGTATTTTTTCGCACAAATTATTATTATTTTGCCTACTCAATCTTTGACCATGGTATGTGAGTAAATTGTAATCATTTTCATTTAGTGAACAAGCTCATATCTCTGATTTAGCATTGAGGATTTTTTCTATTAAATAAAAAGGTTCTCTGTGATCATAGCTAATCTGTTTTAGCTGCGTTGTTCTACTTATAATTGCGTGAGGTGTGAGGTAGAGAGCTTTTGGGTGCTCTCTTCTTTTCTGTTTAACTCCATAAACAATGTATCATTGATACAGGTGTGATGCTATGTCGGCCTAGCTTCTGCCACATAAAGCTATCAAAAAACAGCCTGGCAGCTCTAAACCGGAATTATCCTGAAAATAGAGTAGTTTCAAGACACTTTCTCCCCTAAGTACGAAACAAAAATGCTGTCACCAAGGTTGAAGCTATCCAGATTGTTGAGTTTTTGAAGTCTACAGGCCGTATACATGCTCTTGCTCTCCCTGGATGAGTACCTGGTGTATATGAATTTTTGAGACAAGTGTCATTTCTTCTAAGAACTGGGAAGTTAATATTTAGCACTTTATCGCTTGGGTTTCAAAAAGACATGTCAAGGTCTTGCTTTCCGATCTAACTGTCAATAAACTTTGGAAAGAATATTGCAGTGCATTAGCAGCCTTGCAAGAACCAGCAAGATCGTTATCAACATTTAAGGCTGCTCAACACGGTGACGAAATGAGGACAAAACGCACTGGCCGAAATGAATAGTTTTTCGTTTCGGTGTATTTATAACAAAATTTGCTTCACACGCGGACGAAAGTGCATGTAGCCGAATAACGACAAACAACTGCCAGCCAATGACAATACACGATTATAATAACAACTGCTGCCACTCATAATAATAGTAGTATTCAATACTAGTAGTTCTTCTACTAGTTCTACTGGTTCTTCTGTACGGACAGCTTCCAGATATTCGCGTTTAGTTAATTTATTGGTAAGTAAGCTTAATTACTTATCAACTGGTTATGATTATCATTATTACTCACTCACTGGGCTAGTAATTTTATAAGTGCTAGGTCCTTTTTCATTCCTAATAATAATAATAATAATGATGATGAATCATTTGTTGTTTTGTTGTAGTAGGCCCAATTTTTATTAAAAAATTAATTAAATGTGCTGTAATAATAATTTATTAGTTATAATAATTTTTGTTATAATAACATCATTAGGCAAATTTAATAACAATAATAAACAACTGCCAGCCAATGATAGTAGTTAATATAACAATAATACTTGTACTAGTAATAATTAATAATTATAATTGTTATTATTATAATAATAATAATAAATTTTAGTAACATGTGCTGTGTTTAGCACCACTAACGCAACATGGACCAATGAAGTTACGCTCTGTGTGGCCAATAGCAAAACGCAGAACTGACTTTGGACCAATGAGCGACTAACGAAAAAAATGTCAACCAAGCACTGCTAGGTCTGGACGAAAAGTTACCGCAACGCTACCGAAGTGCCGGTAGGGCTTTTGTTGGGCAAATTTATTTTAGTTACGAAATTCATTAAATGTTTCGTCCTCGTTTCGGCGCCGTGTGGAGCAGCCTTTAGACGGGTCTGGAAGTCGGTGGTACCCTTTATAATTACATCATGGCCATCATCAGATCTCTGCTGGACTTGCCCGCAATACAACATAAACTATAAGCGGTAAGTTTTCTGTTTATCTGTATACTTTGAAACTATATAAGAGCTGTATCCTTGCATAATTTGAATATTTATTAATCAAGTGAATTCTTGTCCTACTATTACAGTGTTGTCAACCGTTCCTTGGAAGATAAGGAGACACGAGTACAAGCTCACCATGACCACCTAAAAGCTGCTTTGGAGGCGAGGGAGTTAATGAATTAATGCATAGACAGATGTAGAGCTTTACTAAAATATGACAACTCTTCAAAGAAGGCAACCTCTCATTGGACAAAAAGAAGCCCACTACTGCTTTGATTTCGCCGAACGAGTTGGCATTTTTAAAACTAAAATTGTGATTAGTCAAGATGCAGAAGCAGATAGTGTAATTTGAATACATTCATTGCGACATCAAACTTTAAGTTATGTTGATAACAACAGGAATTCCGTTTGTCAGCGCTTTAAATGTTTCAAACAGCTTTGCAAGAGCCAAGAGTAATTAACCTTTTTAATGACGTTTTGTATTGTCATTACCTTGTGAGTAATGATTCAGATCAAATAATCAGCTATGCACTACACTTTAATCCGCTAGATAACTTGCTTTTGCTTGTATATAACTCTACAGTTGATAATCTAACCTAAAATTTAACCTCCAAAAATTGGTTGACCAAGTTTTTCTGTTTTTTAATAGTAAGCAACTATGGTTGTTCCAGCTATATAATCTTTGTGACCCACATGAGCCTGGGTCGATTGACTTCAAGACTCCTGGAAATTGCGAAACATTTGCAGTGTGCTGTCCATCAATGCCATGTCAAGTAAACTACCTTATTGATAAGGCTGTGTCAACAAGCGAAGGAGCCAATGCCATCATCAGTTGCATCATTTTCTGGAGAAATATGGACATGGAGAGAACCATCGCATTTTACATGCTGACAACTGCGCGTAAGTGTGAATTTGGTAATAAATGTTCCTAAAATTTCTTTCGATGCATCATTGTACTAACCAGGCATAAAAAAGCAAATAGAAAAAATTACAAGCTGTATTGTAAAGGAAAAAACAACAACAATACGATGATGGCCTATTTGCTATGGAGAGTATCTATTGGAAGGAACCCATCAGCACAAAAGAACTTCCTCAACGCCGGGCACACCAAGTTTTCGTTGGCTGGCTCAAGAAGAAGACTAGGGTCACTAAATTCTCCTGCCTAGATGATATTATGCGGGTATGGGTTTTCATTATTCTTTTTTACCAATTTTAAATGTTTTGATGGGTTTTTTCTGCAATCAAAAATGTAATGCAGGCAATCACAAACTCTGCTCTGCGAGTTGGCGATCAGAATGGAGAAGCTATAGTTGGAGTGAATGACTGGAGCAGTTTTGGAAATTTTAGAAAGATACAGGGAATCAAGAAACATCACCTGGTGAGTTGAGAGAAACTTTCCTATTTTTATCATTTGAATGCTAAGCACAGGCAATGTCACAGTCAAGGTGAATTTTAACTCTACTACCTCAACTGAGCACAGAATGTGGCATCATGCTTCAGAAGGAAGCCAATCAGAAGTAATACCAGTTTGGAAAAAGTACCTATACAATGAAATTCGAGAGTTGCATTCCAGAGGAGATACGTCTGCCCACAACCACATTCATCTGGTATGTATTGTAACTTATATTGATTTATGTTCAAAGTCAGGTCAATGTCTGTTGAAAAAATTAACTGTTGCATGGTGTGTTACAGAGGTGGAGGAACTAACAGGGGACAGAGCTAACGATGGTGCACCAGTTAGCAAGCGCAGGAAATAGATTGGTTCGTAGCATTTAATGCGTTCCATTAAGCAATGTTAGGTGACCATCATCTGTGAACTACTAATAAAACAATGCGTTTTTAGTGAACTTGGAAAGTTAGTGGTGAAGAACGTAACTGGGTAAACTTTGCGAGGAATTAGCTGTGTATTGGATCATTTTTTTTTGTTCCGATTGCTTTGATTTGCATGTATGTATGCATTGCCTACTTGGATATGGACATAAAAAACATGGTTCTTAGCTTGATTACACACTTCCTGTTACCTATGGGGTCAAGCTAGTAGAAGACCCCTCTGCCTATTCGGAAGGGGGGGGGGAGTAGCCAGTTTAATGGCAGGGATAGGTATAGCGCACTATTAATTAACATCAAATAGCATAACATTGTTCCTCACGGGAAATGAACCCAATGAGAAGTGTGGTACAGTATAGGCCTGCTGTATATGGGGAAGGCCACAATGAATAACGACAATGGGCAATATTTTCGCACCAGCCTCCAGGGAATTGCCTGGAAGTGTTGTTTACAGATCAAAATGTATGTTTGTTGAATGTTCAAACACTTACTCTGCTAAAACATTGCTAATGTACATGGAAAGTTGTGTGTTAATGGAATGATTATTATTTCGTGTTTATTTTCCCCCAATAAATCTGTGGACTTGAAATTCCACCTGGTACGCGTAAAAAAATTTGATAAAAAAAAACTAGAGAAGATAGATGTTGCATAACAATGTTGTAAAAACCACTTTTTTCCCGAGTTGTCCCCTCCATGAATTTGTTTTTGGCGATGTAGGTTTCTGAGCAAAGCTAAACAAAAAGAAAAGCCTAACTATTTGGACACTAAAGCCTAATGGTAACAGTAGAAAGCCTCATATCAATAGATCATGGTTTTTAAAAGAGATTTGAATAACTTTCATGTTGAAAAAACTTTTTGCTAAAAATACACACCGGACTATGTTAAATTTGATAAATCGGCTTCCAAAAGTTTTTTCCAAACAAGAAAACCTATCAAAACTTTTATAACTTAATTTTCATGTCAAGAATTGTGAAAAGTCGTTTAAAAAAAACGTTTGAGAAAAAAAATGGAATTTCAATGACCATGATTTTCTGACGAGCTCGAAGGTCGTCGGAAAAAAAAACATGTTGAGCTGAACCGAGACACAAAACTTGGTAGGCGTACGAAAACTTACGTGCCTCATTTTAATAGAAATGCCGTTTGCAGATGGATAAACAAAAAAAAACAGAGCAAAATCTAACAATGCCAACTTTGATTGGCATTTTCTCCCAAAATGATTTTCAAGACTCACACTAAGATGCTATCACAGAACAAAGTGATATTATCAATTTAGCAGTCCGACTTACAAGAAACAGAGTTTAGATCGATCAGTACAAAATTCTGCACAGATAGGATAACTTGATGAAAATAGTTACCTAGCCTCGCATTACCCCAGTTAGAAAGAATGGGTTACAGTCAAGTTGTCAGGCATAAAAATATTTAACTAATAGTTTACATGACAACATATTTTGTTTATAATAAAAAACAGTAAAAGCAAATTCCATCTAAGAGAAACTTAGCACATACTGCTCGCGTTGCCCCGCCTTCGTTATTAACACTGTATTGAAGGATTAGCATTTTGCTAAGGTGCATCAGCGCAATATAGGCACCCAGACGGGGATAGGAAGTCATCATCACAGCCGATCGCCACTCGCAGGGAGGACTGGCCGGTCGTAAGGAGAGAAAGGAGGAGGTGGATGCCCACTCCTAGGGTACCACGGCAACTCTCTCATCTGACTCCCTCTGTGGTCTCGGTAGTGGTGGCATCCAACTCTAGAGACCCTCTAAGTATTGACGAGTTTGACTGCCTTACTTTACCCGATACTGCATTAAAGATCAGCTTCCCTTGAGGCCTCATCACCTCTTCAATCAGCCCTTTTATTGCCAGGAGCTAGTTCCATAGTATATTTCCAATGGTAGTAGTTGTCTTCTTCAAGGTAGGGTAGCTGCTACTCCAGCTCTTATTATAGATCGTAGTAAGGCGTTTGTACCTTGCCACCCTTGGTTGTTTCCTCTGTCGGGGTCATAACTAAGTTTACTTCACAGCTTTAAAAAGGTGGCTGGCAAATGACCCAATCTTGGAGCATATGCTTGGTGATGACACTAACAGAATTTATTCTCATTATTTATAGTAATTATCAATTAAGATTGTTGTTGTTTAGAAACTCTCAAACCAGAAAATAATTAGTGAACAAATAATATAGCAACAAAGAAGTAATCATAATCATATCAGTGTTATAAGAGCATTACCAATGTTGTGATTATTAGTAATTAAAATAATGAAAGGTTATTATTAATAACTTTTTTAATCATCATGGTTACCTATTATCATTTCATAATAGCATTCATTACCTAATCCTGCTTGTGCTCAATGTTCTTGTCTGTTTGGTGCATGAATACCAAATTTTGCGAAGTCCATGGTCCATAATGTTTTATGAAGAAAGCTAATGATGTCCGACTGTGAGCATATTGAGATTTTTCGAACTATAATATCTTGTATAAATATTGTACATATAAATGATATTGTTTGCAGAAAGAACGCTCCCTTAGTGCGATATATTAATAGAAACAACGATGTGGACGTCAACAGAGTGGTCGATTTCATGACTAAAAAAATACAAAATACCATTGCTAGACAAAAAGGAAGTTTTCTGGGAACTTGAATACTAAGGGTCAACTAAATACAAATGCTCCAAAGCTATTTGTCATCTGAAAGTTAATCATACATTTACAAAAATGAATATACATCATTCACCTATTAACAAAAGTGTTGACTTTTTGTTAAACTTTAATGGTCATTTCAAAACTGGTCCAAACCAACGAGCTTCAGCTTCA
This sequence comes from Cryptosula pallasiana, assembly GCA_945261195.1. Taxonomy (NCBI): domain Eukaryota; kingdom Metazoa; phylum Bryozoa; class Gymnolaemata; order Cheilostomatida; family Cryptosulidae; genus Cryptosula; species Cryptosula pallasiana. The sequence continues at coordinate 9,190,057 of OX183133.1, read as the reverse complement.
GTTTCATTTGTCATATGGTGAATTGCTATTTTTTTCAATTCTTTAACATTCCAATCAGCCCACTAACATTGTGGTAAACTGTAAGTCCATAACGACCCAAGATGCGCACTCTCTACCACTCCTCCACGAATCACAATTCTCACAGAAAATTTGCAACCACATCCATCTCACTGACTCACATGGCAATTATAAATTTTGGTACATACTTATAAAAGTATTATATTAATTTCGTTAATTATCATAATAAAATATTTTACTCCTGCACTCATCCCAGTCAGGTATATGAGGGTGTGAGATCAGGCAAAGGGGGAAATGTCTCATTGTAGTGTGATGAAATAGAGAATAGGTCAATAAATTTTGGGAGCCACTGAGCTTAGGATGGATGATAGACCTGTTGGTTGACTCCTCATATGTCAAGCTATTACCTTTTTGTTATTCTTGCTTCTTTCTGTGATGCAATTGTACGGATTGTGTCATCAGTGTACCTTGCCACCCTTCCACGCACACAGACGCGTAACAATCAAGTTATTACATCAGTTTAAAATGGTACATAGAAGTGATTGATCAATGCACAGTCTCTTCAACTAGTATAACTAAGCAAGTATGCATATAAATGCGCAGCGAGCGAAAGAAAAGATATGTAATACGCTCAAATTAAGCCATCAGACAACCCATTTAATAAGTTAACAGCAATATTCTAACCTGAATACAACGAATTCAATTGCACATAAATAAAATCAGATCATTTAGCCAACCAAAATCGAACATGTACTTTCTATGTTTTTTTTGTTTATTTTTGCCTATGGGCTAATGTGTGTCATCCGTGACAACATCTTCGCTAGGGCTGACTTAAGCTACATAAAGCAAGTTTATGTATTATCCACCACAAGAACAATTATACTTGTATATTAGTATTGGAAATGCTGCATACGTACATAAAGATCTTACTTTCCTTTCCAAAAGTTGGTCAGTGTTTGCGAAATTCTGGTTTGTCAATAATAGGTAAAAAACCTCTTTTATTATTTTCTAGCCAATAGGATCACCCTAAATAATCAATTTCGAAGCTACTCTCAGCTTTCGGTTGAAATTATAGACCTATAACCTATTATAGGTTTATGGTTGAAATTGATGGTATTTTTTCATAATAATAATAATTATTTAGATACAATGCATTCTTGCGGCTGAAATTAATTATTGTTTTTCTCATGACAATAAAATACTCACTTATTTAAAGACAAATCATTCTACCTAGCCAACTGAGAACAAAGACCGTCATAATTACAATTATAATTGCTTAATGATGCGCTCATTGGTGAAGGCTGTTGATTGATGCCATATTTATTTGGTCTAGGAATGTTGCTAGGAACATCCAACTAATTCACCATTTATTCAATGAATGAAAAATGAAGCTCTCCTATGCTTCGAGAGACTGCATCACTGAAGCAGCCAAGCACAATCAGTTAATCACTAAACACCGCGTGAAGCACATGAAATTTTAACATGTTGGTTGTTAAAAAGTTGGGTGTTTTCCTGGCTAATTAAAAATTCACAATGTGGTCATCGTAAATTAACCACGATCCGAGTGAAATAAACGATCGTGTAGCCTGGCCTTAAGATACATTTTTATTTTGTTGCTTTTAACATAGTTAACAAGAATACCCTTCCAAGAAGGCAGCTGAAGCAAAAAGCAGGAATAGTGTCAAAAGGCTCCAAGCTAGAAACTCCACACTGAGGAGACTATGCCGCTCAGCATCTACCAGAGCTATTGACACATCCAGGTGGATTATTTAACTTGGTAGATTCGTCTCTGGTTATGCTGTAAAATTCCTTAAAACTCAATTGACTTCATCTCAGAGAAAACCCCATAGCCGTCAATGACTATCTCATGATGAGACTTTTTTTGTTGTAAATCTTTCATACCAGCCCCCAAGCAATAGGGTTCTAGCCAAACTCTTCATATTGCCCAGTGAAAATACAAGAAAGTGTTAGAGCCGTAAATATCTATTCTGGAACCAAAAACTTCATTGCAAATGCTTTCAAGTCCATAGTGAAAAACATGTCTGAGCAGAAAAAATAATGTGTACTGGTTTTTGATGAGATGAAATTAAAAGCTGAAGGTTTAGAAGACCTTGGGCAGTTGATACAGCACAGAAAACCACTATTGCTGATCATGCTGTGGTCTTTCAAGTGTGTGGCTTGTTTTCTAGTTCGATGCAGCCTTACTGTTACTACTTATTAAATTCCACAGTCAAGAAAGATGTCCTGCACTACCTGTTAAAATCAGTGGCCAAAAGCATAGTTGAGGGACTTGAACCGAAAGCTAAGATCTGTGACCAGGGTGCAAGCAATCGGGCGTGCTTGAACGCTCTCGAAAGTAACCATCGCTCATCCAAATTTTGAGCTTTGTGGCAAAACTATATTTTGCTTCTATGATGCATTGCAGTTACTTGAGAATGTTAGAAGCAACTTGAAAGATTCTGGCTTTTGAAATGGAAATGGCAAACTGGTTTGCTGAAACCACATCGTTCAGTTTCGTGAGCAAGATTCAAAATTGCCTCATCAGACAAGCCAGTAGAGTGCTATTTGCCAGTTCTGGTGCAGTTTTGACTCCCAGCTATATTGACTTGTAAATTGACCTTTGATGGTGATAATCGTCTTACCTGCACCAGAGGTTTTGTCTGAGGAAACTGTAAAATCAGGTTTTGTATGATACACTTTTGGGCCCACCTAATTTCCAAAGCCTCAACTGTAAAAATATGCGTGTATTTGATTATCAATCGAAGAGATTGACAGATGTGTGTAACTATTCATGGCTTAATTAGCCTCTATGCACAGCGTTTAGTGCAAAAAATGGTTGTTTGGATTGTTGTAGGATTACTTTGTTTTCCTAAAAACTAATTTATAAAAAATTTTGAAAAATCTTTTTGTGACATTGCCAGGTTGTCAGAAAAATTTTGTTATCATATTTTATTTTAAGGTCTGACTAACTATCTGGTGTAGAGGTATGCCATTATTATAATGGCTAAATTAATTAGTTTATGTATCACAACTATAGATGTCAAGGATATAATATTGTTTGTCAGGGCAGTGCATCATTAGTATGTGGAGCGTGCACGTTGTTTTGATGGCTAAGTTTATTTTAGTTATTTTAGTGTCAGTGTGAATTGGTTGTGCACGTGTCAATTCAAACATAGCAATGGGTAAGCTAGTGCCTAAAATGCTCAACAATGATTAGTTGCATGTTTTATCTAAATTGTCAACTTCAACAAGGATAAAAGAGGAATCATTGGTCAAAGAGCACTCTAAGCGCTGGAAATGCTCAAGATGCAGAAACATGGCTTGAAAGCTGAGGAAGTTTTGTTAATGGGGACAGCAATTGCCCTTCTCAATCGGTTTAATTAGCTGAAACAGTTTTTGTCAAATTGAATTATATAGAAGAATACGTTTCAGATTTGCTATTTAATCTGTTCTTATATCATTCATTAGTTTCAAGTGTATTTAGAAGAAAATATATATTTTTGTATTTTACAAAACGGAAACGCACATTTTCCTATAGACTTTTAAAGTTATGTATAACTGTATGACTGTAGCGAAAACGCCAAAGATGGTAGTTTACATAATAGATGTAGGTTTAACCTATATTTCTATGGTTTGCATAAACTACCCTATCTGTCATCCTAAAAATAAACATCAATGGACTCGGAGATGATATCCCTTGCACTTAATTCAAATGTTTTAGTTTGGGGCGTTTTACTTGAAAACTGACAAAAGTTGTCAGCTTATTTATTTGTTCTGCCAATAGAATCAATTACCCAAAAGTCGTGAGACTCCTGGCGTATATACTCTGATTGGCGCTGTCCCCATTGACATTATTTTATACTTAACACTAACAAACTCTTGCTTATAATTCATCAAGATGTTGTTTGTTTTAGAGGAAAGCGTCTGGCAGACTTTAGAGTCTTATCAGAGCTTGCGAGGCCAACTACATGAGTTTAAAGATCTGAATGTGCAACTTGAATCGTTCACTAGTAAAACTGAATTTGCTGGTAGTGTAGAGTTGCATTCATTGGACGAGTTGCAGGACACAAAAGCTTTTTACTCCACGCAGCAAAATTTAGTAAATTCTAAAAATCTTAGGAGGAAGAAAATCTTGTTAGAGCGTAATGTAAAGCCTGAAAATGTTAAAATTACCAAGCAGAAAACTGTGGTAATACAAGCCACATTCAAATTGAATGATTGCCGGCTACAGGTATGAAATGTTTGGCAAAAAATTGTGGAGAGAGAACTTCAAGCTAAGGGATACAAGTTTGATGCCCTCGCCTAATGCTTACAAATCTTGATTTTGTTTACAATGGAATAGGACTAATTGGCAATGGAAAACAGCCACTATAAAGAAAGGGTAACGATTCAACCACCATACCTCATTGGTGAACAGGAAACCGGTGCATGCCAGCATTAACTGCTGAGCAGCATGCGAGTAGTATATAAGAGGCAGATTAGAACCTACCTAGCCTTAGATTGTTGGTGTCATACAAAAAGTGGAAAATGAGTGATCCGTAAAGATGAGCTTATAAAAAATAACCATACCACACACAATTAATGGAATCACATATGGATCTGCTCCAACAGCATCATTGCTAAAGTTGAATGAAATACCAGAGCTTGTCCCACAAGTATATCTAGCTCTCTCAAATTTAAAGAATACTTCAGACTTCTTAGTATTCATCATCATTTGATCAGAACTCACTGGTTGGAGACAGTTTGATATAGACACACTTGAACCAACCACAAAAAAGGTGGAGAAATGTGACAACTGTGCATAAAACTAAGTTACAGGAAGTGAATGGGAAATCGGTAGATGGGGTTACAGAGAGGAGTTTCGTGATTGATACTCTAACTAAAATAGAGATGACTGCTAATTGCAAAATGGTGCTACAAGTCTACTGAAGCAAAAAATGTCTGCTTTAAAAAAGGACCATTGAATTCAGAAAATAAAACTACTGGAGCAGACCAAAACTCTATCAACTTGAAAAAAATAAGAATATATCAACCAAACATGAAAAAAAATACAAAAAAAAACATGTGGGGGTCTGTAAAAAAAAAACTAGGCTCAGTTACAGTGGGAATATATAAAATGGTAAAAAAGAGAATACCATTTACAGCTGAGCAAAAAGAGAGCTATGAAGTCGAACAATCTCCAGGATATGCTAATACTGCCATACTGCCATGAAACAAAAAAACTAGAAGACATCACAGGAGCAAATGGGGAGCTGATAGAAAAGTTGGAAGGCATTTAGCAGAGAGTTGACATTAGCAGTAAAGAGGAGCCTAAAATTTTTAGAGAAATTGTAGGTGACTTTTTCAGATTGGAAAATGTAAGATAAACTGTGGTGAAGCCTGTGTTCTCAGTACATGTGCTACATGCTAATACTACTGCTAATGAAAGCTGCTATATGATACAGACTAATTAGAATTTAACACAATCTGTATCAATCTGAACGTCTATCATAATCATTATTACAAACCTTAAAAAAAATGAAATGCTTCGAAGCCCCAACTGGTACTACTTAAAAGATGAGTTTCTTATATGGTAGAGAACCAGGTTAAACAAATGCATAATAACTGTTTATATATGTGAAATAAATATCATATTATGAGGATTGTTGTGTACCTCCATTTTAAAGGTGCTCACAGTTTAGTGTCACAGCTTGGGTAGAGAAATAACTAGAAACAATAAGAGTGAAGTAGTCGTGTCAACTCTTTTTGCATTATTAATATGTATTTAGGAACAGTTGCCAGCGTAAGTGGAGAAGAGCTAGAAAGTTGGCACCAAGTTGAGATCACTCTAATGTATGCGCCTTTCAGTGTGTTGTATTGTGGCTCCAGAAGACAACACTCTGTGACAATGGCCCTGCTATGTCTTGTAGCTACAGTAACAGTAATGCAGTAACATATGAAAAACTAGAAAAAACGGTTCACAACATATAAAATGATTTCACAACGATTGTTATATATGAACTAAAAATCATGAATGGACAGCAGTGAAATTGACTTCTAACTACCCTGCGGACATGTCCAGGTTGAAGCCTACGTACATTTATTCTTACGCATAGACGCACAGAAGTGGTTTCTAGATGTTACCATGTGTGGCGTATGTAGGTAATGTTGTGAGTATGTACGTACAGAGTAACTGCTCATTGCAGGCACAATCCCATCAAACAATAGAAGCACTATCATGGAGGGACTCCCCTTACCTCAAAAAATTTTATCTTCTAAAATATCGTTTGACCATAAGCACTATTTTAATAAACCAGTGAACGTTCATGCAAAAGAATACGATAAACCCGCACTTGCATATGGTGGGTAAGAGTAGGAACGCTTCAACCAGGGTCACCTGTTTGTATATGCCGTAGCAGTGTATCAAGTAGAACCATAATAGTATCCTAGCTACGCCAAATGATATCAATAATAATATACCGTTAACTATGTATAGTAAGGTGTCCTTCATGTCCAACTACAACAAATACATAATACGTTATAGTCTAACATAACTGCAAGTGTGCGTTAACAGGCTGCCAGAGAATTTTAAACTGATGCTTTACGCTATCATGCAACTTTACCAAATACCAGATCTCATCAGCTCAAACAATCACTATGCACAAGGCAAGTAGTTTACCATGACCTAAAAGAAAATTGCAATCACTCACTTCAAGTAGGATATGTCGCATTGAGATAAATGGGATTGTTGACTCCATCAAAAATGCACAACCTATAAAATAATCTCCTTTGCCATTTCGAAACCCCTGAAAAGAAAACCATTGAGATTTTTGCAAATAGCTGTGCCAAAATTATCATAACACACAAGTCCTGGGAGCAAATACACAATAATCGAGAGTTTATATTTCTACTCGGTAGTCGAGTTATAAAAATTGTGTCACCTACCAGTATAGCTGGGCCATAGATAAGAGGTAGAACTAGATGATGTACCATCATCAGTGGATCAGCCATAATAAAGCCTTGGATCCTGGATACAAAAGTCAATTGTTTGTTGATGTTACTGGGATTAGAAGTGTAAGCCTGGTACATAGCCCATGCATCATAGTAGAAATATGGCAACCAAAACCAAACATAGTAGTTTAACAGTGGATATCTGCAACGAAAATATTTCTTTCACAAGTCTCTGCCTTGTCAACACGCAACAGGTGACTTGACTCATACTTGGTGTGGCATAGCGAGACAGGTAGGTAGCTCACCTATCATACACCATATCACCTTCAGTATGCTTCATGGTAACAAAACCAACAAACACTGCCATGACTGCCTGCACAGCTGAGACAACTCTACAAAATCATATCTATCAAACATATACTTGATACTATTTGAGGTTGTAACTGGAAAATTAACAGATTTCTTTTCAATTTTCAGAGTTAAATCGAACATGAGGACGTTCAACCAACTAAAAAATCCTCAAATTATCAGTAATTTGCTATTATGCATTGCAGGGAAAATTCACTATGTTGATTACAAAAAGACCAATACTTTACCTGATAGAAATTTCGAATCTTTTAGCATCATTTTTCAAGTTAATATTCTTGGCAATTTGTGTAAAGAGAGCAGGGAATGTGATTGCACCAAGAGTGACACAACCAACCTCCAACAACATGTTTCAGCCAGTGTATTCTAGATTTACATTTTAAATAAGAAAAAACATGTCAACTACAAAGTAACTTGGCAATCATGATATTCATCACACAAAAATACTATTAGGTATGTTGATTACTAGCAGTTATCTTGACAATAATTGCACTTTGTGTAATAGTAAAAGTGAAGGACAGTTACTGTTACGACTTTGATTTATTCAAAATTTTTCCTTCTTGTTATTTGTTCAATGATATTAACAACAAAAATAGCATTACATATGTTTTATATGTGACAGTTATGACTTGTGCACGATGTTAAAAAGCTATGAACTATTCAGAATTGCGTCAGCATAGCCATAGGTTTGAGTAAGTGATCGCGGGGTTTATAACCACGACTGATACAGTTATACAGCAAATATCAACCCAACACCTTAAACTTGCTACAATGGAATTTGAAATAAAAAAAGATCGAGCTGTCACGGGAAAGCGGCTTTTGAAACATTTAGACTCAACTGAGGCAGTCAAAGATGTCTGAGTGTGAGATATGTAGTATAGGTGACTCCTATGGTTATGTTTTTTGAAATATGATAACACAAAAGTGTTTACGCAGTAGTAGAACCCTGGCAACATTTTTTGTAGAGAACACCAAATCAAATACAGTGATAGGGTCTCCTTGAACATACTAATGATAGGTGTACAGACATAAATCGCAAGGAGCACAAAAAAGTAACTATGTGTAGCAAAGTCTGTGTCGCAAGGAAGCAAATATGCTGAAGAATTTTGATACAGCACGACAAAACAGACGGGACATATTTAATAGAGAGTCAAAGTGAGACGGAAGTGTTGGCAAGATGAATGGATTGCACTAAAATGATCCCCTTTTCTATCTGTTCTTCTATTTACAATAAAAAAAACTAAGAAGACAATGATCCTAATAGGCTGATGCCTATTTTTAGAAAACAGTACTTGTGATAAGCTGCCGACAACTAAAGCAATAAGAGGGTATGTGCAAACGTCATTGTTAAGAAGAGCTGATAGTAAAATACTGTTAATGCTGGTCTTCCAGCACTAATTCTTTCAAAGAGAAAGTAACACCAAACAAAACTGAGTGAAACTGATACACCTCACCAACTGACAAATAAAATATAGTGATTGAGATGAATAGATTGGTGCATGATGTATGAGGCGGTTACTTGCTCAAAAAGATAAAAAAAAATCTTGAGCAGCATGATATGTGCATTCATCACCATTCTAGTAAGATATCGTGCCTTCCATGGCCAATGATGCATGCCACCTTCATCTGGATTTACCCTCAAACCAGAAGAAACAGTTGCCTGCAATAATATGTAACTTAAATGCTCAATAACAAAGCTAACCTCAGTTATAAACACATTAGCTGGAGAAATCAAGGAATCATAACAGCCAATATTATCCTACTTATTATTGGTTCTTTCGAGACGAAAAACTAACGTAACAGGTGAACTTTGGCTGCGTCTTTTGTTTATCTTTTCCTGACCTTCTTGGAGGAGGTAAAATCTGATGTGAAGAATATCAGATGATAAATTGTTGGTCTATACTTTCGGGCTTTAGACATCCATGATTATGAACCTATTTTTTATAAGCAATAATTAGATAGGACTCATCTTTTCAACTTCTCATCAAAGGACTCTATTCTGACAAAATTAGTTATGTTTGTTCTTGGCTACCACCCTAGAAATGTATCAATGGTGGCATAGGTTTTCACCCCGGATTTTACATTGTTACAATCATTTTTCCCCTGGAAAATTATGCATGCAATTTTTGGCATCGAGCAAGCCTTTCCTTTTAATAATAACATTCATTCCTCAGGTTTTCAGATCTGCTTAAGTCAGGTTGTTATATGATGTTATACCACCTATGATATTATATTTGTCATATTGTTTGCTATAAATAATAACTATAATAGCTACAGCCAGAAACTACTCACTACGACAAAGAATGGAATCGCCACAACCAGAAGAACTGAGCAATCTGGGTGGCGCATGGCTATTAACTATAATTGTTGAAAAGTGAGTTGAGTTTGGATGCCGATCGATGTTAACAAAGCACCATCAGCAGACATGGGGTCAGAAGTGTCTCTCTAGGACCCAAGGATACATAGTCTTGATATTTAGTGACATAAAGCAATTATTGGCACCTCAACCCCTGAAAGATAGGAACCTGGTACAAAGTTGGAAAAAATTCAGGAGAATTTGAACAATTCTATGAAGCCACTGAGAGGGCTGGTGCAGACCTTAAGGTGAGGGCGGCCATTTTATTGAGAGCTCCCGGCTAAATACATTGATTTTGCAGTATACAAGTAGCCTCAATTGGTCGTATCATTTTGGCTATGCTAGGTTTATTCCTTATTATTTGTTTACATATACAATCGTTAATTTTGTGTTTTTTCGTTTCGATATTAGCCGTAGCGTAATGTTAATTCTATACCAGTTTTATCAGTATAGCCTTAACCATCCATTTGTATTTGAGCATTAGCAAGACAGCCTGAGCCTAAATTTTAACATTTTGTCAGTATTGTTGTGAAAAGGGCAGATGCCATAGAAATAAAATTTCTAGGACATTTGATCATTGGTTCAGGGGTCAGGCCAGATCCTGACAAGATACATGCCATCTGAGATATTCAATTTACGGCTAATAAGACTGAAGCTAGGAGATTTACTGGTATGGTAAACTATCTCAGTAAATGTAGTAAAATAGCTTAACTGTGTGCTCCTATATATGCCGTATCTGGTTCACTTTCAGAGTGGCTATGGAATTCAGTAAAACTGTCAGGTTTTGAGAATATAAAACAAGAAATTTCAAAAACATCGTTTTCATGTGCATTCAATCTGAACAAGAAACACAGGGTATCCTGCGGATGCTAGTAAAAATTCTATAGGAGCGGTGTTGTTACAATTAGATGAAAATGGTTTTGGCCAACCTGTACGCTTCTCGAAAAATTACCGACACTGAGGAAAGGCATGCTATGACAGAAAAAGAGGCTTTAGCCATCACGTGGGTTTGTGAAAAATTTGATTACTACTTGGTCAAAAAAAAATTTGAAATCGAAACAGATCATAAACCTTGAGTTCCAGTGCTACGTGAAAAGGATTTTTCAAGTTTACCAGCTAGGGTACAACATTTCAAAATGAGACTTTTGAGGTATAATTATGAAGTATTTCGCCAGGTGATACTTGGCAGATACTTTGAGTAGGCCTAACAGTGGGAGTTATGGCACAGTAGATCTTACAGATTGTAAAGAGGTTGAATCAGTGGTCAATATAATAACGATTGACAGCAATGAAGAGGAAATTTTACAAGCTGTTCATACTGATAAAGCATTTCAACAGGCTATCAAATATATACATAATGGTTGGCACGGGCACAAAAGTAGTCTTGAAGGCAAATTAGCACAACTCTACACATGTAGAGATCACCTGAGTATAGGTAAAGGCTTGCTATTTTATGACACAAAGATGTATATTCCAAATTCCCTTAGATTGAAGTATCTACAGAAGTGTCACGAGGGACATCAAGGTATTACTAAATGGAGGAAAAGGGTTCGAAAACATTTTTGGTGGCCTGGTTTTAGCACTGAAATTGGCCATTATATAGAAAATTGTGGTACATATATTAGACATGGATCAATTAAACACCAATCCATGGAAGAAAGTGAACTTCCATCATTTCCTTTGGTAATTATAGCTTCTCATGTTTTCTAGCTTAAAAATCATTTATATGTAGTCTTGTAGATTATTATTCAAAATGGATAGAGACATTGACTATACAAGCGGCTACAGCCAGCGAAATTATCTCAAACTATGAAAGAAACATTTGCTAGATTAGGCATACCAAAATTAATATGTTCAGATAATGGATGTTGCTATGACTGTAAACAGTTTAAAGAATTTTCAAGCTCTACTGGCTTTAAATTGGTGACTAGTAGTCCCAGGTGCCCCCCAGTCGAACGGTCTATCCGAAAGTGCTGTCAAAACCGTGAAAAATCTTTGGTATAAAAACCCAGACAAGGATGATGCTCTTTCAGCATATAGAAATACACCTCTGGCTACCGGTTACTCCCCGTGTGACTTGATGTTTGGTAGAAATATTAGACACTCACTCGGTAGGTCCTATGGAACTACAGTAAATTATGATATGTTTGAAGAAAAAGAGAGGGCTAGACACCATTCCATGAAAATTACATGAGACAAGAAATACCGCATTTTCAAGCTACCAGAACTTAAACCTGGTGATCTAGTTTGGGTCAAATCTCCTAATGACATTGATGCAGACAGAATCATAACACGAAAAGACAATTGTCCCGAAAGTTATTGGGTTGAAATTGGTAATAGTGAAATAAGGAGAAACCGTAAACACTTATTTTTGTTAGATAAAGCTGAAATAATAGTTTGGGTCAAATCTCCTAATGACATTGATGCAGACAGAATCATAACACGAAAAGACAATTGTCCCGAAAGTTATTGGGTTGAAATTGGTAATAGTGAAATAAGGAGAAACCGTAAACACTTATTTTTGTTAGATAAAGCAGATGAAGATAGTCCATTGTTAGTAATACCTGAGACAGATAATAGTTAATTAGATGCTAATGGTTCTACAATTTAAGATAATTTTGTTGATGTGTCAAAAAGTAGAGATTATATGGAGCCTCAGGTACAAACAGAGAACCAATCAGCTACAAAAATTTTACTGGTCTCTTTAGGTCAAGACCTGATAAAATGGTTGTCACACAATCTGGTCTCAAGATGCAGAAAAAGAAAACTGTCGATATGGTGTACTATTAGAGGTTTCGTGTACGGTTTTAGATCACTTTGAAATACTATATATGCTATATTAATCAAAAATGGACATTGGTGACATCGCTATTGAATGTATGGATGTGTTTGCTGTCGATGACAACCAGACAGTACCAGGGAAACTGAAAGAGCCGATAAAGTCAGATGGAAAGATATCTGCAGAGGCAGATGTGAAAGATTGTGTGAACAATAAGGGTTGTGTTAACACAACCCTTGTGTTAACATTGAGGAGTGTTGTGGCGAGAGTGTTGTGGGACAACCTCCTAACACGCCCAGAACATCTTATGCTGACGTAGGGAAAATGAGAGAAAGTAGCGTTGAGGGTTCGGAGTATGTCTCGAAGAGACCTAGAACATTTTACGGTAGACAATAAAAAAAAGATGTATGGTGTGCAAAGCATGGCCCGATCATTGCACAGCAGAATGTCCTGGTTTAGTCTGTAATAAGTGTGGTGAACATGGCCATTGGGCTAGGAGTTGTCTGGTTGACATAGGCAGGTGGTATCTGAAAGTTGGCCATAGTGCAGAGAAGTGTGCTGAAGGGGGGTGAAATATTTCTTGGTAAAAGAAAATTTGATGATGAAGATGAAGGTCCTTCATTTAAAGTGCATGCATCTGGTGAGGCTGATGGTGGCTTTGTGGATCGTTTGGCCAACTTTTTGGAAAGTGAAGGAATTATGAGTGAGAAAGCGTACGAGAGGAAGCAGAAATTGCTGGTTGATAAAAACGAACATTTGATCAAGTCTTTTGAACATGAAATGCAGAAAATAGAGGATGAGAGGAAGACTCTCGACAGAGAGTTTGAAAAAATGGCTGTAGTTGACAGTCTCTAGCTATTATAGCTTGATCCTAGCCTGTCACCAAAACGGCTACTGTTTCACAAGTGGTCCACTAGTCCTCTGCAACCCTTGAAATCGAGGGGCCCGCACATGCGTGTGTGGAACGCTCTAGCATCACGAGGGAGGAGTCTCGGACCCGCTCTGACCCTCAGAGTGGTAATGTAGATTTAGAAACCACTGGTTATGCTGAAGAGGTCACAGAGTAAAGGAAAGTAATTTGACATAAATAAATGTATGAATCTTTATCAAGCGTATGTGCAGAGAGACTAGATACCGAGAGGTTAATGTCTTGCGTGTGAATGTTTGTTTGTATTGTCTATTTCAACACAACAATATAGTATTGGTAAGAGACTAGATACCGAGAGGTTGATGTCTCGTGTGTGAATGGTAAGAGACTAGATACCGAGAGGTTGATGTCTCATGTGTGAATGGTAAGAGACTAGATACTGAAAGGTTGATGTCTCTCGTGTGATTAATAGGTTTAAAATCAGGTTGACTACTTGGTATCCACGGGTAATTTATAAGAATAGCGGTATTACCAAAGGTTGTCAATGGTTTAGTACTTGAACGTATATAGTAAATGCATTGTCTAGTATAATAAAAAACTTCAGTTTCAAAAGATACATAGCTACCATTAACTAGTTACGTATTTGTTTCAGGCCAGTTATATTTTATTTCCGGTATGTACACTAGATGCTAATGGTTTTCCGCATGCTCAGTATACTAACCATGGTTTGGTGTTGTATATATATATGACACTTTATTAATCGCTTCTTCTTGAGGCTTTAAATCGCACATCTTATGCAAGAGGTATTTCTCGATAATTTGCTAGTAAATGCTTGATGTATATGTTAATGGGTTCGGTTTATAGATGGTTTATAGTTTATGGATGGTAATTCCTTGCTGGTGGCTTCCCCAAAGGGGAAGGGGGCACGTTGGATATGCTTAGTTGAATGCTTCAGGTATTTATTGAGGGTGAAGTAATAATAAGCTAGGTTCTACATGGCCTACAACTACTGCTGCCAGTTAGAGACGTCTCCCCACGACCAAGATCTAAAGTGGAAGCCACGTGACCCTTGATGTAGCATCGTCTGCTACAGCGCTTCGGATTTAAATCTTGCTGGTGAGGGTTTGTTTTTTCTATGTCTCCACCAATTATTAATATCTAACAATCATGACAATACAGAGGCATTTTTTAAGGGGCGGCACAGCGGCACTGCCGCCCTTTGGAGCACTATAAGAATTTTTTTAAAAAGTCTGCGGGTATTGGATATCGCCGAACAATGATGTTTATTATAGGAAGGTACTCAGTGAGATTTGCTTATGGATTTATTTGAAACACTTATCATTTTCCTTGACCTTGAAGAGAGCATTTGTTAGTCTTGGAACCATAGAGGCATATTCCTCTATGCTTGGAACTTCATCATATATACATGCAGATTATTGTTTGAATAGTGTCTATGAAAAAAACATGGTGAGTATGAGACAATCTCGGGCTTTTCCTGTTGATATTCTCCTACCAACTAACAACAACAGGGCTTAGCACGAGTGAGTATCGGTAGTACCAACCTAAATTTTATTTATTATCATTTACCACTGTAGTGGTTTATTATCCACAATTATAAATATTGATTATATTAGCAACAACACTGGTACTATTGATGAATAATAATAGTCAATAAAATAATAATTAATGCCATCTATCTATTCATTTATTTAAAATAATAGTACTATTAATACATCATAAAAAAAAATAATTATAATAATATTTATTATATTATTTATTTATTATTAATAAATAACTTACCGTTTATTAATAAATTAATGATATATATTCAATAATGGCACCAGGTAAGTTAGTAGTGTGTAGTAGAAGTAATAATAATTATTATTGCTTACTACTACTGCTACTATTCCTTCTGCTACTATTATTATTATTATTATTGTTATTATTATTATCATTATTATTATCATTATCATTATCATTATCATTATCATTATCATTATCATTATCATTATCATTATCATTATCATTATCATTATCATTATCATTATCATTATCATTATCATTATCATTATCATTATCATTATCATTATCATTATCATTATCATTATCATTATCATTATCATTATCATTATCATTATCATTATCATTATCATTATCATTATCATTATCATTATCATTATCATTATCATTATCATTATCATTATCATTATCATTATCATTATCATTATCATTATCATTATCATTATCATTATCATTATCATTATCATTATCATTATCATTATCATTATCATTATCATTATCATTATCATTATCATTATCATTATCATTATCATTATCATTATCATTATCATTATCATTATCATTATCATTATCATTATCATTATCATTATCATTATCATTATCATTATCATTATCATTATCATTATCATTATCATTATCATTATCATTATCATTATCATTATCATCATCATCATCATCATCATCATCATCATCATCATCATCATCATCATCATCATCATCATCATCATCATCATCATCATCATCATCATCATCATCATCATCATCATCATCATCATCATCATCATCATCATCATCATCATCATCATCATCATCATCATCATCATCATCATCATCATCATCATCATCATCATCATCATCATCATCATCATCATCATCATCATCATCATCATCATCATCATCATCATCATCATCATCATCATCATCATCATCATCATCATCATCATCATCATCATCATCATCATCATCATCATCATCATCATCATCATCATCATCATCATTATCATTATCATTATCATTATCATTATCATTATCATTATCATTATCATTATCATTATCATTATCATTATCATTATCATTATCATTATCATTATCATTATCATTATCATTATCATTATCATTATCATTATCATTATTATTATTATTATTATTATTATTATTATTATTATTATTATTATTATTCCTTCTTTTACTATTCCTTCACTTCAGGCTCAGCCACTATTTTCTCCTGCTACTGCTACAACACCACTGTTGTTTCTACTATCTACTAACCTACCTGTTACTACTACTGCTGCTGCTACTACAACCAAAATAGTAGGTAATACTACCGCTTTTAGCTAATGTTATATTAATGCTATAATAATTACTACTTATTACTACTACTTACACATAACATGATTTCTATATTTAATATGAATGTTTAAAATTAACCATTTTATGATTTGCATTTTATTTTTAATAATCTTCAATAAAAATGGTATATTACTTCGATTTTGTTTAATTTTGTTTATAATTTTCAATTATTTATTATCTTAAAATTGCTTATGCATATCATAATGAAGTATCAAAACCACTGCTTCGTGTTTTTTTAATACTTTTAATGACAGTCGTTACTATTTTGGTGGTATTATCTTACTTTATTTATACTTGACGTAGTTTTAAATTTTAATTATTGCTGTTAGAGTTATTTTCTTTGCATTATATACTTGCACATGTCATGGTAGTAATTAATAATAATAATTAGTCTAATATTGATTGCATGTACTAACTAGTAGTAGATAGATGGAATGATGTTATTATTTTGTATTGTTGCCATAATGCTATTAATATTGCCGGATTTCTTCATTAATAATAAAATATTTTAGACCTGTGGATTCTCAGGTATATACCACTCAATAATACCCTATGCTCTGTGTCTGTCTATATTACTATAGTTGTTTTGCTTGTTTCATTAAAAACTTGCTTTGCATGGTCTGTTTAGCATTAAGCATGGTTTGTTGGTTCTTTTTTAGAGTAGCAAGACCTGTAGCAAAGTAATTATGCATGTCAATTCTTTAGCAACTGAGACTTTAGATTTATCCATAACGATCGCTCTACTTTGTGCTTAATGGCAGTGCATCAAATAGACCAGCACTATTCATTGCACTGAGAACAATCTATATTATACATGAAAAAAATTATCCTTTTACTCATCTACTACAGCCTGATTAACTTCTATTAGATCTCACATCTGAAGAGCCTGGATGTGGTTTTGATGACACTGCTGCAACACAAAGAGACGGGCTTATTAGAAAAACATCAACCGTACCGTCATTCACAGATGGTCAGTAAATTAAGGACTTCATCTGTTGTGAAGGGCTTTCAATAGTTTTGCTCAACGATATCTGCTGGCACGACTAGTGATGAGTTCTCGAGCAAAGACATTTACTACCACAGGGTTCTGCTATTGGAACAACGGCAAAAGAAACTTGAAAAGTATGCTGAGTCAGATTGCCACAAGGATGCTGTTAAAGCTCTGTATGGAAAATCAAACCAGCCACGTATTGACAAACAAAGAGCAGAGCAACAAGATGCTTGTTCACGTAATACGAGCTTAATTTTTTTGTTGAGGCAGAACCTAACCATCAGAGGGGAACATGCCATTAATCAGGAGTTTGCTGAGCCAAACTCTAATTTGATACAGGTATAATTTTATTTCTATGATAATGTTTGGAAGTGCTGTTCCATGATTAACGTTGGAAACATGTAAATACTGCCAGTTTTATTTCGCTTCTTCCTTTTGTTGTTAACTAATGATTGATAAATTTCAAAACTCAATCATATGCAAAATTTTATAGCTTCTGCTCAGCAATGCAAACTATGAGCCTGGCATTAGAGAACTACTGAAGAAGAAGCATTTCTACACTGCACCACTTGTGCAAAATGAACTCTTAACTATTATGAGTAGCCAGATCATTGGAAACATAATATTTAAAGTTAACCAAGCAAAGTACTATTCCATTATGGTTGATGAAACTACGGACATCTCAAACAATGAGCAGATGGTGCTATGTCTAGGGTAAGGAGATCTTTACACTTCTTTTTTCATAGTAGCTTTTTGATAACATTTACTTTTCCATGATACTAGTTGAGAATAATAAAATTTGTGTGACCATCATTTATCAGATTTCGTTACTCTACCAGTTTTTGTTTGAGTAGGTATGTTGATGGTGACCTTGTGGCTAAAGAAGACTTTATTGTTTTGTCTCATGTCCCAAATACGACCTCAGATACTCTATTCAAGTTTGTCTCTGATGAGCTGGTGAGGCTAAACATTCCTCTTAGTAACTGTCGAGGTAAAGTATTGTAATATAAGCAGCTATTTCTATTGTCCTCTTTACTCACTTGGCTAATCAGGATATGTAAAGAACTACATTTATCATAAAAAACCCGCTTGAGCTTGCATATGAAATAAAATGCTATTTCAAGTTTTTAGGTTTTCCTGTTTTTTTTCATTTTTTTTGGACTTGGCTAAATTCCCTGATGATGGAATTTTTTTTGCAGGCCAATGTTATGATGGTGCTTCAGCAATGAGAGGCGAGAAAAATGGATTGAAGACATAAAGTACTCTCTTGCAACCGTAAAGCCTTATATGTGTATTGTTATGGTCATGCATCAAACTTGACCGTACAAGATCGGTAAAAACTGTACCAGCTATGAAAGGTTTCCTGTATTCACATATGAAATAACTAAATTGATGAAGAAATCACCCAAACAAGAGCACATGTTGAAGAGAATCAAGGAGAATGTTGTAAGTTCCAGCAGTGGAATTCGTACTCGATGCCCTACAAGGTAAATACACTACTCTCATTTTAGATTCACCCAAACTTGCTATTCCGTATTTGTCCTTTTCATTACAATTAGCATTCTCACACATAGGTGGACAGTCTGGGCAGATTGTCTGAAGTCAGTGATTGATAAATATGGGGAGCTGCTAAAGCTATGGGAGAGCTGTATTGACAATGGTACATCAGACACTGATATGAAAGCCAGAATACTCGAGTTCAACGCGTGATGGAAAAGTTTGATTATCTGATAAGTAGGTATTTGAAACATGTTGCTATCCCAGCAACAAGACATGCTCAAATTTTGATTGTTGCCTTTTGGTCCATTATTTCTTTTAAATGTTTGTTGAGCCTTTTCCTATTTTTGACGTTGTTCCCAGTGTTTGAAGTTAGACCTTTTTATTTGGGGCTCTAAAGACAGGGGAAGCTGTGCTGTGAATTACAGACAATCTGGCCAAGTCTCTCCAAGCTGTTAAGCTTACTGCAAGTGATGGCCAAGTGTTGGCCAAGAGATGGCGCAAGAAACTATTCAGCACCTCCAGAGAATCAGAAGTGATACTGTATTTGATGATGTGTTCTGTAGTGCGAAAGACATGCAAGAGATACTTGGTGAGTCAACTCCGACTATTTAGCAAAAAAAACGGAGATATTTAAACGATTTTAAACTTTTCTGGTGTCAAGAAGTATTCATGTCAGCTTAGAGCAATGTTTATGGTGTATACATATCTGTTCTGTTATCAGGGATTTCTATTTGTATTTGGCTGATTGAACATAGCTAGTTTATTGTTAGGATTGACAGAACCAACTCTTCCTCATCGGAAAAAGCGTCTTGCTCATTTTGAAGAAGGAAAAGACTCCTCATTTTGCGATTACTCCAGTTGATTACTACCGGCAGATCTACTTCCAAGTTATTGATCAATCAATTTCAGGGATCAAAGAAAGATTCTACCAGAATGGTCTAAAGCTCTAAGCAAAGTTTCAGGATATTATCATGAGAGCAGTGTGTGGTGAGAGCTATCTTAGTCTTTTTTCAGTGGACTTTCTGAAAGACTATGGTGATGATATATGCATGAACTCTTTGCTGACTCAACTAAGCATGCTGAACACTTTTTCTCCACCAGTCTTACGTGTAAACTACACATTTTACGAGTTTTTCAAATGGTTTGTGTCAGCTGCAAACAGACTTCTTCTAACGCAAATTGAGACCCTGATACGTTTAATTATTGTGTTGCCAGCCACCAATGCCGTATCAGAGAGGTCATTCTCTACTCTGCGACGTGTCAAAACCTACCTCAGGTCAATTATGTCCCAAGAGCGTTCGAATGCGGTGATGCTGTTGCACATCTATAAAGAGCAAACTAGCACTCTCGATGTGCAAAGCATAACTCATCAGTTCATTGGCACCAGCCAAAGACGAGCTCAAAGAATTTTGCAGAAATAGATGAAGTTTTACTTCATTAGATTTTGTTCACAACCAAAAATAAGATGTTGACTAAACCTTTTTATAATTTTTGTGTGCTAAACTCGAAGTGATAATTGCACCTGAAAAGGCCATTCTTTTCATATGAACTGCCATAAGTTTTCTGCTAGCGCGGGGCTTATGCGGGGGAGAGGTCCCCCCCCCCCCCCCCCCCCCACCTCTACCCTGCACCCTCTCCCCTCCAATCCTCATGTGGCACCCCCTACCAAATTTTCTAAGTGGCACCCTGCAATAATTTAGTTAGATAGTAGTAAATAGCAATTATTATATAAATAATAATAATAATTGTTGTTGTTGTAGAAGCATTGGTTGGGAGCAGTAGGAAAGCTAGCTAGAGGATGATGATAACAACTTCTCGGGGATGTTGGGTATCAGCAAGAAAGAAGAATTGAACTCGGTTGCGAGTGAACAGAGTTCAATTCTCTGCTCTGCTAGGGTAAGCGACAACACTGCACAGGGTAGTATTGTTGTATATCCCATATTCCAGGGGGTCTGACTAGGGATACCAATATTTTTTGAGACCAGCTGTGAAAAATCAAATTTTAACAAATAATTATAATAATAATAGATAAAGTAATTATTTGGAACGAGGCTCAAGATGGCGGACGCAGAAATTTAATCTGTGCGGAAAATTTTACCTAATTTGAAAGAATTAGTAAGGTTTAGACTAGGTTTGCCTCGAAACAGTGTGCTAAAATATTGAAAATAGAACCAAGATCCCCAAAATGGTTACTCCCAGGGTCTCCCAAACGGACCAGTCACAAAAAAGCAATGACTCACAGGAGACCAGTAGAGACCGACACCAGCAACAAAATAGTGGATCAGTCGGTGATGATGAAATTCCCTGTGGTAAGTGTAAGGAAATAGAATGCACTGGCACCATTGGTAATGGAAAGAAGAAAGTTTACATAACGAATTGGATCAGGTGTGATGCATGTGTTGTTTGGTATCATGCAATGTGCCAAGACCTACAGAATGCTGATGTTAACAACATTAACAAGCTTGCAAACCACGGTGTACGATGGTATTGCGATACTTGTGTTGATGGAAAATGTGAGGAAAGTACAGAAAGCAAGGCCTCTCCCCAATATAAGGCAACCATGAGTAAACTAGATGGAATTGAAAAAGCTATAAAGGAGATGCAAAGGTCCTACTCTGCAGCGCTCCAAACAAACACTGAACAGATAGCCCAGCTGAAAGAGGACTACGCAGAAGTAGTGGTGAAATCAGCGCAGCAGATAGAAATGGCAGCAGCATCAAATGGGAACACCGAAAAAATGTTAAGGCGACAACAACAGATAAGTGAGACAGAGTCAAGAAAGCTCAACGCCATACTATATGGTATCAAAGAAGACGAATCACAGGTGCTCGACCAAGTCCAACAGTTCATGAAACGTGACTGTTTTCAAAGGTCGAATCCCCCAGTCATGGCCATTAGACTTGGCCGCAAAAACAAAGATGATGATGAAAACAAAAAACCCCGGCCCATAAAGCTAGCATTTGAAAATGAGTCCTCAAAGTGGGACTTTGTGAAGCGTGTCAACTCTGGTTCGATGAAACAAGAGGGTATCTTTTGCAAAATAGATGCTAGCCAAGAGGTGAGAAACCAAGAATGGGCGCTGAGAGAAAAAATCAGAGAACTTAAGGGCTCTGAAAGCACAGTTGAGTATCGAATTCGAAACCTACAAATCGAACAAAAGCAGGCATCGGGGGAATGGAAGACCCTGAAGCCAGAAGTAAGCACCAAAGAAACAACCTTCTAAGTGTGCTCTTAGCAAACACAAGATCGGCAAAAGGCAAAACAGCAGAACTGCAATCGTTAGCAACTGACTTCAACATTATCTGTCTCACTGAGACTCATCTTGACTGTACTATACTTAGCAAATCCCTGATCCCTGACACTCATAAAACTGTGTTCAGAAGGGATAAAAATATCAGGGGTGGTGGAGTACTCATCGCCATCGATAATGATCTCAACCCGTCTGAAATAAAAATTACAAACAAAGAACAAGAAGAAATGATTGCTGTCAAGCTTGACCACAAAGTGATCATATGTTGCTATTACAGGCCACACATATTCTTACAAAACATAAGCCAGCTTAGAGCTACCTTCGAGGAGGTAACCCATCGCTACCCAGACCACAGGATTACCTTGCTAGGAGATATGAACCTGCCTGAAATAGACTGGACATCATATTCGTTAAGACCCAACGCAAAGCACAAACAAATCCATGCAGACTTCTTGACCATGCTACAGGAAAATGATCTACAACAGCTTGTACGGCAGCCCACTCACATACATGGCAATGTACTGGACCTGGTATGTACAAACGTGGAGGGCCTGATTAAAAACATTGATGTGGTGTCACCGGGACTGGAGGATCACTTTCTAATCACTGCTTCACTTGACCAAAACAAGCCACATGTGGCGGAACAAAAACCAAGAGAACTCAAACTATACGGGCAAGTAGAATCGGAAAAGTATCGTGAGTCCATGCAAAAGGTAGCAGATGAGCTAGCCGAGATGTGCAACCCTGATGAGATGTGGAGTCACTATGTTGTGAAGCTCTCCGAGGCCCAAAACTCGCATATCCCCACCAAGTCTCTCCCGCCAAAGAATAAAAAATGGCCGGAGTGGATGAATAAAGCGACCCACAAAATGATTGAAAAACAGAGAAAGACCTGGAGGAAGTATAGTGAAACTGGTGACAAGTTTTACCTACAGAAGTACAAAGCTGAAAGTAGAATCAGTAAATAAGAGTGTAACCGAAGGAAGGAAGACTACCTTGTGGAGAGAATCTGCAAGCCACTGGAGAGAGGTAACTCAAAACCTTTCTACAAACACCTCAAGCATGCCAGATCAAATGACGGACCGCACATCAGATTAGCTGACAGAGGAGGCAACATCACTGAAGATGAATCACATTGCGCAGAGATTCTGAACGAATATTTTCAAGCACAGTTCTGCCCCGACCAGCATTTGGTACAACCAGAGAAAATGTCTACATCAGATGAAAATCCCATTGAGATCACCACTGAAGGTCTTGTCAAGCTGATTCGAAATCTTCCAAATGGCAAGTCGCCTGGCCCTGACGCCATACGAAAACCTGATTTCCTTGCTGATGCAGAAATGTCAGCCGCCTGCCTGAAACACATATTCCAAGCATCAATAACAGCGGGCCAGCTACCTACTCAGTGGAAGCTGGCTTATGTCACCCCAATTCACAAAGGCGGAGAAAAAGAATCATCGAACAATTATCGCCCCATATCGCTTACCAGTATCCCCTGCAAAATTATGGAACACATCGTACTCCACTACCTGAACCAAAAGCTGAATGGCTTCCTCCACAACAGACAACACGGGTTCCGGAGAGGTATGTCTTGCGAAACCCAGCTCTGTGCTACTTACCACGACCTTGCCAAAACAGTTGAGTCTACAAAAACTACACATGCTCTTGTGCTCGACTTTAAAAAGCCCTTTGACAAGGTCCCACATGCCTTACTTATGAAAAAGCTGAAGGAAGTTCCGGATATCCATCCCCAGCTGGTGAATTGGATACAAGACTTCCTCACCAATAGGAGACAGAGTTGTCATCAGAGGACATATCTCATCGGAATTGGCTGTAACCTCAGGAGTCCCCCAGGGGTCAGTCCTTGGCCCCACACTGTTCTTGATCTATATCAACGATCTGCCGATGATGCTGAACTGTAGTATTGGTCTATACGCTGATGACACACTGCTCTAAAAACAAGTTACCACTGATGAAGATGCAGCTAGATTTCAAAACAATATAGACGCTGTACACAGATGGTCTGTCGAATGGAAAATGCAGTTCAATGAAACCAAATGCCACATGATAGCCTTTGGTAACCAGGAATTCAAGCCACAGTACAAGCTGGGCGACACAAGTATGATATGGGCCAGCTCCACAAAGTATCTGGGAGTGATTATGCAGTCTGACCTTAAATTTGATCAGCACATCAAGCTCAAAAGAGATAAAGCCATGAGAACTCTCAGCTCCATCAAACACATTCTACATGCTGCGCCAAAGAAAAGCCCTCTGCTGGCATACACCAGTCTGTGTCGCCCAATACTAGAATATGCCGATTCTGTCTGGGACCCAACACTTGTCAAAGACATAGAGTCCATAGAGATGGTCCAGCATTGGGCAGTGAGATTCATCAGCAACCTTAAAGGCAGAGAGAGTATCAGTGAAACAAGCTCTGAGCTCGGCCTTCAAACATTGCAACAGAGGAGAAGACACCACAGACTAGCCCTTCTGATAAAGATTCTCCGAGATGAAGACAAACACAAGACCCTAGCTCTGGCTTATGATGAAATCTCAGATGATAAACAAAATATGTCTATGACAACTAGATCTGCTACCAGAGGAGAACTTAACTCCGTCTATGCAACATCACAAGTCTACCATGGCAGTTTCCTACTGAGGACCATCAGAGACACCAGAGGAATCAAGAGTTAAGGACAAAGGCAGCATAAAGCTGAAAGTAAAGCAACTACTGACCAACATTAAACAGCGAACTGCTGTAACCCCTGTAAACTTTTAGCACACCATTAAATCAAATGAGGCACTCTTTTAACTCTTAGGTTCCTGAGTGTTCTATGTTGTCGTCAAAGGTATTATTTATAACAACAATTATAATAACAGATAGATTGTAGAAGTAGGGGAGAGGGGGGCACATTGGGACACGGGGCACATTGGGATTTTGCTAAAAATCATAGTTGTCTTCTCCTGACAGCATTGAAAGTGAAACTGATTGTAGGAAATGACATCACCAGGCAGCCATATTATCTGAGGCAACATTGTGAAAGAAGAAAAAAATTGGTGAGTAAAACAAAAAAAAATGAGTCAAAAGTAAATTTTATTGAGGTCCTTCAACTTGTTTCATAGTGAATTTTGTTCCAGATACATGCATCTTGTAATACAAATATGGGAATGACATGTCTGAGGGTGATAGTATGCTGATGTGGAGTAATTGATGTTATCCTAAGTTTGACAAATTCAGATTTCCATTCATTTTCAGCTTTTGGGGCAGATTGGGACAAAAAATGTGGGGCACAGTGGGACATGTCCCATTGTGCCCCGATACAATTAAACTCCCGTGACAGGGTTTACAATGACTACATATATCATATTTTAGCCATGGTTCGAAACAGAAAGCCCTCATCTCGAGTCAGAAAGAGCGATGAAGTGATTTTGAAGGCTGTGCAGGCTGTGATCGACAAGAAAATGTCACTTCGCACCGCTGCAGAGCAGTTTGAAATTAAAAAATCTACGCTAGCTAGAGCTGTTATAAAGCAGAGGCGTAATGTTGCTGCCGGCGATGGTGCACTGATAACTTTTCAGCCAAACCACGGCCATCAAGTTGTGTTCTCTAAAGATGAAGAGCTAAT
Source organism: Cryptosula pallasiana (assembly GCA_945261195.1). Classification (NCBI taxonomy): domain Eukaryota; kingdom Metazoa; phylum Bryozoa; class Gymnolaemata; order Cheilostomatida; family Cryptosulidae; genus Cryptosula; species Cryptosula pallasiana. Next base: position 9,164,223 of record OX183133.1, on the reverse strand, counting down.
GCTGGAAGAATACATCATCAGCGCATCAAAACGGCACTTCGGCATGACAAAGTTGATGGTGCGTCAGTTCGCCTATGAGTACGCAGACCACTTGGGCAAAAGGTTTCCTGCCGCATGGACTCGAGCAAAAATGGCTGGTATGTATAGCCCATTTGGGCACCCTTTTTAGACTCACAGCTTTCAGCAGTGAGTCTATTGAAATAGTTGGATTTCTTGTCCTTTATTTCTTTCGCAAAACAAAGTCACACCTGTTTCTCAGTCACTACAAATGCTAGAAGGATGAAATTGTCAAACTTAATCGACAAGTCACGATGGCTAACTTAGCTTTGTAAAGCTTCCAGAGCAGTGAGAGCTACATTTTTTATATAGCATTATATAGGCTGTAGGATTACCATGTCTTACGTAGCTCAGTGATTAATGCATTGCCTCGAGATCAAGGATATGGATATGGACGGTGGTTCAAGCCCCACCAGGGGCAATATTTTTTCCTTTCTTTAATCATAATCGTTAAAAGTTAAACTTTTTGAAAATAGCAGTTGTGACTCTCCATTTTCCTTTGGAAAAATCGCTCTCGCCCCTAGTTCTAAGTTGCTCTTTGTTTGTTATGGTGTATGAAATGAATGAAGAAAATACTACTAACCAAACAGCACACTCTATTCCTAAATAATTGTAGTGATCAAACAACATATTAATGAATTGCTACAACAAACCAATTACGTGTATCGGAACTAGGCGCAAGTGGTTTTAATTTATTTTTTCTGAACAGGAATGGATTGGATGTATGGTTACTTGAAAAGGCATCCGAATATCTCTGTCAGGACACCTGAAGCAACCAGCCTCAGCAGAGCAACCAGCTTCAATAAAGAAAATGTTGGTGTATTTTTCGAGAACCTACGCACAGTTCTGGAAAAACACAGGTTTGAACCGGGAGAAATATACAATATGGATGAAATGGCCTTACAACGGTACACAAGCCAGCGAAGATCCTTGCTGAGAAAAATGTCAAACAGGTTGGTGCTGCTACATCGGCGGAGCGTGGGACGCTTGTCACGTTGGCTGGCTGTGTGAACGCTCAAGGAGGCTCCATCCCGCCTTTTCTAGTCCTGCCATGGGTTCATTTCAAGGCCTCTATGCTCAACGGGGCACCACCTGGGACAAGTGGAGCAGCCCATCAGTCAGGCTGGATGAACAGGGACATTTTCTTGCAGTGGCTCATGCATTTTGCTAAACATACCAAATGTACCCCAGAGAAGCCTGTGCTCCTACTAATGGACAACCACTGCAGCCATGTAGCAATCAGTGTCATTGAGTTCGCAAAGCAAAACGGCATCATGCTTCTCACCTTCCCTCCGCACTGCAGTCACAAGCTGCAACCCCTCGATCGCTCAGTGTATTTCTCCTTGAAAGCCTTCTACAGTGACTCCTGCAGCAGGTGGATGCTGAACAACCCTGGTCGAACAATATCTATCTATGACATAGGGGGTTTGCTGGGAGAAGCTTTCCCAAAGGCGTTTACTCCGTCCAACATCATCTCCGGTTTTCGTGTGTCTGGTGTGTGTCCATTCAATCCGGATATCTTTGGCGATGACGAATTCCTTCCCTCCAGTGTTACTGACCGGCCCATGGAAGTTGCTGAACCTGAAGCTGAAGACGGCGAAGTTGCCAACACACTCCCAACCACTCCTCTTCAACCCAAATCATCTACTTCCTCCGAGTCCACCAGTTGCTGTCTCGCAACCAAGAAGACCACTCCAATCGAGTTACGACCTTTCGCGAAAGCACGGGCACGCAAGAAGACCCAGAATCGAAGAAAAGTTAAATCCATGGTGTTGACAGACACTCCGGTGAAGCTGCAGATGGAGCAGGAACAAGCAGAGAATGCATCTAAGCCAAAACGACCGCGGAAGCTCAAAGTGAAAACTGCCCAGCTATCTGATAGTGAGGATGACGAGGCGGCGGAGGAGGTACTGGCCAAACAACTGGAAGATGAGGACAGCTCAAATGATGAGTTGCATGAGGACACAGAGAAAGATGTCCTAACAAATAGTATTGTTGCTGGAGCCTACGTTCTTGTCAGATTCCCTCTCAAAAAGACAGTGACTCACTACGTCGGCATCGTCCTCGACACAGACTCCATCGTATGCACAGTGTCATTCTTCAAAACCATCCGAGGAGCTTCTGTGTCATTCGTGAAGGCCGATCTTGAGGATGTGTCCGATGTTGACATTCAAGATGTGGAGCTGGTCCTGCCCCCGCCTAACATGACAGGAGGAACCAATCGCCTTGCAGAGAGAATGGCATTCCCTATAGACATTTCAAAGTTTTTCATTTAATTTCTATGTAATGCAACAACATGTGGTGCTGGATTGGATTCTCTAAGGTGTTAGCAGATGTATTTTTAGCTGGCTTACCCATTGGACATCAAATAGATCAATATTATATTCATTGTTTCAAAAAAAGTTCAAAATACTAAAATCAATTTTTTGAAAAAGTCTTCATTGCTTATATATAGTCCCAATCAACCCCTACCACCGTCCCAATCTACCCCTACCCTGGGGCAGATTGGGACAGATTGGACTAGATTGTCGACTGACCAATCCTACTTTAGTTTACAGAGTTGAGCTTCACAGGTAAGGAAGGCAACATATTGCAGTACCTTATCCAAGTGTACTGATTATCCTCCCTTGTCATTTTTTTTCTCTGGGTCAAAAAATGTGTTTTTCATCCCAATGTGCCCCCCTCTCCCCTAGTAGTTAATTAATAATAATAGTGGTAGAGTAGTAGTAGTAAGTTAGTAGTATTATAAATATTATTCAATTAAATAATAATAAGAATAATATGTGTGGTGGTAGAGGATTATTATTATTAGTAGTGCGTAGTAGTAGTTGTTGATAGATAGAATCAGATGCAGTATTATTTATTATGAAAGACCACTACTACTTTCCAGCTTGTTGTTGGTGTCACTACTACTGTGACTATTTTGACCACAATTAATTAATTTCCATAATAATAATATGGCATATTATTATGGATTCCGCCATGATTCGAAACTGACGTTTCGAAAATGAACTGTTCGAAACTCTTAAACCTGAACCCCCCAAATCCCAAACCCCCAAAGAGTTTCGAAGTGTCCATTTTCGAAACGTCAGTTTCGAATGGTCCGTATGACATTATTATTTATAAACAAATTATTGCAGAGGATTAATGAAAATTCTGTCAGAATAGAATTCACAGATTTAAAACCTCTTTCCCGCTAAAACGGGGCAAATAGAATGTTGTTGGCATCTCCGCTCTTGCTAAGATTGGTGCGTAAACCATGGATGGGCCCCCTGGCCTGGACCAACTACTATTCTCTTTGCATGAACCTAATAGGTTCGTGGTATAAACTCGCCACTGGCAACTGGTTTTGTCAAATGGCCTCGTCTACTCGCCCGATCAAGTCAACTAGTCACAGTCAACTGGGTCCACATGATTTCATTATTGTCAACCATAACACAAGAGAAGACAACTTGTAATAAACAAATTGTAAATAAATACAGTAAAAGTGTATTTAATTTTGTGATAAAATAAACTCAGAAGACACTTCCTGCATGCACTTTACTAGGGCTGTGCCGTATTACTAGCCCATTCAATGGGGGCATGTGTGGTCTAGTGGTTAAAGTGCTTGCACTTCAATCCAGGATTTGGGGTTTGATTCCCAGCACGGTTATCTGTGAGCGAGATATTTGGCTTCCGTATGCTCTAATACCTGACCCGGAATGTTAACCGATGATGAGCCTGCCACATCATCTAAGTCTTTAGAGGTAAAACCTACTATTGAAATTGCTGATCAACACAGCCAGATACAAGATAGATACAATTGTCGGTTGAAATAATTTACTCAAATAGTACTACCATACTATTTGCTTAGTAGCAAATGCCAGTGTAGCAGCAGCATTAGCGTATATGATTTCTTAGCTAAAAGGAAAATCTTTAACGAAAAAAGTTTTTATATACTAAAAAAAATGTAACAAAACCACATGAGTTGAAACAAGTATAGTTACCATTGAGTAGTTTTGGCAGCTTCTGTAACCATCACATAAACCGCTGGATACACAAAATGTCATAGTGAGAATATATTTAAACTTTGCTGCATTTTATTTAATAACAGATGAAATATACTAACATTGATTTAGTATAAATGGTTTGCTGGCTGCCTGGGAAACACACATTGCCAATCATATCCAGTTTTGTCTTACCACTTTCCACATTGCTGCAAAAAAAGGTAAAGGTTCATTTAACTTTCTTTTGATGCCACAACAGATATATATTTTCAGTGTACATCACTCCAGTGACCTAACTGATTCCAGTTTTCAAAGTAATTTTTACATTCATTTAACAGCCATATTAATTGGTTTTTATCTAAGCTGCTTTATAAAGAGGCGGCTTGCTGTATATTTCTATCAGAAACTCATTGACCATTTAGTGTTGGCCATTTCAACTTGTCAGCAATCTGCATAGGCATAGCTGTGACAATAACAGTTCTTACTTACTAAGTTACGTACACACACAATATTGAGAGGTTTCTCAATTCTTTATCAAACTATTACTGCTTTTTCTGGTGAAAGATTCAACGTCAAGTTCAAACCAACATTTAGTCTATTCTTCTTCGGCAACTTCATTCTAAAATTTGCCAACATATTTTACTAAAACAATTTTGAGCTGAGTTACAAAAATAGAAATATCTTGAGCATAAATAAATTTTTGACGTGATGATTCAGTCTCTTTAAATAAGTCATCAAAACCAGAAGAAAGTATTCCAACCTCGAATACCAGGTCGAGAATACCGGTTGGACTTACCGGGAAATTCAACATCATCAGCTATTTTTTTTCTTAAAAAATAGATAACTGTTTGATAACACCTTTACTTATTTGATTGGTTGCAACTGCAAAAAAAGGTTTTTAGTTGGGAGTTGCCTGTGCTAGGGGAAGCACACTGTTTTATCAGAGCAAATAAGTCTTATTGAGGAGATAAACTATACGCCATAAAAGCGATTAAAATGTTAACTAAAAGTTGACAATTAACTAACAATGACTCGTGCATGCAAATTTACTAAAATATGAATAAACAGGCAATTTTAGTATGAAGTAGCACACTTGTACAATACAAACCAGCATTGAGCTATCAGCAGAGTTTACTAATCGTTTATTACTGCATAGTAGCTTCGATGCTCAACTCAATCCTTTATACTAGGATTGAAAAAACTGAATTTATTTTTATGTCCACAAAAAATATGGTGTGAAGCATATAATATATGATCATTGTTATAGTTACTAAACCCAAATACTTTTGGTCCAAATCACTTGCTACTCACAGGGCGGTATATTTACACATTTGTTTATATCTCACTAACAGGATGTGGCAGAGGCTGATCATAAAAAATGTACATTACACATTGAAAAACTTGGGTTATTGCGAGTTGTCTTCTCTGGATCAGGAGGTGATAGTTGACTGGTGCCTGAAGTTAGGCGAGTTGACCTGACCACTTGACAGGTCCAGTTGCCGGTGAAGCGCGTTACCGCCAAAAATTGGGATTCACATTGAAAATGTGCAAAGAAGAAAATGAGCTGAGAACAAAATGTGCAAAGAACAAAATGTGCAAAGAACAAAATGAGCAAAGACAAAAATGAGCAAAGAAGAAAACGCGCCACAAATGTATATCATTGCAGATCGCGCGAACAGTAACCGTGTGACTACCTCTAAAACCAAGCAGCAGTAGGTTATTGACTGTGCAGAATGCATTTTTGAAGTCGAAAGTGCAGAAAAAGCAACAGTGCAGAAAATGCAGAAAACGTTCCAAAATTTTTTTTACCTAAAAAACTGATGAAAAAGCACTACCCATGGGTTATTGACTGTGCAGAATGCATTTTTGAAGTCGAAAGTGCAGAAAAATCAACAGTGCAGAAAACGTTCCAAAATCTTTTTACCTAAAAAACTGATGAAAAAGCACTACCCATGGGTTATTGACTGTGCAGGATGCATTTTTGAAGTCGAAAGTGCAGAAAAATCAACAGTGCAGAAAACGCAGAAAACGTTCCAAAATATTTTTACCTAAAAAACTGATGAAAAAGCACTACCCATGGGTTATTGACTGAGCAGAATGCATTTTTGAAGTCGAAACAGCAGAAAAATCTACAGTGCAGAAAATGCAGAAAACGTTCCAAAATTTTTTTTACCTAAAAAACTGATGAAAAAGCACTACCCATGGGTTATTGACCGTGCAGAATGCATTTTTGAAGTCGAAAGTGCAGAAAAATCAACAGTGCAGAAAATGCAGAAAACGTTCCAACATTTTTTTTACCTGAAAAACTGATGAAAAAGCACTACCCATGGGTTATTGACTGTGCAGGATGCATTTTTGAAGTTGAAAGTGCAGAAAAATCAACAGTGCAGAAAACGTTCCAAAATCTTTTTACCTAAAAAACTGATGAAAAAGCACTACCCATGGGTTATTGACTGTGCAGAATGCATTTTTGAAGTCGAAAGTGCAGAAAAATCAACAGTGCAGAAAATGCAGAAAACGTTCCAAAATCTTTTTACCTAAAAAACTGATGAAAAAGCACTACCCATGGGCTATTGACTGTGCAGAATGCATTTTTGAAGTCGAAAGTTCAGAAAAATCAACGGTGCAGAAAATGCAGAAAACGTTCCAAAACTTTTTTACCTAAAAAACTGATGAAAAAGCACTACCCATGGGTTATTGACTGTGCAGAATGCATTTTTGAAGTCGAAAGTGCAGAAAAATCAACAGTGCAAAAAATGCAGGAAGCGTTCCAAAATCTTTTCACCTAAAAAACTGATGAGAAAGCACTACCCATGGGTCGGTGAGGTAGATCTGCATACGCAACGCGCACTAGGCGCTCTACTTCACTTGCATGCACTTGGAGCGACGTCTTGTGTTGGCGGCGTAGGCTGGTCAGCCGGGACATAGCTTCCCTTGGTGTTAGCCCAAAATGTGCTCGTAGTGCAGCAAAGATACCCTGCAGATGTGGAGGCTTTCCACAGTCCAATGCTTTACCTCGTAATGCATCTCTCAGGTACAACATGGCCGTGTTCTCTGGCCAATCGTTCATCTCGGCTACCTCCACGAATCTACTGATAAAGTACTCGACGTCTCCTTCGCCGTCGAACTTTGGAGCCTTTAGCCTAGCTGGTGCATTGTCTTGGTTGGGCCTCATCATAGCCGTCAATGCTTCGGTCAATCTATCAATTGCTGTAGCTTCTGGGTTGCCAGCGGGTGCTCGACCGGCGCTGCGTGCTCTCTGGGTGGCCATTCTTTGCAGATAGAGGAGTGATCTCAACTCAGATCTAAGAAATGGTCAGTACAACTGGATTCCGGGCCGGTATAGGTGAGATCCGGGCCGGTAGCAGTGTTTCCAGTGGCTCTAGCAGATCTAGGGGTTGGTCCAATGGATACTGTGGCAGTATCTGGCATTCCGTTGCTTGTAACAACCGTTACGAAACTTCTTGTACTGCTGCAGGGCGGAGCAAGCTCTACGAGTCTACAGGCAGTAGTGTAGGGACACTGTAAATGGATACAGTGCCGGGGTCACTGTTACCAGCTGAGTAACACTCCAAGCTGAATGAATAACCTTTGGTAGCTGAGTCTGTATAGCTGATACACGACTCTCTCTTCTTTCTGCACAGTGCCGGTATCTCTATGTCCAGGGCGGAGCGAACTCTACGAGCCTGTAGAAGATACGGTAGCGTCTGTACTGGACTGCTGCAAACGGAGCAAGCTCTACGGTTGATGCAGACAGCCTTTAGTAGTGGATACTGTGCCGGGATAGCTGCTGCAGGGCGGAGGGCCTCAACGAGCCTGCAGAGAAATCCGGTAGTATCTTGTGTCAATTGCTTCTTCAGATCTACTACTTCGGTAGATCAATTTTCTTCTCCTCTCTCCAGATCTACACCCGGTAGATCACTTCTCCTTCTTCATTGGTAGCTGGCCTGCAGTGCATTCGCAGGGCCAGAGGGTAGCGTGAAAGAGCACAGCGTGGGAAGGTACCGTTTATCCCACCGCTGCCACCAATGTAATGGATTGCGGTCTGTTACCACGGACATCCACTAATCTCGAGTATTCTACCTCTCTCCAGAGGGGACACTGTGCTGACCGACAGTGACAACTGTGCAGGGTAACCGAATTACCCGGTAAGGCAAGAGCCTATGGCTCAAACAAACAGTACCGTGTAGTGCTTGTAATAATGGCTTTATTTTATAAGGCAGTCCTGAGGGTAATTATTCCTCCAGGGTTAGCAATATAAGAGCATATGCCATGGCAACATAGGAATGAATGCAAAGAGTAACAGTGTGTGCTCTCCTTTATATGAGAGCTGATAAGCACCAAGCATATAACAATCAATGCACAGGAAGCAGATTAACCAATACAATTAATTATATAAATAACAAGCCAATCAACAATGCCGTATGATTAATTAAGGGAGGTGCCAAGTGGCTAAGGGCGGAGTCCTTTCTCCTTATTGTTCAATGAGTAGTCCTGCAAGGCTCCCAGGCTGTAGATAGAGTTGGGTCCATGGAGTCGGTAATCTAAGGGTAAGTACTTCCTGTTCTCGACCTTGACTAAGCTCCTACACACTTTTGAGGATCCTCCTCTATGGCGGCCATCTTGTGCCGGCCCAGTACAGCTATACCGGGTCAGTAGGGGTCACTACCGACCCTGCGGGGGTCACTACCGGCCCTGCTCATTATGCCACCAGCACAGTAGGACTTTCCACCCAACAGCTGTTAACCGAACGCTGTGGGTAAAAGTCTAGCGCATTGTCTCGCAAGGTTCTAGCGTAAACGAACTGTTCACTACTAGTGTGCATAAAAATCTACCACAATATTAAATTTGTGATTAATCAACATTAATAAATAGATAAATGAGCTTAATCTTAACTAAGCTTCTTAACCATGTCACGGACTTGGCAATAGTAATGTCTAAAGATATGACCGCTGACACAAGAATCTGCTATATTTGGTAGCAGCATGTACGCATAAACACATAGCTGTAGGAATTATCAGTACATGAATACGTTTTCGCTTTTCATTGCTTCTAAAAAAATATGTAAAAAAATTTCGGAACGTTTTCTGCATTTTCTGCACTGTTGATTTTTCTGCACTTTCGACTTCAAAAATGCATTCTGCACAGTCAATAACCCATGGGTAGTGCTTTTTCATCAGTTTTTTAGGTAAAAAAAATTTTGGAACGTTTTTTGCATTTTCTGCACTGTTGATTTTTCTGCATTTTCGACTTCAAAAATGCATTCTGCACAATGAATAACCCATGGGTAGTGCTTTTTCATCAGTTTTTTAGGTAAAAAGATTTTGGAACGTTTTCTGCGTTTTCTGCACTGTTGATTTTTCTGCACTTTCGACTTCAAAAATGCATTCTGCACAGTCAATAACCCATGGGTAGTGCTTTTTCATCAGTTTTTTAGGTAAAAAAAAATTCGGAACGTTTTCTGCATTTTCTGCACTGTTGATTTTTCTGGACTTTCGACTTCAAAAATGCATTCTGCACAGTCAATAACCCATGGGTGGTGCTTTTTCATCAGTTTTTTAGGTAAAAAAAATTTTGTAACGTTTTCTGCATTTTCTGCACTGTTGATTTTTCTGCACTTTCGACTTCAAAAATGCATTCTGCACAGTCAATAACCTACTGCTGCTTGGTTTTAGAGGTAGTCACACGGTTACTGTTCGCGCGATCTGCAATGATATACATTTGTGGCGCGTTTTCTTCTTTGCTCATTTTTGTCTTTGCTCATTTTGTTCTTTGCACATTTTGTTCTTTGCACATTTTGTTCTCAGCTCATTTTCTTCTTAGCACATTTTCAATGGAACCCAAAATTGGAGTCAGAGAAGGATACAAATTCCATCCTTGCATTATATAAAGTCGCGCGGGAGTCGCGCATGAATTTCATAACAATATTAATTTAGTTGTTTTATTTTCAAGTTTAACAATAAGTTCATATTAATGATTAATTTCTAGCATTAATAAAATTTTATCAAAAAGTTGTAAAAAATCATCTTATTTTGCATAAAAAATGTCTCCAAAAAATTTAGATCTTTGAATAAAATCATACACGGCTCTTACGGCTATAAACTGCTAGGATCTTGCGACAGTTGACTGTAAATCGTGAGGCCGTGATGAGGTAGGTGCAGAACTGCCTATTTTGCGGCGTAGCCCATGTTATTTTCCTATCTAACTAACAAAAATCGTCTACCTTTTGTCCCCAAGAGTATTATCGCAATAAATCGCCAGTCCTGCACCTAAATGGAGGGCCGTGATAATGTGTTCAGCCATTTTGTCTCAAAGCGTCTCATCCCATTTGTACCGACCTGGAGTTACTCATACCAAAGAGGTTCGATGATGGTATCCTTTTTTATAATATCAACTGATGGCCCTTTTTTGTGCTCAAGAGTTGTGCCACCTTGCACTATCTAAAGCTACAGACAAGGTACCCTCTTTTTTGAGAGGTCGAACAAAACGTTTGAGTCAACGTGACCAGTCAATTTCTGAAAACCACTTGCTGGAGACACAGGCGGCTCCAATCTATCTGCCTGGCGGTGGGAGGGGATAGTTGAATCCACTCACCCACCGCCAGGCCAGTAGATTGGAGCCGCCTGTGACAGGAGATGGATGATAATAATAATAGTATTGTTGAGAGTAATTTTTTAAATCATCACGTACGTAGTAATAAATAATTTTAAGGATGCTCACAATTTTCTACTACTACAGATGTCAGATGAGAAGATTAATAAGATTTAAATAATAATAATTAGTTAGTATTATTAGTTAGTAGATGATGATGACGGTCACGATGTTGTTTTATTATTATTATTTTATACTGTTATAAGCAAAAACTGTATACCATCACATAAGGCAAATCACTGGACAGCTAATACAACCAAACTGCAAAATGAGGTCGACGGAAATTTCTTACTGAAAAGTTATGCCTGCTACCAATTAGCGAACGATAACATCAACATATCCAATTTACATCAGCCAACGGACATTCTTCAATAACAAGCCAGGCCTGCTACGAATTAGCAAGCAGTAGCATTAACATATCAGCCGGCGGACATTCCTAGAAAAGACTCAGGCCCCACAGCCACAGGATAGACCTGCTGATGTTACAACCCTTAATCAAAACAATGATACCCTAGGACAAGAGGCTATAACATAAATTACATCATAACCAAAAAACATATAAATAGGAAAGAGTCAATCACGCTCAGCCTCTCGCTTCAACATCAAACCTTGGAGCTGTTGCAGACGTGTGACAGTGGTGCAGAGCACTCGATCGTTTAACACAAGGTACTGACTTTACTACTTATTATATTTAGTCTAGACAGTTTCTGTTAGTAGGTTTTGTTTTCTTTATCAATAAAGTCTATATATATCTGCTACGCCCCACACATTTATTCCCCCCATTCAATTGAATAATTGTTAAATAAGTGCCTCTCGAACATCACAGAGCACTCTAAATCAACTACGCGTTCAGCCTACCAATCACATGCAAAACGTCTAGTAGATATAAGCCTCGAAACATTAATCTAATTGTGCGGTCACTGGGTGATCAAGTTACCACAAACACGTATAACATTTTGGTGGAGGCGCTGGACTTTCCCCCTCTCGACTTGGAACGGTAGTTTTTGGAACTTAACAGGGGGTTGGAATTCTAGTTTGACGGTCCCGGGGGCCAAAGAATACTAGTGTCACTCGCCTGAGTGGGGATTTTAGTCAGTTTTTGTCTTGATACCGCTTGTTTCAGCCCACATCCGCCCAAAATTGGTTTTTTGACGCGGAGACCCGACCAAAGTTCACCAGGGCACAATTATACCTGCATAGGGCCACCTTTAAATTAGGAACTGGGGTTAGTTCTATATCTTTGCTTAGCTAAATTAGGCTTTTTTTTTATCCCGGGTTTATATATTGTTTATTATTACAGTACTGTAACCGCACTCTGTGGGCAGACTGCATTTGTTAGCAAGGAGAGACGTACGCTCACTTGCTGTACCCCTTTTAAAATCTAGACGTGTGATAATTAGTGTAATTAAATAAAGGGGTATATTCTGACTTTGGTCCCACAAAAATAGTGGTAGACAGGAGTTATCTAAAAGCGCTCATTCAGATACACAGGCCTTATATATATATATATGTATTTATGAAATTTAAGTCAACAGCTGCACTAACATAGTCATGATGTTAAAGTTAAGTAGTATAATAACTATAGCTAAATGTATTACACAATTTAAAAAAGAAAAAGCTACATGTTTTGTTGAAGTATTTAAATAAAAATGCAATGTTTTATTGACTTGATTTTGCTAAGCAGCAGCAGATCCTGAACCACTTATGATTAAAACTTTAAATTTGATTCTTTTTATTTTTAATTTTATTCAGCGATCGCTTTTATCATTTTCTTTTTTTGAGCTCCAAACTATTGACTTTACTGGATGGCTATTTAGCTGTAAAAATAACCCGACTGACTTCAACAACACTCTGATTACAATTACTCACAATGACTTGACCTTCAAGGCGAAAGCCTCGACTCACTTCTGCAGGTGTAGCTTACACAGCTGAAGAAGCAAATGCTTGCAGAAGACATTGACACAAAATACTTACTCACTGACTCTACACAAAGACAAGAGAAAATGTCATCACGCAGACCAACAGTGTGACAACCTATTGTGCAGATTCACCCATGTTTTAGTACATATACCCATTGTTTATCTATATCATATATTATCTTTTGTTATTAATATTTTGCACCAGCTGGTACACTACATTCAATTTATACATTTTGCCACACAAGGACCTGCAGTTCAGGTTACTGAAAATGTTTGGTTACTGCAGTATATAATTATGATTAGTCTAAAGAGATTTTTCATCAAACACTTTTGTACACAAACACAAAAAAAAAACCCAACAAGCAAGCAAAGCAAATTTTTAAGCCATAAATCAACCTACAGCAAAATAAGTGATATGAAATCCTTAATCAACCAAGAGAAGACAACTTCATAATTAGGCTTCAACAAACCCACACAAAAAAAATAACAGGCCTATAAGTTTTAAACAAACTCAAAGAGAGCTGGTCTCTCCTAACACAAAGACAACTTCACTATGACTGTGGCAACTGACAAACAATAAAGCGGCCACTTTAACTCGTTCAATAAATTACAAGCGACGAAATCGTTGCATGTTCATAAGCAATCATTATACCATTAGAATTAAAAATCTTGCTGATTAGTTTCTACGTTGTTTCCCATAACCATGACGATGAGGACCTGGGAGACTTTATTTTTCTTTTTATTACTTATAATCATTATTTTTATCATTACATTATTGTTTAATTATTTATTACTTTACTGCTAACTCACCCATCGCAGTTTCCATAGAAAAGCATGTATGCAATCAGGTGGAATGAGATTTGTGTTTCCCATATGTATGTATGTGGTAGTAATCCAAGTGACAAGAGTAATAAGATAATCCACATGTTGAGAGAAAGTAGTAGTAGATAGGGTGTGACTAGATAACTAGCTTGAAGGGAGTGAACCAGTGCATGCCATCCCTCTAACACAGCACTAACTGATAGCAGCTAACAACTAATGATACTACCTAACGAGACAGTGCAGTAGTTGCTTTGAGCCATGCGGTCACTAAGAGGTAAATTGATATAGCTATAATTGGATATCACAACAACTCACTTATAGTACCCTACAGTTCATTGATCTGTCAGCCATAGAGCTATTAGCGATTCAGACTTGAACTTACTCCTGAAGAGAATTTAATGCTTTGCATAAATTTATGGAAAGCAGAACTTGAGAATTGTGTTATCAGGAACAGAGGAAAAACAACTTATGATTTTGCATTGACTACTGAAATTCATATAGAAAAGTTGGTGAATCCACTCTACAATCGTGACAAAACCTTGACAAGTTCCTTGTTTGTGCCATGAAGTATTTCTAGATACACAGCTACAAAAGATTACACACAGCAAGATGCACTTTCCTATACTACACAAAGCTGATTGGCTAGGGCAGCAGACAAGCAAAGTAAGTACTCATCACATGTCTAGTGAGTAATTGCTGGCATTTTTGCAAGCAATTGGAATCAACAACTGGAGAGTAATGATTTGAACATCATCTGCTTGATCTCTTTATAAAAAAAATTGTGATGTAAATTAAATACCCGTGAATTTAGTAATTTAACTAACCAATTTTGCGTAAAAGACTTCAGAATTCCTCAGATTCATTTTTGACTTATCATTACATTGCAGGAACTAACACTAACAACACGTATACAATAGTAGTGGTCAACAGTTTCTATTTTGTAAGCCGCCAGACCAAAAAGAGGGCCAAAGCCCCATGAGTTTACAATTCAGAACTTTAAATGAAGAAACAAACTATCGGTCTGAAAAGAGCAATATTTAAAAGCGGCTAAATTTCCTGTTATATCAACATTCTCCAGTACATTTAGGCTAGCTGATACTTGATGCTTGTTTATTGACTTGTTGACCTGCTACATAGATTGTCAGATTGGTGTATTACCCCAAATTTGCATAACACAATTATTGTTAATAAATTAGGTTTTATTTGACTAGGATAGCATTATATACTGTAGTGAATAGGTAGTTTAGTGGTATATAGGCCACAATTTTGGATTGCTTGCATGGAATTGAGTTTATGCATTAGTATGCTTACTGCTTTATTTCTTCTTATAATATGATTTTTTTTTATTCATTATTGTGATGAATGGAGTCTATGCGTTGGGTGTGTGCTCGGGAGATCATACGTGCATCGGCGCCGGGTAACCGAAGGTAACAGTAACAAAGAGTCCAACAAGACAAAGCTAACCATCAAAGCCAATAAGATCGAAGAACTTCTACATAAAGATACTACAACTAATACGGAGCAACAAGAAACCCCCAAGACATAAAACCCAACCCCTCAACCTAAAAGACAAACAAGAATAAAAGAATTGCCCACCAACAGTGCCTACAAACCAAACCCAAACAAAGTTCATCAGAAGAACAAACCACAAACTCATCTCCTGAACCCATAAACCAAGGCACCTCTACGTGGAGCCAACCCAAGGACCTCCAGTACCAACGCAAGCTCAAGAACCTACTCTGCGCGGTGCACACCTTCTCCCAAACTTATAAACAACCATAGATTCTGTTCAATTATTTTTTTTCTTTTCTTCGTACCTTGCTCTCAATTTGTTCGACTCCACGTCCGCCGCCGTCAGTAATGAACAGTTTGGGGACAAACTGCACAAACAACAGGTGATCTGTTATAAGCAAAAACTGTATACCATCACATAAGGCAAATCACTGGACAGCTAATACAACCAAACTGCAAAATGAGGTCGACGGAAATTTCTTACTGAAAAGTTATGCCTGCTACCAATTAGCGAACGATAACATCAACATATCCAATTTACATCAGCCAACGGACATTCTTCAATAACAAGCCAGGCCTGCTACGAATTAGCAAGCAGTAGCATTAACATATCAGCCGGCGGACATTCCTAGAAAAGACTCAGGCCCCACAGCCACAGGATAGACCTGCTGATGTTACAACCCTTAATCAAAACAATGATACCCTAGGACAAGAGGCTATAACATAAATTACATCATAACCAAAAAACATATAAATAGGAAAGAGTCAATCACGCTCAGCCTCTCGCTTCAACATCAAACCTTGGAGCTGTTGCAGACGTGTGACAGTGGTGCAGAGCACTCGATCGTTTAACACAAGGTACTGACTTTACTACTTATTATATTTAGTCTAGACAGTTTCTGTTAGTAGGTTTTGTTTTCTTTATCAATAAAGTCTATATATATCTGCTACGCCCCACACATTTATTCCCCCCATTCAATTGAATAATTGTTAAATAAGTGCCTCTCGAACATCACAGAGCACTCTAAATCAACTACGCGTTCAGCCTACCAATCACATGCAAAACGTCTAGTAGATATAAGCCTCGAAACATTAATCTAATTGTGCGGTCACTGGGTGATCAAGTTACCACAAACACGTATAACAATACATACATTACATATATATAATAAATAAATAAATATTATTTATTTAATATTGAATAATAATATTATTAGTGCACAAGTTTAGTTTCCATCCATAGCATGTAATAAATAATAGCTTCCATTATTATTATCTATTTTTTTTGCGACGACGGTGACATCATCATCTGCATAATAATAATTATTATTATTATTAATAATAATAAATTAATAATTATAATTAATAATAATGATGATAATTGATAATAATGATATTAATTTATGAAGAAGAAAGGAATGATGGATTGTCACGGTGGTGATGCTTCTATTCCATAATAATAATAATATTATGTTATAATTATTAATATAGGTAAATTAAATAATTATTATAATAATGTAATTGTAATAATAATAATTAACAATAATGTATATTATTATTACATTAATAACTAAATGATTGATAATAATCAGGGGTGGGAGAAAATGACTTTAAATACGAGTCAAGTCATGAACTTTGTTGTAAGTCAAGTCGCAGCCATTCTGAGGTTCAGCTGAGTCAAGTAAAGTCACCAACGTTGTTGAGTCAAGTCGAGTTGAGTAATGAAAAATTTCAAGTCAAGTCTGACTCAAATGACTTACAAGTCAGTTATCAAGTCACTTGAATATCTCAGAGTCTATTGGTCGTAGAGCATTATCAAAGACATCATCGTGATCGGCTCGCCGAGCAGATTTCAGAGGGGGTAATTTAGATGTCCAATAGATGACTAATACAATACTTTCACAGAAATCAGAAGATTTTTATTGAAGGATTTCCCTAACAGCAACAGATGACAAAAATATTGGCAATGATAAATCATTGGTTCAGAACAATAGTCTGGCAGTATAGTATTTGTATTTATGGAAAGCCAGAACCAGTAGAATGTTGCAGCCAATAAAATATTCTGTTTACAGTTCAAGCAGTAGACACTTCACAGTGAGTTAAATGGTTTAACCCTAAGTGCAGAAATCATTTCTGCACTTAGGTTTAACCCTATTCCTTGCATGGCAGTTGTTTTTCCTCCTTCCTTACTTGAAAAAAAAGGTCACTATTTTATTTTAGTAACTTAATTTTGTAAAATTACTTGTTCTTTGTTCATTTTCTGTTAAAAAAATCTCTGCAGTAAAGTTGCGCAATAAATTTTCAAACACATGTTTAATAAAGTCAAAAAACATTGGGAATTTTACAAGTTGCAATCAACTTTTTTTTCCAGCAGGGAATTAGACCTACATGCAGTTGACGAGAAGGCGCATTAAAAACAACAACCCTATTGAAAAAAGTCTTCCCCATTTCACAAACTTTCGTAATCAGAGTGCACTAATTATTTTTAATACATTTGTAGTTGACAAAACAAACAGTATTCGGCATATGCACCTTCTTCTTGTCTTTTTATATTTTTAAACAGTAGAAAATCATCAACTATTCTACCTTTTTTTCTGGTAGAAAACATTTGAATGGAAGGCCTAATGTAAAGGCAATTATTTTCTGATCACCATACTCCAGCAAGAATACAGTTGGCTAACTATTAGCTAGGTTGTGCACTAAATAACACCTCTGGTTCCGATAACCAAACAGGAAATACAAACAGCAATGACACACGGGTATTCTGTTATCTTAGGAAATTGTGGTAGGAGCAGACAACTCTGCCAGATTGACTCCAAATGACTTGATGACTTTAATAAAGTCATCTGTATTATGAAGTCAAGTCATGAAACTTGTCAAGTCGAGTTGAGTCAGATGAGGCATCAAGTCAAGTCACTGCTCAACTAAGTCAAGTTATGACCTATGACTTGACTTGACTCTAAGATGACTTGACTTAGTCCGACTTATTCCCACCTCTGATAATAATCATAAAAAAATGAAAAAATAATAGTAGTTATTAGTAGTAATAATAACTACATCATCATTACAGCAATAATAATAGTTCATCATTAATTTTGTTACGTTGATGCTTATTAATAAATTTAATTATTACTTCAATTATTTTTATCAATTTTTTAACAACAATAATAATAAATAATAACAACAACAATACAATATAAAAATTATTTGTTTGACTATTCTTTATTTTATATCATGAGTATTTCTTTTGCAGGTTTAAATCCCATCCACAGTGAGTCATCTATGACTGTTAACTTTAACAAACTACTGATGTTGCAATAACAAAAATATATTAAAACAACAATTATTAGCTGATGTGACGAGCATTTGTGACCAATGGCTTTTTGGCAAGCGTGTAAATCAGGACTGAGTAGGCATGGAGGGATATTTAATACATGAATCTGCAGCTTAAGACTCGAATATTCAGAAACTCAACAAATTATTATTTATGATTGGTAATAATAATAATACTGCTATAATTATTATTAGTATATATATTAATAATAAGTATACCATAGTAACAGTTACAGAATTAATAGGGGTCAGTTCTTGGACCAGTTTTGTTTCTGATTTTCGTCAACGACCTCTCAGAATGTGTAACCTTTCCAGTCTCGCTCTTCGCTGATGACACACTGTTGTACCAGGAGGTATCAAGTTCCCGAGACATTGACATATTCCAAGAAAATCTCAACTACCTCGGCACCTGGTCAACTAGATGGGGTATGGAGTTCAATGTGAGCAAAAGCAAAATCATTATCTCCAACCACACTGGCACTTCAGACACGCCAACGTACACACTAAATGGGAAAGAAATGGAACAGGTTGTTGACTGCCGCTACTTAGGAGTGACACTACAACAAGACCTCAGATTCACCAAACACATCGAAAGAAAGATAACGAATGCCAAGAAACATCTAGGTATGGTGAAACGTGCTCTGTACTTTGCCCTGCAGAAGGCAAAGCTATTAGCACACCAGAGCTTGTGTTTACCTCACCTAGAATACGCAGCAGCAGCATGGGATCCCAGTAGCAAGGGAGAGATTGCCAAACTTGAACAAGTTCAGAGCCAGGCAATCCGCTTTATAGCAGATATAAAAGGCACAAGGGGGGTTGGAGAAGCCAGAGAAAAGCTGGGCCTTCCCCTCCTTCAACAAAAGAGACAACAGCAGACAATGAGACTTCTGATGAGGATTCTCAGCCGAGAAGATCACCACCCTGCACTGGTGCAGGCATACGATGTGATCATAGATCACCCGACTAGCGCTATACAAACCAGAGCGCAGACTAAGGGACATCCCACCTCACTGCAAGCCAACAGCAATTTATTCTACAACAGCTTCCTGCCAAAAACAGTACGCGAGCTTAATGTTCAAGGCAACACCAATACTAGAACGACTGACTCACAACCACAGACAGGCTAAACCTGGCCTGTACTGACCCACAACAAATCAACCCAGAAACCAATTACTAGAAAATAGTGTGCAGGATTTCACTGTGGGTGGTAGCTTGGTCCACCTGCACAACCTCCCTAGGTCGGCGATGGCTTAATTGTGCTCTAGCAGCAACAACAACCCGTCCACTGATCGATCGCCTTCCTAGCAATGATGTTCGACCATTGCCGGTTGAGGTCGAACTGCCTGGTTGTGTTGGTTGCTCTAGCCAGCGGTAGCGGTCGAACAATGAAGGTCGAACTAGCCAGTGGCTATTCTGATCGACAGAGGTTCGGCGTCTACTTGTTGATTACAACTTGTAGTGCAAGGTGTTCGGTATACTGGTGTGTACTGTGTGCAGTGAAGTTATTGTAAACAAAGAACTTCTGAGAGTGTGCAAGGCTTACTCTCCTTTATTGATTGATTGCAACAACATTTATACAAACAGGAGACAATAGGTTTAAGAAAATACAAAAGAGTTAATTGCAGGCCACGCCTGGCATAAGTTGATTGGTAGTATCTGAAAACAATTCACAATTATTTTTAGCATTGTCCAATATTCTGGGTTTGTACCTTGAGAAAACTGTTATACGCAATTATCAAAGCTAATGCAGATAAATAGCTGGTGTGCCCACTACTGGAGTGTAAGTTACTGTCAGGTTTGAATATTTATCTTTCACTGGTAAGATAATGTGCAGGAATTTGTGATGGCCTCTCACAGAACACACCATAGGTAGTGCCACCTGCACTTTCTACCCTGATCACTTCGACCCTCAGGCTACAGTCTCTTGCCAGCAATGCGCAGTGGACAGGTCTGATCAGCAGCAGTTCCTTAGCATGACTGGCATAGGCTGACTGCTGATCGTATTTGTCTGTTGCTGGAAGAGGTGGCCTCCACCGCCTATTCCTTTACTGAAGAGTCCACCCTGCAAGAATGGCTCTATTGTGCTTATTTAACTGACTGAATGGCTGACTCCACTCTAATGTTTGCTTATCTAATACAGAGAAAGAGTGAGGTTGAGAGGTATATGAATGGGGTATTTGTTCAAAGAACTTAATCTTCTCCTAAATACAGTCAAAACAACTCTGGCTACTAAAGATACTAGTACTAGATACCAATATTTATACTGTCAAGGAATAGGTTATGCCCAGTGTGAGAACATCAGACAAAAGATATTCAGTCATGCATGATGGTAATAATAGATAATGATTGCACACACTATATATACACATAGTAAGTTGATTGTAAGGGAATTGTCTCCACGTAGCACCTGTTACAGATTGTTTGTAGTTGCGTTCTTCTACAATAATAAACAATGGTATACTTTTGTTTTCTTTATTATATACAGGCATTAACATGCTATTAATTTTACAACTATTAATTTTGATGCCATTGTGGAAGTGTTTACTAGAATAGTAGGTAGTAACTTTTTGTTTTATGTTATTTAATTTAATCATGTGTAATTATAACAACATTTTATGACATGGTTATTACAGTGTGATATTAATAGTTGCCATTTTTCTAGCAGAGTTATACCGCTGACTAATTAGTCAACACATACGGGTATTGCTATGAACCAATTTCAAAACTAGTACAAAACTAAAAAATGTATTGTACTACTCAGTCAATTTTTATTAGAAATTTCCGAGTACTTCAGACACAGGCGAGTAATTATAAATCCTTCGTTTCCCATAGAATTTATTTATTTGTTTCCATGACTAGATTGATATCAAAGCAAGCTGATGAACACCAACTTTTACGATGAATTACCACAAGTTTTAAAAAATATTTGGAAATTTTTAATAATCAAAATCAGGTGGTAAATAATGCCATTTAGTTGATCTTAACAGCAAATATGAAGGCACTTTATTTAAAGCAATTATGATTTATTGACGATTTGGTTGAAAAGTACCACAAACTAACCAGGCACGTGTGGTCTAGTGGTTAAAGTGCTTGCACTTCAATCCTGGATCTGGGGTTCGATTCCCAGCACGGTTATCTGTGAGCAAGATATTTGGCTTCCTATGCTCTGCCTGGTCGGATATGGGCATAAAAATAACGTGGTCCCTAGTTTGATTGCACTCTTCATAATAACTATGGAGTCAGGCTAGTAAAAGATCCCCCTCTGCCTTTTCGGAAGAGTAGCCGGTAACGGCGGGCATGGGTATAGGGTGTTTGCTATTTGCTATTTCATGTACTGAAACCTCTAAGGGTCACCTCTATTAGAGGACGTACCGCTGGTTCATGTAAAGTATATATAAAAAAAAAAAAAAAAAAAAAAAAATACAATGTGTGTAAGAAATACAGGGAAGAAATTTCAATATTTGTAAACTCAGTCTACATCACAGGCTGGTTCACATACAACCAGCTACCAAAAGTTGTAGATTTCCAATTGGCCTTGGCAGTGGTGCAACCACCACTGGGTCATCTTTGAGTTACTGTCACAGGCCTACTGCAGAAAATTTGGTGGGCTTTGGACTACTTTTCGGAAATTTATGTTTTGTTTTGTTGTTGGTGTTTGAACACCAAAAAAAACCAACAAAACACAACATAATTTTCCGAAAAGTAGTCCAAACCCACCAAATTTGCTGCAGTAGGCCTGTGGTTATAGCCCACCCTAAGCCTCACGGCAAAACCAGCTGAATAGAACTGAGCTTTATATTGAATGTTCGTTTGTGCCTTTTTTGTTATATGCAGTATAAACCCTCTCATGAAAACTGGCCAATTTTCTTCATCTTGAATTATCTCAGCTAACTCATTATCAGTGACGTGCAATGCCAACTTACCTGTTGCAGGTGATAATGAGGCATGGAGAATGTCTGTCTCTCATACGTAAAGACGATTCCTGTAAAGTGACTGATTCAGAAGGTTGCAAAGACCGAGTGATGAATGGAATTGTAGAGAGTGCAAGCAGTCTTCCACCCATGCCCAATGGCCTTGAACCACTCAAGCACCAGCTTGCTGGACACAAATTTGGTGACAAAGATAATTCTGAGGTCTATGGTGAGTGCAGCTTGGTGATTGTTCAGCTCCCATTTGCTGCTAATAGCAATACTCTAGATGCAACTGCTAATTGCCCACAGTTGATGCAGGAAAAAAAATTATAGCAGCCTTGTATGACTGCTGCAGGTATTCTTGACTGTAACGACGGCACAATTCTCAAACCTGTGCTGCTGAATTCAAGAAAAGGAGGACGGGAAAGATACTTTTACATGTTGGTCAATGGAGACACTAGCTACAACCCCTACTACGACGTACTCTCATACGACGCTGAAATGCTCAGACAGTTAAGAAGCTTCACTCCTACCTTTAAAGGTTTAGTTACACTGCCAGAACACCCTGACGGTAAATATTGAGTAGATATGTAGATTGATTGATGTAGATTAATCATGTTAGTTAAATGTTCTTCATTTTTCCCCTGTATTAATGCCACGTAATTTACTGACTGTATTATTGGTTTGATGGACGATGGTTGTAGTAACTTTTTTGTTACAGTTATCTACATCAAGATGGTTGATGCGTGTCACGGCTTTTTAAAGCCTCATATTTTAGATGTAAAAATAGGAGCCAAAGCTTGGGAACCTGCAGCTTCTGCCAGCAAGCAGAAACGACAGAAGTCGCGATGTCCTCATTTGGATGAGATTTGCTTTCAAGTGCTTGGGGCTAAAGTGAGTCAGTCCTAACATGCCTGCATGTAAGTGGAGGAGGAGATAGTACCTTCTAGTGTAGACACTTTTACCAGGGCTCCTTAGACATTGTATGTTGTAGTATTATGATGCTAAAACGGGGGAGGCTGTTGTCAAACGAAAGCTGAGAACTTATAGCCCCCATGACCTATTACATACAGGTATGCACTCACGGCAGCTAACAGGCTTTCAACACTGCCAATGCCTACCATCACGCACCAAGTCTGAACAGATTCTGAAGTAGAGTTTCTTGGCCAAATTTAGAAATGGATCTTTTTCTATTAATTATTTTTGGAGAAAGATGTTTTCGGGGGTTGAAAAGATCAAGTTGCATTCCTATAAACAGCTGTATTTTTGCAATTATGATAATTGATTGTCATGCATTCAACTATTGCGTTAGACTTAGGCTACACAGTTTGCCGATTTGTCTGGACATTGCTATTGACACTTCCACATATTCTAATATTCGAAGAAAAAATTAAAGCTGTAGCTTTGTTAGTGCAGCGAGTTTGATCAGTCACCGAAACGTCCATCGTTGGTGCACATAGTCAAGGGCTGAATCATACCCTGTCACCTTTTGGAAACAAATGTTCTATGGCATTCCACACAATCCTTAGCTCCCAGCTATTTCTTTACCCAAATGTCATTTCTTGTTCCATGTCCTCTTTTCTTCGAAGCAGGTAAGTGAGTTACTAATGTTTCTGATAAGTCCCTTTGGTTTAATATTGTAGGATTTTATGATATATTTGCTGGACTGGCTGATGCCTCAAGGGCCACCATTTTACAGTACATCCGTGAGGATCTGTCGGAGGTGGTCAGCTGGTTCTCCACGCAGAAGAGGCTCTTATTTCGCGGCTCCAGCGTGTTGATTGCATTTGAGGCTGATGAAGAGAGGTTGAAGTCTTGTCTGGCAAAAGGTGAAGGTCGAGGGCAGGTGCTACAGGTGAAACTCATTGATTTTGTGCATGTCTGGGAGCAGGACTCTATAGACAGCAATTATCTAGAGGGAATTAACAGTCTCATCAAATACCTCACTTCTCTATCCAGTATATTTAGTTAAACCACCACCTAGATCACAAACATAGATTTTTAGTTGCAGCAAAAGCATCCAAAGTTTCAGTAAATTTCTTTTTGTCGGTGTTTTATTAAATGTTTTTAACTGCTTGGAATCGTCTAATCTTAAGCAACACAGATACCTTTGGAAACTATATTTTGTTTGCACCGTGTAAGATGCAAAAATTTCAATCTTTAATGTGTTCTTCAAGACACATGGTTTTTCGTGACTGAGTTTTTGCTTTTAAATTGATCACAAAAGCTCAAGTGCTTTCGAATTATAAGTAAACTTCTTGTCAGTTGCACAAACAAGGCGTTGCTATGTTTTGAAATTTCGACTGTAATTGATATTACACTCTTTCAATCATGACATCTGCCAATCATGTGGTTGAGCTACATGTCAACTGCCATAGTGGCAAATGAGCCATGTGTCAGATGGCATGTCAACTGTCAGTGTCAGATAGGCAATGTGTCAGATGGCATGTCAACTGTCAGTGTCAGATAGGCAATGTGTCAAATGGCATGTCAACTGTCAGTGTCAGATAGGCAATGTGTCAGATGGCATGTCAACTGTCAGTGTCAGATAGGCAATGTGTCAGATGGCATGTCAACTGTCAGTGTCAGATAGGCCATGTGTCAAATGGCATGTCAACTGTCAGTGTCAGATAGGCAATGTGTCAGATGGCATGTCAACTGTCAGTGTCAGATAGGCAATGTGTCAGATGGCATGTCAACTGTCAGTGTCAGATAGGCACGATGTCAGAATGTTGACTGCTCAACTGTTAAATGTTTTTTTACTTGATTACAACGAACAATATTCTGCGTACTTTGGGTAATGGTATCTTCTGTACTTCTCACACAATCCTAAACAAAAAGGTGAATATTTTTATATTATTTTCATGCACTTGGAATCAATAATTGTAATAGAAAGCTAACTTTAGGAGTTCACGCCTCTGATATGTAAGAACCTTGAAGGTAGTTTTTAGCACAACTTTAGACCATAAATTAGGCAGAATAAATGGTCTCCAACTTTTTTTTGGTATTCGGTTGATTTTCTATCATCATATGCTCTATTATATGTAACTTATTCAGATTTTTAATTTATTCATCATTCCATGCAGTGAAGGTCAACCGTGTTATCATATGTTGATATTTCATTTGTATCCTAGCATTAGACCGATGATTAACTATTTTTGCTTTTTGCTAAAACTATGTTGGAAGCATTAAAATTGTTATTTACCACTGCTATTTTTATTGAGTATACCTCTTTGTCACAACAAATGTTAATATATGGGAATAAACAGTGCCTTCTTAGGTTTCTTGACGTTGTTTGTTTTGTTATTCTGTAAGTTCTTTTCGATGTTCAAGACTGAGGTCTTAAATGATTTAAGGAATCAAGGCTAAACTTGTAATTGTCATGCAGCAGATTGAAACAAGAGAGACAAGTGGTTTACAGAGCAGTGGCAGCAACTTCAGCATCTGCACTGACACTGATACCTTAGATACTTCTGTATGTCACCTCTCACACTCGAGTGGTGAACAGATGTGTGTAGTGGTCTCACTGTCTGTATCTCATTTACCTCTTCAGGCTATGATATCTCTACTCAGCGCATGTGATACACACCGTCTGTGGATCCTGTGCCAGCATATCGCACTTTGTCTGCTCTCTCTACCTTGTCTTCTGGTCAATCATATTTCTTGTGATATCGGATTTTTAGTAGTTAGCATTTTACCAGATAAATAAATGGTAGACATTGTGATCACTCCATGATGGATTTTCTGCTACATCAAATGATTTTCTTTCTCATTTGCATCGGTTTTGCTCAAGGAAATGCGTCTTCTGGAAACTGGGAGATCTCATTTTCTCCTCAATTGGGCGGCGGTAAGTTTGTCTCATTATATTTACTCTATGCTTTACTGCCATCCATTCCATCCACTACAAATTATACGAAGTGAAGCATTCAATCAGTCTTTTATTGTCCACAAGTTGGAGAACTTTCTGAAGCATGCTTTGAAAGGAATTAGCTGCCAGGTCAAATGAAAGTACTTGGTAATTTCTAACAAATGAATATAATTGCATGACTTGCTATTTCACTGCAACTTGTTGTGCTGCAGATTGCAAAGACGATGTCGGCATGTGTGCCTTCTTCAAATCACTGAATGGATGCAACGAGTAAGACAACCAGTTCAATCAATTCCTTCTACTCTCACCTCTAGCTATAGTCCATTTACTTGAAGTGTTACTCATTGCTGCGTGCTATGGCCAATCATCAAGTTATTTTTCGACTAAAAATAAATTACATACTAAAATTTTAACGAATTGTCAATGTATCTATTCTATAGTAACTGTTAAAGTATTATGCTGGTATTTGCGTAGTTTTTGATTAAAATAACTGCCAGAAGAGATCATCAATTTTATTTATATGGAGCTGTCCAAATGTGTTGACATGTGCGTCATAAATAGAGAAGAGTTGGCAAGTGCTTATGATGTATAATACTTCCAGCATCATAATCCAGCGACAGTTTCAGTTGCGTGATAAGAGTAAACCTTTCACACGTTTTATGACTAGCCATGCTATCAATGCTTGAAATAAACAGTTGTTTGTGAGCATTTTGAAAATAATAAACACAAAAAAGTTGCTAGTCGGTTAACTAGATAATGCAACATCAGTGGACAAAATGGAAAAAGATGCTTAGTTTCAAATTAATTTTTAAATTTCTATTTTTGCTAAAAGGTTTCAAAGTTTTGGTCAGAATTTGGCATATCCTTTGCTTGTAGATTGCTAAATGACATATGCAGTGCCACTTGTGACCAGTGCTCTGTTGAAGAGGAAGCAACCCCAACATGCGTTGACTTTTCCACTGTGTGTGCGCAGAGTAGTTCAACCATTGACGGGTTCTGCTTTACGCAGGCAAACCGAGAGCTCTGTGGCAAGTCTTGTGGAGATTGTGGCATTGATAGTGGTGTGTTGATTCTTTCCTCACCATAGGCCTCGTCTCAGAGTCTAATTGTGCATGAAAAACCGTCTCCGTTGGCGTATATTTCAGAAAGAAGATGCAAAGACAACATAACAGGATGTGAACAGTTAAAGGCCGAAGGGCAATGTGAAACTAACGCAGTGGAGATGATTGCTAATTGTTCTAAAACCTGCAATACATGCTTTGTTAAGGAAGGTAAGAAATAAAAAAGCTATGTATTGAAAAAGCTAGCTTTTATTTGGAGTTGTGCATACACTAAAAAGACAGCTCCTTACTTTGATGTAAATGTATATATATATAAATCTTTATTTGTCAACCATTGGTCATGCACAATGCAGTTAGGAAAAGTGCCAAGTGCCAACCCTTATAGGTTTTCAGCACAGTAGTTTTAAAATCTATGGCAGCCTGAGTTTAAAAAAGAAAAATAGCGATTAATTAATAAAAGATTCAGTATTAAGAATAATAACATTTACTTAGAGTACTTCAAACAACCCTGATTTCCATACTTGAGAAAAACAGTGGAGCCTCGGAGTTTGGTTCTACATTTTACATCAGTCTGTCTTTGTTTGATACGTGATGACCTACGCAGTGATGGGGCTGGTTTATTCAGCAGTCCATGGAGACAGTGTTTAGGTATGTTGTGATGTGGAATTGATTGTTCATACAGGAGAGTTGCCATCTCTTTATTAAAATGACATGAGAGTTGGGATGTGAATTAACTGGTGCCCTCTATTGTATTACATTTAATCAACTGTATCAATCTAGTTTGTTGTTTTAAATACTTTGTAAAATGAATAGCTTGTGCTAAAGACGATAAATAATGAAAGTGACAAATATTACTTGTAAGCTTTCATCTACTTACTACTTACATATGTTGTAGTGGTGAGCTGCTACTGCCATGGAGACCCCCATTGCTATTCATTTGACGACAAAAAGAACAGCTATCAAGGTAAATGTAAGTATATACTGGCGAGGGATCAATGCAGAAATGGCTATCCCGAGAATACAACTCCTAACTTTGAGGTTACAGCGGATTTTGCTCGTTGGGGAGACACTGAGTATACTATGGTGAAGACAGTTAATATCAGACTCTATGGTAACAGAAATATGGTGAGTAGATTTTGTATTCGGTGGTTACTGCCATTTTCATTTAACTCATAGTTGAAGTTTTGTACTTCAATTGTCAATGAAACTGATGTCAAGAACAATGTTGGTTGCCTGGACTTTTGATAGCAATTTTTTCTAATAAATTGAAAGTTTTTACACGTGTTATGTGCGTAAAGATCTCAGGCTATGAGAGGTAAAAACCGCCAGCTTAAAAATGGACGTCTCAAACCATTGAACTATGATAGTTCAATGTTTCAAACAGATTTATTTAAAAATGAGCACTTTTAAAAAAAGTGCGTATGGTTTGTTCTCTTGAGCAAAGTTTTTGGTAGTTTATTTAAACCCACCTGCATTTTAGGAAATACAATAACAAAGTATATGCTCATTACTTGCTAATATCGCATGTAATAATTATTTTTAGCAAAAAATTTTAATGAAAAGAAAATCAACTTACGAGCGCTAAAGGGTTGCAATCTCTTGTTTTTACCAAAACACAGAAGTCCATCATTTTTGGTTAATTTTTTTTTTAATTTTGAAACCGTGGCTAATTTGAATATTGTTGTATCTTTCTCCCTGAGTCGTCTGCCATTGTAGCTTGTACTTTTATATAGCTGGTGACTCTATCTGAAGGAGGTTTGGTAAGCATAGATGGGGGCTCAGTAGACCTGCCCTACTCAAAGGATGGAGTTGTAGTCTATTCCAATAAACCTTTCGCTGTAAGTACTCACACCTTTAGAATATTAGTTTGATAGTTACTGTACCTCACAATAACCTTTTGCTATGTCATCTGGTCTGCAGACATTTGTGGATCTCAAGCTAGGCATATATATAGAGCACGGGGAAAGCAACTACTTTGTGATGAAAGCCCGACCTGAATATAAATCCCAGCTATGCGGATTGTGTGGTGACTATGATGGAGATGAGACAAACGATTGGGTGTACGGGCCCAGATGTGACCCAGGGACCCCTGCAGTGCTGGTAAGCGTTTCTTTAGATATTTGTATGTCATCCAGCACTCGCTTTTGTCGACTTTTGCCGGATAATGTCGCTAGCTCAAACAGCTTGGGTCCGCTCAACAAACTGGCACTTGGGAGTGCTAATATTCTCACAGACATTTGTGGTTGCTCAAATATTTTACCCAGAAACCATAATTGTGGTCTCTCGATATTCCAGGAAGAAGATTTGAATAGATGGGGTGGTTCTTGGAGGACTGCAGAGCCAGACTTTGAGTTGGGTTGTGTCGCCACAGAGATATGCGGGGCCCCCGAGAGCCTCCTCCCATCGTGCAGCGCACTAGATAAAGCAGAGGCTAAACTCAAATGCTTCATTGTTGACTCGTTTATGCACAACAATGCTGATGCCATGGTAGGTGCGCTGCCTCTCTGATCTTTTGGCAAATAGCCAAGCTCAGTCATGTGATCTCTGAGCAATAATTGTAGGAATGTGTGGATCAGCTGTCAGCCCAACTTTTAGATGAAATGATGGACGATTGCGTGTTTGACTATTGCTCTACCAAAGATGAGCAGAGTGTCTGTCGCTCGCTGACTGCTCTCACTCACAAGTGTCGGCAGCGTTTTGGCATAGCTGTAGAGTTTGGTGATGAAGGGTCATGTTGTGAGTGTCCAATATACTTTTGTGTGCGTGCAGTAGTCTTATTGGAGTTACTTAATCTGCAGCCTACGACTTTGACTCAATTATGTTTTAAAATTGTTTTACGGTCAATATTGCTGGCCCAAACATGTCGCGTATTCATTTATTTATAAACTGAACAGGCAGTGAAACCTGAACGTTTTTCTCTATACATTATAAATTGAATTTTTTTTAGTGTTTCCAAATCAAGACACTAAGATAAAGACATCAGTTTAAAAATAAATTGCTTCTATACACTCATTTGTAGAATTTAAAAATATTTTATTATTATTTAATTATTGTAATAAAATGCACATTGTGTGTTATTGTTTATATTGTGATAAGACTATAATCAATTAAATTTTTATACAATTTCTCCCAAAAGAAACTAAATTTTTTAATCAGATTTAATTGTCAAAATCAGATTTTCAAAAAAGTTGTAATTTTTGCAATTTTGCAATATCTATTTATAAAACATTTGTCACATATACAGTTATTATTTTTTATTGTTACGCTGTTTGTGTGGAGCGCCATCCAGTGTGCCAGGGTGACTGGGTAGGACACTCGACTGTTCCATATGAGTGATGTTCATCTATGGAGGTGTTATCATGAGTGAAGTAGTTGTAGCTACTACTACATCTCCATACTACTGGAACATGCAGCACTGCATGTATATGATACTGGTGTGTGCATGTCACTGAGTGAAGCTACTGTTACCTGCAGACACATCCTGTGGCAAGGACATGGCGTACAAGACCGTCTGTGGATATTGTGAACTGAACTGTGATGGGGTGCAGGTGGATCCATTCTGTCGCTCAGGTGACGAGACAGACTGTCACATGGGCTGCTACTGCTCAGTTGGCTACAGAAGACAAGGTGCAGATTGTATAGCCTTAGAGCAGTGTTACAGCCACCCTTCTTGTCCATTGCCATTCAGAGATGCCGACCTGCCTGTAAGTGTTTTACTGAGTCATTTGTATGTTGGTTAACATTTTGTCTCACTCGCTGGAGGTAAGAATGTTGTATGAGTTTAGAATTACAGTATGTAATCCTCTTTGTACAGTCAAACTCATCTATTCTGAAAGCCGAATGCAGCCAACTGTATACGTGCGATGCTGGGCAACTTATCCAAGAAGGATACAAATGTGGAGACAACTCCATATGCGTGGATAATGCGTGCATTTGTGAAAAA
This sequence comes from Cryptosula pallasiana, assembly GCA_945261195.1. Classification (NCBI taxonomy): domain Eukaryota; kingdom Metazoa; phylum Bryozoa; class Gymnolaemata; order Cheilostomatida; family Cryptosulidae; genus Cryptosula; species Cryptosula pallasiana. The sequence continues at coordinate 9,133,160 of OX183133.1, read as the reverse complement.
GGCTACACTCAACTAGTGCCAGGCATTTGTCAAGGTGAGCGCTTTTGATTGGATAAGACAAGTCCAGGCATGACTTTGTATGCCTAAGACGTGACTCAATACTCACAGACATGCCTAGGCATGGCTGAGAAATGGCCAGGCATGATCAGACATGTCTGGACATGCTCAACTGTAATATTCTTGTTTACGTTGTGCTTTATACCACATGTACATATAGCGATCGCTAGTGATTAGCTTAGCGATTGTGAGATTTTGCAACTTCTGTTTCCGAATAGATTGCTAAGCAATCGCTATCATTTCATTTGAGGTTATCATCAAAGTTTGATCCAAATCAAAATCACTAGCCGATTCCTTGATCAACCAATCACAGCGCACAAATGCTTTATCCTCATTTGCAATAGTGTCTTGTCATCTGCAGCGCTCCGATCTATCAACGATCACATAATAAGTTGCAGGCTATACTTTGTATCAGCGAGTTTGACCGGAATCGCTGAAGAATGGATAGTGGTAAAAAGTTGTGCAATTTGGGAAGGGATTTTCCCTATCGCTGAGGAAAACCGTTAGCACGATCGATCACTACATATGTACATTTACTTTTAGGCATGCCATTCTTTTATTTGTAGCACCTGATATGGAATAGCTCAAGCAGTTTATAAATGACACTATATTGAAATAAGAGTTACGAGAAATCTTATCTTGTAGTCAGTGTAAATTATTATCTTTGCTATTCAGCATCGAATGTGGTCTATTGAGCTAGCAAGGTTTCTTTGCAGACATAAATGAGTGTGAGAACCCAAACTATGTGACGTGTTGGTGGGACGGGGCGGCGTGTGTAAATACTCCCGGATCTTTCTATTGCAACTGTGAGGATGGCTTTGACTACGACAGTTACACAGGTATTGTGATACGCTTCTGTTTACTGGACTATTTGGTAGAAATATACCTATCAAACTTGGAGCATACTCTCCATCTGTCTATCTAACGATTGCACTTGCAACAGATTTTTATCAGCTAAAGTTTGAAAGGTATAATAACTATTGGCACACACTTTTCTGCAAATTCATTTCTGACATTTTCTAGTAGGTGTATGGCTAGCTATAGAGCTAACTAGCTATAGAGCTAACTAGCCATAGAGCTAACTAGCTATAGATCTAACTAGCTATAGAGCTAACTAGCTATAGAGCCAACTAGCTATAGAGCTAACTATCTATAGAGCTAACTAGCTATAGAGCTAACTAGCTATAGAGCTAACTAGCTATAGGGCTAACTAGCTATAGAGCTAACTAGCTATAGAGCTAACTGGAGTAAAATATGGTATATCAAGTGAAACTACAGTCTTTGCTATTGCCAGGTGACTGTGTAAACATTGATGAATGCAATGGAATAGCAGATTGTGCAGACAACTCCACGTGCATAGACCTGCAACCAGGCTTTGAGTGCAAATGCATTGATGGATATAAGAAAGAGGGAGACAAGTGTGTGGGTTAGTGCCTATTGCATTATGTGTAGACAACTTCTTACACATGTGATGTAGACAACTTCTTATACATGTTGTGCAGTCTATTTTTTATACATGTGGTATAGATATGATAGAGTTAAGGGGTGGCTACACAGGCCAATGTTTTGCATCGGAAGGCCTTGCGATGGGCGTGCCCGATGGGAGTGTCCGCTTTGGCACATCGCGGGGCCTGTTTGTGAGCATAACCAACATGTTGGTCTATGCCTGATGCCGAAGAAACATCGGAGTTCTCTAACTGGTTGAAACAAAATATTTTCCCAAGCTCATCAAGTTTAACAATTTACAGTGCATTTCCGATGGGATTTTTGTCAACAGCGAGCATCTACTGCAAACTCCGAAGGAATTGTTATGTTGTAATAAAGTTTGAACAGTGAATTAATTTTACATGGCTCATAGAACAGTGGTAATTGATAAATTCAACATTACTGAGTCTAAATATAATAATAATTAAAATTAATAACAAGTACAACAACAATAAAATAAAATTCATCAATACATCATTTATTACAAATAATGAATAATCACAATATCTGGAAGATTTAATAAAAAACAGAGCCAAAAAAAATATTGAAAGCAATGTTTTCATGGTGAACAAAAACAGCCATACATCACAGTGAAATTGTTCTTCAATTATTGTTATTATTGTGATGATTATTGCATTATTATATCAGGGAAACAAATAATTCGTTGTCGGAAATGAAACAGGCAAAAACCCGCACTTTGTGCCGTATGATTGGCTAGTTCAGTCGCAGCTCACCGATGTGCTCGAGTACATCGTCACTCTACTTCGGCCTGTGTAGCCACCTGCACATAGCCACGAACCTTTGTATAGGCACATCGGTACCAAAAAATCGGTGCAGTGTAGCCACTCCTTTAATGTATGTACTTGCTACACAGATGCAGATGAGTGCAGCTCTGGATGGCCTGTGTGTGGAGGTGGAGATGTGATATGCCTCAATACGATTGGTTCTTTCAGATGTGAGTGTATGACAGGGTTCAGCCGACAAGACTCTAGCCCAGCTTGTTATGGTGAGATTTCTATCCTCTAGTTACATTTAGGGTGAGTTAGGATCAGTAGTATGATTAGTGAAATTATCAAACATCACATTGATCGCTTTTCATGCTCTCAAAATCCTCTAATAACATCTATAGCAGCAAGTTTGGTACTGTTTCTAGACATCAATGAGTGCTTGAGCTCTCCCTGCGGTTTCAACACGCACTGTGAGAATACGCCTGGTTCTTTCACTTGTTCCTGTTTGCCTGGTTATGAAACTAACAATGGGGTGTGTACAGATATAGATGAGTGTTTGGAGTTATCTTCTTTTTTGTGTCACCCTGAAGCTTCCTGTACAAACACTGATGGATCATTTGACTGTAAGTGTAAGGAGACGTTTTATGGAGATGGCATCAACTGTTACCCAGGTGTGTCTGTGCTGGTACTTACCAAAGCTTGGTATTTTGAGTTGATATCGTTGGCCCCATTGGTCCCATTGGCCACATTGGCCCCATTGGCCCCAATGCCCCCATTGGCCCCACTGGACAGAGACACAATTTTGAATGTTTGCCTTACAATGGCTCTATCTATTTACCAACTTCTATACCGGTTTATTGCAGAGGAAATAGAAGCCTGTGGTCCTGATTTTGCTGCAGACTTCTGCACCCCCTACCACTCCAACTGTACTTTTAATCTCCAAACTGCAGAAGTTCTCTGTCACTGCTTGACTGGTTTTATAGGAGATGGTTATTTGTCATGTGATGGTAAGTACTCTATACTATATACTATGTACTGTATACTGTGTATTATATACCGTATATTGTGTACTGTATATTATGTACTGTATACTATGTACTGTGTACTATATACTATGTACTGTATACTGTGTACTGTATACTATGTATTATATACTATGTACTGTATACTATGTACTATATACTGTATACTATGTACTGTGTACTATATACTATGTACTGTATACTATGTACTGTATACTGTGTACTGTATACTATGTACTGTATACTGTGTACTGTATACTATGTACTGTATACTATGTACTGTATACTATGTACTGTATACTATGTACTGTATACTATGTACTGTATACTATGTACTGTATACTATGTACTATATACTATGTGCTGTATACTATATACTGTGTACTGTATACTATGTGCTGTATACTATATACTGTGTACTGTACACTATGTACTGTATACTATGCACTGTGTACTGTATACTATGTACTGTATACTATGCACTGTATACTATATACTGTGTACTGTATACTGTGTATTATGTACTGTATACTGTGTACTGTATACTATGTACTGTATACTATGCACTGTATACTATATACTGTGTACTGTATACTATGTACTATATACTATGTGCTGTATACTATATACTGTGTACTGTATACTGTGTACTGTATTCTATGTACATTGGGTACTATATTTAATGTTTGATTATTTACAGACGTAGACGAATGCTATGAAGGGACTGCTAGATGCTCTGACAATGCCGATTGCATGAATACACTTGGTTCCTACGAGTGCATGTGTTACCCAGGTTACCTTGGGGATGGCATTCAATGCCTAGGTACGTCCTACCCAGTAGTCCACTACTATTGTGCCTAGGGCACTAGTACTGTAGCAGTAGTCCACTACTATTGTGCCTAGGGCACTAGTACTGTAGCAGTAGTCCACTACTATTGTGTCTAGGGCACTAGTACTGTAGCAGTAGTCCACTACTATTGTGCCTAGGGCACTAGTACTGTAGCAGTAGTCCACTACTATTGTGCCTAGGGCACTAGTACTGTAGCAGTAGTCCACTACTATTGTGCCTAGGGCACTAGTACTGTAGCAGTAGTCCACTACTATTGTGCCTAGGGCACTAGTACTGTAGCAGTAGTCCACTACTATTGTGCCTAGGGCACTAGTACTGTAGCAGTAGTCCACTACTATTGTGCCTAGGGCACTAGTACTGTAGCAGTAGTCCACTACTATTGTGCCTAGGGCACTAGTACTGTTGCAGTAGTCCACTACTATTGTGCCTAGGGCACTAGTACTGTAGCAGTAGTCCACTACTATTGTGCCTAGGGCACTAGTACTGTAGCAGTAGTCCATTACTATTGTGCCTAGGGCACTAGTACTGTAGCAGTAGTCCACTACTATTGTGCCTAGGGCACTAGTACTGTAGCGGTAGTCCACTACTATTGTGCCTAGGGCACTGTACTGTAGCGGTAGTCCACTACTATTGTGCCTAGGGCACTAGTACTGTAGCAGTAGTCCACTGCTATTGTGCCTAGGGTACTAGTACTGTAGCAGTAGTCCACTGCTATTGTGTCTAGGGCACTAGTACTGTAGCAGTAGTCCACTACTATTGTGCCTAGGGCACTAGAACTGTAGCAGTAGTCCACTGCTATTGTGTCTAGGGCACTAGTACTGTAGCAGTAGTCCACTGCTATTGTGCCTAGGGTACTAGTACTGTAGCAGTAGTTCACTGCTATTGTGCCTAGGGTACTAGTACTGTAGCAGTAGTCCACTACTATTGTGCCTAGGGCACTAGTACTGCAGCAGTAGTCAAACACTGTCAACAACTGGCAGGTGCTTGCCATTCAATGGACAGACGATTCCAACCAACAACAAGCCTTGTGAGTGATATTTTCTGTTCCTTTGTACTACAGCAGCACAGACATAGAGAGATGACATGACTGACTGTCTGTATCCTTGACCTTGTGTGACCCACAGGTCTGTGAGAGCTACTTACATGTAAGTTGATGCTGTTACAGATGAGAATGAATGTTTGGATGGGACAAGTTTGTGTGATACACAGACTACTGTGTGTCAAAATAAACAGGGAGGCTATCTGTGCAACTGTAGGGCTGGATATGGCAGGTTGGACACTTACTCCTGTCAAGGTATGTCTGGCATTGGCTCCACCCCCAACATTTATATCAATGTATCTCAGGCTAATCTGTCTGTGTTATAGTATAAGATTTACTTGGCTGATGCTTGTTAGTTAGTGGCCAGTTCTAGTAGCCAGAGGACTAATAAATTTTAAAAATTGTGTAACACAAATTATGTTTAGATTTAAGTGTGATCCTTTACCAAATTTACTAAACGAAAAACATATGAAATATTTTTTGAACCAATTTAGCAGAATTAGAAAATGCGACTTACGTATGAATCAATAAGGCGCTGGAAATATATGTCTGTGTTTAGATGTCGATGAATGTTCCTCCAACCCATGTGGAGACAACTCCCAATGTGTGAATACAAGGGGAGGTTATGAGTGCATGTGTTTGGTAGGCTTCAGTGCTGCCTGTAACAGCTGCATAAGTAAGTGCTACAGTAATTCTTTCCTCCTACAATAAAGAGCTGACGTAGTAAATGCAACTCTTACAAACTGCTGCCGTCTGTTTTGGTTTACAGATGATAACGAATGTGGAATGGGTGTACACAAATGTCATAGACACGCGAAATGCATAGACACCTTTGGTAGCTATATCTGTGTGTGTAAGCAAGGCTTCTTTGGTGATGGAATAAACGATTGTACTGGTAAGATAAGCGGTGACTTGTCTCTAGGTTAATGGAAGAGCGTGTTATCGACAGCGTTTTCTCTCTGATAAAACTAATGAACTATGAGACAATTTAAGATGCTCAGTTTGTCTGTAATGTGTTGTAGCTGAGCAACCGTGTGAAACAGGGGTAGATAACTGCGATGTGAATGCCATGTGCACAGATAAAGCAAATGGTGGATATTCCTGTGATTGTTACCCTGGTTATACCGAGTCTGCTGGTGGAGCTTGTATTAGTGAGTGTGTTGTCTCCCCTCTACCTTGTGTTGATATTGCTCTGGTAGCTGCCATATATACCTCGCCATGACATTGCTGTAGTAGGTGCCATATATACCTTACTTACCATGACATTGCTGTAGTAGCTGCCATATATACCTCGCCATGACATTGCTGTAGTAGCTGCCATGTATACCTTACTTACCATGACATTGCTGTAGTAGCTGCCATATATACCTTGCCATGACATTGCTGTAGTAGCTGCCATATATACCTTACTTACCATGACATTGCTGTAGTAGCTGCCATATATACCTTACCATGACATTGCTGTAGTAGCTGCCATATATACCTTGCCATGACATTGCTGTAGTAGATGCCATATATACCTTGCCATGACATCACTGTAGTAGCTGCCATATATACCTTGCCATGACATCACTGTAGTAGCTGCCATATATACCTTACCATGACATCACTGTAGTAGCTGCCATATATACCTTGCCATGACATTGCTGTAGTAGCTGCCATATATACCATGCCATGACATTGCTGTAGTAACTGCCATATATACCATGCCATGACTTGTATATCTACTTATATAACAGATATAAATGAATGTAAGACATCAGTAACCAGGTGCTCTCCGTATGCAAATTGTACAGACACAGAAGGATCTTATAGCTGTCACTGCATTGATGGATATGTTGGTGATGGAGTCACCTGCACAGGTTTGTCACTGTCTGCTACAGAGGTGAAGGCTTCAACTCATAGATGTTCTTTCATTAGGTGGTACGGGAAGGGTATCACAGCCCACCATTCTGAATTTCTACTCCAGAGTCGATGGAGTCTTGTACCAATGGAGAGGCGTGTGACCTCAACGCAGACTGCATCTTTGGTATTTGTGCCTGTAAGTCTGGCTATGAAGGTGATGGAGTACCCAGTGATGGAGTCCCAGGTTGTTTAGGTTTGTGGGCTAATATACTTGTGTAAATGTATAGAGGTATATGTAGTGGTGTAGATGTCCACAATATCAGCACATAGGCACATGGGGTTTGTGTGGGTACACAGGTTACAGTACATTAAATGTTATTGATAGATATTGATGAATGCAATGCGGAGGAGCCAGTATGCCCCCCTAACTCGGGTTGTACCAACACTATTGGGCTATACGTCTGTCAGTGTGTTCAAGGATATGAGGATGATGGCAATGGAAATTGTGTCAAAGGTAAAATTTTGTATTATGGTAGTTGTTTCCTCTTTGTATTATGGTAGTTGTTTCCTCTTTGTATTATGGTAGTTGTTTTCTCTTTGTACTATGGTAGTTTTTTCCTCTTTGTATTATAGTAGTTGTTTTCTCTGTGTATTTTTGTAGATTTTTCTCCCCATATTTTAAGAGTCGTTTCCTGTACATAAGGGTTGATTTCTCTGTGTATCATAACAATCGCTTTTTCTCGGCTGTACTGGACCTGTTTCCTCACGTATCATTGGAGTTGTTTCCTCTGTGCGTTCACCATTCTTGTGTACACTGCATGTTACTACTTCCCAAGACTTCTCTTGCCTTATGTAACTAGAAGGTTTATACTGTATAGATTCTTGTGTTCTATTTTTTAGCACCTGAGGATCCTTGTCTGGGAGTGAACTGTGGTAAGGGTGTTTTGTGTGATTCCTCAACAGGTGAAGCTATATGCAGATGCGCACAAGGCTATAGATTAGATGAATTCACAGGATGTTACGGTACAATGCTACATAATACATAATACCGCAATTAAATATATGCAAAAATTTGTTTTCATATTTGTCTTTCTTACCACATTTTGTGATGGAAATTTTTTTAATAGGATTCAATGAATGAATGTAGTAAACAGTATTGTAATGTTTTTTGCAAAACTGGTTCTGGAACAGCATACAGTGATTACCTTGACGAATACAATTTTTTTTTGTAGCAGTTGTTCTTTTTTAAAAAACCAACTTCTATTTAAAATAAATTCCCCCTCATGCTACTATCTGTTTCTACTAGAAATGAAAAAAGTTGAAACTTTCAGATGCTTAAAAAGTGTTAATTTTTTTCTTTCATATTTGGAGAGGCTCGCTATCTTAGGCAGTCTGTGTGTAGCAATATGTACATTTAACAACGATTCAGATAAAAAACTTTTGGCAAACATGTTAGAGTTTAAACTGTTTTGTTTCCATGGCAATGAAAATGAAATGGAAATTGACATCATATGATCATAAGCAAGTGTAAAACATTTTGATAGTATGAAATCAACAAACCATATAAATGCACTCTACAGTACCACTAATGATTGTGTGCCACAACGTGTCACCAGATATCACTTTCCATTTGTTGTTGACAGATGTTGATGAATGTCAGCTGAAGGAAGATAACTGTCCAAATGATACCGAGTGTAAGAATCAGATTGGCAGCTTCACTTGTGTCTGTCAGCCTGGATATGAGTATGACAGGGTCAGCAGGTCTTGTACAGGTACTTCAGACTTCACTGCACGTTGCTGCTCACATCAATGTCTGTTGTAGACACCATTGAGTTGTGCTTGAGAAGATCATTTTTGCTCTATATATACAGCTTATACTATTGGCAGAGCAAATTGGGTGAAATGGACACAAGGGACACAAACCTTAATTTGCTAGGATATTGAGAGTTGTGCCCTCTTCATTGTGCAATTTTCTCCATTGTGATCAATAGAATAAATACAAGCTTAGCTATTTTTGTCCCAAAAGTTGTGCTCTATAGTCTTTCCCAGCTATTCTCTTTGAGTAGCGAGTAGCTATCTGTAGGCATCAATAAATGCTATAGACATCAACGTTTGCTGCAGACATCAATAAATGCTATAGGCGTCAATGTTTGCTGTAGACATCGATGAATGCTACATGAAACAGTACATTTGCTCGGAAGAAGCTAAATGTCTAAACACAGAGGGTGGTTATGTGTGCAGATGTGCTGAGGGATATGAAGGAGATGGTAAAGTCTGTACATGTAAGATCCTATTCTAGGAAATGATAAAATGAAGCGTGCCCAACTGAAAAAGTAAACCTGAATGATTTATTAGTTTTTGCTAGTTGGGTTGTTTTGGGATGTAGATACCAGAAGCATAGTTCTTGGCAATTGGCCAGTTGACTCACGCACGCTCCCAATGTCTTGAATGATAATTTACAAAGACCAATACTGTGACTGTTACAGATGTGGCAGCTAACTGCAGCACTAGTTGTACTGCAGATAACACTTTCTGTGATGGAGAAGTAGATGGCACACCTGTCTGTATATGTCAGCTGGGGTACTACAGTGACGGCGGTAACCCACCCCAGTGCCAAGGTCAGTAGTTTGCTTAACCTCTCTCTAAACTCTCCTCATTCTTTTCTGCTTGGAAAATTGTTTATTATTCAAGTTTTCATGGTTATACGTTTCTGCCTTTCATTTTGATAGTATTTTTGTGAGCAAATCTTTACAATAAATAATTATTTATTCTAATGAGCAAAACTGAAAGTTGATTCAGACGAAGTTGATTTAATCCACTTTGTGCTACTTAGATATAGACGAGTGCATCAAAGATAGACCGTGTTCTGCACATGCTCAATGCAACAATCTACCTGGCTCTTACGAGTGCGAGTGTAACCCAAGCTACAGAGGAAACGGTAAATCATGCGATGACATAGATGAATGCCTGGATGTAGATCGATGTGGAGATGACGAGCTCTGTGTAAACTCAGATGGTGGCTACGATTGCTTGGCGGACATAGGTAATTATTCTAGAGCTTTCTGCTGATATTAACAGAAATATTACTGTTGGATTGTCGCCAGAAATCTCACCTATTCTATGTTGTAGACTTGGTGGAATGTGGATGTGGTAAGAATGGAGACTGCAGTGATGAGGCTACCGGTTGTACCTGCCACTCGGGCTATCATCTGGTAGAGTTTCTACCTGCAGACAAGTGTCAAGACATCAATGAGTGCACAGGTGAACCTTGTGAAGACGTACAGCACAGAGTCTGTCTCAACACTCCTGGTAGCTTCAGCTGTCAATGTGCTATTGGTCTATGGAACGGTACTTACTGTGGTAGGTATAGACATGGATATTGCATGCATGCTTCATATCGTTCTGATTTGACATGTCTATGATTTACCCATGTTACAGTGATAGATGTGTGTGATAACAACAACTGCCATAGACACGCAACGTGCAAAGACGTAGATAACAGGCCCGTGTGCACATGCAACAACGGATATATCGGGGATGGATTTACTTGTCTTAAGCCTCCAGGTATTCGTTTGCTTCAAGTGGCAATATTTAGTTAAAAGAATTAATTAAAAAGTTTACTGGCTGCAGTGGTACTTGAATTGGTAACCTGCAAATTGCCTCCCCACCTTTCTGGGCCAGCTTATTTCTGGTGAATGTTGATGCTACCAGTATGTAATATACATCTACGTATAGCAATTGTTTGTAGCTCCCTGTGACTCGGACCCTTGCACAGACCCCCACAGCACTTGTGTCAACTCAGCTAATGATACCGCCCTCTGTCTGTGTAATGCTGGCTTCGAGCAAGTCTCTGGTACTTGTGTTGATATCAACGAGTGCTTGTCTAATCCATGTGGAGACAACTCGGACTGTATTAACCTCGTTGCTCATCGGCAATGTCTTTGTCTGCCAGGGTATAGGATGGTTGAAACAGCCTGCATCAGTGAGTTGGCATATAGCTCATAGATTTATTGCTATAGTACTCTATCTATTGCACAGGCATCGATAAATGTATAATCCATAGAGTTATTGCTATAGTACAGTATATATTACACAGACATAAATGGATGAATGTTCTATATAGGTATTGCTATACTAAAGCATATATTACACAGACATAGATGAGTAAACAATCCATAAAGTTATTGCTATAGTACAGTATATATTACACAGACATAGATGAGTAAACAATCCATAAAGTTATTGCTATAGTACAGTATATATTACACAGACATAAATGGATGAATGTTCTATATAGGTATTGCTATACTACAGTATATATTACACAGACATAGATGAGTAAACTATCCATAGAGTTATTGCTATAGTACAGTATATATTACACAGACATAGATAAATGAACTATCCATAGAGTTATTGCTATAGTACAGTATATATTACACAGACATAGATGAATGCAGCGAAGAAAGAAGCAGATGCGATATCTTTGCACATTGTACAGATACAGAAGGTAGCTATAGCTGCTCTTGTAAGCAAGGATTTGTGGGTGATGGATACACCTGTACAGGTGAGTATGCTGTATCTATTATACAATACAAGGTGATGGATACACCTGTACAGGTGAGTATGCTGTATCTATTATATAATACAAGGTGATGGATACACCTGTACAGGTGAGTATGCTGTATCTATTATATAATACAAGGTGATGGATACACCTGTACAGGTGAGTATGCTGTATCTATTATATAATACAAGGTGATGGATACACCTGCACACGTGAGTATGCTGTATCTATTATATAATACAAGGTGATGGATACACCTGCACACGTGAGTATGCTGTATCTATTATATAATACAAGGTGATGGATACACCTGTACATGTGAGTATGCTGTATCTATTATATAATACAAGGTGATGGATACACCTGTACAGGTGAGTATGCTGTATCTATTATATAATACAAGGTGATGGATACACCTGTACACGTGAGTATGCTGTATCTATTATATAATACAAGGTGATGGATACACCTGTACAGGTGAGTATGCTGTATCTATTATATAATACAAGGTGTTGGATACACCTGTACACGTGAGTATGCTGTATCTATTATATAATACAAGGTGATGGATACACCTGTACAGGTGAGTATGCTGTATCCATTATATAATACAAGGTGATGGATACACCTGCACACGTGGGTATGCTGTATCTATTATATAATACAAGGTGATGGATACACCTGTACAGGTGAGTATGCTGTATCTATTATATAATACAAGGTGATGGATACACCTGTACACGTGAGTATGCTGTATCTATTATATAATACAAGGTGATGGATACACCTGTACACGTGGGTATGCTGCATATACTATACACTACAAGAAAGTAGGCGTTTTTGTCCAGGAAAAAATTGTAAGTTGTTTTTAACATTAAATGTATCACCCAGGGCTGTATATTATACTATATTATATGTATTAGACTATACGACTTTGGTATCACCCATCCACCCATTCACAGTATCTTATATTCAAATCATTTTGGGTTTAGCATCAATAGAGTTGCTCTAGCATCAATAGAGTTGCTCTAGCATCAATAGAGTTGCTCTAGCATCAATAGAGTTGCTCTAGCATCAATAGAGTTGCTCTAGCATCAATAGAGTTGCGTTAGGTATCGAATGTTTAGGCTTGCCCATCAGCTTATTTCTCATCTTTTGTTTCCTTGTTCCCAAAATTTCTGCTAATTTTCGAGCCAGGCTTTTGTTGGCTTTCGCAGCAGCTTACTACATGCTTTTTACAAGCTTTCTGCATGCTTTCTACAAGCTTTTTCATAAGTTTTCCATTGGCTTATTTACAAGCTGTTTTAGACACTTTCGGAGCTTTCTATTGTCATGTGATTTCCTGTAGCTTTTTTGATAGCTTAGGGTTGCATCAATAATCAATAACGCACCAAACAGCAGTGTGTCATAACTTCATATTTTAAACTGTAACTCTAGGATAGCTATGTAAGTGCAGATATGTTATATAAGGTAAGCATTCCATCCCTAGGATAGCTATGTAAGTGCAGATATGTTATATAAGGTAAGCATTCCATCCCTCGGATAGCTATGTAAGTGTAGATATGTTATATAAGGTAAGCATTCCATCCCTAGGATAGCTATGTAAGTGTAGATATGTTATATAAGGTAAGCATTCCAACCCTAGGATAGCTGTGGAAGTGTAGATATGTTATATAAGGTAAGCATTCCATCCCTAGGATAGCTATGTAAGTGTAGATATGTTATATAAGGTAAGCATTCCATCCCTAGGATAGCTGTGGAAGTGCAGATATGTTATATAAGGTAAGCATTCCAACCCTAGCATAGCTATGTAAGTGTAGATATGTTATATAAGGTAAGCATTCCATCCCTCGGATAGCTATGTAAGTGTAGATATGTTATATAAAGTAAGCAAGCATTCCATCCCTAGCATAGCTATGTAAGTGCAGATATGTTATATAAGGTAAGCATTCCAACCCTCGGATAGCTATGTAAGTGTAGATATGTTATATAAAGTAAGCAAGCATTCCATCCCTAGGATAGCTATGTAAGTGCAGATATGTTATATAAGGTAAACATTCCTTCCCTCGGATAGCTATGTAAGTGTAGATATGTTATATAAGGTAAGCATTCCATCCCTAGGATAGCTGTGGAAGTGTAGATATGTTATATAATGTAAGCATTCCTTCCCTCGGATAGCTATGTAAGTGCAGATATGTTATATAAGGTAAGCATTCCATCCCTAGGATAGCTGTGGAAGTGTAGATATGTTATATAAGGTAAGCAAGCATTCCATCCCTAGGATAGCCGTGGAAGTGCAGATATGTTATATAATGTAAGCATTCCTTCCCTCGGATAGCTATGTAAGTGCAGATATGTTATATAAGGTAAGCATTCCATCCCTCGGATAGCTGTGGAAGTGTAGATATGTTATATAAGGTAAACAAGCATTCCAATGGTACTTTCTCATCTTATACCATAAAGAACCCATGCAGAGTTTATTCCAACAAAACAGGAGACACTAACGTTTTGTCAAGTTTGCTCGACTACATAAGATCAATAGCTTTTTACATATTTTATATGATTTATTCGTATGCACAATAAGCATGCAGGTACATAAAAAATGCATTTGTCTTGTTGAGTTGATGGGTAATGGCTAAAGATAGTTTAGACACCTATTTCTGTATACTATATAACTGTATACTTTATATATGTATACTTTATAGCTGTATACTCTATTAGTTAACTGTATACTTTACAAATGTCTACAAATAATTACTATATATAAAGTTATTCTCAAGTAAGGCATTTGGTAAAGACAATAATTTCAAACAAAAAGTTAAATACTGAATTAGCATAATGATAGTGTTTGAATTGTGCTGGCCCTGAAAAAAAGTTACATATCGTGGCAAGTGCTGCAGAATAAAGGATGGTGGGTGGTTGATATCATAAATAGTTTATGCAATTGTTTTGGTTATTGATTGCTGTTCACTTCAGTAAGTATTAAATTGTTTTATTTATTGATTTTTAAAGCAATCTACGTTGTTACGTTGTAGCAGAAACAGCATGCCCTGAAACTGCATTCTGTGATGAGAATGCTGTCTGTATAGCCAATGGCGATCTGTGGCACTGTAATTGCACCAGGGGGTATGAGGGCAACGGACTGACATGTGATGGTTAGTTTCTGGTGGTTATTTCAGTGTAGTTAGTTTGCTGTGTGTGTTAACGATATGTATTAGGTGATTTCATAGTGTTATGTTCTTTGTCAATTCTGTCAATTTAGTTTAAAGAATTAAGTTTTTTATGCAACAAGTTTACTATTGTATATCGATGTTTGTCCCTTTAGATATAAACGAATGTCGTATAGGAACCAGTTTGTGCCATCCTAAAGCTAGTTGCCTGAATAGCCCTGGTGGATACACGTGCAGCTGTCCCACTGGCTTTTATGGCGATGGCTATGACTGTCAGCGTAAGTTGTCTTCTGTCTTATTAAAGTCTGATGTACCAATTATTGTACTCATAACAAAACTGCTAAAAACTCTTCAGTTTAAAATGTTGCTAAAATGAGCCTAACGGTACACAAAGTTTTATGCTTTCACATGTTTATGTTATTAGTAAAGAGCCAAGTGTTGTGTTATAGCTGTGTGCACAGCAAGCACCTGCCCCTACCCTGATCAGCTGTGTCACGTTGATGGCAGCACGTCAGTCTGCAGATGTGAGTGTTCTGGAGCTGAATGTGGCATTGCTGGTCAGGTGTGTGCAAGTGATGGCTCCACCCACCAGTCCTACAGGCACTTTGTCAAATGGAGGTGTGAAACTAGACAGTATACTGTGACTAAACTGTACTGGGGAGATTGTAAAGGTAGTACATTTAGATATCATTTCTCTCTGTTTTTTCCCTCGCTTTGTCTTTAAGCGCTTTGTGTTGCTGAGTGCTACAAATTATTTAAGTATTCTAAAACAAAATATATAAAAATAAATTTTATTTTCAAGTGTTTTAGTTATGTATTTATCTTTCTGGAGAGTTAGAAATTTTTGACATTATAACTTGTAATTGATTAATTCAGCTTGATTATAGGTTTCCAGGAAATTCTTAGTTAATTTATGCCAGGGTTTTCTGCATATTCCTTCTTGCTCATCCATGTCTGCGTTTGGCGCTTGCCCAATGTGATTCTTCCAGCATACAGTTGAGCAAAGCAAGTTTAACCAGTAATGAATAAATGGTAGCTGTCTGCTTTGCCCCATCTTATTGGTTGATATTGGTATGTCAGCAGATACATGTGAAGGAGTGGTGTGTGATGAGTACCAAGTGTGCATAGTTGGGGAGAAAGGGGCGACATGCACCTGCCCCAAGTGTACAGACATAGAGAGGAGTTCTGGTCCAGTGTGCAGCTCACTAAAGAGCACCTACAGCTCTCTGTGTCAGCTGAAGGCGGAGGCTTGTGAGGGAAAGCGTATGGAAACATTGAGCAGCAATGGACTTTGTCAACAAGGTAGTGTCTCACCTCTCTCTTTTTAATCTTTCTCTTCCTATTAAGAAGACAGATGTGCTAGATGGATTGTTGGTGTTGAAGTTGCTAAACTTTGAGGGAAGGTTGATCAACTCTGCCTGTATGCAAGGTGTTGATTGGTTAAACAGTTGATTTTAGGATTTGTTTACTACTGACCCTTTTTTGACCAGTCTCATGGCCAATTGTGTATAACTTTTGAATGTTTAGCCTGCTATTTCTGTCAGCCTAGCTTTTGTACCTGCTATTGATTTAGATACTTTAGTCGCACCGCACTTGTAGCACCAACACCTTTGACAGTAATGGTTCGTTCGCGTGCGAGACTACACAAAAATGTACTTGAATGATTTTTTAGGTGCTGATGACTACTGCAGTTAGATGTGTGTATATTGTCTGAAATTGTCTCATTTCAATAGCCATATTTTCCACCTAATGCAGAGGGTGTTCTTACGGATTGGTCGGAGTACACACAATGCACGGTCACATGTGGTATTGGCTCTCAGGCTAGAAATAGACAAATTCTTACCAACTCAACAGTGGAAGGTGCTGTCACTCCTATCTTAGAGGAAACCCAAAGCTGTGAGATGCCTCCATGCAAGAGTGGTGGGTGTTTGTTTATAGTAGATGCATGCATCTGTGGGTGGTCTGATGTACCAGTGCAGGTGCCCCTCAAGAATAGTGCACTGCACATCACCAGCAGTAATACAGCTGCTTGAGAGGCTGTGTACTGTACATCACCAGCAGTAATACAGCTGCTTGAGAGGCTGTGTACTGTACATCACCAGCAGTAATACAGCTGCTTGAGAGGCTGTGTACTGTACATCACCAGCAGTAATACAGCTGCTTGGGAGGCTGTGTACTGTACATCACCAGCAGTAATACGGCTGCTTGGGAGGCTGTGTACTGTACATCACCAGCAGTAATACAGCTGCTTGGGAGGCTGTGTACTGTACATCACCAGCAGTAATACAGCTGCTTGGGAGGCTGTGTACTGTACATCACCAGCAGTAATACAGCTGCTTGAGAGGCTGTGTACTGTGCAAGTCTACAGCTATGTCAGTGACACAAAAATTATTTAGCGTTTTTGGATTATGACATTTCTGTGAACAATTTAAGGTTTGCATGCACTGGGCATGCAATTCCTTAAATCATTTTTCCAAATAACTTTTTGTTATGTATAATGCTTTTGTACATCAGTTTTTTTTCCATGAGATGTTAGAGCTTAAATATTTTTAATCATTCAATCTATGCATCGTGTGTGAGAAATTTTTACAATCTGTTATAATATTATAATCAATGATTTGACTTTCTCTACATACATGCGCAACATAAATTGGCATATTCTACTTGTTGTAAGTGGCCTAAGGTCGATTACGTAGCTGCTAGTAATTTTTCTATGGTATTGCAATGGCCAATCATTTTAATGCTTTATTTGTGCTTATTTGTGGTGATGCTGAATGAGTTGCAATGGTATTATATAGCATCAATTTCTATTCCTCTTACAGCTGTTGGTTCTCTTGTAGAGGTGTGCGCTGGATTTGTATGCCGGCGACCTGGAGCTGTGTGTGAGATCGATAGTATCGGGCAGCCATTTTGTGAGTGTCCCGACTACTGTAGTCAGCTAAAGGTGGAGCAGGTGTGTGGACAGTTGATGGGGAGAGAACCAAGGACCTATGACAACTTGTGCTCCTTGCAGCACATCTCATGTATTAATGACCTGCCCTATGCATTGCTCATTAATGGCACCTGCGCAGGTATGTCAATGCCACACGACCTACTGTTCTATACATGCCATGTCTTGTACATTATATACCAGCACAAAGTACCAACCTTACGGCTGTTGTAGACCTCCCATCATGCCACCCAGTGCCCACATTCGATAGAGTAACTGCTGATGGGTGCCAGAGCCACTATCACGTGCCACAAAAAGAGTGTCAGGGTGGCTGTGGTGAGGAGACTGGCAAGTGTTGTCAACCATCTGCTTATACTACAGTTAGTGTCAAACTGACATGTCCGGATGGCTCTGACAGGTTGCGACAGGTAAGTCGCTTGTATAAAAAGTTGTTGCAATGTTTTACCTCAACAAGGTGAGCAGTCATATACAAAGAATGAACTGTTCTTGTTTTAGCTTGGCGATGTCAGCGCATGTGAGTGTATGACGTTGAATCAGCAATGAGCCTTTTTGTCACCTGCTTCCTTTGTCAGTCACATTAATTAGATTCCTGTTTGTAGTCGTAAGTACAAGGATTGCATGAAAGTTCTAGCTATATCTCTTCTCTGTTTATTTTCATTTCACAAATAAAATTTAGAACTAGACAGCTAAGTAGTGTGCACAAGACGGCTTAACAACTTCTGTCTAAACTCTAATGGGGACAAGCGTGACTATAATAGACATAGTTTACATACATGCATTTAGTCACATGTACGTGGTATGCAGAGAGATATACGCTTTGAGACAAGTTCTGAACAAAGTTGCAGCACTGTCTATGAAGTGCACCCACAAACCCACAAATTCATCTTGGTCGCTTACGCAAGCTTTGCACAGACAAATAGCAGAATGTTAGTTCTCAACTTTTTTCAACATTTGCGAAATGATGACTGTACTCTTACACGCTTGGAGCAGCAATATCAGTGACTGTCTTTTGTTTCAACGATATAGACCAGTGACCAGAGTCTAATGGGTGGCAGAGACCAGGTAAACTTGAGTTGTAGGCAGCAAATTTTTATGCTGCCGCTGTTTATACTCTTGAGATGATAACATAATTTGTTTGAATGCGTAAGTTAATAATTATATTGACTCCTGGTGCCTGACACTGTCTGGCATGTCAAAATCAAGTGCGACGGAGAGCGCCTCCGCCAGCTGTTTGTGCCATTGACTTGTTTGACACACACATACATGTGTCTGATAGTGCTGACATGTCTGGCTGCTTGATCCACACTTCAAACTTGGGTCGTGTGCCTTCTCCACCTTTCATGAGATTATACTAGTCAAGTTTTGACACTTTACAGCTTCACAATGATTTTATGATTGAGCATATGTAGTTATCCCCACATGCTTCTGTGATAAGATTGTGCCAAAAGACCGCGTATTCTTTTAAAATAACAATGTGATGTTGCTCTTTTTCTATATTGGATCGTCCATGATGTAAATTCGTATGTATCACTGTCCTTGGCAGGATCAACTGTTGCTGGTGCGCTCTTCGAGTGCCTGGTGCAATGGTTAAATTCATCATTGCAACTATTGTTGTATTCCTGAGAGCAATTAACTGCTGGGTACATTCTGCCCTACTGATGACACCAAGTTTATTGGAAGGCCAGTGCCCAGTGGTAATGCCAAGTGGTTTCAAACGCATAAATCATAAAATAGAACGTTTCAAGTTTTATTTAGTTCAAAAATTAATAGATGTGTCAGTTTCCATGATGGACAGAAAACAAATAATTAGCCCATGTCACCGTATAAGCGTCTCCGGTTCTCCTAATGCACCAGTTCTGGCTAATTATGTGCTCTGACAAGTCTCTATGCAAGCTGTTGTCAGGTTTAGCTTGAGTTCTTTGCTGTATATCGGGGCGTGGAGCTTCAAATATCTAGTCTAGAGCTTCTGCAGCTATGACTATATATAAAAGACTATGCCGCTTGTTCGTTAAAGTGTTTGCCTTTACACCACCATCATGAGGTGGTCCGGAAAGACGCTTGTTCTCGGACTCGTCATTGTTCTCATTTCTGAAGGTGAGTAGTCGATTGCGATCTATTTATTTAGCTGTATTTCATTTGCTTTATATATCATTGCTGTGATGTCTTAATTGGGTGGTCACTTGTTTGCAGTAGTGATGTCACCTGGTGCCAATTGTTAATCAGATTGATTTTCTTTACTACGTTTTTTGAATCTTCAATTACCAGGTAATTTTTTTTGGCTTAGGCAGTGTCTATGAACAACTCCTTTCATTCTTTTACATGCTTTTAGTTTTAAAAATTGCTTGCAAGTTAAGAATATGGCCTTAAGTTTTGTAATGATAGTTGGATGTTTTGTGCTATGATTGCATTTAAGAATATCGCAAATAGCACAAGGTGCACAACTTTTTCTCATAACAATTATCCAGGTAGCAATGTTTGTGATTTGTTTCCTGCCAAGGTTTTATTTTTGGTCACATGGATTATTCATATTTATAGAAACTAAAAGAGTCTGTTATTTCCGAAATGTGATTAATTTTGTATAAAATAACTTAACCCTAAAATGATCGTTTTTGATCTTTAATTAACTCGATTAAAAAACAGCGCTAGTTTTCAGTGAAATATACTTTTGGTTTTTGTAGTTGCGAGTTTGCAAGCGGGTCAGGCAAAGTATCTGGGTTGTTACAAGGACAGCAGTACAAGAGATCTCAATGGTTCTTTCACTAAAATTGATGAAAATACTGCAGGCTTGTGCATTCTAACGTGCAAGAACAAAGGTGAGCCAGCTATGGTTAGTTAGTTAGGAAGATGTTTAGGAGACCAAATCTTTTGGCATACACCAAGATAAATTTAAACTTGGTTTTGTTGTGATGTTTCTTTTTAGAAAAAAAAAACAGTTAATTTCAAACATTTAGACCAACTTAATTTGTGTTTCCCATATTTTGTTCTTGAAAACTACTCTCATTAACTGATTGCTCCAAATGAAAATGTAAGCAAGTAGAGAATTTATTAGTACTATTGATTCATTTCCAACTGAATGTCTCACTCAATAGAACAGCATTTATACCAAGTGCTACTTTGTCATTAATAATATGGGTTAATATATCAGTTAGCACTTTTGAATTTTTTTTCGATAAATTTTGTGATTTTATTTCTTTCGATTGCAAAATGCATTTTTTAAGGAAGTATTTCATTTAAGCAGTTTGCACGTCCATTCATTATTTTGACTACAGTATTCACCAATTAGAGTGCACAATAATGCAGAGTATCGGTTAATTATACAACTAGTAGTTAGTAAATCAGTTAACTGTAGTTCCATATTGATATGTTTGTAGGATTCAGGTTTGCAGGTGTACAATATGGAGTCCAGTGTTTCTGTGGTAACCAGTATAACAATATAGGAAAGGCTAATGAAACAGAATGTAACAAAGAATGTCCTGGAGATAAAAGTACAAAATGTGGAGGAACATGGAGAAATAGTATCTACTACACTGGCAAAGGTAATGTACTCTGATTGGTTGGTCGTCTATCAACTGTGCTCTGATTGGTTGGTTGTCCATCAAATGTACTTTGATTGGTTGGTTGTCTGTCAACTGCACTCTGATTGATTGGTCGTCTATTAACTGTACTTTGATTGGTTGGTCGTCCATCGACTGTTCTCTGATTGGTTGGTTGTCTGTCAACTAAATTCTGGTTGGTTGGTTATTTAATTGCCACTATTTTTTTTAGTTTCTAATAGTACAAAAAAATAATTTGATCAAGTTTTTTATCAGTTTCCAGGGAACTTCTAAGTTCTAAATAAGTAATTTGTAAGTGTAATAAAGGAGACAATACGTGAAAGACAAATCGGTTGCATTGCAAAAAAATTTAAGAAGTTGGTTTAATTAAAAGGTTATAAACTTTTGTGTGAGTTAATTTTTATTATATTGATGCTATAGGGTGTCATTCCCCATGCAGGGAGATTTTGTGTGATTCAAATTAAAACTTTTTAATCTGGATATAATATTGTGTGCAACTCGAGTCAACAAGCTACCTAGCGTAACTGAATTGAGAAAATAAGGAAACAAACAAACCTGTACACAAAAATATAACCAAACGTATCAACAAAAACATAAGGGGTGTTAAAATACTACTGGTAAAATATAAACAATACCTGGCCTGTTCCAGCAGTACACGCACGTTTTTATTTTTTTATGGTTACTACTAGAATACTTGGCTTTATTAGATAATGTGATATAAATTATTGTCTTGTTGAACAATTCTACATAGTCATAAGCTGCATAATCCAAGTTCTTTAAAAGTGTCGGTTACTAAAGTTGTCATGTGGAAAAAACAACAGTCTCCGAGCTAATGCTGCTCCATCTGGAAATATTCTTTTTTTATCGATTAAGTTCCTATAGTAAATGCGTTTGTTGTCATGTGTCTGATTACATTTGGTAGCAGAAATGTGCATAGCTTTAGATTTAATTGCGAGCTGGTAGCCAAGAGCAAACTAGGATAGCCAACCAACTGACTATGGTTGCGATTGCGGTGTTCATTGGCTACATCAAGTTTTATGGTGCTAAAGCTTTTTTAGTCTACAAAATTTGTTTACATTGTGGAGGGTTGCCATGACACTAAATATTTGTATTCTGTTGGTGCCAAATTATCTCATTGTTTGTATTACACATTCTTTCTAGTTCGTTTGCGCCACATCTTCTTTAGTTTCCATGAAAGGTGTATTAGTTGCTCGAAAAATAATTTAGTTCAATTTAAAAACCATGTTGATTGTGTAATCATTATTTTGGTCATACATTAGGCAATATCACAAGATTGTCTGCCCCAAATCATTTTCCCACAATTATCAAACCTTTCCTCAATGATATATTTATAGAAAGGAAATATGCCGCTGGAGAGTACATTGGATGTTATATAGACAGCAGTACTAGAGATCTCAATGGCTCTTTTACTAAAATAGATAAGAATAAGGCACAGCTGTGCGTTAAAACATGCAGAAATGAAGGTGAGCTGGTTTACAATCTGTGATAATATCATTATGACTAATATGCCTCTGTGGTAAAAACAAATAATAAAATAATGGTAGCTATAGCTTCTTTTTTCCTTTTAGAAATTAACAGAATAATAAAAGTGAACGCAGAAATGTTCTGCAAAACATATGACAATTATTTATTTTAAAACACTCTTTAGCACATATATCAGCCAGCATATATAACAAACACCCACCCACACTAGATATATGTAGTGTCATGTTTGTAGGATTCAGATTTGCAGGTGTACAATATGGAGTCCAGTGTTTCTGTGGTAACCAGTATAACAATATGGGAAAGGCTAATGAGACAGAATGTGACAAAGAATGTCCTGGAGATAAAAGTACAAAATGCGGGGGAACATGGAGGAATAGTGTCTACTACACTGGCAAAGGTAATGTGCTCTGATTGGTTGATTTTCTATCAACTGTAATCTGATTGGTTGGTCGTCTATCAACTGTACTCTGATTGGTTGGTCATCCATCAATTGTACTCTAATTGGTTGGTTGTTTATCAAATTTACTCTCATTGTTTGGTTGTCTATCAACTGTACTCTAATTGGTTGGTCTTCTAACATCTGTACTCTAATTGGATGGTCATCCATCAACTGCACTCCTATTGGTCGGACGTCTATCAAATGTGCTCTGATTGGTTTGTTGACAATCAACTATGTTGTGTTTGTTGGATGCTTGAACAAATCCAACTATGGTTACAGCAAAACAATTGTCTCAAAGCTCAAAAGTTTTATTGACCAATACTATTCACCACAAAGCGTTATTTATCCTGGGGATAAAGGAATTTGAAAATATTGACCAAAAGAATTATCACATTTATAACAGCTAGGTGGCCATAGGAGCAAATTTTTTGTCCATTGGTCTAGCATTCGGGTTACATTCACTGGTAAAGCTATTTTTTTAAGATGTCTAGTTGGCAGAATGTTTAATGTGTATGACTGCTGGGCTAGGTGATAGTGAAGTAAGGTCTCACAGGCTGAAACTACACTCAAGTTGGGTTTGTTTTAGTTTTGGTTATAAAATGTTTCCAACCATGAAAAATAAATGCATTTTGCATTTTAATGTGATTCCCACGGTGGGTTTACATTTCATGGAAAATTCTTACAGCTTGTTAGCCAAAGTCAGTAACATAGTTTTCCATTGCTTTGTTTACCTAGTATTTAAAGCTTTTTCTTACTCGCCCACTCCTTCTATCTGTTCACCCTCTCCTACTCCTGTCTGTCTGTTCATCCTCTCCCACTCCTTCTGTCTGTTCACCCTCTCCTACTCCTTCTGTCTGTTCATCCTCTCCCACTCCTTCTGTCTGTTCATCCTCTCCCACTCTTTCTGTCTGTTCACCCTCTCCTACTCCTTCTGTCTGTTCATCCTCTCCTACTCCTTCTGTCTGTTCACCCTCTCCTACTCCTTCTGTCTGTTCATCCTCTCCTACTCCTTCTGTCTGTTCACCCTCTCCTTCTGTCTGTTCATCCTCTCCCACTCCTTCTGTCTGTTCACCCTTTCCTACTCCTTCTGTCTGTTCACCCTCTCCTACTCCTTCTGTCTGTTCACCCTCTCCTACTCCTTCTGTCTGTTCACCCTCTCCCACCCCTTCTGTCTGTTCATCCTCTCCCACTCCTTCTGTCTGTTCATCCTCTCCCACTCCTTCTGTCTGTTCATCCTCTCCCACCCCTTCTGTCTGTTCACCCTCTCCTACTCCTTCTGTCTGTTCATCCTCTCCCACTCCTTCTGTCTGTTCATCCTCTCCCACTCCTTCTGTCTGTTCATCCTCTCCCACTCCTTCTGTCTGTTCACCCTCTCCCACTCCTTCTGTCTGTTCACCCTCTCCTACTCCTTCTGTCTGTTCACCCTCTCCTACTCCTTCTGTCTGTTCACCCTCTCCCACTCCTTCTGTCTGTTCATCCTCTCCCACCCCTTCTGTCTGTTCACCCTCTCCCACTCCTTCTGTCTGTTCACCCTCTCCTACTCCTTCTGTCTGTTCACCCTCTCCTACTCCTTCTGTCTGTTCATCCTCTCCCACTCCTTCTGTCTGTTCACCCTCTCCCACTCCTTCTGTCTGTTCATCCTCTCCCACTCCTTCTGTCTGTTCATCCTCTCCCACTCCTTCTGTCTGTTCATCCTCTCCCACCCCTTCTGTCTGTTCACCCTCTCCCACCCCTTCTGTCTGTTCACCCTCTCCCACTCCTTCTGTCTGTTCATCCTCTCCCACTCCTTCTGTCTGTTCATCCTCTCCCACTCCTTCTGTCTGTTCATCCTCTCCCACCCCTTCTGTCTGTTCACCCTCTCCCACTCCTTCTGTCTGTTCATCCTCTCCCACTCCTTCTGTCTGTTCACCCTCTCCTACTCCTTCTGTCTGTTCACCCTCTCCTACTCCTTCTGTCTGTTCACCCTCTCCTACTCCTTCTGTCTGTTCACCCTCTCCTACTCCTTCTGTCTGTTCACCCTCTCCTACTCCTTCTGTCTGTTCACCCTCTCCTACTCCTTCTGTCTGTTCACCCTCTCCTACTCCTTCTGTCTGTTCACCCTCTCCTACTCCTTCTGTCTGTTCACCCTCTCCCACCCCTTCTGTCTGTTCACCCTCTCCCACCCCTTCTGTCTGTTCATCCTCTCCCACTCCTTTTGTCTGTTCATCCTCTCCCACTCCTTTTGTCTGTTCATCCTCTCCCACTCCTTCTGTCTGTTCACCCTCTCCTACTCCTTCTGTTTGTTCACCCTCTCCCACCCCTTCTGTCTGTTCATCCTCTCCCACTCCTTCTGTCTGTTCATCCTCTCCCACTCCTTCTGTCTGTTCACCCTCTCCTACTCCTTCTGTCTGTTCATCCTCTCCCACTCCTTCTGTCTGTTCATCCTCTCCCACTCTTTCTGTCTGTTCACCCTCTCCCACTCCTTCTGTCTGTTCATCCTCTCCCACTCCTTCTGTCTGTTCATCCTCTCCCACACCTTCTGTCAGTTCATCCTTTCTTTCCTCTTGGTCCCTGCTTCATAACTAGTCTTTGTTGCCCTTTATTGTTAAGTCATCTGCCTGAATATATTTTATACCAACCTATATTTTGGCTCAATTGTTCTATAGCAAATGTGAACCAACTGGTGGTTAAAACAATTGCTGCCCTTCCAGTATTAGCTGGCAATGGTGCTGCCTTTTTATTGGTTTCACAGATTTTTAACTTCCTTGAACTTGTGCCGTTCTTACCTCATATAAGTTAATTATTTTTAACTAAAATGTGACTTTTTGTCTTCTACCATCATCCTCGAAGTGGACACAAGCTTTGAATAATTTAGCGTTAAACCTTTGTCAGATTTGTTTCACTAAAGTTGTGATTTAGTACTTGCATGTTTTATTTTTCATTTATTTTATTGCAGAGAGGGAATACTCCCCTGGAGAGTACATTGGATGTTACATAGACAGTAGTACTAGAGATCTCAATGGATCTTTTACTAAAATAGATAATAACAATGCCAAGTTGTGTATTCAAGCTTGCAGGAATAAAGGTGAGCTGGTCTACAATTTTCTAAACGACCATTACGACTAATATGCCTTTAGCGTAGGTATTAAAGAAACAGAAAAGTGTTAATTAGTACATTATCGTGTAAATAGTACATGGAGCATGTTAACAGTGACTAATATGCCATTATTTTTTATAGCTCTTTCGTTTTTAACAATCGATTAATTAAGGATACATCAGACCGTACAGTATATGTGATTGATACTGTGACGGACGGCGTCAGCACTAGAACATTCACTTACTTTCTATTTAGTTATTCATTTATTCCAGCTACATTTACCCGTTCTATGCCTGCGCTCTAGGGCAGATTGTTCTATTGTACATTATATCATATACCCTGCATAGCAATCACTCATGCAATTATTCTAGTGCCACCTACTATATTTTTATTGGCACACTCTAGCCAACCACTTGTGCTAGGTGTGGCTTCCTTTGTCTTGTCAGTTTTGCATTACATAATCATTATTATAAATGTTGATGTCATGGTGTAATAAAGTCAGAGTCAGCTTGCACACTCTCAGAAGTTTCTTTGTTCTCAAACAATAACTTCACTTGCGCTAGTACATGCACGTACAACAAAAGCTCTATTACTCGAGTAGTAATAAATAAGCAGATCAACCCGAACCTCTGCTGGCCGAACCTAGCTCTGACTAGTTCGCCCTTCAAAGTTTGGCCTCTGACTTGCACACTGAAATAGCTAACGCAACCGACAGCTAGACAGTAAACTAGGATGGTCACACACCACTCCCAAGGATACTAGTCGACCTGTGGGCGGGTTGTATTGCTCAAGCGATAGACACAGATTGCCATCACAGTTCGGGAGGTTGTGCAGGTAGGCCTAGCTACCAACTCACACCCCCACAGTGAAATCCTGCACATTAGTGGCAGCAGTGGGATTGACAGACACCCACAAGCAGCAGAGGAAGGATGGCACAGCGAAGACGAGCGCTGAGTACAGACAGGTATCCCTCCAGCCTGCAGATGATGGGTACGCTCACCCACATCCTGGACCGCGTGTCAATAGCCACAACGCGAGATAAGTTTAGGGTACCACAGTATGATGGTACAGGGGATGTGGACTATTTTCTGCAACGGTTTCAGGAGGTGGCCAAAGCTAACCCTTGGCAGGCGGAAGACACAGTGATCCACCTACATCAAGCCTTGATAGGCAAAGCTGAACGGTTTGGTCGAGGCGAGACCGTAGAAGAAGTGACACGCACACTGCAGGCGACCTTTGGTATGACTCGTTCGGAGGCACAAGCAAAACTGCTGAGCTACCGACGAAACCCCAGAGACAGCCTCAGAGACCATGCACTCACGGTCGAGCACCTCATCAAGGCCGCCCACAGCAGCCTGCCACGACAGAACAGGGATGAGCTGGTGTTGCAGACCTTCCATAGTTTACTGGGGCATACGTACCTACAACGACACTTGTTGGCGGTACGCCCACAGAGTCTGGAGGAAGCAATCCTGGCAGGAAACGAGTTCCTGCAAGTACCTCATCAACCCTTAGGCAGACCCCACATCAGGACAGTGGAGGCCGACCCCCTGGAAAAAGAAGCAAACCAACAGAAAGAGGTGGCTCGACACCAAGAGGTACAGGACCCCTTGCACAGTTACTTCGGACCGTAGAGGGACTGAGCAAAGAGATTGCCAGTCTAAAGGCGGAGACGAAGGCGGAGCCTTCGAAGAGATGTTGGGGATGCCAGCAAGTAGGTCACACCCGGAAGGCGTGTAGAACTGTCCCTTGGCCTAGCCGCCAGGGAAACGACTACCGCCCGCAGCAGTAGGGAAACCGATTGGCTGCACACGGGCAATGCTGAACCAGAAAGAAAAGGCGCAGGCTCCCTCCAGTGGACCAGCGGCGACGCGGCAAGCAACTCCTCTTCTGGACCTCCTGACTAGTCCTCCTATCGCCTTACACAACCGTTTTGCCAGCCTGTCGGTACCCGACAGCCCAGCGGCATTGGAAACGGACGGCGACGGGACTCTCGAGCAGCAGGAACCACCCAGGCCCAGAAGGAAGGACAGGCAAACCCAGACGCCCCCACTGGAGAAGGAAGGATTCGTCCCAAAACCTGTGACCCTCCAACTCAACCAGATCGAGCGACCATATCAAT
The DNA here is from genome assembly GCA_945261195.1 of Cryptosula pallasiana. Lineage (NCBI taxonomy): Eukaryota > Metazoa > Bryozoa > Gymnolaemata > Cheilostomatida > Cryptosulidae > Cryptosula > Cryptosula pallasiana. The sequence continues at coordinate 9,104,750 of OX183133.1, read as the reverse complement.
CGAGCTATTACCTACCTGGAAGGGTAGAAGGAGAGGCGGTAACACATCTCATTGACACTGGCTGCAACACTAACCTGTTGGCCAAGCGGGTCTTTGATCGGTTACCAAATCACGTGCAACGCAACTTGCAACACTATGATTCGCATGGGATCATGGCTGACGGCACCAGGCTCCCGTTCTACGGGCTGCTCGCACTAAAAGGACGGATACGTCATGTCAAGTTTGAAGAGACTTTTGTGGTCAGTCAGATAAATGAGGACGTCATCCTAGGGATGCCCTTCCTGACGAGCCAAGGATGCCAGATGGGGTTTGACCGTCCGGTGCTGATCATCCAAGGAAAGGAGCTAGCATGTACCGACCGCCACGGGAGAAATCTCGTGTCCAAGGTGCAGGTCCGACAGGACACCCAGCTACCCCCACAAACGGAAGTCACCATTCCGTGTCACCTGAGCTCCAGGGATACGTTTCCCCAGGGAGTGATAGAGAGTATACAGGGTGGGATACCCATCGCCACCAGTATCAACAAACCAGACGCCCAGGGGCGAGTGCTGGTCAGATGTCTCAACCCGATGCAGGACACCCTAAGACTACTCGCAGGAGAGGTTATTGGTACCTTTACGGGAGTGGAAGAGAGTGGCGTCCAGGGGTTGACAGAGCAAGAAGGGCCACAGAGGAATGAGACGGGAGGAAGAGAGATACCCCCCATCTGCACGACCTCTTCACCCAAGCCAGGAGAGGATGCCAGGACCCTTGGCAGGAGCAACAAGTAAGGGAGCTGTTGATCAAATACCAAACGGTATTCAGCAGCCACAATGGAGATTTGGGTAGAACGACCCTAGCAGAACACTCGATCCCCACCGTAGAGGGGGCTTGACCCATCCAATGCCCACCACACCGCCTGGGGCCAGAGAAGGAGGCGGAAGCAGAACGCCAGATAAAGGACCTCTTGGAGAAGGACCTGATTGAACCTGCCGATGGAGCGTGGAGCTCCCCCGTGGTGCTGGTGAGAAAGAAGGATGACACATGGAGATTCTGTGTGGATTACCGAAGACTGAATGACATAACTAAGCAGGACGCCTACCCCATCCCTAGAATCGACAAGTCGTTGGACGCCTTGGCCGGTAGTAAATACTTTACTACGTTGGACCTCACCAGTGGACACTGGCAGGTACCCCTGGACCAGGACGCAAGCGATAAATCTGCTTTCACCACCCAAAGCGGCCTGTGGAAATGGAAGGTGTTGCCATTCGGACTGACGTCAGCTCCCGCCACCTTCCAGAGACTCATGGAGAGGGTCCTCAAAGGTCTCCACTGGAAGACTCTGCTCCTGTATCTGGATGATGTGATCATCATCGCACCCGACTTCCAGACGCACTTACAGAGGCTAGGTGAAGTGCTGGGACGACTCCGACAAGCAAACCTGAAGGTGAAGCCTTCCAAATGCGAGCTACTGCAGGAAGAGGTCAAGTACCTTGGCCATGTAGTGAGTGCTAAAGGAGTGGCTACCGATCCTGGAAAGGTAGAGGCTGTCAGGAGATGGGAGGCACCTAAGGACGTAAAAGGGTTGCAGGCGTTCCTAGGAACGGCCGGGTATTATCGTCAATACCTCCCTGACTACGCCACTATAGCTAAACCTCTCACGATGATGACAGGAAAGGAGATGCCATGGAAGTGGGGACAAGCAGAGCAGACAGCCTTTGACCAGCTCGAAGCCAGGCTCACCCAGGCTCCAGTACTTGGGTACCCCGACCCCAATCTACCATATACACTGGACACGGACGCCAGTGCCGTAGGAGTCGGTGTCGTACTATCCCAAGTACAAAAAGGGAAGGAACACGTCATCGCGTATTTCAGCAAGACGCTAGCGCCAGCCGAGAGGAATTACTGTGGCACCCGGAAGGAGCTTGTCGCTGTCATCAAGGCAGTGAAGCATTTCCGACCGTACCTCTATGGGCGGGAATTCAAGCTCCGGACGGACCACGCCTCACTACGATGGCTGTGCAGAAGGAAAGAGCCATCGAACCAGATAGCTCGATGGCTAGAGATATTGGCTGAGTTCCGATACAAGCTCGAGCACCGAGCAGGAACTCACCATGGTAATGCTGATGGGCTCAGCCGACAAGGACCCTGTGCGGACTGCAGGCAGTGCGGCTCCATCGAGCAGAGAGATGGGGGACCTTCCCATGCAGAGCTGAAGCAAGAGGCTAGGCTGAGACCTCAGAGAGAGGCGCGAGACGACCTCAACACATCAAACCCGGTACATTCCCCCCAAAACCCGGCTCAGAAGCAGTCGGAGGGACGGGATGCGGTAGGCCGGATTTATGCCGAGCTGAGACGGCCGGGGAGCGTCACAGAAAGAGAGTTGGCTGAAGGAAGTGTCGAGTTGAAGACACTCTATGAGCGGAAAGAGGCTATGGAGATCCGCCCCGACGGGGTGCTCACCATCACGCTCCACCACCCTTCCAGGCCAAAGCGTTGTGTGGTCTGCCCACTAAGCAGAAGGACACAGGTCTTCTGGGAGACGCACAGGTTGATCCACGCAGGGGTACACCGAACAAGGCAGCGCATCCTACTAGATTGGTACTGGCCGGGCATTTCCCCCTGGTCAGGAGACTCATCAAGGATTGCGAGGTGTGCCAGGAGGCCAAGAACGGAAAGAGAACAGAGAACCCCCACAGACAGCAGATGTATGCCGGTCGATCCTTCCAGAAGCTGGCAATCGACCTGGTCGGTCCCTTACCTTTGACTAAAAGGAAGAACCGCTGGGCACTGGTCCTCACAGACCATTTCACCCGCTGGCAGGACGCCATAGCGCTGCCCGATGTCACAGCACCCACGGTCGCAGTAGCACTGGACGAGCGAGTATTCGCTTACTGGAGCCTCTCTGAACAACTGCACTCTGACCAGGGAGCACAGTTCGAGTCAGTGTTACTCGAGGAGCTATGCAGCCTGTGGGGCATCAAGAAGACACGAACCACCCTCTACCACCCGCAAGGGAACGGGATGGTGAAATGCCAGAATCGGACATTAGGAGATGCACTTCGCACCCTGATACTGACGAAAGGGCAGACGAGTGGGACAGTCTGCTTCTGCAAATCATGCGGGCCTGTCGCAGCACCCCCCCACTCAGCAACGGGAGAAACGCCTAACATGTTAGTAATGGGACGGGAGGTCCGCCTTCCTGACCAGCTAACGGGTACGCCTCCCTCCCTCCAACGGGACCCTCGCAATGTCATGGAGCACACCGCAGAAGTGCAGGAGAACCTCCAGAGGGCGCACGAATACCTCAGACACCAGCAGCAAGAGACTAGGAGCCAAGACGACGATGAACCCTCCGTGTTCCAGAAGGGGGAACTCGTCGTGCTCGAAAATAAGAGAAGGGTGAAGGGCAGCAACCCGAAATTACAACCCCGCTTTGTGGGGCCCTACCAGGTGACGGAAGCGTTTCCGAATCACACCTATAAGGTAGAAAGGAATGGGCAGTGGTCCATACAGAATGGGATGCGGTTGCGCCATTACAGAACATGCCAAGAGCCGGTTGGCCGGGCACCCCCCTGTCGGGAACCAGCCCTCCAGCCCAACATGAAAGGGGCCAGAAGAGGACGACCCCCCAAGGCACGCCAGGCACCCGTTGAACCCATGGAACTATTACCATTGCCATTACCGTCACCCCCACGAGACAGGTCGCCACTTGTCAGGGAACCACCAAGATCGCCTCCTATCCGGGAGCCCAGGAACTTCCCCCCAGGAGACGGGTTACCCAACACTCAAGAGCCTGCACCCCCACCTTCATCTGCGCTCAGCCGCAGCCCACCCCAAAGGTTCGAACTAGTAGAACACGAAAGAGAGGAAGAGAATGCGAGAGAAAGTCTAGAAAGGCATGACACTCCACCCCTGGAGGTCACACAAAGGGCACCCAGCCCTCAGAGGCCCCCTCCTCTCAATGAAGAGGATTGGCCACCTCTGAACCAAAGCCGGACACCCACCTCACCCCTAGATCGGCCTCAAAGAGAGAGACAAAAACCAAAGAGATTAGATGACTACCACTGCTACACAGCAGGGGGAGGACAACACCTACCCGACACCCCACCCACTGGGACTGGATGAGAAGGAAGGGCATCACAGCAACCCTCAGCTCTTACCCTAGGGAACGAAGTAGCAGAAGACCCGGCCGAAATCGGCTGGATAGTAGTGAAAAGAAGAAGGAAAAAGAGAAAGTTACAAAAAAGAGAGACGAGTTGTCACCAAGAGGGGTGAGGAAGGAGTAGCAAGCAAGAGGACACAACTCCCCAGCCTAGTGAACTCGCCGCCGAAGAAAATAAACAACAAGGTAGTATAACTCCCAATTGCTACGAACAAACGTCCGCTGGAAAATCCTGCGAAGAAACCGCCATGCTACGTCACCAGAACGGAACCACGTGGGGGGCGGCGCTGAAGGAGCACGTGGTACCAAACACCAATCAAAATAAAGATAGGTGGAGGAACCGCCAACGTTCAGTTCACGGCCAGCCACGGAGGAGTTCACTACCCAGCAGCAGAAGCGTAGATCAACTGGACTCTCAACTACAACTACAACTACAGAACATGGCTCGAGCATCACAATATGTGAACGAAAGAATCGACATTACTTCCACTACAGGTGAGACACTACCGAATGTCACAATTCAGTCACTCACCCAAGCGCTTGACAAAAAGTTGCGAATGACTGTAACTGTCCCCCACACGGAGGACATGCTCAAGAAAACTACTCTCTCACCTACCATCAACGTGCGACGCATTCATGTTGCAGGTGAAAACGACACCCCGACACTCAAACCAACAAGCGGTGCTGCGCGGGAGATATGGCTAAGTGGAGAGACGATGAAGGAGATCAAAGAGATGGCTGAACCAGTAGAGGGCAGCGAGCAGTGGAGGTGCCGACGTTGCAGCTACCAACAAGCAAGAAAGAGAGTGATTTATCAAGTACGGCAGCACCTGACAATATTTTTTTGCAAGTGTGGGAAGAGAAGTGCGTCACGAGACGCCATCTTAAAGCACATTTGAGTGCAGGGAGGCACCCAGGAGCACGGTGGCAAAAACAAGCCACTCTATGAAGTTGATGCAGCCAGGTATGGAGAATTCTGCAAAGCGATGGAATGGTTAACACCTCCACCCTTTGGTGTACCGACACCCATCATAGAGAAGGAAAAGAAAGTAGAGAAGGAGGTGGAGAAGACTCCCATACAGAAACGGCTAGGGAAGCCTGCAGAGTTACCACCCCCCCCCCCCCCCCCCCCGAAAAAGAAGAAGGACAACTCCCCCACCCAGGTCGGTGACACCTCAGAGAGAAAGGACGCAACCGTCCAACTACAGTTGGCGAGCCGAACGTGAACGCTCAGCAGAGGAAGAAAGACATAGACGGCTCAGAGAGCACCGCCATCGGATGGAGGCATTAGACAGAGAGCTACACGCCGTGACGCATGAAGCCTGCCAACTCCTAATAAGGGCAGAAGACATAAAGGAGCTCAGTCGACCCTATAGAGAATAGAAGAACCATACCGACGCCGCCGGCGTATTTATTGGCCACCATCGCCAATGGGGCGGAGTGTGTGACGGACGGCGTCAGCACTAGAACATTCACTTACTTTCTATTTAGTTATTCATTTATTCCAGCTACATTTACCCGTTCTATGCCTGCGCTCTAGGGCAGATTGTTCTATTGTACATTGTATTATTGTTCTATTGTTCTATTGTACATATACCCTGCATAGCAATCACTCATGCAATTATTCTAGTGCCACCTACTATATTTTTATTGGCACACTCTAGCCAACCACTTGTGCTAGGTGTGGCTTCCTTTGTCTTGTCAGTTTTGCATTACATAATCATTATTATAAATGTTGATGTCATGGTGTAATAAAGTCAGAGTCAGCTTGCACACTCTCAGAAGTTTCTTTGTTCTCAAACAATAACTTCACTTGCGCTAGTACATGCACATACAACAAAAGCTCTATTACTCGAGTAGTAATAAATAAGCAGATCAACCCGAACCTCTGCTGGCCGAACCTAGCTCTGACTAGTTCGCCCTTCAAAGTTTGGCCTCTGACTTGCACACTGAAATAGCTAACGCAACCGACAGCTAGACAGTAAACTAGGATGGTCACACACCACTCCCAAGGATACTAGTCGATCTGTGGGCGGGTTGTATTGCTCAAGCGATAGACACAGATTGCCATCACAGTTCGGGAGGTTGTGCAGGTAGGCCTAGCTACCAACTCACACCCCCACAGTGAAATCCTGCACAATACAACAAATATTCAGTATACATACACATATACTAACTATATATAGTGTATGTTTGTAGGATTCAGATTTGCAGGTGTACAATATGGAGTCCAGTGTTTCTGTGGTAACCAGTATAACAATATAGGAAAGGCCAATGAAACAGAATGTAACAAAGAATGTCCTGGAGATAAAAGTACAAAATGTGGAGGAACATGGAGGAATAGTGTCTACTACACTGGCAAAGGTAATGTACTCTGATTGGTTGGTCATCTATCAGCTGTACTCTGATTGGTTGGTCGTCTGTCAACTGTACTCTGATTGGTTGGTCGTCCATCAACTGTACTCTGATTGGTTGGTAGTCCATCGACTGTACTCTTATCGATTGGTTGGTCGTCCATCGACTGTACTCTGATTGGTTGGTTGTCTATCAACTGTACTGTGATTGGTTGGTCGTCCATCAACTGTACTTTGATTGGTTGGTCGTCCATCAACTGTACTCTGATTGGTTGGTCGTCCATTGACTGTACTCTGATTGGTTGGTTGTCTATCAATTGTACTGTGATTGGTTGGTCATCTATCAACTGTACTTTGATTGGTTGGTCGTCCATTAACTGTACTCTGATTGATTGGTCGTCCATCAACTGATTGGTTGGTCGTCCATCAACTGCACTCTGATCGATTGGTTGGCCGTCCATCAACTGTACTCTGATTGGTTGATTGTCGATCTACTGTGTTGTGATTAGTTTGTCATCTTTGAAACTGGTTGAAATTGTTGGGTCTTGGAACAAATGCAAAAAGTTTTCTTGTAGTTCAACACTTTATCAACCAAAACTAATCATCGTGGAGAAATATTTTCTTTAGCGATGAGAAATAGATCATATAGAAAGTGCCCAAAAGATATTACATTTTATCAGTATGTTTAGGCCCCTATCCAAGGCACCATGTGGATGTAGGCACCGAGTATATGACTCAAATAATAAACCATAGCTCATCTAATGTAGTAACAACAGCAGTCTAGTAATTACTACTCAACAAATAGTTGTGGATTGCATCATAATTGCTTTCTCACCAATAATAGTATTAATGATTATCTAAAAGCATACAAACAGAGCTCAAATAATTTTTAGTTATGGATAATTAAAACATTTTGCATTATGACTGCGATTATTACGATTGATTTACCTGTTGTGAAAAATGCTTATAGTTAATTTGCCAAAATCAGTAACACAGCTATCCATTGTTGTTTTTTTTTGCATCCAATGGGGTCCTGGTGGAGTAGTTTCATTTTAGCGATGCAACCGGAAGTAGCTTAGTCGATCATTGAACTTATCATTAGAAATCACAACTTGCTTGACTATTATTCTGATGTGAGGAAATTTGAGCAAATAGTATGACAAAAATGATTTTGTTGAGAAAGCTCAAAGAATCAATAAAGCCTTTGGAATTTATTTTTAGAAAAAAATCGGTTTATTCAGTTGAAAAAAATTAAATATCATGTTCACGGGTAGAAGCATAGTTTCATATTTCGGGTTTAATTCTGCTTGCCAACGTAAACTAATGAAAGCGCGTCCTTGAGCGATTACTGTTGTTTGCTTCCACAGTGTCGTAGTTTTACAATTTATGTTGATGGCGCATCGTCAGTATTATACACCCCAAACTTATCAGCCGCCGTCAATAAAAAAATGTTTCTTTAGCAATTGTTAAAATGAATGAAGTGACTTTCGTTTTACTAGTATTGTTGGTGGAAAGCGGGCTTCTGGTGTCCTTAATACTAGCTCCGCACAAAAAAGCTGCCGGAATCCCATTGTTAAAACCTGGACACTTGTATTGTAGGATTCCCGGGTTGCTTATTCTTACTCACCCATTTGTTCTATTTGCCCTTTCTTAGTTTCCTGACCCTTCCTCTTTCATACGTCTCTTTTGCCCTCTAATTTTTCTTTAAAAGTTTATCCTTGTACCTGAATATATTCTGTACAGACCTTCACTTTCATTCACTTTGTTTTACAGCAAATGTAGACCAACCGACAGCTAAAACGACTGCTGTCCTTCCAGGATTAGCTGGTAATGATTCCAATTTTATATTTTGTGCACGTCTCCTTTCGTTGAACCCAAACTGTTCTTATTTACCCTATTCATTTTCATTGTTAATAATCAGCGTTTTGTCTGCTAGTCTGTCTTCTACCATAAGCCCCATAGCAGGCAAACTGTAAGACTTTGCATAACATGACACATTTGTATCATTAAGGTTACAGTTCTTCTTTTGCATATCTCTATTTTTTTCATTTATTTTATTGCAGAGAGGGAATACTCCCCTGGAGAGTACATTGGATGTTACATAGACAGTAGTACTAGAGATCTCAATGGATCTTTTACTAAAATAGATAATAACAATGCCAAGTTGTGTATTCAAGCTTGCAGGAATGAAGGTGAGCTGGTCTACAATTTGCTAAACAACCATTACGACTAATATGCCTTTAACGTAGGTTATAAGAAACGGTAAAGTGTTAATTAGTAAATGTACAATATCATGAAAATAGTACATGGAGCATGTTAACAGTGACTAATATGCCATTATTTTTATTGCTTTTCATTTTTAAACCAACAAACAATCAATTAATTAAGCGTACATCAGACAGTACAGTATATGTGATTGATACAAGAAAATATTCAGTATACATACACATATACTAACTATATATAGTGTACGTTTGTAGGATTCAGATTTGCAGGTGTACAATATGGAGTCCAGTGTTTCTGTGGTAACCAGTATAACAATATAGGAAAGGCTAATGAGACAGAATGTGACAAAGAATGTCCTGGAGATAAAAGTACAAAATGTGGAGGAACATGGAGGAATAGTGTCTACTACACTGGCAAAGGTGATGTGTTGTGATAGGTTGATTGTCTATCAACTCTAATCTGATTGGTTGGTCGTCTGTCAAATGCACTATGATTGGTTGGCTAGTCCAGTTTGCAACCTTGAATATACAGTTTCCTCAACACTTTTCAAGAACTTTTTTCGATTTTGTCTGTTTTTATATTTTATGTTTCTGAAATTTGTTTTAAAAGTACACATAAAATTTTGTTTTTTCCTGGGTTAACACTTCTAACTCAAAAAGTATTGAATAGTTTTGATCCATCAAATGATGAGTTTTATAAATTTGGGGAGAAGCTTTTTGCAATTGAAAAAAGTTGATGACAATGTAGGACCGTTGGGTAATTATTATGCTTGAAAATCCATATGACAAGCAAAAACTTTTTAGAAAGAAAAAACCTGCACACTATTTAGTGCTCATCTGACTACTAGTTAGTGCTCATCTGACTACTAGTTAGTGTTCATCTGACTACTAGTTAGTGCTCACCTGACTACTAGTTAGTGCTCATCTGACTACTAGTTAGTGCTCATGTAACTGCTAGGTAGTGCTCATCTGACTACTAGTTAGTGTTCATCTGACTACTAGTTAGTGCTCACCTGACTACTAGTTAGTGCTCATCTGACTACTAGTTAGTGCTCATCTAACTACTAGTTAGTGCTCACCTGACTACTAGTTAGTGCTCATCTGACTACTAGTTAGTGCTCATCTGACTACTAGTTAGTGCTCACCTGACTACTAGTTAGTGCTCATCTGACTACTAGTTAGTGCTCACCTGATTACTAATTAGTGCTCATCTAACTACTAGTTAGTGCTCACCTGACTACTAGTTAGTGCTCATCTGACTACTAGTTAGTGCTCATCTGACTACTAGTTAGTGCTCATCTGACTACTAGTTAGTGCTCACCTGATTACTAATTAGTGCTCATCTGGCTACTAGTTAGTGCTCATCTGATCCCTAATTAGTGCTCATCTGATCACTAGTTAGTGCTCATCAGATTCCAAACATTAATTCTTCAACTCAATATCTTGTGTTTATTCTTGTCTTTAATGGGCACTGGTTGCTATCAGTTATGTAGCACTGCTTTCATGACTTTGAAGAAAAGGAACAAATTTTATATTTTTATAAGGTATCTTGATTATTAGGTCTTAAGCCAGCATACAATTCAACGCTATAACAGGCACCGTTGAGTGTGCTTCCCAAACTGTAAGGAGTGTAATTTTTGAGTTTTTCCAAAACTCTGTGCTGGTGAATGTAAAAGTTTGTGCAATGCTCAATAAAAAGCAGCTAATGGTTTTGGATATGGCGGCTCGGCCATTTATTATTTTGTATCCATTCCATCAAAAGGCTCAATGCTAGAGGTTTTTGTTAATAGATAAGTCGGTAAGTTCGTACTGTTGAACTAATTAGTAGTAATCACCGATAATAAATTGTTCCAATAAATTATTTTTATCAAATAGAAAACTTATCATAGGAGTTAATGTGTACTTACTTGAAAGCTTTTAGTCATTCATGTAACCCTCAATCGCCATGTAGTAGTGCTTTATTAGGAGTTTTAGGGAGTTGTCTGCTCTCAAAAGTTTTTAACGCTTGAATGCCTACAGTGGTAGAGGCCCAAGTATTTACGTGATTAACTTTCCTTTTAGACAATTTCTGTAATATTTTTTATCTAATCTCTCAAAGTATTTCATTGCAGAAAGGAAATACGCCGCTGGAGACTACATTGGATGTTACATAGACAGTAGTACTAGAGATCTCAATGGATCTTTTACTAAAATAGATAAGAATAAGGCACAGCTGTGTGTTAAAACATGCAGAAATGAAGGTGAGCTGGTCTACAATCTGTGATAACATCAGTATGAGTAATATGCCTCTATGGTAAAAACAAATAATAAAATAAAGGTAGCTATAGCTTCTTTTTTCCTTTTAGAAATTAACAGAATAATAAAAGTGAACGCAGAAATGTTCTGCAAAACATATGACAATTATTGGAAACACTTTTTAGCATATATACCAAACACCCACCAACTCTAGATATATGTAGTGTTATGTTTGTAGGATTCAGATTTGCAGGTGTACAATATGGAGTCCAGTGTTTCTGTGGTAACCAGTATAACAATATAGGAAAGGCTAATGAGACAGAATGTAACAAAGAATGTCCTGGAGATAAAAGTACAAAATGTGGAGGAACATGGAGGAATAGTATCTACTACACTGGCAAACGTAATGTACTCTGATTGGTTGGTCATCTATCAACTGTACTCTAATTGGTTGGTCTTCCATCAACTGCACTCTGATTGGTTGGTCGTCTATCAACTGTACTCTGATTGGTTGTTCGTCCGTCAACTGTACTCTGATTGGTTGGTTGTCCATCGACTGTACTCTGATTGGTTGGTTGTCCATCGACTGTACTCTGATTGGTTGGTTGTCCATCGACTGTACTCTGATTGGTTGGTTGTCCATCGACTGTACTCTGATTGGTTGGTTGTTCATCAACTGTACTCTGATCTATTGCTTGTCGGTCAACTTTACACTGATTGGCTGGTTGACCATCAATTGTGTTCTGATTGGCTGGTTGTCCATCAACTGTACTCTGGTTGGTTGTCTACCAACTGTATTTTAACTGCTCGGTTGTTGTACTCGTGGTATTGGCTGTATATCAACGATTATTACCTAAAAGTGCATTTTTGCTGGCTGATAGAAGCTCTGGCATCTAAAAATAGTATGATCTTGACCACAACCAACGCTAACTTGTTTTTTTTTTGCACTGCAATTATTCATTGAAACTTACGGCAATATTTTTACTAACGACACAAATAACAATGTAGGAAATATTTTTTATCAGTAAAGCGCTCATAAATAAATATTACAGTTATGTAATAATAACAATCATACTTCAATATTTTATAATAATAGATACTTTAATAAATACTGATAATGCTTTCCATAATGTGTTATAAGATTGTTTTGTGCTCTACCCAGTAAAACTACAACAACACTGCGATGATTAAACCATAATTAGATAGATTTTGTGTCTACTGGCTAACATTGTGTACCAGCGATAATGCAGTGTATGGGTGTATAAAAGCAAAGGTGAAATACCCTAGTTTGTAGGAGCCAATAATACAATGGGTATATTTTGCGAATGACTTTCTCCAAACTCCTAACGATTTTATGCAACTAGATTCTTTTCTGGTTAACTATTTTTGAAATTTTATATACATTTATTAAAACTGTTTTTATTCCAGTGAATTGTTGTCAAATAAAATGACTTTGCAGCAAAATTTTAAGCTTTTTTGTTGGGGTTATGGAACAGTGCTCAATCGTTCCAATGCCATTTTTAACAACAAAACAAAAGTGATACTGGTGGTTACACCAGAAGTTATACTGGTGGTTACACCAAAAGTTATACTGGTGGTTACACCAGAAGTTATACTGGTGGTTACACCAACAGGTGTAGGAGTTCACTTGAGAAAACTGTCAGAGTTGTTCAAAATATCTACTTGAATCTTAAAAAGTAAACACGCTCTATCACAAGTTGGAGCTAAAGCAGCATCTTGCTTTTAACTTTATTGCACATCTGACTTGGGGAGATATCCAAGGCTCTTACCTACAACCTGTTATCATTTATTTACCTTCTACTTTAATTCCATGTTTTAAATAAAAGTAATGTTGTTGTTTTTGCTTCAAGAATTGTTTTTCTTGTTTGTAATAAGAATTAAATTTATTGAAGATTGGTTTATTTATTTTACAGAGAGGAAATACTCACCTGGAGAGTACATTGGATGCTATATAGACAGTAGTACTAGAGATCTCAATGGATCTTTTACTAAAATAGATAATAACAATGCCAAGTTGTGTATTCAAGCTTGCAGGAATAAAGGTGATAAATCAATTAAGCATACATCAGACAGTACAGTTTATGTGATCGATACAACAAATATTCAGTATACATACACATATACTAACTATATATAGTGTACGTTTGTAGGATTCAGATTTGCAGGTGTACAATATGGAGTCCAGTGTTTCTGTGGTAACCAGTATAACAATATAGGAAAGGCTAATGAGACAGAATGTAACAAAGAATGTCCTGGAGATAAAAGTACAAAATGTGGAGGAACATGGAGGAATAGTGTCTACTACACTGGCAAAGGTAATGTGCTCTTTCATATACTACCTGCAGGTATTGATTAGTTAGTTTATGTAAAGACATCTGATCTGTCATTAATTTGAAATGTTGAATGGCAGGTGATGCCTATGTTGGGTGTTACAAAGATTCACCTGCAATGCGTGCAATGTCAGGCTACATGACTGGTTCAAAGGACATCACCATAGAGTCCTGCCAGGAAATCTGTCTGGAGAAAGGTACGCTAGCAATATCTTTTTTTTGTTTACATTAGCAGCTATATTCTAGGCAATGTGCATCTGCAGCGGTCAGTGATGTAATCTTTGTATTTTATATGACGTCAGTGGGTTTATGGTCCATAAACTATAAATGAGACAGCGTGTACAATTGTACCTGTGGCTGACGTTTTGTGTTACAGAGTTTAAGTACGCTGGCCTGCAGTTTGGCTCGCAGTGTTTCTGTGACAATATTTATGACAAGTACGGTAAGGCTGAAGAAGAGGAATGCAAGAAACCATGTGCTGGTAATACTGGGCAGACTTGTGGTAGCTCCTGGAGAAATAGCGTATACAGGACAGGATATACTGAGGGTAGGCTGTCAGCATGTTTTTGTTTGTTTGTTTCTGTAATATTGTTCTTGTTTTGGCATATTGTATGGATTAAAATGTGACTAGAAGTATGTATGGTATACACATAAATGTGACATAGCCATTATTGTGTTGTACCCATTATTGTACTATAGCCATTATTGTGTTGTACCCATTATTGTGCTATAGCCATTATTGTGTTGTATCCATAATTGTGACATAGCCATTATTGTGTTGTATCCATTCTTGTGTTGTATCTATTCTTGTACTATAGCCATTATTGTGTTGTACCCATTATTGTGTTGTATCCATTCTTGTACTACAGCCATTATTGTGTTGTATCCATTATTGTGTTGTATCCATTCTTGTGTTGTATCTATTCTTGTACTATAGCCATTATTGTGTTGTACCCATTATTGTACTATAGCCATTATTGTTTTTTAGCCATTATTGTGTTGTAGCCATTATTATTATTGTACTACAGCCATTATCGTGTTGTAGCCATTTATGATTTGGGCTGTTACGAGGACAACTCCAACCGTGATCTGGATGGATATTCTGTTCAGCTAAAAGGAACCAACAGCAAAGAGAAGTGTGTAGCAGCTTGCAAAGCAAAAGGTAAGCATTAATCAACACACCAAATTGTGCCTTTAATTTCCTAGGCTGCCTCTAGTTGAAGTCACAATACTTAGAACTCGCAATAACTTGATGTGTGAACCTGAAACGCTCTCCTTTAGGTTATAAGTATGCAGGTGTTCAGTACACCTTCCAATGCTTCTGTGGTAACAACTATGGAAAGTACAGCAAGACTCCTGACAGCGAATGTAACAGGCCGTGCCCTGGCAACAGCAAACAGATGTGTGGTGGAGTGTGGAGGAACAATATCTATTCCATAGGCCCGCCTAAAGGTATTTGGTTAGGACTATACTTGTGTGAGGCAATAGACCTTTTTCTAAGCATATTTCACCCTAAAACTGTAGGAGTTGTTCTCTCTTGTTGTTTATTTTGCATTTTTTTTATCTAAGCAATGGATGTTAGCGCTACTGTTGCTCATAACTGACTGCCTATGAGTCACTGTAAAATAGAACTACCACTTCTGGTAGGGTCATCAAGTATTCCAATTTATGACTAAAAAATCTGTTGATGAGCATATTTTTGTGGGTTGCGTAACAAGCATTGACGTTTATATGGTCAAAATATGTTGTGTGCATTCTAGAGAATTTATATTCTGCGCTTAGAATTGTTTGTTATTCATGTGATATTTTATCTGTTGTACTTCTCCTGTTCTCTTTAATCATTGCTCATCCATTGTTTTATTCACAGTGTGCAAGGATGAAATACCCACTACCTGCTCTACTTTGAAAAGTTACGCTTGCAAGCTTGCTAGGTAGTTAATACTAACTTTTCTCTAAAATATAGCAAAGTACTTTTTGTTATTTAATAATAAATTTATCAATTGAAAACTCTATTTATTTAAACAGGCAGTAACTTCTGTATTTCAGCTTGGCTCAGAAATGTAAGAAAACGTGTGGTGGTTGTGGAGCATCTGATGGTGAGTGGTTAACTCCATTATATATCGCTCAAACAAGCATTGACATAGAGTACAAAGTAGTCAGTTGTCTTCTCTGTACTCACAGCTGAGTCGATGTTCTGTAGATCCGTACGGATGCTCTGATGCGAGCAGTAACTGTGACGTGTTGAAGGCAGCTGGCAAGTGTGCGTCTGACTCTATCTACATGATGAAACAATGCGCTAACACGTGTAACATGTGCTTTGTGCATAAAGGTGAGTTACGTTGTTCAACGCTTCTTGATCTGCATGTTTCTGCTTGACACGGAGTGTACTAGTTACTGTTTTATACTAGTAATTATGTCTTTTATTGCACGGTCACTTCCAGCTGTTTGTCCATCATCTAACCTGTTTTAGCAACATGGAACTATCACGATGTAAATCTATTGAAATATTAATCAGTGAACATCCTGTGAACAGACTTTTGTACCATTTTCACTCAATGTGAGAAACAGTTGTGGCGCTAGTGAGCACACAACTCCCAGTTACTACTTTTGTTCCATGTTTGAACCATTTGTTTGCCTAGAGACACGATGCAGGTGTAGTGGAGACCCACATTGCTACACATTTGACAATGTAAAACACGATTACCAAGGTATGTGCATGTATACAATGGTTAGAGATCAATGTGAAGATGGCGTACCCAATAGGGCGCCGAGTTTTGAGGTAGTCGGTGATTTTAAAAGATGGAAGCCAACAATTCCTACCTCCGTAATGAGAGAGCTACGCATTCGTTTCTACGACAATCGCTTGGACGACAACAAAACTTTAGTGAGTTACGTCTGATCAGTTGTTTTCCTTATTTAATTTCTCTGTTTTGCTGAGTCATCTATGTACTACATGCTGTATACAAGTCTGTGGTAGCAGCTCTATGTACTACATGCTGTATATAAGTCTGTGATAGCAGCTCTATGTACTACATGCTGTATATAAGTTTGTGATAGCAGCTCTATGTACTACATGCTGTTGTTGTAGCATGTAACATTCAGTGGAAATGGAAATGTGCGGATAAATGGTGGTGAAGTAGATTTACCATTTTATGACAACAAAGGCCTGGTGGTCTACTCCTCCCCTCCCTTCGCTGTAGGTCTCCTACTACCAACAGTCACATACCAATGTACTGCTAGTGACTAGTATATTCACCCCAGGCAGGTTGTGTTTATCGTGTGTGTGTGTGTGTACTTGCAGACTTTGGTTGATACCAAGCTTGGAATTATGATCAAGTATGGCAGAGCTCACTACTTTCAAATGAAGGTTAGACACACCTACCGCAAATCTATCTGTGGCCTTTGTGGGGACTACAATGGTAATAAGACTGATGAGTTCAAGGTTGGAGACAATAAATGTGGTGTTGAGCCAGGTCCCCAGTCTACGGTATGTGATTGTTATTCCAGCGCTCCACCTCTGACTCTTTGATTCTGACTCTGACTTTGTGCAGTATATTCACCAGTGCATCATGTATATTCTCTCGGATACCAAGTATATATATACACCGCTATATTGTACGCTTTATGTATAACAGAAGTCTCTGTATACAACTTGGGGGCATACATGGAGAACTGACGACCTGGATACTGACCTTGATTGTAAGCCCGAGAAGCCATGTTCATCTCCCGAGCCAGAGGATGGGTGCACAGACCTTGCAATGCAGATGGCTCAAGCCAAATGCGCCAAAGTCAGCAACTTTTTAGCTAATGATCGTAATGCCATGGTGAGTCCTATTATCTGATACTTCAATAGGATTGCCTATAACGTACTACCAAACTTCAAAACAGCGGCTGGAGTCATCACTTAGGTTTATTCAAAAGAGGTCTAGTCAATTTTGTGATCAGATTGATTATCTCAGAATAAACTCCATCAGTGAGGAAAGGTGGAATTTAAGTTTGACTTTTTTTTACAAATAGTGTCACTACGTTTTTCCGACCATGTAAAGGATGTGGTTTTGAGGCCACGCGTAACATGCTTTTTCAACATGCTCATATTGCACAGCACAAAAGTTTTGAGTCTCTTATACGTTCTATATTCAAAGGCTACAAACTGTCTCTCATCTGTCCACAGACCTTCTATATTCACAGGCCACAAAATATCTCATCTATCCACAGACCTTCACCCATTACATATTTCAGTCATGTCTGGCCAAGTCTAAAGAAACCAACGAAGATGTGCAGAAGGAAATTCTGGACGAGTGTGAGTTTGACTTCTGCCATCAGAAAACGGAAGAGTCAGTATGCCTGACCCTCGGCACATTCTCTCAACTTTGTCAAGAACAGTTTAACATCGCAGTCAACTATAGGTCAAGTTCTCTTTGTCGTAAGTTGTTTCGCTTTAGCCCAGTTGCTGCTAGCATTGTAGTAGTTAATACTAGTGTAGCGAGTAGCCGATATAAGTGTGGCCAGTCGTTAATACGGGTATGGTGAGTAGTCAGTACTGGTGTGGTGAGTAGTCAGTACTGGTGTGGTGAGTAGTCAGTACTGGTGTGGTGAGTAGTCAGTACTGGTGTGGTGAGTAGTTAGTAATAGTGTGGTGAGTAGTCAGTACTAGTGTGGTGAGTAGTTAGTACTAGTGTGGTGAGTAGTCAGTACTGGTGTGGTGAGTAGTTAGTACTAGTGTGGTGAGTAGTTAGTACTAATGTGGTGAGTAGTTAGTACTAGTGTGGTGAGTAGTTAGTACTAGTGTGGTGAGTAGTTAGTACTAGTGTGGTGAGTAGTTAGTACTAGTGTGGTGAGTAGTTAGTACTAGTGCAGTGAATAGTTAGTACTAGTGTGGTGAATAGTTAGTACTAGTGTGGTGAGTAGTTAGTACTAGTGCAGTGAATAGTTAGTACTAGTGTGGTGAATAGTTAGTACTAGTGTGGTGAGTAGTTAGTACTAGTGTGGTGAGTAGTTAGTACTAGTGTGGTGAGTAGTTAGTATTAGTGTAGTGAGTAGTTAGTAAGTCCTAGTGTGGTGAATAGTTAGTACTAGTGTGGTGAGTAGTTAGTACTAGTGTAGTGAGTAGTTAGTACTAGTGTGGTGAGTAGTTAGTGCTAGTGTGGTGAGTAGTTAGTGCTAGTGTGGTGAGTAGTTAGTAATAGTGTGGTGAGTAGTTAGTAATAGTGTGGTGAGTAGTTAGTACTAGTGTGGTGAATAGTTAGTACTAGTGTGGTGAATAGTTAGTACTAGTGTGGTGAGTAGTTAGTACTAGTGTGGTGAGTAGTTAGTAATAGTGGGGTGAGTAGTTAGTACTAGTGTGGTGAGTAGTTAGTACTAGTGTGGTGAGTAGTTAGTACTACTGCATTGAGTAGTTGAAATTATTAGAGTTTTGCATATTTTATTGGTCAAAGCACCAGTTACTAGGTACGTTCACAGTAGAAAGCGATAATTGTGTAATTGTACATTGGGTACTGTCATGTTTCAGCGATGGAATGCGGTGAACACATGACCTTCGGCGACTTGTGTGGTGTGTGTGAGCTGAACTGTAAAGGGGTACAAGTGGATCCGTTGTGTGAGCCAGATAACGAGGAGCAATGTCGCAGTGAGTGTGTCTGTAATCAAGGGTACAGACGACACGGAAGTGAATGTGTATCTCTACAAGAATGTCAGCTTTTAATTTCCTGTAAGGTTGAAGGGCGAGACACATTGCTCCCAGTAAGTAGGATCTGTTCTTATTTAACCATTTGTATTTCCTCTCCAAGCTCTCATCGTAAGTTCTCATCGTATGCTCTCATCATATGCTCTCTTTGTATGCTCTCGTCATCTGCTCTCGTCGTCTGCTCTCATCGTCTGCTCTCGTCGTCTGCTCTCGTCGTCTGCTCTGCTATATAAATCTTTCTAAATGACCTGTGTGCAATCCGGTCATGAATGAAATATAACAGGATTGCCAGCTACGGCCGTGCAATATAGCCTTGACCACGATTTAAGTGAGGCTGTTTATGGGAGTCGCCATGACTAGCGACCCTTACGCAGTATCCGATACGTATATTGCGTCTTGTGAAAGCAGTGCTGAGTTGTCTTCTCGTTGAAAAAGACAACTTCTCCACTCCACGAAAAAAGTGAAGTATTTTCGGTACGTACATTGCGGTTGCAGGAACAGCATGGAGTTGTCTTATTATTACAAAAGATAACTACGCATTCTAACATAATCTGCGGCCCCTTACTATAGCGTATGTCACGACTCCCTTGTAAAAGTTGCAATTACAGTCTACATCCGGTACGGACTTTGCCGTTCAAATTGCCTCACCTGATTGGACGCAGCTGGCAATCCTGTTATACTTCATCCATGACTCCGGTGTCTATGCCTACAGCATCCATCCTCCATCCAATCGAAACCACAACTTGCACGTTCCCTTGTTTCCTTTAGGCCCGTGCATCTATATTAAATGAACAATGTGATAAAATGTGTACATGCAATGAAGGAGGCAAGCTAGAGTGTGAGTCTTATACGTGTGGACCCAATGCTTTGTGCCTGGGCAGACAATGCTTGTGTCAAAAGGGATTTCGTATGGCTTCCACCAAAATGTGTGAAGGTATTGTATAGTGTTACCTTGGCAGCCATGAACCAAAAGTTCACATCTTTCGATCTGTGAAATGTAAATAAAAATACCAGCTATCCTTGATAATGGTCAGCTTTGCAATGAAGGCTTTACTGGTTTGTTCATGTGACATTTCACCAAAATATTTTGCCTTGTAGATATAAACGAATGCTCGTCCGAAACAAAATGTTTTGGAAGGGATGCCATCTGTGTTAATACCCTGGGTTCTTATCAGTGCAAGTGTGCCCCAGGCTATGAGTTTGACCAATCAGGTACGTACTTTTACTCACTCTCTCTTCAGGTTATTCCTCTAGGTGTCCGGGAGTTTTAGGTTTTGACTTTCTGGTTCAGCAAAGTTTTTTAGTTGATAAAATTTTAGATGAGCTCTGCATTCAATACCAAACTATGCATTGTAACGGGCATATTTTTGTTGCTAGGTAACTGCGTTAACATTGATGAATGCAATGGAGTAGCTAATTGTGCTGACAACTCCAAATGCTTAGATCTCCAGCCAGGCTTTGAGTGCAAATGCCTTGATGGATATAAGAAAGAGGGAGACAAGTGTGTGGGTGAGTGCTTATTGCATCATTCATGTGTAGACAACTTCTCACACTTGATGTTGACAATTCCTTACATATGTGTGAGAGAATAGGCTTTATACACAAACTCACAGATAACTTTTCTTGAATGAGGATGAGGTCTTGGCACCTTCCCAAAACATGATTGCAAGTGTTTTTTCATGAACTTTAGATTATCCAATGTTGTAGATGTGAATGAGTGCGGGACGGCTTGGGAGAAATGTGACAGTGAGACAACAGTCTGCAGAAACACAGACGGATCACATGAGTGCAATTGCTTGCCAGGGTATACCAATGCGGCTAATGGAAAATGCTTTGGTTAGTCGCACATCATTGCTGAGAATATTACGCACATTCGTTAATTATTCGTTTGTATATACATTTATTGGTTTGTAGATATCAATGAATGTTTGCCTAGCTCTACGCTAAACAATTGCAAACCCAACTACGATTGTGAGAACACTATTGGCTCGTACAAGTGTGAATGCAACAGGGCAGGATATGAAGAGGTCTCTGGTGCATGCGTTAACATTGATGAGTGTACGAGAGGCACACCTCCTTGTCACCAGAAGGCAACATGTACCGACACACCAGGGTCTTACGAGTGTGCCTGTCTGCCGGATTACTTTGGTGATGGAAAGTTCTGTGAGCTAGGTGAGTTTTATCAGCGTACAACAAATCGTTTCTATCTCTCAAGTTTAATGATGTGTAGGTATAGCTCCATGGAGATATCTAGTTGCTTGGGTTAGTCTTTAGAATAGCACTGTGAGGGAGGCCCGAACCCCTCTCTCCACTCACTTGGGAGCTGCTCCAGCTAGGCCTTAGTTCCATCTGTATTTTTCTTTATGCCATCTTTTTATCAAAGATACAAGCTGATAGACTTTTTACAAAACCTGAATGCATCTAACGCATACTCATGTTATCTGGGTTAGGTTACTGGACTGGCTGCAACTTTCTTAACGGATACCGTCAACTTTTATGCTTCAAAATTTAAAAAGCTTAGCACACAAGTTTTCAATTTTTTGGTGTAATAATCAGGTTTGAACTATCTGTAGATCTTCCTCGATGTGACCCAGAAACGGCAAAAGCATGTGTAGACAATGCAATCTGTTTGGAGAACAAAGAAGTTGGTCTATTGGAGTGCAGATGTGCTCAAGGCTATAAAGGAGATGGACGTGTCAGGTGTGAAAGTGAGTGAGGCAGTGTTAGTACTTAGTCAATGTCTACTTATAACTACTCTTTCATGCTGACTGTGACTTTTTGGAATGTAGACGTCGATGAATGTGAGAATCTAGAGAACGATTGCTCACCTGAGGCCGTCTGTACAGATACTCCTGGGGGATACACTTGTGAATGTCGTACTGGTTACACTGGTGATGGTACACATTGTAAAGGTTGGTGCCGTGTCAACTACATTATATATTGTGTGACTGTATTGAGTTAGTAGCCATATATACTAGTATTCTATATATTGTGTGACTGTATAGAGTTAGTAGACATATATACTAGTATTCTATATATTGTGTGACTGTATAGAGTTAGTAGACATATGTACTAGTATTCTATATATTGTGTGACTGTATAGAGTTAGTAGACATATGTACTAGTATTCTATATATTGTGTGACTGTATAGAGTTAGTAGACATATATACTAGTATTCTATATATTGTGTGACTGTATAGAGTTAGTAGCCATATATACTAGTATTCTATATATTGTGTGACTGTATAGAGTTAGTAGACATATATACTAGTATTCTATATATTGTGTGACTGTATAGAGTTAGTAGCCATATATACTAGTATTCTATATATTGTGTGACTGTATAGAGTTAGTAGACATATATACTAGTATTCTATATATTGTGTGACTGTATAGAGTTAGTAGACATATATACTAGTATTCTATATATTGTGTGACTGTATAGAGTTAGTAGACATATATACTAGTATTCTATATATTGTGTGACTGTATAGAGTTAGTAGACATATATACTAGTATTCTATATATTGTGTGACTGTATAGAGTTAGTAGCCATATATACTAGTATTCTATATATTGTGTGACTGTATAGAGTTAGTAGACATATATACTAGTATTCTATATATTGTGTGACTGTATAGAGTTAGTAGCCATATATACTAGTATTCTATATATTGTGTGACTGTATAGAGTTAGTAGCCATATATACTAGTATTCTATATATTGTGTGACTGTATAGAGTTAGTAGACATATATACTAGTATTCTATATATTGTGTGACTGTATAGAGTTAGTAGACATATATACTAGTATTCTATATATTGTGTGACTGTATAGAGTTAGTAGACATATATACTAGTATTCTATATATTGTGTGACTGTATAGAGTTAGTAGCCATATATACTAGTATTCTATATATTGTGTGACTGTATAGAGTTAGTAGACATATATACTAGTATTCTATATATTGTGTGACTGTATAGAGTTAGTAGACATATATACTAGTATTCTATATATTGTGTGACTGTATAGAGTTAGTAGACATATATACTAGTATTCTATATATTGTGTGACTGTATAGAGTTAGTAGCCATATATACTAGTCTTGTATGTTACAGATGTGGATGAATGCTTGGAGGGCGACGATAAATGTGACATCGCGGTGTCATTTTGTCGTAATACTAAGGGTTCCTACAGCTGTGTTTGTAACTCGGGCTATGTCCTTGACCCTAGCACAAGCAAGTGTGAAGGTATGTGTATCTACTAGCTACACTGCGATTCACCATAATAAAGTGGATCTATGATTGTGATATAGCAGCACACCTTTAGTTTACTTGTCTGTTTCTGTTTACATTGTCTCTGTATTATAACTGGTCATTTCTTCTACTAGGGGCTGCATACGTTTCCGATAAACATAAAATTAACCAATAGTGTGGGCATTCACATCATTTCCAACTTGCGCCTATTTACCTCATGCGTGAAACGTCTTTATGCAAGTTGTGAGGTTGACATGCTGCTTTTGTGCTGAGGCCTTGTCAAGTAGTTGAAATAATCATTGTACTTACACGTGTGAGTACTTACATGTCTGTATTTGGTAGATGATGACGAGTGCCAGTACAAAGACTGTGGGCTCAACGCAGAGTGCAAGAATGAAGAAGGTGGATATACTTGTAAATGTTTAGATGGATTTAGTGGTTCTTGTGAGAGTTGTATTAGTAAGTATACTTTATATGTGTACGGAATGCCACTTGGGCTGTGGTTATGCAGGTAGTTACATGTACGTTATCTAACACCTTCTGTAGATGACAATGAGTGTGCCCTGGGCACCCACACCTGCCATAAATATGCCACATGTAACGACACCGATGGCAGCTTCACCTGTGAGTGTAAGGAAGGATTCAGGGGAGATGGCACAAACTACTGCACTGGTTAGTCGGCTAATTCGACCATTTTGCTTCATGCAAAAACTTTGAGCTTCAATTGAGCACTGCATTTCAGCTCAAATCACCAAATAAAATAAAGGTTTCGGTTTCTGCAGGTTTCTTTGATGTTACTTGATCAATACTCGCACATTGATTAGTCTCTTTTGGTTGAATCAAATTCTTAATTAATTATTGTTTACCACCCTGATGTCTTTTAGCTGAGAAACCATGTGAAACAGGGGTAGATAACTGCGATGTGAATGCCATGTGCAAAGATAAAGCAAATGGTGGATATTCCTGTGATTGTTACCCTGGTTATACCGAGTCTGCTGATGGAGCTTGTATTAGTGAGTGTGTTGTCTCCCCTCTACCTTGTGTTCATATTGCTCTGGTATCTGCCATATATACCTCGCCATGACATTGCTCTGGTAGTTGCCATATATACCTTGCCATGACATTGCTGTAGTAGCTGCCACATATACCATGCCATGACATTGCTGTAGTAACAGCCATATATACCTTGCCATGACATTGCTGTAGTAGCTGCCATATATACCTTGCCATGACATTGCTGTAGTAGCTGCCATGTATACCTTGCCATGACATCACTGTAGTAGCTGCTATATATACCTTGCCATGACATCACTGTAGTAGCTGCTATATATACCTTGCCATGGCATTGCTGAAGTAGCTGCTATATATACCTTGCCATGACATTGCTGTAGTAACTGCCATATATACCATGCCATGACATTGCTGTAGTATCTGCCATATATACCATGCCATGACATTGCTGTAGTAACAGCCATATATACCTTGCCATGACATTGCTGTAGTAGCTGCCATATATACCATGCCGTGACATTGCTGTAGTAACTGTCATATATACCTTGCCATGACATTGCTGTAGTAGCTGCCATATATACCTTGCCATGACATCACTGTAGTAGCTTCTATATATACCTTGCCATGGCATCGCTGAAGTAGCTGCCATATATACCTTGCCATGACATCACTGTAGTAGCTGCCATATATACCTTGCCATGACATCACTGTAGTAACTGCCATATATACCGTGCCATGACATTGCTGTAGTAGCTGTCATATATACCATGCCATGACATTGCTGTAGTAACTGCCATATATACCATGCCATGACTTGTATATCTACTTATATAACAGATATAAATGAATGTAAGACATCAGTAACCAGGTGCTCTCCGTATGCAAATTGTACAGACACAGAAGGATCTTATAGCTGTCACTGCATTGATGGATATGTTGGTGATGGAGTCACCTGCACAGGTTTGTCACTATTATCTATTTAGCCATGTAATTAAGCAAGCAACATTTCTTTCTCGGAGAGTTGCCAACTTTATAACTTGTTTGTATATTCAGGGAGGGGAGAGGTCTGTGGTGACAAGATTTGTGACTCACACGCTCACTGTAAAGACAATCACTGCTATTGCGATTATGGATATGAAGGAAATGGATTTACCCAAAATGGAAGAGCTGGTTGTGCAGGTAAACTATTAAATATTTTTGTAGAATGACTAGAATTTGATTATTTATTTATGAAAAGTCTTTATGGTAGTCAGTGACGGCTTGTGATGTTTTAGATGTGGATGAGTGTAAAGCTGTGAATAAGCCGTGTCCACTCAATAGCAGGTGTATCAACATTCCTGGTGCATTTGTGTGCTCTTGTGATGAAGGCTTTGTTAGCGACAATGAAGATAACTGCGTGAAAGGTTGATCTCACTGGCTTTGTCTAAAAGGAATTCCTTGTAAAATTAGTTTGATTACACTTTGTCTATATTTTTGACATTTTCTGTCCCATCTGACAAGCTACATGACATCTGACACATTACATGATATCTGCCATCTTTTTTTGACATTATGTAACTATATGACCTTCCATTTCACAATATACAAGACATTTAAAGCGAAACCGAACTCATCATCTCTTACTGCTGCAGATGCAGATAATCCCTGTTCTGAGCAAAGCTGTGGTCCCCATAGTTACTGCACAACTTCAGTGGGAGGAGCTAGCTGTGAGTGCCATGAGGGATATTTTAGGCACCCTTCATCAGGTCGATGTTTTGGTAGGTTTTATATGTAGTACTATAATGCCTTCCTGGTTAATACATCAAACGCTGTGTCCATTAGTGAATGCCGTCATGTCTTCTGTTTAGAGAAAGACGAGTGCTACTTAGATGAACACGATTGTCCTGGTGAAGCTCAGTGCGTGAATGAGAAAGGAAGTTACACGTGTTTGTGCCCCACAGGCTATACATATGATAGACTGAGCAACTCTTGCAAAGGTATTTCTTTACTGCGGGTGTAGTATTTCACTGTTTTGATTATTGCTTTGTGCTGCTCGTAACAAATACCCTAATACAAGTTTATGACAAGTTAAACATTTTGATAGGAAAAAAATTATTTTTAGCTTTAGACATGAATGTTTGCTGTAGAAATCGGTAAATGCTGTAGACATCAATGTTTGCTATAGACATCAATGTGTTCTATAGATGTCAATGTTTGCTGTAGACATCAATGTTTGCCGTAGACATCAATAAATGCTATAGACATCAATGTTTGCTGCAGACATCGATGAATGCTACATGAAACAGTACATTTGCTCGGAAGAAGCTAAATGTTTGAACACAGAAGGTGGTTATGTGTGCAGATGTGCTGAGGGATATGAAGGAGATGGTAAAGTCTGCAGAGGTGAATATAACACCCTCTATAACAGCAAACAAAGAATGGCCCTATTGCTTTGTTTTGTAACAAGTAGGTATGTCTTATTCATGCTCATTATTTGTGTGCTCAGCCAACGACCATCCTCAGTGCTTGGAGGGTGCATGTGGAGACAACTACGTCTGCAATGGAGTGGTCGATGGAGCCGCTGTGTGTGTCTGTGTTGATGGATTTGTGGAGAGAGGGCCAGAGAGCGCGTTGTACTGCCAAGGTTAGTGTGTATGGCAGTCAATATTGCCGCATTTACTTCTCCTGTACAAAATGTATAAGACTTTTATAGGACCACTCTACTGTATTTGTGTTTGACTAGACATCGATGAGTGTGCCAAAGGGAGTGCGTGTTCTGCACACGCTCAATGCAAAAATCTACCGGGCTCTTACGAGTGCGAGTGCAACCCAGGCTACAGAGGAAACGGTAAATACTGTTACGACATAGATGAATGCCTGGATATAGATCGATGTGGAGATGACGAGCTCTGTGTGAACTCAGATGGAGGCTACGATTGCTTACCAACTGCAGGTGCGTGGAGTGCAGAGTTTAGTGTGCTTAGTTGTGAAGCAATACACAACGCTTTGATTTTTTCTCATAAGCTGCTCCTAACTTTTTGCGCTGTACAACATAATAGACAGTGTACTGGAACCAAGGGGGCGTAACTCCTAATCTGCTAACAAACTAAGCTCTTGAAATTGTGTCTCCTGTGTTTGGTTTGCTCGTTGTGCTATGGCGCTAGAAGGTTTATAAAATGTGATTACCCTTTGCAAATACCCACTTGGTACAAACAATATATAATTGTGTTCCACAGGTTTGCAAGTTTAAATCATCAGGAACTTCACTGTCACTGTGTGCTGTAGATTGCCACTGTGTGCTGTAGATTGTCACTGTGTGTTGTAGATTGTCACTGTGTCCTGTAGATTGCCACTGTGTGTTGTAGATTGACACTGTGTGTTGTAGATTGACACTGTGTGTTGTAGATTGCCACTATGTGCTGTAGATTGTCACTGTGTGTTGTAGATTGCCACTGTGTGCTGTAGATTGTCACTGTGTGTTGTAGATTGCCACTGTGTGCTGTAGATTGTCACTGTGTGTTGTAGATTGCCACTGTGTGCTGTAGATTGACACTGTATGTTGTAGATTGCCACTGTGTGTTGTAGATTGCCACTGTGTGCTGTAGATTGCCACTGTGTGCTGTAGATTGCCACTGTGTGTTGTAGATTGTCACTGTGTGTTGTAGATTGACACTGTGTGTTGTAGATTGACACTGTGTGTTGTAGATTGACACTGTGTGTTGTAGATTGCCACTGTGTGTTGTAGATTATCACTGTGCGTTGTAGATTATCACTGTGCGTTGTAGATTATCACTGTGTGCTGTAGATTGCCACTGTGTGCTGTAGATTGCCACTGTGTGCTGTAGATTGCCACTGTGTGTTGTAGATTGTCACTGTGTGTTGTAGATTGCCACTGTGTGCTGTAGATTGCCACTGTGTGTTCTAGATTGCCACTGTATGTTGTAGATAGTCACTGTGTGTTGTAGATTGCCACTGCGGAGTCAGAGGTAAATGCGGCCCTACGGGGACTGGATGTGAGTGCGACACTGGGTACACTTACGTAAAGGAAGCCCGGCATGCCAAGTGTAAGGATATAGATGAGTGCTTACTAGGAAGACCTTGTGGTGCAGACAGAGTTTGTCAGAACACGGAAGGAGGCTACAAGTGTCTATGTCCATACGGGGAATGGAAAGAGACAGAATGTGTGGTGGACGCTTGTGAAAGAGGAGTGAAGTGTCACAAACATGCCACGTGTGCACAGGTTGATGATGAGGCAGTCTGCACTTGCAATGCTGGCTACACAGGAGATGGCTTCATGTGCACTAAAGGTAATATCTCTCGGCACCTGCTGACTTGATGACTTTTTCTCTTTTGCTGCGTTAGAACTTCGATATTTGTTGGTATAATTTAGCACCTGACCATGAATATTGAGGGCGCAGTTCCCTCTGCTCCGCTAACTGATCCACTGTCACACAATACTTTCTTTGAGCTCTAACCTCAACCTAGATTAACTAATGGCAGAAATTATATATCAAAGATATGATGAAAAAGTAACATTGTGATTACAACATTACCACTTTCGTTATCCTGGTTTCTTGAGTTATTAGTGTTTACTTGGTAAATCGAGCAATGTGTTATCGATAATCAGGGAGTAAACGTTTTTAGAAATTTGAGCGCTGCTTCCCTGTGTTTGGTGGATTCCAGCGTATTTAGTACATTTGCAGTGTATTTAGTACATTTGCAGTGTACTCTTAGAAGAAACAGCTCCTTCGACCTTTTGTTTGTGTTGTTTCCCTCTCACCGACTTTTACCGTTGTACAACAATCTCATTCTTATGTATTACAATTGTTGTAGAGTTGTCTCCCTGTGCATTAACCAAATGTGATGATGAATACAGCACGTGTGTAACCACCAAACAAGGGCCTCTGTGTGTTTGCAACGCTGGATATGTGCTCAATGCAGCTGGAGTGTGTGAAGACATTGATGAATGTTCTCCCAATCCATGCGGGGACAACTCCATATGTGATAATGAAGCTGGTTTCTTTCAATGTCGTTGCAACGAAGGATATCGAAGGGTCAACAAGCAGTGTGTCAGTGAGTGTACTGCAGTTCATTTCCCTCCGTAGTACACTGTACGATTTATAGATATTGATGAGTACACAATTCATAGAGTTATTCCTATAGAATAGTATATACTACATACGCAGATGAATGTGCAATTCAACAATTTATCGTTGGAACACAGTATATGATGTTTAAACATAAACAAATGTACATTCTATAAAGCCATATTTCTATAGTATAGTTTATAACACACGTAGACTAAAATGAATGAACTATCCATAGAGTTATTGCTATAGTACAGTATATATTACACAGACATGGATGAGTAAACTATCCATAGAGTTATTGCTATAGTACAGTATATATTACACAGACATGGATGAGTAAACTATCCATAGAGTTATTGCTATAGTACAGTATATATTACACAGACATGGATGAGTAAACTATCCATAGAGTTATTGCTATAGTACAGTATATATTACACAGACGTAGATGAATGCAGCGAAGAAAGAAGCAGATGCGATATCTCTGCACATTGTACAGATACAGAAGGTAGCTATAGCTGCTCTTGTAAGCAAGGATTTGTGGGTGATGGATACACTTGCACACGTGAGTTGTAATTTTGTATTTCTACTCTGGTTTTCTCTCACCTAGATATATTGTCTTTGCTTTTATAAATGTTAAGTTGACAGCAACTGACTTTCAGTGAAGTTCTTCATAATTTTTCATCATACAATCCGAGCCATTTAAATGTATGCAAAGCAGGCTGCAAGTCTTAAATTCTATCAGTAAGCCTCGTTACAACCTACTAAGCATGTTAGTCGCCTCATTATTCTTATTCTTTCAATTTCCTAGTTTCATGCTATGATTAATTCAACATTTCAACTGCTCCTTCTACTAGCTGACTATAAGTGTGAGAAATCTGGACCCTGTCATGAACATGCTGAATGCATTAAAGATGGGCAAGTCTGGGCATGTCAGTGTAGGGAAGGATTTGAAGGGAGTGGCACTGAATGTACAGGTATGTAGGCAATGGCCACGGTTAGATAGCTACTATTGAGCCCTTGTTAGTCATACGGTTGCTAAGCAACTGACACATCACTTTATACTGCAGACATCAAGGAATGTGAAAGAGGTCTGCACTATTGCCATTCAGATGCTAATTGCTTGGAGGCTGAAGGCTCCTTTGAATGTAAATGTAAAGATGGCACAATTGGAAATGGGCGACAGTGTTCAGGTTTGTGTTTTTAAACACAAATAAACAGATGACTTGACTCTGCTTCAGTGCTGACTTGACTCTGTTTCAGTGCTGACTTGTCTCTGCTTCAGTGCTGACTTGACTCTGCTTCAGTGCTGACTTGACTCTGCTTCAGTGCTGACTTGACTCTGCTTCAGTGCTGACTTGACTCTGCTTCATTACTGACTTGACTCTGCTTCAGTGCTCACTTGACTCTGCTTCATTACTGACTCGACTCTGCTTCAGTGCTCACAAATGCTTTCACATTTAATGCAGATGTGGATGAATGCGTGGCAGAAGTGCCGCCATGTTCTGGAGACTTTATCATCTGTGAGAACACATACCTGTCGTATGAATGCATCTGTGATACAGGATATGAGCTGCAGGCAGGAATCTGTGTTGGTATGTTATCTATTCTTATTACTTCTCTGGCCAATGAGCTCTCCACATCTGTTGTGTATAATTGAGCTCTCCGTGTCTGTTGTGTATAATTGAGCTCTCCACATCTGTTGTGTATAATTGAGCTCTCCGTGTCTGTTGTGTCTGGTAGGGGTTTCCATGTATAGACAGAGAGGAATTGTTTTTGAAAAAAAGACTCCTGAAAGTGATGTTTTAAACTGGTGGCTTTGGTTGTATATAACCAGTTTAAATGTAAATTCTATCATACCAAATATCAAACAGGTTTTGGTGTTTCACATTCCCAATTTTCTTAGATATGAAATTATTTTGTCTGTTAAAAATTATGTGAATAGAAAAAAACCAACATTTCTCACTTGGTATAACTAAGTGAACAGTAAGTGTGTCTTGTGGAAGTGGAAGTATGAGACCATAAATTACTTAGTAATAATTTATTTTATTTAAACACATTTGCTTTCTTTTCTTTGCTTTGTAGTGAGAATATAATATCTTTATGACTTTTCAGAAGAGTTTTATAAGTTTTCCCTGTAAGACGAGCCAACCCAAGTGTGTCATGTATTCCTGCAGCACTCACATGTATTGCTAATAGTGCGCTTTTTTGTTTTGCGTTTTTATCAAAGTTAGTTTGGTGCTGGTAAAAACCAAAACCTAAATCAATATTTCGAAAGCTTTTGTTTAATTTTTTAAATTTTGATGGTGCTGATTGCGTCTGGGTAATCTCTCACCTAGACGTGGATGAATGCTCTGCTGGTAATATTGCCAAGTTTTGTCCTCCTCCTGGAGACTGCACCAACCTGAACAAAGGGTACAGATGTGAGTGTCCTTTGACTTATACTGTGGAACCTACCGGTTGCATAGGTAAGTACTCCATAGACATGTCCTCTGTGTCTCTATACTTGTCGTCTATGTCTATTGTCTTGCTATTACTGTGTTTTCAGGCAGACTAATGTTACTGAAAGGTTGATGTAATATCCGCAGGAGATAATGCAAGGATTTCTGTTGTAGATGTCGATGAATGCAAGCTTAACCTACATGACTGTGATCTGGACCCCAGCAGCCATATTGAGTGTTCCAACACAGAAGGTGGCTATGAGTGTATCTGCCAGAAGGGATATGAGCTGGTAGATGTTGTCTGTACGGACATAGATGAGTGTCAGATAGATGAACACGTGCAGGAGTGTGATGTGAATGCTGACTGCTCTAATACGGCTGGTGGCTTTGAGTGCATCTGTAAAGGGGGATATGAAGGAAATGGTTACACCTGTGTTGGTATGTATCTGTTTGGGAATGGGGGGGGTCTATCATCGAGTCTTTGGACCTACTCAAATGGTGTGCTCAGTTTCGTGCCGTTGGTTCTGCTACCTGCTGTTAAATTTGGTTCTTTGTACCAATGTCAGGGTTGATTTAATGCCATTAGTCAAGTTAGTCCACAAATACTTCCCATCAATCCACATCCACCGTCTACCAATTGTATCAGGCATGTTTGGGCACATGCATGGCGCCTTGCAGCTCCAGCATTTTCTCCACTATATTTGCAAATGTATGTTTTGTATGGACTCAGTAATTTATTGTGCAATGACGAATTACAGAGAAGGAGGGCGAGTGTGAAACGAAGCAATGCCTGGTAGACAACACCATGTGTGTAGTAGACAGCGGCGGGAAAGAGCAGTGTATCTGCCAAGCTGGATTTATTGGTGACCCTGCAATACAGTGCAAAGGTTTGTAGCACCCAGAGCCTTATAATAAAGATATGGTTTTCGTAGCACCTGCTGGTGATGGCATTGGTTGATTATAGCACCTGCTGGTGATGGCATTGGTTGATTATAGCACCTGCCAGTGATGGCATTGGTTGATTATAGCACCTGCCAGTGATGGCATTGGTTGATTATAGCACCTGCCAGTGATGGCATTGGTTGATTACAGCACCTGCCATTGATGGCATTGTTTGATTATAGCACCTGCTGGTGATGGCATTGGTTGATTATAGCACCTGCCAGTGACGGCATTAGTTGATTATAGCACCTGCCAGTGATGGCATTAGTTGATTATAGCACCTGCCAGTGATGGCATTGGTTGATTATAACACCTGCCAGTGATGGCATTAGTTGATTATAGCACCTGCCAGTGATGGCATTGTTTGATTATAGCACCTGCTGGTGATGGCATTGGTTGATTATAGCACCTGCCAGTGATGGCATTGGTTGATTATAGCACCTGCTGGTGATGGCATTGGTTGATTATAGCACCTGCCAGTGATGGCATTGGTTGATTATAGCACTTGACAGTGATGGCATTAGTTGATTATAGCAACTGCCAGTGATGGCATTAGTTGATTATAGCACCTGCCAGTGATGGCATTGGTTGATTATAGCACCTGCCAGTGATGGCATTAGTTGATTATAGCACCTGCCAGTGATGGCAATGGTTGATTATAGCACCTGCCAGTGATGGCATTGGTTGATTATAGCACCTGCCAGTGATGGCATTAGTTGATTATAGCACCTGCCAGTGATGGCATTGGTTGATTATAGCACCTGCCAGTGATGGCATTGGTTGACTAGCACCTGCTGATGATGGCATTGGCTGATTATAGCACCTGCCAGTGACATCATTGGTTGATTATAGCACCCGCTGGTGATGGCATTGGTTGATTATAGCACCTGCTAGTGACATCATTGGTTGATTATAGCACCTGCTGGTGATGGCATTGGTTGATTATGGCACCTGCCAGTGATGGCATTGGCTGATTACAGTATAATTGTTTGACTCTGCACCTGGTTATTTTACTGACCATTCCTAATTCAGCAATGTCTGCCTCAAACTTGACAATGTTTTGTTGTAGCTCACATATGCGATACTGCCTCGCCATGTCCCAGCACTGCAGACTGTATAGCTGATGGCATCAAAGCCAATTGTGAATGCAAAAAAGGATTTGTTGGAGATGGTATAAACTGCACAGGTTAGTTGCCTTTTCTGTCGGAAGTCACATGTTAGTGTATATTTGTGTAATAAGACCCACACAGCTTCGTCTTGGCTTTAAACAAGAAGTTGTCTGCCCCTATTAGAATGGGACAACTCTGAGCACATTTACCATTCTCACCCGTGCTACTGCCATCTGCTTTATTTATGCTAACCCAGTATGTGTTTTGTAGCGATTGGTATGGTTGAGTGTGTGAAAGACAATCTCTGTGGGGCACATGGCACTTGTAGGGAAGAAAACAACCACTACACCTGTGACTGTCAACGGGGCTACTTCTTTAACCAGGGCACCTGTGCAAGTAAGTGTTAGCTGCCTATAAGTTTATCTTTGTATAGAGCATTACATATAGCTATTGTCTGTAGGTGAGACAACTCTACTGTAACATTGGAGTCGCTCCATACACTACTCTACTAGTAACTCTACTACTAGTGACTGTATAGAATTCATGTTTGTTCAACACAAAACTTTTTTTCCCTAGACGTTGATGAATGCCTGTTGCCTGAGGTTACATGTCCAGAGAGACAAGTGTGTGAGGACACAGAGGGTGACTACCAGTGTGTATGTGCCCCAGGCTATGAACAGGTGTGTTATTTGGTAATATGTCTAATTGGTAAAGCCTGTTGTAGTATTATCCTCACGCATGACACGTGTCTTACAGCTGGGAGATGAATGTGAGGATGTAGATGAGTGCTCTAGCTCTTTACACGAGTGTCCTGCAACTGCCAGATGTCAGAACAAAGATGGCGGCTACAGCTGTAAATGCTTGGATGGATATGAAGGCAACGGATTTTTATGTGAAGGTTAGATTTGATTGGTTATTTATTGTAGCCTGTAACGCTATTGATGTACGCATGTTACTGTGTATTGGCTAGAGTTGTCGCTAGTAGAAAGTAAAGAATATGCACACTTATGAAATATCTTTTGGTATCTTTGCTGCCAGATCATTCCTATGAGTCTGTTTTGTATTGGGATCAATGTGGATTGAATTCTGATCAAATTACCATGTCCTTCTAGCTGGGTGTTTGAACTATATTGAAAGGAAATGTCTACATACATTTGCATAATTATTTCATTTATTTACTTGATGAAGTGTAACAAGTTTTTAAAAAAAATTTATTATATCAATTTAAACATGTTTATAAAATGAAAATTTTGAAAAGTTGTTCATTAATACTAGATACTACATTTATTACTTGCTGCTCCTATCATCAAATAGAAAAATACACATTTTAGAAACAGAATTTCGAAACAATAACAAGTTTTTTACAATAATATTATTTCATAAGTTTTAACTTTATCCTTTGATACAGACATAGATGAGTGTCTCATTGAACCAAGTGTGTGTCCAGCCAAAGCTGAATGCATCAACATTGCTGGAGGATTTGATTGCTCCTGTCCCAGTGGCTACAGCTACGAGAGTGGTCGATGCACAGGTGCTTATTTATCTAGTCTTTGATGCACACAAAAAGCCAACTGCAATACTCCAACACTTGGCAATATTGTTTCAGATATTGATGAATGTGAGGTTTCCAGTCTCACATGTGGAGAAAACTCCGAATGCATAAATTTAGTAGGAGGGTATCACTGTGTGTGTGACAAAGGCTACAAGATGGAGGATAGCTCCTGTCAAGGTAATGTATCGGCCCTAAGGCTTATTTGTTCTAGATTGCTTTTAATAACTCACAAGTAAAAATTTGTTGTGAAAACAAGTCTGTGTGATTGAGTGGGTTCTTAGGCTAAGGTGGATGGTTGCTGGATATTTTTTTTTGCTATATTTCCGTTCTATGGCTGATAATACTCTATGGGAACCAGCCTTAACTCTCAAACCAATTGACCCAATTATGCACTTCGCTGTCATTTTTGTGTAGACATCAATGAGTGCAAAGACGGCTCACACTCCTGCCATGAAGATGCTAATTGTCGCAACTTGGAGGGATCCTATCAATGCAAATGTCACGATGGATACTCCGGAAATGGCTTCATGTGCACACGTAGGTATATTA
Source organism: Cryptosula pallasiana (assembly GCA_945261195.1). Lineage (NCBI taxonomy): Eukaryota > Metazoa > Bryozoa > Gymnolaemata > Cheilostomatida > Cryptosulidae > Cryptosula > Cryptosula pallasiana. Next base: position 9,068,827 of record OX183133.1, on the reverse strand, counting down.
CTGCAGATCTCAAAGGCTGTTGTCATGTATCAATGGTGTCCATACACACACGCGCACACAACTGTACACATTGTTCGTTGATACTCTTGTAGCACTGTGCACGCCCACCACATGTCCTTACCCAGGTCAAACCTGTCATGTGACTAATGACGGCAAAGCAGAATGCAAAATCAGCTGCAATGAAGCAGAATGCCAAGCCATCGACCCTCTGTGTGCCAGTGATGGCACTACACACGATACATTCAGAGATTTCTTTGAATGGAAGTCTAGAACCACGTCGTATAATGTGACAAGAGCTTATTGGGGCGTCTGCCAAAGTACGTAACCACAAAAAATGAAAAAAAAGAAGACGAGAAGCACTTTTATTTTGGTACCAGTTAATCCTGATTTCTTTTGCTAGCCTAGAGTCGGAGCCTAATGTTAGCTCGTCAATTATATTGAAATGTTACAATTTTGAAGTGAAACGCTTCTCATCTTTATTTTTCTCGTCAAACCACCATCTTCACAGTCAATTATTGTCAAAGATGTGGAAGCTATACTCACAATAAATATAATTATCATGGTTTGCTTTCCCGCAACCCAAACCGGTTGTGTGTAGCTGTATCATATGATATATAGAGGATCGCTGTGATGGAGTGTATTGTGCCCAGTATCAAGTCTGTCAAGTTGGCAAGGAGGGGGCGATGTGTGTCTGCCCAGAATGCACTGATGATGAGAGGAACTCAGGCTCAGTTTGCAGTTCATTAGTAAATACTTACAGCTCCTTGTGTGAGCTGAAGAAGAAGGCGTGTGCGATGAGACGAGTTGAGAAGTTGGCCAGTTATGGGGAGTGCGTGAGAGGTAGGTATCACCAAAGCTTTTGAGTGTTGCGCCCTTGGTTATGGAATGGAGTGTTTTTTTTACCTCCACTGGTGTATTTTAGGCTGTGAGATGGGTGAATGGGGAGTGTTTGGGCCTTGTGACGCTACTTGTGGCAGAGGTCACATGACCAGACGCAGAGACATAGCACATCCCAGAGATGTGGGCGGATCCAGATGTGAAAATACAGAAGAAACAATTGTGTGTGACAACAAGCCATGCATTGGAGGTAAGGATTACACTCTCTTTCTAGAGTGAGCAGACATTGAGCGGCATGGTCTGATGGTCAACCATTGCAGAGAGTAACGTGTTACCACAGGAAGTGCTTGCTTGTTACATGAGGTACACGCATGCAGTGGTTGATCACATGATGTGGCAATCCCAAGTGTTATGTAAGTTTTATGTTGTGTAACAGATGGATGCAATGGCTATGTATGTGAAAGGCCCGGCGCTCACTGTGCAGTTGACGCTGCAAACAAGCCGTACTGCACTTGTGAGAACTGTGAGGCACAGCAGGGTAAGCAGGTGTGTGGACAGTTGATGGGAAGGGAGCCAAGGACCTATGACAACTTGTGCTCCTTGCAGCACATCTCATGTATTAATGACCTGCCCTATGCATTGCTCATTAATGGCACCTGCGCAGGTATGTCAATGCCACACGACCTACTGTTCTATACATGCCATGTCTTGTACATTATATAGCAGCACAAAGTATCAACCTTACGGCTGTTGCAGACCTCCCATCATGCCACCCAGTGCCCACATTCGATAGAGTAACTGCTGATGGGTGCCAGAGTCACTATCACGTGCCACAAAAAGAGTGTCAGGGTGGCTGTGGTGAGGAGACTGGCAAGTGCTGTCAACCATCTGCTTATACTACAGTTAGTGTCAAACTGACATGCAGGGATGGCTCTGACAAACAGAAGCAGGTACATGTAACTTCACAACTGCAAATTAACGCAAGCATTTCATCCCTCACATGTCAGCATGTTGTAATAGTGTTTGATAGAAGTTGATTCCATTGTACAGGTGAAGGTTGTTGACACATGCCACTGTGACAGCAAAGCAGCTGAAAGAAAACCATGAGCGGAAATATTCTAGTGTGAGCTCTACCAAGATAACCTATTCTGTATGTGCAATCTATCTTTGTTTTATGTCATAGATAACCTCAGTCTATTTCAATACAACCTATAAATTCTTTTCTTCACTCTAAAACTAGCAAAGTTATTCAATATCTACGCGTATATTCATTACATCTCCATTCATACGATATGATGACAACAAAACCTCACTAAGTCGAAAAATAAATAAGAATGTCATAAATTTAAAATAAATACAATTACTATAGCAGCATTACACTGAGTAAGAACGTACCACATCACTCGGAAAGGAAGACAAAACAACACAGCACACAACACTCTCAAATACTAAAAAAGACCTCTGACCAAAAATTGCACAAATTTAGTAAAAAGTAGGAAGCGCTGAACGTTTGAATATTAAAAATATTGTTCTTATTATTATTGTATTAAAACCTCCCATAAATTGACACTTTTGTTGGCAACCGAGAGCAGGTGTTTGCCATCAGGTGAGAATCTCACAAGTGAAACTGTATCATCGTGGCCGATATAGTCTTGGAAAGTGCCTTCGTGATAGTCATGCAGCTTCACCAAACGCTCTAAACATAATAATAAAACATCACAAACTGTGATTTCAAAGTAGAGACGACACTGGAAAACAATATAAAGCTGAGAAAATGAAGGAATGTTGAATATAAAATAACCATATCTGAAAATCATCCTGAAACCTGAGACAGCTGCATATTCAAGCACTAAATAAGGATGTCAGCAGCTGAAACATACCATTGATGCCACTGACAAGGAGAGAGCCAGACGTATGCAAGCACCTGACCCACTGTGTCAAAGATATACTGCGTGTGACAGTCTTACTGGACAAGTCATAAAACTGTATAGCCTTAGAGTTAGCATAGCCAGTGTACATCACCACGTCTCTTTCACATGTTGAGAACTGGGCTATAGTTGGCGGCAACATTGAATTCCTAACAGAGTTCTACAATTTATTTCACACAACATTAATTACACAAGGATTCTTGCCGTATTGTGACATGCAGGCACAAGTGATAGTGGCAGGTGTCATACATCATGAGACAAGATGCACCTGAGAGGTAGATGATATGCAGAGAGAGTCAAATGCAGGAGCGGCGAACGTCAACCAGTCCACTAGTGTACACTTGTCCTTCCAGTCAGCCGACCAAATGCTGACCCTTCTGTCTGTGCTACAGGCCAGCCAGAAGGTGCAGCAGCGTTCTGTCCCAGGCATCACCTGCTCCCACTACAGCACAGCACATAAAGGTATCTGACCCGTAGCATGTAAGGAAGAGCAGCAGATCACTTGAAGGCAGCTCAAGTGATCAAGTACTTACATTGGCTATATCAATGCTTTCTATTGCTGCCCCCTTGTGGTCATTGATGATTCTTATAGTCATCCCTGTGTGTGAGCTGGTCAGGGCTATGAAGCCATCAGTGTCACCAGATATCAGAACTGAGGCTGCAGAGAGAAAGACAATAGACATTACTTCAACTCAGCTGGCATTCGTGGACCGGAAGGCCCAACATGTGCTGACCAAACAGGGAGAGAGAGTTAAGGGGTTAACTTACTGCTGCCATATTTAAGTGCCGTTACAGATCTTCTGTGAGGCTGCACCTTTAGTAACATTTCTGCCTTGTTGATATCAAATACACGGATGGTGCCATCTCCATACCCCGCAGCCACTACACTGTCTACCACTCTCTTTCCATCTACTACCGTGTACGAGCAGTCTTCTGTGCCTGCAACTCCTCGCAGGGCAGCTGGAGGGGTGAAGGTTGCGCATAGACACTGCTATAAGTGAGACATCAGATTGTGCGTGTTGTCATTTCTAGAGATATAGGTGGAGTGAAAGATAGGTGGAGTGAAAGATAGGTGAAAAGGAAATAATGAGGAGGCAAAGAGGGTGAGACTAAAGAAGAGAAATTGACACTGGAATGTGGGATGGGACATTAGGGCCTTGGATAGGAGAATAGCCGAGGGGAAAGGCAAGATATACACAGACATGTATAAGTTACCTGCCCAGGGACGTCAAACTCTAGCACCTGCTCCTTGTCCTCAACTAGCCACACCCTGAGGCTTCCATCATCGGCACAAGTGACGTACTTGCTACTGTCATTACTGAACTCCACAGCATTGATACTGGTGGGGTTACTAGTAACCAGTCGCACACAGCTCTGCTCCGGCCAGTTTATGTACCATATACTACCACTGTCTGTACCCACAATACCCTGCAAACGTACAATAAATAAACCACCGGTAGAGAACAACATTAGCAGTGGTAGACATTGGCAGTGGTTGAGTGTAGACTGTACAGGCAGTGATAAGCAAAATTAAAGAGCAGATACCATAACTAGGGCTCTACAGTAAGTTACCATATCAAGGGTTTCGTCAAAGTTCATCGCTGTCACAAAGCCATCCAAGGACATTTCACCTTCGACCTCGACAGCAGGTTCGGGACTGGTTTGTGATTTGGCTGGCAAAAGAAGTTCAGAAAGGCCAGAGAGAGACCACAACTTGAGGGCCCGTTTATTCACTGAACCAGTCACCAGCTGATTCCTTCTGGCACAGAGAGCACCTGGAGGGAGAAATTACAAAATTTTCTCACGCCAAGGTCAAGCGTTAATAGTCAAGGAATACATTTGAAGGTAATTACCAATCTCTCCATTGTCAGCATTCCAGTTTAGAAGGCAGCAATTTTTCCTAGTGTTCCAAGCATAAACAATCCCAGTAGCGCTGCCAACGTATAGTATTCCATCTCCTGCATAGCTAGCACAGGTAAAATCTACCTGCAAAAACGCAGCAAGTTTACTTTTAAAAGGTTACATAATTATGGCATTGTTACCTGATAATAGCAATGTTACTTAACATCTAATACTGATTGGATAGACATAAAGAGATACCTTGGAGCCTGTTGTGTGTATGTCTTCAGGAAGCTTGGGTTCTTGAACTCTTAGCTTGGGTACTTTATCAGTCAGCTCGTCTACCAACCAAAACAATACGGAAGCTCTATCTCCAGTAGTTATAAACTCATTAAAAGCCTGTGGATCCCAGGCTACATAATGCATAGCCTCAGTGGTGACTGTAGTGGATAGAAGGGTGCATGTGCTCGTTTCCCACAAATTAATTCTTCTTTCCTTGTAATCACTCAGGCTCACGAGGAACCTATGGAGTTACAAAATCAACAACAGATGAAACTACAGAAACGGCTCATCTCTACAACCTGTATTACTAACATAATTCTAATGTTTATGTGTTATTAGTTCACACAAGGAGTTGTCCTCCTACAAGCAACGGTTACCTGTCATCCCTCGAGTAGGCCAGTGATACAATATTAGACGTGTGCTCGTGTACGACCTTCCGACATGTCATAGACGAGAGACTCCAGAAGCAAAGCTGACTTTTGGCAGCAGTAGAGCAGTCACTGCTGCCGCTGGCTGACACTAGCTCCTACACAACGACAACAACAAGGTCAGCAGTGAAGCACCCACAACAAATCACTAAAGCTTGGTTCACGTACATGTCATAAGTGCTCACAAGACAACGCAGATCAGCGTACGAGCACTTGCTATGTATAGGAACCCAGATTTGCACGGCTCGTACGATGGCGCACGCTGTCGCAGGAGCGTGCAGGAAAGTTCAGCCAGACAAACTTTCCTGTGCTATCGTACGACAGAGCGTACAATTTTCTTGCCTTTTTTCTCAAAAACCACAATTAGGTCAAGGCTATTAACATAAACTTGAGTGCCATCGAAAAATTATAATAAATAATAATATTATTGTTACAATTATAATTATCAAAGTTAATTATTGTTATTAATTATTAATTTTCTGAATGAAATATTATGATAGTTGAATTAAAAGTATAAATATATATACTCTCTGTAAACATTTATGTAATAGCATAATAATTATATTATTATAAAATGAGATTCAAAATTATATATGAAGAAGATTGTAGAAAAAATAATAATGCAACATTGAACAATGGTTATAATTAAATATAAAATATATTTAATAATAATAAGAGTAACAATATAATAAAATTAAAAGTAATTAATAGATCGGTGTCATTGAACAACAATAATTCATTTAGTATATATAGTTGTTGGTCAATGAAGGCAGGCTTTGGGATTTTATTACCTCCCAGTCAAGAGAGTGATTATAGTTCTCCGATTATAATTTATGTGAACATGTATCGCATGCAGTGGGCATGCAGTGGCTTGCGAGCACTTACGAATGCATGTGAACCAGGTTTAACACGAGTATTAGACAAGCACTGCACCTGACAATCTCCTTGCACAGCCAGAGTAGAGATCTCCTCTATGTGACCTGTTAGATGTCGTTGCTCTCCTGACTTGAGGTCTTCAATGACAACAACACAGCCATTGGTGTAGGCAAAGAAACCTGTCTCAGGCTGCCATATTATATTGTCTCTGCCGTTGCCGTTGTAGCCAACACAAGCTTTCAGTCTAAGGCCAGCCTCTTCCTCAGTTGCCACGTAACGTTTCTGCAAACATTGCAAAACATAAAAAATGCCAAGTGTACAATGTAGACACACAGAGGTTATTAACAAAGTGAACTAACAACAGCCAACCTGTGCAAAGGTAGAAATCTTTCGCATAGCTGTGTAGTGTTTGCTGCATGTGGGTTTGACCTGCTTAGATTTGTCAGACCTTCCAGGAGAGCCATCTGCTGCACTAGCACTTGCAATCTACATACAAGTACACATACAGTATAGTGTGAGATACAGTGTACAGTGTGACATACAGTATACAGTGTGACAAACGGTGTAGAGTGTGACATATACATACAGTGTGACATACTGTACACAGTGTGACATACAATATATGTCGTGACAAACGGTGTACAGTGTGACATACGGCATACAGTGTGACATACGGTACCCAGTGTGACATAAGGTATACAGTGTGACATACGGTATACAGTGTGACATACGGCATACAGTGTGACATACGGCATACAGTGTGACATACGGTATACAGTGTGACATACGGTATACAGTGTGACATACGGTATACCGTGTGACATATGGCATACAGTGTGACATACGGCATACAGTGTGACATACGGCATACAGTGTGATATACAACATAAAGTGTGACATACGGTATACAGTGTGACATACGGCATACAGTGTGACATACGACATACAGTGTGACATACGGTATACAGTGTGACATACGGCATACAGTGTGACATACGGCATACAGTGTGACATACGGCATACAGTGTGACATACGGCATACAGTGTGACATACGGCATACAGTGTGACATACGGCATACAGTGTGATATACAACATAAAGTGTGACATACGGTATACAGTGTGACATACGGTATACAGTGTGACATACGGTATAGTGTGACATATGATATACAGTGTGACATACGGCGTACACTGTGGCATATGGTATAAAGTGTGACATGCAGTGTGACATACAGCATAAAGCGTGACATACAGTGTGACACACAACAAAAAGTGTGACATACAGTGGAAGAATGAAGGATGAGAATAGCTGCACGCAAAAGACCAACAGAATTTTTAGCCATAGACCCAGACTTACCTCAAGCTGCGGGGGGCTGTCCACAGCCCTGCTTGTCCTCAGTTTAGCATTGCACAAAGGAGTGAGCTCAGATATGACTATTGGGTGCTTCTTAGGACTAGACAATCGCCTGGGGGCCGTCTGCCTGGGCAGTGCACTGAGAGACGTGTTGAGACTCCTCCTGCTTGAACTTCTGTTATTAGGGGTACCTGGGCTACGTGGACTACGAGAGCATAGGCTGTTGCTGAGCACTAAAAGTATATTAATAAACCATATCTAATATACAATACAAAATTTTATGATATATAATACGTAATATACAATACATAAGATATAATATACAAGATATAATATACAATATATAATATACAATACATAATATACAACATATAATATACAATATATAATAAACAATATACAATATATTATATACAGCATTTAATATATAATATACAATACATAATATACAATACACAATATACAATACATAATATACAACATATAATATACAATACATAATATACAATATACAACATACAATAGTAAGTAGAACAAACAAGTAATACAACTACAGATATTATCTATTATTCTTACCATCGGTGCGGGTAAGGAATTATTATACTATAATTGTAACTTACTCAACTGTGAGCGAGAGAGTGCTCGATGCACTTTGTAAACATATCGCATTGTTAAACACAAACAAACAAACGAACAAACAATGGCACTGTACCCATCAAGGAAGTTATATAAATTTAACAAATAGTAACATACGATGTGACGGGGAGGTATGACCTTGGGGAGGTGACCTCTGTACATGTACATCGCTCTCGTCTGCACTCTCCTCACTTTCACTGGAAAAACGTAAGGTATGGAGCAGGTCATGTGACAGAGCAGAGACAGGTCAAGTGACAGTTTATAAAATAATCATGTGATTGAGTAGACGAAGGTCATGTGGCAGTAAAGAGGAAAGTCATATGACAGAGCTAAGGCAGGTCATGTGAAAGAGCAGAGGCAGGTCATGTGACATACAACAAACCTGTGAGCAGTGTCTGTATCACCACCGAGGAACTGCCAAACAAAGATGGCTTCTCCACACGATACGATCTCTTCATACGACGGACTGAAAGAAACTTTATTTATCCTTTCGCTGGCACCAATGAATACCTGCAGATGAAAGAATCTCTCAGTTAAACACCTTTACTTCCCTGGATATAGCACACACCCAGTGATACCTAGAGGTATATAGTACACATCTAGTGATACCTAGAGGTATATAGTACACATCTAGTGATACCTCGAGGTATATAGTACACATCTAGTGATACCTAGAGGTATATAGTACACATCTAGTGATACCTAGAGGTATATAGCACACACCTAGTGATACCTAGAGGTATATAGTACACATCCAGTGATACCTAGAGGTATATAGTACACATCTAGTGATACCTAGAGGTATATAGTACACATCTAGTGATACCTAGAGGTATATAGTACACATCTAGTGATACCTAGAGGTATATAGTACACATCTAGTGATACCTAGAGGTATATAGTACACATCTAGTGATACCTAGAGGTATATAGTACACATCTAGTGATACCTAGAGGTATATAGTACACATCCAGTGATACCTAGAGGTATATAGTACACATCTAGTGATACCTAGAGGTATATAGTACACATCTAGTGATACCTAGAGGTATATAGTACACATCCGGTGATACCTAGAGGTATATAGTACACATCTAGTGATACCTAGAGGTATATAGTACACATCTAGTGATACCTAGAGGTATATAGTACACATCTAGTGATACCTAGAGGTATATAGTACACATCTAGTGATACCTAGAGGTATATAGTACACATCTAGTGATACCTAGAGGTATATAGTACACATCTAGTGATACCTAGAGGTATATAGTACACATCCAGTGATACCTAGAGGTATATAGTACACATCCAGTGATACCTAGAGGTATATAGTACACATCTAGTGATACCTAGAGGTATATAGTACACATCCAGTGATACCTAGAGGTATATAGTACACATCTAGTGATACCTAGAGGTATATAGTACACATCTAGTGATACCTAGAGGTATATAGTACACATCTAGTGATACCTAGAGGTATATAGTACACATCTAGTGATACCTAGAGGTATATAGTACACATACAGTGATACCTAGAGGTATATAGTACACATCTAGTGATACCTAGAGGTATATAGTACACATCCAGTGATACCTAGAGGTATATAGTACACATCTAGTGATACCTAGAGGTATATAGTACACATCTAGTGATACCTAGAGGTATATAGTACACATCCAGTGATACCTAGAGGTATATAGTACACATACAGTGATACCTAGAGGTATATAGTACACATCTAGTGATACCTAGAGGTATATGGTACACATCCAGTGATACCTAGAGGTATATAGTACACATCCAGTGATACCTAGAGGTATATAGTACACATCCAGTGATACCTAGAGGTATATAGTACACATCTAGTGATACCTAGAGGTATATAGTACACATACAGTGATACCTAGAGGTATATAGTACACATCCAGTGATACCTAGAGGTATATAGTACACATACAGTGATACCTAGAGGTATATGGTACACATCCAGTGATACCTAGAGGGTGCATGATGTACCTGAAAGTTGAGATCAAGTCTCATCTGGTAGTCCCACACCTTTAGCACTCTGTCTCCAGCCGTCACCAGATGTCGCCCTGACTTAGAGATGTCTAGCCCTGTGCACGGTTCTCTGTGCACACTACCTATCTACAATGCATAGACATGTGTGTGTGTACACTACCTATCTACAATACATAGACATATGTGTCTGTGCACACTACCTATCTACAATGCATAGACATGTGTGTGTGTACACTACCTATCTACAATACATAGACATATGTGTGCACACTATCTATCTACAATACATAGACATATGTGTGTGTGCACACTACCTATCTACAATGCATAGACATGTGTGTGTGCACACTACCTATCTACAATACATAGACATATGTGTGCACACTACCTATCTACAATACATAGACGTGTGTGTGTACACTACTCATCTACAATGCATAGACATATGTGTGTACACTACCTATCTACAATGCATAGACATATGTGTGTGTGCACACTACCTATCTACAATGCATAGACATATGTGTGTGTGCACACTACCTATCTACAATGCATAGACATATGTGTGTGTGCACACTACCTATCTACAATGCATAGACATATGTGTGCACACTACCTATCTACAATACGAAGACATGTGTGTGTGTACACTACCTATCTACAATACATAGACATGTGTGTGTGTACACTATCTATCTACAATACATAGACATGTGTGTGTGTACACTATCTATCTACAATACATAGACATGTGTGTTTGTGTACACTATCTATCTACAATACATAGACATGTGTGTGTGTACACTACCTATCTACAATACATAGACATGTGTGTGTGTGTACACTATCTATCTACAATACATAGACATGTGTGTGCGTACACTATCTATCTACAATACATAGACATGTGTGTGTGTACACTACCTATCTACAATACATAGACATGTGTGTGCGTACACTACCTATCTACAATACAAAGACGTGTGTGTACACTACTCATCTACAATACATAGACATAGACAGAAGACATAGAGACTACCGAACATAGACATAAAGACTACCTCGGCAATCAACTTTCCACTTGAAGCATCAAACTTGAGTAGCCTGCTGTTTTCAGTGGTAACCACTAGATGGTTTGTGTGGAGCGAGGTGTAATACACCCGCAGTGCAGTGTCTATAAGTCCACGGGCTGCCTCCACTGGTGATGTCACTGTGGTGATGTCAATACGCATCACCTGCAAGTATGTGCCAAGGTATATGAAGTAGTAGTAACACACAACACTTTACTACCTCCACACGCAAGAGTGGGCACATACCTCATCCAGGGTTGTACCGCTGACAACTGTAACTGTGAAAGCCTCAGGTCCAACAAAGGCTACAAAGTTTCCATGAGGTGAGACTGTGAGAGCGTCTGGACTAAATTTATTACCTTCAACACAAAAGAAACCAAAAGTGAACAGTTTACAGTTGCTGTCCCCCCCCCCCCACCTGATAATGCCAAATGAGCTGCAGCCTACCTTTGGCCAGGAGACCTCCCACCAATCTCACAACCCGATACTCGTCATCGGATGAGTCATACATGCACAGCGTTCCGTCGGCAGCGCCACTGAACAGTCTGCTGCCGTCTCCAGTGTAGGCAAGTCCAGTGATTGAACCCTTGTGTGAACTGTAACATGAACAAGGAGCCAATGACAGTGAGATACAGAAGTGAAGTGACCAATAGGAGTGAGTTACAGATAAGCATTAACCAATAAGAAATAAGTAGAAAAAGCAGACACTAACCAATGATCTGCCACAAGACTTGTAGCCAGAATATCAAAAACTCTCACAGATCCCTGGTTAAAGCCAACGACAATCATCTGTTTAGAAGGGTGGTAGGAGATGTTTGTGGGGCATTCATTGGGGGAGTTGAAGTCATAGAGCTGCAATACATAGAGTTGTAGTGTATAGAGCTGCAATACATAGAGTTGTAGTGTATAGAGTTAATAATACGTAGAGTTGTAGCGTATGGAGTTAATAATACATAGAGTAACATTACGTAGAGGTAACATGACATAGAGGTAACAATACATAGAGGCAACAATACATAGAGGAAACATGACATAGAGGAAACATGACATAGAGGTAACAATACATAGAGGTAACATTACGTAGAGGTAACAGTACATAGAGATAACAGTACACACCTGTTGACCTGTGTCATGTGACCAAACCCTTATAGTGTGATCAGCGGAGACTGTGGCCATGTGACGCCTGAATACATCTTGTGATAGGCTGAGAATGCTGTCTGTGTGTGACCTCATCAAGGTCTGATAACTCCTAGTAGCCACGTCCAACACCCCGAGGTTACCCTAGACAGTGATATTATGTAAGGCTGTCAATTAATCGAGTTATTTTAAAGATTAACCAGATTAATTGATTTTTAAGACCAAAAAGATTAACCTTTTTATGGCTCAATTAATCTGATAAAAAGAAACCCCAGTTATGTCACTATAACACTGTTTATTATGCTAAACACATCTATCAGTTCGTCTACATGAAAAGGGAGATGCCGTTCTGAGTGTTTCGTCACATAATCTTACCTATGTCACTACATTTCAATCATGTTATCCAGAAGAAAAATCTTGAAAATGTCCAATCAAGACGTTTGTAGGTGAGTGTTGTTGCAAAACAAGGAAACTATCACTAGTTCTCAGGCTATTATTTTTTTATCGATTGGGGTGCAATGAAGAGACCCTGAATGTTGTCACGATTCTAAACTAGATTAGCTTTGGGATCTGTTTTATTTTAGGGATTCAGATTGACATCATTCCTTTGGTACACATTTTGCTACGATCAATCTCATTATCCTCCATCCAATGGGAACTTTTATGCTCAGAAATTTAACATAATATCTTATACAATAATAACATGTAATACGATGTAATATGGTTTGTACTCTAAAACAATTTTCATATTACTGTCGTTATTTATTCTAATAATAATCAATTTAAATATTGTTTATTAATTTGTTGTTTTTATTGTTATTGTTGTTATTATTATTGAGCACAAATAATACAATTGATAACATATTATAATTATTATTTAAAAAATTGAAACTTACTGGGCATATCATTGTTTTTAGTGCAGTATCTATTAGTTATAACAATAATATTGAATAACAACAATAAACAATTATTTGCTACTAGACTTCGCGGTTTTATTTATTTATTATTCTAATCAAATCTATTTATTTATCTATAAACTATCGAGCTACACCGCCAAAATATATCACGATCAATTAATCAGGTTATCGAAAATACCTAAAGCAAGTTCATTTGTGATGTTTTCATTATTTATCCTGCTATATCCAAGGGTTTTTCCTTTTTTCCCTATAAAGGTTTTGGAGAGTAGCAGGTTTTGTGAAAAAATAAAAAATAACAGTTTTCTATGTTATATTAATATAAGCCAAAGATAAAAGTATATTCTTTGTTCACATTCGATATTCAAGTTTCCGTTAACTTGTGTATCCGACAATCTTATTTTCTTTCAATCATGTGTGCCTACACTTTGTGCCTACCTGAACATGTACTGTAAATATCAAAATTTTAAATCACAACTAATTTTAGTTTGTTTCCTTCCTTTTCAGTTCTGCATTCAATAAAAGTTTTGTGCACAGTTACTTACATACATAAATACATACATATTGAGTTTGAATTGAGGTTTGCTAATCTCATTCTACAAGCATGCAGGTAGATGGATGATGGCTTTACTGCCCCATCATTGCATATACATCACATGAATACATAAGATTAAAAAATAAGATTAATTTAAGATTAATGGAAAAGATTAAGAATAAGATTAAGATTAAAAATTCTTAATCTTTGACAGCCCTATTATTATGTAATACAACTGTGTATATAACATATGCTATATAGTACACAACACATATAGTACAATACAACTACTGTATTCAACATATACATGGATACCGTAGATGTAGCTGCTAGAATCTTTAGTCCATCGTCCGACATCTGCACCACAGACACTGGACCATCATGCTCTACAGGACATGTGGATATACTGTACTGTACATTCAACGATTAGATTCAATGTTATATAAGTGGAATTACACTATATAAGTGTTATATACAACAAACATACATCTATACACTGTATAACTCTTGTACACACATACTTATATAATATACAACTCTTGTATACACATACTTATATAATATACAACTCTTGTATACACATACTTATATAATATACAACTCTTGTATACACATACTTATATAATATACAACTCTTGTATACACATACTTATATAATATACAACTCTTGTATACACATACTTATATAATATACAACTCTTGTATACACATACTTATATAATATACAACTCTTGTATACACATACTTATATAATATACAACTCTTGTATACACACATACTTATATAATATACAACTCTTGTATACACATACTTATATAATATACAACTCTTGTACACACATACTTATATAATATACAACTCTTGTATACACATACTTATATAATATACAACTCTTGTATACACATACTTATATAATATACAACTCTTGTATACACATACTTATATAATATACAACTCTTGTATACACATACTTATATAATATACAACTCTTGTATACACATACTTATATAATATACAACTCTTGTACACACATACTTATATAATATACAACTCTTGTATACAAACATACTTATATAATATACAACTCTTGTATACAAACATACTTATATAATATACAACTCTTGTATACAAACATACTTATATAATATACAACTCTTGTATACAAACATACTTATATAATATACAACTCTTGTATACACATACTTATATAATATATAACTCTTGTACACACATACTTATATAATATACAACTCTTGTATACAAACATACTTATATAATATACAACTCTTGTATACACATACTTATATAATATACAACTCTTGTACACACATACTTATATAATATACAACTCTTGTATACAAACATACTTATATAATATACAACTCTTGTATACAAACATACTTATATAATATACAACTCTTGTATACAAACATACTTATATAATATACAACTCTTGTATACAAACATACTTATATAATATACAACTCTTGTATACAAACATACTTATATAATATACAACTCTTGTATACACATACTTATATAATATACAACTCTTGTATACAAACATACTTATATAATATACAACTCTTGTATACATATACTTATATAATATACAACTCTTGTATACACATACTTATATAATATACAACTCTTGTATACAAACATACTTATATAATATACAACTCTTGTATACAAACATACTTATATAATATACAACTCTTGTATACACATACTTATATAATATACAACTCTTGTACACACATACTTATATAATATACAACTCTTGTACAAACATACTTATATAATATACAACTCTTGTATACAAACATACTTATATAATATACAACTCTTGTATACAAACATACTTATATAATATACAACTCTTGTACACAAACATACTTATATAATATACAACTCTTGTATACAAACATACTTATATAATATACAACTCTTGTATACATATACTTATATAATATACAACTCTTGTATACATATACTTATATAATATACAACTCTTGTATACATATACTTATATAATATACAACTCTTGTATACACACTCACCAGCCTCCAAGTAGACATGTCTGAAGTCGAGAGGCCACACACGAAGGAAGCCATCACTGGATCCAGTCACACAGAAAGTGTCGTTAGCGTAAATACTGTTTATAGCAACACCTGATCCTACAAGAGTAACATAGAGCCTGTGGGTTAATAGTCTGTGGAACAATAACCTCTGGGACTGCAAGTAATGCATAAACTCAAAGGAAGTAGGGACATTGAGTACCTGAGCTCATGGTATGACCGTCCTTGAGGTGAGGCAACAGTCTATGTACATGAGCTATACGCATTCTACCTTCATCTACCTCCAGTATGTGTCCACTTCTACTGCAGGCATATCTACAGTATATACAATAATATATAACTAGAGTGATGTGCTATATACAATAATATATAACTAGAGTGATATGTTATATACAAAAATATATAACTAGAGTGATATGTTATATACAATAATATATAACTAAAGTGATATGTTATATACAATAATATATCTAAAGTGATATGTTATATACAATAATATATAACTAAAGTGATGTGTTATATACAATAATATATAACTAGAGTGATATGTTATATACAATAATATATATCTAAAGTGATATGTTATATACAATAATATATAACTAGAGTGATATGTTATATACAATAATATATATCTAAAGTGATATGTTATATACAATAATATATAACTAGAGTGATATGTTACATACAATAATATATATCTAAAGTGATATGTTATATACAATAATATATAACTAGAGTGATATGTTATATACAATAATATATATCTAAAGTGATATGTTATATACAATAATATATAACTAGAGTGATATGTTACATACAATAATATATAACTAGAGTGATATGTTACATACAATAATATATAACTAGAGTGATATGTTATATACAATAATATATAACTAAAGTGATGTGTTATATACAATAATATATAACTAGAGTGATATGTTATATACAATAATATATAACTAGAGTGATATGTTACATACAATAATATATAACTAGAGTGATATGTTACATACAATAATATATAACTAAAGTGATGTGCTATATACAATAATATATAACTAGAGTGATATGTTACATACAATAATATATAACTAAAGTGATGTGCTATATACAATAATATATGACTAAAGTGATATGTTATATACAATAATATATAACTAAAGTGATATGTTATATACAATAATATATAACTAAAGTGATATGTTATATACAATAATATATAACTAAAGTGATGTGTTATATACAATAATATATAACTAGAGTGATGTGTTATATACAATAATATATAACTAGAGTGATGTGTTATATACAATAATATATAACTAGAGTGATATGTTACATACAATAATATATAACTAGAGTGATGTGTTATATACAATAATATATAACTAGAGTGATATGTTATATACAATAATATATATCTAAAGTGATGTGTTATATACAATAATATATAACTAGAGTGATGTGTTATATACAATAATATATAACTAGAGTGATGTGTTATATACAATAATATATAACAAGAGTGATGTGTTATATACAATAATATATAACTAGAGTGATATGTTATATACAATAATATATCTAAAGTGATGTGTTATATACAATAATATATAACTAGAGTGATGTGTTATATACAATAATATATAACTAGAGTGATGTGTTATATACAATAATATATAACAAGAGTGATGTGTTATATACAATAATATATAACTAAAGTGATATGCTATATACAATAATATATAACTAAAGTGATGTGCTATATACAATAATATATAACTAAAGTGATGTGCTATATACAATAATATATATCTAAAGTGATGTGTTATATACAATAATATATCTAAAGTGATATGTTATATACAATAATATTTAACTAGAGTGATGTGTTATATACAATAATATATAACTAGAGTGATGTGTTATATACAATAATATATCTAAAGTGATATTGTGCAGGATTTCACTGTTGGGGTGTGAGTTGGTAGCTCGGCCTACCTGCACAACCTCCCGAACTGTGATGGCAATCTGTGTCTATCGCATGTGCAATACAACCCGCCCACAGGTCGACTAGTATCCTTGGGAGTGGTGCATGACCATCCTAGTTTACTGTCTAGCTGTCGGTTGCGTTAGCTATTTCAGTGTGCAAGCCAGAGGCCGAACTTTGAAGGGCGAACTAGTCAGAGCTAGGTTCGGCCAGCAGAGGTTCAGGCTGATCTGCTTATGTATTACTACTCGAGTAATAGAGCTTTTGTCGTACGAGCATGTACTAGCGCAGTTGAAGTTATTATTGTTAGAGAACAAAGAAACTTCTGAGAGTGTGCAAGCTGACTCTGACTTTATTATCAATGACATTCATATTTATATACATGGTTACATAACATAAAATGGGTAAATAAAAGAAGCCACACCTAGCACAAACAATTGGCTAGAGTGTACCAATACAAATACAGTAGGTGTGTCTTGGGTAAATGCTTGACTAGCTAAAATGATAATGTATAAGAAAATGTACATAGAGCTGTCGGCTCTAAAGTGTATGCATAGAACTAAACCGATGTAGACTAGGTAAGTGTTAACATAGAACTGTCGATGGCAACGTTAACATAGAACTGTCAAATAGAAATGTCAGTAAGATGGCGCCGTCCTTCACATACTCCCCTCCATTGGCGATGGTGGCCAATAAACACGTCGGCGTCGTCGGTATGGTACATCTTACTCCCTGTAGGGCCGGTTCAGTTCCTTCTTTATTTCTTCTGCTCTCAGTAGCAGCTGGCAGGCTTCATGCGTGACGGCATGTAATTCTCTATCTAGCGCCTCCATACGGTGTCTATGTTCCCTCCTCCTTCGGTTTCTTTCGGCTTCGGCCGAACGCTCTCGTTCGGCTTGCCAACTGTAGGCTGGTGGGTGGCGTTCCTTCCTAGGGGATACCGACCTCCGTGGGGGAGTTGTCCTTCTCTTCTTTGAGGGAGGAGGTGACTCTGGCTGACTCCCTAGTCTCTTTTGTACTGGAGTTCTCTCTACCTTCTCAATGCTGGGGGTAGGGGTGCCAAAAGGTGGGGGTGACTCCCAGCCCATTGCCGCACAGAACTCTTCGTACCGATCCTTGTCGACCTCGTACAGAGGTTTTCCTTTCCCACCATGCTCTGCGGTGCCTCCCTGTACTCTGATGTGCTTCAGAATAGCATCTCTGGACGCACTCCTCTTCCCACACTTACAAAAGAAATACGTCAGGTGCTGCCGAACATGATAAGCCACTCTCTTCTTTACTTGTTGATAACTGCAGCGGCGGCACTTCCACTGGTCGCTTTCTCCAATCTGTTCGGCCATTTCTTTAATGGTCCTCATGGTTTCTCCACTCAACCAAATCTCTCTGGCGACATTTGTAGGCTTTGGCAGGGTAAGGTCATTCTCTTCTGCAACAGCAAGACGTCGGATATTAACTACTGGTGGAGCTGTGGTTTTGTGTACCATGTCCTCCTTGCGGGGAACAGTCACAGTCAACTTCATCTGTTGATCGAGCGCTTTCGTCAGTGAGGTGATGGATACATTCGGTAAGGTCTCACCTGTAGTTGACGTTATGTCGATCTTTTCCTTGGTTACTTGAGTGGTTCGAGCCATCGTTGGTTGCAGTGAGTTGTCAAGTTGATCTACACTTCTAGTGGGTAGTGAACACCCTCGCTGCTGACTATGAACTGAGCGTTGGCGGCTCCTCCACCTTTCTTTATTTTGATTGGTGTTTATGCTCACGTGCTCTTCCAGCGCCGCCCCCACGTGGTTCCGTTCTGGTGACGTAGGGTGGCGGGTGTTTGCCGATGGTAGTTAGAAGTTGTCTCTCCTTGTTTACTGATTTTTTCGGCGGCGAGTTCACTACTCTGGGGAGTTGTGTTTCCTTGCTCATTATTTCTTCCTCGCCCCTCTTGGTGATAATTCGTCTCCCGTTTCTGTAGATTGTTTTGTTTTCTCCTTCTCTGTACGACTGTCCAGCCGATTTCGACCGGGTTTTCTTCTGGTGTACCCTTTTGAGTGGGAGCCAGGGGTTGTGAAGTTACCCTACGGCTTTCCCCTGTCCCAGTGGGTGGAGTCTTGGATGGCTGTTGCTCTCCTACTGTTGTGTAACAGTGATAGTCATCCAGCTTTCTCGGCTTGTGCCTCTCTCTCTGAGGCCGATCTAGGGGTGATGTGGGTGCCCGGTTTTGACTCAGAGGTGGCCAATCTTCCTCATTGAGAGGAGGGGGCCTCTGAGGGCTGGGTGCCCTATGTGTGACCTCCAGAGGTGGAGTGTCATGCCTTTCTGGACGTTCTCTCGCATTCTCTTCTTCTCTGTTGTGTTCTGCCAGTTCCGACCTTCGGGGTGGGCTGCGGCTGGGCGCAGGTGAAGGTGGGGTGTAGGTTCTTGTGTGTCGGGTGACTCCTCTCTCGAGGGACGGTCCCTGGGTTCCTGGATAGGGGGCGGCCCTGGTGGCTCCCTGACAAGCGGTGACCTGTCTCGTGGGGGTGACGGCAATGGCAGTGGCAATGGCTCCATAGGTTCGGCGGGTGCTTGGCGTACCTTGGGGGGTCGTCCTCTTCTGGCCCCTTTCATGTTGGGCTGGAGAGCTGGTTCCCGACAGGGGGGTGCTCGGCCGACCGGTTCTTGGCACGTTCGGTAATGATGTAATCGCATCCCGTTCTGTATGGACCATTGCCCATTCCTCTCTACCTTGTAGGTGTGGTTTGGAAATGCTTACGTCACCTGGTAGGGCCCCACAAAGCGGGGTTGTAACTTCGGGTTGCTGCCCTTCACCCTTCTCTTGTTTTCAAGCACGACGAGTTCCCCCTTCTGGAACACGGAGGGCTCCTCGTCGTCTTGGCTTCTCGTCTCTTGCTGCTGGTTCCTGAGATATTCATGCGCCCTCTGGAGGTTCTCCTGCACCTCTGCGGTGTGCTCCATGACGTTGCGAGGGTCCAAGGAAGGAGGCGTACCTGTTAGTTGGTCAGGAAGGCGGACCTCCCGTCCCATTACTAACATGTTGGGCGTTTCTCCCGTTGCTGAGTGGGGGGTGCTGCGACAGGCTCGCATGATTTGCGGAAGCAGACTGTCCCACTCGCCCTGCCATTTCGTCAGTATCAGGGTGCGAAGTGCATCTCCTAATGTCCGGTTCTGGCGTTCCACCATCCCGTTTCCTTGCGGGTGGTAGGGGGTGGTTCCTGTCTTCTTAATGCCCCACAGGCTGCATAGTTCCTCCAGCAACACCAACTCGAACTGCGCTCCCTGGTAGGAGTGCAGTTGTTCGGGGAGACCCCAGTAGGCAAATACCCGCTCGTCCAGTGCTACCACGACTGTAGGTGCTGTGGCATCGGGCAGCGCTATGGCGTCGTGCCAACGGGTGAAGTGGTCTGTGAGGAGCAACGCCCAGCGGTTCTTTCTCTTTGTCAAAGGTAGGGGACCGACCAGGTCGATTGCCAGCTTCTGGAAGGGTCGACCGGCATACATCCGCTGTCTGTTGGGGTTCTCTGTCCTCTTCCCGTTCTTGGCCACCTGACACACCTCGCAATCCTTGATAAGTCTCCTGACCAGGGGGGAAATGCCCGGCCAGTACCAATCCAGTAGGATGCGCTGCCTTGTTCGGTGTATTCCTGCGTGGATCAGCCTGTGTGTCTCCCAGACAACCTGTGTCCTTCTGCTCGGTGGGCAGACCACACAACGCTTTGGCCTGGAAGGGTGGTGGAGCGTGATGGTGAGCACCCCGTCGGTGCGGATCTCCATAGCCTCTTTTCGCTCATAGAGTGTCTTCAACTCGACACTCCCTTCAGCAAACTCCCTTTCTGTGATGCTCCCCGGCCGTCTCAGCTCGGCATAAATCCGGCCTACCGCATCCTGCCCATCCCTTTGCTCTTGAGCTAAGGTTTGGGCGGAATGTACCGGGTTTGTCACAGTGAGGTTAACCCGCTCCTCTTTCTCCGTTCTCTCTGCAGACTCCCTCTTCAACATGTCCCCCGGCCGTCTCGGCTCGGCATAAATCCGGCCTACCGCATCCTGTCCCTCCGACTGCTTCTGAGCCGGGTTTTGGGGGGGATGTACCGGGTTTGATGTGTCGAGGTCGTCTCGTGCCTCTCTCTGAGGTTCCAGCCTAGCCTCTTGCTTCAGCTCTGCATGGGAAGGTCCCCCATCTCTCTGCTCGATGGAGCCGCACTGCCTGCAGTCCGCACAGGGTCCCTGTCGGCTGAGCCCATCAGCGTTACCATGGTGAGTCCCTGCTCGGTGCTCGAGCTTGTATCGGAACTCAGCCAATATCTCTAACCATCGAGCTATCTGGTTCGATGGCTCTTTCCTTCTGCACAGCCACCGTAGTGAGGCGTGGTCCGTCCGGAGCTTGAATTCCCGCCCATAGAGGTAGGGACGGAAATGTTTCACTGCCTTGATGACAGCGACAAACTCCTTCCGAGTGACACAGTAATTTCTCTCGGCTGGTGCTAGCGTCTTGCTGAAATACGCGATGACGCGTTCCTTTCCTTCTTGTACTTGGGAGAGTGCGACACCGACTGCTACTGCACTGGCGTCTGTGTCCAGTGTATACGGTAGGTTGGGGTCGGGGTACCCGAGTACTGGAGCCTGGGTGAGCCTGGCTTTGAGCTGGTCAAAGGCTGTCTGCTCTGCTTGTCCCCACTTCCATGGTATCTCCTTTCCTGTCATCACCGTGAGAGGCTTAGCTATAGTGGCGTAGTCAGGGAGGTATTGACGATAATACCCGGCTGTTCCTAGGAACGCCTGCAACCCCTTAACGTCCTTAGGTGCTTCCCATCTCCTGACAGCCTCCACCTTCCCTGGATCGGTGGCCACTCCTTTAGCACTTACTACATGTCCGAGGTACTTGACCTCTTCCTGCAGTAGCTCGCATTTGGAGGGCTTCACCTTCAGGTTTGCCTGGCGGAGCCGTCCTAGCACTTCGCCTAGCCTCTGTAAGTGCGTCTGGAAGTCGGGTGCGATGATGATCACATCATCCAGGTACAGGAGCAGAGTCTTCCAATGGAGACCTTGGAGGACCTTCTCCATGAGTCTCTGGAAGGTGGCGGGAGCTGACGTCAGTCCGAATGGCAACACCTTCCATTTCCACAGGCCGCTTCTGGTGGTGAAGGCCGACTTATTGCTTGCGTCCTGGTCCAGGGGTACCTGCCAGTATCCACTGGTGAGGTCCAACGCAGTGAAGTATTTACTACCGGCCAAGG
Source organism: Cryptosula pallasiana (assembly GCA_945261195.1). Lineage (NCBI taxonomy): Eukaryota > Metazoa > Bryozoa > Gymnolaemata > Cheilostomatida > Cryptosulidae > Cryptosula > Cryptosula pallasiana. The sequence goes on along the minus strand of OX183133.1, from coordinate 9,045,666 downwards.
CGTCCAGCGACTCGTCGATTCTAGGGATGGGGTAGGCGTCCTGTTTGGTTATGTCATTCAGCCTCCGGTAATCCACACAGAATCTCCATGTGTCGTCCTTCTTTCTCACCAGCACCACGGGGGAGCTCCATGCTCCATCGGCCGGTTCAATCAGGTCCTTCTCCAAAAGGTCCTTTATCTGGCGTTCTGCTTCCGCCTCCTTCTCTGGCCCCAGGCGGTGTGGTGGGCACCGGATGGGTCGAGCCCCCTCTACTGTGGGGATCGAATGCTCTGCTAGGGTCGTCCTGCCCAAATCCGCATTGTGGCTGCTGAATACCGTCTGGTATTCGATCAACAGCTCCTTTACTTGTTGCTCTTGCCAAGGATTCTGGCATCCTCTCCTAGCTTGGGTGAAGAGGTCGTGCAGATGGGGGGGGGGGGGTATCTCTCTTCCTCCCGTCTCATTCCTCTGTTGTCCTTCTTGCTCTGTCAGCCCCTGGACGCCACCCTCTTCCACTCCCGTAAAGGTACCAATAACCTCTCCTGCGGGTAGTCTTAGGGTGTCCTGCGTCGGGTTGAGGCATCTGACCAGCACTCGCCCCTGAGCGTCGGGTTTGTTGATACTGGTGGCGATGGGTATCCTACCCTGTATACTCTCTATCACCCCCTGGGGAAACGTATCCCTGGAACTCAGGTGACACGGAATGGTAACTTCCGTCTGTGGGGGTAGCTGGGTGTCCTGTCGGACCTGTACCTTGGACACGAGATTTCTCCCGTGGCGGTCGGTACATGCTAACTCCTTTCCCTGGATGATCAGCACCGGACGGTCAAACCCCATCTGACATCCCTGGCTCGTCAGGAAGGGCATCCCTAGGATGACGTCCTCATTTATTTGGCTGACCACAAAGGTCTCTTCAAACTTGACGTGACGTATCCGTCCCTTTAGTGCGAGCAGTCCGTAGAACGGAAGCCTGGTGCCGTCGGCCATGATCCCATGTGAATCATAGTGTTGCAAGTTGCGTTGCACGTGATTTGGTAACCGATCAAAGACCCGCTTGGCCAACAGGTTAGTGTTGCAGCCCGTGTCGATGAGATGTGTTACCGCCTCTCCTTCTACCCTTCCAGGTAAGTAATAGCTCGATCGATATGGTCGCTCGATCTGGTTGAGTTGGAGGGTCACAGGCTTGGGGATGAATCCTTCCTTCTTCAGTGGGGGCGTCTGGGTTTGCCTGTCCTTCCTTCTGGGCCTTGGTTCCTGCTGCTCGAAAGTCCCGTCGCCGTCCGTTTCTACTGCCGCTGGGCTGTCGGGTACCGACAGGCTGGCAAAACGTTTGTGTAAGGCGATAGGGGGACTAGTCAGGAGGTCCAGAGGAGGAGTTGCTTGCCGCGTCGCCGCTGGTCCACTGGGGGGAACCTGCGCCTTTCCCTTCTGGTTCAGCATTGCCCGTGTGCAGCCAGTCGGTTTCCCTACTGCTGTGGGCGGTAGTCGTTTCCCTGGCGGCTAGGCCAAGGGACCGTTCTACACGCCTTCCGGGTATGACCTATCTGCTGACATCCCCAACATCTCCTTGGGGGCTCGGCCTTCGTCTCCGCCTTTAGACTGGCAATCTCCTTGCTCAGTCCCTCCACGGTCCGAAGTAACTGTGCCAAGGGGTCCTGTACCCCTTGGTGCTGACCCACCTCCTTCTGTCGGGTTGTCTCTTCTTCTAGGGGGTCGGCCTCCACTGTCCTGATGTGTGGTCCGCCCAAGGGTTGATGAGGTACTTGCAGGAACTCATTTCCTGCCAGTATTGCTTCTTCCAAGTTTTGTGGGCGTACCGCCAGCAAGTGCCGTTGCAGGTACGTATGTCCCAGCGTACTATGGAAAGTCTGCAATACCAGCTCATCCCGATTCTGTCGTGGCAAGGTGCTGTGAGCGGCCTTGATGAGGTGTTCGACCGTGAGTGCGTGGTCTCTGAGACTGTCTCTGGGGTTCCGTCGGTAGCTCAGCAGTTTTGCTTGCGCTTCCGAACGAGTCATGCCAAAGGTCGCCTGCAGTGTCCGTGTCACTTCCGCTACGGTCTCACCTCGACCACACCGTTCAGCTTTGCCTATCAAGGCTTGGCGTAAGTGGATCACTGTCTTCCGCCTGCCAATGGTTAGCGTCGGCCACCTCCTGGAACCATTGCAAAAAATAGTCCACATCCCCTGTACCATCATACTGTGGTACCCTAAACTTGTCTCTCGCTGTGGCTATCGTCATGCGGTCCAGTATGTGAGTGAGCGTACCCATCATCTGCAGGCTGGAAGGATCCCTGTCCGTACTCAGCGCTCGTCTTCTTTGTGCCATCCTTCTCCTGGGAGATGCTGCTTGTGGGTGTCTGTCAATCCCACTGCTGCCACCAATGTGCAGGATTTCACTGTCGGGGTGTGAGTTGGTAGCTCGGCCTACCTGCACAACCTCCCGAACTGTGATGGCAATCTGTGTCTATCGCATGTGCAATACAACCCGCCCACAGGTCGACTAGTATCCTTGGGCGTGGTGCATGACCATCCTAGTTTACTGTCTAGCTGTCGGTTGCGTTAGCTATTTCAGTGTGGAAGCCAGAGGCCGAACTTTGAAGGGCGAACTAGTCAGAGCTAGGTTCGGCCAGCAGAGGTTCAGGCTGATCTGCTTATGTATTACTACTCGAGTAATAGAGCTTTTGTCGTACGAGCATGTACTAGCGCAGTTGAAGTTATTATTGTTAGAGAACAAAGAAACTTCTGAGAGTGTGCAAGCTGACTCTGACTTTATTATCAATGACATTCATATTTATATACATGGTTACATAACATAAAATGGGTAAATAAAAGAAGCCACACCTAGCACAAACAATTGGCTAGAGTGTACCAATACAAATACAGTAGGTGTGTCTTGGGTAAATGCTTGACTAGCTAAAATGATAATGTATAAGAAAATGTACATAGAGCTGTCGGCTCTAAAGTGTATGCATAGAACTAAACCGATGTAGACTAGGTAAGTGTTAACATAGAACTGTCGATGGCAACGTTAACATAGAACTGTCAAATAGAAATGTCAGTAAGATGGCGCCGTCCTTCACATAATGTTATATACAATAATATATAACTAGAGTGATGTGTTATATACAATAATATATAACTAGAGTGATATGTTATATACAATAATATATAACTAAAGTGATATGTTATATACAATAATATATAACTAGAGTGATATGTTATATACAATAATATATAACTAGAGTGATATGTTACATACAATAATATATAACTAGAGTGATATGTTATATACAATAATATATAACTAGAGTGATGTGTTATATACAATAGTATATAGCTAAAGTGATATGTTATATACAATAATATATAACTAAAGTGATATGTTATATACAATAATATATGACTAAAGTGATATGTTATATACAATAATATATAACTAAAGTGATATGTTATATACAATAATATATATCTAGAGTGATATGTTATATACAATAATATATAACTAGAGTGATATGTTACATACAATAATATATAACTAGAGTGATATGTTACATACAATAATATATAACTAGAGTGATGTGTTATATACAATAATATATAACTAAAGTGATGTGTTATATACAATAATATATAACTAGAGTGATATGTTATATACAATAATATATATCTAAAGTGATATGTTATATACAATAATATATAACTAGAGTGATATGTTATATACAATAATATATAACTAGAGTGATATGTTACATACAATAATATATAACTAGAGTGATATGTTATATACAATAATATATAACTAGAGTGATGTGTTATATACAATAGTATATAGCTAAAGTGATATGTTATATACAATAATATATAACTAAAGTGATATGTTATATACAATAATATATAACTAAAGTGATATGTTATATACAATAATATATAACTAAAGTGATATGTTATATACAATAATATATGACTAAAGTGATATGTTATATACAATAATATATAACTAAAGTGATATGTTATATACAATAATATATAACTAGAGTGATATGTTATATACAATAATATATAACTAGAGTGATATGTTACATACAATAATATATAACTAGAGTGATATGTTATATACAATAATATATAACTAGAGTGATATGTTATATACAATAGTATATAGCTAAAGTTATATGTTATATACAATAATATATAACTAAAGTGATATGTTATATACAATAATATATAACTAGAGTGATGTGTTATATACAATAGTATATAGCTAAAGTGATATGTTATATACAATAATATATGACTAGAGTGATGTGTTATATACAATAATATATAACTAGAGTGATGTGTTATATACAATAATATATAACTAGAGTGATATGTTATATACAATAATATATAACTAGAGTGATATGTTATATACAATAATATATAACTAAAGTGATATGTTATATACAATAATATACAACTAGAGTGATATGTTACATACAATAATATATAACTAGAGTGATATGTTACATACAATAATATATAACTAGAGTGATATGTTATATACAATAATATATATCTAAAGTGATATGTTATATACAATAATATATAACTAAAGTGATATGTTATATACAATAATATATAACTAGAGTGATATGTTACATACAATAATATATAACTAGAGTGATATGTTACGTACAATAATATATAACTAGAGTGATATGTTATATACAATAATATATATCTAAAGTGATATGCTATATACAATAATATATAACTAAAGTGATATGTTATATACAATAATATATAACTAGAGTGATGTGTTATATACAATAGCATATAGCTAAAGTGATATGTTATATACAATAATATATAACTAAAGTGATATGTTATATACAATAATATATAACTAAAGTGATATGTTACATACAATAATATATAACTAAAGTGATATGTTACATACAATAATATATAACTAAAGTGATATGTTATATACAATAATATATAACTAGAGTGATATGTTACATACAATAATATATAACTAGAGTGATATGTTATATACAATAATATATAACTAGAGTGATGTGTTATATACAATAGTATATAGCTAAAGTGATATGTTATATACAATAATATATAACTAAAGTGATATGTTATATACAATAATATATAACTAGAGTGATATGTTACATACAATAATATATAACTAGAGTGATATGTTACATACAATAATATATAACTAAAGTGATGTGCTATATACAATAATATATGACTAAAGTGATATGTTATATACAATAATATATAACTAAAGTGATGTGTTATATACAATAATATATAACTAGAGTGATATGTTATATACAATAATATATAACTAAAGTGATATGTTATATACAATAATATATATCTAAAGTGATATGTTATATACAATAATATATAACTAGAGTGATATGTTATATACAATAATATATAACTAGAGTGATATGTTACATACAATAATATATAACTAGAGTGATATGTTATATACAATAATATATAACTAGAGTGATATGTTATATACAATAATATATAACTAAAGTGATATGTTATATACAATAATATATAACTAGAGTGATGTGTTATATACAATAGTATATAGCTAAAGTGATATGTTATATACAATAATATATAACTAAAGTGATATGTTATATACAATAATATATGACTAAAGTGATATGTTATATACAATAATATATAACTAAAGTGATATGTTATATACAATAATATATAACTAGAGTGATATGTTATATACAATAATATATAACTAGAGTGATATGTTACATACAATAATATATAACTAGAGTGATATGTTATATACAATAATATATAACTAGAGTGATATGTTATATACAATAGTATATAGCTAAAGTGATATGTTATATACAATAATATATAACTAAAGTGATATGTTATATACAATAATATATAACTAGAGTGATATGTTACATACAATAATATATAACTAGAGTGATGTGTTATATACAATAGTATATAGCTAAAGTGATATGTTATATACAATAATATATAACTAAAGTGATATGTTATATACAATAATATATAACTAAAGTGATATGTTATATACAATAATATATAACTAGAGTGATATGTTATATACAATAATATATAACTAGAGTGATATGTTACATACAATAATATATAACTAGAGTGATATGTTATATACAATAATATATAACTAAAGTGATATGTTATATACAATAATATATAGCTAAAGTGATATGTTATATACAATAATATATAACTAAAGTGATATGTTATATACAATAATATATAACTAGAGTGATATGTTACATACAATAATATATAACTAGAGTGATATGTTACATACAATAATATATAACTAAAGTGATGTGCTATATACAATAATATATAACTAAAGTGATGTGTTATATACAATAATATATAACTAAAGTGATATGTTATATACAATAATATATAACTAGAGTGATATGTTATATACAATAATATATAACTAGAGTGATATGTTATATACAATAATATATAACTAGAGTGATATGTTACATACAATAATATATAACTAGAGTGATATGTTATATACAATAATATATAACTAAAGTGATATGTTATATACAATAATATATAGCTAAAGTGATATGTTATATACAATAATATATAACTAAAGTGATATGTTATATACAATAATATATAACTAGAGTGATATGTTACATACAATAATATATAACTAGAGTGATATGTTACATACAATAATATATAACTAAAGTGATATGTTACATACAATAATATATAACTAAAGTGATGTGCTATATACAATAATATATAACTAGAGTGATGTGTTATATACAATAATATATAACTAGAGTGATGTGTTACATACAATAATATATAACTAGAGTGATGTGTTATATACAATAATATATAACTAGAGTGATATGTTATATACAATAATATATAACTAAAGTGATATGTTACATACAATAATATATAACTAGAGTGATGTGTTATATACAATAATATATAACTAGAGTGATATGTTACATACAATAATATATAACTAGAGTGATATGTTACATACAATAATATATAACTAAAGTGATATGTTACATACAATAATATATAACTAAAGTGATGTGCTATATACAATAATATATAACTAGAGTGATGTGTTATATACAATAATATATAACTAGAGTGATGTGTTACATACAATAATATATAACTAGAGTGATGTGTTATATACAATAATATATAACTAGAGTGATATGTTACATACAATAATATATAACTAGAGTGATGTGTTATATACAATAATATATAACTAGAGTGATATGTTATATACAATAATATATAACTAAAGTGATATGTTACATACAATAATATATGACTAGAGTGATATGTTATATACAATAATATATAACTAGAGTGATATGTTATATACAATAATATATGACTAAAGTGATGTGCTATATACAATAATATATAACTAAAGTGATATGTTATATACAATAATATATAACTAGAGTGATGTGTTACATACAATAATATATATCTAAAGTGATATGTTATATACAATAATATATAACTAAAGTGGTGTGCTATATACAATAATATATAACTAAAGTGATATGTTATATACAATAATATATATCTAAAGTGATATGTTATATACAATAATATATATCTAAAGTGACGTGCTATATACAATTACATAGAACACGATACAGAAGTCATAACTCCTTACACAGTTCTGGCATCTGATACTTTGTCAGCAGGGAGAGAGGAGGGTAGATAACTCCAGCAGGCATCTGTAAATTCCATGAGGTGGTGTTCAGCCAGCGAAACTGCAGCTGAACGTAATTGGTTAGCCTTCAACCTCCAAAATCTCAGATTGTTCCTCCCACAAGAAACCAGCCTGTAGAAAGGACCAGAGGCTAAGCATTATACCAGCTACTTACCACACCTTCATATATTCTATATCTACTTTATATATTCTATATGTACTGTATACCATGTCTACTTTATATATTATATATATATATATTGTATACTATATCTACTTTATATATTCTATATCTACTGTATACTATATCTACTTCATACACTCTATATATGTAATATACATATATATACATTCTAGAATGTTTGCTAAGAGCCTCAGGTGAGTACAATGCATCTGTTGAGCTCCTCTAATCTGTAATTACTGATACCATTCTAATTCCCTGTACATATTCTAAGGTCCTATCCCAATATCCTATTGTACCTGATGACTGTACAAATTCTACCATCTAGTACATGAAACAGATTTGTAGTACAAAATATAAATCTTTACTCCGAAAATATTTATCATATCTATACATTCTATATAGTATTCTATACCGTACACTATATTTACTACACACACCTGCAGTTATCTGAAGGAGACACTCTAAGCACGGACACATCAGCCTCAGTGTGTGCTTTGGCTACCAAACCAACTTCACCTCCCTGTAACACCCTTGAGGTATTCCACACACCAATGAGCTACAACATACATGGTATATTATACTACAACATACATGGTATATAATATGTCATATAGCACATGGACATATACAATACATAGACATGTACAGTACATGGTCATATACACCACATAGACATGTACAGTACATAGTCATATAGAGTACATAGACATATACAGTACATAGACATGTACAGTACATGGTCATATACACCACATAGACATGTACAGTACATAGTCATACAGAGTACATAGACATGTACAGTAAATAGATATATAGAGTACATAGACAACACATAGACATATACAGCACTGAGTGCATAGACAAACAATCACACAGACTTACAGATCTCTGATGATTGTCCTTGCCAGCAGTAGAGAGCACAGAACCAGATGGGGAGAAGCTCATGTAATGCAATGAGACAGCAGAATTGACTCTAAACACGGAGAGACAACTGCCAGTTCTGTAGCTCCATATCCTCACAGAGCAGCTCTCTCCAGTCTGGCCAGTTGCCAACAATTGAGAGTCCCTTGTCAGGCTGATACAAGAAACCTTCAACACACAACAGAGTGGAGTGCAGCCGACATCACCCCATCTAGTGTCAACGAGTGTATAGAGATAACCGTGTGACCAACCTTGTCTGTGTGTCCAATAAAGAATCTTTGCTTGCCAGAGTTGACGTGTAGAGAGACGACAATAGAGTGACAAGGGTAGACAATACACGAGCCATCTTGGGTCCACTCTACCTGGTTGTCAGTCACGCCTCCAAAGCCAATCAGCTTCTTAAGCTTGAGTATCGGGTCTGGCTGTAGGCTCTATACAACAGTAGTGTGTGTCTATCTATACAACAGTAGTGTATGTCTATCTATACAACAGTAGTGTATGTCTGTCTATACAACAGTAGTGTATGTCTGTCTATACAACAGTATTGTCTGTCTGTCTATACAACAGTAGTGTATGTCTATCTATACAACAGTAGTGTATGTCTATCTATACAACAGTAGTGTATGTCTGTCTATACAACAGTAGTGTATGTCTATCTATACAACAGTAGTGTATGTCTGTCTATACAACAGTAGTGTGTGTCTATCTATACAACAGTAGTGTATGTCTATCTATACAACAGTAGTGTATGTCTATCTATACAACAGTAGTGTATGTCTATCTATACAACAGTAGTGTATGTCTATCTATACAACAATAGTGTGTGTCTATCTATACAACAGTAGTGTATGTCTATCTATACAACAGTAGTGTATGTCTATCTATACAACAGTAGTGTGTGTCTGTCTATACAACAGTAGTGTATGTCTGTCTATACAACAGTAGTGTGTGTCTATCTATACAACAGTAGTGTGTGTCTGTCTATACAACAGTAGTGTATGTCTATCTATACAACAGTAGTGTATGTCTATCTATACAACAGTAGTGTGTGTCTATCTATACAACAGTAGTGTGTGTCTATCTATACAACAGTAGTGTGTGTCTGTCTATACAACAGTAGTGTGTCTATCTATACAACAGTATTGTATGTCTATCTATACAACAGTAGTGTATGTCTATCTATACAACAGTAGTGTGTGTCTATCTATACAACAGTAGTGTGTGTCTATCTATACAACAGTAGTGTGTGTCTGTCTATACAACAGTAGTGTGTCTATCTATACAACAGTAGTGTATGTCTATCTATACAGCAGTAGTGTATGTCTACCTACCTTATATGAACCCTTTGTGACTTGCACCATTTCTGGGTCCAAGGGGAATCTTACTCTCTAAAAGCAGACGATAGGAAGTCACATGACCCAAGCAGAAAACGATAAGCCTATGCCATAACAGTAAAAATATACTCGAGACAAGACTGAGCACCTGAGATGTGCCAGTTGGTGCTTTCCCATTTCTCTTTTTCACTCGCACATTTTTCTCATGTTTAGTGTGTGCAAAGTCTCCGGCCATGGCATGCACTTCTCTAGCCTCATTCTCTTTATCATCATTGAGGTGGGCACTTTCACCAAGCCCCACCTCAGGTAACACCGATACAGGATGCTTAGGCTTCTGCAAGACAAAACAACTAATGAAAGGCAATATAAAAACGAAGTGGTGAACTAGAGCAACAATATTCAATAGAGATTGTACCTTGGAGCGAACTCTAGCATTAGAATTACTGTTGGTTTTTCTCTCGCAGCTGGGGGAGGGGTGTGACAAGGACTTGGCCGAAAAAGTTCCCGGATGTTTAGACTTGGTTGTGGATTGCTGGATAGGGCCTGATGAGCCGTCAGTGGGTAAACTTGTAGTTCCACTCTGTGAAGGAAACCTGAAGAAACCGGTGATGATGATAATTAGTTCCGTGTGCTAGGGGTGTAGTAACCAGTGTGCTAGGGGTGTAGTAACCAGTGCGCTAGGGGTGTAGTAACCAGTGTGCTAGGGGTGTAGTAACCAGTGTGCTAGGGGTGTAGTAACCAGTGCGCTAGGGGTGTAGTGACCAGTGTGCTAGGGGTGTAGTAACCAGTGTGCTAGGGGTATATACAACTTACCTGACAAGGTCGTAGTTTTCATGCCAGTTATCAGAACGTTTAAGAGGAAACGATAACTCTGAAGGCAGTGGTTGTATTCCTCTGTCTATTAAACTGAGCTTCCTGGCCTCCTCCAGTGAGATACCTACATATGAAGCAGCGCTGAATGAGTGGACACAGGCTACACAAGGCTAGCAATGGGTAGTACAAGCAAACTGAGAAATAGCACTGACCAGGCTCATAGAAGTTATCACTGGTGTATATGCCTTTGACCAGAGTGTTAGCACATAGACGTATAGTTTTCACGTGGCTGAATGCTCTATTTAGATATATACTGAGTAAATAGTGTAGATCTAGCACCAGCAGAGTCCATCTAGAGGTGGTTGGAGCAGCACACGGCTCCCCTATAACACCCAAAGTTACATTATAGTACAATACAGGACTGTAGCAATGCGCATGTGCACCAACTCAAACAGCTATTGGTTGAACAAAGATATTGTATCACCAACATATAACCTTGCCAAACAACTCACTTTGGCTGTGATTGGACAAGAGACTAGTTCGATACTCGACAGTATCATGTTCAGGTACGACTATGAACGGAAACTGCAGCCATGTTGAGGTTGACTTGAACTCTTTAAACAGGTTGGAGAACGAAATTCTAAGACACAAACAAAAGAATTAAAGAAAACCCGCATATTCATTAACAAATATTGTCGTATATTCCAATCATTGTCTTTTTCAGAAAGAAATAACTTGTTGCTATGGTATTTTTCCCATCATAATCACAATCGATAGGAACTTTATTGGACTTCCTTTTGGTTGCAACACAAACACTTACCTTATAACAAGACCGTCTGCACTGGCCACGTCCAGGTGCATAACAAAGTATCTTTCAGGTATTGGTTTGAAGGCAAGGTAAGCATATCGACCTGTCAAACCAAGTGATTGGGAGCCAGTTTTTGGTAATTGTATGTAATTGTTAGCAGGTATAACTCCAGCTAACCTGTACACTGTGCATTTGACGGCTTTGTCCTGTACAAACAACATACAATAACGACCTTCTACTCAAAAGGTTACAAGGTAAAAATCACTCAAGTGTAAATAGGGATAATAGTCAAAGTGCTTGAAGTGACTTACCATGCAAGTGGTGACATCTCCTTCTTTGGCTGATTTTTTCCATTTAGATACATTGAAATGTTTGAAAACATTCACATAAGGATGTTGCCACACTGTAAAACAACAAATAAAAACCTATATCAATTTAAAACCTACCTGGACTACGAACGAAGAAAACATTAATTATTAATTTATGACCAGAAATATTATATACATAAATTGCAAAATTGAATAACTGTTAAATGATAAGGGCATTTTTTCGTGATTGTGTTGAGGAGTAATTACTTTTTTGGCAATAGTTGAAAGCTAATTAGATAAAAACAATGAGGATGATGAGTGGTTGTTTGTTGTAATTTTGTTATTATAACATATTCAATATTATTGTTACTATTGTTATTATACAATAATAATTAGTCATTATCACAAATTAGTCATTATCACAAATTAATAACAATTATTAATTAATAATAATTATTATCATTTATTATTTATTTCTTTTTTTGATAAAAGAATTATAATAATTTGTTCTCATAACTATTATTACTCTTCTTTAATAATAATAATAATGATTATTAATTGATTATTAGTAATTATCATTAATTAATAAAAGTTATAATTATTAATAATTAATAATTATTATTTATATATATATTATATAATTAATAAATATTGTAGAGTATTTCACAATTACCCTGACCTTGTTACTACAATTTCACAAGAAGTCTAGGTTATGTATAATATCTATTTCTGCCCCTATATTCTCCTAAGCAGCTAGTATCTCAGCAATGTAGACTATATATATATGTGTGTACCCAAAATATATCACACATTAATACTATTCACAATTGGAGTGGATTGTTATTATAAAAATAAATCAATCCCGATTTAATGTATCCTCGTATTCTCTTCCTTATGAATGATAGTCGGCGAGTCACAATGTATTGTTGTTGCTAGGCGGTCTTTGACGGGAAAATCCCCGGCGTTAACGATTCACAAATATATTAAATATAATAGAGAAAAACGCGCGGACTGTGAAAGTTTTCAAACAGTGGGGAACCCCCAATTTATTAAGGGGATTTCCAGAATTTGTCCATTGTTTTATATAAGCCTGCAATAATTATTTTTTGGGATTCCCCAGTAATAAATCTCTTGCATAGGCTGCGCGTTTTTCTCTAATTGCTATTGGTAGGCGGCCTTCGACGGGAAATTTGACGGGAAAATCCCCGGCGTTAACGATTTACAATTATATTAGATATGATCGGTAGAAAATAATCAAGAATACTCGTTGACACTTCTCTCTCTGAATATCGCCGGAAACAATCTCGGCAATTATATCACAATATCGAAAATAATAAAGCCGATGTAACTCCACACCAAAGGATGAGTTTTCCGGGTTGTTGAACCTTTATTCCTCGAACAAACTCAACAATAAAATAGTATTGGCTGATCCAAGTAGATAGAAAAGATGAACTGAACTGTACACAGGGGGCTTTGTTATTTATACAGGAAGATGCACGCTCTGCCTGCGTGATCATTACCACAGTGAGCCATGTATGATTGGTAACAAACTGGAGTGGTAAGAAAAAATAATTAAAAAAAAAAATACAATAATATATATATATATAATACTGAAAGTGTGGACACTTCGTTCGCATTTCATTACGGCGCTCTCTCAACAAATGTCACAAATGTCTTGAAAAACATAGTGAATCACTCCCATTTCGCCAATTTTCTAAGAGAGAACACATTCAGCCTACTACTGGTGCATAACAATTTGCACTTTGGTCTATTTTTACCAGTGATTTTTGATAAAGTTTTTAATTTTATACCTAATCTTTTGCTAGTGGCGAATGGCTCAGATGGGATGTGATATCCGCCTAAAATACTCAGCTGCTATTGGCCTAACGGAAGTTTTCGCGGCACTGGCTGGTTGTAAGTCAATGCCACAAATCTTAGGCAGTGTTGGAATTGTTAACGGACTCTTGTATAAGTCCATTGTAATTATGAGATTTTGGGCACTGTTCATTAGCCAGATTATTACAGCGCTCGAGCATAGAATTATCTCCCCATCCGAGGGGAGATAATTCTATCCGCTTGAGCTACTCAAATATTCTGGTTTTAAGCTCCAAAAAGTTCTTGCCCGAAATCTCATAATTACAATGGACTTATACAAGAGTCCGTGAACAATTCCAACACTGCCTAAGATTTGTGGCATTGACTTACAACCAGCCAGTGTCGCGAAAACTTCCGTTAGGCCAATAGCAGCTGAGTATTTTAGGCGGATATCACATCCCATCTGAGCCATTTGCCACTAGCAAAAGATTAGGTATAAAATTGAAAACTTTATCAAAAATCACTGGTAAAAATAGACCAAAGTGCAAATTGTTATGCACCAGTAGTAGGCTGAATGTGTTATCTCTTAGAAAATTGGCGAAAGGTGAGTGATTCACAATGTTTTTCAAGACATTTGTGACATTTATTGAGAGAGCGTCGTAATGAAATGCGAACGAAGTGTCCACACTTTCAGTATTATATATATATTATTGTAATTTTTTTTTAATTATTTTTTATTACCACTCCAGTTTGTTACCAATCATACATGGCTCACTGTGATCATTACCCCAAAGTTAAAATCAAATACAAAAATAATCGTACAACAAATTACGTAAGGTATTTCTACATATAATAATAATGAAACATATAATTAATTTATTACCTTACGATAATATTTGATTTTGTAACAACTCTTTCAACTGTTTTTCTCATTGCAATAAAAATACGCTCATAATAGACAATGTTCATAAAATCAGCGATCGCAATTATTACGTTTTTTCTACAATATTAGTAGTAAGACAACAGTAGTAATGAAAAAAAACTAGTAATATATAATAATAATAATAATATAATAATTATTATTATATTTATTAGAGTAGTTACCAAGAAGATTGACAGCAGTGGTAGTAGTATTATTATTAGTTAGTAGTAGTGGTAGCAGTACTGGCAGTGTGTGTCGTTCAGTTATGCTGTTGTTGTGATTTTGTTGAAGAAGCAACAGTAGTAGTAGTAGTAGTAGCGGTAGTAGTAGTAGTAGTAGCAGTGTAGTAGTAGCAGTAGTAGTAGTCGTGGCAGTAGTAGAGTAGAGGTAGTAAGTAAGTAGTAGTAGTGGTAGTAGTTGAACTTGTTGTTAGAAAATTCTTCTTATCCATTATCAATAAGACTTTGTCAAACTAATAAAAAGCATTAAGTGCATTAGCATAGCCGAAATAACGTTTGGAAGTTTGTTTGGAGGCATTGAAAACTCACAACTCGACATATCTGCAGAAGAAGACGACTTTCACATAACTTTTGGAATTACCGCCATGTTAACTAAGGAAGCGGCGCATGCGCATTTCTAGTGTAAAGGTTTTGGTAACTTCATCAACGATTATATATACTATGATACGAAACTCAATGATAAGAGTGCTACAGACAAATACAACCGGTCAGATTAGGCTCCGCCCACTTTCCGTATGTCATTTGCTGTATTGACATACTGGCTGTACTGTATATACAGTATGAGTTGGTGTATTTTAGCAGGTAGACAAGCTGACATACTGGTTGTATTGTAGATACAGCATGAGTTGGTGTATTTTAGCTGGTAGACAAGCTGACATACTGGCTGTATTGTACATACAGTATGAGTTGGTGTATTTTAGCTGGTAGACAAGCTGACATACTTTTTGTATTGTACAGTATGAGTTGGTATATTTTAGCTGGTAGACAAGCTGACATACTGGCTGTATTGAACATACAGTATGAGTTGGTGTATTTTAGCTGGTAGACAAGCTGACATACTGGTTGTATTGTGCAGTATGAGTTGGTATATTTTAGCAGGTAGATAAGCTGACATACTGGCTGTATTGTATATATAGCATGAGTTGGTGTATTTTTAGCAGGTAGACAAGCTGACATACTGGTTGTATTGTACATACAGCATGAGTTGGTGTACTCAATAAACATAAACTAGAAACATAAATGAATTTCCAAATATTGATGCCCTAATAATTTAGAATTTCAGCAACCGCGCATTATCTATGGCTGATTTTGGAGACAATGGCCCGTCTACCTAAAACAGAACAGTTTACTCTGCAGGTCATGACAATTCACTTCACTGTTTAGATGAGTACTAGTTTATAACAGCACCGAGTTCTGAACCCTTTTACTTACTTACAGGCATGTTCAAATAAAATGTAGCGCTTCTCTAGAAATTAATCATCTAACTGCATATAACTTTTACAGGAATAGATATATTCATAAATAAAATTGTTCCCTGTATGTAGCTTGGGGTCTTAAGTATGACATATTATGAAAATATACAGTCAATAATCTACACTATTCCTCAAACATTCAGCTGTGGTTTGTTGCCTGAAGTTCTTTTGACTTACACGTTAGTAATCATAGCATAAAAATCCTGCAAAATTCTAGTCTGGACACAAGTTACAAGTATTTTAAATGACAAAACTTACCTGTTTGCATGGCTCTGCATGGTCAGTCTTTTACCCGGGGTAAAAAATTAGTCGCTTGAAAGACATTATTTCAAACTCTTTAGATTGTCCAATATTAGCGGTGAAGCTTCAAAATGTTCCTGAATCAAAAAATATTTTGTTTTATAGCAATCATAGAAAAATAAATACACACTGACGATTTCACTTGACCGTAAATAAATGAACAAATAATGAATGCATATGCAAATCAAGTGCTGTAACATGATAAAAATTCCAAATGAAAAAGCACAACGATTACTACTAAAATATCTCAGTAGATCCAAGTAGATTGTGTTTGTGGACTATATATTTTATGGTATCAGATCATTGTTAATGAGACATGTATTGGTGTTGTATTCCAGAAATATTGGTGTTGCCAGCTAAATTTTTAAGCTGAAAATATTTGAATGACAACAGTCCTCAACTCACCTATCCTAGAGGCGCGAGTGTTCGTTCACATTTTGTTCAATGTTCCATCTGCCCTCTGTAGCCCATCTTAACACCAATGCTTGCCTAACCTAGACATACAATAGCAATTTAAAGATATCTTTTAAACATTGGAAAAAAATAATTAGATCCAATCACAATATCAATCTATTTGACTTCGCCCCACAGCGATAGTGAAAGCGATATTTATTGTTCTTAACCATGTGTTATATTCCTACATGTAATTGATAGCCCATCAAACTTTGGAAGCAGCAGCATCACACTGCTTTCTCCACAACAATCGTTCACAAAAAAATGATACATTTGTAAGTATGCTGAAGCGTTACAATCCATTGATGTAATAGATGTCGCTCTTTGCTTGGGAGAGGATATCGAGGAAAAAATTGAACTTGGCCAACAGTATTGGTGTTTTAATAGCAATCATCATCACTATTATATCGATAAAAAACAAATAATGCAAGCAACCGAAGTATAAAAAACAAGTCACAGACAGACAGTAACTGTAACACAATAATTATTAATAACTTTAATTCATGGACTTTTTAACTATGATTCTATATCTCAATCTTTATCATTTTCAAGTTTTTAAAGGCCCCCACTTACTTCCATCCAATATTAGGTGGTCTAAAAACTATATTTTAAAAAGAGCCAGAATCACGTACACTGCCAGAAATAGGTGGGTTTTTGGACTAGTTGGTACCTGATGCATTCAAACACCAGGTATCTAAAAACTCACCATTTTTTGGCAGCAGGCCGGTGACCAAAATAGTAAATACTTGGTTATGTTAATCCAGATCTCCTAAACCCTTAGGGTATGGGGAGAGGGAGACGTCATGTTAGTTGTAAAAGTTAGAGAATGAATTGAACATAAAGTCAAAACTAGACATACTAAAAGAAGGAAAGCTCAATTGCTGGTATCACTGTTTTTGGACTGGGCGTGCAACAGAAAAAGCCTTAGTGCATATCACTTGTATTGGAAACTTGCATTGGAGGCACCGACCCGACTACTCTGGGCTCTAGCTGCCAGGAAGCTTTGTGTCCAACGTACAGTCACCGGATGAAAGTCGGCTAGCATTCTCCTAATGAGCAAATTATGGCCAACTTTATCGAAGGCTTATGAAAAATCTAAGACCGCTGCATGAACCATTTGATTTTTGTTGATATAGCTCATAATAATGTCATGCAAAACTGTTGCAAGCTGGGTTGTACATACAAAAGAGCCCTCTTCTGAAACCAACTGCCAGCTGTTATCAAATCAATGAATGTTTCCAGATGAGTAGTTAGCTGACCGCCAACAGTGACACACATGCAACTACTATTAATTCACATACAGCCGAAATTTGAGTTGATGTGCCAAGAGACTAGTAATATATTTTTTCATAATAATGAAGTTTGCAATGAAGAACCATAGTAATAATACTTACTAATATAATATTAGTATTATTACTATGATTCTTCATTGCAAACTTCATTGATTGAATAAATAATGATAATGTTAAATATTATCATCATTTATCAGCCCTGTTATTTATCCAATCAATAACAATGATGTTCCAACGATTATTAATTAATTATTCATGATAATAATGATCATGAATCCAGTTATTGTTATTCATGATCATTAATAATCATCATCAGCATTATTATTATTATTATCAGTATTACTAATTAATTAATAATAATAATTACAATAGTAACAGCAACAACAAAAATATATTATTATTATTATCAGAAAAAAAATTTGGGAGAAATTATTAACAACAACAACAACAATTAAAAGTGAAAAGATTGATTGCCACCAGTAAACTAAAATAAGAAACGTTATTATTATTATTTATTATTAATAATTATATACATTATCATAATTATCATTGATTATTATTGTTATTATTATTATTATCATTGATTACTATTTTTATTATTAAACAATACAGAAAGTGATAGTAGTAAGTAATTGTATGATAGCGATGATGAAATAATAATAATAATTAACAAAGGTATAATATGTATAATAACTTTATTATAATAATAATAAATAATAATATTAATGATATCAAATATAATAATAATAAATAATTTATTATTCTTATTATAATAATAATTATTATAATTATAATAATAAAAAAATAATAATAATAATGACGCTGCTGCAACTTCAATCACTCACTCTCACTAGTTAGTGGCCATTTACAGTGTATCTTCAAATACCCTCTGTTCATTCTATTGGTTTAGCAGCTATTTTGCAAAACAAACATGAAAAGCAGAAGAAAGTGAAAGTATATCATAGACAAAACTTGCCATACTTATGATAACTTATTTTACATCACCACCTGAATGCCAAATGACATACGGAAAATGGGCGGGCCCAACACGCTGTTCTCAAATATTCGCGAGAGTTTTGTATCATAGTATATATAATCGTTGACTTTATTGCACTAATCACTGTACATTAAAGAGGAGAAAACTCTGCTCTGACAATTCATGCCACTCGAACACTGGGTAATTGGACAACTCCAGTGTGTCTGAACAAGGAATAGCTTTTTTGTATTTTCCATTCACAATAGTAATCACTGTACATAGAGATAGCTTCATTTATTCGACGATGAGCCAGACAATACGAATTAATATACAAAAGGTGTTTTTATTTTATAAGCTACAATAAATAAATACAGCACATCCAGCACAGACAAGACCAGTTTAATATGGTGTAGTGTCTGTGCATGCTTGAAATAATCATACAGGAGTATAATGTACAAACTTATTCCTATCAAATAAAACCAGCAAAGATCACATATAGATATATACAATGGTGAACAAGTATGATTAGACATAGAAATATCAAGTATAGTCAGGCTACAATTACAATTCATCTCTGGGTGTTCCATCTTCAGGTCTATTGCAAGTGCAGGCAGCCATGTAGTCTGGATGTATGGCTTCTTCCATACCTTCTCGCACCTCTATCTTAGATTTTATTTTGGCAGCAAACTTCTGTAAGGAAACAAAGACACTACAATTAGTTAAGATAAAATAACTCATGCAATTATCCACAGCGAACTTGTACCAGCATGAAAAGATCAGATCAAAATCTGTCCCTGTGACTGGTACCACAAGAAAAGAATCAGATAATTGTACACATTACAAAGCAAATGCCTCTTTACAAACAATACTGGGAGGACAACTCCATAACAGAATTGCAGCTGACTTGAGGGAGCAGACAAATCCCAAGTATATGTATGTCAACATTTGAACTTACACATGATTGGTTTGCTTATATCATATATATTATGTATATTAGTTATTACTTATATATTATATTTATAATGAGCTAAGGAAACGTTTGAAATAGTTGAACACAAATACTGTGTGCGGAATCGCTAGACAGGAGGTGAAACTTTACCTGAAATGCCCTGTAGTAGTAACAGTAAATATTTGCTGGAGTGAGCAACTTTCTAGCCTGAGAACTTCCAGCTACGGAGATAGACTCAGCCTACCATACATATCAAAGTGTTAGCTATTTGAAGTAAACGCAACAAGTCATAGCAATGGTTGATGTAGAAGAAGTGGATTTACCTGACTGTCGTGGTCTTTGGCCCATTTAATCTGCTCTAAAACATTGCTAAGGTCTCTGTTAACGGGAATGTAGTGGACCCAAGGCTTTAATTCTTTGTAGAAATGTTCATAATATGAACTGTCCTGTTTGAGCACTAGAGAGTTGGCCACCATCAGGTAGGGGAATCTGTACGCAGCTACAGTACCATCTATATTCAGCTGGTATTTGTACTGTAAGTTATATTGTATAGTCTAAATTAAGTAACATTGCATATTCAAAATATGTTAACATGATTAAACTACAGCACTACAGGTTTCTAAGTTCAAAACAAAATCACTTGGCTATGACAGAAAGCATTTATACCATCAAATCACTAGTTGATCATAAGTACATGTGTCGGACACTTCCTCATCTGCCTGCCTTCACCAAGCAATGGGAAACAGAAGCTCATGCTAACACAACAAATTACATTACAAATCGATTATTTCTCAGTATCAATAGCTTTGCAATCACTACAGATCTGCTATCACACCAAACCAAGGTGTAAGTAAATAAGCCTTATGTTACTACACTGAGACAAAACGGTGACAGGGTGACAGAGCAAGCTGTGATCAAAAAAAATGTCTGACAAATAAAATTTCAATTGTTTACCCTGTTCGGTTTCTTATAAATTCCTAAAATAAAACCAAATAAAAAATTACAAACATAAGTACCTCGTCGCTAAAACATAAAAAATCTATTGGTACAAACTATCAGCGATAACTAAATGTCTCTTTCTTATTAGACAAACAACTCCACACTTCAAAATATATTTACTCTTGCAGCCAATGAGATTAAGGGTGCTTTCGGATACCCTACGCGTAGGGCTTAACGATGGGATTAAATGAGACCATTTGGAAACCCCATCGTTGAGGGCAGAAAAACATGGTGGCAATGGGCAATTTGGGCTCAACGATGGAAGTGACAAGCGAGGTAGGTAGCGTCATTGACTGACCTTGACTCTACCTAACCAACAATTTTAACGAGTCAGCTTATTAATCACTGTTTCTCCCCGTTTTAAGTCGTGACAATCCATTATAACGTATATACCAAATACATCTGACAATAACATCATCGTAATTAATTTCTGTTTGTAAAGAAACTAAAGTGGGCTCACTTTAGCTATACAGTTTTCATAGACGCTGATGGAAATGAAAAAGTCTATGGTTTAAGCACAAACAACTTCCGTTAAACGACAGTCATCGTTGAGCCCTCAACAAGTGTTCCGTGAGAGCCCTACGCGTAGGGTATGCCAAAGCACCCTAAGTATAATGTCAATATGATATAGATTGTAAACTGCAAAAATATATTACTGGAAAATAGACTGAGAATTACACCACAATAAAAATTTACCTTAAAAAAGTCAAAAAAGTTTACTCTTTCGGCTGAGAGGCTCTCATCTTTTGGGAAGAAAAAGAAAGCAGTAATCCCAGCATCGATGAGCTCGGAGTTGTTTGCTTCTTTAGACATGCGCACCAATTCCAACCTCTCCTTCCTGCTGTCTCTGCCTCGGAACAGAGCTCTTGGCAGCTTGTCAGCCCAGAGAGGGTTGTCAGCAGGTCCTTGGGCCGAGAGGATGTCTAGAGACACCCTACAGTAGATCTCAGCTATTGCTCTATGCGTGGTAGCCAACCATATTTCAGTGGATACAGCTTACAGCAAGGGTTACTTACTGGCTGAGAGACTTCATGGTGGCATCAGTAATATCATAAGTAGGTAATATGATATCCCTAGTAGTGTCGCTGCCACACCAAGAGAAGACAGGAATATGTTTGCTGCCTTCTTGGACGACAGGCCAATCGCCTAAATTGATAAAGAACTCGACATCTGGCAGGTTGATCTAAAAGCAACAAGTTCATGAATGACAGCATGTTGGAAAGACCCGAGTGTAGATGGTACAATAGTTGATAGGTAGTGTATACCTTTCTTATTAGAGATAACAGAATAGAATCAGAGAACATCTTAAAACCACAAATGGAGCCAATTTCTTTGCGATAAACCTACAAAACGTGTAACAAAATGTAACCTATCAGACATGACTGAATACTAACACGTACAGTGATTTCGTAAAAAAAACATGACTAAGAACAAAGACACGAACCCTTCCGCCTTTAACGACATAGTGCATAAGGGCTCCCTGTCCAGGCTTTTTGGGCCATTTCTGGTGCACCTCTTTTTCGATGAATCTCATATCAATATCCGCGTATTCACTAAGGTCCTCCTCCAATTGTTTGTAGGATTCGGGGCACTGCAAGGCTTCTAGCCATTCCTCCGTATCCTTGTTTGGACAGTTGCAGTTCTCCTGGTACATCCAGCCTGCACAGATGGCAGGATTATAGGAGGTTAGCAGAGACTAAATATATATGTCATCAAAATGATTGCTTGAATGCAGCAAGATATCACAGACAAGTACCTTTAATTAAATAAGGAGAGCCAGCTAGATGAACTTGATGAAGTTTTATTGAAAGTTTCACATCATTCATATTCACGATGGGGCGATAGTTAATGACATAGCTGCCATCTTTTCTATCTATAACCTGCACACGACCGCGAAATCCATTCCCATCCGGTAGAGTGATTACAACATCTAGATTACCAGCTGAACTGAGAAACCTAAAAAACTTTGATCAACACTTGGAAGGAAATGAATGACATAAACGAATTGTGCATAAGGGCTCAAAGTCTGTTCCACAGATAATACAGACAGAATATGTCAGTGGGAATTGTGCATAAGGGCTCTAAGTCTGTTCCACAGATAATACAGACAGAATATGTCGGTGGTGGTTTCATAAAAACTGGTTAGATTAAAAAGATCTCCATGATATTCAAAAAATGTACCTGCTCCCATCTTGATCATATAATTCTACGAAGACATATCTGGTGGGCAACTGGGCGTTTGCATTCAATCCAGGGCCATACACGAGACTCTTAGAGGGATCCACCGATGTAGATCCGACACTGAGCACCATGTAGAGCAGAAAAGCTAACAGCGCAACGTGATGACACAGGAAACCCATCTGGTGCATAGAGGACCTTCCCAAACCTAACAATCAAGGTGAGACACCATTTCAGTCAGTTCTGTCTTCACAATCAACAAGAATGACTGAATAGGCCATTTTGCAATACCATACTTGACTCTGATAGTGGTAAAATATAACGGTTTGGTTGAAAATTTGCGCCATGTGTAAGAGAAATTAGAAAAGTGCATGATGAATTACGGTAAAGGAACCAAAGTTCAAAATATGCAGAAATCCGCATGAAATAAAACATAATCAAACAGGCGCGACAGACCAGTGCAGGCAAAAAAGCTTGGAGGGTTTTTAGTAAAATAACTAGTTGCTAAAGCACCACTAAATTACAATTTTTTGTCAGCAGGTGGAAAAGGATCTAGTAAAACAAATAGAAAAACAATCAATGACAACACTTTTTATGCTGAACCCCTCCATCGTTAAAAAGGGCAAAACTTATATGGGTAAATGGCTGGTGCTGCTTTTACAGATATCACAATGATAAGTCTTAGAGCTTTCACTTTTTACTTGTGATCGTAGACCAAGTAAATTTAACTTTTTTATATTGGGGACACAACTCTGCACTGTTCGGCAGCTTTTGGTACTGCGAATCTTTATATCGTGATTATTTTGAGTGGAAAAACTATTGTGGCCGTGAACGCTTTTGGAAGTCATAGATGGGACAAAACTAGATAATTGTAGTTTGGCTAGTTTACCATAATCCAAGTTTAATGCTGCGTATTGCGCTTTCTCAAAAAAAAAACTTTTTAATAGCCAGTCTTCTCATTTGTTTTCTTTCAGTCAACAATGAAGTAAATCACAATTTTTCACAAACAGTATCTAAGCTAGCAGTTTCTTGTTTTTACATGAAATATAAATCTAATTGCAGCAACTTGCTTTATCCGGGTTGTTTGCTTTTTACTAATTGAGTCAAGACTGCAAAAGCATGCTCCTAGAGATGGAGGCATGGCAATGGCAAGTGTAAAACTTGCTACATCGTACCAAGCTGCTTCTTTGCAGCAGATTTTCTTGAAACAATTTTCTAATCGATCAAACATAACATTTTCTGGGAAGAGTTACCCTAAGATGACAATGACGAATGATCTCAAGTGTCAACATAAACAAAAATAAATAAAGCAGCTGCATTTATCAGTGAATAATAATTATGCCATGATTTAGACCACAATCAATTTCGGAGTTGAAAAAAGAAGCTTTCTTTCTAGGTTAAAGTCTACTTACATCGTTTTGAAGATAAGCAATTATAGTATTATCAAAATATTGATAAATGATATTGTCATCATCATGAGTAATTATTATTATTCATAACAACAATATCAGTAATAATAATTAGTAATAATTATTATTATTAATTAGTAATAGCAATATTAATCGTAAATATTACTTATTAGTTGTAATAATTATCATTAGTATCATTGCTATTCAGTGAAGTTTAGCGGTTGTTTTCCCCCTCACGGGGGAAAAGGCCAGGGGACACAGCAGAAAACAGCAATAGGAAAAATCATTTTCATTCTCTCTCTTTTTTCATTTTCTGGTTAGTAAATGTTAGTTTGTGTTAGTTTACAAGTCTCCACAATTCCCTTGTTTTTAACATTTTTACCATGTTTCATTCCTATCCAATCCTGCCCTTCTCCTCCTCTTTCCCCAGTTTCTTTGTTTTTCTAGCAAGTTTCACTGTAGTTAGTGATCCTTTTGTATAAATACTGGCTGAAGCTTCATAATAAATCAGAGTAATTGGAGGAGCCAAGCCAGAAGAAAAGAAGAATACAATTACTCTCCACTAGACACTCTTTCTTGTATTGCATTACTAAAAGTCTGCAATAATAACAAGCTTGTAGATGCGGTCCAGCATTAACTTGCACACAAAGCACTGACCAGCCAGTGGCCTACACTTCTGTACGGTCCAGCAAGTAGGCTGCGCAGTTCAACGTTGGACTTGGTTCAGCAATGCAGGCCAGCACTACTAGTTAGTGATGCCTAAAGTGCTGGACCATAGCTTGCCGACTCTCATCTAAGCTGAGGGAAGTGCAGGTGCCTGCTACCTCGCCTGTATCAGCACAGACACAAAAATCCTGCATATTATTTGGTGATCTATCGACTGTCAAGCAATACAGCGTATCAGATTTTTACGATAGGACTCAGCAGGATAGCTTCAGCATCTATTGTTTAAGTGTACCAGTTACGAGGACTTTTTCCAAAACATAAATAGCCACCCAAATAAATTTATAGATTTTCTGAAAATCTGAGAACTTCTCATTGATATTTCACTCGCCAAAATATTCACATCCAAATGTGTTTCCATAAGGCACACGGCTATGCGACTTTTAAGCAGATAACTCAAATTCAAGAAGATCAACCCTGATTAACATCAGAATTGATATTGGTATAAATTATGGTGGGGTGATTGTGCGTTATTAAGTTTGCATCATTGCATTGTGTCAGAGAGGCCTGTCTTATTGCATTTGCTGGATTCTATTTATTATTATGGGTTACTATTTTTCCACTCTTGATAAGAACCTCCTCTCCTCACTCAGATCTATTGTCTCAATTTATATTGAGCATTTCACTGAGTCTTGGTCAGATCAAGAATCACAAAGGTACCTATGAATTCAGCATATCTTTGAGCGATAGCGCTTATTTCGCCAACAAGGTTCCATTAAGAGTTCTGTGTCTATTGTGACTATAAACATTTTTTACCTGATACACCTACTTGCCCAACTCTTTCTGGGGATGGCATGGGGTAGACATTACTCACTGGCTCCTCCCTTTCCTTACATCTAACCAACTGCTGAGCTTGATCAGATAGCAATATCAAGTTCAATTTTACATTATCAATGCCGTTTCCAATATTTGGGACTCCATTTTCAATTGAAAGAAACTATTTTGTTGAAGAGAGTTTTCCAGCTAGAATCGTAAGAATTACAATATCAATGCATAGTAGTCATAGTGCTGTTTTCCTGCTGGTGAGTTCAAGAAATCACTGGTGGTTCTATTTTATCAATACCAGCACACACTTCCAATCGAACCAAAAATTGCACAAATCACAACAACAATCAATGGACACTGATTGTTTGTTTGCCTTCAATGTTTTTCTACTACTACTACAGCCTTCACATATCTCATTTTTTGTTGCTATCATTCATTAGCTAGCATAATGTACAGGAAATGGCTCTTATTCAACCGATATTCGGAGTAATTCTATCCTAAGTAGACAACTCCCAGCTACGAGCCTACAGGAAAAATAGCGAAAAGTAGCAAACACTGCTCTGTGTAGCTAACTATACAAAACTTGCGTACATGACATTTGTATCGTATCCTTTTTTTCACTAGCCACTTGTTATACCACTAAGGCTATTGTGCTACTCGTTTACAATACCCTATGCTTGCCCACCTACCTTTTGTATATATTATTGGGCTACCTGTAAACAAAGAAATATTATGTAACCTTTTGTATAAATACTGGCTGCTGCTGCCTCACAATTCAGAGTAGTTGGAGGAGCACAGCCAGAAGTACAAAGAAAAACAGACTACACTATTCTCACACATACACTCTCTCTCTCACTATTGCTTACATGAAGAAAGATATCAGCATTGTAACATTGAAGTCTTACAATAAAATCACAAGCTTGCAAAATACAGCCAGCAAGCGCCTACAAGTAGGCAGCCTACAACACTTTGTAGGGCCCTGCAGTCAGGCTCACTCTCTCTATTGCTTACATGAAGAAAGCAATCCACATTGTAACAATTGAAGTCTTACAATAACATCACAAGCCTGCAAAATACAGCCAGCAAGCGTCTACAAGTAGGCGGCCTACACTTTGTAGGGCCCTGCAGTCAGGCAGCCGACCTAGCCAGCACTCAGTCCAGCACACAGCCCAGCCATGCCGACCTGCACTACTGCCCAAGCTGCTGAACTTCTGCCTGCGATCTAGTCTGGTACTGAGGGAGGTGCAGGTGCCTGCTACCACCAAGTGAATTGTCACTACAAAAATCCTGCACAACAATAATATAATAATAATAATATTATTATTATTATAATTATTATTATGTAATAATAAATAAATAACAGTACAAATTACTACTACTACTATCAGCTATTTATTTATTATAAGTAAATAATAATAACTGCTACTATTATTATAATATAATTATTAGTATAATTTTTTTTTGTTATGCACTGTTGCCGTGGCTATATAATATTATTATTATAATAATTAATATAATAATTAATAATTAATAATTATAATAATTATTATATGTATCTATCAGTCAGTATTTCACTGTATTGTGCCATACTGCGGATTAATTAGAGGCTCTAGGTAGTGAGATATATAAGTGGGTCAACTAATGCTGGTATATAATATTAATTTTTGTGGATGATTTTTATCCACAAACAATCACCCAGACGTTTCCTTAGTACTGCGGCATTTGCAAAAGTAAATAGAAAAACCAATTGGCCGCTGGCCATGCTGGCCATTGTGATTGGCTGGCAAAATATAGACTGAACACCTTTCAATAATTACAAAGCTCGCCCCGTGAATCCTATTTATTAGGCTAATTTCACTCCATACCACGGCCCAAGTTTTATCCTATCTATTGTTGTTGAGGTTTAGCAATAACAAAGAAGAAACACAAACAACAAGAAAAATTGAGATTTTGAGACTTATAATTTTTTGTATTGAACCATACAATTGTAAAAGCGAACTCTTGTTATAGTTTTGTTGCATAATTTTCATTATTATTATAATAATTAATTTTTGTGTAATTTATTTTGTGGCACAACAACAATAATTATTTATTATATTATTATTATTATAATTATTAAATTAATAATAATAAATATATAATAATTATTATTTATTATTATTATAATAATATTAATTATTATTAAAATATTTGTTGCTAGCAATAATAATGATAATTTTCACTTCTTGCATTTATCTGCGTGTTGACCTGTCGTTTTTTTTTCTCATGGGCCAGCCAGTTCTTCAGCTGTGATTATTTTAATTTAAAAACTTTTGCTCAAGAATTTTTAACGCTTCTGCTTCTTCTGGGTAATAATCAAATTATTATTATTAATCATAGTAACAATTGAACAACATAATAATAATGCTAGGCATTTGCTTGGGGGTTTGAGATGGTAGCTGTCTACAGCAGATAAATTCCATTCTTTGGCATTGTGGATAAAGAACGAGAAACAACAATCAATGGTCACCTGTGTTGTTTGAGTGCAAGAAAAGTACTGCATAGGATGTCATTGGGCAGGTGTGGTATTAGACTTCTAGATGTAGCTGCTGAGGACTGCTGCTTTAGAGGGGTGATATTAGTTAAACATCCTGTCTATCCCTTTGCAAGCTTTATAAGAGGTGGAAGGTTCATGGGCTTTAGGAGGATTCCGCCATGATTCGAAACTGACGTTTCGAAAATGAACTGTTCGAAACTCTTAAACCTGAGCCCCCCAACCCAAAATCCCTAACCCCCGTCCCCAAAGAGTTTCGAAGTGTCCATTTTCGAAACGTCAGTTTCGAATGGTCCGTACCCCCTTTAGGAGACCGGTAGTGCCGGACTGGCGGTCAGTTCTTCTCACTCCGCATTTGAACCTTGCTGCTCTTTTTTGAACAGCGTCAAAATGAAATGGGTCAGTGTTGGTGGTAGAATCCCATGCTGCTGATGCGTATTCCATAATCAGTCACACCAGCTGCTTGTAAGCAGTAGTCTTTACAGCAAAATCTCTCGGCACATTCTGTGTAATGAAGCCTAAGGTTGAGTTTGTTTTGGCTGTAATGTTGTTAATGTAGGTTAGCCAGGTAATCTTGGGCCGAGACTGAGGTACTTTATATGTTCAGCAAAGCGAATCTCAGTTCGACGGATGCCTAGGCTTTAGCGTCTGGCTTAGTGGTGTACAATCCATATAATTATTATTATTTATTGAATTTCTGATTCTATTGAATAGGCCTACCACCAAGAAGTGGCAATTGGCTCAATTAGTTTAGTTTAGTTGTTAGATTATTAGTAGTTAGTTAGTACTAAGTTTACATTAGTAGAGTTATCATTATTGCTGTTGTTGTTGTTTTTATTACGTTTTGTTTGTTTAATTGAATTGTTATTCAGATAGCATAGTGTTTACTATCACCGTGTGGCTACGGTGGGTTATGATGATTTTGCTTTAAGAATTGTCTAAACACTTTTGAAACAGTCTAGATACATTGCTAGGCATATTTTTACACTGAAGGTATTCGAAAGGATTCAGTAATTAGCCTGATGAACAGTTTTTTAAAACATGTCTATCTAGTGGTTTTGATCAACTTATATCAACATTGCTAGTAACCACACTCCATGGAATCAAACTGTATTTCCTGTCCAACCATTGTAAAATTTCTGAAACCATCTAGTTGTTTTCCAAATTATCTAGATGCTTTTGAAATGAATCTAAAGAGGTTGAAATGAGCATAGACAGGAATAAACATCAACAGGAATGAATGAAGACATAGCCAGAATGAAAGTAGACACCACCTGAAATGAACGTCCAAAGACTCGGAGCGGATGTCTGTCGACTATGCTATAAAGAATAAATTTTTGACATTCATTACTAGAAGCATCTGCATTTGTTCTCGGCAATAGATAAAATATCATTTTGACTTAGTACATTCCAGGATTGTCTAATTTTACCAAAAATGTTAATTTTTATATTCCTGGAACTAACGTCGAACCGGTAGATTATATGTGACCAAGAATGAATGTCGAAACTTCTTGCAATAAATGTCAAAAATTTCTTCTTTCTAACATAGACGACATTTATTCCAGGTCTGTCGACATACATACCAACGGGTGTTTATATTCATTCCAGCTATGTATGCATACATTCCTGTTGATGTTCAGTCTTGTCTACAGTCATTCCATTATTGGATTCAAATGATTTTGGAAAAGTACAAATCGTATGAACTATTTTAAAGTATTCTGAACTGTTTTAAGATTATCTAAACCATTTTAGAAATGTTTGAATAAAGCATGTTTCTCGAACCAAAAGCAGCTCTCCTCATTACTTCTATAAACTCTATGTAAAATTTCACCATGGAGCAATAAATAATAGACATAGAATAAATCATTTAACCAAACGAACAGGAGTAAGGTGTAATCTCAAAACAAATTCTTGAAAAATAGGAGAATTTTGTTCAATTAGTTTTAAAAGTAATACCCATGTAACAGAATAGACTTTCTTTATCTAGTCAATTACAACTTTTCTTCATCACTGTTTTGTAAACAGATTGCTAGCTTTTTAAAAGCATTCGGATGGTTTGAGTAAGCGTTCAGAAATAAAAATGAAAAATAGGACAAAGTTTTCTGATTTCCTGTTTAGTAAAATAAAAGCCATGACCCATAAGTAGACAAAATATATACTTCTCTATATTGCAAACCATCAAATTTGCTTAGGTTTGTAAAGTATATGTATGTACTGTTTTAGAGAGTGTTCATACAGTTAGATATTATTTAAATGCTTTTAAAAAAAAACTTGGTGTTTTTGAAATTCTTTAGGTTCTTTTGAAAGTGTTTATATGATTTTGAAAGCACATAGAAGTTTTGAAACAGGAAACGTTCTCAGCGACCATACCTTACGCTATAATAGCAGTCCAACCCGCTCATATAATAGATAACATGCGTTACCTTGTGGCTTTATGATTATTTTATGCATCCGGTGGAAGGGTGTGGAGTTTGATGGTCTAAGTAGGTCATTAAAACCCAGTTATTACAATTTATCACTTGACTAATTAGAGTGGTTCTTTCTTGCTGATGTACACTTGAAATGGACTGGATAAGCTACTGCTGTAAAAATTTGTAAACACTTTAATGATAATCAATTGTTTCAGTGCTTGTATAAATAACAACCACTAAGACTATAGGCACATAAAGCAGGCTGGCTCACCAGGCAAAGACGGCAATTAGTTATTGTACGTTGAAATCTGTTAGGACTGTTGTTTTTGCTACGCTAGAATTCCCAACGAGCATGCATTACCGTAACCCTCCCGAAGTATTTGCGGAGTCATTAGTCTAGTCATTAGACCTAGTATATATGCCACATGCACTAATAATGGCAGAGATAGACTACCACTGGGTTAGCTCCCACATTTTGATTTACCAGAGCAGCTATTATGTAACCTGTTGGTACCATAGAAATATTGGTTACTCTTATGAAATCAATTTATTTTTACCTGTTCCCAACACTGATATCTGTATGTGTAGTACTTTTAAATGATATTAAGAGAGTTCTACATCATGTGATGGATACAGTAGTGTATGCCCCTCTCTACAGCCACCATACAGAGAGAGACATGCTAGGTTTTAGTAACTAGCTCAGTTGTATACCATTGTGGTAGATCAGTTAGTTCATTAATATGACCTTACATAGTCACTAAGTTAGGCTACTGCTAGTGAGGAAGTGTGTAGCCTAGTTCTTTGTTCTAGACTGTTATTATTTAGGTGAGTTGACTACACCTCACCTACCATATTGCGGAGGAGCAACTAGCTAGGCTCTACCCACCTATACGGCCACATTGTAGCCGAGAGTGTTTCTTTGATAACAGTTTGTGTTTTCTTTTTTCTCTCAACAGTTCAGCTGTAACTCCAACACATGCTTTACCCTATTCAAGCACTCTGTATGTTGTTGTCACAACAAACCAGCTCATTCGTGGAAACAGTGTTATTTATTTTACCATAATTCAATAAATCAGAAGTTGCCTTCCCGTTCGCTGTGGGATTGTTGTCATCACAAGGCAAATGGAAATTATTAAACGGCACAATTTTTTGTGGTTTTGCAATCTGCACTACACTTTGTTTTTCATAAAAATGTATTTTACAGTATACCTAACTCTTCATTTCTTCCTCCAGCACCAAAGAGTGCACTGAATCCACCAGTATTGACATGTCAAGTACACATCAGTCATTGTATAACGGATACAATATTCTGTCTGAACGGAAGGAACTAATCAGTTTTTTTCACCAAGTTCTAAACTTCCTACCTTTATATCTCTACTTTTTTAAAGTTTTTTATTTGATTTGCACTTTAAGTTTTCTGAGACTGCAACTGCCAGTATTTGCTATACATCAAGAAATGGCCATGATTTTAAACTACCACCGCTGACATCAATAATGCTGACAACAGCTGCCGTCAGCAGCTGCTGTCAGTAGCAGCTTATGTTAGGGTGTACTGCATCAGTGACAGTCAGTGAGATACTTGTTTGTTGAACAACTAAATAAATATTTAATGAAATATAAAAGTGAACAAAAGACAATTCCCGCGAGACACTGGTCACATGACATACAACATATCCCACGGATTTATTTATTTAGTTGCCTTTTCTCCTTGCTGCCATGGACCAGCTGACTGCTGACGAGTTTAAAACCGATGTCATCTTTCCTCCTGCAAACTTTCAAATATGGCCCGCTACCAGAGTCGGAGCTCTAACAATAGACGTACTTTTACTGATCACATTCATACTTCTATGGTTCATACCCAGAGCTGTGTACAGAACGGACCATCTGGAGCCAAGTGAGAGGCAAACCAGCAATGTAAGTACCTCGAGTTATCTGCACTTGAATGTTTACTGGTTGTATCAGTTACATATTACTTCAGTTCTATCATTTCACGTGTCTGTAGCATTTCTAGCTAGTTTATGTACAATATTTCTTTACTTGTAGGGAATAGTTAACCAGTTCAAGATGTGGGGTTTCTGGGTATCTGGATTTGATGCAGTGCATATTGCAGATGGTGAAGTTACTATAGTGCACAGACGAGGTGTTGGTTGCTGCTCAGAGAAAGGTATTTGACACACACATGTCCATGTATCTAACCATCCACATGTCTATGTATCTAGCCGCCCACATGTCTATGTATCTAACCACTTATATGTCTGTGTATCTAACCACTTACATGTCTATGAATCATTAGCACATAATACCA
The DNA here is from genome assembly GCA_945261195.1 of Cryptosula pallasiana. NCBI lineage: Eukaryota > Metazoa > Bryozoa > Gymnolaemata > Cheilostomatida > Cryptosulidae > Cryptosula > Cryptosula pallasiana. Next base: position 9,012,002 of record OX183133.1, on the reverse strand, counting down.
AGTGCGCTGTGTTGTAGTACGTCGATTCACCACTGAGTCTGTGCTAAAGCTGGAACTAAAGAAAAGGAAGTACTTCTCGCTGGGACTGGTGTGGGCATTCTTCATCAGCTGCTTGTTTGGTATATGGCTGCATTTTATACCGTGCATTTGGTGGACTTGTGACTGGGGATATTTTGATGGACAAGGTAAGATAATGTTTATTTCTTTCGTAACCAACTGTATGTATGCGTTTTATTCAGCATCTGTGAGTTGTTTCTCTTTTTTTGTTCATCTGATTTGTCTCCCCTTTTGTTTGTTAGGTGTGCGGGGAGCCATCTGGTTCATTACATGGGGAATACTTTTTTTTGCCTTGGTTCTCTTCTACCCAATTGTTGAGTTGGAGATGACTGTTAAAACAAGCCGTAATGGGCGGAAGAACAAGGTCTATATGCTAGCTGTGGGTGAAGGTTGTGCCAGGTCCCTGGAGGATGCAGTTGCCACTCACGATATACAAACACTTAGAGAATGTATGCATGGAGTGTTTCAGCCTAATTATGAAATGAAAGCAGTACCTCGCTACGTCTATGAGAACAACGTGTACCAATACTCTTAGCCTGTGTACCAATACTCTTAGCCTGTGTACCAATACTATTAGCCTGTGTATCAGTACTCTTAGCTTGTGTACCAATACTCTTAGCCTGTGTCCCACCACTCTTAACCTGTGTACCATCACTCTTAGTCTGTGTACCAATACTCTTAGCCTGTGTACCAATACTTTTAGCCTGTGTATCAGCAGTATTTGCCTGTGTACCAGTAAGGTTAATCTGTGAACAAACATTCTTGCACGCTCAATCTCTGAATATTGTGGCTGCTTTGAGCACACCATCTCTGCACCACAGCTCTTACTGTTGTACAAACACTGTTACAATTTCGTTGTTACTATGTTGTTGTTACACCGTTGTTGTTACACTATTGTTGTTGTAGTTGTATGCTTAACCTTTCTCGTTCATCTTTCCTTCCAGTGATTCACCCAGAGACAAATGTAAAGACAGATGATGACACTCCAGGCTAAACTAGCTACAAAGTTTGTAGAACTTTGGTTAGCCTGTGCACCACCATTTGCACAATTAATTTATTGCTGTGAGATATTTTTCACAGTCATATTAAACTATATATTGTCTGTGTACCACTGTTTGCACAAGCAGCACCTGCATATCTCTCAGCAATGCCAACATTCCCATTCTATTTATGTAGTGAGTGTTCAATCCACCTCTTTCTCCTTGGCTGCTCAAACTTTCTGTGCTCAAATTTCTGCTATTTTTGATTTTTTTTCACATTTGGACAATTTTTACGCTGTTTATGTTGTAAAATGTTCTTCTTGAGTGATTTGCGATAATCCATATCCTGTAATACTGTAGGCTACACAGTCTATTTTTGTTATGCAGATTCTTTCCTTGTAAGGTTTCATATTTTGTAGTATTTTATGTGATCTCCTATTTGCATCTCTCATTCACTCTTATCAATATACAACATATAACGATATCACACCAATATACAACATATAACGGTATCACACCAATATACAACATATAACGGTATCACACCAATATACCACATATAACGGTATCACACCAATATACAACATATAACGGTATCACACCAATATACAACATATAACGGTATCACACCAATATACAACATATAACCGTATCACACCAATATACAACATATTACGGTATCACACCAGTATACAACATATAACGGTATCACACCAATATACAACATACAACGGTATCACACCAATATACAACATATAACGGTATCACACCAATATACAACATATAACGGTATCACACCAATATATAACATATAACGGTATCACACCAATATACAACATACAACGGTATCACACCAATATATAACATATAACGGTATCACACCAATATACAACATATAACCGTATCACACCAATATACAACATAATATAACAGTATCACACCAATATACAACATATAACGGTATCACACCAATATACAACATAATATAACAGTATCACACCAATATACAACATATAACGGTATCACACCAATATACAACATATAATATAACAGTATCACACCAATATACAACGTATAACGGTATCACACCAATATACTGTAGTGTTTTTGCTGCTACTTGGCCACAACTGCTACTCTGCTTGTTTATCTATGAATCTGCGACTCCCTTTATAGGGCACCAACAAGACTAGTCTTGAAGTTTGAGCTTTATTGCAAGGAATAAAACTGTGCTCTCTGGCTCAGTCTCTCATATCACACCAATATACAACATATGCAACAACTGTGCCATAACAATAAGCCTTGTAGGCAAGTTGTGTTAGATGTGGTTGATGTTATTGAATCTGAGGAGATAACCTTCCTGAGGGGAGGCAACCCCTAGATTTTTGTTTATAAAGTCAACCTCTAGGTAGGACTCTTTACCTCCAGATACAACTAATCAAACACAGTAACATCCAAGTTGTTACACTTGTGCTCTGTTGTCTTTACTATGTGTATGTATTATTTATAGATAGTTCGATTGAAACCCATATGTCTATATTTCACATGGTTTGTGTTCACAAACATAAAGAATGGCATGCACCACAATCAGTATGTGTTTTACTCACCATTGCGCTTCATTCACAAGTTTATAAAGAGAAAAACAAAGCGGCTTTACTATTGAAAGCCACCGATTCTGTTTTTGCTGTCGTTTTACTTGTAACCGAACATTTTCGATTTTATACCGATAAAAACAAACAGCAAAAAAAAAGAAAAATGTTGCAGAAAGAAATGCTAGTTTTCAGCAAAAGACTCAATAACACAATAGGCTTTGGTTTAGATATGAATAGACAAGTTAGATATCTACCGTTGAAGCTTACACACCACATTGTTACATTTGTTCATCGTAGAAGTGCAACTTTTATTTCAAAAGTTGTCTATTAATTTTCAAAACAGCTTTTCTCTAGTTTAACTGAAATAATAATAATGGTCTAAAATTTTTGTTTTTAATGTTGAAAAACTGTCGATAGCCAACAATGCGTATGCCTAGTATTCATTACATTAATGGGTATAAAAGGTTTCTTTCAGAACCACTTATAGATATTGGTCAGCGTGAAACAAAATCACATCAGATGTAAGAAAAACTGGTCTGTTGAATAGCAACGAGTGGCCTGGGGTTGTACTCAATGTCATAAAAACTGGAAAATAGATGGAAGACCAAAGTTAAGCGCTAGGGCTATTATTGTGGTGCAAATCTAGACAATCGTTGTTGTATGTCTATCACAGCGTTGTTTAAAATGGCCCTCCTTTGCGCGTCCCAATTCAGCTTTATCATCAAATCATCCTGCAGTACTTCATCTTCTGGATATGGTCCAACCTACAGAATATCTCACATTGTTATGTTCAGTGCTATACACACATCAATGGCACAAGTGGGGTGTGGGTGATGTTATCAGCTAAGAGTTGTCTTCTCATTGAATGATAAGTCTTATAATTTACAATCTGCAGCAGTTTTCTGAGTAGGCTTTGTGGGCAGTGCTCCATATAAAAGTCCTTCTTCACCATAATACACTCGGCGCCATTGCTCACAAGGCACATGTTTGGTTGATCTCCCAGCACAATGTCTGCCAGACCCTGCCATGAATAAGAATAGTCTAGATAAACTATGTGAAGCAGTGTTACTTTCTCTATAAAATAAAACCTTTCAATGAAAACTGTCAAGCATTAGGGGAGTTCATGATAAAATGTAGCAAGAGGGAATGCTAGTAACAGAATGCATTACACAAATCCATCACTTGAATAGTTAACATACGAAGGAGGAACCTTTAGTCAGTGTCTGGACTTTAACAAACTGTGGATTGATGTCAGCAGGTGTAAGCAGATGGACCTACAATTAGATAACTTGGTATACACTACAGTACCACGGTATAACTGCAGTATACACTGTAGTAGAACAGTACATACTACAGTATACGCTACAGTTTTTACATATACACCACAATACACACTACAGTATACACCACAGTGCTTACTCGTTTCCTTGTTCCTTTGTTGAGGTCATCAACGTACGTTCTCTTCTCTTTAGATGCAGAATGCACCTTCTCAGATGGAGGACAGAACTCATTACTTCTCTCTGATAAAACAGACAGCAGATTGTGCTGGCTCTTTATATTTCTGTTTGTTACAGGAAACTGTTTGTTACAAAGGTCACAACTGAGGTCAAGGAGCTTTAGCAGTCTTTATACAATTTGTAGAAGTCCATACTATGGTGTTTATTACATGTGGGTAATATAGTAGACCTAATAACCTTGTTTTTGAGTATTACAGGATATGACATTATAGTATATATGGCTGCAGTATGACTAACATGCTATAGCTGTAGTGTGATTACCATGCCATAGCTGCAGTGCGACTAACATACCATAGCTGTATGGATACTAACATGCCACAGCTATAGTGTGACTAATATGCCATAGCTGTAGTGTGACTAACATACAACGGCCATAGTGTGACTAACATGCCATAGTTATAGTTCGGCTAACATACTATCAGCTTTCAACAAAAATAAAATAAAAGTTAATTTTTAGCTAGTTATGAGTAGATGCGTATTTTGTTGCATCAGTAACCAAGTGGTATAGACAGCTGCCTGCATTTTGACACTTGGATTTGACCAACACACCAACTGAATGCAAAAATAAACTGCCACCCCATCAACACGGGACAGTATAAATGCCATTATGCTTCCTATAGCTCTGAATTGTGAGAAACTAAAAACAAATGATATTGTTTGAAATCAGACACTGCCTTGTCACTGACACAAGTAATTACTAAATAATAAAACAACATGAGCCTGCAACCGTGACACAGGCGGGTGCCATCTTAAGAGAGGTTAAATAATACATGTATGAAGAACAAACTTATGGCAGTGGATCATCTGCACACAAAACACATAATGTAAGTCCATGTGGAAGATAAAGCATAAACTTACTGAAACTCACAAAGTTCACACACATTGTAAGTGGAGGAAGGGGAGGTGGGTATAAAACCTTATTAATTTGAAACGAAGATCTTACTCAGCAAAAACATAATGCTATGAAACTGATAATTTTCAAACATCCAAGTATGAGCAACTAATGCATTGCCTAGTATATAGCAAGCATATCTATGTGTATGTACTACTGCAGCATTTATGTCTAGTGTACACTCAGTCACTCAGTCATAGAGTTACTTACCATAAAGTATGTCATCACAGTCATCATCACTACTATCTACTAAATATATTCACTCTCCGCTAACACTATGCTGTTGCCATGTAGTTAAATACAATATTCTGTCGTTGCGAGAGCAAAACTGTTCTTTATTATTTTGTACCTTCATGGGAAACCTTGACATGTTTCTTTATGACTCCAGCTAGGGACGGCCGTGAGCGAACCTTTCGGAAAGATTTCCACCACTGCAAGAAAAATTAATTAGCAACTTTATATGCGTTTAAATATGGTTCAATGATCGCTACTCACAAAAGAATACCCAAATACCTACCATTAACTTAGATACCTACCACTGACTTATATACCTACCATTGACTTAGATACCTACCATTGACTTAGATACCTACCATTGACTTAGATACCTACCATTGACTTAGATACAGACTTGGAAGAAGCACTGTTTATTCTGTGTCCCTTAGGCTGAGATTTATCAGCTACTCTATTAAATGGGGCGCTCAGAGACCGTCTCCTTGGTCTGTGTAGTGGAGGTTTTACTTCACGAGACTGAGCACTGACCAAAGGAGTAGCAGCGGTCACAGGTTCAGGCATGGGGATATTGTGGTATGTGCAGTATTGAAAGTACCTGGAATAGAATTTTAATGGTAATGTATTCACTCTCTGACAGAAGAGTTGAATGTTGGCCAGATGTGTGCAGTGGACATGTGATGGAGAAGTGTAATCCATACAGTGATGAAAACGTGTGATGCAGATGTGTGGTGCAGACGTGTTGTGCAGATGTGTGGTGCAGACATGTGGTGCAGACGTGTTGTGCAGATGTGTTGTGCAGACAAGTTGTACAGACGTCTGCTGCAGTGTGTAGTGCAGCCCTTTGTTGCAGGCCTGTAGTGCAGATGTGTGATGCAGACATGTGGTGTAGACATGTAGCGCAGACATGTGGTGTAGGCATGTAGCGCAGACATGTGGTGTAGACATGTGGTGCAGACTTTTGGAGCAGACATGTAATACATATTTGTAGTGTGAACATTGTCCATGCTTATACTCACTGTCCGCAGATCAAAGCCTCCATCTTCTCTCTTTCCAACTTGACAACACGCATCTGTACGCCTGTCTTCTCATTGACTGTCGGTTTGGACTTGACAAGCTTCTTTAAAACATCCACACTTCCCTTAACACAACAGACACAGCGCATAACTGAGAGATACTTTTATAACTCTGTATACATTATGCATACTTCATAAATTAAACGACGTGTAAAGTAAGACAACTCACAGATTTGATGACGTACAACCATTCACTATGATGGCTGTCATGCACCATGACAACTCCTCGTCTACAGCATAAACAGGTAGATACATAGACAGGTAGATACATAGACAGGTTGGTACATAGACAGGTAGGTACATAGACAGGTAGGTACATAGACAGGTAGGTACATAGACAGGTAGGTACATAGACAGGTAGGTACATAGACAGGTAGGTACATAGACAGGTAGGTACATAAACAGGTAGGTACATAGACAACTAGGTACATAAACAGGTAGATACATAGACAGGTAGGTACATAGACAGGTAGGTACATAGACAGGTAGGTACATAGACAGGTAGATACATAGACAGGTAGGTACATAGACAGGTAGATACATAGACAGGTAGGTACATAGACAGGTAGATACATAGACAGGTAGATACATAGACAACTAGGTACATAGGCAGGTAGGTACATAGACAGGTAGGTACATAGACAGGTAGGTACATAGACAGGTAGGTACATAGACAGGTAGGTACATAGACAGGTAGGTACATAGACAGGTAGGTACATAGACAGGTAGGTACATAGACAGGTAGATACATAGACAGGTAGATACATAGAGAGGTAGGTACATAGGAAGGTAGGTACATAGACAGGTAGGTACATAGGAAGGTAGGTACACACAGTGATAGATAATATAAGATAGGTAAGAATTCTGTTCGTAGGTAACTCACTGGAAGTAAGTGAAAACAAACTGTTTAGGGCTAATCTCCAGTAATTCAGTAGGCCAGTTTTCAAGAAATGGTAAACTCCTGCAATGCATCAACGATTTCAATAAAATTATTGTGAGAACTAATGGCTTCATTGGTTTGTTTCGTTGTATGCTGTTAAATTTACCTGTAAAACGCTTCTTTACACGCAGTTATAATTTATTTATCAACATCACTACAAACACGATTAGAGTAACTAAACAAGTTTAGGATATAGAATGGTTTCGGTACAAACCTAACAAACTCCTCGTGGTCTGGATCTGTGATTCTCTTGGAACCACCCACCATGAAAGCCTCCTCATAAACCTACGCATATAGTTTATTGTTGCAGCTTCTAATATCCATGGGTGAATATATAGAGAAAACCACGTGTAAGTGTGCTATTGAGAGGTAACACTCACTTCTCGCTTTATAGATATCAGCTCAATATCAGACTTGCTAATGACCGAAGATTGTCTGTCAGCATTCTCAACAATAGATAACTCCTGTGTATACAAAACATTACAGATAGTGATTACAAAAAGGAATGTATAAATCTATATTTATCTAGAGGTAGCTACTGCGCGATCTATTGGTAAAAGTGTTCCGGCTCGAACCATTTATCATTTCGAACACGACGATTTCTTATTGAGCTGTCTAGTTGGACAGAAGCATAATGTAACGATATCTTTAGCTTTACTGCACTCTCTACCTGTGCTATGTAATATGGAGATAGTCTGGTATAGTAAACATGCTTTGAAAACGTTTAAAGCCCAATAAGTAGGTTTTACACAACGCATCTCAAATAAACAATCAAACTAACAGACAAACAGACGGACGGATGAACGAATGAACGAACATACCCCAAAGCTTTCGCCTTTCCCCAGCAAACAAACAACCTTTTTCTCTGGCCCATCATCAACTGCCACAGCAACTAAAACATTGAAAGAAATTGATACATTTTTAGTTTTGACTCTGTGTGCATCGATATAACTGAAAGAAAAGAGAATCAATTTCAATGGTAGGTGAGATAATTACCAGTTCCATAAAATATGTAGTAAAAAGCTTGTGGTGGATGTCCTTCCTTTACAATACATCTCTTCTCGCCAAATGTCTCTAGCATACCGTATCGAGCTATCAGATTCTGCATTCTCATCGGACAGTTGGCAATCTCCTTGTGTGATCTCAATGCAATTCTTACCTGGGTACAAAATTCTCTGAGTTATTTTACCTGCATAAATAAAATTAAGATGATTTTATTTTTAGTTATGGATGCTAAGCACGCACATAATGTACTTCATGGTCAGATCTGTACTGCGGAAGTATGGTGAGGATACGTCTGGCCTCCAGTGGCAATCTCCGATGTTTGTTTGCCTTGTACTCAGAGACATCAAACAAAGCATCACTCGGTTTCTCCTCCTTCACTTGCGGTTTGATCAGCTTTGTTAGAAAATCCATCTTTTCATCGCTGGATAAGATACAACCCATGTTATAAATTTTTCTTTTTGACTCAAAATGTTAAAAATAAAATTTTTTTTTACCTTAGAATCATGTTCTCCACATTCTTGAGATGCTTGTGCCACCAGGAGCGAAGAAACATTGATAGTCTCACCGCTATTTTAATCCTCTTCTTCAACTTCAGCTACAGACAACAGTGAATAATGCTCAATTGTAAATAAATAATTATATAGAACAAAACAACATAAATCGTTGCATGATGAATTAATCCATAACAGCGATGTCAGACAATTTTGGTAGATAACACTGGGTTTATTCATATTGATGCACAAGTCGTTGCTGACTAGTATCTCTTTTCCCTCTAGGTTAAAGTGTCACACTGCCAAAGCTCACGCATATCACTAACAAATTTTGCTGGTCAGCATTGAAAAACGGCGGCCCTGCAGACTGTCCAATATTAGCTTTAGAACAATTATCATTTTGTTGTGTATCAAGTTTTTATATAATATTGTGAAAAGTACTTTTCCCATATTTCCAAGTTTGGGAAGAACACATTTTAACAAACATAGCAGACTATTTCTACCCATAACACTTCAGTTTGTCAGAAGCCGATGATATCGCACGCATTAAATACCTTACTCACCTTCTTTAGCTTTTTAGCATTCTCTTCTTGGCGAAGTTTCTTCCAGTAGTCACCACGCATCGGCTGAGCTCTGTGGTGTACGTTGTTAGTGGTGGTTCTACGTTGTAGAAGCTTCGACATGGCACCATTTTGTGGAGAGATTGGTCCATTAGGTATGGAAGCAGATCTACTACTGCTTCCTGTACTCTTTCTCAGTTTTACTATATCGACCATACTAGGTTTACGTCCAAGACTTCGTATCCCCTCGGTTGACTTCCCAGACATATTGGTTCAGCTACGATATCGATGGTTGAATGTAACTTGTTGACTTTGCTCTCGAGACGTTAGACCAAACTCTCTGTGAGAGAGAACTACTCACGGAGACATGATGTAAGCTTTGATACTCCTAGCTAATAGGATTTTTACATGCTTAATGGGTAGATAGCAAAGGTTTGGCAATGAAATCAATATTATTGGTAAGCAAATAGATCTGTACACAAAACACACATTACCTTCAGTAGTAAATACAATAATTCTATTGTCCGATGCATGTTTATTTTGAACAGGGTAAGACGTCAATTAATGTATTGTCAATGGTAGTTAACTGTTTGACAGCTATTCTTGGCGTTTCTAAAACTTCAGACTCAATTATCTAATAGTTGATATAAACAAAGCTCGTCTATTATCTACTTATTAGACCATATTATCGCTACTACACTTTTGCCTTTTTTTACATCAATGTAGATAGGCACCATCACACTACCACATTGACCAATCAATGCTTCAATATAATATACTTACGGCAATCCATTGGCACGCACTTAGTGATAATATACACTTGTGTAAGTCTATTAGGTGACTAACATACCACGTAATGAAGCAAGAGGTTACAGGGGCTTGCATCGTGTAAAGCCAGTGACTCTCCACAAAAGTTACTGTGGTGTAAGCTTATCACAAGTAACCAGTTTAATCCATTTTGGATTCCGAAACTCGGCAACAAAATGGTGGTTGTTAGTGTTTCATTACAAAGAAATGATTGCTCAGTTTTTTCCAACTGCAAAGGTGGAAGGTGAATTTGAAAATAAGGTGATAATACAGTACACACACAATTGACAAGCCTTGTAATTGCAGGCTCCTCGTTGAAAAGACAACTCCAAGAAATTGAGGAACCAGCGCTTAGCTGGTAGGAACTACCTGCTGTACTGAATAGGAAAAGTCCAAACCAAAGCAATAAGTATGACATATTTGGTTTCAAGACATACAGTGCACTGAAGCTCCACAGCTAGGTATGCGGTGCTAGTTGAAGCTCCACAGCTAGAGATGCGGTGGTAGCTGAAGCTTCACAGGTAGAGATGCAGTGGTAGCTGAAGCCCCACAGGTAGAGATGCGGTGGTAGCTGCAGCTCCACAGCTAGAGATGCGGTGGTAGCTGAAGCTCCACAGGTAGAGCTGTGGTGGTAGCTGAAGCTCCACAGCTAGAGATGCGGTGGTAGCTGCAGCTCCACAGCTAAAGATGCGGTGGTAGCTGAAGCTCCACAGGTTGAGCTGTGGTGGTAGCTGAAGCTCCACAGGTAGAGCTGAGGTGGTAGTTGAAGCTCCACAGCTAGAGATGCAGTGGTAGCTGAAGCTCCACATGTAGAGATGCGGTGGTAGATGAAGCTCAACAGGTAGAGATGCGGTGGTAGCTGCAGCTCCACAGCTAGAGATGTATCGGTAGCTGAACCTCCACAGCTAGAGATGCGGTGGTAGCTGAAGCTCCACAGGTAGAGGTGCGGTGGTAGCTGAAGCTGCACAGCTAGAGATGCGGTGGTAGCTGAAGCTCCACAGCTAGAGATGCGGTGGTAGCTGAACCTCCACAGCTAGAGATGCGGTGGTAGCTGAAGCTACACAGGTAAAGGTGCGGTGGTAGATGAAGCTCCACAGCTAGAGATGCGGTGGTAGCTGAAGCTCCACAGGTAGAGATGGGGCGGTAGCTGAAGCTCCACAGGTAGAGCTGCGGTGGTAGGAGCACACAACCAACAGTAAGGAGGAACATAAGTCAACATCCGGGTGAAAAGTTGGGTTTTTGAAGTTTTATTATTCAACCATCTGTTGCTAGCCAACAAAGAAACAAGAGCAATACAAATGCACATATTAAACAGGCATATATGTAGCTGAAATGAGAGCCGACTGCCACATAAATAACACAAATATAAAATCTCTTAGTTGTCAGTTGAGTGTCATCAGTAGTGAGATAAACAGGCGCTGGCTGGCAGTACGCAGCAGGTTAGAGATAGAATAGATACAATTGGCACGCCGCTAGCTCCAAAACCACAAACCGTGGAGTTGAGGGCACAGGAGGCCTCCCCTCAGACCTCCCTACAGTTTACTGTTACAGTACGGTGGTATAGTACAGTGGTGTAGTTCAGTGGTGGTGCTGAGAAGAGATAGAAATGTTGATGGAGATGAGGTAGACATTACTGGGCAGGGTTAGCCTTTATCCACTCCTCTCCTTTGAGGATGTTTTTGTTGAGCTCAGGGATGGCCTTCTCCAGTAGCGACACCTCAAAGTCTACCATCTGACCCATGCCGAGGTTCTGGTCGACACCATTCTTCTGCATAAATAGAGAGAATGGCGCAATTATGTTTGTAAAAATTTCTTACATATCACATTTATACAACATACAGTAAATACTACAAACAGTACATACTACACAGTACATACTACATACAGTACACGGTACATACAGTACATACTACACACAGTACATACTACACACAGTACATACTACATACAGTACATACTACATACAGTACACGGTACATACAGTACACGGTACAAACAGTACACGGTACATACAGTACACGGTACATACAGTACACGGTACATACAGTACACGGTACATACAGTACATACAACACACAGTACATACTACATACAGTACATACTACATACAGTACATACTACATACAGTACATACTACATACAGTACATACAACACACAGTACATACTACATACAGTACATACAACATACAGTACATACTACATACAGTACATATCTTCCACATGTCCACAAAAAAAGAGGTAAGACAACTACTTACACCAAGTTTAATGGGGGTAGCGAAGTATTTGCACTCAGTCTCATCTGATTTGACGAATGTGCACTCTACCACATCCTCTCTGCCATTCATTGCATCTAGGAGGGAAGCTGTAAACTTAGCACCGGCGTAGGCCATCGACAGGGTGGCTGAACCCTGCAAGTATATGTACTGTAGTTGTACACACCGATATTATATTATATATATTATATTACACCAATATGATACACTGAGTGAGGGAGTCAACTAATGGGTGACACATGGAGTGTGGGAGTCAACTAATGGGTGACACACTGAGTGTGGGAGTCAACTAATGGGTGACACACTGAGTGTGGGAGTCAACTAATGGGTGACACTTGGAGTGTGGGAGTCAACTAATGGGTGACACACTGAGTGAGAAAATCAACTAATGGGTGACACATGGAGTGTGGGAGTCAACTAATGGGTGACACACTGAGTGTGGGAGTCAACTAATGGGTAACACACTGAGTGAGAGAGTCAGCTAATGGGTGGCACACTGAGTGAGAAAGTCAACTAATGGGTGACACACTGAGTGAGGGAGTCAACTAATGGGTGACACACTGAGTGAGGGAGTCAACTAATGGGTGACACACTGAGTGAGGGAGTCAACTAATGGGTAACACACTGAGTGAGAGAGTCAGCTAATGGGTGGCACACTGAGTGAGAAAGTCAACTAATGGGTGACACACTGAGTGAGGGAGTCAACTAATGGGTGACACACTGAGTGAGGGGGTCAACTAATGGGTGGCACACTGAGTGAGGGAGTCAACTAATTGGTGACACACTGAGTGAGGGAGTCAACTAATAGGTGACACTTACGGCACCAGCCTTAGCTTCAACCACTTCTGTTCCTGCATTCTGTATTCTCTCTGTCATCTTGGCTCGCTCATCCTACAAGAGTCCACAGCATACTGTATAATACTATATACATCTTATAAGAGTCCACAGTATACTGCACCATGTACAGAGAGTAGATATACTATATAATACAACATGTACAGAGAGTAGATATACTATATAATACAACATGTACAGAGAGTAGATATACTATATAATACAACATGTACAGAGAGTAGATATACTATATAATACAACATCTACAGAGAGTAGATATACTATATAATACAACATCTACAGAGAGTAGATATACTATATATTACAACATGTACAAAGAGTAGATATACTATATATTACAACATGTACAGAGAGTAGATATACTATATATTACAACATGTACAGAGAGTAGATATACTATATAATACAACATCTACAGAGCTAAAATCAGACACAAACCCTGGGGAAATTTACTAAAGGCGAGGCCTGAGACATCAAAGGCACAATAGTCTCCCCGCTGTGTCCTCCAATCACTGGCACATTCACGTGTGCTACATCCAGATCCTATGAATAAACAACCAATATAACTGAAAGGTACAACCATGGAGAGGAGCCTATAAAACACACACATATCTTACCACCTGTATGTGTGTATAGTGTAAGAGCCACACACAGGAGGTGCAAGTCTGTGCCTAAAACTGCATTTAAACGAGAGCGGCTGCGTCTCCGTCTCAATTGGTGGTCGCAGACGCAGTTGCATTTACACGGTTGCAACTCCTGCAACTTTAGAGTTGCCCAATCATGATAGCTAATATAATCATAGTGAGTTCCTGCTCATCCAGTTGGGTTGACGAGTTGTAATTTAATTATTAATGGTCCTCTATTAAGTAATAAGTCTATGTGCATTCATAGGCTTTTTTATTTACCTATAATATCACATGTTCGCTTATCTGCAAAAAAATACAATTATTATTAAAAGTTGAGTAATAATTTGTAGAAAATCAGACTTCCTTTCCTTTCTTCCTTCCTTTCCTTCCTATCACGTTTGCATCCGCAATAATAATAATTATTCCGAATATGCATCAATTATATTATTAAATGTACGAAATTTGATTTATTAGATACAAAGAAAATGATAGATACATGTTGCCAATGATGGTAATATTTAATTATATAACAATCTTAACGATTCTATAACAATAATTGCTTACATTATAGGTGTATTTGCCGGCTGGATAGATGAACAGCTGCTATTATCTATATTTGGGGACCACATCGGTTGGTGGCAAACACATTAATCCAGGCTTTTACTTCTTATTATATAATAATAAGAAGTAATATCCTTCGATCTGGATCAGATTATGAAGATATCAAATTCCAGCGTGCATTGTAGGGAGCATAATTAGCGGCCTGGATCAAACCGTACAATAAATTTGATAAATAATATTTTCCGCAATTTATTTAATGCAAATGGATGAGTAGCAATATTTTCAGTGGATCGCAAAATACCATCCCCGCAGAAAAAATAAGATTGGTTTGCGAGGCATTCTCATAGGTCACGAACACTACCAATCTATCACATAAATTTAATACATGGCCGTGTGGGTGACGTTTGTCTCAAAGCAATTCACTCCCGGTATTATTAGTTTATCATTACTTGTTAATAAAATATATTGTATGTATTGCTTATTATTATTAATTATTATGATTATCATATACAACAATAATACATTATAAATAAATCGATTATAATAATAAAAAGCAGAGCCACTTTGTTAAAACAACACAGATAATTGTTATACTTAAACCATGGGTATAATGGTTGCTTTTTACAGCAGTTATAGGCTGATGTAACCTTATAATTAAGCTTTATTAGCTTTATATATTATAAATATCCCATGAACATGCTAAAAAAAACAAAATAATTCAGCTAAATTTTGAGACACCCAAAAACACACTTGCTGGGACAACTCCAAGATATGTGACGTCATTAATAAAAAAACTGTGCCCGTCCAAGATTTATAGACCTTTTCTTACACACTGAAGTTATCGGATAGTATAAAATTGTTAGCCAATTAGGTTGCGCGTTTCATTAATCAGACGAAAGAATTTCTGAAAATTGACATTTTTGCTTTGAAAAAACACCAAAAGTAAAGCTCCAAACAAAAAACTGAGGCAACAGATAGAAAGAAAATTCAATTCTGATGCATGTAGATAATTTTGAAGAATTAATAGGCCACCACATTAGCCATAACACGTCAATCAAAGTTGGCCTTGTTTTTGCAAAAATCCCGGACATTTTTTCAAAGAATAATATTAATTTTTTTTTTCTATTCAAGCTAGCACCTGACTTTTTACACTACTGAATAGAGAATTTCAAGCGCTATCTTCTGATATAAAGAACCATAATAATCAACACTTTGAAAAAAAAAATGAAAAATAATAAAAAATTACTAGTCAACAACATCGTCGTCATCCAAATAATTAATTTCTAGCATACTACCTGTCATTTCCACTTCTAAACAATTCCAGCATGCCTAAATAAATATAATCTAACCATTTATCAGAACAAATCTCATCCGTGGAGGTTCTCTGCAAAAAATATTATTTCAAACTATCTCAGCAAGAAAAAATTTTTTTGCCCGACAAGGAACGGGGTGCGGTTCTCATGGAGCGGTTTCTGTTTCGACTGGCAGATTTACCTCAAATAAAGACCAGAAAATAGAGGAGATTCTGCTCTACACGATGATATAAAATGTTTTATTGTAGGTCTACTAGAAATACTAGAATATCTGGTGCTAAAGCCAACAACAACTTCAGCCAATCAGAATCTTGCTAACAAAAGGTCCGATGGAATTGTTTTATATTTTATACACTTTTTGATGATAAATTTGACAAAATCCATGGGAGTAAGTTTCTTAGCAGGTGTTGAAATGAATTATCAATATGTTTTATTTGACTGGGTTGGGTGAGATGTCACAGAACCCAATAAAAACTGAAATATCTTCCGATTAATACAGGCACCTTTTCTATAAAAGTAACGTTTCCTACTTAGATTCGCGAAAGCTTATTTTATCAATGACGTCACATTTCTAGCATTTTAATGGCGCTGTAGAGCAACTCCGTTTTTCAATGAAGTAAATATTGCCAATAAATACGGATGAATTTCTCATTGTTCTACACATAAAATACAATTATACTTGTAAGATTTAGATAGCTGACATTTTCATTAGCCTGTAACAGCTATAAAAACAAACCATTATACCCATGGTTTAATCAAGAATGAATCGCTTCAAAATAAACGTTACCAACCGGGCAAGTGTGAAGCTGTTTATTCTTTGACTCGTTATCACTGTCTGCTACTTCCCGTAACATCACGCTAGGAGTACCAGTAAAGAATCAAGGACACGATAACCGTCACTGATCAGTTGCTTAAATAATTAATAATTATTTAATAATACTTAATAATGTGAAAATAATTATGCTAGCTGCAATGCACACTGGAATTTTATATCTTTAACATCTGATCCAGATCAAAGGATATTATTTCTTATTATTATATAATAAAATGTGATGGATTGAATTGATGTGGGTTCCAAACATAAATAATAACAGATGTTCATCGATCCAGCCCACGAACACACCTTGTGTTTTCACCAAAAGTTGCGCAAATTCTCTGCAACAAGGGGTATTGGCAAACTTCAAAGGAAGGTCGTCTCGTACAAATGCAGCTTTAGGTTCGCTCACCACTACAACTAGTAATATTCTCTAGACAATCTTTCCTCTCTCAACCATCACCAATTTAACCTGTATTTTCCGTTTCTCTCCACACCCATATATGTTAGTTATTAGCAGAAAACAAACCAGTAGCTCAGAGTAACAAAACAATCAACTAACAAAAACAAAACGTGAAGCTGATTACTCAAAACGAGATACAAAGTATCAACTCACAGTAATCTGTGAAATCATCAACAAAACAAGTTCACAGTTGCAGTTTTACGAAAAAACATTTCCACACATTAGACACCTGCTACTATACACCAACACTGTGCTAATGGGGACTGCGACAGTCTTTCTCACATGTCATTTGTGTCCTAGAAAAGCGACCAGACCACGCTAGCGCCATTAAATATATATAAAAAAGTGATTTCGTTTTATTAAAATAAACAGTAATATTTGTCAATAAAGCAGTTTCACAAATTATTGAAACAAAAGTTAAATTATTCATCTCAAAATGCCAACACCAAAATTTTATTTTGGGCAAAAAATATTCTTTTACTGCCCTAGAAGTACTTAATAATTCGTTAATAATTTTAGCGGAAACAGCGATACGTTATAATTACGACTTGATTGAGTTGTCTGCTTTAGAAGAAAACAACTCCACTAGTTGAGTCATTAGGTCTTGGGAACTCTAGTGACTCCTGGCGTATGTACTCTAAAGCCTGGTTCACATACATCGTAGATGGCTCGCAAGTGATCGCGGATCCCTCGTGCGATGGATCCGCGATACATGTTCACATAAACTTGGCAAACCCACGATCGCAAGAAGTATAATCACTCTCTTGACTGGGAGGTAATAAAATCTCGAAACGCGTCTTCACTGACCAACGACTAGATACATACTAAATGAATTATCGTCGTTCAATTTACACCAAATAATTTATTATTTTTCACAGTTATAAAAAATTTTTACATTTTTGCTGATATTATCATTAAATGTTATTCCATATTTTTTAATTAAATTTTTAACTGTTGTCCAATGGTGCATTATCATTTTTTTACCATCTCTTAATATAAAATTTTGAATCTCAATTTATAATAATATGCTAATTATGCTATTATATAAAAATTTAAAGAAAATTTATATATTTATACCTGTAAATCAACTATCACAATATTTCACTCAGAAATATAATAATAAATAATAATCACTATTTATAATTAAACAATAATTTTATTATTTATTATAATTTTTTGATGGCAGTAATTTTTACATGAGTAACCTTGACCTGAATGTGGTTTTTGAAAAAGAAAGTAAGAAATTTTACTCTCTATCGTACGACGGTCGCACAAAAGTTTGTTCAGCTGAACTTTTCTACGAGCCTCTACGACGTCGTACGAGCCACAGGAAATCCAGGTTCACATTCATCGCAGATGGCTCGCAAGTGATCGCGGATCCCTCGTACGAGCCATCTACGATGTATGTGAACCAGGCTTTACGAGCGCAGTCCCCATTGCAGGCAGTGACTTGGCAACGCAAGGGAGTACTTATGATTGTGAAATAAAGGTATGATTTTTTAGCAAGAGAATTCCCAGAGGCAAGTACCAACCTTTGCTTGAGCAATGAATGTGTTAGCACGCACTACATCCAACGTAGTCACTCCAAACACCCTCCTCTGGTCATACACTCCCCGCTGTTTCAACACCTCAGATGCTATTGGCACTGTGGAATTGACCTAAATACACAAGAGCACAAGACACTTCTCAAGTTTGTGATCTCTAGCCTTTAAGGGGAGATAAATCCTACAACTTGCATTGTAGCTTTAGAGCACAAATATTCATTTGTGAAACTGCAGAAGACAAATTTTCAAGCAAAATTAAAAAACATTACCAGAAATACAAAAATACGGTAACATGATTTTGGGACAAAGATTCATGTCTAACTTTTTTTATCACTCATCAGAACTTGGAGCTACTAAACAAGTCTGTTCTTGAGCCATTTCTTTGACAAATGGCACTGAAGTTATTTGCATTTGAACAAGATTATACAGTACAGCTGAGTAAGAATTGTGTTCAGGTCTAAATGTACAAACATGCATCTCATTTTAGAATACACAATTAACTCAACCATTTAACTTGCTCATTAGTTTTTGACCAACTTAGTAAGTTAACAGACCAGATGGGTCAAATTTTCTATTATGAGATTCGATATAATTTTGACAGACTTGCCAAAAAAATGAGTCAAAACATATCCAAATTAATACGTAAAGACTCAGTTTACGTCTATGACAAACGTAGGATCAGTTTGATATCAAATTTTACTCAAATCCACCTAGTGTGTGTATTTAATTGTTAATAATGAAAATACGAATTGTTTTTTTGGACATCTTTCATCACCAAATAATTTTCGGCTATCTTTTATCATAAAACTTTTTTTGGCAGAGTTTTAAAGCAATAAAAAAAGATTTACCCTTACCACTATTTACCTTTCCCGAACCATTAAAAAAGTTTATTGATAAATCCAGTTAACGGCTAAAAAAGCGACATGTAAAGATGATAGCATCAGCAATGCAATGTTTTCAAATATTTATAAAGATTCTCGTACAAAGTTTTCATAGTGAGTTGCTTTTGGTTCTGAGAGTGGGTAATAATTTATTCTTTGAAGTTTTATTGTTTATAGCAATGCCGCCATTATTATTTATTATTATCACACGATGTTATTAATATGTATATTTGTAATATTAAAGATATCCACAGTAACAACTATTTCTTACTTCTAACACACTTAAAGGGCCTATGACGCTTAATTTGAAGAGGATTTGATTTAAACTTTTTGAGGTTGAAATGTGTTCAGAAAAATTATCTAGAGTTGCCTTCTCACCAGTAAGACGATTCCTATAGACGCAGTCAGCACTCACCAAGACGCCTTTTTTTCGCGAAGACGCACCAAGTTATATAGAGCTATAAAGCGAGTTTTCGAAAATTTGGCTTGTTTGCATAGAAGTAGAGCTTCCTAAATATTAGTTTTGTGCAGAGACTCTTTTGATTGCAAAAAACGATATTGCAACAAAATTTAATTTTTTTGGAGCTGTTTTTCTCAAGTCAGCAATTTGTTTTATCTTTAGTAAGCTCGCTAATATGTATACACCGGCGTTCACGTGATAGTGTTTGTGATCAAAATCAAAAGAATTAATGAAAGTTTTTTTTATCAAAATAATAATTTTGAAGTGAAAAATTAATCAAACAATAACATTAATATAATTTTATAATAATACTAGTTGAAAAAAAAAACATTGCCAAAATTGTATTTCCAGCGTTGTTTTTATTTCAACAACGATAATAATTAATTCTGAAATACCGGCTATTTTTCCAAGAAAAAAATTCAAAAGCACTTAATGATAATAATTAAGATTTTTAAAAAGTAGTTTGAAACTGAAAAAGTAACAAAAATGGTCCAAAATACTTGCTGGAATATACTATATAATATCATAGTGCAGATAGTCCCTTCTGTTGAACGATTTGTCATAGACCTCCATAGACCTCTATATACCTAATGCACTTTTATTGCCGCAAGTGAGTTTTCTCAATAGTTTTACAATGCTTGATGAGAAGACAACTCTACACACAAAGTGCGTCTAGAAAAGTCGGTCCTAAGCCCTTTAACATATTATATTATTATTGTTCCATATAATAATGTTGGATAATTTGTTACATAATTATTATTTTGAATCAGCTTAATTCTGACAGAGATAAACAAAAATGATCACAAAAATCAGTGCCATCTTTTATTCTCTATTTTTTTGTTGCTTCAAGTTGCTTATATATCAGGCATGTTGATATAAAAAATACTTGCTCTAAGAGATGAGTCTAAAAAGATGACAAAATTTGACGTGGAAAATAATCCATGTCTGATAATAAAAAATCTGACCCAGATTCATATATAATTGGTGGTCAAGTTGGATGCTGTATAATTGATGGATTGGAGGAGCAAAGAAGACAGTGATGTGACACACCCGCATTTATTACATACTGCTTACACTACTATGAATACTCACTGGGTTTGATATTATGCAGATCATGGAGTGAGGGCAGAATTTAGCGCAGGCATCTACTAAATCTCTAACAATGGATGCATTGGTGTTGAACAGATCATCCCTGGTCATTCCTGCACATATGCATTACAACATTGTCTATATATACATATATATATCCAGATAATGCACACGACAGTATCTACTGATTTAATAGTCATAGTGATATAGATATTTGTTTTGCAACAGCTGTATTAGCATATGTCCTTCGTCAGTGACACTAGAATAAAATTAAAAATCTATTTATATGCAATTGTATAGCTTGCTATCAATGATAAAAAGGAAGCGT
This sequence comes from Cryptosula pallasiana, assembly GCA_945261195.1. Taxonomy (NCBI): domain Eukaryota; kingdom Metazoa; phylum Bryozoa; class Gymnolaemata; order Cheilostomatida; family Cryptosulidae; genus Cryptosula; species Cryptosula pallasiana. The sequence goes on along the minus strand of OX183133.1, from coordinate 8,990,649 downwards.
GTCAAAACAAAATGATTTTTCGTCCACAGATACATCGTGCAACAATTTCAACACTTACTTCCACAGAAGGTCAATGCTGTGACACAGTAGTGACACCAACCGACATTGAGTGTTTGTTGTTAAATGATGGAGCAACTGTAAAGGGTAGCCTACATGCTGCAGATGTTGACGAGAGTATGTACCTATACAGAGTATTGCTAAAGCGTGCCACTGGCTACACAGACTGAAGGAATGTGCCAACGGATGCGTGTACACTGGCAAGCCAACCCTCAACTAGTCGATCATATAAAACAAAGTGCAACTAAAGACTGTTTCATTTTTGGTAATCTTGTAACTGATGCTATAATAATACTGTCTGGAACCACTTTGCAATAATAATAAATTGAAAACAGTTACTGTCATGCATTAATATTTGTATAATAATAATCATCATTATTTACTGCAGAATTACTGTGGGCTAATGTGACAAAGTTGCTATTTTACCAATTCATGCTTTACTCGTCCCTCTCTCTAGCTACCACATTTATTGACTTGTTGAACGTAACGAAGACACACTCACCAGGTTTCCTTGGCACTCCTGCAGGAATGACCACCACATGTGAGCCAGTAAGACACTGCTCCAGCCCATCTTTGCCGACATGACCGGACACTTGAGCTGGGGTACATATATGGCTAAGGTCGGCGGCAACGCCTGGGGTGTGTACAATATCGTAGAGTGACAGGTGGTTGATTAGAGGGTTGTGTTTGAGTAGAAGGGCCAAAGGCTGACCTATACCCCCAGAAGCACCAAGAACAGCCACTTTCATAGAATCTCTCTACAACAACCAATAAATATCATTTCTATGCAATCATCAATTGCCATCACACAGCTAATGTACAATAGATGAGATTATCATGTTCCTAGTTGCATTATCCTCGTTGTTAGTCAACTGTTTTGCTCAGCCACATGTTGTTTTAGGGATGGGATTGTGAAAGTAACTACTTATAAAACACCATAAAAAGAGACATAAAAATTTATTTTATCTGAAAGCAGAGACTGTTAGCTATGCGAAGATTTCTCAAACTCAATTTTAGTTTATCAAAAAAAGAAGAGAAAAAATTGGAAGTTAGCAACTTTGGTCAAAGGGAGGCAAAGTACAGTACACCATAGCCGAAAACACATTAATATTAAAAATGTTAAAAAACTGCTTAATACAGCATTGCGCCTCATGCCTTACATTCTGTGTAAAATTTTAAATATGTGCCGACATAATGTTATGCTGAAGAGTTTTTAGCACTCTCATTACACATGCATATTCTACAATAATTTCTTGTTTCATACAAACAGAAATAAAGCCAACCAGTCTAATCGCAAATATTTTGCAGTAATGGCACTTGGTCTGATAATTGTCCATTGGGAAACTATCAGCTCTTCTGTATCAAACAAATAACAGCCATTAGTTTCTACTGTATAAGTAACTGACTATGAAGCATTGCTTGTTCTTCAACTATATTTACCTAATTGAATTTGCATGATAACATTCTAAATTATTTCAAAAACATTCTGTCAATTCTCTTATTATTTGTTGTTGAAAATCGTTTCAAGCGGCACCAGTCTACACTTGATAAGCTGAGATGGACAAGAAAAGCGAGAATTGTAACACACATTATGTAATATAGTAAACTAGGGATAACCAGTAGAGTGTTGTGTCACAAAACTCTGTTCATCATCAAAATATTAAATAGAATTTAAATTTAATGGCAAATGCCATAATACTAGCTAAAGCAGTTATAGACTGTAGCATCAGTGGAAAAAAACATCAGAGGAGTAACTCTGTTTTTTGTCTCAAGAAACTGTTTGATCGAATGAATGCAACAACCATACACTTTCATTATGAAAGTAACAATCCTTCTGACCCATCACCCAAACATCAAATAAAGAACGGCTGCCGCATGCAGTTTACATTTGCGTTGCAAGGGAGGGTCTAAAAATAACACTTCCACCCAAAATATGAAAACCCTCATTTCAGGAAGTACAACCCTGAGCAAATACCACAGGAAAAAAATAAAGCCTAATGTACATATAGCAATCGTGCTAGCGATTTTCCTTAGCGATAGGGAAAATCCATCCATTAAATTGCGTAATTTTTCACTACTACCCATTCTTTAACGATTCCGGTCAAACTCAAGCAAACAAACCATAGCGTGAAACTTGATATATGATCGTTGAGAGATCGAAGTGGTGCAGATAACTAGACACTATTGGAAACAAGGATGAAGCATTGGCGTTTTGTGATTGGCTGATCAAGAAATCAGCTATCAATTTCTTGATCTCGATCAAAACCTGGTGATAATCTCAAATAAAATGCTGGCGATTGCTTAGCAATTTTGACGGAAACAGAAATTCCAAAATCACGCAATCACTAAGGAAATCGCTATATATACATGTGGTTTAAGTTCACCATTATAAAGTGTCTGAACAGTTTTAGAATGGGGAATTTAATAAAAGCTAATTTAAATGACAGCAGCAGCCAATAAAACCAGCAAAGAACTGCCATAAAATTCTGTTCGAACCTTCTCTCTCTATACCATTGGCATATGCTAAAAGTTTAGGTACTAACACAAATCTGTCAACACCAATAATGATATTTGGATATCCCCGAATGCAAAGTTACGATGAAATATGTTAGCACAGACTGGTGCATTATTTTGTGGAATTGATAGAATTCAGCTACTGAATGTTATTCTTCAAAAATTGAACCAAAATTTTTTTTTAACCCAATACTGGAGCAGTGTGAGATTTTAATTAAAATTTTATATCTTGGCTACTATTCAAGATGGGATTACTAAACAAGTATGGTTTGCTGCAACATTTTTTTTAGTATCTTGAAGCAAGTACATTTATGTCACGCAATGATCGTTGATTAATAATTTTTCCTATGTATAATTTGATTAATTAGGGCATTGGCCAATCAACAGATACTGATCTTGCTCAAAGAATCCTTGCACGAACAATCGACTCTCTGTATAAAAAAAACCCGACTGAAGCCCAGTGTAGGTAACATATTTATCCGCAATCATCAATAAGTCTTTATGCGCATGCGCTGTATTCCCAGTGTCGATTGCAGTCAATGTCTAATGAAAACATAATGTGAAAATCTAATTGTCTCAATAATTTGATTATTACATTGGTATTTAAATGCTCGTTTTAGCTAAATTGACTGCGTAGAAACAATGTATACTAGGCACTGATACCACTCAGCACAAGAAATGAATGATTCTTTTGCTAGCTACTGGGTAATAGCCAGCCAAACTATCATTTTGATACAAATTATGATAAAAAAAATCAATAATTTTTTTATGGCAAAATCATACTTTGGTTAGCTATAACCAAACAGGAATCATTCATTCCGCTGCTGAGCACTATCAAAAACTAGTATGAATTGTTTATCGCCAGTCGATGTAGCTAAAGCAAGCGTTTAAATACCACTACAATCATCAAATCGATGAGACAGTAGATTTTTACATAATATTTTTATTAGCCATTATCCGCAAAGGACACCGGAAATGCAGCGCATTTGCATAGTGATCGTGTTAGATAGCCCTTTGCTTACAGCTTATTAGATTAACCAATATAATCTGCGTACGGTCAAATCAAAAGCCAAAAAAATTGCGGGTTTTCTAATAAATAAATCTGAATTTGGGAGAGAATTAAATCAATATACATGTAAAGCTGCAGAAACAGAGACTAACACTATTATGATTTCATGCCCGATAAGTGTGAGGGAAATTAATTTCAGCAGGCTTGGGTGCGAAATAAAGCTGTTTACCTTTTAACAAGTGGAATGTTTTTTGTCAGGTAACAAACCCATTTCTTTTTAAACAATTTTTTTATATCTGCTTACTCTAACATTATTTTATGTTTCAGTGCACTAATGAAAAAATCTCCTGGCACTTGGTGTCAAAAAATTTTCTGCTTGTTTTTTTATTTTTGGACATTACAATTTAGTAATAAAAAATTGCTTGTTATAACTACGGCAACATTCAACTCAGAACAATAGCAACTCCCAAATATATTTGGAGTGCGGTACTGAAGCTGAAAGCGTTTTAATCCGATTAAAATAGTAATTTGGTGCTTCACATCATTATTGTATACAGAGGCTTCGTTTGTAATAATCAGATATCTTCAGAATTGTCAGCTATTTTTAATATAAACAGATCATAACCTATGTCGTATATTACTTAATTGTATTGATCACATGTTCAACCTCCTAATAAAACTCCTTGGTTGTAGCATAAAAATAATTTTTGCGAACTTGTGCTTTAACATTTTTGTACCTGATACAAACTTTTCTTCCATATAAATGGTAAGTAATAGTGAAAAATGTTTATATCGATAAGTTATCACTAATAATAATAATTATAATTTCCATCTATCAACCAGCTCAGTAGCCTCTACTTGAAATCTATAATAAGATGCTCAGGGAAGATGATGGACACTTATACACGTGAATGTATGCAATAGTTTAGTTGCACATGATTGATTCATCATAATCAGCAACAGAAACTAATGGAAAATTCAAATAATTATTATTAAAATAATAATGCAATATAATAATTAGTTTTTTTCAACTTATTATCGGCTTAGTCAGGTGTTACTCAAATCACAGTGAGCCATGTATGATTTGTAACAATCTGGAGTTGTAATAAAAACAAATAAAAAAAAAATTACAATAATAATATATATAATACTGAAAGTGTGGACACTTCGTCGCATTTCATTACATCACTCTCTCAATAAATGTCAAAAATTCTTGAAAAACATTGTGCATCACTCACCTGGCGCTAATTTTCTAAGAGAGGACACTCTTAGCTCACTTTGGTGCATAAGACTTTGCACTCTGATCGAGTTTTGTTTGTAATTTTTGATGAAGCTTTGAATTTTCCGCTCATGGCTCCGCGGGAATGTAATACCCTCCAGAAATACTCAGCTGCTATTGAGCAAATGGAAGTTTTCTCGACACACTGATTGGGGAGAGAAAATTGTAATTCAATGTGCGAATCTGAAGAAAGATAATGACAGTGGCTTTTCACAAATGCCCGTGGTCGGTGTAAATATTTTTTAAGATTACTGGCATTGACTGAGACATTATTTTGTAGCCAGTGGCGAGAAAACTTCAGTTTAGCCAATAGCAGTCGAGTATTAGAGGAGCGAATTGTATCCTGTCAAAGTCATACGCCATGAGCAAAAAACTGGGCATAAAATTCAAAACTTTATCATAAATTATAGCAAGTTCAAAAAGCATCGTATTGTACCACGTGACTGGTCAAAATCATCAGTATATGAAAACATCTAACGCAATGTTGACCGACCCTTTTAAGGAAAAGTTTTTTGAACTAAGGCTCCTATTACAAAAGTAAGGTCAGCACCAGGTAGCAAATCATATTTCGGTAAATTTGGCCAATAGGAAAACATCCAAGATTCACCGTGAATGTCGCAATTTGAGCTCAAACTTCTAAAACTTTATCAAAAATCTGTCAAGTCCTGAAATGCCATCCTGCAATATAAATGTCATTAAGTTATTCGAAAATATGTTTTCTACGTGTTGGTACATTATTTTTGGTAATTGGTTGACTGGTGTTTACATTCTGACAGTTTTTTTTTCAGAAAACAACCAAAAATTTATTTTCAATCGTCATTAGGCTACAGCGTGATATTTTGTATCAAAATGTAGTAACACAGTGCGGGGGCGGAACTCCCTCTCTAATAATGATTATATAAAACAAGAAACTCTGGCTACGTTATTATGATCGTTGTTGGGTTCATTGCTGATTGACTGACCGACTGACTCTGAGCATCTACTTTTTATGTGTTCTGTTTCATTCTTTTAATTTTATTATTATTTATTAATATAGTAATTAATCTTAAGTATTAGTTTTATCATAAACAATTAATACCATTGATTTATAATACTAGTAGTCACAATTTTTTTCTTCATTTTTTTCTTCTTGTCTTTCTTAATCCCTGCATAATAATATTAGCCAAAGAAGTGTGAAACAAAAAACTAAAGCGAATAATGGTAGTTGACAGTCTGCTTATAGTATTATTACTATTATAACAATTATTTATGTATCATCATTAGTAGATTGTTGTAATATAATAATACGCGTTTATATATATCTATATATGATACAACGGACTGGGCTACGCATAAACGAACATTTTGGTGGCTTGCGGTCGAGACAGAAAAGCAATATATTTTCAGCCAAGAGTGCATTTTTTTTAAAAAAACAATTAAAAATTCCAAAATACTAGCTATGGGAACAAACTTTGTATCAATAGAATAAGCAAAAATCCTCTTTAATTTGATATTACTTTCAATAGTGTAAGATTTTTTGGGGGTTTTTTGCACTTGCTATAAATTACAAACAAAAACCTATCAGAGAGCAACGTCTTTTGTACCAAAAGTGAGCTAAGAAGGTCCTCTCTTAGAAAATTAGCACAAATTGAGTGATTCACAATTTTTTTCAATACATTTTTTGATATTTATTGAGAGAGCGCCTTAATGAAATGAGAACTAAGTGACCACACTTTCAGTCACATATTATTAATAATTGTAATCATTTTTATTAAACACCATTTTGTTACAAATCATACATGGCCGCAGCTTTTTTTAAAAAAAAAACGAGGACAAATTAAAATCCGAAAACTTTTTATCAGATAATAATCATCAATAATGTGAGGGACGCTAGTACTCTCCATATTTTATTCTTATTATTTTATACTCACTAAGACATTCTCTCACTTATTATTACTCCGTGAGACATTATCTCGTAATTACTGTCTAAGCCTATATCTCATTGTCCGTATTCCTTTGTGTACGATTTAAGCCATTAACTCACTGTCTACGTTACATCTCAATATCTACTCGCTACGCATTGTATACGTCTGTGTATAGTTCTATTGTTTGTATGTATCCACGATACCAGAGTCTATTTCAGTGCGTTCTGTCTTGTACACCAAATAATTATTTACTACATGTTATACTTTTTCCACGATTTTTAATTATTGCAATTGGGTGCTGACTGTAAGGACAAGGCGTGGCTTGTACCAATATTTTTGCTCAGGCGTGGTTTGTAATGTGTACCCGCCTTCCCTGTATTTAAATTGATGTAAGCATAATAAATATCAGAGTTAGCCTGACTCTCAGAAGAATTTCTCTCTCTTGAAGCAAGCACTACTAGGAGCAACAAAACTACCAGCGCTGGACAAGTCGACTATTAGCAAGCACGACGCTAAGGTGGAAAGTGAGAACGGTACGCCCTATCACTGTGTATACCCTTGCCTGAGGCAAGGATTACAACACAAGGCCTAGTGCACTAATAGTTCGGCTCTTACTAAATCGGATTCGGGGAATCCAACAAGTTAGCTAGCAATAATTACAGCGAAGTTATTTGTCGATCTCGACTGAGTCCAGATTCGACTACAAATAATTCCAGCATAATTATTGCCGACAGTGACAGTTCGAAACAAACTATAAACTAGACAAGTAATTCCTGAGGAATTAATGTCAGAGCACAGTTCGAAACAAACTATAAACTAGACCATAATCCCGACAGTGATTATTGTCGAACCTCGGAAAGGTTCAGAGGCAGCCAATAATTCAGATATAATTATTGTCCGCTGCCAGCACACATACAAGCCAGATTCGGCCGCACCCATAAATGCACAAACCAATAAAGGCTCTCCAGACAATACGAACAATAATAGCAAATTATTGTAAGTAGACTTGGGCAGAAGTAGAGCACGTCGGGAGTGTGTACAGGTGGCTACCACCCAGACACAAATTCCTGTACATTGGTGGCAGCAGTGGGATAGCAAGACCCACAAAGAATACTCGACCTCCCGAAGACAAGAGCCCAGTCTGCGCGATGTCGTACCGACGGAGAGCAACAAGCTCAGATCGAGAAGGTTCGTCCCTACAGATAATGGGTGCATTAACAGATATCCTAGAAAGGATGACGACCACTAATACTCGAAGTAAATTCAAAACCCCCCACTTTGATGGGGAAGGTGATGTTCATTACTTCATCCAGCGATTTGAAGAGGTGACCAGAATGAATCGTTGGGCTCCTGAGGAGGCCACGGTCCATCTTCGCCACGCGCTGACAGGGAGAGCTGAACAGTGTGGGCGTGGACTGACCCAACAAGCTATTCTGGAGGCCCTCCGAGCCAGCTTCGGCTTGACTCGAACGGAGGCACAGAATAAACTGACGGGGTATCGGAAGCACCCAAAGGACACGCTGCGAGAACACGCGGCCACAGTGGAGAAGCTGGTGGAGGCGGCCTATGAGGAACTCCCCCAGAGGAATCGGACTGAGTTGACCCTCCAGACGTTCCAGAGCACCTTAGGACACGCTTACCTACAGCGTCACCTGTTGGCCATCCGGCCCACCAGTCTGGAGGAAGCCGTTAGGGCAGGCAACGACTACCTGCAAATACAACACCAAGCAGTACCTCACTCCAACGTGCGGACGGTTCACGAGGGGCCCCCCGAGAACCCTTTCGACCCTGTCTCTCACGAGGTGTCCTGCCAGGAGGTCGACGACCCACTCACCAAACTGTTAAAAACAGTAGAGGCCCTCAGTAAGGAGGTGGCCGGACTGAAGCAGAAGCCGCAGGAAGGGCCACCCAAACGCTGTTGGGGCTGCCAACGGACGGGCCACCTACGCAGTCAATGTAAGACTGCCCCCTGGACTGCGAGGCAGGGAAACGGGCTCGGCCCGCAGTAGTGGGACACCCCACTAGCTGCATACGGGCAAAAATTCAGAGAACCCCCTACAGTCACCAGACGACCCCTACACCCGTCCCACTGACCAATCGGTTTCACCCATTGGCCGACAGAGAGGAGGAAGAACCTCCACCGCTAGAGGAGCAAGTGAACAACACGCCACGACCCCCGAGGCAGGACCAGAACCGACCCAGCACGAACCGCCCCAAGACCATCCACTTAAACCAAGTGGAGAGGCCATATAAATCGAGCTATTACCTCCCCGGGAAGGTGGAAGGCCGAGCGGTCACGTATCTCATAGACACTGGGTGCAATACAAATCTACTGGCAAAAAGAATCTACGACCAACTCTCCCCTAGAGTCCAGCAGCACCTGCAACAATACGACTCTCACGGATTGATGGCAGATGGCACACGGTTGCCATTCTACGGCCTGCTCACACTTACGGGACGCATCCGTCACCTCCATTACGAGGAGACGTTCGTAGTAAGCCAGATAAACGAGGACGTAATCTTGGGCATGCCATTCCTCGCAAACCAAAGTTGCCAGATAGGATTTGACCAGCCCATCCTGAAAATCCAAGATAAAGAACTGACATGCACCGACAGGCACGGGAGAGATTTGATCTCAAAGGTACAGGTCCAAAAGGACACCTACCTACCCCCGCAAGCAGAGACCACTATACTGTGTCACCTCACCAGCAAGGAGCCCTGTCCACAAGGCATCATCGAGAGTATGGAAGGTGGTCTGCTCTTAGCAACTAGCATCAACATACCCGACCAACAGGGAAGGGTACTAGTACGATGCCTCAACCCCTCCCCCGAAAGTGTCTGTGTTCCAGCCGGCGAAGTAATCGGGACATTTACGGGAGTAGGACCCGAAGAGGTCCAACCAACCACCGAACAAGACGCACCAGAAACCACAGGAGGCCGGGACCTACCCCCCCACCTGCACGCACTATATTCACAAGCCCGACACGGGTGTAGCACCGTAGGAGAGGAACGACAACTCCATGAACTGCTTACCCACTACCAAACAGTATTCAGCAAGGACGATGGAGACATCGGACGCACCCACCTCGCCGAACATTCAATCCCAGTAGCCTCAGGAACTCGACCTATTCGTAGCCCTCCACATCGCCTAGGGGCGGAGAAGGAAGCGGAAGCAGAACGACAGGTCAAAGAGCTGCTGGCAAAAGACCTGATCGAACCAGCCGACAGTGCCTGGAGTTCCCCCGTCGTCCTGGTACGGAAGAAAGATTCATCCTGGAGATTTTGTGTAGACTACAGGAAGCTAAACGACGTCACCCGCCAAGATGCATACCCGATCCCGAGGATCGATGACTCACTGGATGCACTGGCCGGCAGTCGCTACTTCTCCACTCTAGATCTCACCAGCGGATACTGGCAGGTGCCACTAGATCCAGACGCTCAACAAAAATCGGCCTTCATCACCCGGAGCGGCCTGTGGAGGTGGAAGGTCCTCCCATTTGGACTCACCTCAGCGCCGGCTACCTTCCAACGCCTGATGGAAAGAGTGCTAAAGGGCCTGCACTGGAAAACGCTGTTACTATATCTGGACGACGTCATTATAATCGCCCCAGATTTTCAAACACATCTGCAACGCTTAGGAGAAGTGTTGGGCCGGCTACAACAGGCCGACCTCAAGGTCAAACCCTCAAAGTGTGAGCTACTAAGCCAGAAAGTACGCTACCTGGGGCACGTAGTAAGCTCAGAAGGGGTAGCCACCGACCCTGGGAAAGTAGAAGCCGTCACCAGGTGGGAAGAACCCCGCGATGTGAAAGCCCTCCAAGCTTTTTTAGGCACGGCCGGCTATTACCGTCAGTACATCCCTGAGTACGCAACAATCGCTAAGCCACTAACCGTACTAACTGGGAAGGGAGTCAAATGGAGATGGGGAGACGACGAACGAGAGGCATTTCACATCCTCAAGTCGCGCCTGAGTCAGGCCCCCATACTAGGGTACCCCGACCCCACCATCACCTACATTCTAGACACGGACGCCAGTGCCGTGGGACTGGGAGCCGTGCTCTCACAGGAACAGGAAGGCAGGGAGCGAGTAATCGCATATTATAGCAAAACCCTGGCCCCAGCTGAACGCAACTATTGCGTAACCAGACGAGAACTCCTGGCCGTAGTGAAAGCGGTGAAACATTTCCGGCCCTATCTGTACGGAAGGAAATTCCGCCTAAGGACAGACCACGCATCCCTCCGATGGCTGTGCCGCCGCAAGGAGCCGTCTAACCAGATTGCACGATGGCTGGAAATACTGGCAGAATTTACATATCAGCTGGAACACCGCGCAGGACCCCGTCACGCTAACGCTGACGGGCTCAGCCGGCAAGACCAGTGTATAGACTGCAGACAGTGTACCGCCATCGAACGGCGCGACGGTGGACCCTCCCACGCCGACCTCGCCGCAGAGCAGGAGCAGGCACAAGTGCGTCTAACCCTCACCGACCCCTCTAGTAGCACTAGAGAGTTGGTCCAGGCCCAGAAAGAAGGCAACCACCCAGTGAGCCGCATGTACAGAGCAGTACAAGAGCAAGAACCCATCCCTCGTCAAGAGCTCGAGGAAGGCAGCACAGAGCTACGAGTTCTGCACGACCGGAGGGAGCGCCTGTGTATAAGGCCCAACGGAGTACTAACCCTACGCTTGGATCACCAAGGAAGGACTAAGTACTGCACCGTCTGCCCCCCTCCGTGGCGTGAGAACACAGTGTGGGAAACACACAAACTGGCCCATGCCGGCATCAACCGCACTAGGACCCGCGTCATGCTAGACTGGTACTGGCCCGGCATGTCCGCCATGGTACGGCGCCTAGTAAAAGACTGTGAAGTCTGTCAAGTTGCCAAGAAGAGCCAAAGACCCGGCGCCCCGGAAGGGCAAAGACTCTACGCCGGCCGCCCTTTCCAGAAGCTCGCGGTGGACTTGGTGGGACCCCTACCCCTCACCAGCCGAAAAAACCGTTGGATCTTGGTCCTCACTGACCATTTCACTCGGTGGCAAGACGCGATCGCCATACCGGATGCCACCGCCCCCACAGTGGCCGCCACCTTGGACGAGCGAGTTTTCAGCTACTGGGGGCTGCCCGAACAACTCCACACGGATCAGGGAGCCCAATTTGAATCCACCCTGCTGGAGGAGCTGTGCATCCTATGGAACGTGCGCAAGACACGCACTACACCCTATCACCCGCAGGGGAACGGAATGGTCGAGCGCCAAAATAGGACGCTGGGGGATGCTCTTCGGACGTTGATCCTCACCAAAGGACAGGACGAGTGGGACGGCCTGCTGCCCCAAATAATGCGGGCATGCAGGGCCACCCCCAACTCCACTACGGGCGAGACGCCCAATCTCCTCATGATGGGCAGAGAGGTACGGCTTCCCGACCAACTTACCGGGAACGCACCCACCTTAGAGCAGGCAACCATCAACGAGTACACCCAGCGCACACAGGAGAACCTGGCCGTCGCCCACGAATACCTACGCAATCTGCAGCATAAAGTACGTCAAGAAGAGGGAGACGAGCCATTAAGATTCGCAGAGGGGGACCTAGTAGTGATGGAGAATAAACGCCGCGTAAAAGGGGGCAACCCCAAGCTCCAACCAAGTTACGTCGGCCCTTACACCATCACACAAACATACCCCAACCACACATACCGACTAGAGAGAGACGGCCAAGCATTCACCCAGAACGGCCGGCGGTTGAAACACTACCGCTCTTGCCAAGAAACGATAGGGAGAGCTCCACCCAGTAGGGAACAAGCAGTAAGACCCAACATGAGAGGGGCATATTTGGGACGACACCTACCAAGGCAAAACACTACACCGGTAGAACCAACAAACACCCCAACAGAACCAGTCACCGAAATATCTGGAGAGGTTGAAAGGGCACTGAGAGAGATAGAAAGACAAGCATCGTCAGTACCTTTCGAAGAACCAATACCGAACACCCCTCCACCCACCACACGGTCTGAGAGAACACCCACACCCGAGCACAGGGCCCCGACACCTCCAGTAAACACCCCCACACCAACCGACACAGGAGGACACAACCTAGATACAAACGAGTGGCCTCCACTACCACCCAGACCAGAAACCAATGCAAGCCATGATCGTCCTAGGAGAGAAGCAAAGAAACCAGCGAAATTTGCTGATTACCAATGCTATAGGACACAAGAAGTGGACAGAGAAGACCAACAATGTATAAAACAGAAAAAACTAAAAGAAATAACACACTTACCTTGGAAAAACGCAACAGAAACAACGAAAATCTTAGGATTGCAGAGAGAAGACAACTGTACAACAACGTCGGCGCCGGGAAAACCCCCAGCTTCCGACGAGAAGATAACTCCTCGGACAGAACCACCTGCCGAAAATGCCCCCGCGGTAAAACACACCCAGCAGAACACGTGGGCAAACAAAACAAATGAAAGGGAGGTACCAACAACAAACCAAGGCGTACTCAATCAGCAGCACTGCACAGATAAAAATAATAAACACTCCAAACATTCACCACACTACCGAACGCAGTGCCTACAAGCAATAACAAACATTCTACACAACATGGAGAACGATGGAGCTATCTCTTTGGAAGAAGACCCGACCTTCGCAGAGGAGTTACTAGCCAGTGCCACCACAAGTCGGGTAAGAAGGCGAAACTACTCATCTCCTGCCAGAATAAATAATATCGCTAGAGCAGAAGAAGGAGCTGCCAGGTGTCGGATACGAATACACCAAGCTCCAGCACCTCCTCCCCCGACACGACATGCAAAAGAAACCTGGAAAGCAGATGCAACTTCACAAGCAATAAAAAACGCTATCTACCAGATCGAAGGAGATACGTGGGGCTGTAAGATCTGCAGCCTGCAACTTAATAAGAAACGGATTATTTACCATGTGCATCAGCACTTTACTTATTTCTTTTGTGCCTGTGGCAAAAAGAGTAGCTCGCGGGACACTATACTCAAACACATCAAGGAGAAAGGAGGTGAGCAAGCACATGGTGGGGAAACTCGACCGCTATATGAAGTCGATGAACAATCATACACCAAATTCTGCAAAGCCATGCAATGGACAAATCCAGCACCCTTCGGCACTCCAACACCTATCATAGAGCATGGGAAAGCGTCGGTCAAAAAACGACTAGGGGAGAAAAAGGACGAAACTCCTACCAAAGTAGCCAGGATAGAGCTGGTAGACAGCAAACCACCACCAAGGAAACCCCGAATGCACATAGGGGGAAAGGAGACGGCATATAGGAGACACCTCGCCTCCACCGAAAACATTCCGAGGCCACCTACACCGGAGAATAGGAGGCAGAGGGAGAGAGTAAATGAAGAAAGACGGGAAGATAGATATCGAAGAATCAAACGCTTAGAGGAAGAAATGTATACCACCACTCGAGATGCTTTCAAGCTATTACAAAGGACCGAGGACATAAAGATAGCCATCCAAAGGGAAAGGGACCTGCTCTAAAGGAACATAATGGACAGTAAGCATGACATTTGTTACACTCTGTGCGCCCCTTCTTTTTATTGGCCTTACAGTTGCCAATGGGGGGGAGTGTGTGAGGGACGCTAGTACTCTCCATATTTTATTCTTATTATTTTATACTCACTAAGACATTCTCTCACTTATTATTACTCCGTGAGACATTATCTCGTAATTACTGTCTAAGCCTATATCTCATTGTCCGTATTCCTTTGTGTACGATTTAAGCCATTAACTCACTGTCTACGTTACATCTCAATATCTACTCGCTACGCATTGTATACGTCTGTGTATAGTTCTATTGTTTGTATGTATCCACGATACCAGAGTCTATTTCAGTGCGTTCTGTCTTGTACACCAAATAATTATTTACTACATGTTATACTTTTTCCACGATTTTTAATTATTGCAATTGGGTGCTGACTGTAAGGACAAGGCGTGGCTTGTACCAATATTTTTGCTCAGGCGTGGTTTGTAATGTGTACCCGCCTTCCCTGTATTTAAATTGATGTAAGCATAATAAATATCAGAGTTAGCCTGACTCTCAGAAGAATTTCTCTCTCTTGAAGCAAGCACTACTAGGAGCAACAAAACTACCAGCGCTGGACAAGTCGACTATTAGCAAGCACGACGCTAAGGTGGAAAGTGAGAACGGTACGCCCTATCACTGTGTATACCCTTGCCTGAGGCAAGGATTACAACACAAGGCCTAGTGCACTAATAGTTCGGCTCTTACTAAATCGGATTCGGGGAATCCAACAAGTTAGCTAGCAATAATTACAGCGAAGTTATTTGTCGATCTCGACTGAGTCCAGATTCGACTACAAATAATTCCAGCATAATTATTGCCGACAGTGACAGTTCGAAACAAACTATAAACTAGACAAGTAATTCCTGAGGAATTAATGTCAGAGCACAGTTCGAAACAAACTATAAACTAGACCATAATCCCGACAGTGATTATTGTCGAACCTCGGAAAGGTTCAGAGGCAGCCAATAATTCAGATATAATTATTGTCCGCTGCCAGCACACATACAAGCCAGATTCGGCCGCACCCATAAATGCACAAACCAATAAAGGCTCTCCAGACAATACGAACAATAATAGCAAATTATTGTAAGTAGACTTGGGCAGAAGTAGAGCACGTCGGGAGTGTGTACAGGTGGCTACCACCCAGACACAAATTCCTGTACAATAATTCACCGGCGGTATTAAATTTAATTATAATAAATAATAATAATTTTAATAAATATATATTATTATTAGCTAATCATCATCGATCAATCATTATGTGTTGTTGAGAAGGAGATGAGCGGAGCAGCATCATTCATAAATAATAATAAATAATTATAATAATTAATAATAACATATTATAGCGTCCACAAACTGATCACGAAACATGACGTCACACGTCAAAAGCATCGATATAAATATTTGTACCACTTATTTTTTTTCAGTTTCCAAATATTCGGGAATTACTAAATTTTTAATAACTTGGGACCACAGGCTGCTAGAAACAAAATTTTAAAAGGGTTTAATAGGAAACAATATGCCGAACAAGATTAACCAATCACTGCACTTCTTACATATCTGTAGTTTTGGGAAAAATTGTCTGGAAATGACGTTGTAAACGTGACTTTTGCCAGTGCGCCGATGGACCATATGATTTTAGTTTATGTTATATCACTAGCCTGTCTTATTACCGACCTGTTGATATACTATTTGTTATAGATCCTTTACATCTGGAGGTAGGAAAATAGATTTAATAATTTCCTTGCCAAATAAAAACGTAATTTTTTTTAATATATATTATCATGAAGCAATTAGTAACTAACCGCAAATTAATTACGCTCGCTTGGTCTTGCGTCACGGATTTCACTCAAATGTATCAATATAATGAGGCGTAAAACTAACCGCAGTGCGAACATGAAACAAAGTAATTTTTTTGCTGAGAGGGTCATTTTTAAAACTCATTTTCTCAGTAACTATCAATGAGAGACAAAAAAGTTTACTACTATTGTGACTGCAAGATATGATTCTACGCCATGATATGTTTTTTAACGTCCCAAGGCTGATTTGAAAAATATGTTTGTATTGGCTACATATTATTATTACTACTTATACATACTGATTATCATTTATTACATATAATAATATGGTGGTGGGGATGCATGGATGATCATGATGATCCCATCATCCAACAACCAACACCACCAACCATGGCATGGATGGATCATCCACCGTCCGTGACCATTGGATTGGATGATCGTGATGATGATGTCATTATTATGATTATATTATTATTATTCTTGTTCCTTGTTGTTCAATTTTGCTCATTATTAATTACCTTTGCAGATACGCTGAATGATCGAGCGAATGTGGTTGAATGGCGAGCACAAGATGTGTTTAATATTCTGGAAAACATCGTGAGGTTAGAGGCAATATATAATAATAATATTAGCAAAATCTTCTGGTCACGTCTATTTGCACACTGCAGAATAAATGCCGAGTACCAATGCACTAAACCGTTGATGTAGTACGGGAGAGGTAAAACGATGTCAAATCCACAAACGATCTATTGGTTCAGCTTAATGTATGCAGGCGCGGAGGCTAAGAGTGAATCAAACATAAAATCTTTCCAATAAGTTACCCAAAGTTACTTATTATATTTCATTTTTCCCTGCGCCTTAAGTATTTTGTATAACAAAAATAACCATTACATTACCCTAAAACCAGGGTTTTTTTTCAAGTAGTGATTTGTGCTTGTGTATAATAGACATCAACTCATCATCATCAACACCATAGAATTATCTCCCCTCCTAGAACGCTAACTATAGGTAAAAAATAACATGAGCCGCTGGTGGCAGAGCGGAGTTTTTGTATATATGATTTATATAGTACACAATACAACACAAAATGGCACCGTAGAACAAATCAAATCCTCTATTACAATCGCTTTTACGATACAAGGAAAATGCCGGTCTGTGCTAGTGACCCTAGTGCAGACTGATGACCTCTGCATAAGTCGCGCGCACTAGTCATAAGTGATAATTTATTTTATAACCTAATAATCGGATACCCTCCTCGGTGAGTGTGTGTTATTTATTGTCATTGGAATATAATTCAAATAAATTTTGATACTCTGTATTATGTATGTTCTAATCGAACATTACGATTTAATATAATAATAATATTTTTTATTATTACTCTTCTTCAGCTGCTACTACTACCACCACCATATAGTAAACACCGGTAATTTTATAATGAGAAGCGATAATAGCCTGGCGCACATTTTTGTGACCAAGAAAAATATATCGTAAAGTCGATAAATACTCGGGGGCTAAATAGTTAAGTACGCCATTTTTGATTGTTCCAAATGTCACCAGCCGCTGGCAGCTGGTTAGCGTTCTAGGAGGGGAGATAATTCTATGATCAACACCACTGCACAACTATGGGGTGATAACTCTATGGGGTTGATTGTGGCCATAGACCTATAACCTATGGGGTTATAGGTCTATGATTGTGGCTCATGAAGTTGAAGCGCTTTAGCGAATCGCTGTACTTTGCCACGCCGCTTCTTATTTTGGTGATAACTAAAAAGGAGCATCTACTTCGTTCCTCAACCAATAGTCGCCCTTAGTGACCCTGTAGTGACCCTGTATACAGGGTCACTAGTCGCCCTGGTAATTTAACAAAGGTCGATTAAAATAAGCTACGCCCATTACTCTACATGTGGCAGACTGAGAATGTAGTTACTACCAACATTGACTTCCTCTGAAAGAAAACTGCTCCTCTGCCATAATTTATTATTAGTAAAAAAGGGTTCAAACATCTAAAATGCAGCAATGTATACATAATTGTATCATTGCTGCCGTGCTTACAATATGTATCACAATTTTTCCAACAAATGGCTTCGCCTATGATTACACGCTAGTAGTACATGGTGGTCAAAAAGAGTGTTATTATCAGACCATAACTAACCATGGCACTCACGTTGAATTTGAATATCAGGTAAGTGAGCGAGTAATGTTGCAGAATAGCAGAGATGGGGGCAAATCACGGCTGACTCGAATATTTGAGTATTCGAATATTTCAAACAAATCAAAATTAGCTGATTTGATGCTTTGCTGATTTGATTTGATTTGCCTACCTCAGTGATTTGATTTGATTTGGTTTTTTTTTTGATTTAAGTCAAATATTTGATTTTCAGATTCAAATCATTTGGTAAAAATTAACTTTTTTGTTGATAAATAATGCAAAAATTATCATAGTTTTGTTATCTTTTTATCTTTATTAGAAGTATTAGCAAAAGATTACTGGGTGGGGTAACAGAGGCCACAACTCTTGACAAAAACTACAGTCTATAGTTACGCAATATCCCCGCATGGCGGCTGAGCTAATCATGTTGTTGCCAATATTACTAGATGACTAATTAATGCTGTACAATTACTCAAAAATGGCCTGAAATGAAGGATTGATACGAACATGACAAATGGATGTTTGACTATGTGTACTAGGTGAGTGGTTTGTTTGGTTACTAACAACTTGGTGGAATAATATTATATATTACTCATTTATTTATAATAATTATTTATTTATCATCATCATCATTTGTTTGATTTATTATTATTATTATTTTGGATGAATCAATGAATGAATGAATAAATCAATGCCATAGAATAGTCATAGTAGATAGTAATAATAATAGCAACATTAATAAATAATAATAATAATGATGAGGAATGATAATAATAATAATTATTATTATTATTTATTATCGTTGGTGGTTATTTTATCGCTGTAATATTATTATTGTTAATTAATTATTATTAGTAATAATAATCGTCATGGCATTAATTCATCCACATAACTATGGTAATAATAATAATTATTGTTATTCATGGCTGAATAAGTTGATAATAATAATTATTGATTATTATCAATGATATCAAACCCTTATTAATTATTATTGTTATTATTATTTATTACAATAATAATATATTATTATGGATAATAATAATAACAGTAGTTAGTTACAATAACATTGTTGTTGTAAAAATTGTGGTGTTGATGTTGTTGTTATCATCACCAATGTAGTTACAGTAACTTCACTTTATTAATTAAGCACTGTAAATAATAATAATAAATAATCAATGATGATGATTAATTATCATGTGGCAACGGATTCAATGATGATAATGATTATTTATATTAATTAATATTGATAATTAAATAAGACTACTGTTTTTAGTAGCAAAGAGTAAAAAATTACCATGTAAGTATGTGGAATGAAAATAATAAAAATTGAAGTTTAGTAGTGATCAAAACAATACACCACAAAAACAAATGACAATTAATTATATAATAATTAATAAGAATATTATTTTTAATTGTTATTGCACTTATTGTGCTGATTATAGATTCTTTATAGTAATAGTTATTACTATTAATCCACAAAAATTGATACTATTGATAATTTTAATGATTTATTATCAATTAATTAAGCAGTGGATAAAAATTAAATAAATTGACTTTATTGTAGCAGTATTGGGCAAATGGCACTGTTTCAAGAATATTGTATTATGATCTATCATTTTCAACAATATTTTTCTGGCATTATTGATTGATTAAATTTACCATTCAGAGCATAAGTACGGCAGTTCATACAGCTCGACCCAATAAATTGATAGTAGTTTGATTGGTAATCAATGAAAGGTGCTTATTACATGTTAGGTTAACATTAGTAAGTGTTATTGTTATTTGCCATTGCATTGTTGTTATATGCTATGCTATTTGATTTAGATTGCAATAGCATAATTAATTTCATTTACTCTAATCATATTCTCCCGCATCATTGTACATTGCTCAACTTTGCTATGTTATAGATGTGGATATATGTGCTGGCTACCCTGTGGATCTCTTTTGTCAAAAAAGATTCAATACTCAACAAATCATATGCACCAAGAGTTATTCTTCCCGTGAAATGAGTTGCTCTTTCCGTGAAGTTGAATATGCAGTGCTCCAGCATGCAGTTTGGACTACTGAGGAAACATACAAAGATGAATGAAGACACTTCACATAGAAGAGACAGTTGTGATGAATTTAACCCTGAACCATCTATGTACTAAACGTGATGACCATGTTCTAGTGTAGCGTAGTATAGCTCTAACCAGCGTTCTAATATCTTTGAATCTTCTTGTTAGAAAGTAGTTCACTCTATGTACTGGTGTGAACAATGAGTGATTTTTTACCACCGCAAGAAATAACTGGTGTTTATAATTGGAACTATTGCTATTGTATATGAAAGAATTTCGTCTATCTCATGGTATGCCTCACTGGCAGGAATGTTTTGTAATTCTCAGCTGATCAGCAATATTTTTATTGGATACAACCCACTGTCCTGCAACAACCAACTACATCACAAAGCTTCATGCTTCATTTTCACCGCATACTCTTATTTGATCTGCAGACATGACATCATGACGTTTTTGTAGAGCCTCTTTATTTTTTAGCTTTACAATAAAAAATATAAAAGAAAACTATGTGATTTTGTGTCACATCTAAGTAATATCTGATAGCTGCAAAAACCACCAATTAAACTAAGGTTGTCGTCATGTAGTTTTGCAGCTCGTAACTTCTCAATATCCTATTGCATATGTTCATTATATCCGTCAGAATACTAAACTTGTATAGTGATTACTTTAGTTGCATTAATTCTGATATGAAACTTATTGGAAATTGTGGCAAATTACCTAAAAGAACTATCTATACTTTTTATTATGAAAACAAATTATTATATTTTTAAGTCATATCACCTGTGTTTAGTTTTTTCTAGTGTGTGTGAAAGCTACTACAGCTAAAGAAAGTAATTAAGCAATTAGAAATGAAATGGTGTATATGCATGTAATTTTAAACCATCTGAAGTCTTCCATTAGTCAGCCTCCTGCAGATGGAACAAGAAAAGAAACGTTTGAAAAGATGCACATGTCTTAGAAAATATACCAATATACATTCGCATTCCACTACCAGATTATAGATAATGGAATTTGGAACGAACGTAGACAGGAATGAACGTCGACAGGAATTAATGCAGACATAGCTTAAATGAACGTAGACACATCCTGGAATGAACATCGACAGACCTGGAATAAAAGTCAACTATGTTAGAGAGAAAAATTCGATGTTCATTCTAGGAAGTGTCAACATTCATTACTGGCAACATTGAAACTTCCATTTCGACGTTCGTTCCAGGAGTAAAATAAATTACCGTTTTTTCCCAAAGTAGAAAACTTTTGGAACGAAAATCGAAATGATATTTTATATATCGCTGAGAACGAACGTAGACACATCCAGGCGTGAGAGTCGAAATTCTCTGGTTTGTTGCATTGTCGACATTCGTTCCAGGTATGTCGACATTCATTTCTGGATGTGTCTACGTTCATTCCAGATGTGTCTGCATTCATTCCTGTCTACGTTCGTTCCAATTCCATAGATAATCAGTGCATTGAGCATAGTTTTGAACCCAGATTCTTTTTTTTCCATACTTTATTTTCGTGTGACTCATTAACATCTAAATGAAGTAGGAGTGCACAAAGCTGTAAAAGCCTGTTCACAATGCTGTCGCATGCAACCCTCACTTCTGTGGTGACTGACTAGTGAAGGCATGAATAAGTTGTAAGAGCTCAATTTTTATATGGTACAAAAAGGTAATTGCGAAATAATATTGGACATGAGCCGCAGAAATGTCAACAGTGACCATCTATGTCAACATACTTTTATATGGGATTTTGAACTTTAGGCACTTTTCCCCCCACTATTAATGCAGAGAGGATGAAAATAATGGCTTTTGTGTGCTTGTTTTCGCTCCCAGGGCTTGTTTTGAAAAATGATTTGAAACAAATATTTGAAAATCAAATGCAAATATTTGATTTGATTTGAAATTTTTACTGATTTGACTTGATTTGATTTGCCTCGATTTCTCGCGTCCCTGATTTGATTTGATTTGGTCTATTTTGAAAATGATTTGATTTGAGTCAAAAATTTTTGATTTGCCCCGATCTCTGCAGAATAGTAATAATAATCATCACAGAAATATAGTGTTAATTAATAGATCAATAGTAATAATTTTTTAAGTTAGCACCACTGTGGAAAATCAATTTTTTTATGACTTAATAATAATAATAATAATATAATAAATTTAATAATATTATTATATTTATTTTATTATTATATTATAATAATTAATATATTATTATTATTTATTATAAACAATAATTACGGTAAAACCTAACTACTGTAACTAAGATATTTGCCGTTTTTTGTGTTTGTTCTACTCATTATTGTTTATTTGTTAATTAAATTATTATTATATAAATATTAATTAATACTTACTACTACTGGTATAATAATAATACTAATACAAAAATATTTATTATTGCATTTAATTTAGTAATTGGGAGTGGGAATAATAATATGATAATAATGATTGATTCTTGATAATAATAATTTACTGAATTTTTTGCTACAACAAGAAATAGTGAGAGAATTAATATAATAATATAATTATTATGATAACTTTATGAGATTTATGTTGATAGGAAGAAAAGTAGGCAAAAACACAACAACAGCAACAACAACCAATTTCAAAAAACTTAAACAGCAAATATTATTATCATTGTTTTAATTATTATTCTACCCCGCAAAGCATAAAAGATATACAAAATTATTACAACATAATACTTAATGTTAAATATTAATTTTAATGACATGAAAATTATCAGGAATGTACATACCTGCAATAAACACCAAAAGACCTGAAATGAATGTTTACTATGCTATAAAGAAGAAAATATTGACGTTCCTGGTCGAAAGTTTTGACATTCGATCCCAGCAATATGTAAAATATCATTTCAACTTTCATTACAGGAGTTGTGTACTTTGACAGAAACGGTAAATTTTTGATAGTCCTGGAATAAATGTCAAAACGATAGTTTATAAGTTGTCGGACATGAATGGCGACACTTTCGGGAATGAACGTCCAAATTTTATTCTCTGTAACATATTCGACATTTGTTCTAGGTTTGTCATGTTCATTCCAGCAGGTGTCTACGTTCATTCCACTTATGTCTGTATTCATTCCTGTTTATGCTCATTCCTATATTTAATTAATTATAAATATCGCCAAGCACAGCAAAGGGGTTGATCAATGAGAGACATGTATTCACGACAAAGGATAAACAATTCAAACAAAGGATAAAAGATAGTAATTCAATACATCGAGTATGGAACGGAACATTAGCTTAGAACATCATAATTATTCAATGAATTGATATAGATTACGTGACAAATCATAAGAAAGCTAACTCCCAATTTCAATTCGCAAAATAATCAAGAATAAATAAAAATTGCATCGCTATAAACTAAAATAGTTGGTGAAGTTGCTCGTTTCATTTAGTAGATTTTAAACGATCATAGTTATTTTGTAACGTTATGAAGATTAATCTAATTAAAACCTGTCAGCTCTGATGAAAAACTTACATTTTTATTACCGTAAAAGTTGCAATGAAGTTTTTGTTTTTTCCAAAAAACAGCTGCAGTTAAACACCCAATCTAAAACTCTGCATAGACTTCATTTGTGCACTCTCCATTCATAGAAAGTCTATCTAACTTGATGAATTCACTTTTTAGGTGTTGGACCAATCCCCAGTGAACTTCCAAATTCGAACACCTAAAAACATTTACATTGCCGCGGATGTAAGGAAAGCGCACAATGTGCACCCGTAAGTGAAATCCAACAACATCGTTATCTAAATGTGTTTTTGATCTTTCTTGCTGCTTACATTTTATGCTCAATTCTTGAAATCTGATGCATATGTAAAATGCATATTCAATATGAATAAATATAATGTGGTCTAAGACGTATTATAAAAGTAAAACGCCCGTCTTGTCTGCAGTGGGTTGGCCAACTGCATGTAAAGTTACAAACCTTCGCTGAAATAATTTTATTTTTGATCTACGGAGTATGTAACCAATCTGGTTGAAATAGTTTAAAGACTTGATGTAGCTTATCAATCTATCAGTGTAAAATTTGGTCTAAGTCGCGATAGAATTTTTCTCTTCTAATCTCCATTTCCTTTAAAACTATGTATGCATTTTTCCCTCGGATGAAGTATAACAGGATTGCCGGAAATGTGAACGGGGTGTAACCAAGTTTAGCCAATACGATAGATGAAAAGTGTCATCCGTGGCGTCCATATTACATTGGAGTTTTTCAGGTGGAAACATATGCTAACACAGACTGTAACTATAGCAACTCACCAGTTAGTAGTAGTCACTTAGGCCACTTATCGTAATACTAACACAATATTACGACTTTTGCAACCTGACCAACGATAATACATACATATATGATCGTTGACAAGACCATTTGAAATTGGCCTTTCAAAGTCACTAATCATTGCGGCTCCCATATATGGGGCTACACTCCAATCGTGACCAAAGCCGCAGCTGGCAATCCTGTAATATTTAATGTCTTTTTTCCTGACTATAAACTACAATTGTAATAAACATGTTTAACCAAAATAAAGTGTTGGCAAGGGGCCATTACTATTTTTTCTCTCTGGTTTTAACGCATTCAAGTTGTGTTTGCAGACTGCACTTGAAAGACAGTGGTATTTACGAAATATGCATTGTAAATCGCTACCACAACCAACCAAAAACGGTGTATCTGGGTCTCTATTCTGATACACCCGACAGTACCTGGCCATTCACAAACAGCAATATGTTGGAGGAGAAAGAGGATGAGGCAGAAATGATTATGGAGATGTCTGTTACACACTTGCTGGTATCTGGTTCATTCTATCTAGTGATATATGTATATATATGTCAATGTATGTGTAGTGGTGTCTATGAGTTTGTGGGCTAGCTATTGACAATAGCAAATGGTCTGACACTGCTTTCTTATGGGTGTGCCACACAAGCCAGAATATCACCCGTGTCAGTAGTTATGTCACGCAGGATGGTACATCCAGCACAGGATGAAGCAGAACAGACATTATCGATCTTTCATTCTGTCTACTGTGATTGGTTGATTAATCCACAGTGGTTCCTAGTGACAAAATTGTCAAGGTTATATTGATTCTCGGCCGTGTTTGCAAAGATCATATATAATATTTATATATATATAAATAATATATTATATATTATTGTAATTATATAGTGTTTATCTGGAATAGTTCTCATTTGTGATGAAAAAATTATAAATATACAATTAGAAGACATAAAAGTTATAAATGATAATGAACCTTATACCTAATATTGATAATTTATTAAATACTTGAACAATAATGATAAATTTAGCAATAAAGAATATGTTTTAATAAAAATAAATATTATAAAAAAATAATCAGAAACTGGAAACTATTTGGAACGCACTAAATATTAATCCTGCTCTTATTTGCTCGATCGAACCCTACGTCCATCGTTTCAGTCGCCAGTCTGGCTCGTGTGGCATGCTATTCGTTTCCGTACTCTAGCTTTGGCTACGGAAGTCAGGCTTGTGTGGCAAGCCTGACTTCCGTACTCTAGCTTTGGCTACGGAAGTCAGGCTTGTGTGGCAAGCCTGACTTCCGTACTCTAGCTTTGGCTACGGAAGTCAGGCTTGTGTGGCAAGCGCATTAAACTTCTGGGTATGTGCCATATGCATACTTGAGATTTTCAAACACTCTTTGTTTAAAAAAAACCTTGCTTGTAGGGCTGAGTCTAAAACAGGTGGTTGGTGTCGCTGCTTTTGAACCACTAAAACAGGTGGTTGGTGTCACTGTTTCTGAACCACTAAAACATGTGATTGGGGTCACTGGTAAACACTGGAACAGGTTCCTCATGTCACTGCTTCTGAAACATTAGAACAGGTGGTTGGTGTCACTACGTCTGAAACACTAGAACAGGTGGTTGGTTAATGTGATGCACTAATAACTCCTTTGGTTACATAAATTACTACAACTGGTAGAAATCTAGCTATGGGTGCCAACTTGATATGTTGAACAGAAATCGATAGAAGGAATGCAGCTGCAGGCTGAGAAGATGAGGTTCTTACAGCAGTCTATAAGAACATCAAATGTCAAGGACTTTATTGTGCAGAGAATGAACCTATCACGAGTCAACAAGTTCTCAGGTAACTAAACATTCAACTGTACCTGCTCATCCGCATCATTTAGTAAAGTCGTAGAGGGACAACTCCTCACTGAGTACAAATATGCAATGGTTTACCTGCCTTTCCACTGCCCAGTATGGTGGCTCATAACGTAGATGCTTTTGAGATAGTGTAGTTGCTTGGCGTAGCAAAAAGTATTTTTTACATGAGAACTAATTGGGGGGATGCGGTAAATAGCCTAATGAACTGTATCTCAAAGCGGGCTTTGTATTTCTAATGAAAAAATATCGGCTTTGATAGTTGATAAATTTTATCCAATTTGTATTTTTTTGTATAACAACTGTGGAAAATAAGGCTTTTTGTAAGTTGTTCAGATGATCTGAACTGTTTTGAAATTATCTGAAATATTAATAAAGATAGAGCAGTTTGCAAAGAGCATCGTTTTCAAACCAAAAACAGTCGTAGTCCTATTCTTTATAAGATTTATAACAATGTCTATCATGAGCGTAATGAGCAATAGAACAGTAACAAATCATTCAACCATAATGTTTGAATGATTTATGAAAACGAACAATATTCAATAATATTTTTGTTATAATAAATTAGGCAATAATAACAGTTTTGTTACTCAAATCTATGAACAATGTTTGAAAGAAACCGCTAGCTGTAAGCAGACCAAAGATATTTTGTTATTAGAAAAACTAGCAAATCGGTATGGACTTTGGAAGCCTATGAACCATATGAGGAAGTGTTCTGGCAGAATACAAAACATACAGTCACTGTCGAAAACTTTCAAACGGTTCGGAAAGTTTTTAGAAATTTGAAAACACGAAACTTTCTGAGCTTCCACAGCACATTGCTGTGTCTGTATGAAAGAAAGTATCTCGTATATTGTATCACTATGTGCTATATCTAGTATATGTTATATACAATACACTATGTGCTATATCTAGTATATGTTATATACAATACACTATGTGCTATATCTAGTATACGTTATATACAATACACTATGTAGTATATCTAGTATATGTTATATACAATACACTATGTGCTATATCTAGTATACGTTATATACAATACACTATGTGCTATATCTAGTATACGTTATATACAATACACTATGTGCTATATCTAGTATATGTTATATACAATACACTATGTGCTATATCTAGTATATGTTATATACAATACACTATGTGCTATATCTAGTATATGTTATATACAATACACTATGTGCTATATCTAGTATACGTTATATACAATACACTATGTGCTATATCTAGTATACGTTATATACAATACACTATGTGCTATATCTAGTATACGTTATATACAATACACTATGTAGTATATCTAGTATACGTTATATACAATACACTATGTGCTATATCTAGTATACGTTATATACAATACACTCTGTGCTATATCTAGTATACGTTATATGCAATACACTATGTAGTATATCCTGTACAGGATTGATAAATAGCTTGTACTGTTTGCAGGTGCTCAGCTAGTTATTATGATACTAGCCAGTGTAATACAGGTCTACACAATAAGAAAACTCTTCGGTGACAACACAGATAAAGCTCATAACATGAAGATGGCCACCTAACCAGTTCGGACAGTCAACAATATGCTTTGGTGTCACTTGATGTATTGTTAAAAGCTTTTCAAACAGTTTTGTTTATACATTGTTGTTTAGACAACTGTTATGTACGTGCTAGTGGCTAGTCTGTCTGTGTGTCTCTACTTTGTGTGCCTTGAGAAATCAAATGTTAAATATAGCGCATACCGCCTGCTCCTAATTGCCAGCTTACAATGCGTGTGTTTTATTCAGGAGGCAATATTACTGACTTATTAGCACCTGTATGTGCAGGGGTATGACGTGGGCCATTCAGTTTCACAAGTTTCTTTTGGAAAAGATACAGGTTCTAAAAATAGATGTAATGTTTTGTTAAGTTGATTTCTTCCTGCATGTTGTACTATAGGTGTTCCCTCTAACTGTTGCCTTGTGTCGAGTGCGGATGTCTTGTCCATTCTTGGGAATGCTAATGGGTTTTTTTTTCTCGCTGTGACTATTATTGGTATGGAAAATTTGGTGGCAGCCAATAACATTGTAGAAAACGGAAATTTCTCTACAATTCAGTTGATAAGATTTGTGCATTCATCTTGCCACATAGCGGGCTGCTAGCAGTCCAGTGGCTTGAAATATATTTAGTTACATACATTTATTTATTGTAGTCGTGTGTGCAGTGTTTGTCCAAGTCTGAAACGAATATGTTAAGTTTTTTTTACTAAGATTACAGACTGATATGACTGAAATGGTTGTTTATGTAGTTATGGGTTCAATGGTAGTTATATATGGATGGTATGTGAGTGTGTGTATGATTGATTGTGCAATGCAAGTCAAGGTGAAAGTGGGGGTTTCTAGATGTTATTATATTTCAACAATAGAACAGATTTGACAGCAAATGCAACAACCAGTCAACTCAGACGAAGGCCAGACAGCAACCAGATGACAGGAGGAAAGCCGATGACCAACGGAGAATATATCTACAACAACAATTATATAACTATAACAGAATGATAATTATCATTGTAATTAATAACACCAACTACTACTGTCTCATCATATCATTAGTTAAATTGCTTGGCATGCAAGAGAACAAGTTAGCTGTCGTAGTTACGTTGCTGCTAGAATAATTGTACACTGTATATTAACAGAGGATAATAGTCTACCTAAGCAATTGCTATTGTTGTCAAGATACTAATTAATTAGATGTATGTGTTACTATTATTATTATTACATAATATTATTGTTATTATTATTCTACATATTAAACTACACATATATAATTATATTATCTACATGATTAATTAGTTACTAGGGATTACATAATGAGAAAGGAAAGACAAGTAATGATTAAACAAGTAAGCACCTTTTTAATAGAAAAGGAAAGCTTCAGTGCTCTCTCCTTCTCGGATGTAGGAATGATTATACACGTCTGTATGTCGCTCCTCAGGTAGATGGATAGATAGAGATTCTGGGCCTCTCTGGCAGGCCACAACCTACGTGGAGCACCTACTTCTGTGATGCAGGCAATATGTGTAGATGTTCATTCATCAGCGTCTGTAGCATAAAAAGGGAAGATCTTAAAACATGTGTTGTATATGTATGTACAACTTGCTAGAGCAACATAATATTCATTGGGCAATAGCTAGCAATCCAGCAAGGCTACAATTCTATTGGCTATCAATCTCCAGCCATAGCAATGACAACTTAGTGCGCGCTTCTAACCATCACTACTACAGAAGAATAGAGTTAACTATAGAATAGCCTAAGCATGGAAACACTCAAGATGTAGGCATAATCGGGAGGACAACTCCAATGAAATAAATTGCAATGAGTAATTAGAAAGCATCAAAACCGGATATATCAATTCTCCCGTATTAAAAGAATTCACAGTCCTCTGTGATGAACTCAATAAGAGACGAGTGAAGAGTTATCCCAAAACAGTTAGGATGCGTGAGCGCTGAGACATAATAAAAGTTAACTTACCGTGCAGTGGTAAAAATATTTATACCACCTATGTTGTATGTGAAACAGGAGAAAGGGGAAGATGGGTAGAAATCTCCAATCTTCTTGTACTATAATATATCCTAACTAAACCTACTAAAAGAAAGAAAAACATAATGGATTAAACTGTACAATAACATTGCTAATGTATCAACTACCATGCGATGATTATAACGCCAAGCCAATGCATTTCGGGTAAATAAGTGTATGCAAATGATTAGCTAGCTAGCAGGTCAGTGGCAATTTAACATGATTGCCTAAACAAGTTTGGTTAACGATGTAGCATTAGGAAATTTAATGAGTGTGCGAGACGAAATTCTCAAGTGGCATGTGGTAATGTAATCAAGTGGCGGTATTGTACTCGGCAGAAAAACAAAATTGCAATCAAGGATGTAGGAATAAATTTGAGTGACCCCAGACAATGTCAAATTGAGTGACACTAGCCAATGTCAAACAGCATATAGATAGACATGCGGTTTGAGTATAGAAAAGCAATACGCATATACAGGGTGATACAGGCAGTAACAATAAATGGTTAACCTATAGGAGTAAATACGATAGCATAGGAGTAATCTAAAATCTAATTTTTGTTTGGTTTTATCTTTACAGTAAGGCTAGATGTATAAGTATGTAGGCTAATGGTGTAGGAAAGCATGAGAAAAAAAAATTATAATGGTAATATGCTATAAATTGTAGACATCTCCGAGACTTGAAATTGACTGTCCTCAGTCAATGGAAATAGAGGACAAACAACCACTCAAATGGAAGCAGATGCTCAGGGAATAATGTACTAATTCAAACACAGACAGAAAGAAGCAGTAGACACAAAACAAAATTAATATGTACAACAGAAAGAACAATCAAACTAACTAATACCTATATACAAATGGAGGGGCATGCTTCTGCTTGCTAAGCAGAGCACACCTGTCATCTACTCGAGAGTAAGGGTGATTGCCAATGGTATTTGATCTATGAGAAGAACAATTTGGACGTGCTTTATTTCTACGAGCAGGATTAGATATGTGATAGCGGTCATGGAAATGGTGCTGGGAAGACAGCGTAGTTGTGGGGTACTGAGTCAAATGTGTAACAGTCGCTGCGTCAACGTGCAGTTGTGAACCCATAGGAATGATCGACTTGTTAAATTTGAATGTACAGTCTTTGAAATTGTAAGTCACTTCACCTAACTTTGCTAGAAAATCTGTACCTAGTATGACTTCCTGTGACATATCTGCTACGACAAATAGACGTTGAACATGACGTTCTTTACCAATCCGAATGCGAGCGGTAGTCTGTCCTATGATATTCAAGGAGTCTTTGGTGACACTAGAGGCACGTAATCTGCAGGAATCAAGCTCTAATCCCAACTCTTCAGCAATATCACTGCGAATAAGTGTTATAGAAGCACCTGCATCTGCTAGAGAGATACAGTTTCTTCCAGCCACATTCACAACAATATTCGCATCACAACCGGGTCTTTTAGCATTAACTCCATTAGCAATAGATGGTTTTATGACAGGTGATTGACAAGGATTGAGTTCTTTTACAAACTTTTTGTGGGAAGTAGTAGGAGCAGGACAATGGTTTTTAGTACTAACAGAACTACACTTTTTATTGATGGGGATTGTACGATTGTGGTGTGTATTAACAGTGCCAACTAAGTTTACTGCACTATCACTGTCTGAAAAATCATCGGCAGGTTCACTAATCATTTCATATTGTTCAGGTTCAAATTCTTGTTCGACCATGTGAACTTTATTGGGACATCTATCAGCCCAGTGGTAAGGATCACCACATATGTAACATGAGCCTTTTCGTTTCTTACTAGGTGAACGGTTTGGGCTATGTGAGTAATGGTTTTGAACTGGGTAACTTGGTTTAGGTGATTGATAATGAATACAAGGGTGCATTTGATGACTTGAAGATGAATGGGGATACATGGAATTAGTCAAGGGAGGAGAATGGTTGTTACTGGGTCCTCTATATCTATACTCGGTGGAATGAGGATGGACAAACTGTTGTGAAGCGTTAGCATGGTGGACTGTCTGACTCTCTACAAGTGCTCTCAAATCACTGATCTGCTGCCTGAGTGGTTCCAGCAGTAGTTCAACAGAGTCATTGGTGTTGACTTGAGCGACTCGAGGTACTTGATGAGTTTGCAGCTCACTGAATTCAAGTTTTTCTGCTTCAGTAACAGCTTCAGATAGAGTGAGTTTGCGTTTAGTGGCGAGGACTTTTCTAATCGGCTCTCTAAGACCTCGGATAAAAATATCGGCTAAGAAACAGTCACGATACTTCAATGGAATGTCTGCGTATGCAGCAGCGCCAAGATCAGAAATTTCCGTATAATACTCTCCAACCGACTTTTTCCCTTGAATCAATGTGTGTAGACCACGACCTTGAATATTAGAATGGATGGTAAAGATCCTATTCAACTCGTAACGGAGTTGATCATAATTCCTCAAACAACTAGGATTTTCTCTGGAAAGGACGCGATACTTAGTAAATGCAGATCCTTTAAGCATTTTCGGTAATGTAAGGGCTAATTGTTCATTAGAGAACATGTAGGGACGCATGTCAATTTCCCATCGCTCGATAAAATTTTCCCAACTATCACCAGGGCGATTATAAAATGATTCCATGCCAGAAAAATCAGGTATAATGGTGGGTTTGGGAATGAAAGGAGCTGGACTAAAACTTGGGAATTGAGGGGTAAATGGGTTTGGTGCCCCAGGAGAAATAAATTGGTTTCTATTCATGTCGTTACTATGGGAATTGACTGGTTTTAGCAAAGGATTCTCAGAGGGTCGAGGGACCGTAGCAGGGATAAATCTGGGAGTCATTGATGAAAGGGTGGATACTGGAACAGTGGACGAGGCTGTAGACAAATGAGTGCCAGGCGAGGTAGGAAGGAGATTGGTTGCCTTCTTGACAGCTGTCATGTGACTAACTGGTGCCTGAGCAAAAGGATTGTTTGAAACACTTCGTGGGTGAAGTGGACGTTCAGTGTCCAGTACTGTCGCTTTCAAATTAGGTGGCAATGATTTCCAAAACCGTAGGATTTCTTTTTCATTTTTATACTGTTTTAGTAAAGCAGCTTCTGAGAAAGCATCTCTACTTTTACTAGACATGATAATAAAAATTGGGAAATTGATTAATAAAACATAGTAAACATGGGCAAATTAGATCATCAGTGTCAAATGTCAAACAAATCAAATGACTGGTCAGATGTGGTAGAGAATGAAATTGCAGGCTGA
Organism: Cryptosula pallasiana; assembly: GCA_945261195.1. NCBI lineage: Eukaryota > Metazoa > Bryozoa > Gymnolaemata > Cheilostomatida > Cryptosulidae > Cryptosula > Cryptosula pallasiana. The sequence continues at coordinate 8,957,372 of OX183133.1, read as the reverse complement.
GATATTAATGTATGAACATAGAAAGAGAAATATAACTGCAAGAATGTTGCGTTAGTGAGGGTAACACAGCTCACCAAATGCAAAATGCTATAGAGAGGGTAACAAAGCTCTCAAAATCGGCTAGATTGTGGAGGATAACACAGCTCCACAAATGATAATTGAAAATTAATTCAGAAATAGTAATGGGGTAGGTAAGAGCTCCCCGAATAACAATAGTGAGTCCTCGAGCGGTAAACACAGCACTAAGATTAGTGAATAATAAACAGCTTGATTGAAATAACCACTAGAGCATGTAAACAGATGAATACACGTCTAAGAATAAGCAAATCGAGTCACAAAATGTCAAAAATCACAAGGTGGCCAACCAGATAATTAAATGACAATGCAACACTAGCTAACAGAGAGGATTGAGTGAAAACTCACAACAACAAACAATCAGAATGAATGAAGGTGAAATAGTTGACAACTAATTAGAAGGTAGAAAGATGAGTAGTTGCGACCAGCGCAAGGAGTAGAAACTTAAAATTCAAGTAGCAAGCAAGGAACTACAACAACCAACAGAAGTACCACTTTGAAGAACACGAGCACCTCCACCAAAATGATATGACTGAAATGGTTGTTTATGTAGTTATGGGTTCAATGGTAGTTATATATGGATGGTATGTGAGTGTGTGTATGATTGATTGTGCAATGCAAGTCAAGGTGAAAGTGGGGGTTTCTAGATGTTATTATATTTCAACAATAGAACAGATTTGACAGCAAATGCAACAACCAGTCAACTCAGACGAAGGCCAGACAGCAACCAGATGACAGGAGGAAAGCCGATGACCAACGGAGAATATATCTACAACAACAATTATATAACTATAACAGAATGATAATTATCATTGTAATTAATAACACCAACTACTACTGTCTCATCATATCATTAGTTAAATTGCTTGGCATGCAAGAGAACAAGTTAGCTGTCGTAGTTACGTTGCTGCTAGAATAATTGTACACTGTATATTAACAGAGGATAATAGTCTACCTAAGCAATTGCTATTGTTGTCAAGATACTAATTAATTAGATGTATGTGTTACTATTATTATTATTACATAATATTATTGTTATTATTATTCTACATATTAAACTACACATATATAATTATATTATCTACATGATTAATTAGTTACTAGGGATTACATAATGAGAAAGGAAAGACAAGTAATGATTAAACAAGTAAGCACCTTTTTAATAGAAAAGGAAAGCTTCAGTGCTCTCTCCTTCTCGGATGTAGGAATGATTATACACGTCTGTATGTCGCTCCTCAGGTAGATGGATAGATAGAGATTCTGGGCCTCTCTGGCAGGCCACAACCTACGTGGAGCACCTACTTCTGTGATGCAGGCAATATGTGTAGATGTTCATTCATCAGCGTCTGTAGCATAAAAAGGGAAGATCTTAAAACATGTGTTGTATATGTATGTACAACTTGCTAGAGCAACATAATATTCATTGGGCAATAGCTAGCAATCCAGCAAGGCTACAATTCTATTGGCTATCAATCTCCAGCCATAGCAATGACAACTTAGTGCGCGCTTCTAACCATCACTACTACAGAAGAATAGAGTTAACTATAGAATAGCCTAAGCATGGAAACACTCAAGATGTAGGCATAATCGGGAGGACAACTCCAATGAAATAAATTGCAATGAGTAATTAGAAAGCATCAAAACCGGATATATCAAGACACAGCATGTTGATGTGGTTGGAAGGAATCCAAGAAAAAACAACTGGTGTTTGCTGTGAGATCATGGATAGAACATGATATTATTTCATTCATAAATGAGATTGCTTAGCTCACTGCCTCACAGGGGTATAATTGCATTATATATTATGAAATAATATATATCCTATTATTTATATAACGTCTGCAAGGGGGAGGCAATGATCGTCAAAGGCTTTATACGATCGTAGGGGGAAGCTCTTCAGTGATGGTTTACCATGGATGAAAATTATGTTTCATCCATGGGTTTACAAGGTCACTTGTCAGTGAAAGATTGGAAGCACCGCCCACATAAATATTTTAGACTACTCGTAGATGTTAAAAAAACAAACCCGGGATACCGTTGATCTTTACGATAGTTGTTTTGCCCATATTGCCAATATCAAATTTTTGCACCGGAGGTATAATACTACAGCGATTTTTCACTGATCCAAAACAAACCGAACCTTTCAAGTTGTCATCACGTAGCTTGTCATGTAAAATTTTTAGTTATTCGTATTATTATGCACTGTTTCTGTAGTGGGTCCTCAAGTTTTGTTCCTCTGCATAGTATAAACCAGCAACCTCAAATTATTTTGAACACTATAACTGCCAGTATATTAATGTGATAATTATTAATTATAGATAGTAGTTTTTGTTTGTAGAGGAGAAGATAGATACTATAGATAGATATATATTATTATTATGTAAATAATAAAATATAATTAATAATAATAATAAATATTATTTATAACAATAATATATATAGAATCAGAAAATAGATAATATTATTATTATTTATCATAATAATACTGATAATCATGGATATATATATATATAATAATTGATAATAATAATAATAGTGAGAAGTAATAATAATTAATTAATAATAAGTAGTTAGTTAGGAAAATAATGATGTTGTTGTCGTTGCAACACACAGCAACACACTCGTATTATTATTCATGATGATGATGATGAATTTGTTGTATAATAATAAATAGTAATAATAATATATATATTATTATATTGAATTGCATAATAATATTGAAGATGATAGATTATTATTGTACAATAATAATGATGATATAGATTTATATATTATATAAATTTAATAATAATATTATTAATAATTAATTATTATTATATATAATAATTTACTATTATTATGCTTTATTATTTATTAAATGAAAGTTATTATTATTGTTATTATTATTGCATATTTTAATAGTTTCATTGTTAATATTATTTATATAGTAACTTGATGATTATGAAACTAAGCGATGACTTTTATTTAATAATGCTAGTAAATTGTGATATATATATATTATTATGTAGTAGTAATAATATGAATAGATCGTTATCTAATTATTATTATTATGCAGCTAATAATATAATAATTTGTTTTTTTTCAAATTTTGGAATTTAGGGATAATATAAATAAATATTATTATTATTGTCAAGAGATTCACCCGAAATCAAATAATAATAATAAATAGTTCAAGAAGAAAGAAATAATAATAATGCCCTCCCGTGGATTGCTGCCTATTAACTGTTGTAATAATAATATTATTGTTATTATCATATAAATTGATGAACCATGATGATCATGATATTATTATAAAGTTGTAGCCAACACGTTCAATTATCATCTTTATCATAATCATTCATTGTAATAATAATTAACTTTTCACAATGTGTTGCTGTAGTACTTTTTCTATTAATAATAAGTAATTTGATGTTCAGATTGGAGATTTATTAAATTTATTACCATAATTTATGCATGATGATTAAGTTTAATATAATTGCCGTTTCCAAACCCATGATGTATTATATCGTCAATGTATTTATATTATTGTCATTAATTGTTTATTCTATCAACTTGAGCTGTCATTACTATTTGGTAACTGATAAGTTGAAATGAGTGTCATGATAATGATGAAAGCAACAAAGTAAAAAATTGCAGCTTCAATGATTTATTATAATCAACAACCACCATGGTGATCTTAAAAAATTACCTCAAATTATATCTGTAATTAGAATTAACTGGTAGTAGATCGACAATAACATGGGGGAGAGAATGTGATCGTTTTTTAGTTTTTCAAAGTCGAAAGCAGATTCATCAATAATATTGCTCCACAATAATGCCCTTTTGATTGCTTTGTCTGTCTGACTATCAACTTTGGAACTGAATTGCAGGCATTGTAAATGGTAGAGAGCTGTTTTAAAATGTCTGTTATAAAGAATATATGGAGTTAGGCCCTCTTTGTGTGTAAGTAGTTTGACAGCAGTTGCTAGTCAATTCATCATAAGCTGATGAGAATCTCTTGATGTATTCTTGGCATTATTTGTTAAAACGTGTGTATGAGCAGATATACCTTGTGGTACCTTCTTCTGTTCACTAATGGCTCAAAACTCATCCTTTCATGAGCACCTTTGGAGCTTCCTCTTTTGAGGTTCCATACAATTTCAATGCCACAATCCTGTAGTCTTTGTTTTTTCTCGTTTTGCTGACGCTGCACCACTAGTAGAGCTACTGTATGAGCACACCTTGTTGCAAGCGTCAGTGTGTGTGTGAGCACTACCATTTACTCATACCCTTCATTAAACTGGCTAATCTTCCATAGAAGCAAGGGAGAGTTTTCCTATTATGATTTTATATGTGATAAGGCTAGTGCAGTTTTATGTACCTGCTGCCTGTTAGTATGATCCAATAATGAAGCATCATACTCAAAAAGCAGACCACATAGTAGACCATAAAAGCCAATATAAGCAACCATTTTAGGGCTATGTCAGGGAGTGTGTTTGATACAGCTGACTGCTACAGTTGTTTTTTGGCAGTTTTTATTCTTATTTGCTGTAGATATATGGTATATAACAATTTTTAGCAACACATTTAAGACCCTTTTTTCTCTAATTGCTGCAAAAACACTAAGCCACTATTATTAAAGGTTCTATGATTTTGATACCAGGGTGTGTGGCATTATGTCGATGTACACAAAGTTAAAAAAAACTTCCCTATGGCTCAGGTTGGAAGCATTCTCAATAATGGCAGTTTTAGAGCTTTCTAAACCTTAAGCTGCGTTTACACTAAAGCGATTGTGTCTCCGTCTCAATTGATGGTCGCACACGCCAGTTGCAAGTTGTCTTTACACTCTTGCAACACATGCAATTTTTGAGTTTGCAACTTTGGAGTTGCTCAACCATCATTGCTAATATAATTCATTCGTGCTCACGCAGTTGGACTGATGAGTTGTGATTTACTTATTAACAGTTTTCCACCAGACAATAGTTCTCTATGCACCCAATGGTGTTCTTCATTTACCTATATTATGAACTTTTCACTTATCTGCAGGTAATAATAATTATTAAACTTAAATAATAATATAATTTGAAGAAAGTATGATGTTTTTTCATGTTTGCATCCAAAATAATATTAATAATAATTGCCCCAAATATGAATAGATTCTTATTATTAAACGTACGGAGTTTGATTTATTTGATAAAATGAATAATAGTAGACAAGTATCAACAACGCTGGTAATAATTAATAATTTAATAATATCCTTGCAATCTTATAACAACCATTGTAGTGTACATTATATCCAGGCTTGAATAAACAAAATATTGGAGCTGCTATATAGAGCAACACAATTGGTTAAACTGTGTCAGTGGCTGTAAAATTGCTACAACTTGACGCTCGAACCCGACCCTGCCGGGTTGCTGTGTCTCAGCCCGTCACAATCCCGCGTCTCCGGTAAGTCGCATCGGCAAACTTCAAAGGAAAGTTGCCTAGTGTAAACACGGTTTCAGGAAAGCTGTAAAACTGAAAGAAAATTGTGCCTCAGCAGTTGTTATTCCATGTTAATGTTAAAAAGTTTTTCACAAGTAAAGTTTATTAGAACTACCAGTCATGATTTCGATGTTTTGATTAAAGCTGTCCGATCAGAGACTTGAGCCTGCAGCATGTCATGGCATTACTCCGTGGTACATTCAATTTAACAATTCAATAGGAGCCGAGCCAGTGTGTTCTCATCAAGTTGCTCATTCTATCGTCATGTCAAAATAGTCTGCAATGAAAGGATTTTGCAATGTAGTCAAACAACATGACAACATCAGAAAATGATAACACCTAAAGCAAGTTAATTTTCTCCCATCAAATTTGATAGTTTTTAATAGAATAACTTGGCAATAGATCCGTAGAATAAGTTGATTTCCGCTGTAATATATGGCCAGATATTTGAAAATTTCCACGAATAAATTTCTGAGTAAGCAGCTGTTTCAAAGAATTTCAAGAGCTTAATAATATCGAAAGACAAATAGAAAGACCATATTCACTCTAATTATTTCCTAGGTTCTGCATGAAATAATTAGCTGTCATTATATTTAGGAAACAAGTTTTGCAGTGGAAACCTTGCAGTGTGCTCAATAAACAGATCAGAATGATTTCCAATTGTAATAACATAAGGATCAGGGTTCACGATTACACTTTTGATCAAAATTGGTTATATTTAGTCGTTTTCTCCTTTCTAGGTAATATTTGTCCTAAACTTTAGGCATTCTAAACAGATTTGTCTTGTCAATAGATTGCCCGAGTTTGACATGAATATTACCTGGAATAGTTCTATGTTTGCTTGCAAGGCTCTGTTAGTAAACGAACAAAATACTTTTTTTTTTGCTTTTTGGTAACCCATTAGAAGTGTACCAGCTTTTTGTAGCAAGCAGTTTATCTGTATGGTTTTACTTTTTCACCTCAAAAAGTAATTTTCTAGTTGTTATTATGTGTTTTGATAATCTACATCCTATCTAGCTTTTGGTACAGAAGTTTGACAGATTGAGCAGCTAGTAACTTATTTATTTGATAATGGAATCTTTATTTAAGTAACAACGGAAGTGATCAATATTTATCAATAGTTTTTATTATCATTGGTCAAAACTAGCAGGAGCTATTCTTACTTTGTCAGAGCAAAGCGTTTGATTTATTGCATTGGGTTTAAAGTAGAGATTCTTCATACACTTGTTCAACCTCCTAACATATATATCCGAATGCTTTCATCTCCTTGGTTTTTCTGCGAGGATAATTAACCTGTAATATATATATTTTAAGACATCATTGCTGGAGTATTTTTTCTTGTATGTCAAAATTTGATTGATGTGGAAGCTAAACCCAGATATGGCATATATATAGAATGAAGGCCTTAAATACTCATAAAAGATTACAGCAAAACACATTGGCCAACCCCAGCACTATACGACTAACACTACTGGAGGTTTCCAGCCAACAAACTTGGAGCTAATTCTCTATCCTGTTGTTTATTTTGTATTTCTATCATTTACCATTAACCACATCTTGAAGTTTCAGATGTGTCTTGATTCAACGATCATTGCTGTCAGATGTTTTAGTAGCACGCTCTAGTGCTGTCAAAATGTTATCTTGTAATGACGATAATCTCTTCTAACAGCGTTCATCACTGAAATATTTACTCCGTTTTTGTAGATTTTATTTAAGATGATGGGAATGTTTGAAATAGAGACTCAACAACCTCAGTCGTTCCGTCATATTACCAAAATGCCAAGTGTCACCTCCCCTCATAGTGGACACTTCATGACCAGCAATTTAGACGATGATGATGACACAGTTGATGGCTTGGGAAGAGGTTTGGGTATTGAAGGGCCAGATCCGACAATTGCTGGCATTGTCTTTGGGCAAAATACCGATCCAAAAGGGTACAACTTTGAAGATGCCTGCCAGAAGCCGAGAGATACTTATAGATTTATATCATCAAACAACAAACATTACGTGAAGGATTTTGATAATTCACTGAGCAAGTTGTTTGCCTGTATGACAGTTGCCTACAGGTGAGTCTGATACATGTTTACGAGTGAGTTTGACACTTGACCACAAGTGAGTTTGTCACTTGTGGTCAAGTGAGTTTGACACTTGGCCACAAGTGAGTTTGACACTTGCTTACAAGTGAGTTTGACACTTGCTTACAAGTGAGTTTGACACTTGCTTACAAGTGAGTTTGACACTTGCTTACAAGTGAGTTTGACACTTGCTTACAAGTGAGTTTGACACTTGCTTACAAGTGAGTTTGACACTTGCTTACAAGTGAGTTTGACACTTGCTTACAAGTGAGTTTGACACTTGCTTACAAGTGAGTTTGACACTTGCTTACAAGTGAGTTTGACACTTGCTTACAAGTGAGTTTGACACTTGCTTACAAGTGAGTTTGACACTTGCTTACAAGTGAGTTTGACACTTGCTTACAAGTGAGTTTGACACTTGCTTACAAGTGAGTTTGACACTTGCTTACAAGTGAGTTTGACACTTGACCACAAGTGAGATTGACAATTGACCACAAGTGAGTTTGACACTTGACCACAAGTGAATTTGACACTAATTTGTATCTTGTATCATTGACCTTCTGTTAACTTTTTTGTTTGATATTGACACACATTATGACATAGAGTTACAGGTGCGTTTGTCACTTGCTTACAACTAATATTGCATTGTAGCGGAAAGCTGTCAACACCAAAATTTAAAGCGTTTAAAGGAATGAAAATCAATGTTTGGGACAAGATGAGGCTTAACAATATCATTTGGAGAGAGTGGCATTTACAGTGTGAGTTTATATTGTTTTGTATGTTCATTGTATTGTTTATCCCTATTCTGTATGTAGTACATACATAATCTATATATTGTACACATATAATCTATATATTGTACACATATAATCTATATATTGTACACATATAATCTATATATTGTACACATACAATCTATATATTGTACACATTTAATCTATATATTGTACACATACAATCTATATATTGTACACATTTAATCTATATATTGTACATATACAATCTATATATTGTACATACCTAGTACAATTCTACTGTTTCAGTTGTTAAGAAGCACAAGCCCCTAGTGTGTAGTTTCACTATTCATATGGATGTACATACTAAACCTCAGGTAAGTCTCCCATTGGCAGCAACGATTAAACTTGTAGTTGTCCTCTCTTTTTATACTTGAATATAACACAGCTAATGTAAGCTAAGTGCATAGCTTTGAGTAGATTTTACTTATTTGCCTGAATATTTAGTAAATTTTTATTCATGATTTATCTTGAACGCATTTCCTTATCAAATGATAACATTATTCAACAAAATACTCGTTTATCTGTACATTCTGCTAGTTATAACCAAGTAATATTGTCGTAATTGTCTTAGTTTGGAGTTGTCAACCTATTACATGAGGTAACAACTCCGAATTAACTAAGCAGAGAAGTGCAGGTCACACTAGTAGCAGGCTCTATATGTTGTTGAGAGAGAGACCGGGTGCTGTCACAGAGCTAAACCGCTGACACCTGTTGTAGTCTGTTATTCTGGAGGGTAAATACTGGAAGAGAAAGCTAGATATAGTCTGCGTCGAATACCAGAAATGGAGAGTTTTCTACAAAAAGAAGATAATGCCAAAGAATACCGCCAGGCTAGGGGTAAGTGATGTTATTAAGCTATATATGAACGCATTGCAGTGGAGAATATCATTATTGTTGAATCACTGTCTAATTTCGTTGCTCATTTTTTGTTTGAAAATTTTATTTCAACAATTAATCGCCACTGACTGATTGCGAGATATCTGTGGATATTTTTAAGAAGACGTTACTAGCTAAACGATATTTGCCATTGAGGTCTGTACCAGATCAGAGAGAGAACCATCACGTAGTAGAAATGTTACCGTACTGGAGTCTGAGTTGATTATCAAATTCCTTATTTCTGTTAATTATCAATAAATGGCTTGCAATTGCTAACGTTTAGTGACAACAGCATACATTTCTGCAGTCCAAATTTTATTACTGCTGGATAGACTTGGACCACGCCCACAGAAATAGCTATAGTCAAGGTGCTGTTTAGTGCAATCCAGCTGAGTTGCATCACTATTTATTTTGTATTATTACATTGCAATGTATGAGTAATTGAAGTTATTAGTTATAACAAAGTTGTTTACTAGCGAGTTAAGCTGTGCGTAGTGCCAACAGCTTATTTGAGAAGAGCACACTAGTTGGCATGGAATAATAATAATAAATATTAATGCTTCATGTACATATAGCGATCGTGATAGCGATTTTGCTTAGCGATTGGGGAAGTCCCTCCCCAAAATTGCGCAATTTTTCACTACTGCCAATTCTTCAGCGATTCCGGTCAAACTCGCTGTTACAAAGCATAGCCTTAAATTTATTACAAGATCGTTAATAGATCGGAGCGCTGAATATGACAAGACATTATTGGAAACAAGGGTAAAGTTATTTTACGTTGTGATTGGCTGATCAAAGAATCCGCTAGCGATTTTTTGATTTCGATCAAAACCTGACGATAACCTCAAATAAAATGCTTGAGATTGCTTAGCGATTTTGTAGGAAACAGAAGTTGCGAAATCACGCAATCGCTAAGGAAATCGCTTAGTAATCGCTATATGTACATGGGGTTTAAGAGTAATAAAGATTTGAGGTTTTTCTGAAATAATATTAATTTTTGTTTTTTTATTACGGCAACAAATAGTTATCAGCTGCCATAATTCATTATAATTTAACTCAATTTTATTGTGCCATAAATAATTATATAATAAATTGCAAATGTTTATTGTTGATAGTATTGCTGCACGGTGTAATGCCATCCTTGTTAGGTATGGATATTTTCAACTTCCTGTCTGAGTATGCATGCCTAGTTTTATCGACTTGCGCATCCATTTCTTTAAGCAATACAAGTCGAGCGATACCTTATCGCCAATGTTGTCATTTAATTTTTGCAAAAAATCTTAATCGATAAAAGCTGGTGGCAATAGCGCTTCCCCTGCAAATTTTGTTTATCGCTAAGTTATTGTGATATAAAAACGTACTAAATGTTCTGTGTCTGTTCTTGGGAAAATATTTCGACACCTACTCTTCAATGGCCAATAGATTACAATAAGATCAGTATTTGATCGTTGTTTTTTGTTCCATTTTTATAGCAATTTTTTTTTTTAAACAACTATTATTACTAAAAGTTTGTTTATGAGCTGTCATGTTCGATGGTTTATCCTTGTTCTTACGCAAATAAATAAAAGTTGTGAAGTTGTGTTATCTTGTAATGATAAAACTCTGCAATGATACTGTTGAATGGAAACTATGCTGTCGCTGAAAACTAGCCACAGCGCTGACAGATTGTTGTTTATTGTGTTTGTACTCATTATGTTTAGATAGGTGATGGCAACCAGGTAGGGTTGACCTGTGTGTTGTGTTTTGTTGCAACATTACTGCTCTATCACCTTGTAATAAATTGGTATATCATTGCTCTTATCGCATCACCTTGAGTACTGCCTTCTAGCCATCACCGTTTAGCTTACATCGATGCTGTGTAGTTTGTAGCTCTATGTTTATGTTGGTTGTGTACGGTGTGTTTTACTACTAGCTACTAGCATACACACAGCTACTCCATCTATTCACATTTCTCCAACCGGGACACTACCAATTGTTTGCTTCAGCTCAACGAAATTGCTTACTAGTCGAGTATAGTAATGCTCGATTGGCATCGTTTACATGGGCCTGTTTTGCTCCTTTTTTATTTTTCAAGATGTGAGCTCTAACTATATTTGATATTATTTGACTGCATGCTAGTTGGTTGACTATTGGCCACTTTGTAACTTATGATGTAGCTTAGTTTAATATGACAACACGAGCCAAGTAGTGGTCCATGCTACAACAAACTAGTACGTTTATGCTAGCCTGGGTTCTATAGATAGAGCAGCTATTGGAGAGGGTGGCTGGACATGATGCCCATGACCTGTTTCGATCTCAGAGCAGAGACTTATTACATGTCGATGATGACCAGTTTGAGATGGACTTCACCGACACACTATTCTCTACGCTGCCGCAGGGCCCAACCGGCAGCAAGGATGACTACAACTGTAAGTTGGCCTTAATAATAACATGTATGCTTGCATAGTATGCCTTGGACTGCTCTGGCAGCACCTGTGAGTCAGCACCTGTGAGTCAGCACCAGTGAGTCAATGATTTATCTCTTGTATTGTGGTAGATGGAGGATTTGCCAACTCAGATTTTATACAGCCTCATCTGATTGGTCTGCAGCCAAGCCTTGATGACTTCAGCAACTCTGAGAGCATGGAACCCTTTCAAGGTACCCTTACCTGCATACCTACCTACATACATATATTTAATATTTTGCAGGCTACATTTATTTATGCATAATTACAAATAAATGCCTAAACGACAGCTGCATAGAAAGAACAATTACCTTGTCAGAAAACACTTGACCAGTTGATGAATCTGTTAACTGTAATATCTGCAGAAGTGGTTGTTTCACTGCAGACGTAGGAGATAAAATGTTCAGGCTGCTGATGTAACTGCATGTGAGAGATTGTCTCCTCTGTGCTCTGGCACTTCAGAGTAAAGCTACGTTCACACTATGCGATTCTCGGCCGAGTGGGTGGAGCCAAAAATTGGCTCGCAAGTGTGAACATTGAAATCTTAACGATTTCACGATCGGTGGCAGATTTTTTTTCATAGGGCAGTGATGGAGCTCTGTACGATTATCGGCCTGTCTAGCCAATCAGCATCCACATCACAGCTTTTCAATTTAATACTTTTCAAGAAACTTGCAGCTGCTTGCTAATTATTATTTAACCAATTTTAGAATATTTTTTGATATTTCCCTGATCAATTGCAAGCGTTGTTTACAAGTAAAATATTAATGTGGGTATACTAATTATTGTCAATATAAATAGAAAATAACTACCAGCTCCGTGATTATAATAAGTAATTGCATTGCATTCAAAAAAGTTGTTATCATTTATTTATTATTAATTATTATAGTTAAATATACTACTTAGAATTATTTATTATTATTTGTAATTTATTTCTTATTATTGATGAATGAAGAAATGGTACAATTTATTGAAATCTCTGGTAATATAAGTTATATCATATTATTATTAATAATAATTTGATGTTCTGTAATTAACAATAAAATGCGGTGTCTTGACAAATGTCAAGGCCATGCAATATTGGGCACAAAAAATCGCAAGTGTAACCTCTTGTAAATAATCGGGGGAGAATTCCCGATTCCTCCAGATAATCGCATTGCCGAGAATCGCATAGTGTGAACGTAGCTTAAGGTGCATGCAGTAGCCGTAGGCTACCAACCTTTGGTTGTAGGAATGTATAGATGATACGCAGCCAAGTACATATATATGTTTGTACATATATATGTATATATGTTTGTACATATACATATATACCATTTGATGTAGATTTGTTGAATGAGGCTTTTGGGTGGAACACATCAGCTCAGAATCAGGGTGCTTCAGCTCTTCAGACTAGTAAGTTGTCTCCTCTTTGTGGTAATATGTACATGAGACAACCACGTTGTATAGCCTATATAGGATAGACCACCCACACTGTATATATAGGATAGACCACCCACACTGTATATATAGGGTAGACCACCCACACTGTATATATAGAGTAGACCACCCACACTGTATATATAGAATAGACCACCCACACTGTGTATATAGAATAGACCACCCACACTGTATATATAGGGTAGACCACCCACACTGTATATATAGAATAGACCACCCACACTGTGTATATAGAATAGACCACCCACACTGTATATATAGGGTAGACCACCCGCACTGTATATATAGGATAGACCACCCACACTGTATATATAGAATAGACCACCCACACTGTATATATAGAGTAGACCACCCACACTGCATATATAGGGTAGACCACCCACACTGTATATATAGGATAGACCACCCACACTGCATATATAGGGTTGACCACCCACACTGCATATATAGGATAGACCACCCACATTGTATATATAGGATAGACCACCCACACTGTATATATAGGATTGACCACCCACACTGCATATATAGGATTGACCACCCACACTGCATATATAGGATTGACCACCCACACTGCATATATAGGATTGACCACTCACACTGTATATATAGGATTGACCACTCACACTGCATATATAGGATTGACTACCCACACTGCATATATAGGATTGACCACCCACACTGCATATATAGGATTGACCACTCACACTGTATATATAGGATTGACCACTCACACTGCATATATAGGATTGACTACCCACACTGCATATATAGGATTGACCACTCACACTGTATATATAGGATAGACCACCCACACTGTATTATACAATAGACCACCCACACTGTATTATACAATAGACCACCCACACTGCATATATAGGATAGACCACCTACACTGTATATATAGGATAGACCACCCAAACTGTATATATATATATATATATATAGGATAGACCACCCACACTGTATATATAGGGTAGACCACCCGCACTGTATATATAGGATAGACCACCCACACTGTATATATAGAATAGACCACCCACACTGTATATATAGAGTAGACCACCCACACTGCATATATAGGGTAGACCACCCACACTGTATATATAGGATAGACCACCCACACTGCATATATAGGGTTGACCACCCACACTGCATATATAGGATAGACCACCCACATTGTATATATAGGATAGACCACCCACACTGTATATATAGGATTGACCACCCACACTGCATATATAGGATTGACCACCCACACTGCATATATAGGATTGACCACCCACACTGCATATATAGGATTGACCACTCACACTGTATATATAGGATTGACCACTCACACTGCATATATAGGATTGACTACCCACACTGCATATATAGGATTGACCACCCACACTGCATATATAGGATTGACCACTCACACTGTATATATAGGATTGACCACTCACACTGCATATATAGGATTGACTACCCACACTGCATATATAGGATTGACCACTCACACTGTATATATAGGATAGACCACCCACACTGTATTATACAATAGACCACCCACACTGTATTATACAATAGACCACCCACACTGCATATATAGGATAGACCACCTACACTGTATATATAGGATAGACCACCCAAACTGTATATATATATATATATATATAGGATAGACCACCCACACTGTATATATAGAATAGACCACCCACACTGTATATATATATATATATATATAGGATAGACCACCCACACTGTATATATAGAATAGACCACCCACACTGTATATATAGAATAGACCACCCACACTGTATATATAGGATAGACCACCCACACTGTATATATATATATATAGGATAGACCACCCACACTGTATATAGGATAGACCACTCACACTGTGTAATGTTGTAGCAGAATCAACTCCACAGAATACGTCTCCTTTCTACCCTCCTACATTTGGTGCTCTGCAGCAGTTTACACCCTTTAGTCAGTCGAATCTCTATCCCTCCTCTGCTGACTCTGCCTCCCCTGCTGAGTCGACGCCTCACAGCGATACATCTGCTGCTCCAGCTCTCTCCCCTCTACCTACTACCTCTGTAACTACCCCTCTCAATTATGTCACTGTCGTACAGTCGTCTGGCACTCGACAACCACATCAAGGTGCTCTCTGGCAGCAGCAGAATGTCCCTATACAACCACTTACCTCTTCAGTAAAGTCCTTGACCTCGGCTCCCCGATCCACAGTACACAAGGTGGGTCCAGTTGATTTTTTAATGGATTTGTCTTTCGTGCAATGATTTGAATTCATAGAATCATTTTGCTGTCTAGCTTATGTAAGTATTGTTGTCGTCTAATGTTATTACACAGTGACACTGAATAGTGCATTGTGAGGTAATTATAGCCTGAATGCAATGTGCTGCAGGTTTCCCCTCAAAAGCCAGTACCTATCGCGCCCAAGGCAGCTAAACCTCAGACTACAGCTACTTCTCCCTTCCTAGCGCAGCTCCTTACCAGCAATCAGGGTGGCACTGCTCGCCCTCTCATCACTTCTTTGCGTCAAAAGGGGCCGGCAACATACGGAAAGAACAAATTTACCAAGGTGAGCTTTTTACCTGTATCCATTAACTATCACGGAGTTGTGTGCTCAATATCTTTGCTCATGTGTGAGTAGGAGTTGTCTCCTATTTCGGAGGGGGGACAACTCCAGCTAAAGTTTCTGTTGGTAGTCAATACTAGTTTGTAACTATATTTGTTAACTATAGGAGTTAGTGAACTCACTTGCTGGTGGCATACGTGCAGTACATCCAGTGTACATCCTTTATCACAGAATATACAGACATTACATGCTGTCTCTATCTTTATCAGTGTGCACCACTTCAAACCCCTGTGTTACAATATCTATCATAGCTGATAGGTGATTACTGAGGTCGCCCGAAGCTTATCACTACTGCTTCAGCAAACGCTTGCTATTTACTCAATCCTTTATTTCTACAATATTTTACTTGGACAGTGTGGGGCCTACTACAAGCACCCTTTAGTTGGTGCATTATATGACCTCTGCTAATCACTAACTACCACTGTCCAGTGTTCTTTGTTAGAGCTGAGCCCATACAGACAATAGCTTGGCTCAACCCATCACAGTAGTACTTTCTGGTATGCAGCATTCAATGCCCCAGTTTGCTGATCTTATCTGTGAAATAATCTAAACCAGGGCTGCTCAACCTGCGGCCAAAAGTGGCCCCCAGTCGACGAAATTGTCGCCCCCCCCCCCCCCCCCCCGGATATCAATAAATAAAAAACAATGGTGAGAAATTTCTTGTCATCTGATGTCATAGGCCTGGCACAGTTGGTTATCTTTGTTAGATTTTTCAATGATCATTCAGGGAGGCGTTTTTTGCCTGCATTGGTATGTAAGACAAAACACAGGGTTGGTAGTATTTGAGCCATTGATGCTAACTCTGACAGCTCTCAAGCTGCGTCCCAGAAGAAGTCTCTGTTGCAACGACTGGTGCACTGGCCGTGAGAGAATGAAAGAGACCTAGCCTCATCTGCTCGACTTGCACTGTATTATTTATCAATCGGTTTTGAACGCTGAACTTGACAGCAACTTAAAACGGTCATGACAATCTCGACGAAACTGATAGACATTTTGACAGAAAAATCAGCACTTCTACATCGGCAGCTACGAACTTTCTTGGAAATTGTGACACTGAACATAAAGATCTGCTAAGACCTAATGAAGTCAGATGGCAAGGCGTTAACTAGGCTATGGAAGCTGCAAGCAGAGGTTCTGTTGTTTCTGAATGCACATGAGATTGGTAATAGGTACGAGGAGTTTCTTCAATCAGCGAAGAATATGTGCCGTCTGGTACTTCTTGTAGATTTCTTCTAATGCATGAGTATTTTAGATCTGCAGATGCAAGGACGTCACTGATCGTGTTGTAGTTTGGAATGTCACTCGAGCCATTCAAAGCAAAGGAGTTTTTTCTCCAATGATTTACAAAAAGAGCACTTCTTTCCGTCTCTGAAGGGCTTTATCCAAAAGCGGTGTATTGCGAACAACATGATGATGTTATTAAAAGATTTCAGCAAGTCATCGTCAAAGTGCAGACTGAATTTGCTGTCTGTTCGAGGTGTTTGAAAGCATTGATGCCTTTATTTAATCTGTGAGCAAGCCTGTGAATGCCTCAGTGAATGGAGAGTGCAAAGATTGGCTGAAGAAATAGTTTACTGAGATAGATGCACACAAATGCGTTTAGATTTGTGTGATGTCCAAGAAAATGCTGCAGTTTTGGAGCTATGAATCCCTGTTTCGTATTGGTCAGGGCATGTTCGTGCTGAGAGGTATCCAGTAACAACTGGCTTGGCTGGAAGCTGTTAACTGTCTTTGGTTCAACATACCAATGTGAATCCATGTTCAAGACCACGCTCAGATCATCTCTCAGCCCATAACAGCTGTTGAGAGTGCGCTGTGTTAAAGCTACAGATATTGTTATTGACATGATGGCAGGAAAGTAGACATTTGTATCTCCTGTTGAAATATGAAAACTCTGATACTACCGGAAGTAGATTCATAAAAAATACATAATCAGAACTGTAAGATCATTATTTAGATACGTATAGATACCGCTGTGCCGTTAACTGCATCTGTATAATGTAACTGTAAGTTGATAGGTTCCGTGACTACTATAGATACTTATATTTCTGTTCCAGTATATGTATTATATATATATTATCTAATTAAATATGCATTTCTTGTTAACACTACCCTCCAAGAACTCATCAATCATAATGGCAACAAGCTAACAATGTGCTGAATTTGGCCCTCAGTGTGACAGCAATTGCGGAATTCGGCCCTTTTCGCAAAGAATTTCGGCAGCGGTCTTGCCCTAAACCATTATTTCTAAGGCTGGCCCTCTCAAAGTACCAGCTTATAAATCTAGCCGAGATATTGGGGACATGGTTATGGCCTGTGTGCTTCAGGTCTCTGTTACTGCAGATCTGTGGCATTCTGCACAATCACAGTGCCGAACTCATTGATCTAACTAGGATTTTTTTTCACACTTTTTGACATTGACTGGCAGTGCTACACTCTCTAAAGCTGGTGTAGTAGCACTCTGTCAATCATTTTAGCATAGGTTTGGTATTTGCTTATAAAGGATACAAATGTTAATAGACACTTAGTTGTTATTCCAACTTTTTCAAAATGCACCCCTCCTGAATTTTTGATGGACCAATTTACTGGCATAACTTGGACCTGACCGTCCAAATTCAATGGCTCTTATCTATGAGCATTGTAGCATGTAGTTTACTAGCTTCAACTAGTTGTTGACATTAGCCTTTGCGTTGACCAATCAGAATGAGTTTCATAAACTGCTAGCTATGCATTCTCGAGTGCCACACACAGTGCAGCAGTACGCAGGCGATCATGTTGAGAGTTCAGCATATATCACCTGAGCCATTACCTCATCAACCCAGAGAGTATGATATCTCAGATCTCAACTTCTTTCAGACCATCGTAGCAGATCTGGTAGCTGTCTCCGGTCCCAGCAGCACAGTGTCTGGCGCAGCCACAAAGGCCTCACTCGCTACCTCATCAACGCTCTCTCCAGGTAACCATCAAAATATATTTTTTCTATTACTTTTTTAGCTTTTGTTACGCATAAATTGTAAATATATATTTTATTCATCTATGTATTTCACTTCACCCTTGACCACCTGCGCAGGCTGATAGCAAAGTGATATAGAGTATACCTTTACATCTGTCATGGTTTATAAAGAGCCTAAACTGTTCTAATTGGTTTACTGTTTCTAGCTAACGAATCAAATTATGGTAGGCGTGACATATTTTGTGCTAGCCAATAGAAGCTCGTTCAACGATCACTCGGTGCAAGCGTGGTATGCCTCTGTTTGCAGGCATGCATGAGGCGTGCTCCTGATGTGGTAAATGCCA
Organism: Cryptosula pallasiana; assembly: GCA_945261195.1. Taxonomy (NCBI): domain Eukaryota; kingdom Metazoa; phylum Bryozoa; class Gymnolaemata; order Cheilostomatida; family Cryptosulidae; genus Cryptosula; species Cryptosula pallasiana. The sequence continues at coordinate 8,938,258 of OX183133.1, read as the reverse complement.
TTGAACTGTGATTCACTTGTTTATTCTGTATCTAGGAGCGGATTTAGATATTTATCTTCCCCTCACATCAATCTTTCAATAGTTCCCATTTCTAGGACTGTGAATGCGCTGATTGGATGGTACACAGGGCATCTGTATTATTTATAGGTGAGATGAAGGAGAGAGACGTTGCAGCATCTACCCTTTCCGTGTCGAATGAGGTGAGTTTACATCCACCCTTATTTGTTCTTTGGCCAACTGATGAGGACAGTTTAACCTAGTAGCTTGCGTTGATATTTCCTGGATCAATATATTTTGGATTGCCACAAAAACTAATAATGTTTTTACTACATTGTTTCACAACACGCGCTTTCATTGGATGATTTCATAAGAGAGATAGGCTTGCGTGGCATCAGCAGTGTGGGCAACAATAAAAAGGGCTAGCAATGCAAGGGGAGAACAACTCCTGTTGTGTGGGAATATAAGATGTGAGCGTCTATGGTGACTTGACTCGTAACATAACCGCCTTCACTTTCAAAAACGTATTCAAACGATTTTGAGATAGTTTATAAAATTTGTTAAGTGTCTTTTTACTTTAAAAATGATTGGAAAAGTGCATTGAATAGCCTATGGATCTGTTCCAAAAACGGGCTTATTTCTTTTAATACATAAATATTGGCTATGGTGGTATTGCGGGATATCATGCAATAAAACTGTACTTTCTGTCTACTAATCGTGAAATTTTTTAAATTTAACGAGTTAAATTACAGTTTAATTAGTTAATTAAATATAGTTATTTACCAATTATGCGCATGATTTTGAACTGATTCAGATGGTTTGGAAAAATACAAACCGTTTCAGAAATAGTATGAACTAATAACCAAGTATATGAATTGTCAACAAATGTAATCCGAGCTGAGTGAAAATCATTCGAGCTATTTAAAAAGATTCATAAAGAGCTCGGTGTTTCAAACAAAAGGAGTAGCCCTCATTTTCTCTATAACCTTTATATAAAATATCTAGGATATACGTAATGCTCAATGGACATGAATTAACTATGTCAAATATAAATTATAGCTGGATGTAGTCTCAAAAAATAACTTTCAAGGATATTAAATATATTTATTTAGCATTATTAGTCATAAAAAGTAAAATGATGAAAAAAAATTTCCATTTGTTTAGTTGAATCCTCTACGATCAGTTTTTTGTAAGAAATAAGCTACTAGCCGCCAGCAGACGGTAAATATATTATCATAAAAGCGGACCAGGCAATTGGCTTGGGTTTTCAAAGCGTATGAGCTATTTGGCAAAGTGTTCAGATGGTTTGTAAAGTGTTCAGAGCTTCCAAACTGGATGCAGCCACCATAGCTATCAGCTAGCAGCCTGACCCAGTATATAAAACCGATTGAATGCTGGTTATGTAATGCCAGATGCTCAGTTATGTAATATTGTTTGGATCCCTTGAAGCTAATGCCCTGTGTGCCCACTCTGTAGACTTTCTGGCTGGCAATAAACTACTTGCTCTCTCGCATACAACCACACATGTTCCTGTGCCTTCCTCTGTTGACCTCAATGTTTGTCTTCCTCTCCAGGTATTTCACTCAGTCGGCAGCAGTGATGGACGGTCAGACTTGCTGCATGGCCAGATTAGCAGTTCGTCTGCTGAACAGAAGAGACGAACTCACATAAAGAATGGCTTTGAAGCTATTCAGACCCTAGTTCCAGCCCTTGCCAACAACCCTAGCAACAAGGTATGTTTCCTAGCAACAGCATGCACCAAGTTTGCAACATGGGAGACTGACAACTGCAGTAACATGCCTCATTCATTTGCACGCAGGTTAGCAAGGCCACCATGCTTTTGAAGACCGCTGAATTTGCACAGAAGTTGAAAACTGAGAGGCAGCAGATGCAGAATGAAGCTGACTTGCTTCAGCAAGAAATTGATGCGCTAAACTCGGCTATTTGGTGAGTAAATAGTTGGATATGCGGAGTTGTCTCCTGCCTTCTGTAGTAGCTGATAACTCCAAATTATATTAACAGCTGTTAGTTACTACCTCTTTATCTAGTATTCTAGCATTAATAATTATTGTTGGAGTCTAAAACCTTCAACTTACACGCTTTATCATTTATCAGGAGTGTTTCTCAAAGACATTATTTCCTTTTATTCAGTTGTCTCAAGTATTTATGTACAACATTGTCAAGTCATCGTTATTACTGTCATGCTGTCAGTCGGTGTGACCCAAATACATATTCAGTATTTTGTGTAGTACGTGTCAAGGTCAACTACCAGCTACAGGAGTGCCTCTGGCAGGCCAACACAGCACCCAGATGAAACAGATACTTGATTCTTACATAAAAGAGAGGACCAACCAGAACTGGAAGTTTTACATATTCAGTCAGTTGGCATCGCCTCTCTTTGACTCCTTTAACACCATGGTCTCCACTGCCAACGTTGATGAATTGTACAGGACAACACAAACGTGGTTGGATCAACACTGCACTCTACCTGCCCTCAGACCAGGTCTGTAGTCTGTGCAGTTATTATATGTGTGTGCTTTATAGAGTTGGATGTCTGTGGTTCATGCAGTTAGATGTCTGTGGTTATAGAGTTATATATCTGTAAATGTTCATCTACATACACTTAGTCAGCTATATATTGGATGCCACTCCATTGAACTGGCAAAAATACTATCCATTCCAAGAATACAATATATATTGGAGTTGTCTACTTTTTACTTTGATCAATTATCAGGAGCAAGTAACTCCACAGTTGTCTCACAAATAATGTCGTATATTGCAGCTATACTGAGCTCTCTACGCACTATTGGTACAGACACTTCTATACTCTCTGATCCTAGTAGCCTGCCGGAACAGGCCAGGGCTGCTGTTCAGAGAAAAGACAGCAAATCAGACTCGGCACAAACACATGCAGACTCATTCAATACAAATAATGACTTCTTTCCTTCATAGCGCCATCTGACAGCTGCTCGCTGCCGACAGGAGACTCTAGAGGGGTCTGATTGAGTAAGTGAATCACCGCCGGGGAGGGGAGGGATGCGATAGCAAAGTAAACGTCTACATCCTTAGCTTGCCATTGTTTGCTTATACTTGGAGTTGTCCTCTCATGTGATGAATGGACAGTTTATCGACGTAGTTTTTGTATACAGTAAAATATATGTCTGTCACACCTTGTCCGTTTCATCCAGTATTCTATGGCATACACAGGCATTGCCACTGTTACAATATTTTATTTATTCTTCAGCATATTGTGAGACTGTAATTCTTTTTGATCGAGCCAGTAGTTGGTCATCGTTATGTGACTAATTGAGTTGCACATTTTTTATAAAAATTGTCTTAAATCGTTTGCAGTAGTTTTTTTCATTGATGAATTATATTTTGTAAAAACATTTCTTATTCGGACGTTTTGTCATAATTACCTTCAATATCTGCAATAAAATCTCACAATACAGATTGTTATTATTACAGTTTAGATAGTATTTGAAGAAAACAACATTATCCTTTTAATCTTTAGGTTCTTAGGCTAGATATTCTCTTTCGTGAACAGTCTTGTGGTTAGATTCATAGTAGACTGCCTTGGCATAGCGTCTCAACCTTTGATTGACTTCTTCATGAGCATAAGACAGGAAATTACCTTTCATTCGACTCAGCTATCAACAATTGCTTCAGATTTCTAATATTTTAAACGATGAATTTAAATATATATTATTGCATTGAAGATGTAATAAAATCAATATGGATGCAAACTGGCGTGCTTAGCAGGAGCTGAGTGTGTCAACAGCTAAGTGCCATTGATTGATTGTATCTGTGTTAGGTCTCTAGTGTCCTATACACAACATCTCATAGTCTGCACCTTGTAACACTACGTCTGCTTGTACAGTACTTGGGTAAGTAGCTGTAGTACTATCACTGCTGTCTTCTAGCACTCTCTTACATAACTTGTTGTCTCAGCTGTGTTTAACTTTGTGTCCTACATTAGCTAGTTAACAGTAAGTGATAGTGTGACATTTATCGAACATCCTGTTTCACACGGTTACCAACGGAGAGATAGAAGGTGACTATTTATTTGTGATCTATTTTATTCTCAGTTTTGGAATTCAAAAATATTTGCTGATTGAGTGAAACTAAAAATAATAGAAAATACGATCGATGATAAAAAATACAAGTAAACTCGATGAAGTACAATTATGTTGTCTTTTATTTATATATTATATTGTTGGCAAAGTAATATTTAGTACATAGAATTGCTCTTTGAAAAATTGGCAGCCATTATTTTTCTTTTTTTGTCATTCTTGAGAAAAAGGCCCGACAACATCGTTCACAGTTTTGGGAATGTAGCACTAGAATCATTCCAGCACATCGCCCTTCACAGATGACCTTTACACAGGTTTTATTCCAATCACTTCTTACACACAAGTAAAACGTGACAACTTTCAGGCTGATGCCGAACTTTAGAATAAAAGTGAAGATTTCTCAAAATAAATAAATAATTCATTCGTAAGTCTGCTAAAAGCCTTTTCTGTAATCAAATTCTTTCAAACGTAAAACAAACATTCTATTTGCATAAACATCAATCTTTCATCATTTACTGATTTTTTCTTCTCGCACTGATGCTGTCGCTCAGCAATTAAAAGCTGACACAATTTCTTAGTACAAATTTTGAAATAGTTGCTGATGCTAAGGTCTAATTATATAATAATAATAGCCGCTGGTCCATTTATTGATTACTTAATTGGTAGCGCTAATATAGCTCGTATTACTTTAAACTGCTACCAGTATGTTGTCTACCTCAGCAAATGATGTCCTCTGCACTGTCAACTGATGGTCAGCATTGACATATACGTAATTGCGCAGAAGTCATTGCGCTAGTGTGATATTTGCATCAACATGAAAAATATGGCCAAATGAATGCTACGCTACTGACAGTCACTGACTTGTAAAACTGTCTCTGCTGAGAGTTCTGTACTACAAACACTTTACATTGTTATATAAAGTGGATTATATTTAACCAGCTACTAAATTATATGGTTTGTTTGGAAAGTCAGAGTAAGAAATTGCAATGAAAGAAATGGGACCTTGGGTTATAATTGTCTGAAATAGAAAACCTACCGGAGCCCAGGCTATGGTATTACCAGAGTGTATCATTTACTTTTTTATGATTCTACAAAAACTAAACAAAGTTTTGATAATGCGCGACACAAGAAGAACCAAAGGTTTTCAATGCCAGTTATAGTTAGCGTGTAGTTGTATAATTCCAGAGGGAGACCTATTGTATTTAGATAAAGCTCATAGCAAACATATGTCCCTGCATACAAGTGATACAACGCTGACTGCTGCCTTATTACAGATGCCATCAAAGTACAACTCATGATTGCAAAGGAAATTGAATCAATCGCTAGTGGAAATGCTTCTTGAGAAAATAAAAGGCTGGTTTGGCATCGGCTCGTCAGCTACGAAACCTGTGGATTCTACAGAGTTACTATCTCAGGATTATGTAATGGCTCAGTCATTCAGCGGTGATGACATCATGGTATGTTAGTTGGCTCGCCTGGTTAGCTGTACTTTCAGTAGGCGGTAAAGTTGGCGTATTAGTTGTAATGCATATAACCTTTGTTTGTTTGGACTAATTCCTTTTATATTTTGCATCATGCGTTGTTATTGTGCTAGCAGTTGTTGTATGCTTATCAATTGTGGGAAAATCTTTAGCACGTTCTTTTAGGTTTTCTGAACACAACAAACAAGAAAAACTACATTTTTAGCATTTTGCTCAGTATGTTACTGTTAGTCTGCTACACATCCTTTAATTGTTAAGGTGCATTTACATTTGGGCATTTTGTCTGCTAGTTCACTGACACCGTCTGTCTAACGCAATACGAAAGTTTTCAACTAAAATTTTACACTTCTGGCTATACTGTAGTCGCTGGCATGTGCGTCAGCCAATGTGAGTTGGCATTTATGCTTGCGGTAATTTTGTTTGGCCCCTGCAACAAGCGGCGAGCTCGGTTACATTGCCACAGAGCTCTGACTTTGACTGGCAATGATTTTTTATGACGTTTTACCATTTACATGGGCGTCAAACCAGCGGAGTCGGCAAAATAGCAGACAAAACACCCAGTGTAAACGCACCTTTAGTAATACTGACTACTTATTGGTGCTAGCTCACTTGCTTAGAATAAATGGCGTATTAGTCAAATTTTCCTGCTAATGGTGTTTTAGACACTTTCATAAGCACTCGCATCATGAACTACATAAACTGTAACATTGTCAATAAATAACAGCACTGAAGTATTGATTCCTTGTAAAATTTTCTAAATGAATACGTTTAATCTTTCCTCCTTTTTTTAAAACCAACATAAATAACGGAAATGAATTCTATGACATAAAATAAACCCATTTTTTAACTAACTGCAGGCACTATGTGGTAAGAATGTGAAATGTATCAGGTTTATTGGATGGAGTAAGCATTGTTTTTGTTATACTTGGAGTTGTCCCTTCTTGGATTATATGGTAAGAGTTGTCTCACCATAGTTTGTGTTGAACAATCCATATCATCAACCATCGTTCTCAAAATTTGTTTGGTCTTGGAAACAACTCAGGAATGGAAATAGCAAATGAAATGTGTGTAAAACTTGATTTTGGTTTATTATGATAAATAGTAATATTTATCTTGGACCAGTTACATAACATATCAAAAAAGTTGAATATTTTTTGAGAATAAAAACCCTTTATTTGCTGGTATAGGAAAACTTTATAATTTTACGGTACTAAAGGTTTTTGCAATTTTTTATTCTCCCTATAATATGTGCTGGTGTATGTATATCATTACATTGGTCAAAACTGTTTTTAGCAGAGTTGTCTTTTCTATAAGAGATAACTACGTCGCAAATTTGGAGTTGTGTTCTTTTATAGGAAAAACTCATTTTAGTGCTTTGGTTCCGAAAGTACAAGCGACTTCTTACGATTGGACTCTTATCTAAGCAGACCTCATGCTAAAGTTCCACTCCTCTCCGTATAGATAGTACATATTGATTCACTTTTAGTAGCATCCCACTTTACATGGAGATAGTCTAACAAGGTTGCTTGCAAAGACACTCGGTTTTTCTTATTTGAAGATGCAACGTACATATTGCATTTGAATAGTAGCTGCTCTTGTATGCTAAAGCTCTTTTTGAAGTGCCATGCAAATGGGAGTTGTTTCTTTTTTGCAAATTTGGACAAACTCATTGATATTGGTAGAGTAAAGTATAGAATGCTGACTTTTTTCAATGTTTTTAACCAAAAACTCAAGTTGTTAAACGCTACCAATGACATTATAATGAACAAACAGCTTATAAAAACTACAGCTTAGAAATGCTACTTTTAGAATTTATCCCCAAGAGACCGACCGCTTTCTGGTTTCTAAGAATTCCTACTGGTTCAATTGAGATGATTAGATTCATTGCTTGACGTTGGTTCGACGCTGTTCAGCAAGAAATTTCTCAAGAACTAAAACATGTGACTCAATATTGTGTTACTTAAGGCATCTACTAAGTACATGCCAATGTACAGTCTTTTTAGCTCTTAAAAATGTTACTTTGAAAAATCGATAACTCAAAACAAACATTTTAGTGTATGAATATTTAGTCCATTGTGTCATTCATGTGCTCAGTGGGCAGATGGCATTTTTATATTACACAATGCAATTAGCTGCAATTAGTTGATATTTACCCACAACCATCAAAGTGCGTTTATAAGTCGATACAAGGCTAGCCGAGAGTCACATAGACACAGTGCAGAGCTGCTCATTGATTTTTGTAAGCTTTTCTATTGATTTACTTCAGGCCTAGTTTCCCTCTATCGCGCATCATCCATTAATAGCTTGAATGACTTTATAGCAAGTTGTGGTAGTTAGTGATGAACCGTCAGCTAACTTGTCTGCATCTTTCATCAAACTACAACGTCTCATCACTGAAAACTTGTAAATATCTAACTCTTTGTCATTGACTAAGGATTCTAGCATAATGTCTAGCAATAAGCGAGTGCAGCAGTATGAGATGAGCAGCAGAAGTAGCATCGCTGACGACACGGTAATTTGTAGAGTAGCATTTCTTTTTTTTCACACAGAGACTGGCTTAGTTACTTGTAATGATAGTATAGTAGTAATAGATGTACTAATATTTAGCTGCTGTTTATTGCGCTGTCATATAACACAGGATGCTGCCAGTGAGACTACTAGCATTTCACGAGCCAGCAGCTACCAGAAGCTCAACGGTGACGTAGACCAATCCAACAAACGGCAAACAAACCCAGAAGAATCTAGAACTCCTGAACTGAACTCACTTTCCGGTGCCAGTTTTAACTTTATAAATTCAATCATTGGAGCAGGCGTAATAGGTAATCCTTTACTCAGTTCTGGTATTAGCTGGAGGTAAAGTCGGCTAGTTAATGCAGTCTCACAATCTAATTAGTACAGTAGCGGCCCATTAGATGCTTAGCCCTGTGAGAATTGAGAAAAGACAGCAAGTTGAACCTGTTCGCTAATTATTTGCTGACTAATCCTCTTGTTAGTCAATAATTTTGATGATTTATACTTCATAAACATCTTGTTTCACTCAAACTACTCAAATGAACAATTTTTATTAATTTGTCAATTAAAGAACAGGAGTCATCTTCTCATAACTACTTTGGGATTTTCCCGAACGTCTGCTCTGCTTACAGGTATTCCATATGCATTACATCAAGCTGGCATAGGATTGGGAATAATTCTGATTATTATTATTGCAGCTCTAACAGGTTAGCTTGAAAACTTGCTTGATCTTAGTAACGATTCACATTTTTAACAGCCGTTTATCGTTTGTGTGAATGTTTGTAGATTACTCCATTGTTTTGTTAATACAAGGTGGAAACTTGGCAAACACAAAAACATATCAAGGTCTAGTCAACACAACTTTTGGTAAAGTTGGATTTCTTTTGCTCACAGCAATTCAGTTTCTTTACCCATTTATAGGTGAGACATATCTGGGTTTTATCACGTAATAACTTCATATAAGATCGTAGGGTAGCTTCTGCTTTCTCTGGGCATGACAAGATAGAAGATATAAAAGAAAACTTGTTTGTTTGCAGCTATGGTAGGATACAATGTAGTAATAGGAGATAGCATTACTGCAGTTATAGAAAGAATTGGAGGGGGTAAGTGTCATTTCAACTCAATTATAAAGATTAAATAATCATAAATAAATAATAATTAATTTGTAAATATGGTCTAGTCTAGTAAGAGCTCTCATGCTGTTCTGCTGACACTCAGGTATGCATTGGCAGCAGTTCACCAAAGTCTCATGTCATTCAATTACAATTAACATCTCATGTGGTGATATATATGTTTACAGACGCAGTGCGTAATACAGCGTTGGCGAGTCGCCAGTTAATTATAGTAGTTATTACTGTATCCATTACACTCCCTCTGTCGCTCTACAGAGACGTAGCTAAAATTAGTAAGGTAGGTTTTGTTTTATAAAAGGAGCCAAGAGCTACTGTAGAAATATCTGGCAGGGTTTGAATTCGATCTAATCTATATTTCATTTGTTGCAGGCATCGCTCTTGTCTCTGATCCTTGTGATATTTATTCTCATTACAATGATTGTGAAGGCTGTTACACTTCATGGTAAAACGTAAGTATGTATGTGTAAAGTGATTTACTTAACTTGAGGAGCAGACAACTCTAAATAACACTTCCTACTACCAAATATCACTGCAATGTTGTGTATTTGCAGGCCTGTGACAGACGATGCCTGGGACTTCGCTCATTCTGATTTCACTCAAGCAATTGGAATTCTAAGCTTCGGTAATTAACACCCAATTAAACCAGTTTTGGATAACTTCTTCTTGTCACAGCTATTCCAATATTACATTTAATACTTTTATAGCCTACATGTGCCACCACAACTCATTTCTTCTTTACACATCACTGGAAAACCCAACAGAGCAAAGATGGAATATGGTCACACACATCGGCGTCCTAACCTCGATGGTCATCACTTTGCTCTTTGGAATTCTGGGATATATTACATTCACCGGTCATGTGCAAGGTAAGATGATTACTCATGCCTGTCTGTTAGTCACCACTGGAGAGAGAGCAATCTCATCTACAACTTTTGAACCATATAACATGCAATATAATATAGCTGCATTGAAGACACCAGTTACCATAAATCGCTTACTGTTTAATTACATCCCCATAAAATATATCTAAGAATTAAATTTGATTTATGATCTAAAATGATCATAGCTGTAGTTTCACTGCTTTGGCAGTAGATCAGAATCACAGAAATTGAGTCGGAAAATAATTATTTTAAAAGTTGACTTTTCCGGAATTACTTTGAAATATAAAGTACATCTGGAAAGTTTTATTTTAATTAAATTGAAAACACTTTACTGGCCAAATTACAGCCTCTATGCTTGTTAGATTAGTCCTTGGCAAGCTCAAATTGTCTTATTTCAGGAAAAAAACTTGCAGTGTCTCTCCTAATCTCCTAAAATGTTGTTCAATTCCTGAGGTATCAGATACTTTCTATGCAATGCATTGGTCAAAAAAGTTTAGCTTTGATATCTTTTATACTTCACTTGCGACAAACGCAATTTAACACTTCCTTGCAGGTGACATACTTCTCAATTACTGCTTTGAGGATGACTTTATGAATGTCGCCAGATTTGCCTACGCCATGAATATAGTTCTAACATGGCCGCTCGAATGTTTTGTCACAAGAGAAGTTATAGAAAACTCGATATTTGCGACCAAAGAGCCTCAACTGGGCAGACATATGCTGATAACAGTTATAATAGCCGTGCTCACTTGTGCCATCTCCATGGCAACCGACTGTGTGGAAGTTGTCCTACAGTTCAATGTAAGTATTTGTTAGTTGGTCTATGAGGAGTTGTTATCTCAAAATGGAAAAGAACTGAATGCGTTTTGTCACTGTTTTATTGACATTGCAAGGTAACAAAACTATGTAACACCCGTAGAATTATCTCCCCTTCTAGAATCTAGCTCTAGGTCAAATAAGAGATGAGCGACTGGTGACTGAGTGGTTTAAACTTGAAATAAAATGACGTCTTATAATAAGATCACTCTTTTGTTACAATCAGTTTTATGATTCCAAACAGCTATGCTACTTTGCACATGCATAATTTTATGCCCAGGCACTTTATTGCACATTTTTGTACGCGATTAAATGAGGGATGAAGGGTGAAACCTTAAAAACAATTATTATTAAGGAAAAAATTGTTGAGTACGCCAATTTTAGGTGAGTATAAAATCACTAAATGTTACCATCAATTAGCGTTCTAGAAGAGGGGATAACTCTAACGTAACATAAATGACTCTCACAACTCTTTATAGCATCAAGTATCTACAAATGTGTATCAGATCATACGCTATTATAATACAATGGGCACACAACTTCTTATTTTTTATCTGATACCAAACTTTGGCATCAGATATTTAATAAGAAGTTGTGTGCCCATTGAAAGGGCAATTCCACACATACCATTTCACATTGCCAATGATTCTATCCTACAGTAAATAATGTAGCCCTGCAGTGACACAATGCAATAGCACACAATTGTACACAACATGCCCATATTACAGGGTGTCTTGGCAGCCATTCCTCTGGCCTTCATATTCCCTCCCCTCTGCGTGCTCAGACTGCAGCAAGAGCCTATCTTGTCTATGAAAAGCATACCAAAGCTAGCCGTGGCTCTATTTGGTATTATATCATCTATAATGGGGCTGGTGATGACCCTGCTACGTATAGCTGAGGGTAAGACTTGTGGACACATGAAGACCCCAGTCTACTGTGGTGGTGCTGAACTCTCTAACTTTACCAGTTTGTATAACATAACCTCTGTATCCAGCACAATGTCAACCAACCTAACTACATTCACTTAGTGTAAGTCTGCTCAGATTTACTGGGAACAGAGGCTACATGTTAGAATATCCAAGGGCAAATACATGACATCATCTAGGAATTTATAAAGTGACTCTGTGGGGTCAACAGATGTGACAATCAGCTATATTTTATGCTCTATATAAAAATAAAATGTTAAATTAACCCCTACACCTTCATGCGTTCCTTAGACAATTAATTATTGCGTAAGAAACGGTGTATTATATAATATTATAAATTATTTAGGAGTGATGGATTAGGAAGTGACATCAAACACGTTGTCTAACATATTGGTGATGTCACTAGCTGTATATTTTATATATTTGTCTGTATTCTTTGTAAAGTTTGCTCTGCCAGCAGTCTCTAGGAATGCGCTGTATTTAGCAACCACCCTGTTCTTATTCTCTGCTTTGATTGCTCTCCTCAATTCCTCATCTGGTATTGCATAAGATTTCTGTAGCTTACAGATCTCTTCTATTCCTTTGTTAAAGTCCTGCCAAATAGAATATTCAATGTAACCTTCTATTCTACATGAGTGTGTCTACACCCCCATGCTAGCTACACCCCTATGTTAGCTACACCCCTATGTTAGCTATACCCCTATGTTAGCTACACCCCTATGTTACCTACACCCCTATGTTAGCTACACCCCTATGTTAGCTACACCCCTATGTTAGCTACACCCCTATGTTAGCTACACCCCTATGTTAGCTACACCCCTATGTTAGCTATACCCCTATGTTAGCTACACCCCTATGTTACCTACACCCCTATGTTAGCTACACCCCTATGTTAGCTACACCCCTATGTTAGCTATACCCCTATGTTACCTACACCCCTATGTTAGCTACACCCCTATGTTAGCTACACCCCTATGTTACCTACACCCCTATGTTAGCTACACCCCTATGTTAGCTACACCCCTATGTTAGCTATACCCCTATGTTAGCTATACCCCTATGTTAGCTACACCCCTATGTTAGCTACACCCCTATGTTAGCTATACCCCTATGTTAGCTACACCCCTATGTTAGCTATACCCCTATGTTAGCTACACCCCTATGTTAGCTATACCCCTATGTTAGCTACACCCCTATGTTACCTACACCCCTATGTTACCTACACCCCTATGTTAGCTACACCCCTATGCTAGCTACACCCCTATGTTAGCTACACCCCTATATTACCTACACCCCCATGCTAGCTACACCCCTATGTCAATGTGTAGTAACTTACAGTAAACTTGTCCTTGATGGCTTGTTTCTCCTTATCTGACAGCTACAGACAACATACAAGTTAGGTAATAAGCTCACACAAAATGGAGTCACTAGATCAGTATGTGCATCTGCGGATTGAACGTTTGGCAGCATAGTTAGCACATCTATTTCACAGTAGACTATCTTAACAGAAATCGTTGTTTGTTGTACTTTAAGATTTTAGGAACAAAATAATAGATGTCTGCAACAGTAGTGAAAAGGCTAACCCTAAAATGAGATTATTGGAAGCGCTACAGTTGAAACTGAACAGGAAACAGTCCACCAATATTTGGTTGTGAACCGCAACCTGCTATTGGACATCAATAGAATGCTACATGATGACTCTATAGATTTTAACATAAAGGGAGGCAAAAAATATCATCGATAAATAATCACACACGTGTATGCCACCTCCATAAATGTTACTCTAGATAAAAAATGGTCACACAGAAATAGCATCTGACTATGCCCTACCTTTTCACCACCGGATCGCTGTTTAGATGTTGACCTCTCACCCCTGTCAGCGAGGATGTCTAGCAGCGGGGAGAAGCTGTCGAGGTAAATACGCTTTTGCTTAGCAGTTTGTGTTGCGTAGAACTGGCCGACAGCGGGGTCATATCTGTGTATGACCTCGAGCAGCTCCTGGCTGTGCACAGAGTAACATAGTGTAGGTACAGTGTAGGTACAGTGTAGGTACAGTGTAGGTGCAGTGTAGGTGCAGTGTAGGTGCAGTGTAGGTGCAGTGTAGGTGCAGTGTAGGTGCAGTGTAGGTGCAGTGTAGGTGCAGTGTAGGTGCAGTGTAGGTGCAGTGTAGGTGCAGTGTAGGTGCAGTGTAGGTGCAGTGTAGGTGCAGTTTAGGTACAGTGTAGGTACAGTGTAGGTACAGTGTAGGTACAGTGTAGGTACAGTGTAGGTACAGTGTAGGTACAGTGTAGGTACAGTGTAGGTGCAGTTTAGGTGCAGTTTAGGTGCAGTGTAGGTACAGTGTAGGTACAGTGTAGGTACAGTGTAGGTACAGTGTAGATACAGTGTAGGTAGAGTGTAGGTACAGTGTAGGTACAGTGTAGGTACAGTGTAGATACAGTGTAGGTAGAGTCTAGGTAGAGTGTAGGTACAGTGTAGGTACAGTGTAGATACAGTGTAGGTAGAGTCTAGGTAGAGTCTAGGTAGAGTCTAGGTAGAGTCTAGGTACAGTGTAGGTACAGTGTAGGTACAGTGTAGGTACAGTGTAGGTACAGTGTAGGTACAGTGTAGATACAGTGTAGGTAGAGTCTAGGTAGAGTGTAGGTACAGTCTAGGTAGAGTGTAGGTACAGTGTAGGTACAGCGTAGGTAGAGTGTAGGGCTATATAGAGTATGTTACTGGACTATACAATATCTAACCTGTAGACTATGTTACTAGACTATAAAGTACCTGTGTAGCTTCTGCTTAATGTAGTTGTAGTTATTTAGCATAAAGACGGACGCCAGGTACTGATCGTGGTAAGTATCAGATTTATTCTTTAAATTAATTCCAAGAGCAGAGAGCACTTTAGCTGCAAGCAAGTAAACAGGGAAACATTACTGTACAAGCCTACATACAATAGACATAGACAACTACATACAATAGACATAGACAACTACATACAATAGACATAGACAACTACATACAATAGACATAGACAACTACATACAATAGATATAGACAACTACATACAATAGACATAGACAACTACATACAATAGACATAGACAACTACATACAATAGACATAGACAACTACATACAATAGACATAGACAACTACATACAATAGACATAGACAACTACATACAATAGACATAGACAACTACATACAATAGACATAAACAGCTACATACAATAGATATAGACAGCTACATACAATAGACATAGACAACTACAAACAATAGACATAGACAGCTACATACAATAGACATAGACAACTACAAACAATAGACATAGACAACTACAAACAATAGACATAGACAAATACATACAATAGACATAGACAACTACATACAATAGACATAGATAACTACATACAATAGACATACACAACTACATACAATAGACATAAATATGCACTCACTCATGTAATCAGCCACTTTGACTGTCAGATGGTCCACATTTTGTTCTCTATACATCGGATCTATAGCAAAAAACAGTTTTATGGTACTGCATAGCATAAGCAGCTGGAATTGTATAGCAAACATAGCTGGTAATATATAGCAAATATAGCTAGCAATATATAGCAAACATAGCTGGTAATCTATAGCAAATATAGCTAGTAATATAAAGCAAATATAGCTAGTGCTATATAGCAAATATAGCTAGTAATATATAACCAACATAGCTAGTAATATATAGCAAACACAGCGAGTAATATATAGCAAACATCGCTAGTAATATATATCCAACATAGCTAGTAATATATAGCAAACACAGCTAGTAATATATAGCAAACATCGCTAGTAATATAAAGCAAACATCGCTAGTAATATATAGCAAACATAGCTAGTAATATATAACCAACATTGCTAGTAATATATAGCAAACATAGCTAGTAATATATAGCAAACATAGCTGGTAATCTATAGCAAATATAGCTAGTAATATAAAGAAAATATAGCTAGTACTATATAGCAAATATAGCTAGTAATATATAACCAACATAGCTAGTACTATATAGCAAACATCGCTAGTAATATATAGCAATCATCGCTAGTAATATATATCCAACATAGCTAGTAATATATAGCAAACACAGCTAGTAATATATAGCAAACATCGCTAGTAATATATATCCAACATAGCTAGTAATATATAGCAAACACAGCTAGTAATATATAGCAAACATCGCTAGTAATATAAAGCAAACATCGCTAGTAATATATAGCAAACATAGCTAGTAATATATAACCAACATTGCTAGTAATATATAGCAAACATTGCTAGTAATATATAACCAATATAGCTAGTAATATATAGCAAACATAGCTAGCGCTTACCTTGAACTAGAAGCATAGCACCAACAACCTCGCCATTTTCTTTCAAGGTCGTCATAAATGACATCGTCTGAAATAATGGAGAATATACTAATACGATAGAGTGGCACACTAGAGCGGCATTCTGCAGTGATACAGCATAGTTACATTACAAATGAGATCAACAGCATTGTTGTGTATCATAGAGTTGTATATAATAGAGTGGTATATGAAAGAGTTGTAAATAATAGAGTGGTATATAATAGAGTTGTATGTAATAGAATTGTATATATTAGAGTGCACGGATGCACACAAAACTCACATTTCTAGTCAGTTCGTGTACCGTCCCATCTACAGGCATGTTAGAGGACTTATCAGGGTCGTTTTTGATACTTTCTATAAATAGCTTCAACACGGTGTGACCCTGCAATAGAACAAGCACTACAATACCACATCTGCTACAACTATGTACCCAGGCAATACTACAGGTACAACACAACCATACCACATCTGCTACAATTATGTACCCAGGCAATACTACAGCTACTACACAATCGTACAATACCACATCTGCTACAATTAAGTACCCAGGCAATACTACAGCTACTACACAACCGTGCAATACCACATCTGCTACAATTGAGTACCCAGACAATACTACAGCCACTACACAACCATACAATACCACATCTGCTACAATTGAGTACCCAGGCAATACTACAGCTACTACACAACCCTACAATACCATATCTGCTACCATACAATACCACAGCTGCTACCATACAATACCAAACTTACCACGTTGTCCAATGCTGTGATAAGGGCAGCAAACTTGGATCTGTTTATTGGTTGGCAGCCTTCCAATTTGACATCAAACTCGGGTTTGACAGCTCGCAGGTGTTTGACCAGAGGAAAGAGCAAAGGCACCTCCCTGAAACTGTAATGTTGTGCAGCTTTCTGCACACTCTCTCCCAGCTTCTCTCCTTCCTTCACAAGCAGGTCCAAGCATGGCTGGATCATGATCTCAAAGACCTTCCGTTGGTGTTTGTTGGGAATTATCCTGTGCATGAGTTCACTCTCAAACTGTAGGAAACAAACTAGATAAATATACACATATATATCAGATATAATACGTAATAATTATATAACAGATATAATATGTAATAGTTACATAACAGATATAATATATAATAGTTATATAACAGATATAATATGCAATAGCTATATAAAAGATATAATAAGCAATAGTTACATAACAGATATAATATATAATAGTTATATAACAGATATAATATGCAATAGCTATATAAAAGATATAATAAGCAATAGTTACATAACAGATATAATATATAATAGTTATATAACAGATATAATATGTAATAGCTATATAACAGATATAATATGTAATAGCTATATAACAGATATAATATGCAATAGTTAGATAACAGGTATAATAAGTAATAGTTACATAACAGATATAATATGCAATAGCTATATAAAAGATTGCTGACTGACCTGAATGAGTTTAAGCAGCGCTGACACACAATTCATATAACCTTCAGTCTCAACCATAAAGAGCTCCTCCTCCTTTTTCATCGACGCATCTGCACCCTTTAGTAGAGTCTTCTTTAGCAGTCCTTTGGGGCCCCTCGACTTCTTACTTCTGCCCATCGCTGTGATGGTGCTGGCAGTGGAAGAGACGATGCTGTCGCCACTGGATGACTTCTGGTGGTCAATCAGCCTACAAACCACCAGTTATCGCCGCTGATGGGGTGAGTGAGTCATCAACACTACGTAGCAACTATTATAGTATTACACTTTATCTATATACACTCATTAGTAAGTAATTGTCTTCTCATTATGAGACAACTCCTCATATTTGATGCGGGTAAAGATGAAAAGCTATGTGCACTATCAAGTTGAGCCTACCAAGTATTTAATAGCACTAGTTATGGTGGCACACTGAGTAGAACACACACCCCTGCAGTGACTTGGTGAGACGCGATGCTCTAGTCTGTGCGTACACTATCATAAAGTCTGTCGTACTCAAGTTTTTCACAAGCCATGATGAAATCTCCTCCAATTGTTCCCTCACAGACTCTGGCATGTACTCAGCCTTCGTCATAGTCTGCTCCAGTCCAAGGTCACCTGCGTGTCACACAAATATTAAGGTATGCTACCTTATATTCCAACGGATGACTGTGTTATAGCAAAAAATACCTACCCGCATCTTCATTCAAGCCTAACATGTCGGCCATGTTGACAGGAAGTAACGGCTTTGAATGCTGAGTTAGAAGCACCTGGAACTCCCTTTCGATAGCTTTCTTTCCTTTTTGGTAGAGGGTGTGCTGTAGGTACATAGAACAATAGAGTTATTCAAGAGCTACCATAGACACTGTACACATGTTAAAGCATAGAGTTATACACCTACCACTGCCGAGTACTCAGGGCTGCCTCGATGGTGCTGACCAAAATAGTCTATGGCATCCTTTAGCCGTATCATTGCATTCATGTACTGCCTGGCGTCCTTGGTCACACTAACAATACACCACCATAGACATATATATAACATCATTGCAGCACATCCAAGCTATATCTATACGTTTATGTAGCAAGTGCTTACTGTCCACTGGTGATTATCTCCTCCATTTCCGTAGCTACACTGTAGTAACCAATCACTTTATCTATGGAAGTCAACGTTTTGTCCAAGTCTAAAATCATTCAACCATCAAGGCAATGTCATGTATAACCTATATAGGTCTATGATGCACATGTCTATGCATTAGTTTTTATGTCAATGCTTATCTAGTATAGATGCCTATGCAGATAATGTAGATGTTTATGCATACAACGACTCACTTTCTTGTCTGATTTGATAACTGCGAGTCTGCTTGTAGACAGGCTGAATGGTCACCTCCAGCTTGTGCAGACGCTCTTGGAACTTGTCCAGCACTTTCAACATGGAGCCTGTCTGTTCCGAGCTTTTGGCAAGTGATTCCTCAAGGCGACTTAGATTTGTTACCTCCTGTAGAGAGTATAGTGCAAATACTCACTTACTTACATGTCTAAAACATTTGTTAGATGTGGTAAATTGTCTTACCCTGTTCAACTTTCTCTCCAAATAATTCTTTTTAGTTGATATGTCATCCATACTTATGGCTTAGAGGGTTTCAAGGCCAATGATAGTGTCCGACAGCAATCTGTGCAAATACAGAATTGATGTAGTCTGGTAATATTTTGTAGAAAGTTGTTTGCAGAAAAATTATGCGAATTGCACAGAAGCAATGAGCAGAAGCAAATTCTGCTGACTACAAACAAGTAACTTGCGACTAAACAAAAAGAACCTGACAAAGTCAATAAAATTTTTGATCAGCCCTTGATGAGTTGACAATGCACTTTTTCAATAGGGATCTTTAACAAAAATTGATTTTTCCCATATTCGCAGCTTGTATTGGTAGAGAATTCAATTAACAAAAAATCATGAAGCTATATCTGTCTGCAATAAGCATGTTAGACGTTCGCTGAGACAATGTGTTTGTCCTAAATTGACTCTGAAGGGCTATCGTTACCATTCCAAAGTGATACTGCAGTAAATATATATGGATGAACAAAGCTACCAAATACAAGCAATACAAAATTTGTGGGTCTTTTTATTACCAATTATAATAAAATAAATTATTGTATGAAAATACAAACTAAAATAAATATCACGATTGATGATAATGCTTCATGAGAATCATTAACAACTCAGAGTGACACCAGTAATTTCACAACTCACAGTAACTAGTAGTTTCACAACTCAGAGTAACACCAGTAGTTTCACAACTCAGAGTAACACCAGTAGTTTCACAACTCAGAGTAACACTAGTAGTTTCACAACTCACAGTAACACCAGTAGTTTCACAACTCAGAGTAACACTAGTAGTTTCACAACTCAGAGTAACACCAGTAGTTTCACAACTCACAGTAACACCAGTAGTTTCACAATTCGCAGCAACACTAGTAGTTTCAATTATGAAAACTCTAGGAGCAGGCAGGTACAATTATTTGTATTAATAAGGGACATTTTCATTTAATTGTTGTAGCCTAGCTGGGAGATTTTATAAACACCACACCAACAGCGAACAGTATTTTATTCATTGTTTGTTTATTGATAATTATTACGAAAACGCATCAAGCAATAGCAACAAAATGTTTAGAAATACTCTTTTAAATTCTGTGATTAGCTCTATTAACCCAAACGCATATTTCACAGAAATGACCAAAAAAAGCGCTACAGTTTATTTACTAAAATATATCACAGATATAACCAAATATTGCAGCGTATAGCTACCTTATTGCTACATTTGGCCATCCATTAAGCTCAAATCGGCAGGACGTTGTATAACTTCAACTTCGTAGCATATATGGAGTTGAGCTTTTTCTCTACTGAATTAGTTTCGAAAGTAACTTTTGATTAATTTATTTATCATACATTGACGGAAGCATAAGTAGAGAAACTTCAAAACTTTTCCTGTTCAAAGGTGTCGCAAGTCCAAGGCTCCAAGTGACCTTTGCAGTTGGAGACAAATGTGCTTGTATTGTATAGAAACATTTCAATGTCATGTATGTGGCTGCTATTTGTTAGTAGATAGAGTTCGGTATGCACAGCATTGCATAAGAGAGGTTTATATGCCAGCCTTGCTCTAATAGATGCTTCGTAGAATTGGTTTAATACAGCTTAAACCTTCATTAGCACTTTCATTTTAAGACGCGAGTATTCAATCTTTTAATCCAATAGGACTATTACTCCAACATACATTGAAACAGGAATTCTAGTGCATTTGGAGTAGTCAATGATGTAATTGGGTTTGAGTTTCAATCCACTATTTAAAACAATAAATTGTTTTCAATTGATAGGCCATCTTGTACTGAGTTTATGCTGCTTTAAAATTTTACACAGCATCCTGGTGATAAATTTTTACAGCCGGGGAGATAAGGGTGTATTCTGTGAGCAGGTTGACCCTAGCCTACATACACATTCTTAAAAAGAATTAAGGTACTTTAAATATATCAGAATAAGTTGGCATTGACTCTGAGCCTTGGAGCTGGTGGGTCATATAAACCACCAGTAGTTGTTGATGAAAATTATTATTATATAATAACAATTATCATTAAATGGATTATCATTAAATGGCTATAGTAATAAATAACTTGCCAACAACCACCGCCCAACCAGCCTCACCAGTGCCTTCTGCAAAATCTAGGAGCACATTGTAACTAGCCCGCTGACTGCCTTCTTGGAATCCTCTTGTAAACTTACCCCCTACAGCATGGTCCCAGAAGTTGCGAGACCCAACTTGTCAAGTGGTCATGTCACATCTCTGCAATCATTATGAATTATGAAGGAAATGCCTGCTCGAGAATGATGCCTGCCATGAGAATTATGACGGGGATGCCTGCTTTCTCAATTTTAGCAAGGCAATTGACAAAGTACACCATCCTAAGCTGATTCAGAAACTCAAAACTACAGGTGCAAACAGCCAGGCTGTGAACTGGATTGAAGAACTACTCAAAAGCCGGACACAGGTTGTGATTGCTGGTTGCCACCCTCAACGCACTGTCTTGTCACCTTTGGGGTATCTCAGGGATCTGTAATCACACCCATCTTGTTCCTGGTATACATCGACGACCTACCAGATGCAGTCGGGTCACATTTAGACTATTTGCAAATGGAACTGTTATCAACAACACTGTGGAGAACAGAAAACAACTGCAGGATGACCTTTCTGCCCTGGACAGCTGGGGACAACAATGGAACATGAAATTCAACCCACAGAATTGTGAGCGTATAAATTTCTCCCGGAAATGGCTAAGAGGGGCTGACAGCACCTACAGCCATGATGTAAAGATGGAGAAGACAAACAGCGTAAAATACCTTGGAGTCAAACTAGAAAGCCGCTTACAGTGGAATCAAAATACATCTTCCATCCTGGATAAAGCAGCTAGTAGACCCAGGTACCTAGGATAAACCATACTACCAACTCTCCCGCACCTGAGAGACAAAGAATACAGACAACTACTGATACATGTGATTGAGTAATCATGTACTGTGTGGGCTCATGGACTGGGTGGGATTCTAGCTCGACCTCTCCACAAAAAAATAACATCACTTAAAGCTGCTCATAGGAGAGCCGCAAGAACGGTACATAAAATCAAGGGCACTGACCACACCACTAGCATTTCCAACTCATTGAAGACTTCGAGTGAGACACCCTAGACTAGCATGGACTATTCCGAGCAATGTACTTTGATGAAGTTGCAACTGATAAAAGTGAGTACATCACTCTTCATTGCCCCACAATCGGCTACTCCAGATGACACCAACAGTTAATTTTTATTAAAACAACTTTATGATCAGCACTGCTAAACTGTGGAACAGTTTTCCTTCTGGATGTAAGCTCTTGGAAAGCCACCTGTGACTGGCTGAGGTAAAGCTTGGAGTGAGGATCCTGTTGACCACCTGGAACAATACACGCACTAACGGACGGAAGTGCCATAACATTACTGCCATTATTACTTCCTGGAAAAAGTTGACAATTACTATTCGACAAGAAGAAGCACCAAGTAATAATTATAAGTAGTAAAAGTAAGAAGTACAAAAAAAAACAATTCAAACATGGTAATAAATAATAATAAATGACGATAATAAATGACACAACTGTTATATACGTGCATAGTGTAGCTGTTGGGTTAGTGTAAGGTTAAGGGTAGCTAGAGGATTATGAATAGCTAGAGGGGATTAAGAAGCTGAGGGGACTTGAGGGGAGACCACACTGGGAGGTGGATGTGTTGTGCTGGAGCTTCCATATTATACCAAGTGAGTGATACAACAATAACGATGATTGATAATAATAATAATAATGTACAGGAATTTAGGGTGGAGTGGTAGCTGTCACCTGTACAGCGACCCACAGTAGTAAGTGTGTTACAAGCAGTGCAGTGTACGCCTCCAACTTGCCCAAGGTCAGCAATCTAAACCGTTCGAGTAGAATTTGCAGCGTTGTACGCCCGTAAGCAATACACAGTGAGGAGTTGTCACAACTCTCTCACTTTCCACTGATTTTCTATTCGGCAGAGTAGATGTGTAGGGTCGAACTAATAGTTCGGATAATCGTTCCAGTACCACTCGCCCGTGGGTCGAGTGCAGTGTAAGTCGAATCGACAGAAACACTTTTTACTGACTATTATCTTAGCTACTAGTCAACTTGTCCAAGAGCTGCTTTCTTTGTCCGAGTTATTTGTGCAAGTATTGAACTTGTAGTTCCATCTGCCAGCGCAATCTGTGTGTGAGAGTTTACTTGTATGTTTCTGCTTTACTACCGGTGCTTTGCATAAGTGCGCTTATGCAATGAGAATCAACAAGTAGTGAGAGTGTCAGGCTTACTCTGATTTTATTATTAGATTATATGGGTATTTATACTGAAAAAGGTTACATAATAAGATTGGCAGCACAAAGACAAAAGCAGGCCACGCCTGTATGGTTGATTGGCTAACAAAAGGCCAATAGAACAGTAGCATAGAACAAAGGGGCGGTCTCCATCGCATGGATGGCTGCCCAAGCACATGTACAAAATATAAGGAATATGAGAGTAAGGCACACGATAAAATAGATTTAATTGCTACTAGAGTTCGGCTAGAATAATAATGATATTGTTAGTAAGGTCGACCTGTGGCCTGGTCGCTGCCACATTCCCTTACAATAATATATTAAATTAATTTACATTATTAGGCTATAAATAATGGGCTGTGGTGACAATGAGTTGGTGAAAATTAATAATAATATTAACAACAGTAGTCTAATATTAGTAATAATAAATGAGTATTATTAATTATTGCTGTAACAATAATAATTAAATTTAATAATAACCACCTAATAATAATTTAATAAATAAATAATAATAATAATAATAAATTTCCATTGTTGTTCGTTGATTGCAGAACAAGCTTATGAAACCGGAAAGTTTGAAATAACTGGCAAAGTTGTTATCCTTACCCCTGGTAAAAACTCTCTTTATAGTGCAAAGTTTTGATCAGGTTATTATTATTATCACCATCATTATTATAATTATTATTATTAGAAAGATTGACGAATTATATCTAATTCCTAAAGTAGGAAATAGCAGGTATTCTCAATGTTTTGATACTTCATGGGTTTTTTTAACGGCAGAATATATGTACATTTATTATGACGTGTTTGCAATATGAAACAGCCGCTATCTTGTTTTAACGACTCAAGTTAATACTAGAAACAATAATTGCTAATCCAGACAACTCCAAAATGACAAAAACCCAAGTGAAGCAATTTTGGCAGTAGGCAAAAACACATGCATCTACTAAAAATAAAAGCGTCAAATAGTGTCCATCAGAGCCTTCAGTGTCATTTTTTTATATCAATAATAATTTTATGTTGTATGTATACCTACAATGTCAGTCTGCTTAGTTGGATGCTATTGCCTTCGGTTGTCAGCCCCCAGCGCTGATAGATTAAAAACTTCAGAACAAATATAAATATAGTTGATTTCTATAAAAAAAAAAGTGGTGCATGCTGCAGTTTTGATTTGAGGCATCTTGCAATAACCTAACATACAACTAATTTTCATTCAATTAAAAATTTAAACTCTCAGTGTGTATGTTATTTATGACAAACAGTTGATGATATAGATTTAAAATTTCATCATCTGGTGTTTTGCTCAAATAATAGGCCTTGGTATTTCATATAACGCAAGTGTTATTCTCAAATATTTGTGAAGCAAATGTTTATGGTAACTAATGGCATTAAATGTAACTTGAGTGTTCTCACAGCTTATGTTTGCTTACTTTTGCTGCCTGCTGCTCTTCTAGCACAATGATATAAAATAAACCTCTCCAAGTTCAAGTCTTCTGAGCACTCCAGCCCCCCCCCCCCCCCCCCCCCCTCAACCCAGTTACTCAGTCCAAAAAGGCAGAAAGAGGGGATGGATGCTTTCACCAACTGTAATCCATATTTATTATATAGAGTGCAATCAAGCTAAATAAAACTTTATTCTACACCCAAATTCGTCTACATAAAACATTTAATGAGAAGCAAAGTATCTTGTTCAAGGGGAACCAAACTGGAAATTAAATCCTACTTTCTCGGTTACAAAACAAACACTTTAAGTAAGCTGTTATGTTACTTGTTGATTCCTTATAGCACTCAATTCATTTGTTATTGTGTGTATAACGAATTATACTACTTTTCACCAACAGCAAATGAGCTAATCATAGCAATCTGTCAGCTAATTGAGTTTAATGACTGATGAAAACAAGGAATCATCTTCTCTCTTGATGTCTCAGTCATTATAAGTAAGCGCAGACAACTTCTGTGAAGCCAACTGGATAGTGTATGATGTGTACACAAGGCTTAATTAATGTGTGCAAAACAAAACTAGTTCATTTCTCAGTGTGTGTGTAAGAGGGTGTAGATGACTAACTGCTCAGTCTGTCTGTTTGTTCTGATACAAATACACACAGAAGTAACTAGTAGAATAAGTCACACAACTGTTATCTGTCACTATAAGATAAACACTACCAACGCCTGGTCTAGACTCACTCGCAGTGACTGCCTGATTAGTCAACGGAACACATTGCAGCTCTCTAGTTAGATTATACTTTCATCTTAGACTGTAACAGGTAAGTTTTGTAACGGCTCAAAACTAAACCACATCAACTTGTTATTGAAACTTCGACAACATAAATAGTTCTTACTAAAAACCAAGTTGAATTTAACCACGTAAACAACTCTTTTTACAAGCTCAATCCGGGATGCAAAATTAAACCTCGATTTTACAGCTAACGCTCTCAGTCATGAATCGATAATGTTACTTAGTACGTATGAACTTACATTCCTCCAGGACTGAACTTTCATGTGATACAATTTAGTTAGACAGTTATATAGGGAAGCAACTGACCAAGACCTTCCTTTCCAAAGAGTTACTTGAATATCAACGATGTGGATGAATCTCCTTTGCTACTACCTACTAACAATCTCTCTGGTTTGCCACGCTAACTATTACGATGATTATGACTATTACGAAGAGGAAGATAAATGCTCAGATTCACCGGATGATTCAAGCTTGGCTTGCCAGAGGTGGACAAGCTGTGTACATTGCAGGTAAGATTTCATAGACATATACTTTCAAGTTATCTACGCGTGTGTAAGCTTTTACTGTGTCTGTGACATATTTGGTGTTTATTGAAACTCTTATTGTTATCTCTGCAATTACTCGATATGATCATATCTTGTGAGACGAACTGCTCGCAGCGGATACTGATTCAAAGAAACAGCTAAATATCTCACTATGTATAGATTGTTATCCTCACTTTGGTTATTTCAACTCATGTGCTCAAGAATAATTTGTTTGAAATGCACTTGGGTGACCTTTTCAAGGATTGTTGAATTTAGAAACTGGTGACAACGAGTATTCACACTATTATGATATAAAATTCACAATAATACGCCCAGTTTATGAAAATCTTCCTGTATCATGTGCTGGAGGATATTTTCATTCTTCATTAGTAACATTATTTTTTATTTTTTATTTCACAATGTAACTGATAATAAATAGAGCAAAATAAATAAGTCACAATATCCAAGGACATATGTAAAGTTGGCTCAACTTACCAGTAACCTTTGTGTCAATAATTGTTATAGCCAATACTGTCATTGCTAGTAGCTTTAAAACCAATAATTGCAACAAATAAATCATGATTACTTTAAATTTATTGGCTAAAAAACCTGGCAGATTTTTTACACTATTTGTTAAAATGTAGCACAAAACTTTTTTATGGGTTGTTTTCAAAGCACTTTTGTTGAAGTGTGGTTTTTACAATCACACAAGTTTCTAACAGAAGCTTAAAATCATAAAACAATGTGAGCAGTTTGTATTAGGGCTATTTAATACATTGTGTGATGTTTTTGTTTAAATAGCCCAAACTGCATTTATCACTGAGTTAAAAAAAGACAAAATTTCATGTTTCGAGCCGATTCAAAGCAAGAAATCATATCATGTAGCAAGCTTCCTGGTTTGAAATTGTCATGAGTTATATAATTTTTTATTTAGAGAGTCCGTAACGAACTGCTTCTGTGACAGCATATGCAGTCTGTATGCTGACTGCTGTCCAGATGCTAACACATCAGACGCAAACCCAAGAATCACCAATGAGCAATTAAGCTGCCAGAAGGAGCATATTAACAGGCAAAAAGTCGACATCTACGTCATCAATCAATGTCCCAATCAGTACAATAATATCGATGGCATAGGCGCCACATGCTCTGCTAAAAAAGGTACAAAACTCTTGGTTAGAGTGATGAGTATGTTTATACAAGCAAATATAAGCATTTATAAGCTTTCTCATTGATCTCTCACCGCTTGCCAAGTCATCCGATGAAATAATTTGTTGACAGAGCAAGGTTATGATCTACTGGTACTGGGTGATGAGTCAAAGCTGATATATGCTAACATGGATTGCTGTCTATGTCACGGAGAAAGTAGTTGTGACTTCCTACGTGACATAGAGATTCTGTGCCATGATAACTATACAAAGCTGCCCGCAAAAGCTGTGGACAGCACTTTAGATATCTTCTACCAATTGCTCGCTACTGGCAGCTACATTGAGTAAGTTAATTTGTCCAATAAATCAAAAAGTGTCAATAAATGTATTATTTTTTTCTGATTGCTCCCTACTCTGACAACATTCTATAACAGCGGTTTTAGTTAAATTTGTTGACAAAAAGTTATAATTTTAAGATTAACCTTTACTGAATTAATCTTGATATAAATTAGTAGCAGTAATGCAATGGACCCTAGATTAATCTTTGTTTATTTTGTTCTCAGATTATTAATCACTAGATTATTAATCTAGATTAATCTTTACATAAGTTGCCTCAATCTTAATAATATTATTATTTATTAGATTAAAAATTAGTTGTAAAACATCCAACTCCTTGATTTATTTTCGTGAAGCGATTCAAAATGCTGAGTGTTTCTATGATAGAGTGAACTGGCCCCCTACCCAACACTAAGCAGACCCTCTCTGTATAATTTTAATGTAAACAGCTCCAGTAAATGCTATCAATAGTGAAACTTGCAATGCAATAAATGTACCCGAGTAAGAACTAACGATTACGTCTGCGTTTTACTAAAAATGAAACAAACAGCAGCAGCTCACCTGCCAATTATTAGTTGATCTATTCATTTCACTTCCATCAATTACCCCGGCACCATTATCATAAGTATTCTATATTTGGTCTTATTGCAACTATACTGGCATCCCACTTGGCTACAAACCAAAAAGCTTTTTATAGCGTAAAGTTTGAAAAATGTGAAACCAGCAGTTTAATGCATTCATGGGTAGGCAACTCTAAAATTACCACTGAATCAGATTTTCTGTTGAAAAAATGTTTTAAAATATAATTTGACGTTTTTTTTTTAAAGAGAAATGACATTGCAATATTTTGCATAAATTAATCCAATCGAATCATTTGTTAGATTGTGTACAGAAACTAATTTTTTGAAAAAACAAATTTAATCGATGATTACTATTACATGGTACTGGACAGATATTTATTGCAGTAATTTGAAAAAATCTACAGAAAATTTGCATCAAATTTATTTGATTAAAAAAGGATAAGCCTTTTTCTTAAAATTTTATTGATAAAAAAGTTATTGTCACAATGGTCATTTTTTAAGTGTTCAACAATGGCTGTAGTACTTCTTTTAGCCAGAATAATGTGAGCTGCCAAGTAAACTATAACCAATCTGGCATCACGTTGAGGGAGTGTGCATCAGGTCTAGTATACACTTGCAAAGGAGCTGCTGACAACGATGATGCTTTCAAGTGTCGCAATCAGTCAGCAAACTTTGTATATGAAGAGACATCAGGAGGTGAAACCATGAGTCCACCGTACAGGTTAGCAGTTATCTTCTCTTTTGATTCTCAGCCGCTTTGTTTAGTAGTTGTCTGTACTTGGTGGCCACAAAAACCAAGATTTGAAACTCGAAGAAAGTGGCTCAATATAATTTGTTTTGGCCACTTTTCACTCCATGTGAGATAAATTACAAGGAAACTTGCATGATAATATAAATAAATAAGTTTGGTTAATGGCTATTCAACGTAATGCAAAGAATCAGTTATTAAAACTAGCTTTACACAATTTAATATTGTATTTGTAATTCGTTGTAAAAAGTTGTAGTTTTTTGTACTAAAGAAGGATGAGTAATGCTTTGATTACAAAAAATTTCATTGAATAAAGCTAACATTTAGACGTGACAGTTTAGCATTGAAGTTGAGTAGAAGTGCCTAAGTAAGTGATGACTTGAAACCAAAAATACACAGCTAATCGGCCAAATACTACACAAAAGTTTCTGCGGTTTGGGTGACAGTAGGAAAGTTACATCATCCCCAGCAGCAGTCAAGATAAATGATAGGAAGTTAGTGGGATAGCTTGGTACAAAATGATGAGATTTCAACTCTAATTTTTGTTAAATCATTAAATAAAAAAGGATGAATAGCCTGAGATCTAATTCAGAGAGGAGGACTAGTGATTCTTCAGACGTTGTATTGTAGATGTAAGCAAATCTGATAAAACAGACCAGCAAATTATTGACTATTCCATAATTTCATTCTTACAGGAAGCCTATGGAATCCATTTTTTAACCTTTCAACATTGACTTATGCAGGCTTCACTGTGTGCACAAGCTTTCAAGCTTTCAACCATTTATCACTTAAAAAGCTCGATAGCTTTATTTGGAAAAGAAGTTGAACAAAAATGCTTTTCGATAGTTTAAGTTTGACGGTAATGAAAAATGTAAGTGAATGGTTCACTACTTTAGGAGACTGCATCACATCCTGTTACATATATGCTGGTGAATTTTGACAGAAATGAATGGTGTGCCAAGTGTAATGGTATCGACCGGTACCATTGCAAACCCCCGAGACTCACTGCCATCCCACCCACCATGAAAGGTTTGAGCTCGTTGGTTAGCCTGAGCGATGTCTGCTGCACACAAAGTAATTTCAAAGAAGAAGCAACTGCTTCAATCTGTAATATATATTCTTGTCCGAAAGGAAACGATTCTGTGAAGCAACAATCAACAACCAAGATAAACCCAGAAGCTATTTTGACTGCTGTTCTGCTTTCGATATCATTGGTATGCTTGCTTGTACAACTAGCTCTTTACTGTAAGTTCAAACCACTCCGGAACATTCCGGGTCTGATTCTCATCTGCTTGTCGGTATCGCTATTCATCGCCGAGCTCACGTTTCTGTTATCTATATTTCTGGAGTTTGTTGAGGGACTGGTGGGCAGCGAGTACTGTACAGCTATTGCTGTTTTAATGCACTACTTCTACTTAGCGTCCCTCGTTTGGACCAACGTCATGGCCTTTGATGTGGCTCGAATGTTGGCTATGCCTATGAAATCTGCTCTAGAAAATTCTAGAATGATCGGGTACTGTATTTATGCTTGGGGATGCCCAACAGTGGTGGTTGTCATCGCGGTAGTAGCAAAAGCGACAAACCTAAATATCCAACCTCACTACAAAGACAACAGATGCTGGATTTCTTCTCCGGAAGGTCTGATAGCCTATTTTCTGGGCCCCGTGTTTATTTTACTGGCTACGAATATTGTGCTATACATTGTATCTATCGTTTCCATTGTACGCGCAGCTCGACAGACTAAGATGGTCAATCCGAACTTGAAGGAACGCCTGTATCTGGCTATAAAACTTTTCTTTGTAATGGGACTGCCTTGGATCCTATCCATTATCGCAGCCTTTGTCAACAGCATAGCATTGAAGTATATATACTCAAGCGTGCTCAGTCTACAGGGAACCTTTCTTATGTTTTGCTACGTCTTCAGTAAAACCGTTTTGAACATAATAAAGAAACAGGAGAGCAAACGAGGGACCAAATCTTATGCTTCTGGAAGGACAAGCACTTACAGCATTAGCAGTCGTAGTTCAGGCGCTTTCAGTTCAAACAAATATGGCCGGCATAGCCCATCTAGCAAAGAACAGGAGCCAATGACTAAGAAGCGTACGAGCAGTCATAACTCGATCAATGCGGTTGAGCCACAGATGGCAGTCAACAAAACAACAGTAGTTTGACAGAGTGCTATTGCGTCACAGCATTGGTAATCATATAAGATCTGTCTCATTGTCTCAGTAATTTATTTCTTAGCGCCATAATTTAAATGCTTCACCAGTAGACCTGCCTCCAACATACAGCTGTCCACGGTGGTTTACAACCATAGATCTGATGCCTGTTTCATCTTTTAACTGTTTTATATTGTTTGTCGCAATGATTATGATAATCGTATGTACATTTAGCTTTAGTACCTGTAGGACTATTCCTGTGCCTGGGACCTAAGGCTTATACTTTAGGTATATTAATAAACCGTTGTCCACTGTGGACTTTGTAACATTGGACATGTTGATGCATATGATATGGCTTGGAATGCGTTTTATGACTAACATTTGCCAATATCATACAACTCCCATTTAACACTCGATGTTGTTACAATGTGTAATAAATAACACATGGACGACCACAACAATTTGGACACAGCAGTACATCAAAACTTTATTGTCACTGAACGGACTAGAAAACTGTATATAATAATTAATAATACAACAACAAGGGGAGATAATATCAAAACTAAGGGAAGACTAGATAAGTGGACAGGTCAAGTGGGACCTGCGACGTTATGTACAAAATATTATATACAATAAAATCAAATTGATCATAGAGAGTTGACAATAATACATTCATTGATTTCATTGGTAAGTTAAATTGTTGTTTGCAGAGATAAGCTATACATAAATAGAGATAAAATGTGGAGAGAAATCTACTATCAACATTTTGGTTGTTAGGCTGTAACCGAATCAATTGATACATAAGTTGTGTGCTCTCTCTGAGCTACACACTGTTATAAACATTCACATAGACAATACAAGTAAAAGTGAGTCCGCTCACCAAAGTTCTAACAAAATACAAAAAATTACTAGAAAAAGTTTATCTGCATATAAAATGGCTTGAGGAAAGTGAGTAAAAAGAGTAAGCAACTACTTTTTGATTGGATCAACAGGATCACAAGGCGGAGAACTAGAGCATAGAATATTTAATAAATGGTCAAATACAAGATCGTTGATTGTAAAGAATAAATGCTACAGTGTGAGAAAGAGCAGCACAAATATTGCGACTATGTAACAAAACTTTTAGAGTATTTACATACGTATTTGTGCTCAAATTTGGTATGCTAACAAAAAGATAAAACTTTTATGTAAAATTTTGATGAGCAACTTTGCTTAACATGATTCAGCAAAAGTCAACTATATGACTGACAATTACATGTACAAGTGACAGGTGTCATGTATGAGTGACAAGCATCATGTATGAGTGACAGGTGTCACGTATGAGTGACAAGTGTCATGTATGAGTGACAAGTGTCACGTATGAGTGACAGGTGTCACGTATGAGTGACAGGGGTCATGTATGAGTGACAAGTGTCACGTATGAGTGACAGGTGTCACGTATGAAAGACAGGTGTCATGTATGAGTGACAAATGACATGTATGACTGACAAGTGTCATGTATGAGTGACAAGTGTCATGTATGAGTGACAGGTGTCACGTATGAGTGACAAGTGTCACGTATGAGTGACAGGTGTCATGTATGAGTGACAAATGACATGCATGACTGACAAGTGTCATGTATGAGTGACAAGTGTCATGTATGACTGAGAAGTGAAAGTACAAAAACTAGATAAATAAATAAGCCGGCGTGCAGAGGTGCCAGTGACACCATGTATAGAATACAATGGAGTAGTGAGAGCCAGACACGGAGCACTCGTTTCATCTGACTTGTCCATGAAGTATTCTAGCGAACTGATTACAAAAAGTTACAGTCTACAACAACAGATTTACTGTATGCCAGTGGTTTGTTGTGTACGCAGACGAGGGTTCTCATTATTGGGTTGATAGTGATGATTGTCGGCATGCGCCCCTCGACTGCTCTCCGAGCGAGACCTAGAGGACCGACTGCTGCCACTGGTAGGAGTGTAACCTCGCTGTGGCATTATAGGTTTGGTGTGCATCGGCTGAAATCCAGTTGCTGCTGGTGGACCCTACATTGAGTACCAAATATTAAGTAGGAAATAACACTTACTACAACTTATGTTAAATTGATCACTACGTTACAAAACACACTTGATAAGTAATATATACCACAGGCTTGACTTGAGCAACATAGCACAGACTTTGCATTATAAATACAGTGTACTCCTGATATATCGAATCCTGTTATATCGAAAATCCGGGTATATCAAACAAACTGCATCAGTCCCAGCTGAATGCATTGTAATTACCTACTCCTATATCGAATGATTTCTTACATATCGAACAAAAAAAATCCTAATCTGGCATGAGCCCAAGTAAAAAGTGTCCTACTTCGACCAAAGCATGCGATAGTAGAAAATAAAATTGCAGTATTAAACACTCAGAATAGTTTTCATGGGGGCTGCCATCTTGGATTATGAATGTCAAGGTCTATCATTCCAATTAAACACTCTGTCTCGGTGGTATAGTTCCGGTAGGTCGACCCCATATTATTATTGTTGTGATACTGACAATAACTGGTCCTTATTGTAGCTAGAGAGCATACCCAGGTTATCCTTATTTAGTCTGCACCTGTTGTTGTTGACTTTATTCAAAATGTGGGGAGAGACATATCTATTTATCTATAACATTACTATTGTCACTGTGTGAATTGAGAGCAATAATCAAGTAAGGAGTCAGGAAAACTTCAAGCTCAAGAAGAAGTACACTACTTACTACTGCTACTAATTTTAACTAGAAGAATACTAAAACAAATAATTAATTGATACACACACACTCGCTGCTTATTATTATTTATTTATTATTATTATATTACTACTTCTTAAAAATTTATTATTTATTATCCTATTAATAATGATTATAATGCTGTTATTTTTTTAGAGACCCATTATTTATTATTGTTATAACAAATGATGATTTTGTTAATAATTATCAATAATAATAACAATGACAACATCATCAACAACAATAAATAATAATATCATAAAAGAATAAATAAATTAAATAATAAGTAACAGGTAGTAGCTGTTACGTTTGTTGTCATAGGTGGTTAGAAGTAATGAAACCAACTTAGTCTAACAGTAACTTAACTAACACAATAATATACAACAACATCATGTGCTACTACTACCTACATCATCATTGCATAATTGTTGTAATTCTCAGCTTCAACACCATTAATTATTTAATTAATTAATAATTACTAAAAACCACAATCACAAAAGACAAAATGCTTAATATCCGAGCTTAAATACATGTAATAGTGACTTATTATGTGTACATAAAAAAGTCCGACGGTCATGATTTTATATATCAAACATCTCATATATCAAACAAAATTTTATGGTCCCCTCGGGTTTGATATATCAGGA
The DNA here is from genome assembly GCA_945261195.1 of Cryptosula pallasiana. Lineage (NCBI taxonomy): Eukaryota > Metazoa > Bryozoa > Gymnolaemata > Cheilostomatida > Cryptosulidae > Cryptosula > Cryptosula pallasiana. The sequence goes on along the minus strand of OX183133.1, from coordinate 8,903,553 downwards.
GTACACTGTAGTAGGGTATTACAGTGTACCTCTATATCATCTATAGAGTTACAAAACAATGACCTCTCTCCTATCAAACAAACCTGCTGCGAGGAATATCCACTGCTATATGAATGTGATTCGCCACCTCTGGGCATGTGGAATGGTGAATTATAGTTGTATGCTCCACCTAAAGGCGCTGGTCCAAGTGCAGACGGGGGCGGGCCACCTCCACCCATATTGTGATGCTGTAATGGCGCCATAGGCATCTGCATCTCCATGGCTTGCTGTTGCGCGACGTATGAGGGCCTGAATATAAATAATCATATAAGTGAGTCAATTACTACAGCATTCACAATGGCAAAATTTTTGTGTGGGAGGTACCCAACATAATGCTGTTCTATAACCACTCAGTCACATATGCATGCTCACTGAAAACTTAAAATATGGTCTGAATCGTGGCATTATCTGTTTGTTCAACGAAAACAAGTAGCAAGAAAAATAATATGAAGAGATGAACACTTTGCTAACAATTGGTGAAGTGTACTTGTTTTCTATAATGAATATTCAGCTTCAGCTGCAATCGTTAAAAAAAATAGCTGTACTTCTCAAATCACTAAATCTGCCACAAAATTAGTGTGTTCATAACGTACAGCGTTCCTAAACTCAAAAGACATTAGTCATTCCGAGCAATTCGAGGTTGAATGCTCAATCATCTACGAAGATGTGTATGTTTTCCGAAATACATGACAAATGCAAAAATCAACTTGCTGAAGCACATATTGCTTACATAGAATTCAGGCTCCTAGGAATACCCTCTTCTTTCCTGTTACTTTCACACGATGTCGCGTATTGGGATAACCATTGCCAGGATATCAGGTACCAAAGCGATGTCAATGGGAGCATGTAGTGTCAAGTATATAAATGTGAAACCAATATTTTATTTAATGAAGAACGCTGACGATTCCAACATCCAGCGCAACCAACCATATCGATCCCGAATTTTTTGGGGCAATGCTAAGCATTAGTTGCACTAAATGACAAAATTTAGGCTAAATGTAGTAACTAAGAACTTCTCTGTACAAAAATACTTTTGAAGCATTGATAGTGACAACTAGTAATATTTTTTTTGCAGCATCGGGCTTAAGTGTTAAACAAGATCATTTGTTACAGTATTCACAATAAATCTTTCTACAGTATTCAATTTATGAATTGTTAGCATTGGTGAGGAAATACTGTGGTCGTAATATATTTCCTGGTCACTGGAAGTAAGAAAAATACCCAGATCACATTTACATTGGGGAGAGTTAATTATGATGAACCATGTCGCTTTAGATTATTAATTTTTGTTTGGCTAGAAGCCTTTTCATGCATACAAATGAAACGTTGCAAGCCCTTATTGGTTGTGCGCTCTGAACCAATAAAACTTTGAGATAATTCTAATATATAATTGCTTTATTACATAAATAACACCTTACATGAATCTAGAAAAATGCTGGACTAATGAGACACGGGTTGAAAAAAAAATCAAAATACAAATACTGGAAGAAAATTACAAAGCTTGAATGAACTCAATATCACGTATATAGTCATACTAGTAAGAGTTCCTCTGCAGCCGTTAGGCATAGATATCTGTTGCTACTTGCACAATCTTATAGATTAAAAAGCCGGCCTCCAAGGTTTTCCTGGAGGCACAGCAGGAGAAAAACAGAAAAGGTAGTACACATAAATATATCTGACATTTTTGTTGGTTCTTCTTCTTATACATCAAGCTGTTATTACAAGGCATGGGGGTTTCCAGAACTGTGGAAAAATACCACGTACCTGGCTGGGAGAATTTTTTCACTGAACGATGTACTTGGCCTGCTGTAGACATATTTCATGACTTGGTCAGGGAGATCCAGCAACAAAAGATGAATAATAAAAAAGTGACGATTCAGAACAACCCTTTCAGAGACACCAATCTTTTACATTCCCGACTTCTTTAGCCTATGCCAGCCATTTTTGTATTTCAATATCTTTCGTTCTTATATCAAATGTTTGATAACAAAAAATTGTAATCATGTTTAGGAAGAAATCCTTCATAACCAGTAATGTTATACACGGATGTAGCTTTTTGATGAGGATCGATGTCAGCCAAAACCTGTATGGTCTTGAGAGGCAGTCTATTACAGTAGGTAACAGCGTTTAGAGAAACGGACAGAAGACCAATCGGTAAATACACCAGGTTGAAAACACCAACTGTCGATTTAACTCCTACGCTCTCATGTTTGAAGAGACCTTTGGTATAATTATACAGATGCTCCGCACTTACCTTTCACCAATTAGCATTTTCAACTAACGATTTTGAAAACATTTTAAAACCAAACCATTGGCAATCGGCAACATATGTCGATGATCTAAAGTATTTTCAAGTTTTGCAATTCATCAGTTTACCAACAGTTATTATAGTAAAAATAAACAACTGCGATTTGAGCAATAAGGGTATTTGTAGAAATTCAATGACCAGATTATTATCGTTAAAAATCAGTTCCTTGCAATTTTTTTTGTTGACAACGTCTAGCTTATATTCATTTATGTAATATATCTTTGACTGGTCTCCATTCTCGTAACAAGGCGCCACATTGCAACTGATCACTTTAAAAGATCTCTCTTCATCCTTTTTGTTTAGACTTTTTAGTATATACTTTTTGCAGTTAGTATAGAGCTTGAAATCTATGCTTTGAAAAATGTCTACATTGGACTTCTTGCAATTGTAATTGAAAACGTCAAGTTTAAAATTCTTGTTGAAAGTGTTTATTATGTCCTTCCTGCGGTTGTGATTGAAAAAGTCCAGCTTGCAGTTGAAAGTATGTATAGTTTCTTTCTTGTAGCTTGAAAGCGGCAAGCTTGAAACCTTGGACGACAAACGTGACGTATTGTAAATCCGGTTGAGAGAATATTCTAATTAGAGTCGCCTGCTGCTGAAAACCTCAGTCCTATCGCTTTCGACTCTGTAAAGCACCAGGTTACTATGAGTGAAAGGTAGTCAAATGCTAGCGATAAGAAGTCCATGGTCCGATGACGTGAAATATTGCCAATGTTGTTCACTCCACAAAAATATTTCAAGAGCCATCAAAGGAAAACCCCCGACTCATACCACAAGGGCCATCAATAGACCACCCTCAACCCAAACCACCATACCACAAGGGCCATCAATAGACCACCCTCAACCCAAACCACCATACCACAAGGGCCATCAATAGACCACCCTCAACCCAAACCACCATACCACAAGGGCCATCAATAGACCACCCTCAACCCAAACCACCATACCACAAGGGCCATCAATAGACAACCCCCAAATCCTACAATATACCACAAGGGGCCATCATTAGACAACCCCCAAATCCTACAATATACCACAAGGGGCATCATTAGACAACCCCCAAATCCTACAATATACCACAAGGGGCATCATTAGACAACCCCCAAATCCTACAATATACCACAAGGGCCATCATTAGACAACCCCCAAATCCTACAATATACCACAAGGGCCATCATTAGACAACCCCCAAATCCTACAATATACCACAAGGGCCATCATTAGACAACCCCCAAATCCTACAATATACCACAAGGGCCATCATTAGACAACCCCCAAATCCTACAATATACCACAAGGGGCCATCATTAGACAACCCCCAAATCCTACAATATACCACAAGGGCCATCATTAGACAACCCCCAAATCCTACAATATACCACAAGGGCCATCATTAGACAACCCCCAAATCCTACAATATACCACAAGGGCCATCATTAGACAACCCCCAAATCCTACAATATACCACAAGGGGCCATCATTAGACAACCCCCAAATCCTACAATATACCACAAGGGCCACCATTAGACAACCCCCATATCCTACAATATGCCACAAGGGCCACCATTAGACAACTCCCATATCCTACAATATACCACAAGGGGCCATCAATAGACAACCCCCAAAGACATATTACACTTACCGTCAACAAGCAACTAACATCATAAAACTCCACAAATTGTTCATGCTAATAACACTTTGAATATCAATGAACACAATCCACTCATGTGCCACCAAATTCACCAATTTAACACCGCAATCATGAAATCACCACCTTCATGCATTTGCTACAGCCTTTACAACGATTAACAGCTGAGGTTTAATCCTGTATTGCACAGGCAATCGTAGACCAGTCATCATTATTTCTCAACTGCCAAAAAACATCCTCACTAGTTCACTGCCATCAGCGACCAGGCTTCATCCTTACTAGTTCACTGCCATCAGCGACCAGGCTTCATCCAAACACTGGTTTAAAAACTAGCCCCGGTACTGCCTGAAGGATGATCAAAAAGGCTTCCCCAACAGACCGCCAGAACCATCAACAAAAAACCTTTGCGATCTGCCTCAACAATGAGCAATTCACCAGCATAACCCTTCATTCACATATTGCCACAGCGACCAACGACAACGTCTCATCTACGCATCGACACGGCAACCAACATCAATCCAATGTATGGCTTCGACGATAAACGTCAATACCTCATCCATATATCGCAACGCCAACGAACGCCATTATCCAATACCTATATCGCTACGGCAAAGAACGTCAACGTTCCATTTATATACCACCTCGACAACCAATGCCAATTCTTCATTCACGTAGCAACACGGCAGCCAACACTCATGCATATACCCCGACGATGACCAACCTTAATGTTCAATTCTATATTGCCACAAACCCCAACACCGATTCTTCGTCCTGATATTTTGATGCATTCACATCAGTGATAGAATAACATAAACAAATTTACATTGATATACCATGTACTATCCTATGTTGATACAACACATACTAACACATGTCGATATAACATATACCAACATAAGTTGATATAACTCATTAACATATACACCTACACATTGACATCACATCTACTACTACAAGTTAAAATAACATATATCACTGCATGTTGAGATAACATATACAACTACACGTTGATATAACATCTACTACTACACGTTGAAATAACATATATCACTGCATGTTGAGATAACATATACAACTACACGTTGATATAACATCTACTACTACACGTTGAAATAACATACTATTGCACGTTGAAATAACACACACTAACCTATGCTGGTAAGGCATTTGCTGATGTTGTTGAGGCGCAGAGTTAACAGAGTAACATCCCGGGTCCTGCCCATAATGCCCTGTTTGATTGTTTAGCACATTCTGCATGTTGTATGCATTGACTGGTGCATTCTGGGACACTACAAGTAATATAAACTGATGTATATACGATATGGACTGGCCATAGACTCGAGTATAAACAGTATCAGCAGTACCAGCTGCTGCATTCAAACCCACTAGCTCGGCGCCAGCCGTACTCTACCTCACGACGCTCTTCTCCACCCTTATCCAACTTAACACCCGCCCACTCAACTTCCTGTCTCGCTCTGCTCTTGCACTGCTTTACCCCGTCCTTCCCAACATCGCCCAGCCCCTGCCATCTCTTCATCTCAAAGGAGCATATGTTTTTTTTGTTTATACACATAGATGCGCTGGCCATAGACTTGATGCTTGTAATGTGACAGAACAGAGAGCCGACACCATGCATAAATTAGTGGTAACACACGATAATCTGAAATTGTATTTTCTCTGCATAAAATGACTAATGGGCGCATTTTATTGTTCAGACATTTTGTAAAATGGCAAATGAATGCATAGAGATAAGAGAAGACATTGAAATGAGAAATAAGAGAAATAAATTAAACCAAATTGGTAGTTACTATAATGGCTGGCCGAAAGACCTATCAATGCTACATGACTATCAACGATAAAATGTTGTATTTTGAATTTTAAACAACCAGATAGTTTTATTCTTTTTATCCTGGAAACAACAGGCAACTTCTTCCAATTGCAACTATATCTGCAGAGTCACAACTATATCTGCAGAGTCACAAATATATCTGCAGAGTCACAACTATGTCTGCAGAGTCACAACTATATCTGCAGAGTCACAAATATATCTGCAGAGTCACAACTATGTCTGCAGAGTCACAACTATGTCTGCAGAGTCACAACTATATCTGCAGAGTCACAACTATATCTGCAGAGTCACAACTATGTCTGCAGAGTCACAACCATATCTGCAGAGTCACAACCATATCTGCAGAGTCACAACTATATCTGCAGAGTCACAACTATATCTGCAGAGTCATGACTCCTAAAACAGTTGATCGTACAAAATCTACAACTTCAACCGTTCATCCAAATTTCAACGTTGGTGATGTCAGGTTTATAACTATATTACAGTACATAGACGCATATCTATGCCACACATACCAGGCTGGTAGGCTACCCCATCTTTAGACATGTGCTGTTGAGGAATGCTGCCGTTTGTTGTGGAAGGAATGGACTGCCTGTGCTCTGCATCACCAGGTTGCTTTCCACACCTACAAGCATTGGTAACATACGGAGCTGTGCTACAGAATCTACAGGTATGTACTGAGGTATAGGAGTATCGTTGGACACACAACTCTGAGCAGGACAAAACATACAATCAGCGAGAGAAAACAACTACCAACAAATGATCAAGGAACGAAACTGCTTCTTCAAATCAAAAACTCAACATTCGTCTATACCACTGTAACTTACCTATGATATGTATAAACAGTAACTTACCTATGATATGTATAAACAGTAACTTACCTATGATATGTATAAACAGTAACTTACCTATGATATGTATAAACAGTAACTTACCTATGATATGTATAAACAGTAACTTACCTATGATTTGTATAAACTGTAACTTACCTATGATATGTATAAACTGTAACTTACCTATGATATATATAAACAGTAACTTACCTATGATATATATAAACAGTAACTTACCTATGATATGTATAAACTGTAACTTACCTATGATTTGTATAAACAGTAACTTACCTATGATAGATACACACAATCACTTGCCTACGGTCGGTACATACAATTACTTACCTACAGTAGGTATACACAGTTACTTACCTACCGTGGGTAAGTACTGTATGTACCTACTGTAGGTAGGTAACCACAATCACTTACCTACGGTAGATAAACACAATCACTTATCTACGGTAGATACATACAATCACTTACCTACGGTAGGTACACACAATCACTTACCTACGGTAGGTACAGACGACGCAAACAATGAGAAGGATAAGCACCACCAGAGCACCAAGTATTATACCAACAAATCCAGCAACTCCAAGAGAAACAATCAAATCCAAGAGGCTACCACCTAAGTTAACAAAACAAGTCTGTGACATGTGTCTGTGACATGTATCACTCATAACAATATGCTAAGCACAATACACCAAACACCGTACATGCAATGCAGCATACACAACATTCAGTACACAGTACATACAGTGCATACAACATGTAGTCCACACAACGCAGTACCCACAACGCAGTACCCACGACACAGTACCCACAACACAGTACACACAACACAGTACCCACAGCACAGTACCCACAGCACAGTACACACAACACAGTACCCACAACACAGTACACACAACACAGTACACACAACAGTATACAAATGGAGTAGAGCAAAAGCAGTTGTCTCCCCTTTATCATACAAGTTTAAACAACTCCCATCATAACTATAAAGCACTGAAAGTCACTATAAGGTATATATTTTATACACAGAAACAAAAATTGAAACTCAATGTATTCACAAGGAAAATCTATGGCCAACGTGGAGCTTGAGCGGAGGGCTGAGCAGTAGAAAACAGAAATATGAATAATACAATAATTGTGTAGTTGACCAATGAGTTGGTCTTTGCTGTATGTGTCTACAGAATGTAGAGCAATACCACAATAGTTTACTTAAGTATAGCTTATGTGAGCTAAGGTGTTGGTTGAGAGAACAACTACTGACAAAGTAAATTTCAACACAGGCGGAGAGTAACTGTGACAACACATGATCTAGGAGGGGCGGAATAATTTATATTTGACCAAGACAGAAATCTAGCCGAGAGAGATCATCTGCAATTATCTGTGAGTTTCACTGTGTTGCTGTGAGGAAACCGAAACTCAGTGGTGTTTTAATAACACTTTCATATTCTTCTTTGTCCATCAGATGAGTAGTCCCGAGTAGTGGTAACCAATGACAATGTAGGGAGATTTATGAAGACAGCTAGCCTGTGATGGATAAACTAGGGTTATACCATCCAGTGGTGGATAAACTAGGGGTACAGCATCAAATGGTGGATAAACTAGGGGTACACTACCAAATGGTGGATGAACTAGGGCTATACCATCCAATGGTGGATGAACTAGGGCTATACCATCCAGTGGTGGATAAACTAGGGGTAAACCAACAACTGGTGGATAAAGTAGGGGTACATCATTCATTGGTAGATAAACTAGGGGTATACCATCAAATGGTGGATAAACCAGGGGTACAACAACTAGTGGTTGATAAATTAACAATATACCATCCAGTGGTGGATAAACTCGGGCTATACCATGCAGTGGTGGATAAACTCGGGGTGCACTGATACATCGTTAGCAGTGATACATACCTGAAGGATTACACATGCTATCTCCATTATCCTCCTCATCCTCCCCATCGGCACAGTGCTCTACTCTATCACACATCAAATTGGACTCTATGCACCGCCCAGCAACAGCGCAATAAAAGTTGGTCTGAGAACAGCTAGTAGAATCCATGGCTACAAAAGACAATACTGACGCGCTGAGAGACAGTCGACAGGAAGTGACATGTTGTAGATGCAACAAAAGGCGGGATTAACAAAGGGCACATACCATCAGTAAAAGCTGTGACTTGAAACTTAAAACCCTTGCCAGTGTCTCCTGAGGCATCGGTCCTAGAAGGACACAAGTAGCAGCAATTGATCTTACAGTAGCAATGAAAGAGAATACAAACACAAGTGACACTGTATCTTGTACGATGGTGTCAAAATACAGTGAGCGTCAACAGGAATGTGTCAGAATAAATGATGTATGTCAAGGGTGCACGCTAGCATACTGCAACACTTCATTACACGACTTAACAATAAATGCTCCTGGGTTTTTCCACTCAATTTTTATCTTAAGGCATTATTTTTTAATAAAAATGATAAGGTACCTTTTTTATTCAAATTTATTGGCCTGCCAATTTTGGCATTCGTTTAATAAAAAGTAATTTGTGGACATGTGTATGTCTGTAGAGAAGGAATCACCTCATATATAACATAATAAGAAAGCATGTGCTATACTGTGTACACTATCTGTGTGCCCACAATTAACAGTCTGTCTCGAACTAAGCCACAAACCTCAAAACCACCGACACATGTTCATTGTAGTGCAGCGTTGGCATGATTTTGTGTACAAATTGTATAACTACCACTTGCCTGAAATAGACTGAGATAGAAGAGCCTGTAGAAACAAGAATAGGAGGGAGTTCGTGACCGCATGCGCCGTTGTTTCCTCCAGCATATTTCTAAAACAAAATGTTAATCTTTCAAGAACACCAACGGATGGATGCCAAGTGCAAAGAATTGTAGGCGAAAAATACCGAGATAGGGAAGATGAAAGAAATAATCGGAGAACTCACAAATGCGCGGATCCCAACTTGTTCCGAGTCGTAGATATGCAGTGAATCGGTACAGACGCCGTTGTACAAGTAATCAGGTATATCCAAGTAGTCAAATTTGAGCATCACCTTCCAACCATCTCTCTCCGCCACAAACGTGATCTGACAATCTAGCGAGTGCTCGTATCTGACGCCAGAGTCAGCACCGGGCTGCGAATAAACCGTCGCTGCTCCAACCTGTACTTCTGTGCCACAATCCACTCCATTCGAGTTCATATACACTGAAAGAGCAAGAGAGGCCTTCAGCTGCTGAAATATAGCTATTGAAGGGAAGCATTTATCAAGACTGGATGACAAAAGGGGGCTAATGGTGGGAAACGGTCAAGTACACAATAAGATATATAAAGTATGACTGGCGGTGGAACCGGGACTAGTATGTGTCTGTCCTATTGATTAGTGTCAGAAAATTACTGTGATTACATGGCCAGCTTCCAACAGTAGATATCATTAATATCCATGCACAACAAATCCCACAACATTCTATACATTCACTGCATTGCTATTATTTGACATTAATTATTAGCTTACAGCCAGCGCATGGGCCAGGAAATTGAACTGCGATTGGATGATGACATCTAGAACAGGCACTTGATGCATAAATAACTGGCGTGCCATGATACTAGTGGAGAGATACGTGTAGATTAAGGACTTTATGCATCATAAACAAAAATAGTATGTCTGAGTTAGGCCAGCAAATGTCAAGTGGACGTACACCAACAAGCATGCTGGTTATAAGCAGGTGCTCTTTATTGTTGTTGTAAAACCATGGAGTTAATTAATAAGCTCATGGTGAGCAAAATATGGCATACAATTGCTATAGAATGCCTGCTTTCTAAATTGTTTCATTCAGCTAATAACAAAATGTTAATGTTTATTAAATACATGTAGGAAACATTGTAAGGAGTGGAAGCTTTCACGCTTGCAGCTCGGAATAAAAATGATGTAAGTAAAAGGCAACAAAACGAATGGTTATTAATGCTTATAGGAAGCACAACGTAATTGACAAACTGAGAGACTGTTTCTTTCAAGACGGGAATGAAAATCAATGACGTGGCTTTGTATTCGGTTGGAGCAGTACAATATTGACTGGATAAATAGTGTTACAGGCAAATAGCCCTAGGCACTTTTGATGCGTCTCTACGTGTGTTGAAGTGCTGTTCTTCTTACAAAACCAACATATTGATTTTTGTGAGCCAAAGCAATGCATTGAGCAAGGAGAAGCGACAACAGAAACAATGCTGTAAAGAAGTGAGAAGAAACTGAGACCAGTGTTGTTGTTGTTATTTACACGAAATGAAAGGAGTCGGTATTATGCACGACAAGCTCTTATAGTTATGGCAGCAGTCATCTCTCTTCAAGCTCTAACAGCCAAATACTAACACGAGAAAATTATATCGAGGACCAAGAGTTTTTGTGAGGACCCGAGATTGTGATTAGCGCAATCATGTGTGGATTATAACAATGTTTTGTATGGGTGAAATGGGTAAGAATATATATGACCAAGCTGATATGAATAAACGTGGACACCACCAACAAGGGACATTCGACAACAAAATGTAGAAAATATACTAAGTCAACAAAACTTATAGTTTAAAGCAAACAAAAGATGTTGAATTTACTGAATTATAAATCAAAATGACAAAGAAAAGTGTAATACAAGTAAATGAATAAACAGCCATAACAACCATAACTATCCACCCTTAACATTTCATCTAAACAATAGATAGATTTCTAAACACAAAACGAAGTTCAAACTCTTCTGAAATGACAACCTCTATGTTTCAGTAAAATTATCTATATTCTCTACTCATTCTACTAAAACTATAAATACTTACAGAAATAAAGATTTCGTTCTATTATAGAAATTTCCAAAAACACCAAAGGGGCCAGATGTCATATAAAATACGATGAAAGGGCACGTAATACCTCCGGCCAGCTGTGAAACACCTATGAATGTGAGTGACAGGTAGCTCACAAAAGAACAGATAGAGACAGGAGCGAGCCAACAAAGGCTACCAAATGATTGAATAACTTGAGCGAATACAACAGTAACTCTTCCTCCAGTAAGGCATGCCTGCCTCTATTCAACATATTGAAGTTCCTCAGACTAAAGTATTCCATGATTGGATTGATAATAAACTTATAACCTTCTCGAGTGTAATTGATAAGTTAATCTAAAAGCACATTGAAGGCAAGCAAGGCCTAGTGATTAGTACACAGCATTTTAGAGCTGGAGTGTCTCAGACCAAACTCCATAAATGTCAATTGCTTCTGTGCAACAATATACAACACACATTTCACATGATTGGGGCCATTCGCAACCTCAAGAGAAGAATTCTCAACATGGCTCGTTGGTCTGCTTTGGAGTAAATGAACTGTTTGGCTTTAAAAAACAAATTTACAAAAGAAAAACAGGTAGAGTAATGAAAGATTAATATAATTATTATTATCGTAATAATAAAAAAATATATAGCGAGTATACAAACATGGAGGAAATAGGTTGATTTTCAAGTACTGCATCCTTTTCACAACGCAACACTGAATCAAATAATCGCCCAGATGGTTGTGCCAGCAGGGGTTTTGGTGATTATATCATCAACAAGTTGAGTTATAATTTCTTTATATGAAAAACACGTATTTATTAAAATTTTATAACTTGCCAAAGACTAAATAATGTTGCCTTTATAAAATTATAATATTATATATTGTCATTAACAGTTGGCCAAATCAAATGACATAGAAACATAAAACTCTCAAAAGCACTTGAACATTTTCTAAATACTCTAGAGGCTTAGCAAAGCGTTGCTTTAAATTGAAATCTATTGGGAGGTAGTAGTAATTAGACTGATGAGCTGCATTTTAATCACAACACGGGCTTGAAGTTTTATTAAATGGGGTATTTCGTGATAACAGGACACCTCTGCAAGAAATCGCATGCCCTTTCAAGACCAAATAAATGAAAGGAAAAAAATTCAATATGAAATGAAGTTAGCTCCTACAAAATGGAACTCTGCAAAAGACTTGCTACTGCAATAATGATAATATACAAGTGGTTGCGGTAAAAAAAAATAAAAGTAACTGAACTTTGTAAGCTGTATATACCATCAAACTGTTTGGCCATATTGAAGCGAATGGTTGACTTCTGCTTCAATGCTTTATCAAACAGATTAAAAACCAGATATACTACAATACTTAATGCCTGCAAAATTTTTTTGGGACTATTGAGAAATATGGCTGCAGTAACCATTGGCGCCGAAACAGGGTTTTATACCACGAAACTGTATGAGCTCTTTAACAATTATTAATTTAAAAACCATTAATCTAGTTATTTTTTGCACACCATGCAGCCAAACGCTTTAGAAAATATTTAAGCAGTTTGAAAAACTTGAAATCGTACGAACGGTTTAAAAACAGTATGAGCTATTTCAAAATATCTGAATCATTGAAAATCTACAAAAAACCATTTAAAAAAATTTAGATGATTAAAAGGAAATAAGATTGTTTTTTAAACTACTAACAGTTGGCCTCGTGTTCTCTACATGAAATGCAGCATGATATTACCATAGACGCAATGAACAACAGAAATAAAAAGTGCAATGCCTTGTAGAATGATTGTTGAACATAACCTCCCTTCAAATATTGCTTAATACTACATTTTAAAAACGATTTCAAATTTTTATAAACAATTTTGGATAACGAGTGAGCCATTTGAGAAATAATTGAAACCATGTGAAAAATGTAGATGGTTCAGATGCTTTAAAAAGCAAAACCCGGAATGTTTTGAACCACCAAATAAAACATACATACATGAATATGTATACCATAATCATATTTCTGTGGATGATAGATAGCAAAATGTTTTAAGAGCTATATGCCATGTATAAATTAAGCCCAGGCCTGTTGAAATCTATGAGGCATCCACATTCATTCCAGAATTGCTTGCATTCGGCCCTCATGACATTATTTCATGTTCAAAGTCATTTTGATAACCATAATAATTATAATAATGATAATACTGTTGATTTAATCATAAAAGTTTAATATTACAAAGGATTACCCATCAAAATAATAACAGTAAGTGAGATCACTAATAAGTAAGCAGTACTAATAATACTTCCAAACATGAAGACAAAAAGCAATAGTGGCAGCATTGACAGGACAGCCGTCATTTATCATCGATTGATTCAGTATTAATATTGATTTATTAGTACTACTACAACACTTTCCTGAATTCATAATACTACTTAATATATATAATAGACATTATTGTGGCAGAAGCTGCTTACTGCAACAACTTGACTGTTATTTATTATTATTATTATATATTAATTACAAAAATAAATCGTAATAATAAATTTAATAATCGATTATTATTATTATTATACCAATAATAACTAATATATAAATAATATATATTAAATATGGACATCACTCTTTTTTTTCAAAACAACCACCTACTACTACCACCACCACCAGTACTACTACTACTACCTACTACTAATAATAATTATGTTTTTTTTGTATTAGAAACTATAACAAAAATAAATATCAAACCGAAAAAAAATAAATAAATAAACATAAATAAAATAAGACAAGGGGAAGTTGCTGTTGTTCAATGAACAATGGTTACAAAAAATCCATCTAAACAATAATTTGCTAATAAATAAGAATACTACTACTACTGCTACTACTATTATTATTATTATTTTATTATTTATTATTATTAATTATTATTTATTATTATTAATAATTAATAATGATAATAATTGTTATGATTAATTAATTTAATATAATAAATAATTAACTGTTTAAATTAAGAACATAATTAATAAAATAATATCAACAAAAAACTGCAGAAGCAGCAATAAGTAAGTAATGAATAAAGTAAATTAAGGATAAAATAATAATAATAATAATAATAAATAAATAAATGCTAAGGAAAGATTCACAAATTATGACTTACATATTTGATTAGTTGTTTCTGCAGATATGGCCAAACTCTGGCAATAAAATACAAATATACAAGCTGTACTGCTTGCTATAGACGACCAAAACCTCAGCGCCATCGTGTGAACACAAAAAAGTACTACAAGCTTTGTTGTTGGGATTCGTGAGATCAGCGACCCGGACAAACCGTAGAAGTTGGTACCTCTATGGCCATGATAAATCACGCACATAGAAATTTTCATCATAAAATAATAAAATCGCTAAAACCGATGTGTATGGCCACGCCTCCTCGTTGTCCGCTAGCAATAACGATTCCACAAGCTCTAAAATCCAGAATTGCTACTTTCTCTGCACACCAGTGATGCTATTGATTTTACTTACCAGAATAATTAATAACAACTAAATAAATAAATGTCAAAATAATAACAATTAGGAGATATGAATTAGAACAATTCGATACAAATTGCTAGACTAGTTGTCTGCTTGTGTGGTGCATTATTTCTCTATAAGTCCCGTAACATAATTATCACAGTGAGCCATGATGATGATGTATGATTGGTAACAAAAAACTGGAGTGGTAATAAAAAATAATATTATTTTTATAATTATTTTTTATTACCACTCCAGTTTGTTACCAATCATACATGGCTCACTGTGATAATTATTACTACGAACAGTGGTTGTCAAAAAGACAACAGAAAATTATTGATGGAAATTGATTGATTAATTCAATCATCATCATCATAATAATCAATGATCACCATCAATAATAATAATATTTATTAATTATTATAATAATAATTATTATTATAATTAGTAATAAAATAAATAAATAATAATTATTGTAATAATAATAAGCAATAACTACTATTATTAATTAATATTTATTTTATTATATGCCATAATAATAATAAAGAAAAAAAATAACTACTAATAATAATAATGATAATAATGTTTTATGTAAATAATAATAATCTTCTTATTTATTAATAATTATTAACTGAGTTGAATGAATGCAAAAAAACTTTATGGCACTGACTCTATGGTGGCTCATAACGTTAGACGGTTTCGTTTTCAAAGCGTATGAACGGATTTGAAATAGTCCAGACGGTTTGCAAAGCGTCTTTTACATTGAAAATAATTGGGTAATTGTAGTAAAATAGCCCAAAAAATATGTTTAAAAACGGGCTTGTTGGTTATAATAAATTAATTGCAGTTGCAGGATTAATGCTATAAAACTGTATTTCCTGTCCAACAATTGTAAAATCTGCAAACCGTATAGTTGTCTTGCAAATCATTCAGACGGTTTAGAAATGATCCAGATGATTTAGGAAATCACAAACCGTATGGACGCTTTAGAAAGAGTATGAACTATTTACAAACCGTATGAATTATTTTGAAATAGTCTGAACTGTTTTAAAATAGTCTAAACTATTTTGAAATGGTTGGAAAAGTTTGCAAGGCACATGGCTTGCGATCGTAATAATTTTATTTATAGCCTCTATATAACTTTGTCAACATAGACGTCGATCAAAAGACATAGAGCAAGTTAATTAACTGTATAAAAATGTTGTTGAATATAATATCTAAAATGGATTTTTACATTTACAGTTAGGTTGTATTTATTATTTAATATAATTTAAAGCAAATAATATTTAATAAATAAAAAATTTTATTTACTTATTTAGAAAAAATTCAACTGTTCAGTGTTTAGGAGAAACATTATCCATCATAAATTGACTGTAGATCTATGACCAATAGAGCGAACCAGCAAATCGGCTCGGATTTTCTAAGTTCACGAACAATTTCACCAAGCGTTCAGATGTTTTTGCAAAAGTTCAGACTGTTTCAAATTCGTTCAAACGGTTTGGAAAGCGTTCAGACGTTTTAAAACACAAAAGGCAAAACGTTCTGAGCCACCATACTGACTCACTGTTGTTTTTATTTAAATAATAATAATAATAACGAGCGTGCGGGCTGTGGCAGTAGTTGCTCACTATACACATATAGTAAGTATTGTGGATTGGAAAGTTAATGAACTGAAGAACATGGGTAGGAAAACTAGGTAACTGATGACTACTACTATGAACAATGCATTACACACTAGGGTAGATGTGAAGAGACTAAATCTCCTCACTCAGAGAAGAATGCGGTCATGGCATGATGTCAATAGAAGAGTGTGTGCGGCTGGAGTCACATGGTTTGTCAGATTACTTTTAGAGATCGAACATAAATGATTATTCAATGATAGATAATTTCCTGAGGGATAAAACCAAGACAGAATTGAAAAAAGACGAGATCGTAAGACGAATGAAACTTGAAGGATCTGTGTGGCCCCACAAAGACAGATAGATCAGAAACCAGCTCTTAGGAATGCTTGAAGAAGAGCTAGATAAAGAACGAAGCTGAATGATTATTGTTGGCAGTGGAAGATTAGTCCCTACGTACCAGGATTTATGAAGTGACAGTTATGAAGAAAACAGGTAGCAAGAAATGTTGGATGTGTAGAAGGAGATGGTACCATCATGCATATCATAAGTGAATGTGAAAAGCTCGTCCGGGGAGCAACTATCATTCATTGAGAGCTGTTCTGTTCTGGGTAGAGTCCCCAGACCCCAACTTAGGGAAGTGGAGACCGTTGATTCAGTAACTATAAGGCTGTTCAGATTGTGGAGGAATGCACTTCCTGTGATGCTCTAGGAATGAAACTGTGGTGAAAGAAATGATAATTAATAGAAATTACATGAGGAACTGACTGAGATTGAGCGAGTAAAGTCAAAGTGTTGAGAGCATGCTATTAGTGGGTAGAAACTGTCAGTCAGAGAATCCTTGTGTTCAAAAAGCTTCATATAAAATAGCGCTATATGAATTGCTGCTTGCTGATAACTGGTACAACTATAAAGTTTAACCAATTTTTAAAAATCAAGATGCTGTGAGATTTCAATATACACACTCACCGAGTGATTTAAGCTGGAAGACCTGACGTTGTTTTCGACAAAAAAAACTTGAAGACTGTGAGAGTTGACATTGGTGTGCAAGGGGATTTTAAAGTGAAAGATAGGGCGACGGAAAAGATAATGAAATACCAAGACCTAGTGGTAGAAGTAAATTTACTGTGGAACGCAAAAACCAAAGTAATCCCAATTGTTATTGGTATTCTTGGTGCAAAATACAGACTAATCGACAGGCTAGCTCTATGGGGAGTGGGTTTGATTAAACGTAACAGCAGACTCTCCATTTAAGGATCTGTTCACATCCTGAGAAAAGTGCTGTCCATCTCAGTCTAGTCAGTTTAGACCGATGGCAGGGTCTCTACCGTGACCCACCCAACCCATAATAAAGAAGATAAATAATAATAATTACTACTTGTAGCTTGTCATACTAATTATTAATCAATTATCATTATTGAACGACTCCACTCACTTAACTATTTAGCACTTGACTGATATTTTCTAATAATAGTTAGCAACCAACAAAAAAACTAGTAGCTTGCTAGTCGTCTTTTTCTATAGCAATATACTGGTGATTGTTTATCAATCATAATCATGCAATAATAGCGTTGTTATTAAAGTATATTTATTGGTATGTATTTATATAATAACCACTAGCAATACAACCCATCACATTTAAATATGCTGGCCTGTTCTTTTCTCGCCCTGCTCTTCCCCCATCCCTTTCTTTGCTTGCCCTACTCTAGTGCTCGCCCTCTCCTTCGGTCTACCCCCACCCTGTTCCACCCGCTCTATCTTCTCCATCTCTTTCTTTCTATCTCCCTACTCCATTTAAAAGATGACAAAGGTGCACTGTGTGCTGGCACAATGCTGTCACTACTTAGACAACTAACTCGAAAAGAACCAATGTTACAAAAGAATGTTCTAATCTATGCGTACTGAAAGGAAATAATGTGAGTCACAAACCAGTGTGAGATTGCTTGATTGACACTCCAACCAGAGGATATTAGCAAGATGTAACTTTTATGCTCTGTACCTAAATTACTTAAAAAAATTAAATCTACAAATAACTGCATGTGTAGCAGCTTCTGTGTCTCTCCCGGTGGACGAAGAAACAGAAACCGTATATATAGAATACAACTATCAATAATAAATCATTATCAAAATGAAGATACATAATAATATAAATTATGATTATTCTTTTTATTAAAACACTTATTATTCAACTTAATAATAATGCTGTAATATAATAATAATAATATTTTGAATCTGTTCTTTAGGAAGCAGTGGTGTATTTGTTATAATATCCTAAATGTTTCACCTTAAGAAAAAATGGGAGTACACCTGAATTATTATTTTATGGTTTGTAGTTGGTATGCTCTCGTACATCGTTGAGCTTTTGTCAACTTTTATTGGTTGTTGGTAATTTGCTCTCACATCTGCCAGACCCGCTGACATATAAAAAATGTCAAAGTAGAGCATGAATTTAAATTGTTTTGAATTTGGTTGTCACAGTGTTACTGATTCTGTCTTTGCAAACCATCATCATCATGGATGATACTGCACAATGGTTCAATTTTGGGGAGTTTTCGGTGATTTGGCAAGCGCATCCAGGCTGAAATTATGTTCTTTTGCTTATGGTGCTGTCTTACAGGTTTTCATATCTTTTATAAACCAAACTATGTTAGTATAAACTGTTTTTAGAGCTATTCTTAGCTCCTTTCTTAGGAGGTTGTGCACCACGTTCAAGAAACATTGTTTCATATTCTTGTGCCAAATAACATAGATTTGTAGTTGAAGCAGCTTGGGCGTCAAAACCTGAACACATACAACACAATTTTTTGAAGGTAACCTAATAAAGTGACACATTTTTTGATCATCCAAATGCATTTTAGGATCAACAAATTAGATGCCTTGGTATTCACATACACCTGGTCTCCTTGACTGACTATTCAGTTTACTGCTAGTATAGGGGCCTAGCCAGCTTGTTGGATTTTCTGGCGCTTCATCATCAAACACCCACCAGCCTCTAGGTAAACCTTAGTGTACTGGGAGTTGTCCTCTTCTTTTTCACAGTAATAAGTTATGAACCCAAAGATTTGTAAAAAGTTTATCATATTTTCTTAAATTTTCTCCAATAATGGTCGCTGCAGTGTTTCCTGCTAAAAAAAGTTACTGTTGTAGTAAATATCTACTTAAAAAAACGGAATGATCATGTTTTGAAAATTGACGGTCAACCGTATGGCAAACTTCATGATGCAGTATTACTGGTCTCACAGACATCTGCTAAACATGACATTTATCTCAACTTTTGTTAAATTTAATTCTGATTTTCATTTTACACGTTATCACGCAATCCTGATTCAACATATATAAGCAAATTGCCGTTTCGTTTAATATTGTAAAAAAGAAGAGGACAACTCTATATATACTAAAGTTTTGTCCTAGATGCTGGTGGGTTTTGATTGTGCCACAAAATACCACAAGTTGGTTAGTCCTTTAGACTAGCTTACTGCTGGATTCTGTATATTAAATGTCACATAATCAACAGCTGTTGGTAAATAGACTTCCTTTTTTTCCAATTTTTGCAATAAGCTGCACAGGCCTTACTAACATTGTTAGCTCATTATCAATTTTGTAAACATTATTCATTCACAGCACTAAAATAGTCTTCATAAATTTAACGAAAGAGAATGTTTTTTGTGATTGAGGTAGGCTTATCGGGTTGCTTTTGAAAAACCATTGATGTGATGTGTTTGATGTTAGATCAAGAATGTTTTCATAATTTTTTTTGAGTGAGAGTGAAATTCCGTTTTTATATTTCATTTGCTTGGAGAATTTAATTTTAATGCTTTGTTTGGTGCTAGTTTGTCAGAATACATTAGTATATCATTGTTGCCAGCCTGATGCCCACTTTCTACCCAGAATTCAACTCTTTCGCTATTCTAGATAAATGCAGGATGAGCTGTTTGATCGACTCTCCCCAGAGACGTGCAGCAGATCAACTACTAGCTAGTCTTACATTCTAAACTAATGCTAACTAGTATGTGTTGTCTTCACTAGCTAATTGCTGTTTTTCTTTGTTTGCAGTATTGACGGGCTGTTGGTACCACCGCTGGGTAGAGTATCGAGATAGCCTTAGATACTAGGCCAGCTGTGCATGGCTTCTACAGCTGTATTCAAGTAATCAAACAGTTTCAACAACTGACAGCTTACCAAAAGTATAATAAGTGCTCGATTTCCTTCTGATTTGAAATGGAAATACTAGGTTAGAGAAGATACGTGTGACACACAGAAACTATTTCCTGTTGTAGATGGACGCAAAAGTGACTGAAGGCATGAGGCATATTCAAGCTGCCGAAAAATGGTAAATGTAAAAACACGGCCATCAGTTGCCCCGATTTTAATTATTACCAAAAAACAGCAGATCTGTTACCTATTGTGATATAGACTTACCTGTGATAGCAATATAGACTTACCTGTGATAGCAATATAGACTTACCTGTGATAGCGATGTAGACTTACCTGTGATAGCGATATAGACTTACCTGTGATAGCGATATAGACTTACCTGTGATAGCGATATAGACTTACCTGTGATAGCGATATAGACTTACCTGTGATAGCGATATAGACTTACCTGTGATAGCGATATAGACTTACCTGTGATAGCGATATAGACTTACCTGTGATAGCGATATAGACTTACCTGTGATAGCGATATAGACTTACCTGTGATAGTGATATCAATTTTTGGTATGAAATTTAACTGCAATGAAAAATTTGACGCGCAAAAAAATTATTGATTTTGAAATGTGAAACAACATTGGTACCAAGTTGACCTTGAAGATCTTGTGGTTCACTTAATTTGTTTTGCTCTGCACAACCTCATCTAAGTGTTTTGTTACTGTGACTTTCAGGATGTAATAAACCAAATAAAACCACAAAAACTGGACTTGATGTATTTTCAGCAAGTATTTCTGTACTTGACAGCATGAAGACATCATTCACCAAGTGGAAGGCTGACCCAGAAGAAGCAGCCTCTGAGTACAGCAAAGCTGGTAAGACTATCTCTAATGTGGAGTCTTGTATGGCGGGCTGACAACTCCAAGAATGCTTCTACCACTAGTTGTATATTTGTTAGTGCGTGTGGTTTATTTATTCAGCTATTGCATTCAAGAACGGGAAGGCGTTGGACAAAGCTAAGTCAGCATACGAACAGGCAGCTGAGCACCAGCTACAATGCAAACAGCTGTTCCACGCTGCCAAGTACGTTGCATGTTGATACACTATGTTCTAACTGCACACTGACTCTCTATATCACATGCAGTTGCTGTATATAACTTCAAGGTCCTTTGTAGGTCATTTGAGCAGGCTGCGTTTGTGGCTAAAGACATGAAGGATTTAGCAGAGACGAGTAAACTGGTGGAGAGAGCTTGTAACATGTACTTAGAGAATGGCACCCCAGACACTGCTGCCCTGTCACTCCTTAGAACTGCCAAGTATGTGTCCGCATTTGTGTAGTGTACTCTCTTTCTTCTGTGATATAGAGGGACATAAGTGGTCCAGTGGTGTAGCATTTCGTTTGTTCAGTCGGGGCTCACAGATTTAACAACCTGTGGGGTGACTCTACATTCTAACAATGAACTTAGTAGAAAATTGAATATTGCGTGGGTATAGAATAAAGGAGTAACAGTGAAGAATGATTCACTGGGACACGTGCGTATGTTTTGTTGTAGAATGGTTGAAGGAGAGCTGCCTGAGCGAGCTGTTAATATGTACCTGAGAGCTGGACAGATATACGAGGTGAGCACAACGACATCGTTTGTTGTCTAGAAATTTTTTTCTTGCACCCATCATTATTTTTTTCTGTTAGGTGACTCAAGTTTGTTCATTTCTACATTGATAGACTGAGAGCAACCTGAGGAAAGCAGCGGATGCTGTCCGGTCGGCTCCCCGTCTCCTCATACGCAATAAAAAGTAAACACCAAATCTTCATTTTTGTTGGGTAACATTAACCAGTTGGTCTCTGATTGGACCATTAGATCTGCGTTGATTGTTGCAGACATGATGAAGCAGTGACGGCGCTGCAGAGAGAGATCAACTACAATGGAGAAGCTGAGTGCTATGACCTGGTGCACAGATTAGTCATGTGTATGGTTGTACTACACTTGTACAGAGGTGACTGCGTTGCTGCTGATAAAGCCTTCAAACATGGCTACGCGTATGTTATATAACTCATCCACTTGTGTGGTCCTTACATCATACCTGATTCTTCATTCCTGTTTACCTACTGTATTGTAGAGCCAGCCAAAATATTGCATATGGGAGCTCAAAAAATATTTATTTTGAAAGCTATTACTATCCTAAAATGACATTTAACATTGATTAAACTCTCATGAAACTTTGTTTGATTTCAACAATGATGTAGTTAGAGAGCGACATTACGAGCCATAGTTTTAAGATATGGAAGCATCTAGAATAATATTTATTCATGCCGTTAAATGCAAATGGCAATCCCAGATGAGAAACCAACTACCCACCTAGCTCCATTTATATTGATACCGCAAACAAAAATTGACCATTAACACGTACACTCGTTTTCATTCCGAGTATAACAAAAACTAACGTAAGTTGTAAATAAAATATGTCATTG
Source organism: Cryptosula pallasiana (assembly GCA_945261195.1). NCBI lineage: Eukaryota > Metazoa > Bryozoa > Gymnolaemata > Cheilostomatida > Cryptosulidae > Cryptosula > Cryptosula pallasiana. Next base: position 8,880,327 of record OX183133.1, on the reverse strand, counting down.
CGTGTGTTCTCACAGGTACCCCGGGTTTGGGGAGTCAGACGAGGCAGCCCTAACTGAGCAACTGCTGGATGCAATGAACAAGGGAGATGAAGCACTGGCTACACAAAGCCTCAACAGTCCAATGTTTACTTACCTAGACACTGAGGTATGTCAAACTTGTACAGGGACGACTCACTCTCACTATATTGTTACATATGATGGCTTGTGGTCTTACAATTGTTACTCTATCATAGCTTGTGTACCTTTCAGTTTGCTAAACTTGCCAGAGATTTAAGGGAGAACCCACCTGAGGGGATATATATAAACATTGGAGGCAGTGCTTCAGCTAAAGACCAAGATGGCGGAGAAAGTAGTGAGGATGAATACGCTGACGGCCTCTGTTGAGTTTTTTTATATCTTTCAGTCATAAATCTCTCACATTCTACATAGAGTCAGGCCATGCAGTCACATAGATGCAGTTAGATAGATGCAGTTATATATTGTATATTTGTGCATTGCATGTAGTACACTCCGTTGTACAGTTTATTTTGCTCAATCTTACCTTTGAGAGATATGTACTTTACCACGTGGGTGGCAAGAAGGAAAGTTTTCTATCGTGTTTCTGGCCATGTTGGAGATAAGAATTGTTATAATTGCAATTGATTTTTGCCAGTCTGGGTAATTGTCTTTGTAATGAGTAGACAACTCCTGTATACTATCTACACCATTGTATTCGTTTTTTTTTAATTCTATAATCTGTTGTGTGTAAGAAATCAATTCACACTACTTATGCTAGAATATTCCATTGTGATAACAGCTTATTCCATTTACATGTGATCAGCATACGAGGTCGTGACATCTCCAACATGGTGTCTGAAGATGTGAACCAATCATATAAAGTAAGGTCGTATGGGGGTCGTATACGGACAATAGCAGATGGCGCCTTATAGGCAACAGTATTAGTCTACAGGGGAGATAATAGCTATTTATTTCTTAGTACTATTATATTATATATAAAGTATATACTGTACAATACAAATACTCGATTGTCTGCTCTCAATGGTTTCTTCGGATGACGTGTGGAGCTACGAGATCAGGGTCAATGAGATTCTCTGTGATTGGATGATCAATGCTAAACTGTTGGGCGTGTGGCCGACGAGACTTCCTCTGTGGTTTGGGCAGCTCAGAGTGGTGGGCAGGAAGTGGCTCAGTGAACAGGTAGGCGTGTAACAGCGCCTACAATAGACACATTAATGTATTTAGTCACTGCAACAGTCTGGGGTTAACCCTCAACTTTAATTTCATACACACATTGCGGATATTTTAAGTAAGTTGTCTTGAAATTTCCTTAAATACTTTCTCACCACATTCTGGATAACCCAGCCATAGAAAAGCCAGCACAAATACGCGCACCTACTTGATTAATCAGGAGTTGTTCCCCCATTAACAAAACTCAAAAACTGGTTGCTACTTACAATGAAAGTTCCTAATCTTGCTATATTTTCCTGTCTATGAAGTAGTTGCAGTTTGGTTACCTTGCTGCAACAAACTAGCGTGTGGTTACCTTGCTGGCAGGAATTCGCTGTTTTGATGGATAAACCAGAAATTGTTTGAGTAGATCCAAGGCTACATCAGCAGCATCTGGGCAGAGTTGCTCTAGGGGTACTGGTGTTGTGTTATTGAACTCTATCTTGCCGTAGTCGGGCAGCTCTGAGACCCCCTACATATATCATGAGATGAACTCGGGATGTATTCGTAGTATTAAATGACCATAATGTCACAAAAAAGCTGCACTGCAAACTCACGGGCCATATTTTTTCGTTGGGAGTTCCTAGACACTGTAGAACTTTGCACAGTTGCTCAATGTCACTCTCCCCCTGAAACAGGAATGAATGTCTCATATCTGATGTAGAGCAAAATAAAACTGTTCATTATTCTTTGCAAAGATGGTGGGAAGTGAAGATTCAATCTGGGTGTTGAAATAGCTTGACAAATTAGGTCTGCCGATTGCAAACAAACTACTTGCGATGTGCATGTAACTGGGTATATCAACTTTTTGCTCCAAACAAAATCTGCTGTAAGTGGACGAGTAAGCAGCAGGCAATGCTGAAGTATCAGCTGTCCCACGTAAGGAGATGGTCACTTTATGGTAGACTGAGTGAAACATGTAGTATGTCTCATTATTTAAGCAGACGTTGTCTGCTTCAAAACACAAGTAGCTACACACCTAGAGCAAGAGAGAGGTGCACTCTAAGACAAAACACAAGTAGCTACACATTTGGAGCAAGAGAGAGGTGCATTCTAAGACAAAACACAAGTAGCTACACATTTGGAGCAAGAGAGAGGTGCACTCTAAGACAAAACACAAGTAGCTACACATTTGGAGCAAGAGAGAGGTGCACTCTAAGACAAAACAGAAGTAGCTACACACTTAGAGCAAGAGAGAGGTGCACTCTAAGACAAAACACAAGTAGCTACACATTTGGAGCAAGAGAGAGGTGCATTCTAAGACAAAACACAAGTAGCTACACATTTGGAGCAAGAGAGAGGTGCACTCTAAGACAAAACACAAGTAGCTACACATTTGGAGCAAGAGAGAGGTGCACTCTAAGACAAAACAGAAGTAGCTACACACTTGGAGCAAGAGAGAGGTGCACTCTAAGACAAAACACAAGTAGCAACACACTTGGAGCAAGAGAGAGGTGCACTCTAAGACAAAACACAAGTAGCTACACACTTGGAGCAAGAGAGAGGTGCACTCTAAGACAAAACACAAGTAGCTACACACTTGGAGCAAGAGAGAGGTGCACTCTAAGACAAAACACAAGTAGCTACACACTTGGAGCAATAGTGGGATGCACTCTAAGACAAAAAGTAATAAAAAAATATTTGTAAATAAATACAAATGATGGAGAAGATACAGAAAGAATTTAAGGCACAAGAAATGAAACTGACAAAATCAAAAAAGGTTACTTACAGGAAATAGAGGTGAGTTGTTTATTAATTCAGCATAGATACAACCAACAGCCCACAAATCTACCCCTTCATCATACTTTCGTGCTCCGTAGAGAAGCTCTGGGGCTCTGTACCACCTGTTACATTCACAGTATGTCTACACAGTTAACGGTACAGTAGCTTTTTATCCTTCAACTAACAAGCACCAGTACAGCACAGTAGGCTGCTATGGACACAGGAAACAGAATGATTAAGTTGCTATGGACACAGGAATTATCTGAATGGGATGGGATACCTGGTAGCCACTTGGTGACTGTATAGTCTCCCTTCATTGTTCTGGAAGACTCTGGCCAAACCAAAGTCTGCTATTTTCAAAGCTCCAGTAGAACTAATGAGTAGATTAGCTGGTTTTAAGTCCTACATAAATATGACAACAGATGCTGGTGACATATACACGTTGTTACCATGTAATACTCACCCTAACATTATGTTGTTACCATGTAACACTCACCTTATGCATTTTGTGTTACCAAGTAACACTCACCCTACACATTATGTTGCTGCCATGTAATACTTACCTTATGCATTATGGTGTCGCCATGTAACACTCACCCTATACATTATGTTGTTACCATATAACACTAACCCTATGCATCATGTTGTTGCCATGTAACACTCACTCTGTAAATTATGTTGTTACCATGTAAGACTCACCCTATACATTATGTTGTTACCATGTAGTACTCACCCTATACATTATGTTGTTACCATGTAACACTCACCCTATGCATTATGTTGTTACCATGTAGTACTCACCCTATGCATTATGTTGTTACCATGTAGTACTCACCCTATGCATTATGTTGTTACCATGTAGTACTCAACCTATGCATTATGTTGTTACCATGTAGTACTCACCCTATGCATTATGTTGTTACCATGTAGTACTCACCCTATGCATTATGTTGTTACCATGTAGTACTCACCCTATGCATTACGTTATTACCATGTAGTACTCACCCTATGCATTATGTTGTTACCATGCATGAACTGCACACCTTTAAGTAACATGAGCATGTAGCTCTTCACTTGGGCTTCAGTGAGAGGCATCATTGCACTTCGTATGACCTCTGACAAATCCGTCAGCATGTAGTCAAAGACTAGAACAAATCCGTTGCCATGTGGGAACATCTCCCGCAGCTTCACTATCTGCAATCAAACATAAACATAAAAACATTTCTAAGTTTACTGCGCATTGACATGCGAGATCTTAGGGCTACATTATACTTACATACGGGCTATCCTCAATTTCTCGCAAGGCTTTGATCTCTCTAAGGGCAGTATTCGGTATTCCATCCTCAATTTTTCTCAGAGCAACTTTTTTGATAGCCACAACTTGCCCACTCTAACGACATCAAACAACCGAGTTCACTCACAAACATGTCAAGTATACTCAAAACCATTCATGAAATGGTTTATACTAATCAATTTCACTGAGCTCAAACGAGTTTTGATAGCTGTCAATCAAAGAGAGAACTGAACCCAGATTGTTAAACGTTTACTTACCTCCGTGTTTTTGGCTTTATAAACTATACCATGGGCTCCTTCCCCTATCCGACCTAGTATAGTGTACTGATCCATTGATTGTGTCAGCTTGCATCCAACATGTCTGTGGATATACAGCTAAAAGATAGGAGAAGGGTGGCTGGTCAGAAACCTGCAATGGAAAACATTTATTCATTTAGTTGGCAACATGTGAGAAAAAAGGCTGTCATTTACTACAAAAGCATTTTGCCATCTTCACAGGCCTACTGCAGAATATTAGTGGGTTTTGGGCCACTTAGGAAATTTATGTTGTGTTTTGGTGTTGGTATTTGACAAACAACAACAACAACAAAACCCACCAATTTATGTTCAAACTCACCCCACTAACTTTTCTATACATATTTTGTTTGTCAAATAAATACATGCCTTCACTAAACTTATTGATTAATATTAATAATAAAGTAGTTATTATCGTAATAGTAATTCAATATAGCTACTACGAATATAAACAGTAATAGTAATAATTAATTGTTAAAATTTACAACTTTTTGCTTTGTTTTGAGTCGACATTCCTCCACCTTGAGAAAGTGGAGTCAGTCAATCAGTGATTATGAGGCTGTTTATATTGTGGAGGAACAAGCGTCATATGATGTCATAAAAACAAATCTCTGGTGAACAAAATTGCAAATAACGGAAAATATGAGAAACTTACTGAGACACAGAGCTAGTACAGTGAACATTAGACTGATAAATACATGCTATTAGTGGGCAGGAATTGTCAGTCAGAGAACCACGTGTTCATTTAAGAACATTGCATAAAAAAATTAATCTAGCTGCTTTGCGTCTTTTCACTCGCAGTTGCAACTCCAATTTTTCTTTCATATCACTCACATTCTCATCCTTTCAAATTGTTTAATAGAAATCTTCTTGCCTTGCTCTGGACAGACTTGCTCAATATCTCAATTACATACTTAAAAAAATAGCAAGAATCCGAGTTCTAACATACATTTTCTTCTAGAACAGCATTGCACCAAGGAGTTCTAATCAAGCTCCTTGATTGCACTGCACAGCAAGTTGTTGCATGCGATGATGATTATTATGGTCTTTACTTTAGTTGGTTCTAGTTTTATAATTTTATAATAATAATTTTGGTAATATTAATAACAATAATTATATTTAGTAGTATAGTTTCATATTATTCATAAAAAAAAACAATGCAAGCGAACTGTTTGTAGTTAACTGTTTGTTATTGCTGAAAAATAACAAAAAGGACCTTTGATTTGAGATGCTAAACTACTTACTACTACTACTACTACTACTACTACTACTACTACTACTACTACTACTACTACTACTACTACTACTACTACTACTACTACTACTACTACTACTACTACTACTACTACTACTACTAACTAACAACAGTCGTCACCACTAAAACTCATCATACCTCCTGTGATAAGTAATACAAACAAAAAAGTATCAATTTTAAAGTGGCTCAAAAAAAACAATGAAAGATAATAGTAGTGTACGACAGAATTATCTGTGTGCATGCACCTAGAGTTATATAGTAAATTATTTATTTATATAAACTCAGCTTGCATCAACCACCATTGATTGAGGTATGGCACCAACGCGACGAGTAAACAAAATGACAAGCATTGGTATATGGAGCAACAGCTGATGAATAATAGGCGGAGACTACAATAAACCACGCCGAATCATAAAGCGCCTACCTTTGTTATTATTGATCAAAAGCTGCTATTGAAGTTTCATCTAGTTATTTTCATTATTTTTGAGTGCCGTAAATGAGTTATGCTTTTGCGTCATTAATAATAACTGGAGAGTTGCTTACTCAGGACTTATTTTAGCCTACAATTCCAACTTTTAATGCGCGTTCAACTCTTTTAGCACGACCTACTAGATTAACTCTATGGGTATATAATCAATCACGGTGAAACACAGATATAGCGTATAAACTTTGGGGTGTGTCTCTATGCTAAAACATAACGGTATTAATGGAATTACAGGTTAATATTTTTATTTTACATGCTGTTCGGCGATAGTAGTCACTTTACAAGGGAATGGTGGTCCTACTTCTTCTTGTAATTTCAAATGAAAAACAACGATTATAACAGTGTTTTCTCTCATAACCACGCACGTAAGTCTGTAGAAATTAGGATTTATAATAATTTGTTGAAAAAAAATGCACCATGATGATATCGCGACGAACCTTCGTAATAACAATAATCATCATCCAATTCATTCATGATAAATAAATAAATAATAATAATAATTATTATTTATTATAGTAATAAATAATAATATAATATTATTATAGATTTTTATTATTTATTATTTTATAATAGTATTTTTACGAGCGATGGTTCATTATTAACACGCATAAATGATAAAGAGTGTTAGTTAGTGTAGTCCTGTCACATTTACATAATAATTATTATAATAATAATAATTTGCAGGGTTGGGAATTGCTGATTGTTGTTTGTTAAACTACTAGGGATTAAATCGCTTTTGCTAATGCTGTTACAAACTGGGGGATAGGGCTTTCTGCTAAGTTATTTCAAACTAGGGGATACCATCATTTCCGCTGATGAAACCGCTGATAACATTTTCAAGTTTTTGCTAACTTACTTTGCATATAACCTTGTAACAATGAAGACTTATATAAACACACACGAACCACATTTTATTACACAACAACCAGGGTATAAAAAATTGGCTAAAAACGTATAAACTTTTAATTACAGGTTAATAATGGCAGAGCAGATTGGGTCAACAGTAGTCTATCTATTTTTTAAGGTGTCAGTGATGCAGCCAGCAACAATAATGCACAGGCCTACTGCCGAAAATTTGGTGGAATTTGGACCATTTTTCAGAATTTTATGTTGTGTTTTGTTGTTGGTGTTTGGAAGGTAAATCATGATTTCACACACCTGTCTTCACCTGCTGGCCTGCTGACTCAAAAATAATTTGGGCAGCACCCCACCAAGAAATCACCAAAAAGTATACCCTCTGGGCTGTCGATACTGACCTTTATTATTCCAATCTGACCACTACCTGAGAAACAGCAACCGCGTGTTTCCAAAGTTTTGCTTACAAAATGGTGCGTCACGCAAAATTTCTTCACATCACCCGAGTCTCCTAAACTAGCAAGTCCTAGTTCACGGGGGGAGCACGGTTACTCATCTCAGCTTTAACATTACTGGTAACTCGTAAAAGCCCGCGAACGTTTTTGCCAGAATACGCAAGAGGGGCTTCGAAAATTTGCCCAAAAAAAATAAACGATGCAGCCTTCAGATACTTATTGTACTGACCGAGTGGTGTCGTCGAACAGTTGGGAAGCGGTAAAATTATTAATTATTACCGGGCGCATCGTCTCTACTTTTTTCGGCAGTAATGTGTTGTGGATCCTCAAAACACTAATACGGGTTAATACGAGTGCCCGTAGTTTCAAAGTTGAGATGAGGACTTTACGTGACCCCCGTGGGTTAGGATTTGTTAGTTTAGGAGACTCAGGTGATGTGAAGAAATTTTGCTTGACGCACCATTTGCAAGCAAAACTTTGGAAACACGCGGTTGCTGCTTCTCAGGTAGTAGTCAGATTGGAATAAAAAAGGTCAGTATCGACAGCCCAGAGGGTATACTTTTTGGTGATTTCTTGGTGGGGTGCTGCCCAAATTATTTTTGAGTCAGCGGGCCAGCACGTGAAGACAGGTGTGTGAAATCATGACTTACCTTCAACACACCAACAACAAAACACAACATAAAATTCTGAAAAATGGTCCAAATTCCGCCAAATTTTCTGCAGTAGGCCTGTGCAGTAATGCTTTGAAGTATACATATGCCTATATATTATGATATAATAAACTGGTAGGCAAATGCAATGCTTCCAAAATGGCTAACATTTTTGCTTGCATGAGTGACTTGGGCATTGTTGGCACTGGCAGATAAATCAGTGATTTGCTCCAGCGATTACTAGTACTTTAGCGATTAGGCTATTCGCTGAATGTTTAATCAAACTAGGGGATGTGCTACAATCGCTGATGCATGACTAGCGATTAGCACCAGCGATTAGCACCAGCAATTAGCGTTTACAAACCGCTATTCCCAACTCTGATAATTTATTCCCAATGGAATGTATGTAAACGAAAAATCGAAGAAGATGTTGCGTTGCATACATACACAACATTACAACATACATACAGCTTTGATGAGGAGATTACGAAAAATAGGAGTCGTATAATAATAATAATATATTGAATATTCAACTTCAAAGAAATTGGTGGCTTCTTCTGGCTGATTGAAGAGCTTTTATTACAGCTTTGTTGTGGAGTCCTCACAATACTCTCGCTGTTTGGTTTTTGCTGGTGAATAACGATACTTGAAGCGGATATTTTCACCCCCTACTTTTTTTAGCTGTAATTCAACCCCCCCCCCCCCCCCGTCCGTGATGTTCCACCGCTTCCCCTCTCTTCCCTCTTCATCCCTCTCTCCGCTGAGTTCTGACACAGCTGTGCTGAGCTAACAAACTTGCAAAAGAATGTTGCCAACTGTGCAGAATGGAAGCCAAAGTGCTCTAATACACAGAGTGGAGACTTTCAATATCATTGGGAAATATATCACACGCGGTTGGTGCAAATAGAACCTCTGCCCCTTTTACATACAATTTTCTTTGTCTCAAACTTGTGTGGCTCATTAAACTTGCATTTGCAGGTTGATTTCTCTCACCATTTATTTTAATATAGTACAGGAAAACCGATCACACTTCAGACCTCTTGAAGCTTGTATTATCTATTTACTGTGTGCCTAGTAGTGGGCTAGTAGTTTGATTATTGCCATTAAAATTGGGTCAGCTTATTGCGATATTGGACCAGTGCAGATAATTGTTAAAAATTTGTAGTTTATGCTGCTCAATGCCTTCAGTCATGGGTTTGTTTAATATTTTAGAATTGACAAATCGTAAAATAAAATCATAAAACGGGTGTTGTTGGAATTATTGTATTATAATATATGTAAACACAAAGGTTTAGTGGCACAAGCTAGTAACAAATAAAGAATGTCAGTTTTACAATATTATGGTATAGAGGCAATCTACAGATTCCAGGCTTTCATTTGTTGCACTCCAAAATTTCATAGCTTATCAGCTATGTTGTATACAACCTCAGCTAGTTTATATTTTGTTTCATACTAGCTGCGTGGTGGTAAGCACCAAAATGGCGACTACGTGCGTAAAGTCCACTCTGTGTATCAAAGCACTCTAACGGAAGGAGGCAATGTGAGTCATAGATCTTCTACATCTTTGAGTGAAACTTTTGATAATTTTTCATCTTATCATCTCATATTTTCTCTGAAAGAGTTATCAGAATTTTGCAAATGTTGATATAATCTTTAAAGAAACCAGGCGCATCACCAAGAGAGCATTTTTATCTGGGAATATTTTCAAAGGAAAGCATGACTGATTGTCAAAAAACAAAATGGTGACAACCTGGAGGACAACAAACTTGGATTGTCGGCAACGCCTTTCACTAAATGGTGAAATGGCACATATGGATGCCCACAATGAATCATGCAGCATAGATATTTTATTTAATTAATTTGTTTTAAATAGTGGAGTTCTTCTTGATAAATGTCACTGAAACAGCACTTTATTTTAATCATATTGGAGTTATCACCGCCATATTGGAAAGTTCTTTGCCATTTTCAATAACAGAAACACAAAAAGGCAGTATCATAAATTTGCTGTATGATGTATTGGTTAGAGTTACAACCAAACGCAAATTTTAGGATGAGAATTTATCACTGATCCACCAAACAGTGTACCTACAGCTGTTTTGTCTGGTTCGTATGGAACAGTGTTTTTTTATAACTGATGTGAACCTTATTTATAAAAACTGCAATAACAAAATACAGTCAATTAGAATTACATAATAAGTGGTTGAAATACATCGAGATATTGAGTTTCAAACAGATAGCGAACTGCGCATTGATTAATCTGTAAACAATATAAACAATATTCAGGCATAAGAGTTAATAAAACAAAATACAAGTATATGAGTGTATAGCATACTTCGTGCTCTCAGTAGACCAACCAGCATAATATGCTGACTACATAGTAATATAACGAGTAAGTTTGTTGATAATAAATGTAAAAAGTTCTAAGATAGATGTCTTTGTAACTGATCTGGGTGAAGCTTGTTGGCAGCATTTATACCTGGTCAATCTCCAGTATGATTCAAAAGGTTTAAAATAAAGCATGCAAACAAAGTAATAAAAATGTTATTTAAAGGAAAGATTGTTTGTGTCTGGAAAATCATTAGTGCCTCAATGACTCACCAGTCCCAAGGCAGCAACCAAGTAATGCAACAAGGATGTAGGCGCAGAGCACCCCAACACCGACACAGATTTCAGGCCACGAACCCTGCTGTCACCTCGAGTCACCTCATGTTGATTGCATCCAGCAGGCAACAATCAACATGAGGACACCCATTCACAACTGACAAACCGGAACTTCATTGACAACCAACCGCGCCAAACAAACAATGCAGGCTACACTTATGATTATTTACAACAGCTGATGCGGCCATCAGTTACATGTTACATGGATGGTCGCATGTTCATTGCTGTAAATAATGTTCAGAATAAGGTTTAATTGTGACAAACAATTTACTGACCTGAATGCGATTTGCTCGATCTTTTCTAATTTAACTTGAATGCTGGAGAACTGGTCTCATTTAGCCTAGTTTTTTAAATATATTAATTTTCATTTATTGTTTAATTATAAATATTGATTATTATTTATTATTAATTTTCTGAGCGAAATATTGTGATAGTTGATTTAAATGTAGAAGTATATGGATTTTCTGTAAATTTTTATATACTAGCATAGTTAGTGTATTATTATAAATTGAGATTCAAAATTTTATATTAAGAGATGGTAAAAATTAATAATGCACCATTGAACAACAGTTATAAATTTAATTAAAAAATATGGAATAATATTTAATGATAATATGAGTAAAAATATAGTAAAATTTTTAAAATTGTTATAAATAATAAATTATTTGGTGTAATTGAACACCGATAATTCATTTAGTATGTGTATAGTCGTTGGTCAGTGAAGACGCGCTTCGAGATTTTATTACCTCCCATTCAAGAGAGTGATTATATCTCTTGCGATTGTGAGTTTGCCAAGTTTATGTGAACATGTATCGCGGATCCGTCGTACGAGGATCAGCGATCACTTGCGAGCATCTACGATATGTATGTGAACCAGGCTTTAAGAGATAGTATGAACTATTAAGAAAAAGTAAGAACTATTAAGAAATAGTATGAACTATTTTGAAATAGGCCGAATTGTTTTAAAATTATCTGAACTATTTTCAAAAAGTTTGCGAAGCACATAATTTTCAACCCATCAACAGTCAATCTCATTTTCTTTTTTATCTCTATGCGAAATATCTAACATGGACATAGCGAGCAATTGATATAGAACTAATGATTTACCCATATAACTAGTTGTTGGATATAGTATCAAAACTAATTTTAAAAAACTGTGTGATTTTCATTTATTGTTTACAAGTTATGGTATAATTAAAGCGGACCAGCAAATCTGCTCGGATTATTGAAGCGTTTGAACGATTTGACTAAGTATTCAGAAGGTTTGCAAAAGATTCCGACATTTTTGACAGTATTCAGTAGATTGGAAAGGGTTTGGACGTTTTAAAACACAAAACGTTTTGAGCCACCATGATATCGCTATAATGCATCGCAGAACCACATCTGATCATTGGACATAAATTGTCATTAAGGTAGTTAATAGTAAGTAATATTATACTAGCTGATCACCTAACTAATACCTTATACTAGCTGATCACCTAACTAATACCTTATACTAGCTGATCACCTAACTAATACCTTATGCTAACTGATCACCTAACTAATACCGTATACTAGCTGATCACCTAACTAATACATTGTCTGTGGAACTGTAGGCGAGAACTTTCCAGTGGAGTCAGAGGAAGTGCTCTTGCAGAAACAGGAGATCGCTGTTGCATTGTGTGAGCTATTAGACAGCTACATTCGAGAGTACACTGCCCCTGCTGCTGATGTAGGCAGCGGTGAGGAGGACGGTAAGTATGCATTGTATCATATCGTATCTATATGATTATGGTCGTAGACTCCAGCAGTTAACTGCTCAGCTCTTTGTGATATTGTTGCAGAGATTCAACTGTTCTCTGTTAAAGTTAAGGAAAAATATGCACAGTTAGTTCCGAGGTAAGGTATGAGTTTGGCCAGTATACTCTGACATATTCTCCCATGAATATATTTTTTATTTAAACTGATATTTGTGATAATTTTAGTGTCAAAAATGGGGTGAGTAAGAAGAAACAGTCTACAATAAGGAGTAAGTATATTTTTGTTTACGTGTTGGTTGCAGGATTAATGTGAAATCTTCTCTAAATCTAACACGGTATTTTTGTTTTACTCGATGTAGAGTTGAAGAAAAAGAAGAAAAAAGCAGTTAAACAAACAACCACCGAGGAAGTGACCACAGATTCCAGGTAATATATCTCAACTGTCCTTTAACTTCAGTTTGAGCTAACAAACGGCCAGTCATTTCTACTTATTTCATTCATCATTGGTACATTTTAATCGCTTGTGTTTACAGCAGTGAAGAAGACGATCTAGAGTTGTTAGCTGGAATAGCTGTGACTGCAGATAGCCTTAGCACCTGTAACAGTATTCACAAATCATCCACCCCAACCGAATCTGGTTCTTGACTACTGTACATGAAATGAGATATCACATTTGTCATGGAATAGCTGTGACTGCAGATAGCCTTAGCACCTGTAACAGTATTCACAAATCATCCACCCCAACCGAATCTGGTTCTTGACTACTGTACATGAAATGAGATATCACATTTGTCATGGAATAGCTGTGACTGCAGATAGCCTTAGCACCTGTAACAGTATTCACAAATCATCTACCCCAACCGAATCTGGTTCTTGACTACTGTACATGAAATGAGATATCACATTTGTCATGGAAGGTTGAGGGTCTAGGTTGAGGTGGTTGAGAATATCCAAGTTTTAAAATGGCCATTTTTGTATATCAAAGGCTCCACTCATGCTATATTGCACAAATAACTTTTCTATGGCTAGTGTTTGATTGACACTGAAACATGGAAGTCTCTATAGGAATTTTACTTTGTACACCTCAAAATTTAGAACGCTTTATCAAAATTTATCCACATGTGCCAGATGTTTCCATTGTCTTTTTTAGGTAGGTTTCACTTGTTTCTATCATTGCTTTCCCTGTATTATTATTTTACTTGTTCCTACCATTGTTTCTTTTTTATTATTTTTCATCTGCCTTGTATTGAATTGATTAACTCTACCGTAAATACACGTCACCAAAAACCCCTGCATAGCACAAGGATTTGCTTGTAAACAGGAATGCATATTTAGGCTCTGGCTGTGTTATAAGGCAGTCGGCGTTGATCTATAATATTACTATCATTTATTATTACTACTATATTTATTATAGTTACTAATAGTTACTGATATATATATATATATATATATATATATATATATATATATATATATATATATATATATATATATATATATATATATATATATATATATATATATATATATATATATATATATATATATATATATATATATATATATATATATATATATATATATATATATATATATATATATATATATATATAATATATATAATATATATATATATTCACATATGAAGAGAGTGGACAACTCGAGTAACATTGAACGTAGACTGAGAGTAGATGGCATGATGTCGTGAATTTATTAATGTCTCCGATAACTTTTTAAAAAACACTCAAAGCAAAAGTAGCGACTCCGTTTTTGTCTTCTCAATCTCACACAGATGGTTTCATTTTACAATACTAAAAAGAAACAAAGAATTTATTTCCATGATATATCTATCGTCTATCTGCACAAATGAAACCATACAATTCACTAGCACAAGATTTTTTTATCGATGAAGCACCACCCTCATCATTAATTGATAATATTAATCATTATTATTATTTATTTTATTATAATTAATTATTATTATTATAAAGTAGTTTTGATGATGATGACGAATTATTATTATTATCATTATTAATAATTATTATTATTAGTTAGTAATAATATTATTATTACAGGAATTATTATCAGGAATTTAGAATTAATAATTATAATAATTAATACAGTAATAAATTTCTTTTTTATTGTTGTTGGTGTGTTTGGAAATCAATCTTCTCAGCTATACCAGTCCAATGTCTGTGTGCTTCGGGCAGTAGGCCCAAGATTATTATCATCTTAAAGATGATGATAATTATAATAATAATAATTTAATAATAATAATGATGATAGTAGTTTTTGAATCAGGCCCATATCTTCATCTTGATTACTCACTCACGTTTAGATTAATATGAGTTTGATTGAGGGTGGTATAGCTGGAAGACGGTGGAAAGTGGTTGCTTGTTGTTAAATCGGGCCCGAATGATTACAGATAAATATAATAATAATATTTATCCATCCTGACACCACCTCTACGTCCTTGATGCTGTCCATAGATTCTAGCTGTGTTGGGCTTTCCCTTGTGGCCTCATCTTCCATTTATATGCAATGGCTAGAAGTTGATAGTTCTGCTAGCCAGCACTTTGCACGAGGTTTGTATTCTTCCTGGTTTTACGAGACTCTATGGATGGACCTTCACAGAAAATTACACAAAAAAATGCTCAAAAGATGAGCCATCCAACTACAGGCCAATCCCTCTGACAAGCATACCATTCAAAATAACGGAGCACATTTTCTTCATCATCTGAACAAGTTCTTGATCAATGTCTTACACAACGACTCTCCTGTGAGACCCAAATCTGTGCTATTAACCACGATTTGGCAAAAGCTGCCGATCAGCCTTTCACGACCCATGCAGTTGTACCTGATTTAAGAAAACTTTTGACAAAGTACCAAACAAGATGCTGATAAAGAAAATCCAAAATGTTCCAGATATGAATCCAAGATTAGCTAATTAGATCCAAGATTTTCTAATGGGAAGAACACAATGAGGTGCTCTCAAGAACACACTATCATTAAAGCATGAGGTAACCTCAGGTGTACTTCAGGGTTCGGTTTTAGGACCAACACTATTCTTAGTCTAAATCAATGACCTGCCCACCACGATCTCATGTCATGTTAGTCTTTATGCTGACGACGATCTAATATGCGTCATCACCAACGATAAATGTACCAAGGAGTGCTTTCAAAATAACATCAACTTGTTACATCAGTGGTCAACAAAAAACAAAATACCTTTTAACGAGAAGTGCGAAGTTATAATGTTCCACAGTAAAAAATACACAAACAAATCCCAATGACACTATTGGTGATTCTGCTGTAAAATGTCTCAGTGAGACTACTTATTTTGGTGTGACTGTGCAGGATTTTATAGGAACAGTTAACCAGTTCCCCAGGTAGCCACCTGCACTACCTCTAGGCGTCTATGACTAGAGCCGTCTGTATTGTTAGGCAGGCTTGCTAGCAGTCTGTCTGAATCACTGCCTAGCTGTCAGCATCGCTGGCTGACAGCAGGTCAGGATGACGACGCCTGTCAGACAAGTCTGCCTGTTGTCCACTGCTCGTTTGGACAATATTCGGCTATTTCGATAGTGAATCGTATAGCTATTGTCCTCCCGAGCAGTGTAGCCTGTCGTTATTGTATGCGTCTGTAGATAGTGGTCCAGTAAGAACTTGAGTGAGTGTTTAAAGCATTTATTCAATAGAATAGATACAGCTCAAAGGTAACACTAACGAGCTAAGGGCTCGCAGCTCCTTTCATGTAAACTGTTACGTCACATGCTTACATAATGTCTTTGTCTACAATTGTACTAGTGAATAAATGCTACTAGGGGGTAAAAAGTAAAGGTAAGATTTAGAGACCAACAATATGGAAGTGTTTCCTAGCAACCAACTTATACAATTGGTAGTTCAGAGTTTGTCCTGTACCTGACAATGCAATCTAATCTGAAGTTTGATAAGCATATTGATACGAAAATAAGCAGCACAAATAAAACACTAGGCTGTATTAAATTAAAAGGCTAAAAAGCTAAGTTGCTGGCTTACAACAGCCTGGAACTTGAATATACCAATATCTTATAGGATCCAGCTGACAAAGACACCATAAGAAACACGAGATTGTTCAAAGCAAGCCAATCCATTTCATTAAAAGCATAAAGGGGAGCCACGTTGTCACAGAAGCACATGCTGAACTAGCCTTACAGATACTTCAAGACAGGAGAAAAAACCACTGACACCTGATGAAAGTGCTTTCTAGTCAGCAACAGCATGCTACTCTATTCGTGACATACAATAAGATAATAAATGATAGATCCCAGGCTACTGTGACAGCCAGAGCAGCCTCCAAAGGTGAACCAACGTCCATCTATGCTTCAACACAGCTGTACCACACACAATAGCTTTTTGCGTCACACTGTCTGAGATATGAAGATAAGGCTCAATCATAAACAACCCAAAAACAATTAAATGCTGAACTTACGTACAACCACCGGTCCCAATAAAACAAACAATATAAGATGTGCTCAATTTTATTTCCTAGGGAAACTGCTGGGAGCGTCTATTGTTATTGAGGTAAAGTGACTAAAAAATCACAACAACGGGGTCTCGGCAGAGTAGTTCCATTTTAGCGATGCAACCGGAAGTAGCTTGGCCGATCATTGAACTTATCATTAAAAATCACGACTTGCTTGACTATTATCTTGATCTGAAAAAAAATTGAGGATTTGATATGACAAAAATAACATTTTTTAAGAAAACTCAAGGGATCAATAAAGCCTTTGAACATTTTCTTGAGAAAGTATTGATTTATTTCCTTGAGAAAAATTAATTGATTATTATGCTCATAATACTACTTAGTGTCGCCATAGTTTTATATTTCGAGTTTAGTTAGGTTTGCCGACAGAGGTAAATGAAGGTGCGCTCTTGTGATAGCCTGGTTACACAGTTGGGACGTACTCAGTTGTTCTATGTGTACGGCGCAGCGTCATTATTGCACACTCTGTACCTATCCAACTGTCATGAATCATTAATTGCGGATTTCATAAATCTAAATAAAAAATATAGACTTTCCTTAACATTAATAGTATTTTAGTGTTGTAATATCGTAGAAATAAAACTTCTGGTATCTTCACTCTATAAACCTGCCGGGACCTCATTCAAACGCGGTAATACATATTAATAATATTATTAATAGTTAGTTGTAGTTTCAGAAATCAAACTGCCCTCTACTACAGGTAGGCAAATTCTATTGCTATATATGTATATATATATATTTATAAACTGTGATTATTCTGCGACTGCCTCGAGCAATGTCCTACTCAACGTTGCGGAGAGAGGGAGATGGTTTACATAACAATAATAAGTAATGTAATCTACTATACAATAATAATGATGAAACTTAGTTGGAAAAAGTTTAAAGATATTGCGCAAGATTTTATCTAGGTAGCTTGTGATTATTGTGATTATGGTCAATCACCTGCACTGCCCTCAGTTAGTCTGACTTAATTGCAGGATTTTTCCCTACCAGTTGTCTTCAGACAGTATCAAAAACTTGGCATTGCTGTATAAGTCTGACTGCTGGCAGACAAAGCCCGATGTAGAGACCTACTGGTGGACGACTAAAAGCCGCCTGTCTTTTACTTGTTATATTTTTATTTTTACTAGTAGACAAAGGTTTGTTCTTGCGATCTGTCCAAGTCCACTACTGCTTGCTTGACCAAGAAAGAAGTCTTTGAGAGAGTAGTTTCTCTCGAGTTTGTTGCTTCGAACTTATGGCTTCATTCCTCCTACTACTCTGACTAAGAAGGAGATGCTAGCCACCTTATATACACAAAAAGTTATGTAATATGCACATCATGTGACAAATATAATTGTTGGATGCGCACAAAAAAACTGCAAAAATCGATGGCTTGTTTACAAAATAATCACAGGGATAAATATATAATATTAATAACATAAGCTTTGGCAAACTTGAGTCATGCATTTAAATATTTACTCAACGTGGGTAAATAACAACGCATGAGATGGACATCTTGTTATTACCGGAGCCACTAGAAGTGTCAAAGTTATGATAGATCGTTTTTCCTGCGCAACATGTATGAGCACAGAAATGTAATAATATATATGCATATTTACGTATATGTTGCCACTCAAGTACAAGAAGATATTACTATCTAACAAAATGGCATCTTTTGTCGGAAGGCTGGCTCTGACAGCAACCAGCATACTAATAATTATCAACTTATACTTTTACGCTTATTTGAGAACAGTCTTTTGCAGGGCAACAAAGCTCAGAGCAAGAAATACAATGTGGTTGAGCCTCAAATGAATGTTTGACACACTTTTCTGTCTGTAGTTAAAATATTACCTGATATGTCAGGTGAGAACACGGCAATCATGGCTCTCATAAAGTTGCATCTGTCTGGTAACTGGTGAACTTCTCAAGAATCTCTGGACAGACTTTGATCTGTATAATGCATCTAGATGCTTTGTACTGTATTCCAAAGCATACAGCCATGTTGTCTCTGTTACAAAAGCATCGTCAGCTTGAAGGGGCGCATTAGTGTGTTCATGTGGCCAGCCGAGTGAATCATTTCTGGGCATTAGATATTTGAGAGAAAATCCAACATTTGACACATCTCATCTTATGATGAAGTAATTGTTGACAGCAATCCTGGCTCATGGTCATAATTTTGAATTATCAAAACATTTGAGCTCCGCAAACCATCGTGTCCACAATTGTTTTTTACCCAGAATTATTCCTGATGTCAATAATGGTCATTTTTCAAACTCTACTAAAAAGGGCACTTAAGTGTGCGCAATATAAACAAAGCAAGTTGTCTTACTCTATAATTACACGAGAAAAAGATATAATTTGTCATTCTACTTTCTGCAAACGCTAATACCAAATATTGATTCATACAAGGCACATTTTTTTTACCATTAGGTGGTGTGGCATGAGCAGATTGTTGATGTAAGTTGATAATGAAATAATAATGTTCGCGATGAATGATTAAAATAATCATTGTACATCAATAAATTACATAATTTATACTGTCACCATATCTATCATTATTGTTTTTTAAAGGGCACTGGATAGGCTTTACGAAACGCTCTCTGGTGTAGAGTTGTTCTCTCATTGAGCATTATTATTTACTTAGTACGTGAATGAACAGAGAAAACAACTTTTTGAGAAGATATCTCAGCTGATTAATTACATTTGGCATCAAAATTAATCACAATGTTGGTGCGATAGCATGAAACAACGGCCATAGTAATGTAAAAAAATATTAAGAACACCAACAGATTAACAAAGCCCAAAGATACAAGCACGTTCTTATCGATTTAAGCATTTTAATAACTGAACTCCAGGGTATCAAACCATGTTACATAACCATCAATGCAGTTTAGTGCACATGTTTTATAATTTAAAGTTTCCAAATACTGGTTTTAGATCTATTTAGGTCTATTTATTTATGTTACCAGTGTTACCAGTCCAGAAAACAACTATACAATCAAATATTAAATGACTCTACTTTTTGCACTTATTACATATCTAACCTTTAATCCCTCAATTATATCCCTGGTTTGTATATAATCTCTCAGTATTTCCAGTTATTTTTATCCTCTCATTTCGTACAAAGTTTGGTTGGAAAATTCAGGTCTGCATAGTAATATATATTTGAATAGAAAATGCATGTTTCACTTTTATGTATAGTCATAAGTTACTTCGCCCTCAGTGTAGTTCTCAGATAAATCTCCAGTTGCTTTTGTTGTTACTTCAGTCCTTGTTTGTTGATAACAAAAAAATAAACTAGGAAGCAGTAACCGGATGGATAATATGCGCCTACGTCTCATTTAATTCAACGCTTAGTTGATTACTTTTAAACTTGTACAGTAGCTCTCTAAATTTCTGACGAGAAATTACATATCTATTTTATCCCGCGTTTTATTCTTACAATCATAGTGGGTCTTATAATAACCAGGAATAACGAAAGCCAAAATACCAGAAGTAGTACTTGATTAAATACCAAAACTGATGCAGTTAGTTATCTCAAATCATTGCTAGTTTAGCTCATCTGAGAAAATCTCACGAACAAAAGCGCTTTCTCAGTTCTGAACTGTAACTGGTGTTTGGCAAAGCGTTCCATTAATATGAATACTGAGTGTACTGGCATATGCTCTTTGTAATACTTGTTAGAGAGTGTTCCCTACTGGTAAAGGCTGTTAGTTTGTGATGCAAAGTCTGGTCATGATACAATACATATATTGATAATAGAGGGGTGGACATTCACCGCTATCACATATGTCTAGAAATGGCGACGCATGTGTCCTGTGCTGCAAAACACATAACAATTATTTTATCAATAATGGTTATGTATGTATTAATATGTATACAATGAAATGCACAATAAAACCCAAGTGCCACAAAAAATCTGCTTTGATAATTTAAACTAGTGTTATGTTTGATTTAGTCATCCAGAGGTGTAGCTTGAAACAGTCACCGATGAGACTAACATAATTTCTGGTCTGTTTCATTCAGAGTCGTCAACATGCCAGCATTCTCAGCTTCTCGTTCTGTGTTAGTTGGCATCGCTAGTGGTGCTGTACTACTTCTGGGTGATAAATGGAGAAACAAACATCAAGTCAAAGCCAGTTGGACCACTCACCACAATACGCCCGAGCCTGCATATAAATGGGATCCCAACTGGGACAAGTGAGTTGGCGTTGAACTATCAGTGACTGGTTATCACCGATGTTAACTATGTTATGTACATGGTTAGTGCTGTTGGGTTTTAGGCGACAACCTGTCACCATTGAATGTTCTGGAGAAGGTGCTATTGGAAGTGCTGGAGATGGTAAAGTCAAAAAACCGACAGCTACCAGACACATCTTGCTTATAAGGCATGGGCAATACACGCTGGATGGAAAAGGCGATGAGAATCGTGTGCTCACGGAACTGGGTACCTTATGATTATATTCTTGATCTCATCTTCGCTCCGTGCTATCAATAGTACTTGGTATATCTACTACTTGCTATGTAGGTGTGGTTTCATATCTGAATTTATTGTGCTCACAGGAAAAGAGCAGGCTCGGCTGACTGGTCAGAGGATCAAGTCCATGAATTTCCCTCTCACTAAAGTTGTCTACTCCACAATGACTAGGGCTAAAGAAACGGGTGCTATAATATCATCTTGCTTGCCCGAGGATGTGCCAGTAGAACATTGCTCTCTGCTCAGAGAAGGGGCACCAATCCCTCCTGAACCACCGACCCCAGGATGGAGACCAGAAGCCCAGGTATGTGCGCCCTGGTTTGAGGGTAGTTATTTTGTCTAGGCCGCAACAAGTTATACCTGAAAAAATCTCTTTCGATTTGAGAGATAATGTTTATTTAGTTACAAGACATAAGTCAGATGTTTGGATACATCTATGTAGGTGTACACAGCGAACATCAGCTGTAGCAGTAGACTTGTGACGTCACTTGTTATATTACCCGCAAACGGTCTATGTTTTAGTGGGTCTATGTTTTAGTGGGTCTATGTTTTAGTGGGTCTATGTTCCGATGATTTTAGCACTATATTTTGGTGAATTACTTTTCATAGAAAAAACGTTTTGCATTAGAATAGTTGAAGGTTGAAATGATTGCATTAACTTTAAGTTACTCAAGTACTCAAGTTACTCAAGTACTCAAGTTACTCAAGTACTCAAGTTACTCGAGTACTTGAGTACTCAAGTACTCAAGTACTGATTTTGTACTTTTGAGGGTAACTTTGATGGTAATAGTTTTAATATTATTGAAAAAAAATGAAATACGTTGAACAATAGTAAAACATATAAATAAAAGTATCATATATTATAAAATGAATTGACAAAAGCAACAGGTATTATTTAACGTCCATTTTTAATGGAGATCCACAGTAGCTCTTTTCTATAGAAAAACTTCACCAAAACATTAGCTAGTGCTTACCTCTCTTGTAGGTGGTTTTTACTCTTTTTGTTAGAGTTAAACTGGAAATGGCAAAATATTCTACAAGTCAGAACTTTCTGCGACATCACCATTCATTCTAACGTTTAAATCTAGACAGTTGAGTTAAAGGAGATAGCACATCAGCATGAGTTGTGTACATTTCCATTTTGGCCCTTGGGATAGAGAATGTAACAGTTGTTTCTTCTAAGTAAATGACTGCAGATTTGCTGGAGAGGAACTCAGTTAACCTAGTTAGCCAATTCACACTGCGACTCTAATGTTTGTTTGCTCTAAATAAAAAAGCTAATTAACAGTTATTAGAGTGGAACTGTGATGCCGGCAGCTTACCCCATCAATATTTTTATCCATAGTCCGGAGAGAGTACTTTTACATCAGCTTTAGATCAACTACAACTACTGGCATTGTACACCGTAGTAAAACAAAATGAGATTTACGTCTAGGTTTTACAGAAAACGCTCAAATTTCCTCTTAGAGTCTTCAACTGTTGCACTGACTTCAGTTGTGTAAAGATTGGCCACTAAAGAGAGCTTTAGCACTGGAGGCAGTACCATGCACACCCCATTATCACTGTCTGGAAGGTTCAACTGTATTTACTTGTTTATTTCTAAAGCAGTTTTTCCAAGACGGAGCGAGAATAGAGGCTGCTTTCAGGAAGTACATTCACCGAGCCGATGTAGACCAAAAAGAAAACAGTTTTGATGTTCTGGTGTGCCATGCTAATGTCATACGATACATGGTCTGCAGGTTGGTTTGCTATGTTGCTATTTACTTGAGCATAAGTAAACGTCTCACTCGGGTTGTCTGCATAACGATTGTCTTAAGTTGCCTCGTAGGTCCACTAGCTGTTTATAGATAGAGCTCTAATCCTATCAAATCAATGAAAATGTTTAATGATTGTCCAATAATAATTTATCTTCTGTAAAAATATCGCTTTAAATAAATATTGTAATACAGATAATGATGCTAAAAGTTAGACAAATTCTGCCATTTTCCATTTGCACTCAGGCAAGTTTGAATTATCGGGGAATTATCAATTGTTGCTATTAATGCTGATTTTGAGGCATTTGACAATGCTGATTGAGCTCGTCCTATTAATAACACAAATGTTAGCAAGTCACAGAGCAGCGTCACATGAGAAAGTATTGCGAGAGTCCTGCTGCCGAGCTGACATTTGGCAAAATCGGTTTTAAATTTTGTAATTGCGAAGTAAAATGTTCAATAACAGACATTGATCTATCGTATAAAAGATAAACTCTATAAGTAATGCTACTGTTGTTTGTCTCTCACCGCACTGTTTGTACAACTGTATAACTGGAAGTTTTACATTTACTGGTGAGTTACTGGTGTCTGCAGTTTCTGATGAAAGAGGTTTTTAGCATGCTAGACATTTCTCCCACCTATTATGTTGTAGGAAGTTGTGTGTGTAGTTTGTTTGGATGAGAATTACTAGTAGTAAATACACGTACCTAGTGACCTGCAGGGAGAGATACGCCAATCATTGCGCAGTATTAAACGCACGTGCAACGGCGGTTGGGTTGCAAATAAAACTGTTTCCGGTCAAAATTTTATAAAATATCATTAAGCTAAATACTAGGGTTTACAAAATTGAATCATAACTTTTTACTGAAAAATTCTATTTCAATAATTTATTGGGGAAAGCAAAGAATACATTCTGCTCTAAGCAATGATATTTTTTGTGACAAAATTGCTTTAAATTTTTACTAATTAAGGGTCGAAGTGCAGGGATCCAGATTGACATCATTACTTTGGTACGGATTTTGCTTCGATAAATATCATTATCCTCCAATGGAAAGTTTTATGATCAGAAACGATTATAAAACACGTGGAATGTAATAAGTAAATAATAATTGAAGCTTCTTAATAAAATTATGACTGTTCTTAATCGTGATTAAAAACTATAATAAATATGTAAAAGTGACCAATAACAATAATAGTTATCATAATATCTTATGTAATAACATGTAATACGATGTAATATGATTTCTACTTTAAAGCATTACTGTCATTATTCATTTTAATGATAAATAATTATATTTTTATTAAATTGTTGTTTATTATTATTCAGCACAAACAATACAATTAGTTAATAACGTATTATAATTATAATCTAAAAAATTGAAACTTACCGGGCATATCAATTTTTCTAGTGTAGTATGTATTAATTATTGAATAACAATGAACTAGATTTCGCGGTTTCATTTCTTATCGTGAACAAGGCTATTTGTTTATATATAAACCAATGAGCTACGCCCCCAGAATTTACCACGATCAATTAATCAGGTTATCAAAAATACCTTACGCCAGTTCATTAGTGAAGTTTTTATTATTTATCCTGGTAGATCTGCAGGTTTTTTTCCCCATAGAATTCTTGAAGATGAACAGTATTGCGAGAAAATAAATATTCTGTTGGAGCATGTGCTTCTACCGCAATCATAGCGTATAAAAGCCTGATTGCGTTAATTCAATGTTTGGATCCCGAGGCGATTGCACGTGGCTCATTCATGCATCTCTCCCTACAGGGTCACTACACGTACCCATGTTCACCTACATACAAGCTACTGTACAAAATATATCATTGCCTGCTTCGGCTGGATTTTTTGTTTTTCATACCACAAGGACTGTTCAAAGTTTGTCTGTATAACGAAAGTGTAATTCTTTCTCTTGGTAGGCCCTGCAGACTGCGATATAACTGTAGCAATGTTGAATGGTCCAGTTGACATTTCACAGCATGTATACATTCTTGCTGCATGTTCGACCATATATGCAACTGTTGCAGGGCATTGCAGCTGCCACCAGAGGCCTGGCTCAGGTTTACCCTGCACAATGGCAGCATTACGTGGTTGGTAGTCAGACCAAGTGGCAATGTTAGCCTCAGGACTCTCGGTGACTGTGGGTTTATGGACTCTGATAAATTAACCACTACATAGGCAAGCCCCTCATGGAGCGGTCACAATTCATGTATATATACAAGAGCTTTTATTTGTTGTATTGTACAGTTGCTAGTAAATGCTACCAGTGTTATGTAGTGATGTTTCACTAGGTATTATGAGGTGAACAAAGACACTTGTTGCGCTGTACTGTTATGTATGTAAACACACCCAATTGTTAATGCACAAGCAATGCCTTCCAATGGTTACCACAGATGGTGAGAACATACAAGAGTCTTTAGAGTTACTAACTAAATAATAGGACACTGTTATATTGGTACAAGAAGTCTTATGGTATTATATACAAAGAAAATGGAACAGCGCGCAGTACAAGAGAAGCATAACACAACAATGTCTCCATCCAGTGCCCTACAAATATAATAGCTGAGCCCTGTGGTATAGTACACCTAATGTTATGTATGTATGTATATATTGTTTATATGAGGGAGGGATGCAAGAGTTCAATTCATAAACACACGCCTCCAGTCTGTTCTTGGTACACTTCTATACAATCGTCGTCCTCCATTCCAAGCTAAAATAAACATACAGTACGGTAGTATATAAACGGTACAATGTGGTAGTATATAAACGGTACAATGTGGTAGTATATAAAGGGTACAATGTGGTAGTATATAAAGGGTACAGTTTGGTAGTATATAAAGGGTACAGTGTGGTAGTATATAAAGGGTACAGTGTGGTAGTATATAAAGGGTACAATGTGGTAGTATATAAAGGGTACAATGTGGTAGTATATAAAGGGTACAATGTGGTAGTATATAAAGGGTACAGTGTGGTAGTATATAAAGGGTACAATGTGGTAGTATATAAAGGGTACAGTGTGGTAGTATATAAAGGGTACAGTGTGGTAGTATATAAAGGGTACAATGTGGCAGTATATAAAGGGTACAGTGTGGTAGTATATAAAGGGTACAATGTGGTAGTATATAAAGGGTACAGTGTGGTAGCATATAAACAGTCCATGTAATGCACAGACTGATTGGAGAGCCAACCAATTTATACTTACCGTGCTAGGTGTTTCTTCATCATCAATTCTACGTCCGTCAAAGAAGAACCGCAAGGAACCAACAGGAAGGCCCTATCAAGTGACAAAATCAATACATGAGACATTACACTCAATGCGTTTGCCACAATCGGTGTACTTGTATTAACTACACTTGAGCTAGAGCTTAGCAACATTACAATAGCTGCAGTAAAAAATTGACGAGTGTGTAAAACCCTGCCAATAGATGCTGGCTACACAAATAAAAACTAGAAATATATATCTGAGCAATAGGTGACGACCTGATCTCATGATATGGTGTCATTGAGTTACTATTAGCTTTTATTGTGTATATAGCAAGGCCCAATGGGAGACATTGCAAGAGGTTATGTGAAGTTGAATGCAACATGAATCAAACAGTGGAAAAAGCAGTTGAATAAAAAACTTATAAATAATATATTTGCTATTTCAAACCACTACTAAAGATAAAAGAAAATAAAACTAGATAATTTAAAGATAAAATGATACAATAAACTACGCCAAATTGGCAAAAGATTTACATAAGTCAAGATATTGGTAGCTCTTAGAGTGAAAAAGAAAAGATTTTAAACATTACTTTTGTTAGCTGCAGCTACTGCATAACTAGGATGAATTCAATTATCACATTAATAACTAGCACTGCGTACCTGTTTTTGACTGTACGTTTTTTTTAGTTTAGACATGGGAGTTGTCATCTTCACTTTAAAATGTATTTCTGATCCTTGATCCTGTAAAATACTCTCTATTTGACACCAAATCGGACGAACTGCCAGCATGGCACTCAACAGTACAACGACGATCTGGAAACGTGGAAACGAATGCAAAATCAGTTTCTCACCTGTCCCACTACTTTTAATGTGATATATTCTGTGGTTTCTTTAGAATCTCCACTTGGTCCAGCCCCATCAGGCTTAGCTTCCTAATTAATAACAAAAGTATTACTCTTTTCTCACAACATTTGAAAAAAATAACAATAATGCCACATCTAAGGAAGATAACAGGTCTGACTGAAACAGGTTTGAATATGAAAACAGAATCTTCTCATGCTAAAACTTTTCCGTTTTAAATTGCAATAGTCAGCACTGGCGGGCATGCATTATTTATTAACTACAAGGTGAAATACTCAGCTGTTACAACTCACTATCAAAAGCGAACAAAAACACCCATTCAACACCAAACCAACAGTCTGAGAACTAATTTGAATGAATTTTTTTCTCTCTCAAAAATACCAGACTGTATGTACATAAACAATCACGCACAGAATAAAAAGTGGTAAGTACTTTGACATTATTGCTGAGCAAAAATGATATAATAGATGACAAAATTGCTTGAGTAAATAGTTTGCTGATAATCTTTTCGAGAGATAAGGACTTGCTAAACATTTATGCGAGATCAATTAGCTATTGAAGCAATGATAATATAAAATATCCATCCAACTTACTCCTATAGTAAGTGTATTATATGATTGATATAATAAAATTTAAAACAAAGAAACCAATGAGTAAAATACCATTGGTTCAGCATAGCAATAGACAATTGCATTAACAGCGTCCCCTAGTTTGTACGAGTAGTAGTAGTAACACCTGGTAGTAATCACAAATTCAGTAATAAGAGGGACAGAAAAATGTTGCATTATCATTATTTAACTGAAAAAAACAAAACAAATAGCTTGGAATTATTATCAAAACAGTTCTTTATTATATAATTTGAATGAGATAATAAAATTAGTTAACATGATTAAACTGACTATGTACTAACCAGCAAGCAGATTACTACTAAGTTGTTGAAAATCATACACACACACACCAAATAAAAAAATGCCAAAACTATCAACAGAAGATATAATTAAAACTTTTTTTCAAGTAATTTAAACTTGAAGCTTCATTGTTTATCACACCACTTTTCACCTAGTCTTTTTTCCCTTCAATAGAGGGAGAGTCCGTAAGTGAAGACTGACTACTATCAATTAATAAGATAATTTATGAAAAGTGTTTTCAGTATTACTTTGAAAACACTAAACAGTCCATCATGTCATAATAGATAATTATTACTTGGCAAGAAGTGAAACTTCCTCTTGGCCATATTACATTCTAATTGGTTTATTATTATTATTAATGCAATTGAAAATAATATTGATAATTAATATCACTAATAGGTATTTTTTCTGTGCGAGGTGGTGCTGACATAATTCTCGTACTCAGACTCAAATCAGGTATGTGTTAATGGCCGCGAGCTGTGGTGAAAAAATTTCAATCACTACCTAGCTGATCATAACAATAATCAATAAATATATAATAATAATTAACAAAAATCTCCATTACCACAAATAACTAGCTAATAAATTATGGCCTAACTACAAAAAAAACTTTACTATTATTATAACTAATGAGTAACTTCAAATTACTTACTACTACTACAAAGAAACTTTACAGGATGACAAAGTTGGGTTAAATCAACAGGATTCCAGTCATTTGCAAATCAGTGATTGTAGATGAATTGATAGTTTAAGACAAAAAATTGACCTGACTTTTACATTTTTGGGGCAAAACTAATACTCATTTGAATACACTTGCGAATAAACTGGATTTCTTTTGAAACCATTACTTGTTTGAACACAAAATAGATATTGCAAAATAAATACAAAACACAGAAATTGCCTCAGATGTATGTCTCTGTTGGGATTTTTCATGCTACGCGAGACACCATTCATAGCAGCAAGCAAGCAGATATAGTGATCATCTTCCATTTATTAAATTATTATGATAATATGAAACCTACAGGCATTCACTTCAGCTATGCAATTCGTGTATCTCTTACTGCTATTTACCAATGAATACATTTCTTGATCTATTATTTTTTATTTTAGTGAAAGTTATTTGTAGTAACAATTATTTACTATTTACTGTTCTAAAACTCGTCCAAAGGTAAATGATAAATGAATATCATTATTGAGAATAAAAAAGTAGACGAATATAAGTAATAATCACCAATGCGGTGTCTTTAGCTTACCAGCCACAGTAGTATTATTTTGAAGCTTCATAATCATTATTATTGTCGCTATTAGTGTAAGTGATGATGTTGGTGAGTAAAAAATTGATTGTTTTTTATTACAGCTGATATTGGTCTACTGGTAAAAATAAATCGTAGTAATATTTTCTTCTACAGGTAATATAGTGAGTCCTAATTTACGGAGAGACAAACGGTCCTCATCTCAGCTTTGAAACTGTGGGTAGCTCATATTAGCTCGCAGTAGGTGTTGTGAGTATCTACAACATGGGCCTCAAAGTTTGCCAGAAAAAATTAAGTCGATGCGCCCTATAAAAATTATTGTACTAATCTAGCGTTTTCACTGAATAGCTGATCAGCGCTAGGTTATTAAGGTCGACTTATTACAAAGCGCATCGTCTATATTTTTTTGGCAAACACGAATATTCTCATAATACAAGGTACCCGCAATTTCAAAGCGGATATGAGGACTCTTTGCTGCTGCTTCTCAGGTATTCATCTGATTGGAGTAAAAGAGGTTTGTGTCAACAGCCTGGAGGGTGTACCTTTTGAGAAATTATTGGTGGAGTACTGCCCAAATTATTTTTGAGTCAGCACATGAAAACAGATTTGTCCGACCATGAGGTACCTTCCAAATGCCAACAACAAAACGCAACATATATTTTCTGTCCAAAAACCCACCAATTTTCTTCAGTAGGTCTGTGTTACATACCAATGTTTCTGTTTAATATATTGTTTCATTGTTTGATGTGCCATTGTTCACACTTCTATCTACACTATATGTTTTAGGTTGCCTATGGTGAGAAACTTTCAACTTTGCTATCCTATCAACTACTTGACAAATTAAACCAGGGTTGGCTCGGTTCAAAACGAACAGTTTGAACCAGTCAAATTCCTGTGGTTGTTCTGATTTTAATGGTTTCTTTGTTCGTTCATCAAATATTTCAACTATTTTTAAAACTCAACTTGCAATTTTCCGCTACATAGCAATCAGTGATGCCCTGGTCTCACTCTGCAGATCTTAAGAATAACCAACAAAGATAAAACCTAACTTTTCAGCTCAGTTTCAGCTAATTACTAAAATCGAGAATTGAAGGAAGTTTATTAAAAAACATGAGCCACATATACAATTGACTTAACTTTGGGTTTGGGATGGTACACTCTAAGCTATGAAATCGATTTGGAACTCGAAAAGCAGGACATGTTTATTTATTGCCTCTCCAATGCATGATACTTGAAAAATACCAATGTCTCATGTCCTGCAATGATAATGCCATGTAGTTGTTGTAGTTGGGTGTAATATTCTATTTTATGTAGTTCTATTGCATAATGTCATTTATATAAATATTAATGCCATGCTGTACTACAGTTAGCTATCTCATTCGGAAATCATGAACATTAAACATTTTTAACAAGCTAATTGCTATGTATCAACTGCCATCGCTGCAACCATTTGGCAAACCAAATATTGCATTGACTGCACTCAAACCATTTTAATCATAAAAATTAGTTTAAACAAAAAAAGACCCCGATTTATTTGGTTTTCCCAACCCTGCATTAAACTCAACTAATCACTAACCAGTCTGTAGATATACTCTTTACCAATTAACATCATTCAACAAACACCAACCTCATACAAAACACAACAATAGCCTAATATTTGAATATCACATCATTCATATGCAATTTATTATTCTTACGATGATGGTTGTTACAAAAAAACATTTGGTTTTAGATGAAACCAACCCATCCATTTGCTAACAGCCAGTAGTAATAATAAGAGAAGTAGAACCTATTATTATTATAACTAATGAGTCTTCAAATTACTTACTACTACACCGACCAATCATCTTAAAATAATGCCGATATCTCACATCACAAATTAACTATTATCATAATGACCGTCATCATACCACTTTTTTAGGAATTTCAAATCATCATCATTGACTATATATATAGGCATTATTATTATTAACCACCAACGAACTTGAATTATTTCAACTTGGCTATTGTTGGTGTTTGAATGAATGTAGTGTCCACAAATTGATCACGAAATATGACGTCATGCGTCAAAAGCATTGATATAAATATTTGTAGCACCCGGTTTTTTTCAGTTGCCAAATATTCGGGAATTACTAAATTTTTAATAACTTGGGACCACAGGCTGCTAGAAACAAAATTTTAAAAGGGTTTAATAGGATACACTAGTCCGGACCAGATTAACCAATCACTGTATTTCTTACATATCTGTAGCTTTGGGAAAAATTGTTTGGAAATCACATTGTAAACCGGAAATTTCCTATTGCGCCGTTGGCCCTCATGATTTTAGTCAATTTTATATCACTAGCCTATCAAATTACCGACCTGTTGATATACTACTTGTTGTAGATCATTTACATCTGGAGGTATGAAAATACATTTAATGATTTCCTCGCCAAATAAAAACGTAATTTTTTTTTATATATTATAGATAGTCCAAAACCGTTGCGGTCGCCGTGTAATATGAACAAAAGCATTGTTATAAAAATTTGTCCCGGAAAATTCGTGATTTTTTTCAAGTCCAAAAAATCATGCTTTTTTCCATATCTTTCAAACTAAAGCTCACAGAGACATAAATCCAATTGCTATAGCTAGAGTAGTCTACAGCGCATAGATGTGACTATGAACATTTTCCTCATTCCAGTCATAGACTTGGGAAAATGCCTTTAAATTTTCGACTTTTTATCCAAAATCTACCACATCCCTGAAGGGCATCGACATATTGTTATAGGACTATAAAATAGACTGAGGAGTTAGGATTTGAATGGTGTATTATTATTGGAGTGTGTTCAATGCATTTTGATAATACGAAGGTTTTTCAAAAAGACGCCCCAACTAAAATTATTTTTCATCCTAGCCAAATATAAATTAGCCTAACCACAACCATTGCAAACACATCGCGGGCTTATCATGTGCGCCGCGTGTTTCAAGTAAATAATGGGTTTACAGCAAACGCTACGGTTAATGATGGTTAGTAGTCGTTAGTATCGCGGCTATTTATTTGTTATCATTAGCGTTTTAATTTATTCTGGTTCATAATTAACCTAATATTATATCTGTTAATCCAGAAAAAAAACATCATTGAATGATAACAGCTAGTGGTAATAAATATGATATAGCAAAAATGCAAGGTCATCAATAATAACCATAAGTTTTAATTATTATTTATTAATTAATTATTGAAATTTTATATTAAATTCATTTATTATTATTTATGATTATTAAATTAATTACAAGATTTCTGATGATGGCACCTGTCTATATCAACTGAGATACAGAACTTGTTGTTTTTTGTGCAGTCCAGCTACTTCTACAAAATAATTTTATACAGCCAATGCAAAGCATTTATAATTGTTACATATACATTGTATAATTATTGAGGCGTATGCATGATATATATATATAACATGCGTCGCTTCATGCGTGCGTCAACACTAATTGCCTGGCAAAAAAAAGACATTTAACATGCATTTTTTTTTTACTTAAAAGTACATTTGGTAAAACTTGTTTTTACAGTTAACTATTGATGTGACAATAGCATATTTGGTCTCATTGTATCCACAACATATTTTTCTACCCACTGAAATTATTTAAAAAATTTTCAGAATAATTTGACAAAACTTTTTGGACTATCTAATCTATATATTACAAAGAAGTAATTAGTAACTAGCCGCTAATTAATAGCAGATGCTTGGTCACGCGTCACGGATTCACTCAAATGTATCAATAATGAGGCGTAAAACTCTCCTCTGTGCGTACATGAAACAAAGTAATTTATTTTGGTGCTGAGAGAGTCATTTTTAAAATTAATTTTCTCAGTAACTATCATTGAGAGACAAAAAAGTTTACCACTATAGTAGTGACGACAAGATATGATTCTATGCCATAACATGATTTTTAAAGTCTCTAGGCTGATCTGAAAAATTTGAAAAATCCATTTGCACTGGCTGATGAGTGAATAATAATAATTAATAGTAGTAGTAGATAGATAGATAACATCCATCCATTCATTCATGAATCTCTCTGACAGCAACCAAGCTGTTTGGTTTCACAGTAGTGTTTTAGGGTTTTGATTATAATAACAATGACGACGATAATAGCAATGACATTGTTGTTATTATTATTAATAATTTATTTATTCTTTTTCTCAAAAAAAATATCACAAATCATCATCATCATCCGATCGTCGTGACAAGTCACAAGTGAATTCATTCAATAAAAAGAAATTCTGATTTGCCCCAAACTTGCAACATAATAATGTTACCGGAACTAAAACAATTATTAAAAATTAGTTGGCTTTATCTGTGTTGCTTTTTGTGTCACTATCCACATATATAACTATATCTTACATTTGTAGTTGACTCGGACATGTTGTAACTTCACTTTTTGTTCACAGGCGCTAAAGGAAACTGGGATTGGAGTGTTTTCGGCGCTATAATTTTTCGCGCAATCATCCTCTTCGATAGAATTGCAAACATTATGTGTTTGAAAGAAAATTTAACTTTTTTCTCCATAAATCTTTAATTTCAGATCAAATTGAAACTAAACATTTATAACAGCTCAATAAACCCAAGATGTACCTTGGCATACAAACTCTGCAGTTATCAGTTTTTAGGGGATCATATTTTCTTTCATGCAAAATGAGTTTGATAGACTTTGTTCCAAACAACTGACCTGTGGCTAATGTTATTATATGTAAACTTCAAAGCGTTCATAGATGCTCAGTCTGCAAAGAAGGTGGTGGTCAGATGTTAGAGTAGTAGGGCCATTCATTCATTCATCATCGATCATTCATCGTGTTTGTTGCCTATTTTGTTAACATTCTCAGTAACAGTTTATCCTGATAAACTTTTAGT
This sequence comes from Cryptosula pallasiana, assembly GCA_945261195.1. NCBI lineage: Eukaryota > Metazoa > Bryozoa > Gymnolaemata > Cheilostomatida > Cryptosulidae > Cryptosula > Cryptosula pallasiana. The sequence goes on along the minus strand of OX183133.1, from coordinate 8,845,825 downwards.
AATTTCTTAGTAAATCAGTTGATAATGTGTTTGTGATAGATATTTGAACTGCATGTGTGTATAGGTTAATTGGCGACACGCACCTCAGTCATGATGATGATGATGGTGGTGATGGTATGCTCATCATGATGATGATCATGGGGATGATCATATTAATTATCATCACAATCAATCATCATCATTTTGTGGCGGATGATCATGATGATTCAATCATATATACTTATACTATTATTATGTATAATAATAACATTCATATAATGATATATATTATATATCATCATGTTGTTTTATTTTTTCTATTCTTCTTATTATTATATTATTATAATAATAATAATATATTATTATTTATAATATATATGTATATATATTATTATTATGCTATATTATTGAGACCACTAAGTGAATTCCTACGTTATTATTGGAGGACATGGACCACTCAGGAACTTATTAAAATAAACGTCATAAATAAAGTATTTTTTAGTAGTATTATTTATTTAGCTAACAGTCACAGTGAGTGTGTGTGTGTTAATGTATGTGTGTATGGTCACAGGCATTATTTAGCCAGTGCAAATGGATTTTTCAATTTTTTTCAGATCAGCCTAGAGACTTTAAAAATCATGTTATGGCATAGAATCATATCTTGCCGTCACAATAGTGGTAAAATTTTTTGTCTCTCAATGATAGTTACTGAGAAAATGAATTTTAAAAATGACTCTGTCTGCACCAAAATTATTTTGTTTCATGTACGCACAGAGGAGAGTTTTACGCCTCATTATTGATACATTTGAGTGAAATCCGTGACGCGTGACCAAGCATCCGCTATTAATTAGCGGCTAGTTACTAATTACTTCATTGTAATATATAAAAAAAAATTACGTTTTTATTTGTCGAGGGAATTATTTAATCTATTTTCATACCTCCAGATATAAATGATCTACAACAAGTAGTATATCAACAGGTCGGTAATTTGATAGGCTAGTGATATAAAATTGACTAAAATCATGAGAGCCAACGGCGCAGTAGGAAATTTCCGGTTTACAATGTGATTTCCAAACAGTTTTTCCAAAAGCTACAGAGATGTAAGAAGTACAGTGATTAGTTAATCTGGTCCAGACTAGTGTATCCTATTAAACCCTTTTAAAATTTTGTTTCTAGCAGCCTGTGGTCCCAAGTTATTAAAAATTTAGTAATTCCCGAATATTTGGAAACTGAAAAAAACCGGGTGATACAAATATTTATCACGCAGAGACGTCACGTCATATTTCGTGATCAATTTGTGGACGCTACATTATTATTACTTGCAGCAACCTGCATTCTGTTGTTTACTTTTCCTCAATTGGTAATAAATAAAGGAGTTAGAACTACTACTAATACCCTTTTGCTTTTAGTGGAGTGCTAGGTTTTGTGCATTTATTTTCTGCTTCCTCTGGTGTTTCTGATGGACACTACTATGGTAGACTTGTGATGTTGCATACACAGAGGTCAGTTCACCTCCGGCAGCGGATCGAGTTGTCATAGACATTTTTTGGCATCCTGGGAGATTCAATCATCATAGGCTAGAGCCTGGTATTGTGCCACTCTTCATCCTGGAAAATCTTCACAAGCCAGGCTAGTCTGCAATTTTTTTTTTTCAATATCTGGAAACCAAGTTTAGAGCAGGCTTCAGCGATACTTGCCCTTCCTCTGAGGCTGCTCATGAATCTGGCTGCACGGTTCAGGATCATCTCAAGGGAGTCAACATCATTGTAAAGTGTAGTATCCAATATTAGCAGCAGATGACATTCTTTAGGGGCTACAGGTAGAATGTGTATGATGGAATCAAGAGTTCTTGAGGCTTTTTCTTTTGCAAGTGTCATATATTGGTTGAACTTTAGATCAGATTGCAGATAACTCCCGGGTACTTTGTAGTACTGGTGCATTCCATACATTTATCTCCTAATTGGTACTGAAGTTTGTACTTCTGGTCTCCGATCACAATCATATGACATTTGGTGTGGTTGAAAGGCAATCTCCATTGTGCAGACCATTTGTGAACAGCATCAATATTTGTCTGAAAGTTGGCATCATCAGTAGGAGTGGTAACCTGTTGATATATTAATGGATTGTCAGCATCAAGTCTCACACTGCAATCCATAGCTTCTGGTAAATAATTTATATATATCAAAAGCAGTGTTGGGTCAAGGATTGAACCCTGGGGAGCCCCTGGGGTAACTGTCATCTCGAAAGATGTCTCTCTCTTTCTCTCGATGATAACCTTTTTTCTCCATCAGCTAGAAAATCTTGAGTTTAGCTCACCACTTATTTATGTAGATCGGGAACTACTCTACTACTTGTTCTTGTCAGAACTGTTCTTAGAAATACTTGTTCAAGATCAAAGCACATTGTTGCTCATCTTCCGTGGTATCACCTCTGTTGTTGTAGAAAGGTCTGAATTGCCTCTTTTTAGTGGTTTGCAGACTTTTTCCACAAGTTACTTTCTTTTCCTACAACTACTCTCTTTTTTGTTGATTTGCTTCTCTGTGGAGTATTTCAACAGGAAAAACTTGTCACCAATCTCTCAGTATCTTCTCCAGGTCTTTTTCTGTTATTGAATGAGTATATGAGTCTTTTTTCCATCCACTCCATTTATTTTTCCTTTTCTTTGGTAAGGCCTTTGTGGGTTTGTGTGCTATACAAAAGAACTAAAAAATTGAGATCCTCTGTAGCCATTATTATTATTATTGTAGTTTCAGATATAATAATAATAATAATAATAACAATTGTTTATTACTATCATTTATAATTGTTCTAAATCATAATAGTAACTTATATAATAATAATGTTTTAACAATGCCACTACTATTATTAATTATAATAAATAATATTGTTTGTAATAAACTATTATTGATTATAATAAATAATATTTTTTGTAATAATAACTACTTATAGTAATTTCTTATACTATGAATGATGATATGTTTGTTAAATAATGCGTTTGTAGTGAAAGTTGGTGATGATTTGAGCTGTGTGGGCATTATCTAACTAATATCTTACCAAATAAAAGTAGTAATATATTTAAAAAGAAAAAGATTATAATAATTTAATGGTTATAATTATTAATGATTCAGAATGTAATAGTAATTATGATCCTAATCAACATGATATATATTATATATTTAACTAATTCACTTTTATTTTTTTTGTAGGATAGAAAAGCTGAATGAATGACTTCACTTCCCGTTTATTATATCTCATGCATTCTTTTGTTATCTTGATGATTATGGCGATTATTTTGTTCTGTTTTAGTTATTACTAACCCTTATTATTGCCTGGAAATTATATCTGAATTTTACTTAATTGAGTTCTTATATACCCACTTTTAAGGTGTGTTCACACTTTGATGATATTGCAACGAAACTTATAAAATAATGTATAAATTACGCAATATTTCCGTTGACAAGGGCTCCCCTTGACGTTTTGGCAAGACCTGGCAGCGCTAGGTTGCTAACGATATTGGCGGCATACTATTGGTTAACTCAATAATTTCGCAATGCTATTGGCCAAGAAGGGATTGCCTTGTCGATTGCAAACCTTGAATGAATAATATTCACTTGCTAGTAGACTAGTATCCCAGTTACGCATCGGTGCAGTTATACGTTTCCTTGCAATATCGTCAAAGTGTGATCCAGCCTGTGGTAAAGAACGTATTTTCTCTCTTTAAATAATGCTTCTAAGAAAGCTGCAGCATTTCTATGTGGTGTACAAGCCTAGCTGTTATTTTGTGTTGATGGACTTTGTAAATATGATGTCGTGAGTTAATGGGTACTGACAGTATTTTTGATAAACGCTATCCTTGAGTAGCTACAGCCTTGTAAAATACTTATTCCAAAAACGATTTGGTTTTATCCTACAAAATTGTTGTCGTTTTCTGTATCAAACCAAATTTGAAATGCTACTCTGGAGAACGCAGGCAGTAAATTAACACATTTATATTATTTCAAATGCTAATTGGTTCAAGATTATACAAGAAATGATTGTTGTCCAATAACGGAGGTTTCAGTTATTTGTGGCAAAATGCGTTTCTTGTATAAAGAATTAAAACCTTAAAAAGGGAGGAATTATATTCTAATGGAAAACAATATTTTTAGTGTGAATATATTCGAAATGTCTGCAAGACCTTTTGAATGCCCTTTTTTCAACACTGAACTAGATAGGCTGCTGACTTAATCTAGTTCAGTGTTGAAGTTGGCAATATTATAGATGCTATTATAGATGCAGGTTGTGATTCTTTTAAGTTAATAGTATTGTCATACTTGGCGAATATTTGATTAATTAGTTCATCGCCTGTTCTATCTTGTTTGTCATCGTATAGTTCAGAGGTTTGGTTTGCAGTTACTCTTTTTCTAATGAAAAATTGAGATATTCATTTGCAGCAAACATATAAAACCAACAGTTTTACACTTGCTGACTTAGAAATGAAAACAACAAGTTCTTGGGTTAAGTTATATAATGCCGCTAGTAACTGTTTTTAAGTGTCGACATTATTGAGACAGTAATCTTATTTTGGGCTATTATAGTGTCTGTTACTCAGTGCCAATAACTCGGACTTTGAGTTCCTCTGTACAGGTTAAAACGATCTAACTTGATCTTGCAATGAATTGGAGTTCTAGTAGTTAATTGATTATTGTATTTTGTCAATATCTCAGATATTAAAATGCAACCAAATGAGTGTTTCACAGCATAAAATTATAGAAAAGCTGTCTAAATCTTTTTTTAAAATACTACCTCTGTCCGTTTGCTTATTAAATATGTGTTACCAATTCTATTGCTTGGCTTTACGTGTCACTATCTTCTGCTTCGGTAAAGAAAATTCAATTCAAGTTGTCTCTGGATTTTATTTATTCACTGAAATTTACAGCGCTATTGGATCTTCACAACCAGTCAGTAACATTGCATGGTGTAAATGTATGGTGCACTGGTGTTGGTTTCATGGTGCAGGCGTTCTCCACTATTCCTTGCACATCTTCTGGTTGTCACCTTATAATCTGGAGTTATTCACTCCTGGTTACACGTAAACAGCATCTAACCCTAATATATTTAATCTAATATAATCTAACCTAATATCTTTAATCTAATATAATCTAACCTAATATATTTAATCTAATATAATCTAATCTAATATATTTACCAGTTAATTTTGTGTCATGCTAGTGATCCCCTTTAATCTAAACTTTGCAGCAAATTCTGTCAGGTGTGGAGATATTAAAAACGGACATTGCTGGACATAGCTTACATCATGCAACTTGTATCTCAATAGTAATGTCGATAACTAAATCTACGTTGAATGCTTTACAATAGCCATGCATCACCGTTAAATGGTGCCAAATGATAACCACCCCTCTTCCTGTTTGTGCAATAATACAACCTTGTCCACAAGCACACCGCTAGCTGCTGTGTATACTACTTACATTGCAGTTATTATATGCAAACAAACACGCTCATTTATCATCACGCCCAGCGCCATGACTTACTACTTTTATACAGTATCTCACAGAATGATATCACCTTGATTGTCTTTTTGAACAACCAATAGCTTTGAGTTGTGGTGCTTCTGCGATTTCTAAGGATTGTGCTGAAGACATATCAAGACATTGTTTCATAAATATTTAATGCAATCAGGCTACCTTACAAGTGTACATTGCCTATTATAATTGGCTGTTTGTGTCATTGATCGGTTAGTACGGCTTGGTTCACTCATGCGACAATTAACAACTGTGACTGTCACTACTGCAACAATAGCTTTACACACGCACAGAAGAGGTATTTCTGGGTGGAACGCTTACTGTTTTAGAAAGCTGGTGTCGGTTTATCTAAGATTTTTTTATCATTGCGACAGAGCATCAATTGAATAGCATTTCTTTCACTTCTCTAGCTGTCTATCGGAGCGGAGGACTGTGACTTGGTGCAGAGAAATAAGTAATAGTTACTTGTATTGATCTTCACTTAAGTGTCTTCTAATCAAATAAAGACTCTTACAAGCCATCCCTAGTCTCGCCTACTTCTATTCTTCAGCATTTACTTGCTCTCTCCATTTGACTGCTGCAACATCCTGTGTTCTGTCATTAGAGTAAAGACGCAAGATGGCTGCTAAAGGCATATTTGAGGCCAAAGGAAAATCTCTTCTAAACAATGCGCTGGGAGATCTGGTTGTACCAAACAGATGTGCTTCTGTGAGTGCATCTACAGACTGGGAACAATTGGTGAAAGACCATCCCTGGCTGTTGGATACGGTAAGTGTGCACAGACTGTATTGTAGTCGCAAAAGGGATGCCTCTAATCTTACCATAAAATTTTCAATCCATTTTTTCCATCTTGAACTCTTGGAAAAAACTGTTGGATGAGAATGAGAAGAGTTGTGATTAAAGCAAGCCCAATCATCAACACAATGACGTTTTCACACTGTCAAAACAAGCATTCATAGGGTTATGCAATAAGCTGTGTACACCATCTCTGTTTGATTGCTGGGTTTCTTAATAATATGTAGGGTTGCTACTCTTGACTATACTATGGCTTTGCTTGTTGTTTCTTCGCAAGGCCACAGCCGGTATGCCAAACTAAATTATGCAAACATTATATGATGGATGTAACTAGACTGTCATATTTCGCTTGTTTCTATATTTGGCAGTGAACGCTTGCACTCAGCTACAAGTGATTTATCTTCTGATGATACTTTGGCTTGGGTTCTTGTCACGCTAAGTTGGGACACTATTTTGGCTTTGCAAAAGCCTTTCATGACGTGCTTAAGTACTGAAAAATTGTTTTTTTTAGGAAACGCTTAGCCTCCCTTTCGGGTAAACAAACTTATTCATTTCAGTTGTTTATCTGTAAACAAGTTGAATCAATGATTTCACAAAACATTTAAAAAGCCAGAATGTCTCCAAACAAGTTGCACAAGTTTTAGGTGGTAATTTTGATGATAGATCTGCAACATTACCAAAAATTTGATTTCAACAGTTAAACTTTTATCGTTCAAAAGCCGATAACTGCATTTATGATAAAATAGCTCTATTATTTTGTCGTGAACTTGTGACTAATGCATGGAAGGCTAATGTTAACTTCGAAAGCTGATCAGATCTGCATACATGTAGTAAGGCTTGTATAGTCCTGTTTGGAGTTGCCCACTCTTGGCAGAAGATTATAGCTAATCCCATGTGTATGCAATCATAAACAACTAATAATTTTAGGCACATTTACTTGCTGTTTGGTAACTAGTCTGATGGATCTTTTAAAAAATGTTTAGAACCATAACTAATTTTTGAGTTTCTTCTATAGAAAGCATAACTTCATTTCAAGCGGGAGGAAATGGTAAGCAGTTATTTCTATCCCAACCTATGTCGGGATGAACTATCATCTTGTCATCATTTTGGTAATTTTCCCCTCTCGTAAAAATGTATGTTATGAAAATTGCAAAAAAATTCTGGGACATGAAAATGAAAACTCACAATCTTTAAAACTTCCACAGTGGACCATCTGGTGTAAATCTTAAACTTTGGAAGATGTCCACATTCTATGATACGCGTTAGTCCAGCAATATGCATGACATGAGCTTTTACAGCTATTACGTCGTGATTGTGTGATGTAATTCTGCTTGAGCTTCAATGTTTATCAAATTGTATGCCATGTATGCCACTCCAGAAATTAATTGCCAAGCCAGATCAACTTATCAAGCGCAGGGGAAAATTAGGACTAATAAAAATCAATGCCACGCTGGATGAGGTGAAGAAATGGATTCTAGAGAAGTTAGCTGTCAGTGTCGAGGTGAGTTTAGCTTGTGATACAACTTATCTTCCCTACCATTCAACTGTAGGACCTCGCGCTATTTTATAATTGTTTGTAGTGTATTGGCTAGCTTTGAGTCCTCCCTCGAGGCATGCGTTTATATTAATTAGGTTATCAACTGCAGACTATAGTATTGTCTGCAGTTAAATTTAATTATGGCATTATTTGTTAATTTTCTTTCTAAAATTTTAATTAGTTATTGGTAACCTTCTCTGCGCTGATCTCGAGCATCAGCTGCACATAATGTTGCTACATCTGTGAGTTGTTTTGACTTGTGTGTTTGTTGTCTATTGTAGATCGGCAGATCCAAAGGGTTCCTCAAGACATTCATTGTAGAGCCTTTTATTCCTCATAAACAAGTAAGTGCATGTCTATGTATCGTGTGTCTGTGTGTATATTATGTATATGTGCATGTCTATGTCTGTGGTGTCTGTGTGCATATGTATGTATATGTGCATGTTTATGTCTGTGGTGTGTGTGTATATAGTATGTATATGTACATGTAGATATATATACGTGTGTACAGTACATATAGATGCGTGTGTACAGTACATATAGATGTCTGTGTACAGTATATATAGATATAGATGTCTGTGTACAGTATATATAGATGTGTGTGTACCGTACATATAGATGTGTGTGTACAGTACATATAGATGCGTGTGTACAGTACATATAGATATGTGTGTACCGTACATATAGATGTGTGTGTACGGTACATATAGATGTGTGTGTACAGTACATATATATGTGTACAGTACATATAGACGTGTACAGTACATATAGATATGTACAGTACATATAGATGTGTACAGTACATATAGATGTGTACAGTACATATAGATGTGTACAGTACATATAGACGTGTACAGTACATATAGATGTGTACAGTACATATAGATGTGTACAGCACATATAGATGTGTACAGTACATATAGATGTGTGTGTACCGTACATATAGATGTGTGTGTACCGTACATATAGATATGTGTGTACGGTACATATAGATGTGTACAGTACATATAGACGTGTACAGTACATATAGATATGTACAGTACATATAGATGTGTACAGTACATATAGATGTGTACAGCACATATAGATGTGTACAGTACATATAGATGTGTGTGTACCGTACATATAGATGTGTGTGTACCGTACATATAGATATGTGTGTACGGTACATATAGATGTGTACAGTACATATAGACGTGTACAGTACATATAGATATGTACAGTACATATAGATGTGTACAGTACATATAGATGTGTACAGTACATATAGATGTGTACAGTACATATAGACGTGTACAGTACATATAGATGTGTACAGTACATATAGATGTGTACAGTACATACAGTTGTGTACAGGACATACTCTTGCAGGAAGAAGAGAGCTATGTATGCATATACTCACACAGACACGCAGATACAATACTGTTTCATCATGAAGGAGGTGTGGATATAGGAGATGTAGATGCCAAGGTACTGTGGTACATATATGTGTATACTTTGTATATATACTGTACGTTATATACCTGCGCACGTACATTACTGTATGTCCCTGCACTGGTTGCTTTAACTTAGCACAGGCTCTCCATTGCTAGCCATTCACTTCGTTGTTGGTTTAGAGATCTTGTCTGACTCTTGTAATCGTGATCATCTATAGCCGGAACAGTGAACTTGATTACTGGGCCAGATTGTGCGTGAATGCCTCACAACTAACTGAATTATATTGACATAACGAAAAGGTTTTGGAAGTTACCTGCCCACGTAATTGGGGGAACATAACTCTGGTTATTAAATACCTGCAGGGTGGGATAACTCTATGTGAATTCGGAAAGTACACATAGTCACAAAAACTCAAATTTGAGAATTTGTTAAATTGTGAAAAACAACCATGTAGCATTTCCTTCACTCTCTCTGATAATTTTTGTGAGAGAAAGTTTAATGACAGGTTATACGGCAGATAAAACAACATCTATGTACGTTTGTATATGTGTATATGTATGTATATGTATAAGTGTTGGTCCGTAGCGCTGTATTTACCATGTGCTAGCCTCAGTCTTGTCCATTCTAGGCATTGGCAATGGAAGTGGAGGTGGGAGCTGACCCCCCTACTGCTCAAGAGATTACTAGCAAACTTCTCACTTCTGTCTCACAAGCTGCAGTAAAATCGTATGTTTTCTATTTGCCTGTTGCTAAGCAACCATAGTCATGTATCAGTTGAATTATTTTTTTGATTTCATCACAAAAAAAGCGTTTGATTGGCTGGCTTGAGATACATTGGATTCAGTTTGTAATAGGAAAATTGTAATTTAAACTATTGATTCCTCTGAAAACACACATAGTTGATTTTTTTCCTGTCAATGATGAGATGAAACAGATTGTTCTGTCCAAGTATGTTTTACGATAAATCTAAATAGAAATGGTTATTTTCTTATTCTTTGTAATTTGACACAAGTATAAGTTTTTAATCATCTCATCAGTTTTTAGTACTTGGTCATATCTTACACAAGACATGTACAAAACATATTTGTGTTATTGTACGCTGGTACAAGTTACTATTTATGGCTCTATGGGACACCAGAGTCATATCAAGCGATTGCTTCCACCTGAGGTCTCCTCTCTGTACAAAATAAGGAACCACTGTACATGAGGTCTATTACTGTACATGAGGTCTATCGCTGTACATGAGGTCTATCGCTGTACATGAGGTCTATCGCTGTACATGAGGTCTATCGCTGTACATGAGGTCTATCGCTGTACATGAGGTCTATTGCTGTACACGAGGTCTATCGCTGTACATGAGGTCTATCGCTGTACATGAGGTCTATCGGTGTACATGAGGTCTATCGCTATACATGAGGTCTATCGCTGTACATGAGGTCTATCGCTGTACATGAGGTCTATCACTGTACATGAGGTCTATCGCTGTACATGAGGTCTATCGCTGTACATGAGGTCTATCGCTGTACATGAGGTCTATCGCTGTACATGAGGTCTATTGCTGTACATGAGGTCTATCGCTGCGCTGCCACGTAAAGCAGCACATCAAACTGTCAGTTGAAATCATCCCCGTACTAAATGTAACCAGATATGGAGTTGTCATCTCATACTGGTTTACCAGCTGTTGAAATATTTGCATTCATGTTCCCTTGACATTGAGAGTGGACATTTATCATTCTCATGATAAATGTTGTTGTACATATATCACTTGGATGTAGTACTGCATTAGCTCTATGGATGTTAGCTCTATTGCAGGCTTTTGGCAGGTTTTATTGAAGCATTATACAAGTCCTACCGCAGTCTGTACTTTACCTACATGGAGATTAATCCTCTGGGTAGGTACTAGCTAGCTGTGTTGTCTGTGTTATTGGGATATGTGTCATCTCCTTGGACTATCATTAGTTTTGGTGCTTTCTAGTTGTTACCGATGGAAAAATTTACATCCTCGACTTAGCAGCCAAGCTAGACCAGTGTGCTGAGTACTTGTGTAAGTTTCAGTGGGGGGATGTGGAGTACCCCGCACCATTTGGTAGGGACGCCTACCCAGAGGTCAGTGGACAATGTTGGAGGCTTTTCTGTTTCATTTTTTGTGATGAATTGTTTAGGTCAGTCATTGCTTCAGGGAGGAGTGCAGATTGAGTGTTTGAGGCCTTCTTATGCATTACAGGAAGCATACATCCAGGATTTAGACAGCAAGTCTGGGGCTTCCCTCAAACTGACTATTCTAAACAGGGAGGGGCGGATATGGACAATGGTGGCTGGAGGAGGGGCATCAGTGGTCTACGCGTAAGTCGCAATGATATACAAATATTCCTATTTCAGGAAATCGCAATATTATATCATTGATAGGAGTTGTCCTCTTTTTATGTTGTGTAAACAACTCCATAAAGTTACGTACCATTGCTTGAGTGGAGGTGGGTAGTCTAGGGGCCTCCACAAGCCGGCTAGGCCCCTAGACTAGGAGATGGGCGACTTTTCTTTACTAACCAACCAAAGAAAGCAATTTATTAGTTGCAGTCAATTATTTTGTATTGCTTTGGTTCCGCAGTGGTGCTGTGACATGTTATATGTATTAAGGTCTGGTCACACGAGGCAGAATCTTTGATGAAACTGTAAAAATAAATGAAACTCTTTCTCTGGTCAAAGGGAATTCGTTGCTAAGCAAATGTAGCGAATATTTTAGTTTCGTCGTGATCAAACAATGTTTGGTTTGGGGAATTCGTCGGTTGCGATGTTTGCATATAATTAGACCATTGGACGGATGACAAAAGCTCATCAATTGGTTCATTTTCTTTGTGCCGTTATTGGCTGGTCTCTAATGCCAGGGTCGTTCACAACGAGCGCATGATTTTCGTAGTAGCACATTTAGTTTTTTTGAGAAAGAATTGTTTTTTTATTATATTCCTAGTGGACTCTTAATATATAAATGATAATAATAAATAATAATTAAAATACTTGAAACAGTCGAACTGAGTATTTTATCGAAATACTCTAATCCAAACCTTGCTTTAAGTTATTTCCCTGCTTTTACATGCTGCAGGAAATGATGAACGGGTTCGCACACAAAGCACAATGCGTATTGAATGAAACTTTAGACGTAACTAGTGATCACTAGGCGTAACGAAATACGCTATAGTTTTTTTCACCTTGCGTGACCGGCCCAACGAAACTTTAATTGCCGTGCTTCAGCTGTGACCTAATCAAACTATCATCTCATGTGACCAGACCGTTATACAGAGACACAATATGTTATATGTTATACGTACTATACAGAGACACAATATGTGATATGGGAGGGGCATCTGAGCTGGCCAACTATGGAGAATATTCTGGAGCTCCCAGTGAGTCACAGACCTATGAATATGCTAAAACATTGCTTTCTCTCATGACCACCTGCAGGAAACACCCTGAGGGAAAAGTGCTCATTATTGGTGGTGGAATCGCCAACTTCACTAATGTGGCCGCCACGTTTAAGGTAACATCTGTACCATGTGTATAATGATGTATCAGAGTATCTATACTACGGTGTCTGATATATATAATATCTATACTACGGTGTCTGGTATATATAATATCTATACTACGGTGTCTGATATATATAATATCTATACTACGGTGTCTGATATATATAATATCTATACTACGGTGTCTGATATATATAATATCTATACTACGGTGTCTGATATATATAATATCTATACTATGGTGTCTGATATATATAATATCTATACTATAGTGTCTGATATATATAATATCTATACTACGGTGTCTGATATATATAATATCTATACTACGGTGTCTGGTATATATAATATCTACACTACGGTGTCTGATATATATAATATCTATACTATGGTGTCTGATATATATAATATCTATACTATGGTGTCTGATATATATAATATCTACACTACGGTGTCTGATATATATAATATCTATACTACGGTGTCTGGTATATACAATATCTATACTATGGTGTCTGATATATATAATATCTATACATTGGTGTCTGATATATATAATATCTATACGTTGACATTTACAATGTAGGGAATAGTGAAGGCGTTGAGAGAGTACCAGTTGGCTCTGCAGCAGCATAATGTAAAGATTTATGTACGAAGGGCCGGACCCAACTATCAGGAAGGCCTGAGAGTGATGAGGGAAGTAGGTGAGTAGAACACAGGCTTAACATAAACTTTGTTGGTAATTAGTAGAGCATATAGGGCTGCGCCAATCAGATAGGGCTGCACCAACCAGATAGAGCCGCATCAACCTGATAGGGCTGCACCAATCATATAGGGCTGCACCAATCATATAGGGCTGCACCAATCAGATAGGGCTGCGCTAATCAGATAGAGCTGCACCAGCCAGATAGGGCTGCACTAACGACCGTATCTGTTTGTGTTCAGGACAAACCCTTGGTATCCCGCTGGAGGTGTTTGGCCCAGAGACTCACATGACTGCTATTGTTGGCATGGCTCTGTGCAAGGACTCCTCTCCTAAATCCACCCCCGAAATACACCCCCACACTACAGCAAATTTCTTACTACCAGATGGAGATGGTAACGTGAGTTGTCCATAGGTCCTCATATGTCTTAGTGTAAGAGTGCTGCTTGTATCTATAGTGATCTGTTGCACTATCTATGATGTATGTGCAGCTCTTTACTTCTGTGTTTCAGAAGTCTACCAACAAACTGGTGAGTGAATGCACGTGCTTGTACATTTCACTTTTCTTTTGCGTCTTTGTGGCTATGTCGACTGTGAACATTGACTGATGCATGCATTAACCTCGTTCGCCATCACTGTTGTGTGCTGTTATTGCTGTGAGCCATTACTGTTGTGAGCCATTACTGTTGTGAGCCATTACTGTTGTGAGCCATTACTGTTGTGAGCCATTACTGTTGTGTGCTGTTATTGCTGTGAGCCATTACTGTTGTGAGCCATTACTGTGGTGAGCCATTACTGTTGTGTGCTGTTATTGCTATGAGCCCCAAGTGTTGTGAGCCATTATTGTAGTGTGCTGTTATTGTTGTGAGCCATTATTGTTGTGTGCTTTATTGTTGTGAGCCCTAAGTGTCGTGAGCCATTACTGTTGTGTGCTTTTATTGTTGTGAGCCAAATTGTTGTGTGCTTTTATTGTTGTAAGCCCTAAGTGTTGTGTGCTGTTATAGTAGTGAGCCATTACTATTGTGTGCCTTTGTTTTTGTTCTACAATAATATCGTCTGCAGTGTGTGTCACCTAGCAACATTACATCTATATGGTGGTAAGCTTACACTCTTTCGTTGCTCTGTGCTGCCTCCACAGTTGCATCCTCCGTCAGCCCAGCTTTGTCATGAGCCGAATGCAACCTTGAAAAATCTCAATTGCTGGATTACTATCTGTTCTTTGAAAGCCAGCAATAAGTCACTAACTTTGCCCTGCTCTACATTTCAGCTTGTAGAACTCCTTACTTTCTTATGATTTCTGATCCTCGTAGCCTTAGATTGTCTAATGTATCCTATATAGCCTCAGTGAACCATTGCTCTTTGCTATGCCATAGAACTCGCCCAGTGTGAGTAGGAACCAGTCCTCAGCTGACCTCTCCAATGGCATAGATGATGCTGACAGCCTGAGCAACTCATTGTTCACTCCCAGAACTAAAGCTATTGTGTGGGGAATGCAAAACCGTGCAGTGCAAGGCATGTTGGACTTTGACCACGTGTGCAGTAGAAAGACACCCAGTGTGGTAGCCATGACTTATCCATTGATGTGAGTAACTTGTGGTTTGTATTATGGGGGTTTTATTTGTGGAGATAAATGGTAGCAAAACTTGTGTGTGTTTGTTGTAGAGGTGACCACAAGCAGAAGTTTTATTGGGGTCATAAAGAGATTTTGGTACCAAGTAAGTACTGGTACAGCACTAGCTAGTTACATGGTACTGGTACAGCACTAGTTACATGTATTCATTGAGTACTGGTACAATAGCTACTTATATAACACTGGTACAGCACTAGTTATTCATATGGTACTGCTGCAGCACTAATATTTCTATGGTACTGGTACAGCACTAGTTACTTGTATGGTACTTGTACAGCATTAGTTACTTGTATGGTACTGCTACAGCACTAGTTACTTGTAGGGTACTGCTACAGCACTAGTTACTTGTATGGTACTGCTACAGCACTAATTACTTGTATGGTACTGCTACAGCACTAGTTACTTGTATGGTACTGCTACAGCACTAGTTACTTGTATGGTACTGCTACAGCACTAGTTACTTGTAGGGTACTGCTACAGCACTAGTTACTTGTATGGTACTGCTACAGCACTAGTTACTTGTATGGTACTGCTACAGCACTAGTTACTTGTAGGGTACTGCTACAGCACTAGTTACTTGTATGGTACTGCTACAGCACTAGTTACTTGTATGGTACTGCTACAGCACTAGTTACTTGTATGGTACTGCTACAGCACTAGTTACTTGTATGGTACTGCTACAGCACTAGTTACTTGTATGGTACTGCTACAGCACTAGTTACTTGTATGGTACTGCTACAGCACTAGTTACTTGTATGGTACTGCTACAGCACTAGTTACTTGTAGGGTACTGCTACAGCACTAGTTACTTGTATGGTACTGCTACAGCACTAGTTACTTGTATGGTACTGCTACAGCACTAGTTACTTGTATGGTACTGGTACAGCACTAGTTACTTGTATGGTACTGCTACAGCACTAGTTACTTGTATGGTACTGCTACAGCACTAGTTACTTGTATGGTACTGCTACAGCACTAGTTACTTGTATGGTACTGCTACAGCACTAGTTACTTGTATGGTACTGCTACGGCACTAGTTATTTGTATGGTACGGCTACAGCATTAGTTACTTGTATGGTACTGGTACAGCACTAGTTACTTGTATGGTACGGCTACAGCATTAGTTACTTGTATGGTACTGGTAAAGCACTAATTCATTGAAAATCAATCACAATCTGTTTGTTCACCTATGAGGTCTCCATCAACCTCTCCACATGCCACTGGCGATGGTGATTATCGAAATAAATTTAAATGTAATAAGTGACGTGGCATGGCTGAATACTGAGCATGCTCATCACTAGGGCTTGTGTATCCTGTCCGACTGCATTGATCCGCACACTTGCAAAAACATTTCTACCAAAGCCTTTGCTGCTATAAATGGTTTTGAATATTTTTGGCGCTTCTAGGCAATCTAGATATTAGACATCAGCAACAAGTGTTAGCAATCATTCAGACTACTTGTTTTTTTAACATACAGTGAACGCAATGGAACTGCCAACATGATATGTAACTTTTGGTAGCGTATATTCACTCATAACAGTGCTAAAACATACACTTTAGAGATCAAGTGCTCTCACAGAAGTTGTCACACTTTTGAATTGAACAATAATGCGATGGGTTTAAGCTCATGGGGTGACAACTTCTATGTTGGTGCATGAATTACAAAGAGCCTTCTTGGAGCAGAGCTAGAGAATTTTTTTCTGCAAACTGGCTAGAAAAGTATTGTTTGAGATGCATGTCGGATTTATTCGCTCTGATCTCCATTAACGCTGTAGGTGTTGGATCTATTTGTCTTGATGTCAAACCGCTGTATTCGGCAAAAATAAGTCACTTTTTTTCCAAAACTTGAGCTATTAAATAATATTAAATTTCCAGGTAATAAATAATTATTTAATATCATCTTCTGTCTGTGGGTTTACTGGTCGTGCTGCGCCATGATAGGCCACTAGTAGAAGGCTGTCTCATTAGCAATAATATATACAATTGAGGGGACAACTGCTAACGTAAATGGAGATTAACATGAAAGTGTTGGACAAACAACTCCTACTTTGCTGATATATGGATTGCCTTCAGATACTGATTGTTTCTAGCCATCTAGTTTTTTCTATTAATGGCTCCTATCAAGAAGCTTTGTGTGTTTATCATAAAATTGTATGTTTTCGTCACAATGTTTCTTTATTAATCCTAGACTTTGCTTGCATCTCTGTAGTTACTGTTTCATTTTTGTGCTATTTTGGGAGCAAGACAGCAAAGCTCTGAAAATAGAATAGAAACTCATCGATATTGCCAAGTTGCTTTACCGCCTAAAACTGGTGAATTGTTCGAATTTCAATAACAACAGACTGGATGCCTTGAAACTGTTGTTATTCTTGATGGAAGCTGAAAGTCTAAATATCCTTTGTTTACACTAGCGACTAGCGATGCAAAAAATGCGACTCGTTTTCTTAGAAAAGTATTGTTAGGTGTCCCACCTTTTACATCCTTGAGAACTCTGTGCGTTCCATGCGTTCCATCATTCATCCAGGTAATCATCATACGAGAATGTTCTTGGACTTCTATGTCGGAGTGGAACAAATTTTACACGTTTTTATCATTTCACATCCTGCTATAATGTAACATTTCTTTAACTTATTTTACACCAAAATATAAGATATGTGCTTTTTTTAATAAAGGCTTTTAAGAAAAAAAAATTAGAAAAGGTATTCTCTACTGAATAGTATTACTGTTTGTTAACAAAAAATAAGCTAAATTGTCTTATTTGATTTTTTATTTTAACTTTTATTTACTTCGACAAACATGAGTCGTGAATACTCCAGATGTTGAAACCGTTTATAGATGAAATTATGTGATGTTTTGTAAAAAATTATTGGTAAGTTTGCTAAATAAATTGCAATCAGAAATCATCATTATGTCCGGGATTTACAACGAAAGCGGCAGAATCAACTTTCAAGTGAGTAAACAGATTATTACTTAAAAAACAACTTTTCTGGTCCCATTAGCTGCTTCTTCATTGTTTGCTTCTACCAGAAAGCATTCATAGACATCGAGCAATTGTTTTATCATTTATCCTTGAACAAAGCCGGAACTAAAGACATCGCTGATAAAGTACACCTACATCACGGTTGCTTGTTTATAAAGTGAAGTCTGTAGAAAGTCCACAGGTGCACCAGAGTCCACTTAATGTCAACATATCAACTGGCAAGGGCAGACACCTTTCCTGGAACGTGCATTGCTTTCAGCAAGCAAAGGAAATGCTACTTCCTGATAAATAGTTTGTTGCGCATAAACTAACTTGTATTTCTCACTGACCAGAACAATAAAGTTTTTGCAAGCGTGTTGTATTGATACACAGGAAATGGCACGCGCTCTGCCAAAAAAATCTTGTTTTCTGGAGTTGATCTAAAATTTTGCGAACTGTTGTTTCATTTGAAAACTTTGCTGTATCTGTATCTTTCTTATGAAATTTTATTTTTTCATCTTCTGACCTCTGCTTGGAGTTATTTCCCCCAGCTGATACAGCTGGATATGCTTCATTCAGTTGTATAAGATTATATTAAAAAACACAAGCTGCCACAATATTATTAACCTATATATTATTATATATCTGTCTATAATGGCATTGTTGCGAAGGGTAGTCTTTATGAAAGTTTTCATTAAAAATTAATGAGTATTATTTTATGTATAAATACTGTATGGCAAACGGAGTTGGAAAACATTCGTGATTTTTTTTAAAAAAAAAAGTGTCATCTTTTTGTTTTAAATCGATTTTTTATCTAAGTTGATTTTTTTCAACCCATAAAGTAATCTCCACTTCCATGCTTTTCAATTGAAAGACAGCTTTTCTGGGATTTATCTGTTATATGCTACATGTTATATGTTATATATGTGATTCTACAACCGTTTGTACCCCATTGGGATCGGTCAGAATAAAACTAAACTGCATATTATATGTATTATTAGTTTGGTTAGTTAAACTTGAAATTATATGAATACAAACAGATCTCCAATTTTAACATCATACAAGTATAATAAGTAAAAAACTAGTTGCATGTATGAAACAACTATATTGTGTGCATGGTAGATAGGTAGGTATAATTTATTAACCTATGATGACAAAATATGGCTCATGCAGGCGTTATATCAAGTGTATGAAATGCCGTATTTTATGATTTATTTAGGCTGTAACTGCTTCCTTTTTGTATTAAATACTAAAATTTACTTTATGGAAGTTATAAACAGTCGAACATGTAATAAACACAGCTCTTTTCTAAAATGAATCAAAGACCTTGAGAAAAATCATGTTTTTTTTTGCGGAAATAAAATCGATTTACATCGATTTAAATCAAATGGTTTTAATCAGCCAACCCTCATGGCAACGTCACAATTTTACATTTTGGCCTTTTGCTAAATTATGCATTTTTGGTATTGTGGTTGCCTGCAGCCAAAACCCACTCTATGATTGGTAATATAAACATTCTAGATTGAGGGCGCATCGTCAGCACTATACAACCACCGACCTTCTCTGATACTCAAGATTTAACTCTTGTATCCTGTATGATATAATAATAAGATTTGGCCATATGCAAGAAATCGGTATGTGATTAATCAATGATAATTATTTATTTTTTCATTTAAAATTTTCAATTTTCAGAGCAACTGATTATTATTATCATTAGTATTATTATTATCATTAGTACTGTTATTACCATCAATATTATGATTGAGCAACAAAGATATTATGATTGAGCAACAAAGATATTATTGTACACGTATGCGCTCTTGTTGATCTAATTGTAATCTAATGTTTATTGACAAAAGTATGTCATGTATGATACTTAAAACACTGAGTATCAAGTGTATGTACATGTGTATGTACGTGTGTACGTACGTGTGTACGTACGTGTGTACGTACGTGTGTACGTACGTGTGTACGTACGTGTGTACGTACGTGTGTACGTGCGTGTGTACGTGCGTGTGTACGTGCGTGTGTACGTACGTGTGTATGTACATGTGTGTACATGAACACCATTCAATATTAAAACAAATTTTAGTTCTTATATGAAAATAGTATATAATAACAATATAATAAATTATTGCTGTTTGTAATAACTTTGATTGTTCTATATATCGACTATTGGAAGCATTCATGAAATGTGCCGCAAGTAAAAATTTTACTATACGTGTCATTCTACCTTCTAAAAGTTTATGTGTATTTGTTTGCAATCTATGTTTTTGTAGTAATTTTTTTTGCAAATAGCAGTTTTTGAAAAGATGGTCTCCATGGCAATCAATAAAACTATATATATAATAATCTAAAATATGATAAACCTATTTACACTTTATCCTATTGATAGTATATAAATAGTTTATAATAAATTTTTAATAACACTTTTTCATCTAATGTTTAATAATACTTTAAATTTAATTAATACATTGTTGAAATTATTTATGGCCAAAGTTTTTTTGCCTTATTATAGTCTGTAACATACAAACCAAAAATTTTAATGTATATCATTAATTTCAATTAATATTGCCAGAACTCATTTGTACACATTAATTGACAAAAAATATTAGAAATTTAAAATAGAAACTGGATAAAAACTGTAATATACTTTTTGAGGCAAAAGCAACAGAAGCCATTTTAAAAATAAATTCAATTCCTTTTGTTTGGTCAGTAATTTTTGTCATTAGGTTTATTTTGTTAAACTATTCTGTCGTGAAACTTCAAAAACTGAAATTTCAATTGTAGTGAATAATACATTTATAATAATAAAAAACAACAATATGCATCGATTGTGTGATATGGAAATATTATATAAAACGCACTAAAATGAGAATACAGCTGCTCCAATTTTGTTTATTATATAATATATTACATAATATATTATATAACGATGTAATATTTACTTATGTAGGCAATGAGTGCCAAAACAGCTGCTCTCCACAGTTTGAGTAACATATAGTTATATATTATTGTATAGTACTAGTGTATATTATTGTATAGTACTAGTGTATATTATTGTATAGTACTAGTGTATATTATTGTATAGTACTAGTGTATGTTATTGTACAGTACTAGTGTATGTTATTGTATAGTACTAGTGTATATTATTGTACAGTACTAGTGTATATTATTGTATAGTACTAGTGTATATTATTGTATAGTACTAGTGTATGTTATTGTATAGTACTAGTGTATGTTATTGTATAGTACTAGTGTATATTATTGTATAGTACTAGTGTATATTATTGTATAGTACTAGTGTATATTATTGTATAGTACTAGTGTATATTATTGTATAGTACTAGTGTATATTATTGTATAGTACTAGTGTATATTATTGTATAGTACTAGTGTATGTTATTGTATAGTACTAGTGTATATTATTGTATAGTACTAGTGTATATTATTGTATAGTACTAGTGTATATTATTGTATAGTACTAGTGTATGTTATTGTATAGTACTAGTGTATATTATTGTATAGTACTAGTGTATATTATTGTATAGTACTAGTGTATGTTGTTGCACAAAGCTTGTACAGATATCGTTAAATATATGTTATTGTTTTGTTACGTTTCAGTATATAAAAAGATGGCGGACGCAATGAGCAAGCACCCTGAAGCAAGTGTTCTTGTTAACTTTGCCTCTCTACGATCAGCCTATGAGAGCACTATGGAGGCCCTCCAGTTTCCCCAAATCAAGTGCATTGCCATCATAGCTGAGGGCATACCTGAGAACAAGACAAGAGAGATAATTCGGGCTGCTAACAAGCGTGGTGTCACCATAATAGGCCCTGCTACGGTAGACATTGTTCACCTTATCAACTTCTCTGTCACCAGTGTGTTGTTGTATAATGATGCAGCTGTGCTGCAGAATATTGTGATAAGGTTAAAGTGCGGCGTAAGTGTTTGTGAAAGGCAATATTTATTTAAAAAATTTTAGATGTATTTTTTTGGGGAAATTTGGGTTGGAAGTTACAATACAAACAAGGCATTTGATTTAGCAAATTGGGCAATTTCAAAGAAGTTCTGCGGGAATGGGTGCGTACAAGGAAATCAGAGAGAGTCTGTTGGCGTATGTAATTATCGTTAACAACATCAGTTGTTTTACATCTTTTTATAGTCACATTTAACACACTTTAAACACCAGAGAAACTATATATTCTCTCGAAATCTACAGTATCTAGACCTAAGAAGTTGGGATTGCCAAAATGTCGCTGATTGAAGAGATTAGGCAGAGATTATAATAATAACATTACTGTAGTTTGCCGTTATGTACTAAATTATTATCATTGATTGAAATCAATTTAAAATAAATAATAATATATAATAACAGTTATTATCAATAAAAAGTATAAAGATGATAAATGACAGTTATAAA
Organism: Cryptosula pallasiana; assembly: GCA_945261195.1. Taxonomy (NCBI): domain Eukaryota; kingdom Metazoa; phylum Bryozoa; class Gymnolaemata; order Cheilostomatida; family Cryptosulidae; genus Cryptosula; species Cryptosula pallasiana. The sequence goes on along the minus strand of OX183133.1, from coordinate 8,823,318 downwards.
CATTATAATCATAATATGAGCTCAATATACTGGAACATATTTGATGATATCGTGTGATAACATTATGACAATGATAAATTATACATAATCGTAGACTACGAGATTGACCGCAACCGAAAGTCTGAAACCGGACACTGATCAATAAACGAGTGTGCAACGACCATTGCAGTAATTAGCTGCCTGTGGTTAAGATCTAGGTCTATATTTCATAACTGGCTGAAAGCTTATCCTCAATCGAATGATCATCTTTAGAAAGCACAGTTCCGTTTTTATAGATGTACTTCCACTTTGAAGATCAAACGTTTTTGATTTGTTATGAAACTCATTCTTGGGAGTTGTCTCTTCTTCATGCATCCATGGGCTACACAGTTGATAATAAATTACTAGACGTAATAATTATTTGGTTCGTATTTTTGCTGTTCTCAAACGTATCATATATTTTCATTAATGTTACTTAAATTTTTTTCGGTCAAATAGTAAAGTGAAATGTAATGACTATTGTTGTTATTTGGTACATTAATAGCACTGCTAGGTCAAATCTGGCGACAACTTTTTCTCTCAAATTTAATTCAAAATATGTTTATTGTATTATTTTAATAGTTATTACTGGAGTATAATTTTACAACTGAAAGTTTGGCGTATTAGTTTGAGATGTTGGCCATGCAACATATCGTGTGAACACAATAAAAGATGCACCATCGATAAATTAGTTTTTGATGCTTTTGGAAGTTTTTGCTATGTGGATTTTCTTTGGAATCCTCCTGCTGTACTCAAAGGCCAATTTTTCGCAATCCCGCTTTAAGGTTTTTTATGTTGTTGCGTATTGTGGTAGCAGCGTACAAGTCAGTGGCTAACTCACTTTTACTATAAATGGAGTCAATGAGAGCACAACTCTGCAAGAGTTTTTTATAACGAATTTTTTTTCTATTAGAAATCTGAAATAGATCGATTAACTCAAAATCATTCAAAAATCTTTGGCACAATTCTTTGTTTATGATTATTTATTATTTGCCGAAAAGTAATAAAACATTTATTTGTTTAAATGTTAAAGCGTTGTGTTATTTGGAATTATTCTGCTCTATGGGGTTTTGGTGAGGAAGGACAACTCCATTACAGTGTGTCACCATTGCAAGTAGCCTGTGGGTGTTCAGTTATTGTTTGTGCAAAGGTTGGAGGAATAAAGCCGGGATGTCTGAAGATTGGAAACACTGGTGGAATGATGGACAACATTCTTTCTTCTAAACTATATCGGCCAGGCAGTGTAGCTTACGTGTCAAGGTCAGGTGGCATGTCCAATGAATTGAACAACATCATAGCCCACAATGCAGACGGAGTGTTTGAAGGCGTAGCTATTGGAGGAGACAGGTATATACATACTCATCTACTTCCTGTTTTATATGTCCAGTGGTGACCAATGGCTAGACCAGCCGTCTAATCTAACTTGTCTCTCAGTTTAATTTTCCTCATCTCTACTACTAGTGTTATGTCTACCTTAAGTTGCCGTGAGTGCTGCTGGCATGCTGCTAGTCTGCTGATGATTGCGTAATTTGGAATCTGCTGCTGCTAGATAGCGCTAGCGCTGTCTGGTGTCATACATGGCTCGCTGACCTCCAGCCTTTGTATATATTTCTTTAAATATTGCATCAACAAGGAGTTTGCGCTTTTTGTGGCATCATGTTTATATTTACTGCTTCTAATATTAGATGGCTGCTCTTTCCTTGTTTGAATTCTTTGTGTGCGACTTTTTTTGTTTGGATGCCTGCTTGACTTTTGTTTGTCTGGTCTTGTAAACATCCATGACGGTATTGCTTTCTGCCAGGTTCTTGTGACGTAATGATAAACTATTGCAGATATCCCGGCTCTACATTTATGGATCACATTCTACGCTACCAAGCCGAACCTGATGTTCAGATAATAGTAGTGCTTGGAGAGGTTTGTATTTTGTTTTTTATCTTCTTTGTCCATTCAATTCTCCCTACATCCAACCTTCATCATTTCTTTGTCTCTACGTTGCCTCAGTGACGCATTGGCTTTTTTCGGTTTTCGATTCAAAGCGCAATCTCATTGACCTTGACACGGTATTTAATAATGAAAGTTCCTTCATCCAAACAGCCACCATTTAAGTCTCCTGCAATATTTAAGAATTCCCTGTTCACTCTGTCACACATCCGGGTTTGCTTTGACAATTACCTTTTGTCATATTTCATTTCACATTATACGACACACAGTTATATGATTGATACGCATATGATACCGCACGGAATGCTATAAATTTAATTCAAATATTTTTTTGCAGTTTTAAAGTCGCAAACAAATACATGGCCTTTGAAGAAGTTTGTTGTCAATTAAAGTATGTTTGAAATTCTCACAGTTTTATGATTCATCGGAACTATTGCCTTGGTTGGGGTCAACTGTTTCTTACATCAGCTCAAGATTTAATATATAAAATATTAATTTCATGTATTTAATTATTTATGTTATATATCATGGTAACATATACATTGTTGTTGTTGTTGTACCCACAGTTCCCACCAATGTTGTGGGTGATTAAAATAAGCCAAAACTGTTTGTTCCTGCTGATGCAGCTGAATGGCACCTTATGGCGTCAACATGCCTACACTAGTAGTTTCTAGCTATTCCTAGCTTTTGGTATGCTACTTTGAAGCAACAAAGTCATTTAAATAGAATAATAAATAAAGCCTTGACTAGGTACAAAGCTTAGCCAAATGTGTACTAGCTGCTAGATCACTCATTAACTGTCATACGTAGTTCAATGTCACATCAAAGAGTCTTAAATTGTTTAAAATTGTCATAGCCAGTGGTGGATCTAATCCCTTTTCCCTCTCTCTATTTTTTGCTGCCCACCTGTGGCACACGAAATATGGCTATAGATTATTGTGAAATACTATCAAAACTGTTGAATTGCATACGGATGGGTGTTGTAATCGCGAGTCTGTTTATTTGGTAATCAAATGATTCATTGCGAAAGTGGATGACTTTCGTCTATGAATTTGAGCAGAGTTGTCTTCTCTCCCAATCAATGGACTCTCAGGTCGGCTGAGTTATTTTTATCGATTACGTATTTCATAGAGGAGTTTCGCAACGTGATTTACAAGAAACGAATTGTCTGTTGTTTCAAGCTCCTAATTTTAGTTTAATTTGTTTCGATTTAGATTGTCTACTTCACAGCTGCAGCGGTGTATTTTTTAGTTGCATTGCGATGACGCCAGTTTTAAATGAATTAATGTACGAATCAACTTGCGATCGAGATGAAACAAAGATTATTTTTTGAAAATGGTGCAAAACTTTACGCATAAAATCTGCTTCCACGCTTGTCTTTCTGGCACCATTCATACGTTCCATCAAACCCACAGTCCGCGTATATCACAATATCTTGTAGGTCGGAGGAAGGGAAGAATATGAGATATGCGAGGCTATCAAAGATGGACGAATTACGAAGAAGGTCATTTGTTGGTGTATCGGAACTTGCGCCAAGATGTTCAACTCTGATGTAAGCTAATTTTGCTGCCATCTCAGGTGTTTACTAATCCGTTGATGCTGCCATCTCAGGTGTTCACTAATCCGTGGATGTACAAACGCTCTCTCAGTGGCTACCGCCTCTGCAGATATGTACACTTTTTGAAGTTGAATTAATGATTATTGTTTTATTGAAGCTGATCAGTTAAGTTGTCAGATTTATCTACTAGGTGGAATTAGCTGTGACAAAGCTCCTTAATACTGCATATTATTCATTCATTTGTCATATTTTATTGTGTGTGAATCGCTGTGAACGCTTTACTATATTTACATAAGGTTCACATGTGCCTTGATGTGTGAGTGTCCTTTCCCACGCTGCACCTTGCTTCTTTTCTCTTTAGGTGCAGTTTGGCCACGCTGGCGCCTCGGCCAATGCTGACAGCGAGACAGCAACTGCTAAAAATGCTGCCTTGAAGGCAGCAGGTGCCTCAGTTCCTAACAGCTTCAACGATCTCGGCACAATGATCAAGTACGTCTACCGCTGCAAACTTGAAAGTCATTTCTTGTATTTGGAGAAATAAATTTCTTGTAGTTCATTTTTAAAAATTCCAAAATTTTCACCTGTTATTGAATTAGCAAATGAAGGGTTGCAAAGCTCATTTTATCCTATCTACTTCTACGGTACCTTCAAACTGCTAACCTTGTTGTGCCACCAAAATATCCCTTTATTTGTGAATCATTCTGGCCTGCTATTTCTCATTTTAATAGCTTAATTTAATTAGTTTGAACCCGGTAAATAGCAATAGTAGATGGATGCTAGTTACTTGTGTTGGCATCTGTTTCTCTTGCGTGTCTTACCTTATAGCAACCAGCTCAAACCTGCTAACCATCCATCTAATGTTCTCTAATAAAGTGAATTTAATTGTCCTTGCAGAATCTGTAATGTGTAGGACCATGATGAGCTACATGGCCCACTCGCACCGAGCCAAATTAATTAATTCTGTTTACTTTTGTCAACACACAATTTCTAGCACCATAAAAATTTATTTTGTCCGGCTACATTAAACTTTGACATCACAAATTTATTTTTATTATTGGTGGTTTGTTCATAAACATCTATGGCTTTCACCCCTTATCTGATTTGCTTCTGGAATTTTTATTAGCTTCTTCTGTCTTATTCATACCTTTCAAAGATTAAAATTTTAATAAATTGACATGTTGTTTACTTGCTACATCTCACTCACGTATACCTGTTCTATTCTCTCACTTTTGTTCTCGATGTGGAGTTGCACTCTCTTTTGTGTTGCAGGCTCGTTTATACTGACTTGTTGTCTAAGGGGGTGATTGTGGAACGTCCCGAGGTGGCTCCTCCCACAGTGCCAATGGACTTCAATTGGGCTAGAGTAAGAACATTATATGTTTTATATACACATTGCATCTTTGTACCATCTTTGTACCATCTTTGCTCTACCTTTGTACCATCTTTGCTCTACCTTTGTACCATTTTTCTACCATCTTTGCTCTACCTTTGTACCATCTTTGCTCTACCTTTGTACCATTTTTGTACCATCTTTGTATCATCTTTGTACCATCGTTTTACCGTCATTTTATATGTTTATTCACCAGAGTCGTGCCCTTTTTTCCGCTTTATGAACTGAAGAGATTTTTAACTCCCTTTTGATGCTTTTTCATCTCTCTCCAACCCCTTAATGTCATGACGTGCATCTAACATTTACCTTTTATATGGAGAGCACAGATTTCACACCAATAGTGATGTTTATAAGAACGGTCAACTTTTGTCTGATCAAACAAATCAAAATAACACCAACTGTATTTTTTCCCTGAAAGTTACTAAAACTGTTTAATCCAATCCTACCTGTAGCCATATTGCTCAAAATGCTTACTTGGACGCTCCGATGTGAAAAGCCTTAGTTTTTGACGTCCACAACAGCAGCTGTTACTCTTTGGTTGCAGATGTTCTGCAGGAAATGTGGGTTGGGAATTTTCTCAATTTAAATAATTAGGAATCACAAAAAATAAGTTTGTGAAACATTTATGTAATACTTTGTACAATAATTGCTCTTTGCACCGGTGTTATGCTCATGAAAGAATGAGTTCGCCGTTAATAGCCTTTTTCTGTAAACCACTCTCCATTCATTCCCAATGGTTACTTAAAATAATTTATAAAAAACGATTTTTCGGACAGTTGACTGGAATTTGTCTTGGTTAGATTCAAGAAACAGCAAGTCGGAAACGGATGCAAAATCTATCCAAATGTGAAAGCCAGCAGGAATGCATATTTCATGAAATGTGTTGGTGACACGAAAGAAGTTTATGTACACTGGGCAATATAATGTTATCACTCTTTGCGTTTGATGAACACAAATATTCTGGATTATTCTGTGCATCCTGTTTGTATAATCCCTCTTTTACTGCTTTTTGTATCTTCTTGAACTTTTTTGATAAGTAAGAGAAATTCTCGTGTTTCGTTATGATAAACACAATTAATATGTACTATAACTTTTGCGTTTATTGCGGCTTACGTCAAGATGTAGCCTTAGAGTTTGGCCACTTGTGACTTGCTCACAGAACTATGCACTTCGCTCATATATTGGCAATGTTCTGTATAATCTGCAGCAGCCATCTTGTTCTTCGGTGAGCATGATGAGTTTAGTGTACCGCAGAATAGCATGCTTGCGGGAGCCATGTATGCTGGGTTCCGCCACCAACCAATAAATAACTAACAACCTCAGTTTTACAACCGTTGGCACAGTTCCGTATGACAATCATTAAGGACCAAATGTGGTGGATTTCATATCTTAATCCTTGTATTTATTAATTATTCATTGCTGAAACATGGCGACCGACTTGGGGGCATCATGTTTTTTTGCTTTTCTTTTGATCTTTTCGTGCATGTACCATAGACTTGTACCCCGCTTAGATATACCTAGTACATAGACATGTGCAGTACATAGATATATGTGATACATAGACATACACAGTACATAGATATATATGATACATAGACATATACAATACATAGTCATACATACACAGTGCATAGACTTTTAGAAGACTGCAGCGTTGCCTGTCCCAAACTGTGCTCTCCTTAGCTGCACAGTTTCTTCACAGAATCAATTAAAGCATTCCTTCCGTTTGATATGCTCAGTGGCTCTTATTGAGAACTATTGCTTCTAATCTAAAGTATTCTTTGCAGAATTGATGATAAATCTGATGTAATGGAGATATTTGTGTCATCTTGTGGCTGTATATGGAGGCTAACTCCACTGAAATATTCTATATATGCTGAAATGGTTGCTTTAGAAGCAGTCTTGGCACTCGCTTGTTTATATATGGTTTATATAGGGAACAGCTCACTATGCCTTTCTTTTTATACACACTGCATATACTCTGCCAGCCTACTGGCAAAGAGTGCAATATCTGGTATAGACCTGAGTGAAACAGTGCTGGCAGCAGACACAATGTACAGCAGACATAATGTGCTGTATTCTACCTGCTGTTCACCAATTGTTTTATGAAATGTTGTAGGAATTGGGTCTGATTAGAAAACCTGCCTCATTCATGACAAGTATCTGCGATGAACGAGGACAGGAGCTCCTCTACGCTGGCATTCCAATCACTGATATATTTAAGGATGATCTTGGGCTAGGAGGGGTTCTTGGGCTACTTTGGTTCCAAAGACGGTAAACTATTCCCTTATTCGCTGCTAACTGACTCGCGTCCGCAACCAAATATTGTAGTTAATCATTTTAAAGGCCAAGGCCAATGCGTTTAGGTACACCAACTGTGTTTAATCAATACCTTTTGTTTGAAAAATGAATAAAATTTTAGGGTCAAATCACGGAATCTTTTGAATGTTATACATACGAGTCAATTGGTCACGCCCGCTTCCTCTATGGCGGGTGTCAATCACTTTTGTGATGTTTGCTCTTTATTTACACGATCGAAAAGTCCAAATTTATAAATTTGAATTTTATTTTGACAGGTTTTGCCAAAAATATGACTATTAAAAAACCTTTAACAAAATATATTGCTTTGACCCAAATCTGTCATGCCTTTCGGATTTTATTTAAAAGATTCTTGCTAACTTAGATCTGCGAGTATCAACAAACTGGCAGTGCAATGCCCTGTACATGGTTTGGTGAGACCATAAAACTAGCAATGTATAGTAAACTCTCTCTCTCTCTCTGTTGGCATGTGTTGCACAGGTGCTCATCTTGTAGCAGGTGCTTCTATCATCTCTGCATGCTTCCGTTCAATCCTCTCACCCTGTCAGGTGCAACGTTGCGCTTATGAAATTAATAAATATTTAATAAAAAATTATTGTTGCTTTAATCCCCTGGTTTAATGAGATAATCTGCTCTTTCATGCCCATACCATTCATTCACATCAATTACATTCACTCCATTCATGATGGGCGATGTAGCCACTAGCTTGCCGGATGTCTCGACAGCGTTTATCGCTGCCAGTTCACATTTTTCTATGTTGCTGTTGGAGACATTGTGCGGTACAGAGTCTCCTAGTGGAGCACATATATGCTGCGTGACATATATTGGTCATTAGCTTTGAATGGAGTTAGAGGTCAAAAGGTAGGAATGCGCTTGGCCTTTCTAATCCACCATTTCTACTCCATTTTCTGGTAAAATCCCAGCCATGCGCTTTTGTTTATTTGTGAAGTCACATATGGACGTGGTTGCATTCTGTTAGCCAATAGCCCCACAGTTTTTCGCACGCGCATGAGCACACGCTAGTTCTGACCTTTTGCGTCCTCACCTTCTGCAAACATTCATCAAACAAACCGAATTGAAATCCAAACAATTGCAGAAATTTTAATTTGCCTGCCGGTGCAGTGAAAGGTGTCTGTCCTTGTTGTACTTTATAGTTTTTTGCACCTTGAATAGTTCATTAAACTGTCTTCTCGTATGCCAATTTATTCATTTTTCAAGCTCGTCATCAATTTTCTCACCTCCTTGCGAGCGAAGAAGAAATAGTGAGAATGCAATTCCTTCTAGTGAGTAATATTGTGGCGATAAGCCTATAGAATTGATAATTATGTTAATATGATGTTACATGTGGTGAGATTACTGGTGTTTAACTATTTCGTTGAATGAATTTGCCCTCCCGCCCTCTTCCCAGCTGTTCATTCATTAATAATTTATCTGCACAGCAACACATATAGCTTCAGTTAAGCTCATCTAATTGCCAAGGTTAATAAAACCTCGCTAAGCCAACCTATAAATGGACATAATAAAGAGATAATGATTTTGGTGTTTCTTTGGGTCAAACTCAAGGCCGTTTGTAGGTAACTTACTTCTACATGGCCAACTGTGGGAATCACAAACTCGGTTGCATTGCATTGATTTCGGCTAGTGTTTGTCTGCCTTTATCGCATAGTGCGTGTTGTCAGGACATCACAGCCGTGACGTCTTAGCTCTGAGTCCCACTGATGGTTTGAAGTTTTATCTCAAATTTTTCAAAGCTCTATCCGTGTCTATAGTTCAGATTGGCAGACTTTCATGTAATTGATGTCCTTTTCAAAGACTACTAAAAAAAATGGCAAAAAATTTTGAAGCGACTGCTGAGGTGTGGCGGTATTGCGATTGTCTCAGATGTGCAGTTCCTTGTATGTTCTATGTAGACTCCCGCCATATGCCAGCAAGTTTATCGAGATGGTTCTGATGGTAACGGCTGATCATGGGCCAGCAGTATCCGGCGCTCACAACACCATTGTATGTGCCAGAGCTGGTAAAGATTTGGTCTCCAGTCTTACTTCTGGTCTTCTCACCATCGTATGTATATGTTGTAGCTATCCTATAAAAACCTTTGTCATCCTCATATTAAGACTTAAGCCTGCGGGCCTGCACCATTCCAAAGTTGTCATGATGAAAGGAAAATAATAAAATAATAATTTTGAATTTTGATGAAGAGATCTCCGGTTAGAACCATTACTATTTTAATCCATTTTAAGATGTAATTATTTTAATATAAATAATAAATAGGGTTTATCAAGAATTCTTTCACTGTTTGTCAACCATTCGCCCGGTCAATTATGTAAACACTGGTGTTGGCATTGCCGCAAGGTAACCGAAGACGGTCACATGTGCGCACACTCCTTGCCGCAAGAACAACCTTGATCTTGAAGTTTTATTGCTCTTGGGGGCTCGCACTTCGTACTGGGGTGCATAGATAAATGTGTATAGTGTTATGTCTTGAATTAGATTTGGCAAGTTTTGAGTTCACCAAATTGAATTATTGTGACAATAATAATTTTTTGTAACTTTGAAGTTGATATATTCCCTAGCGTTTTTCGTAATACAATGATTTTTTATATATACGTTCAGAACAAGTAGGTCATGTACTCACCTCTCAATTACATCGGTGAAGAATCCTCAGTTTACTTGGAAAAAATAATTTCCACTTTACGTTTGGGAATACCTATGAAATACTACAGTGAAAATGTTAGTTTTATATTACATACACCCCTTGTAGGGGGATAGATTTGTAGTTATATATTACATACACCCCTTGTAGAGAGATAGGTTTGTAGTTATATATTACATACACCCCTTGTAGAGAGATAGGTTTGTAGTTATATATTACATACACCCCTTGTAGAGAGATAGATTTGTAGTTATATATTACATACACCCCTTGTAGGGAGATAGATTTGTAGTTATATATTACATACACCCCTTGTAGAGAGATAGGTTTGTAGTTATATATTACATACACCCCTTGTAGAGAGATAGGTTTGTAGTTATATATTACATACACCCCTTGTAGGGAGATAGATTTGTAGTTATATATTACATACACCCCTTGTAGAGAGATAGGTTTGTAGTTATATATTACATACACCCCTTGTAGAGAGATAGGTTTGTAGTTATATATTACATACACCCCTTGTAGGGAGATAGATTTGTAGTTATATATTACATACACCCCTTGTAGAGAGATAGGTTTGTAGTTATATATTACATACACCCCTTGTAGAGAGATAATTTTGTAGTTATATATTACATACACCCCTTGTAGGGAGATAGATTTGTAGTTATATATTACATACACCCCTTGTAGGGAGATAGATTTGTAGTTATATATTACATACACCCCTTGTAGAGAGATAGATTTGTAGTTATATATTACATACACCCCTTGTAGGGGGATAGATTTGTAGTTATATATTACATACACCCCTTGTAGAGAGATAGATTTGTAGTTATATATTACATACACCCCTTGTAGAGAGATAGATTTGTAGTTATATATTACATACACCCCTTGTAGGGGGATAGATTTGTAGTTATATATTACATACACCCCTTGTAGGGAGATAGATTTGTAGTTATATATTACATACACCCCTTGTAGAGAGATAGATTTGTAGTTATATATTACATACACCCCTTGTAGAGAGATAGATTTGTAGTTATATATTACATACACCCCTTGTAGGGAAATAGGTTTGTAGTTATATATTACATACACCCCTTGTAGGGAAATAGGTTTGTAGTTATATATTACATACACCCCTTGTAGGGAGATAGATTTGTAGTTATATATTGCATACACCCCTTGTAGAGAGATAGATTTGTAGTTATATATTACATACACCCCTTGTAGGGAGATGGATTTGTAGTTATATATTACATACACCCCTTGTAGAGAGATAGATTTGTAGTTATATATTACATACACCCCTTGTAGAGAGATAGATTTGTAGTTATATATTACATACACCCCTTGTAGAGAGATAGATTTGTAGTTATATATTACATACACCCCTTGTAGAGAGATAGGTTTGTAGTTATATATTACATACACCCCTTGTAGGGAAATAGGTTTGTAGTTATATATTACATACACCCCTTGTAGGGAGATAGGTTTGTAGTTATATATTACATACACCCCTTGTAGGGAGATAGGTTTGTAGTTATATATTACATACACCCCTTCTAGGGAGATAGGTTTGGTGGGGCATTGGATGGAGCTGCCAAGCAGTTCACTGAAGCGTTCGATGGTGGAATGATTCCCATGGAGTTTGTGAACAGCATGAGGCAGAAGGGTCAGCTGATTATGGGCATCGGTCACCGAGTCAAGTCTGTAAGCAATAAATCTTATGTATTATTTGTTATTACTGTAAGCAATATACCTTACGTATTATTTGTTATTACTGTAAGCAATATATCTTATGTATTATTTGTTATTACTGTAAGCAATATATCTTATGTATTATTTGTTATTACTGTAAGCAATATACCTTACGTATTATTTGTTATTACTGTAAGCAATATATCTTATGTATTATTTGTTATTACTGTAAGCAATATATCTTATGTGTTATTTGTTACTGTAAGCAATATATCTTATGTATTATTTGTTATTACTGTAAGCAATATATCTTATGTATTATTTGTTATTACTGTAAGCAATATATCTTATGTGTTATTTGTTACTGTAAGCAATATATCTTATGTATTATTTGTTATTACTGTAAGCAATATATCTTATGTATTATTTGTTATTACTGTAAGCAATATATCTTATGTATTATTTGTTATTACTGTAAGCAATATATCTTATGTATTATTTGTTATTACTGTAAGCAATATATCTTATGTATTATTTAGTGTGTCAATGAATGCTAGTACGGCATTTCTAGCGGCAGAGAAGGCAAAACCTGGGTTAAGAATAAATAAATCATATTAAGTGACAGCTGTTAGTGTTAGCTAATGACTATTACATAAAATATTTGATGAGCGGTAATGCCTCATTACTTCCTCAAGAACAGCCTGGTTATAAATCATCTACATCTATGGTAAACAATAGCTAACTTGGATGATTTGTTTGTTACCACTTTTTATTGTCAGTACATCTGAAGGCGTGGCTACACTGCACTATTATTTTGATGCCTGTGTACCTATACAATAAATTGTTAGTGTGCCAGTGGCTACACAGACGTGCCGATACGTAGCGCGCATCGGAAAGTAACTATTGAACTAGCCAATCATACAACACCAAGCGCGGCTTTATGCCCGTTTCATTTCCAGCAACAAATTGTTTGTTTTCTTGATTTCATAATAATTGAAAAAAACATTTTTCGTTTTTTTTTTCGCAATAAAAGACCATGATTATTATTTATTGATTTAGATATACGTATTATTAAATCATCACAATATTATCTTTCATCGTTGTAATTATTATTATTAATCAGTCTAGTTAACGGAATATTATTATCAATGATAGCTATTTGTTTTATTATTTTATGTGCCATATGAATCAAATTCATACGACTGCAATTTTTTGTCAGCCACTGCAAATTATCCAAATAATTATCGTACAAATGGATAAACGTACACGTTTTATAACATCGGCATTTCTTCAGAATTTGATGTGAAGTGTATAAAGCTTTTTGCCTAGCAAGAAACGTGTTGTAAATGGTTAGTTTGGCTATCATGAAGTCTCACATTGTGCAGATGTATCAGCCTTCTGATGGCAAACATCGGCCTGTGTAGCCTCCCTTTAACTTATTGTTGCAGAGATGTGACCACTGCATTCAAACACGTTTTAGGTCTAGTTTTTAGTGTCTCTGCTATGCTCTTCATCACAGTTTTCCTATATGAGCATTTGTTATCTATCCCTTTCAATGTGGGTTTCCTGCTGAAATTCATGATAATCCATATGGTCCAGATTCGATCGGTTGAATAGAACAATTAGTGGGTGGAGCTTGAAACTCAATTATAACTGGTTCATCATCAGCTAATCACACGACCTCATTCGGCTTTATGTGAGAAGGGCAACTTTTTTCTCATTTCCTTTCCGTAGAAGTGGTTGACTGGGCACGGGCAAGCATTCAATGCCGGTAAGACAATGGACGGCTGCAAAGGAATGAGAGATATTTATGCAATGCCATTTGATTGCACCTTAAAAAGGATGATGATGTAAAATGTGCTAGTTTTTTGAGCTTTGACGGAGGCGAGCACCTGCTCACGGATAAGCCCAGCGATACTTTCACCATGCCTTGTTATTTATTTATTCACTGGTTCCGGCTTTGCGTTAATCTGTGTGACAAAGCCTCCATTAGCCTAATGCGTGCTATTTGAGTTATGTGTGAAGCCTCGGCACAGCTTGACTGACTACCCCTATTATTGTTATTAATATCATTTAGTTATTGTGGAGCATCACCGACTGCGTCACCTGCATTTCATTTCTGAGTATCAAGTCTTAACATTCCGAGTGAAGCCTTTTGGTTGTTCAGTCATATGCCATCACTTCCCCATCTCCTCCCTTTACATGTTCATTTATTTGCACTGCAGCCTTCTGCACGCTTGTCAACTGCGCAAAATTTGTTATTTTCCAAGATGGTTTAATTTATTGAACTCAGTAAAATGTAAATGACTGCTGCAGCAAGAACTTGAGTCAAATAAAGCAAACAAAGTTTTTTATGTAACAAGAACTATTCATAATTTGATTCTATTTGCCGCTTTCCGTTAATTGAACCACGCAAATATTTGTATTACGCTATGTGTACTATATATGTATTATACGCTATATATACTATATATGTATTACACGCTATGTATACTATATATGTATTACATGCCATGTCTACTATATATGTATTACATGCTGTGTCTACTATATATGTATTACACGCTATGTATACTATATATGTATTACACGCTATGTATACTATATATGTATTACACGCTATGTGTACTATATATGTATTACATGCTATGTATACTATATATGTATTACACGCTATGTATACTATATATGTATTACACGCTATGTATACTATATATGTATTACACGCTATGTATACTATATATGTATTACACGCTATGTGTACTATATATGTATTACATGCCATGTCTACTATATATGTATTACATGCTATGTATACTATATATGTATTACACGCTATGTGTACTATATATGTATTACACGCTATGTATACTATATATGTATTACACGCTATGTGTACTATATATGTATTACACGCTATGTCTACTATATATGTATTACATGCTATGTATACTATATATGTATTACATGCTATGTATACTATATATGTATTACACGCTATGTATACTATATATGTATTACACGCTATGTGTACTATATATGTATTCCATGCTATGTCTACTATATATGTATTACATGCTATGTATACTATATATGTATTACACGCTATGTATACTATATATGTATTACACGCTATGTGTACTATATATGTATTACATGCTGTGTATACTATATATGTATTATATGATATGAATACTATATATATATAATTGTATTCAATAGCTATAATACATAATGTATGTAAAATAGGTTTTTCAAATATGTGTTATATGAAATACATAAATATGTGTTATATGAAATATATAAATATATGATATATAAAATGAATTCTGTAGATCAACAACCCGGACATGCGAGTGCAGATCCTAAAGGAGTATGTAAAAGAACATTTCCCTGCAACCCCTCTCTTGGACTACGCAATGGAAGTGGAGAAGATAACCACATCAAAAGTGGGTGAAACAACATTTATATTGTCAGTTATGTATTATATATATTATATCGTTTTATCTTCTATGTATTGTATATTATATTGTTTTATCTTCTATGTATTGTGTATTATATTGTATTATGTTCTATATATTGTGTATTATATTGTTTCATCTGCTATGTATTGTATATTATTTTATCTTCTATGTATTGTGTATTATATTGTTTTATCTGCTATGTATTGTATATTATATTGTTTTATCTGCTATGTATTGTATATTACACTGTTTTACATTTCAAGAAAGACAGAAACAAGAATTGTTTACATTATACAAAATATCATACACAAAGAATATGTATTTCGTGATACTCGTTAAATATAGCTATTTGCTTAGATTTCTTGGATAATATGGTCCAAGGTTGAATTTGATCACTATTAATTTCCAATTTTTAACTTTATGTTACAGAAGCCCAATTTGATCCTGAATGTGGATGGGTTTGTGGCGGTTTCTATGGTTGACTTTTTGAGAAACTGTGGACTCTTCACAAGGTGCGCTTTTTATGAACTACCAAATTTTGCATGTTTTGAGGTCTTGACCAAAGTAGTACCACATCTAACTGGTGGTTCTCAGACTGCTCATGAGCTACAGTTGATATCAAATAAATAAATGTGATCACGTGACACGCTGCTTTCATTTTGCACCCTATGTTGATAGCGCTTAGGAAGTCGAATCGTTTGAACATCTAGTGCCCCTGGTGAACTCACCAATTAAATGATAATAATAAACAGCAACTGTTTGCAGGGAGGAAGCTACGGATCTCATTGACAATGGAGTATTGAATGGGCTGTTTGTGCTGGGCCGCAGCATGGGTTTTATAGGTAAGTGTTCCATCACCCCATATCGTCCTCATTTTGC
Organism: Cryptosula pallasiana; assembly: GCA_945261195.1. Classification (NCBI taxonomy): domain Eukaryota; kingdom Metazoa; phylum Bryozoa; class Gymnolaemata; order Cheilostomatida; family Cryptosulidae; genus Cryptosula; species Cryptosula pallasiana. The sequence goes on along the minus strand of OX183133.1, from coordinate 8,807,386 downwards.
CTTTATTCCCGGATAGTGTGGGCAAGGAATATGAGGATGGAAGCACTGCATGTACTGCTGCAGTGTTTCACTACAATGAGTAAAAAAAATCTGTTCCAAGTGCAATTGAACAGTCCCATCTCTAAACACCCCATGGTCTTTTCAGTACTTCATCAACCAGTTACTGCACATACATTGTAGGCGTAGCATTTAATAGTTCCCTGTGTAGCCTTATCTGAGCTGTTTGTCCTTGTTTGATATTGTTTAAGTTCTATAAAAAGCCAGACCACCACAAGTCTGGCTAAAGTAAGGCAATAATGTTTTTGACATCAAGTCAATTTTTTGTGCTTCTGAAGTGGTTTTTGAATTGTTTGAAGTCCATGTTATTCACCTGTTTACATTTCATCCGAAATTTCTTTTGTCTGGCATAGTTTTGAGACTTCAACAATGTTGTTTATTCAATATTGGCTGTAAAGACTGAGTTGGTATAAACAGCTTTAGAAGTATCATGGGGTACTTACAAAAACTATGGCCGTCTGGTGGTTTATTCTGTAAACCTGTTGTCTTGTACTACCACCTAATTATTCTTAGGATGCAAGCTATTTATTGTCTTGTTGTCATGGGATGCTGCCAGTGCATTGATAAACAGCAACACTATCACATTCCTACATTTCTAGGGCATTACCTCGATCAGAGACGGCTGAAGCAAGGTTTATACAGACATCCTTGGGATGATATTTCCTACGTTATGCCGGAGCAGAACATGTAACCCAGCAGAACATGTAACCCGGCAAATTTGTATTGTCTCTCATGAAGTGTTGTATTTAGGAAATGTGCCGAAGTCAGTATTCTGAGTTTAGATCGCCACATTGTGTTCTGAATTTCAAGATCTTCATTTTTAAACTCCTGAACTTTTTGTATTCCAATTTTAGTGACATTGTATTAGTGTTTTGGCATGGCATGTGAAATAGACTGTATCATGCTGGTCTTGACTGTTACCATCGGTTAACTGACATTTCTTAGCATATTTTATTAGCAGCCAGGCGGCAGCTGTTTGGCATCAGCCAGTCATTACCTGCTTGTCTTTCACCAACTTTCACCCTTCATTAACTTTTTTATTGCATTGTCAGACATTTTGTTTGAAATTACTGTTCATTGAATAGATTATGCCAAGAGTGTATGTTTTGGCAAGTTTCTCACAATAAAAGTGTTGAAGACCTGTAAGCTGTGCTGTTTGTCAGTAAGTGTCATTGCAGTTGTCTGGTCTGCCAGTCTCTCCTGCAGCAGACATCTCTCCTTCACCTGTATCTTATTTTGCTCGTCCACAGAATTATTCTAGCGTTTTATTGTTCCTAGAAGAGTTCAGGCTCGATAAACCCCCAGAAAAGCTAATCTTTGCGAGTGATAAAACATGCTATGCTGGCATTTGGTGTTCAGCCAAGCTAGTCCATCAGCTTAAAGCACATGGGCTTGTATAATGTATGAGAGATACTGAAAAATCGAAGGACTAATTGCAACACTCATAGTGTGGAATGGGAAAGTGGGGCCCAATGACAAAAATATAAACGATGCTGGGAACTTAGGTAAGACCATCAATCAAATACTGCCCATTTTAGATTTGAAATCTACCATTTATTGTCAGACAATATCTTTTAATACAATACATAATGAGACTGGGTCTCCAGAAGCTAATCAAGTGACTAGAAATGCACTGGGTACACTAGTCAGTACAGTAAATAAATCACGTCATTCAAGTTGTAGGCTAGCTGTTAGAGATTAATAGAATGCAATTAAAATTTATAATTATATCACAGATTGTGCTCATACTGATTCAAAACACCCATAGCTGGGGAAATAATTTGACCAGCAGTTAAATACAGGGTGACAAAACAACAGGTTGATAGACGTATGTTTTTCATCAATAAGTGTAAGAGATTCCTGTAGCAGCCTCATGTCTGTTTGTACTACATGCAGGAATGAGATTCTATGGAAATGCTTTTTTACACAAATAAATTATTTGAAGCAGTAGATAGTCACTGTCCTCACTTATACTTCTGCTGTCGGCTCTCAAAGAAAACCTTCGACTGGTCCAAACAAGTCTACACCAAAATATAAAATATTTCAAAATAAATAAGTTAAACTTAAACAAAAACCCGTTACTTGCACCTGCAACTGTGAATTGTCCTGATAGTCGTGCTAGAAGTACGAATGTTTCCTGTGCGATCCACATAAGTGAAGTTTTCCACAAATTCCTCAGAGCTAGGTACACAACAAGATGATGTTCTCCCAGAACGAATGTAGCTAAGCATTGCATTGATAATTTGACTTTGGGAGGACATGGTGGCCCTATCGGCTGGAGTGTCTGAACAAGTACCAGCACAATAGTTAGCAGTGTACCTCTTGGGGTACAACACCCAGTCCCAACCCATTGCTTGGAAGTCCACTATCAACTCTCTTGGACAGCAACCGCCATCCTGGCATCGATTGAGCCCATTTCGCCTGGACCGTCTCCTTCGACTATTCACTTTCAAAAATGGTACATTTTCCTTAGTCATGGTGCTAGGGAATGCCTGGTAGTCGCAGTTAAGGCAACTCAGATGAAAGTTTATTGTAACGTTGGACGTGGCTGCTATCGTCTCATCATTCAAAATTTCAGTAATGATGTTGGATGGGATTTGCTGACTGTGCCAGCCAATGAGATGGCGATGTACCTCAATGTTTCCAATAGACCTCTGGGAAGTCCTGCCATTTTCATCTTTGTGTAGCAAGCTAAGTCCAAGTCGGAGCTTGTCGCTGCTTCCTCTGGGCATCATTGTGATGTTGGGCGAGTTGACGTAGTAATACAACTTCACCTCTGACATCCTTGATGTTCTATCTTCAGCGTTCACTAGGAACTGTATTGTCTCCCCCACTCCTTCTGTGAACACTACAAAAAACACCATTCAATAATAACATCTTCATTCATACTGAGAAAATGGCCATAATTATTGGGTTAATTGAATGTCAAAAACTTCAAATGGTGCAATAAAAGACAAACACAAACCCATTACCCTGACCAAATATGGTGCTTGCACTGTTGACATGCAATGCAAGGTGCAAGTACGTTCACCAGCTGAGATTGCAGCTGATCTGCTGGTGGTTGCAATGGATGAGGCAGATTATGGGAGATGAAAGGACTGATTACCAAGCAAGACCAGCTAGTAAATACCGCACAGAGCTGATTGAATTTGTTTTCTGTAGGGTAGGCGTCACACTTCTAAAGAAACACGCGTTGATTTATTTCTCAAGTAAAATTTAGTCATTGTGTAAAATATGGCTAACTAATCATCGCTAACTGCTATTTTTTGTTTAAAAAATAAAATAACAGTGGTTAGTTTGTGGGGCGTTGTTTTCAAAGACTAGCGGCAGTCATTAATGAGCATGCCAGTCAGCACATGATATACGTAAAAAACCTCAACTTTATTAGAAGATATAAATAAAAGTTAACGTCTGTCTGCAATGGCTGCCAACTGTTTACCGCACAAAAAGGATCAGATTACACCACTGATCCGACTATTTGTCTGTTTACTCTATTGTCACGGTAGCCCAATTGGTCATTTTATGTAATCAGGCTCAAATAGTTGACAACCTTTGGCATGTAGGCATGTGTGTGGATATTCAGTTTCATGTTGTTTCAAAACAGCCCCTGGAAGTATATACCGATATAGCCCGAGAGCCCAATTATTGCTGTTGTTGCCTCGCCCACAGAGCTGTTAAAATTCTATGATGAAAGAAGTTCTCTCCTGTGAAATATTTGCTATCACCGACCAAAGTGGATAAATGGATATTACTCATACTATAAATAAACTCGACTGGCAGAGAATTCTAAATATTCTTTTATATTGAATGCCGCTTTTGGAGATTGATGGTGACAAGACTTTGATCAGGTCTCTCAAGAAGATAACAAGAATCTTGGCTGGATCGATTCATACAGTTATAGAGACGTGTGTTTGGATTGGCAAAGCTGCAACTCACATGAAAGTGTGCTCGGACGTTGACACAATAGCAATGAGTGATTGGTTGAACATGTGCTTACCTTTCTTAGCAATCAGTAACAAGTTGGAACTTTTCTCCATAAAATGCTCCTCTGGCTGGTTGTTGGTAAACTCCTCGACAGCAAGTTGCCGGGCAAAATCTGGTACTTGCTGTTGATTACTTGATGTTGGTAATTCCGTCATACCCAAATTGTCCAAAATATCTGACTGCAACCTAGCTAATACATTACTGTCACTGAAGGCATTATCTGCTACCGATTCTCTCTGACCAGATGTGTGACGTATTTTCCGATTACTGTCCGTATAAGAGACACCACGCGAGAACGACAAACCAATAGTTGAAAACAGCAGCATACACCGCAGTGTAAAACCTGTTGACACCATTCTTTTTCTGAAAATTTTTTTAATATTGGTGCAACAATGGCTGTTAGTGCGATAATGCTAGTGCTCACAGGCAGTGCTGCTTTTATACAAGAGAGCATGTCCTGAAATGCAGGTGACTGACCCCCTGGGTGAACGTAAAACCTGTGTGCCATTCATACTCTTGACAACTCTCCGCTACTTCTCATAGGTTAATTGTTAACTGTGTTAGCCAATCAAACAAAAAGCTCAGCTCACAGCGTTCATCATGCGCGGTGGATTACTATAAACAATAACTAACTACACGTGTAGCCTGTGAACATCACTTGGCATACAAACTAAATAAATTATCTCCTCCTCAAAATGACTCGTTTGAAAACATTACATTTGCTGTCACCCAGTTTGATGATTGAATGATTGAAGATGAAGCAATGCCTTATTTTGTCCCAAAGTTGTTCCGTTTTTTGTTAATTCTAATTAAAATCCACAAATTCATTCCATTCAAAAATTTCTCTGTCTGATAATTATGTGAAATGTTAAACAACTTGATTTGATAGACAACAGCGTTTTTCTTTGTTGCACATTCTAGTACAGCAGCAAGGATAGCTTTGGATCCATTCAAACTAGCAATATGAATTTTGAAAAATTGGCTTATAATTTTTTTTGATATTACTGTACCTGGATGGACGAGAGTGAGAACAAACACATTTTAAGAGGAATAATATTTGAGGTGAAGCACAAAGCGGGTGATAAAATCAAAAATTCATCATTCACAACAATTAGCACATTCATAGGATATAAAAAGTTGTGAAATAAAAGAGAAGAGCTTGACTCGGGCGTTGTTGCAAAACTGAGTTATCTAATCCGTGTATGATATTAAAAGTGAGCATTAGAGCAAATATCTGCGATTGGTAACGAGACACTTACTCAATCATTAAACGTTGCGATACACTCAATTTGAAAAACTGGCTATTACAAGTGAGTGAACTAGTCATGGGCAACGCGGCCGACTTGCTGACAACAGACTGTTGCGTTATAAATACTGAATGATTGTTAAAATACAAAAAACAAAGTTATAAATTTGGTCGCAAAAATTTGAATTCATGCACAAAATATTTTCATCAGAATGTTATTTTCACACTTGCGCAATACAGTAGCCATAATGTATTGTGTGAACTTCTATCGTGAACATTAAAACTCAGTGATGCTATCATCAATTTTATTTTAGTGCAAATGGGTGATGTCACAGGGCTCTGTAATGTAATACCAAAGATTATTCTGCCCCGAGTTTATATTATGAGAACAAAAATAGGATATGACAAAGTCACCTCCATTACACATTCAATTTCTAGCACACAAAATACAGCTTCAATTTTAAATGAAAACAATGACAAGGCGGATATGACAGTTTGACATCACAAGGCGGATATGACAGTTTGACATGACAAGGCGGATATGACAGTTTGACATCACAATCAAAACAAAGATGGAATCGTAAAGAGTACCATAACACTGACATGTATATTTTCTTTGTGCATCATATTGCTCGTTTCCATCGCAAGTAACCCTATTGTCTCAAAACGAAATGAAGAATTAGAAAGTAGCACTTGCCGTTCAAAAGCTGATTTTTAGAAAATAATTTTCCTGCAGTTGCATAAGAGATTATGTGTTGGACAAACGCATTACCCAAGACTTGGCTGTGTTGTCACAGTTATAGACTCTTAGTATCTACACCACACCCAACTACTTCGGCAACGTTCAGTACATAAGAATAGTCCGTGGTCCTTAGTTCTTGGGCACAAAAATCAAAATTGTTTACTGTTTATGATGATAAGAAATTTGGTTGTTATTTCAAATTGGTTGTCATAATTAATAATAATAAACAGTAGACGACTCCCAGTGATGGAAGTGCTAGGATCCCTGTAAGTAACTGGATCAATCCAGCTTTGCTATTTCCCTTGATATAATAGCCCTTGGCGGACCAATCATTGTAGTTATAAAATCAATAAATTTGGTGCAATCAGTTACGCCTGTGTACTCAGTCTACTTCTCACATCTGGTGTACAGATAGCCTACTTCTTACATCTGGTGTACCGATAGTCTTGTGTCACACTGGTTGAACTTTAAGTACTTGCCTCAGCCTGTGGAAGTCATTTGTCACACAAAACTTGCAACAAGAAAAGATGCACAAATTACAAATTAATACTGAAGCAAAGAACGTCTTTGATGATTTTTACAAAAAAACTAGTTCAACATGGAGCGAAAGAACGTAGCAATAATTTTTCGGTTAGTTGAATAATAGCAATATATGAACGTATCATTTTTTTTCTAATAATAATCATTTGTTCAATATTAAAATTTTTAAAATATTCTATAGAATGTAAAAATAACGCAATTTTTGTCACTATTTTTTAAAGACTTATATATGATCAGAGTATACAACAAGCAAGCTATGTTTTCGACTGGTGTACTCATGCAAGTTTGCTCTCTAGTCTTAAGAGGCAGTAGATAGCAGGCACGTGCATGAGCTAGCTATAAATATATCTCCAGCCATTTGATGTTTCTACGCACTCGAACATGATGCAGTCAGATATGTACTTTTATTATTCACTCTCAACTTCAATTTTTCTGTCGCAGCTGCCAATTTTTATTATTATTGGTTAATATTGTTTCTTAGTAATTCCCCAGACTGCTTGCTAATGCAATTGAACTTTTCAACCATTTTTTATAACTATCTTTACATAACCTAAAGCTTAATGACAGTGTATGAAAGTTTATCTGGTTTAGCAACTTTTTTTACTATTGCACATCAATAAATACACATATTATTCCATTTTTTGAAATTTCAAATTTGTGTCAATAACCAATTCTGAAATATTGCTAAACTTTTTAAATAATAATAAATAGTAAACACCATGAGTAGTAATACAGGAGCAGAACACCGCGTATGAACTTAATTGTTGCTTCACTGGTGAATGATGTTGACATTTTTATTGTTAAATCAGATATTTCCAATCGGGTCTATGTAAATGGTAAATTTGTTAGCTAATCATCGATTCACACAAAAAGTTTTCTGGAGCAGATTCCAGCACCTCAGTTTATTTACCGAGCACTCGACGCTGCGTCAAATGTTAGATTAGGCGGCAGACCAATTATTACAATAATATTCAGTTGGGCCACACGGGAATTGTCAGACATTGACTATCAGTCTCTCGGCATCCCCACATTCTTCAAAAATATCTCTTCAACAAACGGCTCCAACATTGCGCCATTTATGATTGTGCTAAGTCATTATAGAAATAAAAACAAATTGACATTCACTGTTTTATTGTTCAACAACAATAGATGCAGTGATTAGACATTTTTGATTATCAGGTACAGGATTGAATCGCAGTTCATGTATTAATAAGCGGATTACATCCGCGTGTGACCAAAATACTCCCCCTTAACGCCTACTTCATGCTCAATAAAGGAATGCCCACGTAGACGGCAGGTTTTGTGAAAGGCGAAAATAAATAATGAAATGGCTTGAATCACTCGACCTGAAAATGCATACAACTATCACTCGACAAATTTCCTTACACCTAATTCAATAACTGATCACCCAGTAAAAGTAAAAGTCAAACTGCTGGGAGGGTGTAGCTGCAAAAAATTGTTGGTTCAGCTCTACATGCATTTGGGATATTGGTGCAGCACTAAGACTCAAGGGAATGTAATTAAAGTGTACGTTGGCTGCAATAGACTGTTTTGGAGCCGTTCCCAAGTTCAACTTCCACCTACATTGACCGCTCTTTCACATCCCTAAAAAGCATTTTGGGAAATTTAAATTTTCATTGCATAAATATTCAGAACGTAATATGATTACCGGGATGTTATGAACTTTTATTGTATCTTACTATGAAGTACGCAATGACAAAACAATTTTGTCATATTCTAGTAGGATATATTAATCGCTTATAACTCTTGAGACAGCTAGCAATTGCGATTACCTGACATGTACACATCTGGCAGCAATAACTTTGTATTAAAAACATGTAGAAGAAAATCAATGTTTCACTTGACCTTGAATATTTTTGTAATTTATATGCAACATTACCATTAAACAGTTGAGAATAATTTTAGAAAAATATTTTCTTCAATTTTTTTCAATCATACACATTAGAAACACTTTCGCCTTATTTAGACTATTAAAACAAAAGATTCATTTCTCAAATTAAATAGTTTGAAATACAGATAGCATAACGAACTGAAGCGAATCAGTAACAGAACATACACCTAAGTTATTAATGTGAGGATGTATACTCATTAATAATTGTTGTATTATACTTATACATACTGCAGGTTTAATGATAATAAATGCATCTAGACCAACCAATGTGTGACAACAAAAGTTTTTTATTAAACTGTAATTCTGTAATAATAAAGATGATATACAATTTATAATTAAATATTCAAATGGTAACTGTTGCACAAATATTAACGCATTGAACAGAAATACAAATAGTAAATTCTATTTACAAAGTTACCACTTATGCCCAATTAGGGATGTGAAGCTTATGGAATGTAAAAAATGTTCTCATACACTAGTGTTGTCGATAAGATATTGCATTGAAATTTCCACCGAAAAAAGCCACATTTTGCTCAGAATAAATATTGGGCCTGGTAAATTTCTGAAAATTACGAAAAATTAAGACTTATGCGTACAAACTTAGTTGCACCATCAACGTTGATTCGTTTAAAGTGCAACAAAGTGACAAAAACACTATTGGTCAAACAGAATGCGATAAAACCTATCATTGGTCAATTATATATATTCATACATTAACCATTTCATTCAGAACAGGCGTCTTTCCAAAAAAATCATATACTAAAATAGATTATTTATTATATATTGTTTGTAAATCAACACTAAATAAATAAATAAGATTAACAAGTTCAATTCTTACCTGTCAATTGTTTTTCAATTAAATACATAACAAATGTTTAGTTACCACTAGATAATTTTTCCTATTTTCAAACACATCAAGAGTTGTCTTCTTTTCTATAGTTTGTTTGAAGATTGCTATAATTATTATAAGCGATTAACTTATACTGATGATACAAACTAACATTTGGTTAATGACTTTCCAATAACCTATATTATTTTTCGTATTACTTCGATGAACAAGTTGGGAATGCTTTCAACGTTAAATAGGTGTTAGCAAACCGATTACAACAACAACTCAACATCATTTGAAGAAAAGTTACGTCAGTCATTTCATTTTGTTTCTCAAACTTCTATTAAAACTACATTTCAAAAATAAAATAATACATCTTAAAATGAATAGATAGTAAAAACCCAACATTTCTGTAGTCACAAACAAAGGTGAAAAACACACTCTCAGAGCCAGTTGACATGCACATTCCAATAAAAAAGTGCAATGTGAAATCACAAGGTACTGCGGCATCACAACCTCGGACATGTAATATGTTGCATAACATAAACTCAGTGGGGAGCATGAAACGAGGTGCCAGTAGTAATGAAGACTTATTCACTACCCCGGAGAGCAGTAATAATTTGCGCAGAGAAATAGACGCGCACTAAACATTTAGACCAAATGAAAAAAATCGAAAGCGCCATCAGGGAATTCTTGTGTCTCTGAGTGGGCTGGCAGATGTAGATCCAATGACCCCTTGCTCATTGGCATTAGCTTGTTTGGTGGGAAATGGATGAATGAGAGATATTTTGACGAAGAAGTCAGTCTACCCGACACGGACACTGAATATACTCCGAAGCTTCTGATATGAGAATCAAATATGACTACTAGTGTGCATTGGTATTTCACCATATTTTAAACACAGTTAACAAAACGTAGAATCTGAGGCTGATAACTAACATCAAGAGCATGCAACTCCTAATTGTGTCACAACCAGAATGAGATATAATATTTAGCAGATCCATTTCATATGTCGATATTTTCATCTTCTCTCTTGTCTCATCTGTGATTTTTGTACAATTATATCAAAATCACCAGGTGACTGAAAAGAAACAATTTTTGATCATTTTTGATTTTGACAAAATGAACTAGTAAAGCCTGGGCCCAGCATGGGTTACTAGCACTGTTACCATGAAAAATGAACTGTATACATACTTTCTGGGGTAAATAAACCTGATTTGCTTGATAATAGTATATTTTTTTATAACTTTTTTCTCAATCCATAAATAAAATTAGTTCGATTTCACCCAGCAACCAAAACGATTGTGATCGTTGCTATGGTGCAAGTAGTATTGTTTGTGACGCCACACCGTAATGTTTAATCATTGCAGCTACAGCTACAACATTTTTTTTCATTGCAAAACTTCTAAGGTTAACATACTAGAAATGAGCATTATAAGACAAATGTTCGTAAACTACAGAAGTATAAAAAGCATCTCGACAAAATTATCTGATAGTATGAAAATAGCTCTTCGTTTGTTAAAATTGAAAAAACTGTCATTGAAAAGGGTCAACTTTCAGTGCAGCAATGCTAGGCATAGCTCTAGTGCATCATCAAAGGGGGGGGGGGCCCAAGAGTTTTCTCCTACTTTTCACTGCACTGTGGCCTACGATTGTGAAGATCTCATTGGTGATAGTAGCAAGGACGTCTCCAGATTATTGCCTGTCTGATATATGGAGATAAATCTACGGACCGATAAGGAATCATTGTTGATAAAATGTGCTAGACTATTAATTACAGTGGATGATGATAAGGTGAACTCATACAATCCTTAGTTCTATGTTATATGTAAATATTCGGCCCTGGGTGAAACACTATGAATCTGGTCTCCTATATTTTCAATTGTATATGTATGTGTGTTCCGTTACAGGAATGAATGGTGATATTTGTTGCCATTATTTAATGTGAATATACTATTATACCCCTGGCAAGTCACAATCAATATTAAGTATGTTTAATATTATATATAATTAACAATAATTATATATAATATAACAACTATCCTTATTTATTATTATTATTGATTATAGTATTATCATACATATATAAAAAAATAATGTAACACACATGTATTATACAATTTATATAATTAATAATAATTATATATAAATAAATGCCATTATGAGTAAGATTATTCAATTATTATATGCATATGTAATGTCGACTGGCTAAATCACAGACATCACCAGCTGGTCTACGTATCTATGTGCATTCTGAAAAATTACGTTGTGCGGTCATATTTTTGGCAAAGCAACCACTGAACCTGTTTTGGTCGCCATGCTAGTTTATTGAAATGGGATCAGTTTTATCTATGAATTAGAGAGACAATTATAAAAAGTAATGTTGCCATCAAAGAGAGCAGGTTCATTTACCTCAAATATAATACTGCTGCATGATTTCAGTTAGTCTTTAATACAAGTATAGCATAAAAATGTGAATTTGACTATCGATCACTTTATTGTTACTACTTCATTGCATCACAAATACAGGAGCTGGAAACAGGAAGCACTCAAATAGTAGAGAAGCTTCTAGAGTAAAGTGTTATTTCTAAAACTGATACACAGAGTTAACTACGATACACACAGTTAACTATGATACACAGAGTTAACTATGATACACAGAGTTAACTATGATACACACAGTTAACTATGATACACACAGTTAACTATGATACACACAGTTAACTATGATACACACGGTTAACTATGATACACACGGTTAACTATGATACACACAGTTAACTATGATACACACAGTTAACTATGATACACACGGTTAACTATGGTACATACGGTTAACTATGATACACACGGTTAACTATGATACACACAGTTAACTATGATACACACAGTTAACTATGATACACAGAGTTAACTATGATACACACAGTTAACTACGATACACACAGTTAACTACGATACACACAGTTAACTATGATACACACAGTTAACTATGATACACACAGTTAACTACGATACACACAGTTAACTATGATACACACAGTTAACTATGATACACACAGTTAACTATGATACACACAGTTAACTACGATACACACAGTTAACTATGATACAGTTAACTACGATACACACAGTTAACTATGATACACACAGTTAACTACGATACACACAGTTAACTACGATACACACAGTTAACTACGATACACACAGTTAACTATGATACACACAGTTAACTATGATACACACAGTTAACTACGATACACACAGTTAACTATGATACACACAGTTAACTATGATACACACAGTTAACTATGATACACACAGTTAACTATGATACACACAGTTAACTACGATACACACAGTTAACTATGATACAGTTAACTACGATACACACAGTTAACTATGATACACACAGTTAACTACGATACACACAGTTAACTACGATACACACAGTTAACTATGATACACACAGTTAACTACGATACACACAGTTAACTACGGTACACACAGTTAACTATGATACACACAGTTAACTATGATACACACAGTTAACTATGATACACACGGTTAACTACGATACACAGTTAACTTGAGCGAGAAAAAATAAAATATAAAACAAAAACTTGAAATACTCCTGATCACAAGTATGAATAATAATTACGTGTAAACAATTTGGGGTTTGCACACCGTAAAAACTAGCAATCATCTCCTGTAAAATGTTGCATAAAATACACAAGTTATGATTGTTAATAAAAACCACTATTATATAATAATTGCTGTAATACTTACATCTATTATTATACATTATGTAATGAGCTGCAAAAATGGAATGTTTTTGTACTCACTTTATCACTTACCTTTCCGCTCATTGATGACAACACATCTCCAGACAAGAGTTGAGCTGCATTTACACAAGAGCGACTGCATCTGGGTCTTATTTGCTGGTTGCTGATGCCGTTGTAAGTTGCCTAAACACGGTTGCAAAACATGCAATTTTTGAGCTTGCAACTTTGGAGTTGCCCAATCTTGATAGCTAATATAATCTAAGTGCATTACTTGCTCATGCAATTGGGTTGATGAGTTGCGATTTAAATATTAATGGTATCCACCAGCTAGTAGTTATCTATGCATTCAGAAGATTTCTATTTACCTATCATATTTGAAATGATCTATATACAAAAAATAGTAAGTATTAAACTTGAATTATAATTTGAAGAAAATCTGATTTTTTTTTGTGTTTGCATCAAAAATATTGATAATTATTCTGATTATGAATAAATCAATATTATTAAATGTAGGAATTTGATTCATTTGGTGAAAAAAATTATACAGATTTATTAATAATGGTGGTAATTGTTAATTATTTAATAATAGCTATACGATCTTATAGCAATCTTTGTTTACATTATATCCAGGCTTAAATAAATAAAATATTTCACACGCTATATAAAACAACACCATCAATTTATTTGTGTAACGTGGCTATAAAATTGATGGAACGTGACGCTCGAATTGGACACTGCTGGGTTGATGCGTCTCAGCCTACGACAACCTTGCGTCTGCACCAAAAGTTGAGCAAAAATTTTTGCAACAAGACACATCAGCAAACTTCAGAGGAAAGTTGCCTCATGTAAACAGGGCTTTAGCAGTTACCTCAACATGGACAGTTTGTAGGTCATCACACAACTAAGCTCAATTCAAAATTTTCATTTAGCATACATCTTGGCGCATCATTGCAGTTAAACTCCATCTCACCATAAGAGATGGTAAGATTAGTTGAAAGTCTTTAGTAACACAGACCAGCAAATTTGAATGTGGCATCAACAGTACCCTACGACAGTTTATGGCCGCAGATACACTATTTGGTATTTGATGCCAAAATTTTCAAGCCAACTCCTTGAACCCCTATGTACACCAAACTTTAAACGGCAAACATTAATAACATTTCACATTTTCCAAACTTAAACTGCGAAAAACAGAATGTTCACTCAATATCTTTATTGGCATTTTTGGTTTGGAAAAAGTTATTAATACTCGGAACACACTAACCTGATAGGAGTAAAGCATTCAATATATAAGAGCTCTGCCCTAAATGACTGTCACACCTGTAACTGCTTCAGAGCTTTACCAACCTAAACTTACCAGACTTGGGACCAAATCATAAGGTGCATTCAATAATGCATTGCTCCAGCTAAACATAAATGCATTTTTAGCAGTAACTAACTTCTCAAAAGTTAAAATGTTCCCACTCAAAAATTAAAAAGAGAATTATTGACAACTGTCATCTGGAACATGTGTATCCAGGTCTGCCATCCTTGATCAAGAGAGCTGCCTAATCAAGTTTAGCTGACTGACTATAATGTTGGAAGAATGAGAAGTCATCTTACCTGTGTTCGTCGTCTTCAATTGGCTAAAAATAACATCCTCATAAATATTTTTATTGCATTTAGTTATTACAGACAACTAAACTTATTTCAAGTGGCTAAATAAAAAAACATGAAGGCTTTTGTCAGCACCAAAAAAAGCTTGCATAAAGCCAGGAAAGCACCTGTACAAAAAGCTACAGAATTAAAAGCTAATAAGAAAACTATTAGAATAGCAAAATTATAAGCATAAAATCAAGATACACCAAATATAACAAAGAATGGCACAAAGAAGATATAAATTTAACCAATACAACTAATACACAAAACAAAATAGAATGGGGTCCCGGCAGATTTTTGTGCGGAGCTATTATTAAAGAAACCGGAAGCCCGCTTTCCACCAACAATACTATTAAAATGAAAAGTCATTTCATTTTAACGATTACTAAAGAAACATTTTTTTATTCACGGCAGCTGATAAATTTGGAGTGTCTAATACTGACGATGCGCCATCAACATAAATCGTAACAGTACATCGGCACTTTAGTAGCAAACCACCGTACTGATTCAAGGGCGTGCTTTCATAAGTCGATGTTGGCAAGCTCAATTAAACGCGAAGTATGAAAATATGGTTCTGCCCGGAACATGATATTTAATTTTTTTTTCAACTGAATAAACCAAAATCTTTTCAAAAATTAACTTTTAAGGCTTTATTAATTCTTTGAGCTTCCTCAACAACATCATTTTTGTCATATTATTTGCTCAAATTTCCTCACATCAGAATAATAGTCAAGCAAGTCGGAATTTCTAATGATAAGCTCGACAATCGACAGAGCTACTTACGGTTGCATCGCCAAAGTGAAACTGCTCTGCTCATTGGTCGCAATATGTAGATTGCAAATGTCATAAAATGTTTCGAAATTACTGCAAGACTCTCCATCTCTAAAGATGACTGACTGGTCACAGAGATGTTCGAAACTGTATTTATTGTGGAGCGCCCAGAGTGTTCTGTGATTGGCTTGGATGTTTAGATAATATTGTATTTATAATGTTGTTTGTAGCCGTTATTAACAACAGTTTAAAAACGATATTTGTGATCGATGGCAAGGCTTTATTTTTATCTTCCAATTCTCAACCTTTTAATTTGTTTTCATTCCTCCATTCCTTGATGCATCTTACCATCATCGACACACTGTGCTCCAAGTCCAGGTTAAACTTTAAGGTCAAGGTTAAACTTTCAAGTCGGCACTCAATGTCATAATATTTGGTCAAAAAAGCCTCCTTTTGCCTCTGGACGCCTACATAAATCACCATTACCCAAGAGCGCACTTTTTACAAAAATACCTTCACAAATCTGCTGTGCCCTCTGTTTAGCCATAGTAAATTCTCATCACGGTTATCTGTGAGCGAGGTATTTGGCTTCCTAATGCTCCGCTTGGTCGGATATGGGCATAAAATAATGTGGTCCCTAGCTTGATTGCACTCTCCGCAATACCTATGGAGTCATGCTAATAAAAGATCCCCTCCGCCTTTTTGAAAGAGTATTTGGTTTAATGGTGTGCATGGGTATAGGGTAGGCATGGGTATAGGGCGGGTATGGGTATAGGGTAGGCATGGGTATAGGGTGCTGCTCACACAAGCTACTAGCCTACGAGACCTGTATTCAGGGTTGCGCTCGAGGCACTGCGAATACAATACTTATAGCCAAAAATTCCAAGCCTGGTTCACATACATATCGTAAGTGCTCGCGAGTGATCGCAGATCACTGTCCGATTAATTGCAATGTATGTGACCCCAGACTTTGCGCAGCATCTACTATGTCGCATGCTCTTGCAAAGGTTTGTAGAAAAGTTCATCTAGACAAACTTTCCTGCGACGTCGTACGATGGTGCATACAATTTTCTTGCCTTCTTTCTCAAAAACCACAGTTATTCCAAGGCTATTCATGTAAACATGACTGCCATCGTAAAATTACAATTATTTATTATTCATTTTTCGAACGAAATATTATGATAGTTGATCTAAATGCATAAATATATAAACTTTCTGTAAACGTTTATCTAATTACAATAACAATATTATATTATTATAAATTGAGTTTCAAAAACGATATATAAAGAAGATAGTAGAAAAAATAATATTGCATCATTGAACAATAGCTAGAAATTAAATTGACAATTATAAAATAACATTTAATAATAATATGAGTGAAATATAATAAAATTAAAAATAATAAATAGATCAGTGTCATTGATCATATAATCGGTGGTTAGCAAAGGTGGGCTTCAGGATTTTATAACCTCCCAGTCAAGAGAGTGATTGAACTTCGTGCGATCATAATTTTTGCCTAGTTTATGTGAGCATGTATCGCACGCTGTCGTACGATGACTTGCGAGCACTTACGATATGCATGTGAATCAGGCTTTACTGTATACTAAAAAATCATTGATAATGATTTCAAGAGTACCAAAAATATTTTAATATGATTGCAGAGCGGTACAAACTTCAGATAGCTTATTTTATGTTTCACAAAATAGAGTTGTACTCCGACTAATTTCTACAATTTTTAGGTAACTTACGGCAAAAAAGAAATTAGTTGATGCAAGTTTAGTGAGCAGGCTGAATCGCATTTGATGAGAAAATTAACTCTTCACAACTGAACAATACAAACTGTCAAAACATCGAAGTCATAATCAAGTCTGCGTCAGCATGAAATAATCAACCAGGAGAGAGAGAGAGGATAACTACCAAATGAGGCTTCTTAATCTCAGCAGGACTGATGTTACCATTTCAAAACACGAGGGACTGTTTGTCTGCCAGAAGTTTGAATAAAAACAAAACAAAATGGATGATGTGCATTACTCGGCAAACTAGTCTGCACTAAACAGAAAAATCCATTTTAGTCTGGAAATTAACTTATACCCGGAGGGGGGTAACTCTATTTGGTACTGAATTTTTGGATAGGTTTGCAGTCCCATGAGAGCCATTAGGATTGTAAGCGGCAACAAAAGAGCAGACAGGTGCTAATATGGGTAAGTACGGCTCATTTATTGTACGGAAAAATGAAAGACAGCGTCGGAGAATGTAGCCGATATCTGCATATTTGAGCTTTGCAAAAGTAAGCCAGGTGTGCAGAAATAAGCTATGGCATAGAGAGAGCTATGGTATGATTTGTTGGCTATAGGTTATCAGCTGCTTATAACATATTCAAATAAAACGAAGCAAACCAAGAGAATTAAGCTGCCAGGTAAGAGCAGACCTGTACTGGAGTAACAGGTGATTATTTCATTTCCAAAAGCTAATATAAAGTTTTGCTTCTCATAAGTAAACATATCCGAAGCTTAGGACACTGTTATTTCCAAGACAAGTACACAAAAACAACTTCTTATATAAACAATGTACCCGAAAGCTGCAATAAATCATCCAACTAAAATGAACCAGGCACCTTCGTGGCATCTAATATATATGTATGAAGTCTGATATCAATTTCAAAATTGTCAACTCTTTGTTTTTCAAGAAGAGCTAATTTGAAATGATAACTCCAAACTATTGGTTTCACAAAACACTAGCAGTAAAAAGAAAATCATGTTTAAGGGATAAAAAACTCGAAATACATTCCCATTGATAAATGTTCAAGCATTATTACATCATGTAATGCAATACTTCCAAAATGCGGTGCCGATGCCGACAAGAGCTTTTTTTCACCGATTCTTGGAAATAAGATGCATGAGCTTGGATAAAGGTTTTACATACTTGGGGAACGTTCCACAGTTGGATTGAGTCAAAGAGTTAGTGCTAAATAAACGACGCTAGATACTTGATCTCTGTATGGCAGTTGAGCAGAAGAATATGACACGACAGAGCAAAAGATGGCAGTGACGTCAGCAAGCATGCAGTAGTTAGAAGAGACGTGACATTCCTTGTCCTCACATATCATTGCTATGTTTATTTTAAAGTACACAGCAGTGTAAACAGTTCCATATTCGACTATAGAGCAATTAAATAACAATTTGCTAACTGCAATAAAGCTAATTTCTCTCCTCTTTCCAATATTTTTCAAAAATAGACGATTATGCGCTGGTATCTGATGACACAATAGAGTGATTACATAACTGGCAGCACAATTGTTACAAAGGGACTAATAGCTGCCAAGTTGATAAATAGCGATTAAGAAAAAGTCTGGCGAATGACGCCTGAGAGAATTATCTATCCTTAATTATACGGAAGTTGGCTCAATAGCACGACTCCTATCCCCAATACTCAGGTCCCTGGCTAATAAAATTAATTAACGCAATTCTTGTAGAAATGAAGAAGATCGACTGATCGATTGTGTTATAGATATTGTCCAGCGAAGTGTAGACTGCAAAAGAATGACTTTGAACAAGGTGAGCCAGGTCTTGCTGACCACAAGGCAATTGCTGCCATTGTTACACTAAATGCATAAAGAATAGAAGGCGCCATGAACTGATGATTACAGGGGTCATCTAGCGCAAAAGAGGCTTTTGGGAACTGGCCTTTATGTATTGCACACCAGCAGCACTTATAGCCAAGTAGAAATACTAGTAAGTACTTGCATTTGGAGCAGCAGGAGATGCAGCAGAGAGCGTTGCAGCATGCCTCCGAACTAGTATGCCTCCAAACCTAGTTCAAACGCGTTTGAAACCAGTGATTCACATCTCACCACACATATTTTAATTTTTCATCAAGAGAGGATCAAATAAACGAGAACTGTTCAAAGCAAAACAAACAATCCAAGTCACAAATTGTTTGAATTTCGAATTCCTGACAAGTCGATTGAAGGTCATTGAAGTACCTCATGATACTGATTGGGTCAAATGAAAAAAGAAATGGAGACAATTGAAACATAACTGATTGATTTCAGTTTGAAGCGTGACCATTAGATGTGTGCTGTTGTAAATGTTAATTTTGAGCCACTCCATTGATTACTTCATTAGGCGCCCAATCAAATAATATGACAATCACGTAAAAATATACTTAGCATTCATGTACCGATTATAAATAACTGGTTTACCTTAACAATCACACTGAAGTATGAGTTTTAGCCTATTTTCGTTCAGCTGTATTAGCGGTTGGTGTGACCTTGCACTAGACTTGCAACATGAATGAATGTAGCCCCGAGCAAAATGGACTAGAGTACAATTGGTGAGTAGTTGCACGTGCCCAGTAATAGCCAGCAAAACGCAACAATGCATACTAAACAATAGCCGAATAAAACCACCTACGCCGAAGTCAAATTACACACTTAACAATGACAAAACATTGTAATCCCAAAATACAGCAACCACCCCAGGGATTGCAGAAGCTCATGCTTTATTTATCATATTTGTCTGCATTTTGGCTTCGTCCATTGATAAATTTTTTTCTGTCCGGCACTCGGTACAAACTTGGCTGTTTTATTATTTATCAAGTAGTGGTAGCGTTGTCGTCTCAGCAACATTGGAAAGCCATTGGCACGTTTCACAACACTTGCAGGATGTGGTTGATGACTATCGTTCACTGAAATCAACTACAAGAGCGGCAACAGCACAAAATAGATATTTTATTTTCGTAATGTCTAATAGCAATGCAAATATCATGTCCATATTGCTGGTATTCAAGAGTAGAAACTTCAAGAGAAAGGTCTTCGACATAACAGAAGTTGATTGGCTAGTCTAAACACCAGAAAACTGATTGGAATGAATCATGAGACTTTCAAAGATACCAATGCCTGAGGCCTGCATAACAGCCATGCAGCTGGAAGACAATAAACAACACCAGAAAACTGGTGAAAACCTTCAATTGCAATCGAAAAGAGCTTGACAGAACTAGTTATCGGCTGTGGTTACAATCAATAGTGAACATGCGAAATGAAGAAAAACTACCAACACGTGATAATAGTGAATTGAACAATTGGTAGCAAAGCAATACAGGTTTGAATCTATATGAAGATCAATGGAACTATATATAGCGTGCTAGTGTGAACCTCGGTCCTCATGTTCAGCAAGGCTGCACAACGTTGATGAGCTGTTGTCAGGTCAGTTACCTGCAACAATGAGGCAAAATGTTATAACATTGTTCATCCGTTGCCCACGCAATAAATCTTCTGCCTCAACTGTACAGACTGCGTTGACATATTGTTTACTTCCCTATGATTGTATGTCTTAGCTAGAGAGCAGTAAGTAATATAGACGCATTGCTATCTCCTTCAATGTTTATTTTGTGGCAAGAAGTAGACTGACAGTTGAAAGAGATCAATGCATTTACTTGTACGATACTTCAGCCTAAGTATTGAAGCCTGAAAGCAATGAAACCAGCTTGGCCAATGCCAAGAGATAGAGATAGCTTGCACATATTCCATTTCTACAAGAGATTCTTGGTAAGGCGCCAATCCAAAACATGTGGCATCATCTTTCAGTTCACAAGATGGACTGAACTCTCATTAATTTTTGGGAAATTCCAGAAATATTAGGAACTAGGCGAATGAGACATGACAATAAGTGCCAAGAGAATCCATCCAACTCATTGACTAAATAGGGTTAATGAGAGAACAAAACCAATAAACATTTGCATGGTCCAATACCTTGATATTCTTTTGTTACCCAAGTTTCTAAAAAGAATACCTGAAATGAATTACATCGGATCCATCAACACTTGATACTCATGAAGGATGCACAACACCTTCTGTAGCAGACGAATACTGAATATCAACATCTGTGACAAAATCTTCCATGTGTGGAAATTGAAACTCTACATTTTAATTGAGAGAGAGAGAGTGTACACCACCTTTGTGAAAAAGGGATATGCCAGAGCAAGAAAATAATGATACGCTGCAATCAAACTGAAGGATAAAACCAAAAGGTATAGCTATTCTTAAAACATGGCCAAATGGTCTGCTTTAAACCAGACTAGTGAGTTTGAGACTTCATTGAGACTCCCACAATCCCACCTGTCAAGTGGGATCTGCACCATAGCAACTAAAACCAAAATGCAGAGATGGGATGTCTAACACAATAGCATGGCAAAAGCAAACCAGACACAGAATTCTACAACGCTTCAGGGAGTGAGAACTCGACAGCAAGAATGGGCATGTATAATTGGAAAACTAAAAGCAATGGTACTTTCAAATGGAAAGCACTGTGTATCAAGTAAAAGCATTCGATCGCTGGGTTCGAGAAGCGAAAATTATTCCACTTAGAAATTTTTAGAAACTCGCAGGATAGGTAAAAAAAGACTGCGAAATATAGAATAAATATTGAATGTAGAGTAGAAAAAAACATATTTCAGCAAAACTCAGGTCAAATAATCCACAACAAGTACTCCGCATTAACATGGGTAAACTGCAGAACAAAAAGATGTCACCATGAAAAAAGAGAAAATGCTTTTGATAGAAATATGGCCGTAAGACATGGTAACACAACTTAGCTGCTACTGTTGAGATGCTGTGACAGAAACACAAGAGTGTTGTGTGCGAGCTAATATAGGAGACTTATACAGCTCAAGAGCATAGCACATGCTAACAAACATCTGGTTGCTTTCAATGAGTAGCAATTGCATAAACAAGAAGAACAACACTAAGCCGCCGAGGACCAACAGTTTTGCCATATTATGTATGAATGTTTTATGCAACAAGAGTCACAGACTCTGATGAGACAACACTAATTCCAACCAGATGACAAATGATCTATAGGCTAGAAGTTGTTTTCTGACACAAGTGCCATTTTGTGAATATCCGGGTCGAACAAACTAAGCTTTGTTTATGCAATATCAGAATATATATCCAGGGTTGCGAAATATGAAATGTCACGTATTAATATTAAAAATAATATTCAAAATTTATGACTTGAACCTTTAACGTAAACAATATAACAAACCATTTGTTATTCAAAAATAGCAATAAATTTATTCATTAGCAAATATGACACTCATGCAATGTGACAAAGAGGTCAACTTTCATTTCTACAAATGGTTGGGAGCGAAAAGGGATGTTGCTGCGATGAACAAGGTAATATGCGAGTTAAAAAGGGAAGATATTTCAAGAATTTATTTCAGATTTAATTAGCGGAGACATGAATGGGTTGAGGTGTATCAACCAGTCATGCAAAAGATTCAAGTGTCATCCAGAGCGACACCAGTGTCATAGCTTATGTGTTGGTCGCTAGAGAAGCTGTTGCATACAAAGTGAGAATAATGAGAGGGAAATGGGAAGAGCTCTCCAGCAACAGTAAACAATAGGAAACTTTGATGGCGTTCATCTGGAGGGAATATGCAATAGTACTATAGATGAGTCTGTAGAGGTAAAACTAACAATGGAGGCTCTGGGCACCTTACATCATCTCGGTACTTCGCGGGAGGCAATCACCTTACAAAAGACAGGAAATGAGGATACAATATTTATGCTCATTTGCACCTTTTAGATAATAGACACAAAGTCGGCTTGGATAAAAATTAGCTCAATGACTGCTTTGTCTTTACAACCAGGCTAGATTCTATATACTACATCTGCTCACCTCGACCAACATGCACTTTGCATGTTTATTCCTTTGCTTTAAATGCACCAGCATGCAAAAATCTGGACTCAAACAATAAATTGAGAGATTGCAACCATTAACACCACACCCAACCAGACACCAAAAGGACAGTAAAGGTCTGTGACATCACCTTAACCATAAAAAACTGGGCTCAAATGACCATAAGAAAACAATTTTGTTGACTTCCGATTCTTACCAAAAGAGGAGATTGTGGATGAGAGAAGAGCATTAATCAGGCCTTGTCAGTGTTGTTAGATCTAACCAAGCATGCGCTCGCTCGCTGTTGTTTCAGATGTAGCCAAAAGGGCTCACATTGGTGACACTAACTGCCCATCTCGAGATTTTCTATAACAAATAGCCTCTACTTGGCTACAACTTGGCTAGTTGATACAATATTATTACGCAAATGGTCCACGGGGAGTCTGTGTAGTTCGGCTTATTGTCAAACCACATGTATAACCGAATCAGAAAAATGCTAAAAAGTAATCTATGCTAAACACAAAAAATCATTAGTAACTAGAAAAGCACACAATGAGAAAGTGCAAACATTTAAAGAAAGGTTAAGATGGTGTAAAATGCCATATTATTTTTGGTAGATGACTTAGTGGAATTGCATCCATTTTCGTGCAGGTGATTTTTCATTTGGATGATCTTTTCACCCAACGATCAAGTGGAGCGACTGTATTCTACTGATAACAACGTATTACTAACTTTCAAGTATATATATGCATAGACTACAACGATGTACCATCAGCACAAAAGAAATGTGTCAAAATGAAAAATGTTCAAGGATAAGCACAAATAGCTGACCAATTTCAGCGACAAATACAAGGCACATAGTCACAAATACTGCAAACCTATGAGAAGAATTTCAAACAAAATTAGTCCAACAATATTAAAACAAACATTTCAATTCATCTGTCATGCCAGAGACAAGCTATTTCTAGCTTATTTTACACTGTTTGTTAATCAGTATTGAAAAATCAAAGACATGTTCTTTCAAACATTTATTGCACAATTTGAAACATGGCAAAAATCAGAGCAAATAATATAATTCAAAAATGCTACATAACCAATTTAATAGGTAATTTATTTTAGTGTTACAGCTTCATGTTACAAAGTTGAGACATAATGGTTTGTCAGTACAATATGAATGTCTTAATGATTATTATTTTACAAGTCAACAACAAGCAATCCTATTAAAGAGATGTTACACAATTTTAAGCTTTGTTTTTGACAACAAATATTGTTTCATAACAAAGCGCAATCAGGTATCTGCCACATTAAAATGAAGCAAATTAATAATCAGTCGTTGTTATGCAACACAAGTGACTGACTTGAGCTGGTCGAGTTGTGAAGAAACAGTTTTTGGTGAACATTAGAACTAGTATTATTACATTTTCGTTTTTCTTGAAGCAATATTGAGGATAAACATGCATGGGGATTTGACAATCTACAATAATTTCTATAGTATGCTATAAATACAGCTAATGAATGATGCAAAGTCTCGGTCAATGTCTAGTGACGAAACTATGTTATTAAGATAGGCATAAGTCTGTTTAGGTGCAGTAACGATTATTATTCTGGTTAGACTGGCTGTCTGCATTGCTTCATATTTGTCCTTTGGTAAGTGCATCACCAGGTTTGAGTGTATCATGCTGATGATAGATGTATTATCGTATTAAATTGCTTCTTTATAAATATATTTTATAGGCTGCAAAGAGTAGGCCAAGTTTTGCATGAACATACCAATGTTAGTAGTAAAACAACAGGCTCCAAAATTTTACAATGTGCATTATTTCATTTCAATCTTTACGTCGGCCGCATTATTAACATGCAAAGTTTCGTATTCAAGATTTTTTATATAGTACCAAGTGACGACAGCTGTGCTATGATGAGGTCATACATTGGGCCTTAACCAAGATCTCCCAGCAAAACTTCACAAAAATCGACATCAGTGATTTACTTCAGACTTCTCGTGGTATTGTTTTTTTTAAATTGATTCTGGCTTGGTAAAAGTACATACCCCATACCAACTTCTGCCCTTTTATTAATTTCAATAAATAATTGTTGATGGTGAATTACCGATCATGAGAACAGCAGCATTGTGTTTGAAAAAAACAGTTTAGAGTACGAAACATAGAAAAGTGTATTGCCATATTACCTATTGCTTTCATCCACAAAACACTTTCGGGTTGTGGCAACCTGCAATATTCAAAGAACTGATGATATTTGTTCTTCAAACTGGAGGGTTCTTTGGGCGCTGCTCGTAACTGACGCATTATGATTTATAAATGAAGGCCGCATGCCAGCCTTTGGTAATGTCAGCTAACAGATAATTTTATTAACAAATCCAATTACAGCTTTTATTGCACAAGCAGTTGGAGATAATGAAGGCCAGGTAGCTGAAAAGTAATAATATCACTTGCAAGTATTTGTTTGATCACAATGCACTAACAAAATGTATGTACAGAATGTGTATCTTAATTTGAAGAGATCATGATTTCAGCAATTTATATTCAAAAAATGACTACAGACATTATGAATTGTCTTGAATGCACAACTCCTTAGATTGTAATTGCAACTTCTCAACTGCGCGTTTGCTGGTGCATTACGTAACAAATGCCAACGTTTTGGTGCATTTTGATGAACTTTTCTACAATGACCATACTGATTTCTTTAATGCTGTGCAGAGCAATATAAAATCACAGTGATATGACATCTTTTGAAAGTACATACTGTTGCGCCATTTAATGCAAACATTTCAACTTGATAGGAATATTCAGAATATTTGTCTTTCAAAGAATACACAACGTTTTAGAAAAGATTGGAATGATGACTACTAATTGAATCTGGTACATTGAAATCACCCCTGGAAACATAACTCACCTCGTCAAGAAAGCCAAAACATGAAATTGAATGCTTCATACAAGCAATGTATACAATCACAGTAAGAAAGGTATGTGCTAGTGTCAATTAACCCATTACTTCATCTCACAGTCAGCTGAGGTAAAAACTGTCAAAAACCCACTACAATCAACCTCTATCCATAATATAGACTGAGGATTTACCATTGCGAATAGCTAAATCTCAGACACGCTCCGGCCATATTTAACGAATTAAGGCTAATGATTGACCCATGGAATGTTAAAAAATTTATTGACAAAAGATTGTTTTACAATTAGATTTAAGAAAAGGCATTCTACAGAGTAAATACAGCTGATGGAGGTGTGTGAACCTATGAACACAAATACAAGGCATCATAATCGACTGCTGTTTGTATAACTCAAATAGAAGCCTCCTAAAGCAGTGCTTGCCAAAAATAAATTGGAGTATAAACGAAATGTCAATTTGATGCCTTGAGGCATTTACGAACCATATCTGATTCCAGCTAAAAATTATATAAAAAGTCAAATAGCAAGAGTTTAATTCGCCTTCCACTGATAATAATTCTTTCCATCTTGAGAGTAAACATATTTCTAACAAAATTATAGTAAGGTAATTGTTTGGCTCAGCATGTTATACGTTTGTACCGAATGAAAACAATCAGTGAAATCAATGAGATTGGAATAATGTATATGGATATATTTCAACAGTTATCAATCGAACAAAAAGACAGATATATGAGATCGGAAATGTTGGCGAAAGTAGGCTTGTGTACTGACACATTAACAAGAACAGGCATACCAGTACACAATAGAATCAAATTTACAATTGGGCAGCAACGTTGTGTCAGGTAGATAGTATATTCTAGTAGCATATCTGGCCGTTTGTACTAGACAAGTAGTAGCGAGCCAGCTGTCATAAGTAGTTAAAATAACAATTTGACTGGTCTAGATGTAGTCACAAACAATGCCCCACTAGGGACAAGCAAAAGACAATTGTCAAACACTCCAGTGATATTCAACATACACAATCTGTATGAAACTCTGGCTCTAATGGAAACCACTCGAAATACAACAATACTATAATGGTAAGAGCTTAGCGCAATACAGTCCAAACTAAAAATGAATAAATCAAAGGGTAATAGCCAGAGGTTTAGCAAGTAAATAAATTTCCAGAATAGTGTGGAACAGCAATCAAATAATTCAACTGTAGTCAAATAAGTAGGTATAAGAAGTTTGGAGTTTAGGCTCCAATGTCGAAAATGAAACTGGCTACAAATGCAGACGTTGAAAAAAAGGCTACAGGAATAAAATATATTAGACAGGATTGCGAGGGCAGCAGCACATTGCATTGAGCATAAACTATAAACTGTACAATAAGATAAAAAATAAATAATATTTGATCACGCATTCAATACTGTTACAAAACTTATTTATACCAATTTAACTGTTTCATGAAAGAAAAGTAAATTGACAATCAGATATAAACAATTTAAATAACAACTATGAGCAACTACATTTTTCAATTGACATATCTAATAAAGTTCCGAGCATGATGCCTCCATTCTCGTTATAGTATAAAAGATTTAAAGATTTTTTAGTAGTTGCCGTACAACAGCGTTCTATTTTGGGTTTTTTGAAAGCCATCAATAGTTTAGTATTACCATCTTGTGGCAGGAAATACTTAGGGCATGAGCCTGCACAATAATTAGCCCAATACCTTCTTGGCTCTATTATGAAATCAAAGTCTTTGCCTAATCTTTCAAACTCAATGCTGAATTTGTAGCGACAGCAACGTTGATCTTGATCATTGATGTCACAAGACAGCGGTACCTCATCAAATGATCGTTTGTAGCGCCCTTGCTCCTCGTTCAGTATTATCTTGACGAGAGGTGTCTACAAAAGATACGGAGCCAATGATCAGCTGTAACTTAAATGTTTTTGCAACAATTTCCAGAATTCCTATAACCAATTGTTTTGAAGCAATGCAATACTAACAGATTACATATAGGTAAATAAAACAATTGTTAGTACAAACACGGGTCAATTACTGGTGTTGCTACAGTGAAACTAGCACATCGGCGACTGGATAAAATTAATGATGCTAAAAGATTGAAACAATAAATAAAAATGTAGGCTTACTCGATGGGGACGAGTGACAATGTTACCATTGAGAATCACTTCTTCCTTTTCAATTTCTAATGGATCATCATTCAAATATGCAATATTTTTTCCATCCAAAGAAGCTACAATGTAGAGCCCGTAATTTTCACTTTCATCGGCAGCCCAGTCAGCAACTATTTGCGTAATGTCTATATGCTCCCAGTGACCTCTAAACATGAGGCTGACAGTTCTATTAACAAACGGTTTATTTCTATAAAGAGTGTTGCTGACATGCAGTTGTACGTGTCTGCCTTCTTTGCCATCTGGTGTGGCGATATAGACCATAAGAGTAGCTTTCTGAACATTTTTTTCTCCAACTGTCAAAGGTAGAATGAAATAAGCGATAGAATCTGTGGGGTATCTCTCAGGATGCTTGCTTGCTGGAACTACAATATACAACACATTAATGCATACACGTTACAAGGCACCTAATTAGCCGCATTCACTAGTTTTATATAAAAGGTCTTCAACACATTGTTTTAACTAGCATAAGCAATACAACACTTGATATCACGAAGAAATGATAGCAGGACTGCTTACAATCAGATGCAAACTGTATGACTGTGCTAATCTTGGCATGAAAATCATCAACTTGAGAACGGCTGTCATCTTGTTGGAGATGTGATTGATCTGGCAGCTTGGGTACAATATGTTCAGGATACGCCTTCAGCTGATTGTTGAGCTTGAGAGCAGTGATGTTTGGGGGAGCTATGAGCCTGAGTTTGGCCAATATCGACTCTTTCACTTCATTAATACGAATTATCTGTGCTCTTTCATGCTTCTCCTGAAAGGAAAGGTCATCGAAACTTTCAGATGGATTTGATGAACCAACTTTTCGAGCTTTGTCAGCTTCACTTTTTTTTTCCAAGTAATCATAGTCTTTGGTAGAATCCATGTCATAATCTTCATCCGTGTCATAATAATAATCAGGTACGACTTGAACTGGTTTAGATGGAGCCATGGCACTGTAATCAATGCTGTCGTTGGAGGCAAATTCGTTAGTTTGCAACATTCGATCAGTGATTGACGACAGCTGTTTAATAGCCTTACTTGCAGCGTCTCCACCATCTTCTGAACTGTCCAAGGTCTCTTTCTGTTTGAGAGGTGGTAGACGGCTGCTATTTTTGCTGTTGAAGCTGCTGGATTTCCCGGGAAATGTTTGAAATTTTGAAGGCAGCAAATGTTTAGAATCACCAAGTTGTTTCGTACCAAATGAAGTTAGTGGAATAGATGCGACAACAGATAGACTTGCACAAAGCACGCAGAGACTCCAGTTGAACGTAACCATATTGGTAGCAGTAGCACAGATAGAAAAATAAAACTTATGAATGGTAGTCACTCAAATCCATGCTTTTATAATGATAGCTGCGAGATTAACTGGTTAATCAAATATACTCTGCGGTAATTATTCCAACTATAACTACACCGTAGAATGTGATTGGCCATGCTACTAAACTACACTCCGCCCATTGTAACCTGATCATTATACAAGCGATGTAATGTATCAGTTCTACATAACACGAAATGAAGATCAAGCGTCTGTACATTTATGTATCGGCCCCCCAAGGCACACCTGCGCCCAGATTTATGCAAATCTTGCAATCTCTTAAAAATGGTCATTAATTAGATTTTGATTAGCCAGCCCTGATTATAGCAGCTGCAGGAGCCAGCTACAGTGTCTAATCACTATTGTACCAGTTATACAGCTTCATTGCCCAGGCTAGCACGCCTTTCTATACCTACAATATTTCTCACTAAATATACAAAACATGGTCCAATGACCTCAGGGGGTTTAGCAGCAGACATTGTATTAGCTGGCAGTCAGTCCAGCAGTGGCTACACGGAACCTCTAGAGCTAAAAGGTCTGCCTTGCAAATCATTGCTAGTTGCTACAAATTGTCAATTATTACTGACAAAGCTTGCTGGAGAGAGTTGTACAGCTGGCTGTATTATATATAGATCATTCTTGTATACAAACAATATCATACAAAACTGCCATTATGAAATAGATATTAATCACTGTTCATAAAATTTAATAATTATTACATAGCAATGAAAGTACATAATATAAACTTAAATGTCTATACCAAAATCGTCAAATTTAATAATAAAACGATGTAAATGAGAAAAAGTATCGAGAAAAATGTGGGGGAATGAAGAGGGAGAAATCAGTGAGCATTGGATGATGGGGCATTGGTAACAAGTTGAACATTGTGAGGATTAGATGCGACAGCAGTAGCAGGTGGAGGTATCACAATGGTTACACCACCACCCGCAAAGAATGTGTTGTTGTAGGATGTGGCAACAGGTAGTGAAGCAACCATTGGCGCAACTGTTGCTGGAGCCGGCGGTTTGGTAAACTTGATGGGCAGATACGATACCGTACCATCAGACTTTTTACTGGGTAACACGCCGTGAATAATGGTTGGCTTAGAAATAGGTGCCTGTACATGGTGGACATTGTGAAGGGTGGAGGTTGGTGAATTGGTGAAGGAGCTGAGAGGAATGATATGAGTGGCACTGTTAGTGGGCAACGTGTGGATGTTTGGTGATGGCTCCACTATAGGTACAGTTAAGGAAGAGGGGCTGAAGGTCTGATGGTGGGCGACAGCGCTTCCATTGTTACCGGCTGTAATGAGCAGGAGCTGTTTAGGAGCAATACTCAGGTTGGCTGGCAACTGTTGGTGCAAGGGGCGCACAATTCTTGGCGGAGGGTTGACGGTAAGAGGTACAGACTCACTAAGGGGAGGTTGCTGAGAAGTGGGGACTACAATATTAGCTGTTTGGGAGGGTAGAGTTGAGAGATAGACACAACCTGGATCAGTTGTTGATGCACACACTTGAGTCTGAACAGAAGTCTGGTTGGTTAGTGCTGCACTGGACATCACTTTTGGTGTAAGCACAATCTTGCCAGCAGGAAGTGGCGCTCCACGAGATATCTTGGCTACTCTAACCACTGAAAATAGAGATAAGTTTATTGTAGACAATAGCACCATAAATCAGCTAGTGTCAACAGCTAGTGAGCAACACTTGGCAGCTCAGGCTTCAGGAAAAAACTAATACAGAAATGCATGACGTTCGAGAGCAGACAATTCCACAACAAAACGCCAGCAATTTTCAGGAGCAATAACACTTGATATTATATAATATCCCCTCTTGATGCTCTATTTTCAAGCCCTTGACATGATGACCCCAAATAAAAAAACAGGATTTCACAGATAAATTTTGTACTTTACCGAGATTATCTGCACTCACTGACCCTATAAATGTATAAAAAAGGAAGAGAAACCTTGCGCGGAAGTGTTATGTTGTGTATTATAAGCCAAGCCTTATTTTCGAGGAGCACAAATTACTTTAATAAGATCTAGCTGTGGTGAAACATTTGTGGTATCATTACTTATCAATAAGTAGGTTTTAACACTGCTTTCTGGTAAAACACCTGTAGCTGCACAAGGTTCCCAGACGAAGCCAACCGTGCTCTGATGAATGAGAGGTGTTGGTGTTACTAGGCATGTGCCACCAACACATCACATAACCCATGTCTAATTTCCACCACAACGTCTTGACCAGACCGGTAAAACCTTAGACAAGGCCACCTTGGACACCAGATTGTATGGCCGTTCTATAATATACACCTGTCAGTGTCTAGTAATAATGCTAAGATAGATAGACAAGCCTGCTTGCCACATGTGATTATATTGACAGCAATGATCATTTCATTGATGAAGGAGAAGATAAGAGGAAGATAGAATATAACAAATGCATATTTTGCATTGCTGTGGTTAGCGGATGCCTCATCATCCATTAGGCCGGCAGTGTTTCAATCGCTTGTGTATATAATAAAAATACCTCAATAACCATGTTTGATAAATGAATGCAGGTAAATAGTCAAAACGGCAGCAAAACACAAGTGAATGACTGGCAGCATCTTGATGGCCAGACAAGTATGGATAGAACAACCATGGTTGACAGAGAATCAGGAGGGATCAATTGAATCCAGCGAAAGCAGCATATAGAGTTAGATGTGAACAACAGTTCATTGCTGGCCTAGATAAGCGATTAGCACAGCACTATCAGATAAATTTGCCCTACTTCATGTTCAGATTTGGCTTTATTACATCACTAATTATTTGTTACCCTTTCCTAACAACCAAAAAAGTTACTGCAAAGGTAACAACAATCAACTACACAGGTAGGTGTACTAGGTGAGCTTGGTACAAAAATTTTATTTATGATTGCAGGACATAGAGCTCGCCATTTTTGTTCATAATGAACAAAAAATAAGCGAAGCAGTTTTGTATTATTTAACAGAGGGCCACTTTACCGTCAAAACAATTTTGGTTGACATTAAAAGAATTTGCAACAATCTGTTAGTAGAAGGAGTTTCCTTAAGCAAGTTAAACAACACTTTATCTAACAGAGACATTGAGCCTATTTTTGTATTTTCCATGTTTTTAAGTTTCAAATTTTAGATCAAGTTTTTATTCCCAAAGGATTACACAGATTTTCTCAAAAAATTCAGCAGTAACACCAAGAGCATGCAAACAGTGTACACAATAAGGGCGGCAATGAAACGAAAGCCAAGAAGTTAAATGTTTGCAGCAGGGTGTGAATTTATTGCACCTGCGCTGACTTCAGGCAGCTGCAGAATGGGCTATACAAAACCTGAGAACATATCCAAAAAATAATGAACTTTTTCACTTCTAAATCTGGCAGTAATCTTGTCACACCACATCAAAGTTGCTCATCAGTCAAATTCTAGTATCCCACACACAGCCAATCTGTCTGCCAGCGCAACTAACTTTTATATAGGTCAATTTTTCAATAAGCTTTTGAAGTTTTCAGCAAAGACTCCAAGCGTTATTTTTAGAAGCTCTATGACATTTTCAGTCGTATTGGTGGCCCACATTCCATGCAAACACATTTTGGTGGACCAATCAGTAGCTTGGCCCACCAAAATAGTGCATTGTTGGCATTTACCGAGTAATTTGCAGTTTTTATAGACAAACATTCACCAACGGAAGAAGAAGCATTCTCCTCCCATACTTGAAGAAAATTGACTACTAGCTACTTTTTCAGTGAAAACATTGGCCTTGTCGCTGTTGATATTAAAATTAAAGTTTGCAGGCAGGACATGCCAAAAAACTAATTGTTAAAGTAGTTAACAACTACTAAACTTTCTAGATATATAAATGTTGACAAAAGCCTTTGACAATTACTTCAAATCAAAAATCGGAGTTCCACCATTAAAAAGTTGTTTTTTATTTTTACAGAAAAAATCATGTATGTAGGGTAGTATGCACTGCTTAGAAAGTTATTCTTGTTGGCCGTCGAGATGTCACCCCCACACTGGGGAGCTTTTTAATGGATTTGGTTTGACTTGCGCAGAAACGAAAGGAGCCTATCTGCTGGATGTACCGATCTCCTGTACTGTCCAAGCACGGCACAAGAACATCTAAGTATGTTTAAACAGTCAAGTCCTGTTAACGAGATGTGTTGCTGCAGCAGATTTTCGCATCTTGATCATAACACAGCGATGTTAAATAATTAGAAATGGACCGAACTTTAGTGTGATAAATAAAACAATTAGTAGTCATGAATGATAGAAGATAATCATCCTCCATAAGAGCAGTGACCACAATAGCTGGGAGTGAAACCATCAATAGTGGAGTAATTCTATATAATATAATGAGCATTTTTAAAATAGGTTTTTTCCACAAATTAAATAAAACTGTTATACGCCCTATCTATGCGATCATTACATCGTACAACAAGGTTAATCTTGTTCTTTAAATATGAATTCTCATGATTTATCCTCATCATCGTATTATTTTCATCTTAATAAATAATGATTATATATTACCAGACCATATTTTTTTCTCACAGAATAAGCCATTTTTTTCGCATTTAATTAAAGACTGATCGTGGGATTAAGTAGTTTCTCATGGTGTGTAAATGGGTTTAGAGACAATAAGACAATAATAATAGGAGATAATGAATAACTGTAAACTCAATTGTGGCAAGAAGGCACCCTAACTAAGACGCTCTAACAAACTGCTAGCCCCAATTCGGCATTGAAATAAATATAATCAACTCAGAAAAAGGCATTAAAATAATAAGCTTACATCATAATTATTTGAATTTTGCTTTCAAGCCACTTGCACAACGCCATAAATAGATACAAATCAACTATAAAAAAACACCACATATTTAAAACAAATAATGAGTCCAACAAACGTTTCTGAGGTGTGACGATTAATTACTGGCCCAAATACTACCAGCGCATTGTTTAGCTGCTTGACTCGACGATATATCACAGTTTTCAACTTTCAGTCCATAAACAATATTGGATTTGACTGTCAAATTGTGAATATAACGGAAAAACCAACAGATTTTGTCAAAATAAATATCACTATTGTAGTCTTCATTACCAGAACCAGGACACTCATGAATGGAGCATTAGCTAGAAATATTGCTATACCAAACGTAACAGCTACAACGATTTAACAAACAATCGCTAGAGAAGGCGAGCAAGCACTGTTAGAACATGTTTAACAAAGAGTAAGTTGGAATCGTAACCAAACTTGATTATATTTGTAATTGTGTAATGTTAGTGAGTTTTTAATAGTATAAAATATTAATTACTAGCAGCAGAACTATGGACATGATCAGCAACCCAATGTTTAAAACAACTGAAGTACTGATCAAAACTGTTATCACATGAATAAAATTAATACCTAAGAGTACAATTTCAATGTGTTCCGTGGAGAGAAGATCAGCTATGAGCTTTGTGAATCAATTGATTGCAATAACCCTCAAAATTGAAGAAAAACTTCAGGTCATCAGTGCTAGTTATAGAGTTGGGGCAAATAACCATTTTTGATGATTTGGTGATTTGAGGCAAAAACTTGATTTGTTTTGAATAACTTTGTCCTATACCTTCTCCCACTCGGTTGGAACTATTTATGGTACATGGAGCTGCTAATTTGTGACAGCCAGACACCAGATAATAATCACGTAAAATGTGATCATTATTATATTTTATTGCTTATATTAATTATGACAACATCATGTTTGATATCATACCTGGAGTTATTCGCACCAGCTCTGCAATTTATTTGTTTCTTACTGGTATTAATTAACATGTCCATTTCTTGATTTATTATATTAATTATTAAATAAATTATAATAATTATTATTTATCATTACATTATTATTAAAGAACAGCGTTGTTTATTATTTATTGTTATATTCATGATAACTATTGCTATTCATTTTTTAGTGTTATTACAATGTAGATTATAAACAATAGTTTAATTTGAATAATTTATGGTTATTGTTTATGAATAATAATTCATTATTTACATCTAAGTATAAAAACGGTAAATAATTAGTAATGAAAAAGTACTGATTGTCAACGTTCAAAGTGAAGTTGTAAAGAAAGTTCATGTATATATTATCAAACACTATTATTATGTTGCAAAAAACAAAAAGACTCGCTATATACAATAGTGTAGTTTTAGCCTCATTGTCATAGTGAGAAGAGCAGAAACACTAAAACATTGTTTTTTCTTTCTCTCGGGGCCTCAAGATAACGTTGTAGTTGAAGGTTATATTTATTTGCTGCTCACCGGCCATATTCACTCCTTACTTTTAACTTGATTCAATTTTGTTTCCTAACATCTCCAATAATAATATAGTCTTTTATCGACCACAATTTGTTCCATTTCGGATCTAAATTGTTTCTGATTCTTCAGCAGTAATCAGTAATGCCTCTGCGTTGATCAAGTTCTGATGTGTGAACTAGCCAGCAATATCAAACTATACATGGATGGTACATGACCTTTGATGCAATAATACTAATTAAAATCATTTTATAATCAGGCGCTAGTGTTGGCATCTAGCCAGATAGGTGATGCAAAAAAATACAAAAGTGAACTCAGTTTGGAATTTTATCATTTTTTTAATAAGCATGTTTTCAGCTGTTATTGAGCAGGGGGTAAATATCTTGGGGCAATTAACTGATTCACTATCAATGTTCTGTTCTACTAATGATATACTTGAATAGCAAGATGAAGTATCGAAAAGACCGCTTTTAAGCATTAATCTAGAGTAAATTGAATTATTCATGTTGTTACTTTAAATAATGACCTTGCATCCAGTGCCAATTCCGCTAAATTCAGAGAGATGTTATGCAACGATACGGCTCTAATTACATGAAAGAGATAAAGAGAAGATGACATGGAGATTGGGACCAGCATTATGACATTTGGAACAAGATTAGTAATAACTTTGGTGAGTTAAGCAATTAATCCACCGAGCTAAAGCCAGATGTTTTGATGAATGTAAACATGGTAAGAAATGAACCGACCATCTATTACCTATCCATGGATGGTTTTACCATGAATTCAATTAACCTTGAAATGTTTCTTTGTGTTTGAATGTCTTTGCTCAAACAATACTATTTGGACTACATGACAGGCACTTTATAATATCCAAACATTCCAAATTAAAACTGTTTTATAGGAGCCTATGAGTTTTTCTATTCCAAGCCCCGAAAGTCAAAAGATGACTGATTATCTAAAAAAAAATTTAAACTTTGTTTAAGTCGATGGAGTCAAGCAATTACTAGCAACATATAGCTAGGCCTGCAGACTGTAACAAAATGAACAAGCAGGAATTGCAGTTTTGACTTCGTTGATATATCTAGCACCTGAGATAATTCACTGTTACTTGTATCAGTGCCTGGAGTGAGCAGTCCCAAATTGGCAATAAAGACAGTGTTTGATGATGAGCTACGTGATAGAACTGACTGAACCCACCATATATTCACTTTCATTACAACAAAAACTGAATTGAATTTGACAGCTTTAAAATGTTCACCGACTGCTTTAATACAACTTTTCCTCGTGTTGATACGAGACAAACTCACAGGAGAAGACAATCTTTGCAATGATAGTCATTAATTAATTAGTTGCTGTAGATTATTTAAAATTAGAGGCAGGTCTAAAATTAAATCGAGGACTAGGAAAACATTATTATGCAACTGACAGTGCTGGTGATGGCAGCGTAGAGAAAATACTAAGGTATGGTTGAGTAGATGCACGCTAATAGGTTGTGAACACATCGGAAACTTTATTTATCACATAAGAGAGGGATTGGCAGCAGTTCCAAGGACCGATAGGAAACGGCTCATCAACTGTGGCTGACAGAAAATCAATGCAATAGACGTGAGTAAAACAAACCTCAGTGGCCTGTCATAAGCAGCCGGAAATGTAACAGATCAAACGAACTGATGACTGTGAAGATGATGTGTGAATGTGCATGATGAGAAAGGCATGTATCGAGGGCCAGTTATCTCAGACATGGTTTTTTCGTTGAAATATTCCTTTAGCTTTGAACTTTAATTTTTCAACCATAATTAGGCCAGTTGAATACGAATAGTAAAAGACATTAATTGAGGCGCATGGTGTGATTCAGAGAGGCAAAGGTAGGAGACCAGCCTGGAAAGAGGCGATGCCTGGAGCTGTTTGTTTTATTAGATTAACAGCAGTGCAGGGTCAGCGCTTATTAGATTGGTGAGACAGCAGTGACTATGGGAGTCAGCATTGACACTTGCAGAATTAGCTCACAACTTTTCATTGATTCATCATTAGAATGATTAATAGAGGCGCACTTGAGCGGATGGCAGTGTTTGTATTCAATACAAAGTTAACAACAATGTCCACCATGCTTGACAGTGGTGGATTCAAATTGCTTTCTCTTGCATATGCAGCTGTTTTGCGTTTTGATTGCAGATGGAACAAAAAAAATCCAATGCTTCTCATTCTTCAAAAATAAAAATTTGAGTAAAGGGAGCAGGAATCGTCTCCCCAAGTTGAAAGTGAGGCTGGATTACCCCAATCAGAGGGATATATTCAGCATACACCCGCAAGCGACCATAAGGTAGCTCTAATTTCAACAAAATTACACAATTACTTATTTTTATCAGGTTAGTTCCAAGTGGTCACACAACATATTACCTCCACACACACAACATATTACTACAATATGATTTGAAAGCTTCAATTTGTTTTCATGTTCTAGAAGGGGGCTTGAATGGAGCACTTGTAGTTGATAAGAGGCACCTGTCATGCATGCCAACAAGCGGCGAGGGTAACACCTATTTCGGTCATGCAACGACACTACCACAGCAACGCTGCACATGAGCACACTTGTTATTTTCCTTAATTACCAAATTCAATCTTGTGACGTAATGTTAGAAAATGAAATTAGTAGTGACGTTGGTGCCCTGACAAAAGCTCCCAGGTTTTTAAATCGCAGCTCTTCAAATACGCAAGTTGTAGTTCGTATTTTGTTAATGCACTTGAATTTTATGTCACTTAGCCGCGAGGCTTTCGAGTAAAGGTATTTATCACCTCCCACATGGAGACTACTAACTCCATGTAGGAGATCTGTGCAATGTGCTAGCTTTAGTATATCTGACAGATTTTGATAATCTTTATCGGAGAGCCTAGAATTATCTACATACGTGTGCATTTTATTTTCCTGACTGATCATATTTCGAGTACCATGTCATTTGTGAAAAAGTTGACTTAATTTTACAATCGCCATATGGTATAACTTACTGCATTCTGATAAAGTGACAAACATGACTTTTGTAATTTGTTCCGTTAGTCATCCTCGTTGCAAAATTGTCATCATTGAAAAAAGGACAAATTATAAAATTAGTGAAACACATAAATAAACAAATATAGCTGTATGTTTACGTTTATAACTAGCACGATTAATCACAGGTAATGCTAAATAAAATGAACAATACGCATTACAAAAGGCTATAATATATAATTGAAAATAACTAATGGCCATAAAAGGGGGAGGTGGAGGGACATTACAGAAAATAAAGGTCAATATCCGAAAATATCTAACACTACAGTTTAGCAAACTGAGAGTTGACAGCGTTATTAGCTTGCGATATTTGCTTTTGGCGCCAACAAATAATATATGAGACAAAATTACTAAATAATGGCGCTTGTTGAATTAATTATGATAGATTTAATAGTACATTTGTGAACTACCTGTAAACAAGTGCGAGTACCATGCGTTTTATCGTTTACCGGATGGTTACAAAACCATCTCATATACCCAACCATCTCATATACCCGCCATTGCTGCGTGCCGACAATTGCTAAATATCATGGGTAGGCTGCTGGGGATATTATTTCCCGGTGGATTGAAGTTGCAATACAGAAAAAATAAATTCCATAACTGAGCGTGGGCTTTTAAAGTTAATTTTTTTTCAATAATATGCATTGTTAACAGGATACAACAATAAGTGACTCACAGTTTGTTTTATCAACCCAGACTTAAGTGATGATATGCACGTATTCAATACAGGAATTAACAGGGAAATGACTTGGTGAATGATGATCATGTTTTGTTCTAGTACGTAACCATGGAAAGTTTACAAAAATAAATTGTGAATGTTTATTTGCAATTGCCCTGGAGTTGAATATTGTCTTCCCTTGCCAGCAATAGGATTTAGTTTATATGTTGTATCAGCTATAAAATAATCTCAGCACGAAACTAAATATAATTGATCCATATAAATTAAGCAGTGTGGGTCCTGGGACAGATTTAATATCTAGAAAAAAGTTTTAATAATAAATTCATGAAAGGCACGAGCGATGCAAAATAAATAATAATAATAATATTGGCAATATGAGGATAAATTGAGTTCTGAGAATCATCCTGTCAAACCTTGGCAATGATCAGTTGTAAACAGAAATAACACGCATCCACTACGAATTCGGTTATGTTTATTCAGGTATTGACGCGTAAGTTGAAAACGCTTCCACACCGATGAAGTAACCAGCAGGCATCTCAGAAGCAGGAACAATCAAGACTAGTCTCGCTGGAAACCAGAAAATTGTTTGAAAAGAGCTTGTGCCTCGGGTAATCGACCAATTAAACCAACAGCGACATTTCAAAAACATGATGTAGCGAGCTCAACATCCAACTTCACGGTTCAAAACCAACTTTTATGTGGACCAAGCGCAAAATGGCAGTTCTTTGACACGATGTACCAGCTATGACACTTTTATACTACAATACAGAGCATCTGCGGCCAACACTAGAACTCACCCTGAGATTGAGGTTGTGTGGATTGCACTATTGCCTCTGCTCCAGGAGCCGACTGGGTGGCAGTGACCTGCACTCTTGAGTTCGGTTGTTGAATGAACAGTTGCTGAGTGTTATTTGGTTGTGAAGTTAGTATCAGAGGCTTGGGGTCTGCTTTCATCATCAACTGCACATCTGAAAGCAAGCAAGTATTCATACCGTTCAGTTATATATTGTAGCGATGAATTCCATCTGTACACTACACAGACACCTTCATGTGAAAGAACTCGCACTGCACCACAGCATGCTATTCTTTTAAGAATTTGACACAAAAATTAAAACAAAACTTTGAACCATTTAACGGAGTACTTCCACATTACAAACATTTGGCAGATACCAAGGTTTTACAAAAAAGCCCTTGGTGTTGGGCCGAATTTTTCGATACGCAAGGACGTTCAATAAAACTTCTAACAAAAAATTTGAATATTACGACATTTCACCATGACACCTTCGATGACTACATAAATATTTATTTTCAATACAAAAAAAATGGAATTAAAATCAAATGAGAAAACTGATTGCATTTGAATATAATTTACTTTCTTTATATGAGGCTGTGCAGTATAAAAAAAACATTGACTGAGCGGAACCATTCATCATTAAACAGTACTCATTTTTTTGTGTTGACGAATTCACAAGCAGCTGCCAGTTGATCTATGGGTCAGCAATACATCATCAAACTAATCACTCTATGACGCCAGGTTCTGCATTCTTCGGAGTCAGCGGTGACATGAGTCAACGAAACAGTAGCAGGAAGTGTTGACATGTATTTACATATAACTACTGGTAGTATTTCCATTCGGCAGTTGCCCCCACACATAAAATTGGACCCTCTAGTATTTTATTACAGAATTGAAGACAAACTGTCTCCCCCTCTCCACCCCCTTCTGTACTAAGTATCAATCCTTGTACATCCAGGTACAAAGTTACTCAATGACGTAGCAATAAAGACAGTAAACACGCTCATAATTGGGAGTTGTCACTGGTGATACATTTCTTCACCATGCTGATTGTGATTGCTCAAAAATTACAGGCTGATTAAAACTCTTTAATTTTCGTCTGCTTTATGCCTGATTGATTTGCGAGTCTCATGCGCTTTTGAAAAAAATCATCAAACTTTGAGAATTTTTTAAAATTCAGTTGTTGGTGTTACAGAGTTGAAAAGAAGAGCATCAGACTCACCAATACCTATTCTATAAATAGATTTTTAAATAAAGCTAACTTTGTACTTGTGAAGAGGTAAAAATATTTTTTATTTGACACCACTTTTTTTCAAATTTCTGAAAATTGACATTTTTGCTTTGAGAAAAACACCAAAAGTAAAGCTCAAAACAAAAAACTGATGCGACAGATAGAAAGAAAATTTAATTTTGATGCATGTAAGTAATTTTGAAGAATTAATGGGCCACCACATTAGCCATAACACGTCAATCAAAGTTGGCCTTGTTTTTGCGAAAATCCCGGAAATTTTTTCAAAGAATATTATTATTTTTTTTTCTATTCAAGCTAGCACCTGAATTTTTACACCACTGAATAGAGAATTTCAAGCGCTATCTTCTGATATAAAGAACCATAATAATAAACACTTTGAAAAAAAAATGAAAAAAAATAAAAAATTACTGGTCAACAATATCGTTGTCATCCAAATAATTAATTTATAGCATACTACTTGTCATTTACACTTCTAAACAATTCCAGCATGCTTAAATAAATATAATCTAACCATTTATCAGAACAAATCTCTTCCGTGGAGGTTCTCTGCAAAAAATATTATTTCAAACTATCTCAGCAAGAAAAATTATTTCTTGCCCGAAAATGAACAAGGCGCGGTCATCATGGAGCGGTTTCCGTTTAGACTGGCGGATTTTCCTTAAATAAGGACCAAAAAATAGAGGAGATTCTGCTCTACACGATGATATAAAATTTTTTACTGTAGGTCTAATAGAAATACTAGAAAACTCTCTCGAAAATTCTCGCGACAACTGTCGCAAATGATAATTGAAGAGGGTACAACTCCGGCGACAACTGTCGCAAATGAAAACTGAAAAGTTGAGTTGAACTTGCTTTTTCAGATGGTAGAAGAATGTAAAGCCCTCCTAAAAACAATACAGCCTGGTGAATGTGTCACTGTGTGGCTAAAACATCGCAAAAAAAAGAAAAAAATAATAATAAAAAATAGAAAGAAAAAAATCAATTTTTTTTTCAAAATCTAGTGGAAACTGCATCGTCGTCTAAAATTTATATTAATCCAATTAATCAAATATGATAACACATATATTAGTTATATAATATTTCTTCATAAATAACAATGGTAAAAAAATAACTTTGATTCATTTTTTTTTTACGGGCCGCATATCATACATATCTTTTCAACTCACAAAACTGTTACGTGAGTGAATGTTTGCAAGCAACGCCGATAAGACTTCTGCATAATAATTACTGCCGAACTAGCCGCTGCATGATGTTAAAACAAGGTAATAGTTTGTAATTTTTATATGTTTGAAGAAAAATTTTATGATATGGATAAAATTTTTCTATAAGAATGGACTTGGCCTGACTCAAACTAGATGCCAATGCCAACCATTGAGACATTTTCCCAACACAAACTGTTCCTTGGAAGCTAGAGACAGTCTATAGGCATTTTCGGATCAAGAACGTCCATGCCTTGAAAAAATTAGCACGGGAAAGCGCTTCCGAATGCAATTTTGACGTTCGTTCCTGGCATAATTTCTATGCATGAACGTTCAAAATCAAAAGTTCACTTCATCGGAGTTATCTTCTTCTTTTTTTCTAGTGTCGCAGTGAATAGTAAAAGACGCATGCTGCTGAGCTGAGGTGACAGCTTTTTGGTTATATATTA
Organism: Cryptosula pallasiana; assembly: GCA_945261195.1. Lineage (NCBI taxonomy): Eukaryota > Metazoa > Bryozoa > Gymnolaemata > Cheilostomatida > Cryptosulidae > Cryptosula > Cryptosula pallasiana. The sequence continues at coordinate 8,764,097 of OX183133.1, read as the reverse complement.
TAAAAAAGTAAATAATAATTTTGATAATTATTACCAGCTACTTATGTGTTTTACTAATTACTATTTTTCATTTTTAACAATGTTTATTATCAGTTGGTGATGTTTGGCTATTTGATTAATTGTTTTTTTTTTACTAACTAAAGAAAGTATAATAATAAAATAATTAAAAAAACTATAAAAACTTATAATAATATTAATGATGATTGATATCATTTGAATAACAGTAATATTAATAATGATTATCATACATTTTTGTTATATTATAATTATTTATTACAATTTTATTTTAATTCACTCAGTAAATATGTCCAAAAATAATTTCAACATCAACATGCTTCAAGACTTGTTATTATTTATTTTATTATTATTGTTAGAAATGAAACTTGAGGCTTCATCACTCTTGTCTTGTTATTGTAACTAACGTAAAAGGGCTCATTATTTGCAAAAATGTTTATTATAGGAGAACTCTATGCATTCGGATCAAGAACGTCATAGGGTGGACTACCCCCTGAACGGTAAAACCACCGTTCAGCATAGAGTTCCAAAAAACAGGTTTTGTACTCGCCGAAAAACGAAAATTTCGCCCATTTTGGCATGAACGTTCTCGATCCGAAAATGCCTAGTCTATCGATGAACAGAATTATTGAGATTGGCACTTGACATTGTTTTATGTAAAAAGTATGTTTCGTTTGTACAGAGAAATGTATTAATTAGGATACCATTGTACTTATGAGCACATGCTGTGCTCTCTCTCTATATTACTGAATAAAACATTTCACAACATTCAGCATACTATAAACTTGATATATAAACTTGAACATTAAGCCTGGTTCACATACATATCGTAAGTGCTCGCAGATCATCAGACGATTACTTGCAATGTATGTGAACTCAGACAGCTCGTACGATGTCGCATGTTGTCGAAGAGACTTGTAGAAAAACTCAGCTAGACACACTTACCTGCGACATTATACGATAGTGCATACGCGATGATCTGCGATACATGCTCACATAAACTTAGCACATACCAGGATCGCAAGAACTATAATCACTCTCTTGACCGGGAGGTAATAAAATCCCAGAGCCCGCCTTCATTGAACAACAACTATATATACTAAATAAATTATTGTTGTTCAATGACACCGATCTATTTATTACTTTTAATTTTATTATATTGTTACTCTTATTATTATTAAATATATTTCATACCTTTCAACTCAAGTTATAAATTTAATTATATTTTATTATATTATATTTATAACCATCATTCAATGGTGCATTGTTATTTTTCCTACCACCTTCATATATCATTTTTAAATCTCAATTTATAATAATATAATAATTATGCTACTATATAAACATTTACAGAAAATATATATATTTATACGTTTAGATCAACTATCGTAATATTTCTTTAGGAAAATAAATAATAATTAATATTTATAATTAAACAATAATAATTTCCTTATTTGTTATGATTTTTCGATGGCAGTCATGTTTGCATGAATAGCCTTGACCTAACTGTGGTTTTTGAGAAAGAAGGTAAGAAAATTGTATGCCCTACCGTACGACGTCGCAGAAAAGTTTGCACAGCTGGACTTTTCTACGAGCCACTGTGACAGCGTGAGACGTCGCCTAAGCTGTGCAAAGTCCTGGTTGACATACATCACAGACGATCGTACGCTGATCTGTGAGCACTTGCGAGCACTTACGATATATATGTGAATCAGGCTTTAAAAGAAAACAGCGTTTTACTTTTGATAAAGCTATCTGTAAAATATTATCCATATGATTCAAGTGCATTTGGTAGAAAGAGAAGCAAGTCCAAAAGCGAAACATTATTTTACCAACACGACTGACAACTACCAAATTTTCTTTATCACCCACTCTGTCAATATAGGGTAAAAACCAGCTGATTCACCTCAGACTTGTTCGGTTCTATCAAAACTTTTGCAAACATTAATAAAACTTTATAATAGTGTGATCATCATTTGTTATCGCGATAAGGAGGACAACTTCATCCAATTTTGAAAAGTTGTCAACTGTGACTTGACATCAATCGATAAAGAACAAGAGATGAGGCTTTCGCTACAATAATCACAACTAGCGATTTAATAAGCTATCAATTAAAAGCATTGCCACTATTTTACACGAGTAAACAGTAACTCAGGAGCGCTAAACGGTGAAAACCTTCGACAGAGAAGGAAAAATTGAGGGATAAATCCAAATACAGAATTAAGCAAATGCATCATCAGTGAACAAAGGGCAGCGTATGCTTGGTCAGTGAACGGCGTGGTGAGGTGAGTAACAGGCAGTAGTTTATTGCACAAAAGGCAAGGCGACATGAAGAAAGGAATGTTGTTTATACCACACATGACAAGTTTAATGTCCCACTCAATAAAAAAAACTTTTTACAAAGTCAGAACAAACAAGTTTTACGTTACATTCTAGCGCATCAAGCATCAAACAAATCGTAACACACATCCATCATCACACTGACAGAATAATGGCTCTGAACATGCTAACTAGAGGCTGAATCGTACAATTGGTCAAGTGATGACATCAGCTCTCAGCAACAATAATATGGGAAGCTCGCTACCAGATAACACCGGTAGCGAGTGGCCAATGGCCTGCACACTACACTATACTGGCAGCCATTCACACAACAACCACGGCTCCAATCTCATTTTTAACAAATATTATACACTCAAATGGCCATAAAAGTGTTTTTATTGTTTTTGCCAAAGTGTTTGCATAAATATGCCATTAAATAGGCACTGATCATATCTGGTAAATTATGGTGCTCTTTGAACAACTGCACTGGTCGATGGTAGAACAGAGAGTACATAGCCGTGGATAGTTGAGAGTACATAGACATAGATAATACATAGACATAGATAATACATAGACATAGATAATACATAGACATAGATAATACATAGACATAGATAATACATAGACATAGATAATACATAGACATAGATAATAGTACATAAAAATTGATAATATATAGTACATGTAGATAAGTAGCTAAAAGAAATTGGTAGAAGGTGATAGATAGACAACACATAGACAGAAATAGAAGACAGCAAATAGACGCGCACAGAAATAACACAGACATAGACAGCAACTAGACATAGAACTGACACGTAGGGGAGAATGCGACATTCAAACTCTCTGCCAGAGACAGCATTCATCAGTCAGCAGTTAATCATCCTACAGCAGAGGTCAATACAAAAGTACACAAGACTTGAGCGCGAACTCGTGAGGAATGCTCAAGGGTGACAAAAGTCAGCCATCGCCAATATTCAGCTAGCTGTTCCTCCATTTAAGAAAACAAGGAAATGATTCAATGAGGTGGAGCAAGAAAAGATGTGCTACGTGCAGCATCGATAGGAACACTGGTAGGAGAACTGAAGCCTCGTTGAAAAATTACTGCCTAAGAATGAGCCAAATGCTGTCATTAGCGATAACGGAGAGATGTTAGCAATTGCTTGGGCAGACAGGGGAGGTAATTACCTGGCGGTGTCAAAGTCTGTGCGGTTGTGATTGGATCAGCAGCAGTTTCTTCCTCTCCAACAAGAGTGCTGAGCAAAGCCTCACCACACTCTACAAGCAACCAGTAAGTGGGGAGTGCTATGAAAGCGTAGGGCAGACAACTCACAATTTGCTCAAGAGATAGATAACAGTATAGCAGTAAATGCAGTGATCAACAACTAAAGTGAGCAGATAAATCCCAATTTGCAAACAGCACTTGCATTACATAGAATAAAGTAAACACTAGAGTCATATAATACACAAGGAGACATGTTTATGGGCCACGGGTACACAGTCACACAGTCACACGGGCACACAGTGACACGGGCACACAGTGACACGGGCACACAGGCACACGGGCACACAGTCACACGGGCACACAGTGACACGGGCACACAGTGACACGGGCACACAGTGACACGGGCACACGGGCACACAGTCACACGGGCACACAGTCACACGGGCACACAGTCACACGGGCACACAGTCACACGGGCACACAGTCACACGGGCACACAGTCACACGGACACACAGTCACACGGGCACACAGTCACACGGGCACACAGTCACACGGGCACACAGGCACACAGTCACACGGGCACACAGTCACACGGGCACACAGTCACACAGTCACACGGGCACACAGTCACACGGGCACACAGTCACACGGGCACACAGTCACACGGGCACACAGTCACACGGGCACACAGTCACACGGGCACACAGTAACACGGGCACACGGTCACACAGTCACACGGTCACACGGGCACACAGTCACACGGGCACACAGTCACACGGTCACACGGGCACACAGTCACACGGGCACACAGTCACACGGGCACACAGTCACACGGGCACACAGTCACACGGGCACACAGTAACACGGGCACACGGTCACACAGTCACACGGTCACACGGGCACACAGTCACACGGGCACACAGTCACACGGGCACACAGTCACACGGGCACACAGTCACACGGGCACACAGTCACACGGGCACACAGTCACACGAGCACACAGTTTCCAGGACCATAGAAATTTGAGAAAAACCGTCGCAGTCTCCATTACTAGCATATTTATGCACTTGTTACAACTACGATTTAAACAGCATCACAAATTTTATTCAAACCTTAGTGAAAAGTTTTTCAAATAGAAATGCGGGTTTTTAATTTGCATCAAACTACATCAAACGAGCCAGGTTTTCAAAATTTACACATTTGAAACGTGGTTTCAAATTTTAGCAGATTCCAAATCTCAGAATGCAATAGATGCAATGTCAGCTGGGGCTCGGCATTGGACCTTACAAAACTCATCAACTCTATTTGTCCGTTCTCCCACCACCGCATAATGGGGAAAACCCATCAAGTGACAACTCCATTAACTGTTTACAGCAAAGTTTGAAATAAAGAGAGAAGTAATATATATTAGATATATGTAAGGCTGGGCGGTATATCGGTAAAACCGTTATTTTCCCGGTATGGCATAATACCGTCTGTGCGATATTGGTTTTCCTGAAAATTCACCGCACCGCTCACTATAAACCGGTAACGGTTTGCCCTATAAATAATGTAAGCTATTGGCATAGAACTATTTAAATTGTTCTATGGTTATAGATCTATTGTTGCATAGACTTGAAACTGTAACAACCAACACCAACATAACGCTGCTAAGGGCAGCCATCTTGAATCACGCTCAGTGGCTTACCCTTGGCATAGCATGCAGTGCTTGATTTGATGCCATGGATGAAATAAATAAGAAGATAACACATGTATTTGACCCATGCAATATGCTAAAAACTGGAGCAGAGAGTAAAGATTCATTTGCTGCAAACTCAAACTGACTTTTTTCAATTATGGTAAGCTAGACACCATTAATTCATAATAATAATCATCAATTAATTAATGAAACAACGAACCTCCTCCGGGCGGATGATGATCATCATGATGATGTTGATGATGAAGTTATTTATTATTTATTTATAGCCAGTGGGTGGTAGTAGAAGTAGATTATTATTTATTAACTTGATGATTGATGGCAATAATTAGTATTATCGCACATTTATTTATTATTATTATTATTATTACTCAACTGTTATAATAAATAATAATAATAATAATAACTAATAATAATTAATAATAATAATAAACAACATTTATTAATTATTATTATAATAATTAATAAATGTTTTTTATTATTAATTAATTGTTGTTGTTATGATTTAATTTTTTTCATTCATTACTACTAACTATTATTATTATTTTTTGTTATATAATAATTGAAGGCCGCGTCTATTATTATTATTATATTATTCAAATTGTTATTTATTTATAATTGTTATTACAATTATTATTATTATTTCAATTATTATTATGGATGAATACGTAATTAATTATTAATAAATGAATGATGACAACTTACTACTACTGTAACTATGATAGTATTAGTAAGCACATCATTCCTTTATTATTTGTTGCTGTTATAAATAATAACAAATGATGATGATTATTACTATATTATTATTATTATTTAAAATGAGTTGATTAGTAGTAATAATTATTATTTTTGATTATTTGTAACAACAACTTCTTACAATACAAATAATAATGCATTATGATTCTGAGAATCTTCCATCATCTTACTATTAATTATTATCATCATTATTTATGATGATTAACTACTAATGGTGGCGGTTATTGTTATTATCAACGTTATTCAATTCATTACTATTAGTATCCACAATAATACTAATTGATTATATCTTTAGAACTATTATATAAAGATATATATAGAAGAAATGATTAATAACTCTGTGTGGTAAATTGATAAAGTTATAGACAAAATTGCAATATATATTACAAAATTATATTATAAATTTTGGATTATTATATAATGGGTTAAATAACATTCCAAAAAAGTTGCATTTTCTCATCACTTAATTTCAAATGTAAATCTTTGGTTTTAATAATAATTTTATAATAACAGTTTTCTAATAATTAGGTGTGGTTTTATGAAGAAGATGACAGGAGTAAAGCGTTGTTTATCTAAGTTAATTATTTATGAACATTTGACAGTTGAAATAACCAATTTGTGTATTTGATTGTAAAAATAATAATGGAGACCAACGATGGAATAGACACTCTGTAGTGAATAATATTTTGTTCATATAATCCATGTAAAGTAAAATATTGTTAAGCATGTACATTGTCGATAATTTCACTATTGAAAAGATAAATAACTTTCTTTCTTGACATGATGCTCATGTGTTAATGGGTATTTAAAACAAAAATATGTTAAAAGAAATATACTCAAAATTTTTAATTATTGTTGTGTTAGTTATATTTCTCTGCGATTTATAGTTTTTACCATATTGTGGTGTTGTTAGGATCACTTTGAGGATCACGTGTTTGAGATGAAAAACCGGACCTTCGACGCAAGTCTTCGTGGAGACAGTTGCTCATACTGACTATTGCCATACCAAATCTCCTCTAGCCTCTGATAAACATTACTCTCGTAATACAAGTGATCTAGACCTTATGGTGATGCAGGTAATGCATGACATACATTTAATTTTTGGCGCAACATCTATATGTGTAGTTGGTTATATATCATGTTTGCATCCACAGAAGCTGAATTAGAAGACCTCATGGTTAAAGAAGTTTTGGTGCATTCAACTTCTGTAACCAAACTTGAGAATTATCCGCAAGCTGCAATTATGGAAACATTTTCTGGAACAGGCGAAGGATTTTGACATGACGGATGCTATCGCCTGTCTTACGAGCTTGAAGAAAACACCATGCTAGTGTTTCAGGTTACGCAGCGTGTGTTCAACATCTGCCATGCTGCCGTTGATGCTTCAAGAGTTAAAGCTTGTAGTTATAAACCTCTGTCGCACTAGTCAGATTGTGATTGACCGCTGTCATGAAGGTTCAGCTTTTCTCAAGTCTCATGTTCCCTGACTGTCACTTTATGAAAACTAAACTTGAAGCCAAATATGTGTGACTGCAGCTGCTGTGTCAAAAGTCTTGTCCAGCCTGTCTGTAGATTAAAACGTGACACTAAGATGCAAAAGCATGGCCATATATTATCTGGTAGAAAAATTTTAATTTTCTTGTAAATTCTTTTTAGCAACTTTATATTTAAGAACTATTGCAGTTGCATAATTTTCTGCCAATTTGATGGTGTTACTGAAGAAATTTTTATCATATATGTATTCACAGTGTTTTTACAAACTGGTGTGTAATGGTGGCATAGCTATAAAACTGAGGAATCCAACTCTTTATACTACCAGATTGTTTTGTATATTGTTAATCTATTGTATTTTTTTTTCAATTATATAATATTTTTGTAAAATAAAATCAGGCTCAGTTCAGTGGTTTGAATGAGTGGCTTAGCTCCCAATCGAGGAATCCCACTTTCTGCCACTAACTGTTGTGCGTAAGTAGTTGTTACTGTTGCGTTGATAACATCAAAGATCCCCTTACATGATTGACCAGTATTATTATTGTTTTATTAACCAGTAGCTCAACTACAAAGACGACATTCATTGAGTCATAATTTTGTAGCAATATTGGAATTGAAAATGGTGCCTTCAAGTGAGATGGCACAACTCTCTCATTAAATGGCTCTGGGTCTAGTCACAAAACAGCGGTGCGGTCGGTATTTTGCAATTTTTTGTACTATTACCGAGGGTAACCGAAACAGGACGGTATCCGGTTCGGTTTGGAGTTGTCTGCTATCGGTGTCGGTATGAGAAGATAACTCCATACCGCCCAGCCTTAGATATATGTACAGCAGTGTATGGTTCAACGATACATATACATATTACATACATCATAAGAGACAACAATATGTACAGTACCTGATGCAGTGCTGGTAGAATTTGTGCTAGTCCGATGAACTTCAATCCAATCGTCCAGATTATACTCTATTCCCCTGTCCTTTAGTTCTTTTCTGCATTCAAATGATAAAACCATTGCAACTTCCAACTACATGAGAATTCAATCACACATTTAATTTGGAATCGTCTGACCCTCATACTACTAGAATGAACAGATAACTTCAAATTAGCATATCATTTCATATAATACTTCAATGGTAGAAACTGTTTATGCCAAGCTAGCGAGGTGCCGTTTCCTTGCTCATATATGTAATGAAATATTTATGAGCTGTCCACTCTTACACCACGGCAAAGTGCTTCACCAATGGAGAAGTTTTTTTCAAGTTCAAGTTTATTATTTAAAAGTATCATTTTAGATTATTTTATAAATAACGAGTGGAGACCAACAAATTATTTGCGTTACTTAGATGAAAAAAAACTATCAGAAATGACTTTTTTTTTAGCTTTTTGTTGCCATTTTCCAAAATGACAATAATATCTACATTAAATGATTTTAAATGGGGGGGGGGGGGGGGGGTGTCCCTGGGAATGTCATTAAGCTCAATTCATACTGTGTATATTTGGGCATATAAATTAATGGGGTCTGTTGGCTAATACATGTAAAAACAATAATCACTTTACCAACAAAATTCATAATATAGAAATCTATTTTGGTTCTGAAAGCAAAGTGATATATTTGTACTTGAATTCACTACAAGCCAGTAGAAAGCAACAAAAAAATAATAATTTAAGCGAGTTCAAATGGCGGCGAGTATCAGACATGGTTTTTGTGATTATTTCTTGCCATTGGTTGAGTGCATATATATGGTGAAGAATAAATACTTCAGTGGGGTTTTATTGTCAGGCATTTTGTCTTCAGTGAACAATAAAAAGTTAGACATGTAACAGATTTTATTTATGACTTCTAATACATGCTGAGTAAAACAATGACAACAATCATGTTTTTTGTTGTCATTTTTGCCATCCCCTGTTCATAAAGTTAATCCCAACGAATGTTTTGTGAAAGTAGATATGATGAGTACATACATACAGCCAGTGACACAACAGTTTCACTTTTTTAAAAATGCAGTATATTGTAGATTTCACTTTAGGTGCTTTCGTCTAAGTTAACGCGAAGAATTGTACTGACTTTCAAGCGTTCTAAAAGGTGGGCGAAGATTTTGTTAACGCAAATCTAGCAAAATACGTAGCCATGTAAAAATAAATCTATTGAGTTGCCTTCTCTTACAACAATTTGTATGTCACTCACATTAACAAATCAAAGATATACTATTAATAAAAATACTTAATAAATAACTATTTCTGCTAAAACAATGCAAACAAATCTACAATTTCTTTTGGCATCGCTGATGTATACCGATGCTAAAACACACACATACTTGAAATCATAAATTACAACAATTATTTTTAATTGAAACTTCTCGAATGGCCTTGCATCAATGATTGTTGCCTGCACAATGTGCACTTGCTTTGGTTGCTGTATCTGAAATGCAAGTATTGATTGCCACACAAAGACTATCTTTTTATTTGTTACACTTCAATTCAGAAAAGACAACTCCCAAGATTTAAATAGGTGTAGTTTTTTGGCTAACACGTCGGGACTAAATTTTCTGCGAAGCCACAGTATGAAGAAAGCCTACCTTTTACTCGTCAACACTAGAAAAATCCACCCATTTGTGACTTTGTGCTATCTTAGCCCTATGGAAAACCTGAATTAAAATTTTATCGCGGCAAACAGTGGTTACATTTCGACCATATAAAAATTATAAAAACGCAAAAATCTTTTGTTCGAGAACAAATTGCAACCATCCATCGATTGAAGAGATCCAATTGATTATTCATTTATCAGCTTTCACCTCTCAGAGCCTAGTGGTGTATGTAGGCATACATAAGTGTGAGAAAACAAACACACAAGTAGACTGTACTGTTAGATACAGATAGATAGACTAAACTAACTTTAGAGCTGAGATTTGTGACAACTTTGAGTTTTTCAATTTGCACATTCTTCTCTTTTCGCTCTCCAGATCTCTTTGTTTGTTTGTTAGTTGCTACAAGTACACCACAAACAACAAATGAATGGACAGCAAACATCCACAAATGGCTAATATGGAGTGTGAGACAAGAGAAGTGTCCAGACATTCGGAATGTCAGCTTTTAATGCTTTCTACGAATGCTACCATCAGTAGAGTAGACTTCCATATGTTCGTTAGCTTTCTATACAGCCAGCTATTTTATGGCTCTAGTTTTTAGTAGCCTATGTCCCTAAAGAAAGCTCAATACATCAACAAAAAATAGCAAGAGTTTTTCTAACTTTTGTCTCTAATTTAGCCAAATCTGTCACACTTTCTCTGATTATGCCAGGTCATAAAAACTTCTAGGAGCTTTCTTTATAGCGAGGCTATATTTTCAGGAAACATAAACGTAAAATAACACAACTTGTAACACATTAAAAGTAAATGAAGAAACAAATAAATTAAACAAATATATTACCACCAGCTACTGACTGCTTTCACCAAGAAACATGTAGTAACCAATGCTAAAGGGGTGGCTACACAGGCCGATGTTTGGATTCAAATGGCTTTGCGATGGGCGTGCCCGACGCATCGGCACACCGTGGGGCTTGTTAGTGACCATAACCAACATATCGGTCTATGCCCGATGCCGAAGGCTCGTCGGCACCCTCCGATTGGTTAAAACAAAATATTTTCCCAAGCTCGGCAAGTTTAATCATTTACAACGCATTTCCACTATTATTTTTTATCGACAACGTGCATCTACTTCAAATTCCGAAGGAATGTGTATCCTATAGAATTTGTACATCCTCTCTTTGCACCAAAATAATTTCGATGTAATGCAGTTGTTGCCAAAAACAATTCAGTCCAGTGAATTTATTTTACATGGCTCATAAAACAGTGATAATTGATAAATTCAACATTTCTGAGTATAATTATAATAATAATGAAAATTATTATCATCAAGTACAACAATAAAATAAATGATGAATAATCACAATATCCTGAAGGTTTGATAAAAAATAGAACCAAAAAAAATTATTAAAAGTAATGTTTTTATGGCGAACAAAAAAACAACCATACATCACAGTGAGTTTTTTTTTCAATTATTGTAATTATTATATCAGGGAAACAAATAATTCGTTGTCGGAAATGAAACAGGCAAAAACTCGCACTTCATGCCGTATGATTGGCTAGTTCAATCGCAGCTCACCGATGTGCTCTAGTACATCGGCATGCTAATCGGCCTGTGTAGCCACCTGCACATCGTCACAACCCATCGTATAGGTACATCGGTGCAGTGTAGACACGCCTTAACTCATACACATCGTGCCACACCACACATCACTATTATGTATTACAGAAGCGGCAAAAGAACTCTGACCCAAGAATTATTCCACGTAAAGTATTTCGCACACCAATGGCAGTGCAGATGTTTAGGACTGACAGTTTAGTTAACCAAAACATTCAATGCAGTGACATAAATATGCAGTACAATGTAACGGGTGTATGACAGGCCTACCTCTATAAGTCTAAGAGCACTTCTCAAGGTCGAAAGGTTAGATGAGCGCCTCTCATCAGTTGCAGGTAGTTCATTTCTGAGTGACTCAAAGCATTCCTTGAGATGAGCACGCCTACAACGATCACACTAACAGCTAAACACAGCGCAGACCAAATGTGCCATACAACTACTTGCATCTCACCAAACTGTTTACTTGTTAGCTTTAGAAGCTGGAGAGAATCTCAGATATAGAGACTAAGAAGGGCTAATAGATTGACACATAGCTCACCTGTTCTTCTCTAGTTTATTGTGTGTCTCCCTACTACCGATGCTACAAGAGAAAATGAGCAGTGTACAAACAAGGGTGACATACACTCGGGCTAACAAAGCTCTTTTTACTTTAATGTTTCACCAATAAAACCTTGAAACGAAAAAATTCAAAATAAATTCAGTTGGTAGACGTATCCAGTTTTCAGTGAGACCAAATAAGCCATGCGTTCTCTATTGCAAACAGTCAGGCAAAATCTTTCCCTAATAAGACCAGAGGTTTTAGATTGCAAATGACTAATTTATTCAAGTATCTTCTGCTAAAATATGCATATAGAAAGTTCTTTGCTTAGAAATAGGTATCTGGTAGGATTTGTCTCCCAAAACTTCTAATTTATATGATTTTATCGCTTTTGACCTAGGCTACATCGCAATATCCGCTGGTGATCAAAATTTTAACAGCTTTTAATAGTAGAAAATAATAATATAACAAGTTTTAATTTGTCGAATAAATTTCCTCTAAATACACAAACATAAGCTTATTTGAGTTGAAATCAAAATTATCAAACAAAAGTGTAAAAAAAACTGGGTGGACGCAAGAGGAGTCGGTATATAGATGATGATATTTCCTAATAACTGAAACAACATTCAACAACTGCAGTAGCAGTCTAAGTTTACATCAGCAATAAAGTGTTATCAATAAATAATAATATAAATTAGTAGATTAATGGTAATAACAGATAATAATAATAATTAAACAATACTTAGTGCTATGCTGTGCGGGTACTACTACCAACAATTATGTATAATACTACGATACCAACTCAATACAAAAAAACTAACACGCGAGTTACACCCACTTTCCGCATGTCATTCTCACTATAATAGCAGGTGAGCACGTCGTTCGTGCATATAAAATGATAATTGGAAAGTGGGTGTGGTTTGTGTGTTAGCTTGTTGTAGAGAGTTAGGTACCATAGTATGTATAATCATTGCTATTATTGCTACTAGTGTAACATTGGCGTAATCGGCTACGTTTCTGCCAGTTTTGTAGCCTCAAACCAAAAAAATATTATTTGCACAATAAAATTAACTTATAAGCCATGAATCATTAATTTCATTTCCAAAAACTTAATTTTTGCCAAATAACTTGCTGTAATTGTGTCAAAACAAATAAATAATTGAGCTAGTTGCAATTTTTAATGATAAGTTATATGATCGACTGAAGCATTTCCAGGTGCATCGGTAATGTGAGACTACTCCTATCAGGTCCCTATTGAAAGTGTTTTTTACTGCGCTTGTTCAAGTTAGTCATTGTATAACCCATTGCAATAATGCAGTAATCCACTGCAATAATGCAGTAATCCATTGCAATAATGTAGTAATCCACTGCAATAATGTAGTAACCCATTGCAATAATGCAGTAACCCATTGCAATAATGCAGTAATCCATTGCAATAATGCAGTAACCTATTGCAATAATGCAGTAATCCATTGCAATAATCCATTGCAATAATGTAGTAACCCATTGCAATAATGCAGTAACCCATTGCAATAATGCAGTAATCCATTGCAATAATGCAGTAACCTATTGCAATAATGCAGTAATCCATTGCAATAATGCAGTAATCCATTGCAATAATGCAGTAGCCCACTACAGTCACACACAACATCGGAATGGACCGTTGATATTCTTTTAAAAAAGAAAACCTTCACACTAAAAAATTGAGGAAATTAAATGCTAATCATAAACGTGCCTTCTGTTGATTTGATAATTTTCACAAAATTAATAAGGTAAATTATATGACCATTTCACTTAATATCACATACAATACAATGTATTACTAAATATCATAACTTAGTACCAACTGAGTGCTGATCACCCCACCTTCTCCTCAAATCTCTCATTATTATTTTATCCTCATCATCTTCGCTGTCATCTGGTATGAGATCCTCTCCAATGACAGCCACTGCTGCACTGAAAGCCAGTGCTCCATCATTGGTGGCAGAAGAGCTGGCTACAGGTGCACTGACACTCACCCTCGGTACAACGACTTTTTGAGCAGGTTGTTTGGGAGTCGGAGCCTTTCGTTTCCTTTCCGTGATCACAGTTGGTTTAAATTTTTCTGCTTTTTTTGAAGTCCTAGTTGCTAAAATAGGAAAGCCGCATAGAGCATTGGCAAACTGTTTATTTTTACTCTTTTCATTTCAGCTTTGTATTATTGTAGCTTGAATAGTAATACAAAGCTAAAATATCTCTCTGAAGCTAAAAAACAGCTTAAATTAGAAAGAAAAAAAAACGATCTACATAACAACCACAACTCAAATATTTACATTCGGAGACTATCACCAACCACCCACATTTTTTGTTTATATAAATTGCCGTGCGGTTTAGTTTCTACAGTGTGGTTTTTCCATCAAATTTGAAAACAACACTTTTTTCTACTGTCATTTCAATTGATAATTGATTACACAAAATATTGAACAAGTAAAACAACAATACACTGATTGAGAGCTGAAGACAAAAAAATTAAGAAGCACCTAGGGTAAAATGCAATTTTTTTCTGTAGCCATGGATATCATACCAACAAAATTGGTTTGCAGTATATGCACTGGGTGAATAAATTTCCTTTAACACTCATGTGAATAGTGTTCAAGTACTTATTAGCCATACAATAGTATAGTTTATTTATTATCGGCTCTATAAGTAGTAACAAATCACAATATTAGTAATATTTTTTCTCATCATAATCACAAGGAGGCTTAGAAAGTTATTACGCAACAAAACGCATTATAATAAAAGAATTTTACCAGTCTAAGTGAAATTATTTTTTGATAATCTCTACTGCTATGTTCGTGGATATACATAATAGAGACACCTAGCAATAATTTTGAAGGTTCATAAGGCGATTTGTCAATAGCTTTTTCATTTGCTGCCAGCCATCCTATAACTACTACCACTAAAGCTGCGTTTACACTATGCGTCTCCGACTCCAGTGATTGTCGGAGGCGCAGATGCATGTTGCATTTACACTGCTGCGACACCCTAACTTTTTGAGTTCTGTGACTTCGGAGTTGCCCAACCATCTTAGCTGAAATAATTTATTGCGTTCCTGCTCACGCAGTTGGATTGATGAGTTGTGATTTAATTATTACCAGTTTACTACCAGGCAGTAGTTCGCTATGCTTCTTGTGGATTTTTTATTTACCTAGAATATGAAATTTTTTACTTATCTATAAATAATAATACCACATACTGAAATTAAATAATAATTTGAAGAAAATCTAACGTTATTTTTGTGTTTGCATCCAAAATAATAATGATAACTATTCTGAATATGAATTATTTATTGTTTTTGAACATACATAGTTTGATTCTTTTGATAAAAAAAATAATAATCACACATGTCAGCAATGCTGGTAATAATTAATTATTTAATAATAACCTCAGGATCTTATAACAATCATTGTTTACCTTATATCTAGGCCAAAATAAACCAAATATTGGAGCCGCTATATACAGCAACTCAATTGGTTAAACTGTGTCACGTGGCTATGAAGACGCTGCGACTTGTCGCTCGAACCCAACACTGCTGGGTTGCTGCGTCTCTGACAACCCTGCAATTCCACAGGAAGCTGCGCCAGCCTCATGTGCCAAGTCGCAAGCGTCAAACTTCAAAAAGGAATTGTGTCGGAAACGCCTAGTGTAAACGCGGCTTAACAGTCCTAATTCAATACACTAGAATGGCTTCTTGTGACTCACCACACAGACAATGAATAGGGGGTGGAAACTATACATAGTTTTGTTACTTGTTTTTTTTCCCCAAATATTTTTTAAACTTTTTTTGGCGTGAAAGATACAAACACAAGGAAGCAACATTTCAACTGATGCTCACAGTGGTTTAGAAGCAATAAACATCCAAAATTTAAATACTACCACATAGCGGCAATGTGGTAGATTAGTGATTCTACTACAGGGTCACTACTGTAGATTTGATGGCAACTTTTTTATAGTCTGCTACCTATATTGGGAGCTGGGCATTAATAATAGCACAACGCGGTGTGATAAAGATGTTAGGGCTACAGTTAATATGGAGAAGTAGTTTCTTAAACTGTACCAATCTAAATTGAAGAGAAGACAACTTGACAATATCAAAACATGTGATCCATATGATCCAAATGAGCTAAACGTTCAAGTAAAAATCCAGATAATTTACGGTAAGTCAATTTTAAGAATGGGAACAGTTTAATCACTGCCGAAGGAGCTTGTAACTTATGCAGAAAACTCAAAGGTACTACTCCACACTTTAACTTTTGGACTTGTCAAGGTCTACTGTAAACCTTGCCGTGTCCAAAGCTTAAAATTTTGTAAACTGTTTTGACAAAAAATGGTTTGGACAAAATGGGAATTGTAGCAATAATTATCATTAATAATTTAACATTGAAAAAATAGTTATATTTGTTCAATATTCACAAAAATTGGTGAAAACGATTTATAGGCATACTTATGACCCTAAATAATTTTTATGACAAACAAAACATTTTTTTAAAAAAGAAAATTTGGATATAACGATTACTGGTTATTAAATTGGATTAGCAACCACACTCACCCTGCACAGATATTTCCAAAAGCTGAGCTTTATGCATAGAACATGATGCGGTTTATTCACAAAAGTAACTCGAATAATTTCTGTAGAAAAAATTACAAAAAAACAACCCCGTAATTCAACAAAGACTAGTGCGCGCATAAAAGACGCAACAAGATGTAAAAAAATATAAAACAGTTTTAAAAATGTTGACTTATTTGTGTAGAAGTAGGGCCTCTCAAATCTTGACATTGTGCAGAGCCTTGTGATCACAAAATATAAATAAAAGTGCAACAACTTTCAATTTTTTTGGAACTGTTTTTCTCAAGGCGGCAATTTTTTTCATCTTTAGTAAAATCGCTATAATGTACACACCGGTATTCACGTCACAGTATTTCGTGACCAATATTTAACTGATGGACAATTTTCATTAAAAAAATAATTTTTTGGTTAAAAATTAGCTTTATAGCAATCTGAGATGAAAAAACATTGCTGAAATTTTATTTCTGGTGTTGCTTTTTTACAACAACGATGATAATTCACTCTTAAATACTTTCTAATTTCCCAAAAAAATTGAAATGCACTAAATAATAATAATGAAGATATTTAAAAGTAAATTTGAAACTAAAAGCTCCATAAAAAAATATTACAATTATTTGTTTAAATGTACTACATAATATTAAATAGAACTGCAGCTCGCAAACAGCACCTCTTGTTGGCCATACAGTCATAGAACCCTGTAAACCTAATGCGCTTTTGTTGCTGCAAGTTAATTTTCGCAATAGTCTCACAATACTCAATGAGAGAACCACTGTTCACCCAAAGCGCATCGTGCAAAGCGTGTCCTAGGCCCTTTGAGTCAATGAAATTTAGCAAAATAACTCTAAATCTGCGTGACAAATTGATACCTGGCAAGATTTTTTTTCTGACTAATCAAGAGAATTAAGAAAAGAGGATATTGCGATAAATGTGCTGGCGGGTATGTCGCAACAGTAACATCTTGAACCACTGTGTTTCCACACTACAAACATCCTACAAAGGAGTTATGTCCCCGGTGAACTTTTACTTTTTCAGATGTCTCATAATTTGTATTTGAAACTCGTATATGTAGACGTGTGAACAAATATTGGTTGCTGTTGCACTAAGCTCTGTATTTTCACTTCATGTAAGCGTTATCAAAAACATGTCAAACTGCAAACAAAGCACAATAATAATATGGTTAAATCTTATACTTGGTGAACCAATTATTGAGCAGAGGCAAATACAAACTACAAAAACCATACAAAATTATTAGACAAAAGTTTGAGCTACCTTTTAGCCTCATTCGCTACACTCTAGGTAGGGTTCTAAAACTCTGTAGACTTTAGAAAGGTTGTGTGCTTCTGACTTGCTGGTTTTGGCAGAACTAAACTAGTGAGGTACCGGTTTTGTTACTGACAGTAGCTATGGATTAAAACAGCTATTATTGGATTAGTGGAAAATAGCAGAAAAATTACATGCAAGATGGTTAGATAAACCGCCAGCTGGCTGCTACAGTGTAGACCCAGGGTTCTATTAACAACAGATAAACCTACCGCTCCCAATGATATTCCGCAACTCAGGCTAAGTAACAACCCAGCTTCACCTTCTTAATTTTAGAACTAATAAGTTGTGAGTTTTACAAAACAAATGAATTTTAGTCTTGGTTTGTTAATGCCTTTGTTTAGTTAAATGATAGCCTTCAATAACACGAGTGTATGTCAGTTAATTCTACAAATTGCTTTAATCAAACTATACGATGGAGAAGATGCAGTCCTGACACAATTTTATGAATAAATAATAATTATGATTTATGAAACAATATTAATTATATTTAATAATTACAATTATTAATTAAATTTTCAGTTATCATTTGCGACAATTGTCGCCGGAGTTGTACCCTCTTCATTTTTAATTGACGGCTGCTGTCGCGAGAATTTTCGAGAAAGTTTTCTAGTATTTCTATTAGACCTACAGTAAAATTTTTAATATCATCGTGTAGAGCAGAATCTTCTCTATTTTATGGTCCTTATTTGAGGAAAATCTGCCAGTCTAAACGGAAACCGCTTCATGATGACCGCGCCCTGTTCCTTTTCGGGCAAGAAATAATTTTTCTTGCTGAGATAGTTTGAAATAATATTTTTTGCAGAGAACCTCCACGGATGAGATTTGTTCTGATAAATCATTAGATTATATTTATTTAAGCATGTTGAAATTGTTTAGAAGTGGAAATGACAGGTAGTATGCTATAAATTAATTATTTGGATGACAACGATATTGTTGACTAGTAATTTTTTATTATTTTTCATTTTTTTTTTCAAAGTGTTTATTATTATAGTTCTTTATATCAGAAGATAGCGCTTGAAATTCTCTATTCAGTGGTGTAAAAAGTCAGGTGCTAGCTTGAATAGAAAAAAAAAATTAATAATATTCTTTGAAAAAATTTCCGGGATTTTTGCAAAACAAGGCCAACTTTGATTGACGTGTTATGGCTAATGTAGTGGCCCATTAATTCTTCAAAATTACCTACATGTATCAAAATTAAATTTTCTTTCTATCTGTCGCATCAGTTTTTTGTTTTGAGCTTTACTTTTGGTGTTTTTCAAAGCAAAAATGTCAATTTTCAGAAATTTGAAAAAAAGTGGTGTCAAATAAAAAATATTTTTACCTCTTCACAAGTACAAAGTTAGCTTTATTTAAAAATCTACTTATAGAATAGGTATTGTTGAGTCTGATGCTCTTCTTTTCAACTCTGTAACACCAACAGCTGAATTTTAAAAAATTCTCAAAGTTTGATGATTTTTTTCAAAAGCGCATGAGACTCGCAAATCGATCAGGCATAAAGCAGACGAAAATTAAAGAGTTAATACTACTAATTACTCGCTCGCACAAGAGAGTTGCGCTAAACTTGGAAATTGTCTGTTTCCATCCTTCGAAGGACCTTTGTAATAGCCCAACTTCAAAGAATAAACTTCGTATTTATCTTATGATTTGAAGTATGTTGATGACAGTTTTTTGCCTTGGCCCTACGCTTTAAATGTTCTTTTGAAGGCCCAAACTTCGTAGCATAGAAAGGCAGTGAACATGACGTTTCAATTTAATCGTATTTCACTAGATTTAATTCTTAGATGTGAGACTGGAATAAGATGAAGTGTTTGAAGTATTGTGGAGATTGTGTCCCCCTGTGATATGGCTTCTTAATACACATCTTTAACGTATTGAAGGCAGGCTTGGCAAGATGTCTTTTAGGTGTAAAGTAGTTCACACATTGAGCATTGCAAAACATTGTGAAAATCACTGGACAGCTTAAAAATACAATAATTTTCTTGAGGGCTGTAACCCCAAGGTCAACGGGAGGCGGCCATTTGATTATAACGTTAACGATTACATATGTTAACCATATTATAGTAGATTTGAACCAGTATTTGTAACATAGTCATAACTTTTTCAGTTTGAAACAAACTTCTAAAGGTTTTAATTACTATTATTTAGAGCTTTTTAAACTTAGTTTCACTAAAACAATGTAAGTGGGTAATTGCAAACTGCAGTTGACACTCAAACCCTAGAAATCTTAAAATGGAAACTTGGTTAAATTTTTTTAATAAAATCACGTAGGGGGTAAAAGACCGTGGTGATTTCAAATTTGTTTTAAAAATTTGAAAATTTTAAGGCATCCACCCGCCACAGTGGTATAAACACACTCCTATTTTGAAGAAAAAAGTAGTTGAATATCAATGTGAGCCTTATGTTTTTTTCCAACAGTAACAACTTTTGTGAATGTGAAACTTAATGCTAAAATTTACAAATTCTCAGCCATATGATAGCCACAGGGGCGTAAACACCCACCTCTTTAGGAAAGTAATAATAAAATTCGCCATGTGAACATCTGTGTTACTGTGGAATGCAAAAGAAAATTCTCTATTCAAGTTAAAAACTAAAAATTCTCCAACTTTTAATTTTCCACAGGGGTGTAGACACTCCCCTGGGTGGTTAAAAAAAAATAATAGAGGAGTCACATAAGTGATGAGCAGCATCATAATTATTGTTATCAGTAAGTATCTATGTAATCAATGCCAATTATTATTTTGTCGTTACAAAGCCCAACTTCCATTGCTCTTGACTGTTGTTGTATGGAATTTATAAAAATAATGTTGAATAATATGATCAATTATTAAATAAATTATTATATGTATTTAAGCACTACCATTTTCGTATATTTATGATAATAACAAAAATTGAAAAAGTTTATGATGATATGATCAATGATGACACCACAAAATTAATACTGCAACTGGTTCAATCATGAATATTAATAAAAATGATCACTAAACATCATCATTACAACAGTTGAAGTCCCCGTGTAACAATAAAAATAAGATGTTAGTAAAATAAATTATTTAGTACTACCTATCTATTACTATAATTAATATCATCACCATCATATATAAAGACATATAATAATAATAATTAATTATAATTAATAAATAAAAAAATATATAATAATTGATCGGTAAAAGTTAGAAAAAATCCGCCATATTGTTATCGAAATGGTATGAGACGATCTACGCACCACCCTACTTTTAGGTAATTATCTGATAGAACCAAGACAGAAATGGTCTGTTTGTAAACGCCTTTCAAAAACAGAGCTTCTTTCAATGTTTTTCCTATGCTTTGAGAGGGCTGTATATAAGGGCTTATGCAGAAAACTGAGAAGCAAACTCCTAAAAAAATTTATTGAGAAACGGTGCTCTTTTGTGACATCAACCGAAGAATGGAGGTAATATATTTGGACAAAAGCTCAAAATCAGGCAATAACTGAGGATTTTTTATTTTTATGTTTAGTTTGAGAGAAAAAATCAAATTATTCATGAAAAACCAGAATACAAAAAAGTTTTATTCAAAAGTTTTGAGCAGCCTGAAGTTGATACTAGATAAAGCCGCCATTACAAAAACTCAAGTTTCATGTGTCACATTTTGTTTTCGTGATTTATTTTTAAATGTAAAATGTGGGTCTCTCAAACACAATACCAAGTTCAAAACACATTTACTAGATAAATATGTTAGTTTGGATCTGGACATATAATTTTATTTTGCATTATTTTTCAGTTATAATGATGAAATTATTGAGCAAAGTTACCCACACTTTCATCGCTCGATTGTGTCATGGCGATAAGTGAGAATTTTTCATCTTTTAGTAAAATAATAACAAACTTTTGACAATTTTCCACTTCATTTGAATAACATACCGCATATTAAAATATGTTTTCTTTTTCATGTGCTAAAATTTTGAGATCATTTGCACCCAAAAACATAAAAAAGTAACATTATATACTATGAGGCCTCAATATCCCAATGCCAACTGCAGTTTGCAATTACTCAAGTATTTCAGATTTGACTATTATTGTTGGGGTAAAAACCAACCATGTAGGAAATATCATTTTGACAGTTTTTCCCATCTCATATTATAGCGCAAGCTACCACTATTATTATCTATTACATCTTATTTTTTTATCATTTCAGGTTCAAATTGCGATATATCTAGCAGGAGTTGTCCCCTCTTCAAGTCTCATTGATTAAGTTCTCGCAATGATTTTCCAGACGGTTTCTTGGCGTTTGTATTAGACTGACAGTAATAATTTTTACAGCATCGTGTAGAGCAGAGTCTCTTCTATTTTTTGGTTTAAAAGCTACATGCAAATTACAGGGCCTATTCAAATGACTCAATAGCAGTAATAGGGGGTGGTAAATTCAAATGAGCATTTTTTTATTGTGTATATAGTGAGAACCGCCCATGTTCTTTGATTATTTAGACAGCAAGACTTTTTTCACAAAAAAGCCTTTGTATCATCTTCTCTTTCTTCTTTACGCTTTTGAAAATCTATTATTACTTGCAAACGAACATACTATTATACAACCAACAACTGTCTGTGGTTCGTACACAGAGACCATAATAGTAAAGAAATGCTATGATAATGAAATTAATGATTATAATTTTTTCAAGTAAATATTTCATTATCTAGATAGTTGAAAAAGTTTTTTCAAATTGTTCTGAAAATTTTTTAAATAGTTTTAGTGGGTAGAAAAATATGTTGTGGATACAATGAGACCAAATTTGCTATTGTCACCTCAATAGTTCACTGTTAAAACAAGTTTTACCAAATGTACTTTTAAGTAAAAAAAAATGCATGGTAAACGTTCTTTTTTCCAGGCAATTAAGTGTTGACGCACGCATGAAGCGACGCATGTTATATATATATAGAGATATCATGCGTACGCCTCAATAATTATACAATGTATATGTAACAATTATAAATGCTTTGCATTGGCTGTATAACATTATTTTGTAGAAGTAGCTGGGCTACACAAAAAACAACAAGTTCTGTATCTCAGTTGATATAGACAGGTGTCATCATCAGAAATCCTGTAATTAATTTAATAATCAAAATTAATAAATAAATTTAATATAAAATTTCAATAATAATTAATTAAAAATTATTAAAACTAATGGTTATTGATGACTTTGAATTTTGCTATATCATATTTATTACCACTAGCTGTTATCATTCAATGATGTTCTTCTAGATTAACAGATATAATATCAGATTAATTATGAACTGGAATAAATTTAAATTAAATCAATAATGATGACAAATTAATAGCCGCGATACTAATGTACTAACCATCTTTAACCGTAGCGTTTGCGGCAAACCCAGTATTTCATTAAAACACGCGGCGCACGTGGTAAGCCCACGATGCATTTGCAATGGTAGTGGTTAGGCTAATTTATATTTGGCTAGGATGAAAAATAATTTTAGTCGGGGCGTTTTTGAAAAAGCTTCCTATTATCAAAATACATTGAACACACTGCAATAATTATACACCATTCAAATCCTAATTCCACAGTCTATTTTATAGTCCTATAACAATATGTCGATGCCCTTCAAGGACTTGGTAGATTGTAGATAAAATGTCGAAAATATAAAGGCATTTTCTCAAGTCTATGGGTAAAATGAGAAAAATGTTCATAGTCACATCCACACGCGGTAGACTACTCTAGCTATAGCAATTGGATTTATGTCTCTGTGAGCTTTAGTTTGAAAGATATGAAAAAAACATGATTTTTTGGACTTGAAAAAAATCACGAATTGTCCGGGACAATTTTTTATAACAATGCTTTTGCTCATATCACGTAGCGACCGTAAGGTTTTTCAACTATCTGCATTATCGTGAAATAATCGTTGTTTCTTTGTGATATGTTATGTTAGGAATATGATGAGCTTGATGATGCAGTTTACTGTAACTATCTATGTATGTATGTATAAGAAATGTATGTGTCAACATCATTATATTATTGTATTATTATTCATTGATTTATTTATTAAATATTATTATTATAATTATTCATTGATTTATTAAATCAATGAATAATAATAATAAAATAATAATTATAATAATAATAATAATATAATAATAATAATTATAATAATCATAATAATGATGTTGACACACACATACATACACATACATAATAGATGATAGATAATACATACACACATAAATAATAATAATTATAATTAATAATAATACTACATAAGAAAGATAATAATAATACATAAATAATGATAATAATACTACTACTACTACTACATACATTTCTTATTATTATTATTATATATATTATTATATACATAATAATAATAAACTGCAGCATCAAGCTCATCATATTCTTAACAAATCACAAAGAAACAAAGATTATACGATAATAAAATACTTACTTGAAAAAACTACTAGTAGTATCTTTTTTTTTAAATTATAACTAATAATAAATAGAACGGCAAGTAGTAGTCGTATGCTTACCACGTGACTTCTTCCCAGCTTTGTTCCACTCTAAAAATTCTGCAGCTTCCAATAAGGTCTCTAAACTCATAGTAGAAAAAGTAAATGAGTTAAAAAATAACAGCAATATTCAATGACTGAAGCACGGTATATCATAAAGAATTAAAGCAGCGTGGCATCATTATATTTGTACCGCATATAAACAAATAAGTTGATAAATTCAACACACCAACCACCTGGTCATGGCACGTGTACCGTAATGGACAAGAAGCTTTTTGGCCAATCAAATACAAATAAATTAGTGACGTTATCAGCATGTGACCTTATTTTTTGGCTGTTCTAACAGATGAGCAAAGTTAAATTCAAGTTTTCCACTGGAATATACATTTTAAAGCAATTTGTTTTTAATTTTAGTTTAAATGTGTTTTGCATATATCACTAAGATTATTTATTAGATATAAAAACAAGTTGTTCAGAATTATTGATTGTAAAAGTTGGGGAGTAAAAAATACGTTCATTGCCTGTTCGTGAAAATGTAAAAAATGGCAAAGGCGCAATTAGAGTGAACTCTGAATACCAGTAGCGACGGGTTTATTCATGTCATACCACTATAGTAATTTTGTACAATCCAGATAGTTCGCCGTCAAAATTAGGATAACACAGCTAACGCGGGTAAATTCTCCCGCTGTCATCAATATAATTATTATAATAATAATATATATAATTATTTGTAACAATAATTTCATGCATCAACAATTGTTTTCTTTTCAATAATTTATTGGGCTCAATGTTGTTAAATACTTTTGCTGAAATTTCATAACCATTAGCATATTTGTTCTCAGTTTATGATGTTGTACATAAAACTAAATAAATGATAAAAAAAGGAGAGAGAGTAGAAAGTGAGTGAGTGATAAAAATAATAATGAATAAATAATAATAATTATAATAATAATAGTTATTTATAATTATTATTAATTATTTATTTATTACTCTTTATTAATTATTTATTACTCTCTTATAATAATTATTAATAGTCGCTGATGATGATGATGAGGATGGTCGCCATTATCATCATCAACAGTGAGCCATGGCTCATCATTGTGCTCATCAACGGACCATCACACCACAGTGAAAATTGAGGCTGAGGCAGAAGAAATTTGATTCTGTAAAAGCTTATACCTAATCTGACGAAATTAGTAGGGTATAGAGAGGAGTTTGCCTTATATAAGTAGTGTGCTAAAATATTCAACAAGCAAGCAGTAAATGATAAATCAAAATATGGCAGGACAGGTAGAAGGGAGGAGCAAACAAGCAACTAGCAGAAATGCTAAAGATAACAAAGAAAAAGATAAGACTGCAAAAGCTGAAAATAACCCTGGTGTTGATGATGATGTACCATGTGGTAAACTAGAATGCGTAGGAGATATGGGGGCCAGAAAAAATGTAGCAATGAATTAAAACCAAATTTATATCCTGTAATGAGTGCTATTCGTGGTTTCATGGATTCTGTGAGGGGCTAGAGATAGCTGATATGAACACACTCAAAAGACTAGAGAAGGTTGGTGCTGTATGGTACTGTAGCAACTGCCGCTCACAAATGACTAAAAAAAAGCACTGACAATACTGAGGTAGGTTCAGGGTGTGATACTGTGACATTGTCGAAGCTGAACCACCTTGAACAAATGATGAAAGCACTGAACAAAACCTACGCAGAAGCGGCAGCAGGAAATGCCGCAAAAATACAAAAACTTGAAGAATCATGTGGGTCAGCCCTGAAAGAAACCTCACAAAACCTAAAACAAGTGTCTGTGATCAATAGGTCTGCTGGTTGATGGTTAAGAACAACGAAATGAATGAGGCAGAGAGAAGAAAAAACAATGCTATCCTATATGGCATAGATGAAGATGAAAATAAAAGTGCGTCCCAACAAATAGAAGAGCTAATGAGACATGATCTATACATGTATTGTAACAAACCGACCTCAGCCTACCGACTTGGTCAGTGAGCTGAGGATAAACCTACACCCATTAGGCTCAAGTTTGAGGATGAAACCGCTAAATGGGCTTTCGTGAAACGTGTGAATGACAAGAATACAAGGAAAGCAGGCGTTTTCTGTAAGTTAGATACAAGTAAGGCACTAAGGGACCAGGAATACAAACTCCGATCCAAAATCAAGGAACTGAAACAAGAAAATAATGAACATCAATACAGAATACAGAACCTTAAAATAGAACAAAAATCATCTGAGGGGAATGGTTAATGGTGAACACAACCAGGGAGACAACCATGTAAAACTGCTCCCTGCTAACACAAGATCCGCAGTTGGGAAATCCCCTGAACTCTCATCACTAACTACTGACTGTGAAAGCATCTGCCTTACTGAAACACATCTTGATGAAATGATACCTGATCATTGCGTCATAGACTCTGATATGAAGGCAGTATTCCGACATGACAGAAATGCTCATGGCGGTGGTGTACTTATTGCTCTCAATCACACGCTAAAACCATGCAAAACAAATATAGACACTCGTGATGAGGAGATTATTATTGTAATATATGAACCTAAGATTATACTGTGTTGCTACTACAGACCACACGTACACCTGAAGAATATAGAGAAAATAGGTCTGATTTTAGAAGATATCAACCAAAAGTTTCCGGACTTCCGCGTGGTTTTATGTGGTGACTTCAACTTACCTGGCATAGATTGGAACAAACAAAGAGTGAAGGATCACTCACAATATAAACAGTTACACAGAGACTTTCTAGACACCCTCAATGAAAACATGTATACTCAGCTTATCTGAAACGCTACACATATACATGGTAATACACTGGACTTAATCTGTACCAACTCTCCTGAACTTATATCTGAGACAACTGTTATTGAACCCGCTCTTAGCGACCACTACCTCATAACTGCGAATCTCACTATAGCCTGTCCAAAGGGGAAGGAGGGTGGTATCATTAATGTCAAGCTGTATAGAGAAGTAGACCTGGAACAGTTTCAACTACACATGCAAAGTACATGTGAACAATTGGGGATGATGAGTGATCCAGATGACGTGTGGCAGCGTTTCACTAGCAATTTGGATGATGGTATTCACAGATTTGTCCCCACCAAAGACATCAGACCAAAGAACGAAAACATTCCTGACTGGTTTGGAAAAAAAGCTAGTAGACTAACGGCAAAACAACGTAAAACCTATAAGAACACAGGAGATCCCTTCTATTTATCTAAATACAAATCTGAGAGAAGGAAAACGAAAGAGGAAGTCAAAAAAATGAAAAGATTTATCTGGTCAACAAAATCTGTGGCCCTCTATCACGTGGGAACTCAAAACCTTTCTATAAACACTTGAAACGAATGAAGAAACAGACCACGCCGGTCATCAGTCTCAATGACAAGCAAAATCAGAATACAGACAATCCCAAACAATGCGCTGAGCTCTTAAATGACTTCTTCCAGAGCCAATTTTGCAAAGATTACCAGATAGATAACACCCCTCCATTAGATCAGCCTGGTGAAGAGATAGTGATATCTGATAGTGGCATAGAAAAACTAATCACAAGTCTTGGAATTGGAAAGTCCCCTGGACCTGATGGGATTAGAAAACCTGACCTAATGATCGATATTCCAACCACAGCAGCATGCCTCGGTCACATTTTTCGTGCCTCACTCTCTAGTGGGCAGCTACCAAAACAATGGAAGTCAGCAAACGTGACCCCTATCCACAAAGGCGGAGATACGAAATGTACAAATAACTACCGACTGATTTATCTCACCTCAATACCATGTAAGATATTAGAACACATAGTGCTTCACTATCTCAATGAAAAACTTGATAATATACTACACAATTGACAACATGGCTTTAGGAAAGGCCTCTCATGCGAAACACAACTCTGTGCCACATATCATGACCTCGCAAAAACTGCTGAATCCCATAGCACTAACCATGCAATTATACTAGACGTTAAAAAAGCCTTTGATAAGGTACCACATGCTCTCTTGCTAGAGAAACTTCGACTAATTCCTGATATAAATCCCACACTTGTTAACTGGATACAAGACTTCTTAACAAATCGCTCACAGCAAGTTGTATTGAGAGGCGAGTTCTCAAAACCAGCTCCTGTTACCTCAGGTGTACCACAGGGTTCAGTCCTTGGAACCACACTGTTCTTACTGTACATCAATGACCTGCCTGTCGATCTCACATGTAGAGTCAGCTTGCATGCCGATGATACATTAATATATCAACAAATCAATACCGGTAATGATATAGAGGTCTTTCAGGAAAATATCAATGCTGTGGAACAATGGTCAGGTAAATGGAAAATGCCTTCTAACACATCGAAATGTCATGCAATGTGCTTTGGCGAGAATGATCTACAGCAACCAAACTACATGCTTGATTCCTCTCCTATCCCATGGGTAGAAAACACTAAATATCTCGGTGTCATCTTGCAGCACAACTTGAACTTTGATAAGCACATCTCGTTAAAAACAGAGAAAGCAGGTAGAATCCTAGGAGCAATGAAATACACGCTCCAGCCGGCATCAGAGAAAAGCCGCCTCTTAGCTTACACCAGTCTCTGCAGACCGGTACTAGAGTAGGCGGATACAGTTTGAGATCCAACAAACAAAACCACTATAGACTCCATCAAGAATATTCAAAGGCGAGCAGTCAGGTTTATAAGTGCACTAAAGGGGAGGGAAAGTGTCAGTGATGCTAGAGATGAATTAAGCTTACCAACACTAGCTTGCCGGCGACAAAATCATAGAGTGGCGTTGCTCCACAAACTTCTCCAGAATGAGGAAAAACACAATGTACTCTCATCTAGTTACGATGAAATAGTTAACAATTGTTCAAAAACTACAATGGTTACACGAGCTGCCAGCCGTGGTGAACCGACATCGATATATGCATCATCGAGTGTTTTCCACAACATCTTCCTCCCCAGGACAATAAGAGACATAAAGGTACTACCTAGTCATCAACAATAAAACAGCTACATGCTGAAACTCATGACTACAAACACTTTTAGCACACTGCTTAAAAATATGAGGCGCTCCACTTGCACTATATAGCGATCTAGAGTGTTCTATTGACGCAGAGGTAAACTATCATCATCATGCTAGTGTGATCCGATTTTTTTTTAAAGATTATAATGATCATTATTTATTGTTATTATTAATAATAATAACAACAACAATAATAGTAACAATCGATCGATGCATTATTTATTTATTTATTGTTATAATCATTAATTATTATTTATCATCTTCATGATTATCATCATAGGTGGTAGCAATGATGCTGATGATTAATTAATTATTATAATTATGAATGATGATGATCAACAAGATGATGATTATTATCAGCATTATTATTATTATCATCATGATAATGGTGAAGATCATAATAATAAATGATGATAATGATCATCTCATCGATCATCATCATTCATAATTATTACTTAATCATCATCATTACTACCGATGATAATCATGAAGATGATGATAAATAAATGATAAGAATAAATAATAATGCATCGATTGTTATGGTTAATAATAATAATCTGTTTATTATTATTATTTAGTATGACCACCACCACCATAATAATGATAATAACTGATTAATGAAATTAAAATAGTCAGTTTTTATTAAGGATGATAATAATGTAATATAGCTGCTAGTGCAGGAAGCTTTTTTTTCAGAAGAGGCTTGGGACATGAAAAATTATGTCATCATGGTCGTGTAGTAGTAGAGCACAGGCAGCTCATATCTACTAGCCTGGCAGTGGGGGAGGATAGTTAAAGAGAGTATATGAGAAGAATGAGTGAAAAAGTAAGGCACTCCAAATTCCCAGAAAATTGGGGGTTTTGTGTGATGTTTAATCCAGCATTCACTTTTTCCCAAATGTTTCTGTGCGTTGATATTGACTGGTCCATAGTTTGTTGTACTTAATACACTGTTTGAAATACTGTATATGTTCAACTTGTAGCTTAAACTCCTTGGCCAAAACAATGTAAAAATTATCCAGACACGTCGTTCCATAATGCACAAAATTTTTCTCCAAAATGAACGATAATGGAACTGTTAAAAATGAAAATCACAATAATCTGATAGGCCCATTTCCAGTATTTTCTTTTTTGAAATGTAAACCGAGATTATCTGGGGTTGTGATATTAAATCCCATGGAATTATATCATTGTTTGTATTGCAATTTGCTCTCTACAGCAAGTGTTTCTACTAATATATATTTAGCTGGTAGTGTGCCTCAAGGAAGGGCGTTCCTGACCACTTTTTTCAGGCTTTTGACAATAATTTGGTTTTTTTTATCACTGGTAGGTAAGCAAATAAATAGACTCTCATGTTGTTGCTGATAGCATTTGATTCATCAGTAAGACCTTCTGGCGACTTTCCACTATTTCATAATCCACAAGTCTGGTCACAACTGAATAGAAAAGTCAGCTAAGAGTGGTGGCTTTTTTACATCTACCTTTTAGAGTGTCTTACCCTCTCTCTTTCATCACTGTACACTCAAACCACTCACTCACCACCAGGCCCGTAGATTGGAGCCGCCTGTGTGTAGAGTGATATCTTGCAGACACAGTGACAATAGTGTTAAATTTGTTTGCCTCACACTGTCTGGTGATAGTTGCTGAGGAAATGTAGCTAGTACCGAAGAATTTTCCAAATTTGATTTTCCTATTAAAAATTGATGTCAACATGTCCAGTCTGAACTGGGAATTTTGTTAATGCTAAAAAATTGCCTGCATTTGTCTTTGATTAAAACATTAAAAAAGTGAATTTTAGAAAAGTGTATTGCATTAAGAATTACATTGTTTTCTGTTTCCTCTTGAGGAGGATCAACCAAACGTAACTCCTAATCAACTAACTACATGCAGCTATATGTGTATATGATAATGTATGCGTGTGTATTTATAAATTGTACATCTGTACCCATTATTATGATTGTTAATTAAATTATTGGTAATAATACTCATAGCAAATATATTTTTTATATTCGACAGTAGGAATGATAACAGTCAAACTAAAAATAATTTTGTAATACTTAGTAGAAATAATATTGTGATAGCCAATAAATGAAATGTTATTTAACCAAAACTATTTTGGTGTTTAGTGCCGCCCAAAATACTTATGCATCACAGACAGTGAAATCTCATGCTACTGTAACATCGCTAAAAAATTCTTTTTGACTCTCCTTCAGAAAATTATTAATTTCCCAGCTAAATTGCATCAATTACTCAAAATAATACACCAGCATGTAGCTAACATGCACACTCATATATAAAAGTATCAAAACACCCAAATAGTAATCTGAGTCGTGGCACATTTGCCTCAAAGTATGAAGACTTTGAGCCATATTATGACGAGACCATGAAGATGAAGAAGAATTTAGGAGAATTCCTTGAGGCAAATGATTGGCTATCTTTTGGGATTCAAATCACCTCCACAAAAGACTGTACTCCAGAGATAAACATTTCTTCCCCACAAGGGTTGTTGACGTGCTAGGTACGACAAGATCTTATGCTAATGTGCTTGCATGGTCACGTGGTACAAAAACGAGTTATCTGAACTATCTAGAAAATGAGTTTTGAAAATTGCATTCTGTTCGCCAAAACTGCTTTGTGTTAGTTCTCAAAGATAATGATTTTATGTCTTCTGTTGTTATATTAAAGTTAAATCTGTGATGCATAGCCATGCATGCGCTGTAATTGGGACCTGGCCGATTTTAGGTGCTCACCAGGGGGTGCTAATCGGATGATACCGGAAGTTTACTTGCCGTTTTATCGTAATATCGTTAAGATTTTCAAAAATCCATTAATTTTATTTTTTGCTTTAGAATTTTCTTCTCACTGATATATTGAGATGGCAGGAGCTCCAGTGTCTGTTTTAGCTCACTAAAATTTTTTTTGGCACAATAAACAGTTATGATTAACTCGAATAATCACTTTTTACAAACGCTAACAATACTGACTATAAATCGCTATATAAAATATAGAGTGAGCTCGTAAGAGTTTATCTCCCATTTATTATTATTTATTTATTGTGTGTTGTCATCAGGGATTAACACTATTCATTTTATTTCAGTGTTAAATAATTTTCATTCAAGCACAAGTTTGATCCAACTTGTGATTAGGAAATTACAAGTTTCACTCAAAAGCCTTAAGAAGAAGATAAATTTATTTAGTTTAATTAATAATTATTATTCATTTGCCCTAAAAATTAAAAAATATAAAACAGACTTTTAAAAACAATTGCCATTTATCAGTCACATATCACAGGCTACACCAGATTTTTGGTACACTTGGGATTGTCATAAGAGTTTGTTATTATTATTGCTAGTCGTTGACTAGAGTTATGAAATCCGCAACAAACGATTCATGAGCAGTTGATGGGGATGGAGCTTGTAATACTGAGGATGCGCCGCGTAGATCGAGCATAATAGTATATTGCTGCTGTTGAGATAAATTGACAGGGCGCACTGTAATTTATTTACATTGGCAAACTTAGTTAGGCCCGAAATACGATACTTTGGTTCAACTGCAAACCATCTATGAGCATCATTATTAAATTTTTTTTTTTTCAAGTGAATGAAGCAAAATACTTTTTAAAAGAAAAAATTAGAGGTTATATTGATCCCTCAAGCTTCTTCAATCACATCATTTTTGTCATAATAGCTGCTTAAATGTCTCAAATTAAAATAAAAGTCAAGCAAGTCGTAAATTCTAATGATAAGTTTTATTAGCAATTGAACTGCTTCCGGTTGCATCTACAAAGAGAAACTACGGGCCGGATCCCCATTCGGAGGCAGCTAGCTTCATGATAAAATATACGAAGTTTTCGGTTTTCATTTGGAAAGGGCCACAATTATGATACAATTAATAATTAAATCTATTTTTTTACATTTTCATGTATATGAATGAGAATAATAAATAGTAAACCACTAGGCCGGCAAGATTATAGGGCAGCAAGGTATCATGAACTAATACCCTAAGAGACCATGGCGCACAGACAGATAGCCGGTTTACAGTAAACTTATAAAATAATTTTGTTCAAGCCCACAGCTTTGTAATCAGTGCAATGATTGGTTAAACCTCTCCGGACTAGTGTCTCCTTTTTATCCCGTTTTAAATTTTGATGCTATCAGCCTATTGAAGAATTAGTATTTGATAAATTGAGAAAACCGTGTGAGACAAATTCATTTACTGGAGTTTTCTCTTAATAAATGCTACGCTCGCATGAGTTTTGTGGACGCTAAATAATATTTTATAGCTATCTTTGTAGTCATTGTTTATTATTTATAATAGTATAATTGTTATAATTAATAATAATAAGTAGTGAGTAAATAATATTTTTAGGCTACTACTCTCTTTTTATATGATGAAATATTTGTTGCTAAGAAATTGTTTGATGATCAATCAGGTCATAGTAGCTATCCATATATGATTAGTCGTAACAAACCGGCGTTGTAATAGAATGGATCGAAATGCAAATGAAGTAGGAAAAGTGAAATTTTGAAAATTGATTCTCATAGTAGTAATTGGGTGTCATTCTGAACAGTAGTAACCTGGAATTTTATTGATACCAAAAAATTGGCTTACATTCGATAAACACCAAGAAAAACAACTTTTTAAAAACCAATGTTATTGCATCGCTAATTACATTGTTTTCTGTTGCCCTGTAGTGAGGATCAACCAAGTGCATCAATTGATAATTTATAGGCGTACATCATCTGTAACAATTATTATGATTGTTAACAATAACAATAGTGGTTACAAATTTATTACTACATTTTACAAATGAGAATAATAGTCAAGCAAATAATACTTTTCTATGAACTAAAAACAATAAATAGTATGATAGCCAGTAAATGGAATCATTTCGATATTTAGCTCTGCCTGCAATATTTATGTATCGCTGTTCGTGAAACCTCATGCTACTCCAACATTGCATAAGACGTTTTTTGACTCTCCCTCAGAAACTGATTATTTCTGCAGCTAAGTTTCATGAATTATTTAAAATAATACACCAGCTTGTTGCATACACTTATTTAAAAATTAATAAAACATCTAAATGTTAATCTGAGTGAAAGTAAGAAGACATTGAGCACATTTCACTACAAGACAGGGTTCTCTCCAGGATTTTTTTTAGTATAGAAGGAGGAAATTGTGTCGGGGGAGGGGGGGGGGGCGGTGCACTTGAACAGTATTAAAAAAACACAATATTGCAAAATGACAATGAAAAATATGGTATATTAGCTTGAACTATTTTTTATATGACAAACGAGCTTTTCAATAATTTTGTTACAAGAATAAAATATATTCAAGTATAGCAACAGCCTTTTATCGAGTTCATATTATATGACGGTAATTTGATTACAATTATAACGGGATGACTAAGAACGTCAAAGAGATTGCCAGAATCACTTTATTATTTAGCTTTGTAATCATCTTCAAGTACAAAAAAAATGATCTGACAGCTTTAAATAGTAGATTAAAATTAATCAATTAAATTAATCAGAATCATCAATGAGATGACTGTTTGAATTGATTCTTGCAAAGCAAATATATAAGAGTGATCTATGATGAAATCAGTTAAATTATAATTAATTGAAACAACAAAGTGTGTGATGAACAACAGTGAATGAATAAATAAATGTTATAATGGTGGACCCTGGCAAGCCTAAATAATAGCATTTATCGTGGGAAATGTCTTTTAGTCAGTTTATGTAAGTAGGTGGTTGTTGTTATCTGTACAAATACAATTCCACAGAGCTACATCACATTTTTATTATTTACTAAATAAATGGAATATCTATTTATGACTTATTTTCATATTTAATGAATTTTAAAGCATGCCAGCACTTATCACTTTTTGGTTGAGTTTCTGAATATTCAAGTCTTGAGCAGCAGATTGATGTATTAAATAGCCCTCTAGGCCTACTCAGTCATGATTTACAAGCTTGCCAAAAAGCCATTGGCCTCAAATGCTCGTCGCATCAGCTGAAATTTAGCTTACTATAACTTCCATTGATTGCGGTGTACGTCATCTTCGGGATGTGGGCGTGGTCAATTATAATAAATAATGGCAAAGTTTTATAAATGAAGTTACATCGTTTGCGTTTAAAATGAAATCTGATTGGGCAATTCATTTAGTCTTAGGTCTACTGAAGGCCATTGCAACAGGAATAAACAGTCCTTACGAAGACACCCCATCAAAAACTGGTTCTAAGATTTAATGTTAAGGTTTACTGTTACGCGCCATTTTTCACCTGGCTTCAATTTGCACGCCGCACGCATAAAATCGGAATTAGTGGTTTCTATCAATGTGGACGCAATTAGTGCACACGCATAGTAAACAAGACCAACGCTTGATTATTACACAATTTTTATATGTGAAATAGCAACAATAGACGATTGCGGGATTGGCCAGGTTGTCCAATGTGATCACCATCACAAACAAAGGATCATCTTATCCTGCTTCCATGAAAAGGATAAAAAAAATTGTGCTTCTTTTGGTGAGTAAGGGAACAATAAATGGTATTTATTTATACAATAATGGACAGTAGTAGTATGTAGGTAGAATAATAATAATAAATAAAATAATAATAAAAATAAATAGCGGCATCTGATTGGTCAAATAAATACTGTGCCGTGAAAAGTAAATTCCCGAAGATGACGTCAACTTTAAGCAGTGTAAAAATTAGCGAGCATTTTTGGGAGAGGGGTATTTTGCAGGCTTGTAAATCATGACTGAGTAGGCCTAGAGGGTTATTTAATACATCAATCTGCTGCTTAAGACTTGAATATTCAGAAATTCAACCAAAAAGTGATAAGTGCTGGCATGCTTTAAGCATTCATTGTTGTTTGTTGCCACCTGTGGCAGTTACCAATAACAATTGATTATCACAGCTTATTAAATAAATAGCATAAATAATATCAATAATAATAATAATAAAATTTCACAATACTAAGTACTACTACTAAAATATAATTATTGTTACAGCTCAAAATTATTAATAAACAATTATTAATAAATATAATATCATTATTATTACCATCACAAGGCTAAGCAAACTATTTCAGCATTGAAATAAATAATAGTAATGATTAATTATTGTAATAATAATGATGGTTGTTCTTCGTTTTTGATTATGATGAGCTAAAGCAACATTTGTGGTGGTGATCATAGTAGTTAGATTCTATTACTTAACTTGAAAAATTTTAAAATACTTATAAATAATTAACTGATGAATAATAGTAATACAAAACAGACAAAAAAATGATGGTAATAAATGATTAATAACAATAAGAAACTTGTTGTTCAACAGTAATAATAGTTTAACTTAGAAATCCAATTTATCATTACTAATAATAATAATAAGGATAATGATAACAAAAAAAGCTACAAAAATTACCAATTTTTACTTTCACATTCTATTGTCATACGTTGTAGTGCTATTATATTATTGTGTATCGCATATTATCATTTTCATCAGTCTGTTTTTTAATTAAATAATCATAATATCATACGCTTCATCTAGTCAATGTCAGCTAAAATGTTTTATGTTTATTGGTTTTAATGTTTATGTGGTACGGTATGACACATATTTTATAATATGGCATTGTTTTTTTTGACATTGTAAAGTATGAATTAATCAAGGGAACAATAATTTTGTGTTATTGTTTGCTGTCTTATAAATGATAATAATATGTTATTTAATTTTGTTATTATTATTTGACAGTTACATTATATAGCTAGTAAAAGATCTTTTCAAAAGAGTCCTTGTAAGCTTTCATCAATCGTACTAAAATGTAGAGTTATTAAACGATTCTGCTCATGTCAAATACTTAGTCGGCTCAGTAGCATTATTATTTTAACGCACCTGATATCATATCTGCACTGATTGTACGAAAAAACTCTTTAGCTTGGTTAATTTTTGTTTTCAGAAATATATGCAATTAGTCCAGGTTGATCAGTCCAGCACTAGGCAGTTAAAATTCGCAGTGAGCCATGTATACTTAATAGCAAACAACCAGTGTAATCAAAAGTGATACGTATTATTGCAACATGTTCAATTCTCGACCGTACAAGAGGTCTGTTTTTGCTCTCCTACCTGAGCCTATTCTTGTAATTATTTGTTATTACTCTTAACTGCTGGCATCTTTAAATTTAACAATTTGTGTGAAAGGAATATGACAGTATGTCTAAGATGCATCTGAAGGATGTTCAGCAACGTCGCGTAATTTCAAAGTCATGGTCTGATAGACTGTTGCATACTGCTGTTGATACGAAACAATTATTCAGCTAGCTTTCATTTTTAGAAAATTTAGTGCGACAACTTTTTTGTTGTTGTCAAGATAGCTATGCAATAATTATGGTATATTTATGTAATTGTGTGCATACTCATTTATGATAGAGATCAACCATCAGCTAGCAACGGTATAAACCATGATAGATATATTGTTAACTAGTTATTTGTCATTATATGCGATTAAAATTTGTTTAATGTGTGTTTTTATTGTTGGTTTTTATCATCTGTTGTTAAAAATTTTACTTCTATAATTGTCTGGCTAGCAGTAGTGATGAACAGTCTTATAACCTACCAGCACTAGTATGCAGTTGTCTACAATTCTACATGATTAATAATGAGCAGCTATTGTATTCAATGAATGGTGCTAACTGCTGCTCCAGCAAGAGCGACATTTATCACGTAATAGGTCCATTGCGAACGCCGCAAAACATATGAGGACTCCACTGTTTACGAATTATACAATACTTGATTCTAGCCAAAAATGCATTATTTGAATCCAGTTAGATGGAATCTAACCCTTGTGTACAAGGCATGACCATCAAGTAGTAGATAAAATCATCCCAAATATATTTCAACTCCAATGTTTTACTCGAGAGCAGTCTTCCAATTCAATGTGTGTAAAACAAGATGATTTTTGATACCAAAATCAAAAATTCATCTTTTTTGAGTAAGCCGATCACTGATTCATATATATCTTCAAAACTAATATTGGCTGTTGGTAATTATTACAAGTATGTAGTAATGACTCGCCAGCCAACATGAATGCGTTTGTGAAAGTTACATAGATAAATAAATTGTGCAGCAGAGAGTTTTCGAATTACATGCGGATGCTACTTGAGTCTCCTGTGTTTCTTAAAAATTTATTATTGATAACACCATCAAACAGTAGATAGCGTAAATTTTCACGAGCAGTTACCTTTCCAAACAAGCTCTTGGCACCTGGCAGCCACCTAATTGCTTCAAAATATT
This sequence comes from Cryptosula pallasiana, assembly GCA_945261195.1. Lineage (NCBI taxonomy): Eukaryota > Metazoa > Bryozoa > Gymnolaemata > Cheilostomatida > Cryptosulidae > Cryptosula > Cryptosula pallasiana. Next base: position 8,725,118 of record OX183133.1, on the reverse strand, counting down.
GTTTCCATATAGACCCTAGTTTGCAAAATGCTGCCGTTCTTCACTGATTGACATTTATTTCCCTTGGAGCTTCGCATAATCAGATGTAAAAACACTGTCATAAAATCCAGTTCTTTGGAATGTGTAAACAGTTATGATTTGGCGGTGCATTCTCTAAGAGGGCAACCTAATAGAAAAAAATGTATCAACTTACCTTGATAGGTTTCCTGAAATTGTGCTACGCTTTTTTGTAGTGTGGTTGGTGCAGAATTTCACAACATATGAAGTAGTTTTTCACCATAACATATCCAGTTAATCCAAGACATCTTTCGGGAACGCAGTTTTATGTAATAATGTCTAGTAGTAATCGTTTAACATAGTCTATTTCAGTCGGTGATAATTCATGAATTTTTAGCTCAATTTGCAAGCCAAACTCAAACCAATAATTATATTTACAAAAACAATTACTCTATAATTAAGAAGCACAATTCTTCGTTTTAATGGAAGCACAGCTATATTGTGCTATTTGATTTTTTGATGTTAGATTTGTAGCATTTGTTTCTCGACAGCCCATTCTCTAACTGACATCCTGCCTAATCCATCTTTTAACTGATATAATCTGCTGTAAGCTTATCTGCTCCAACTAGAAGTCAATGAATACTTGTCCTAGTTATTAGCCTCTCCTTGTTTCACATAGCCCAAGGCAACAACTGCTGCCTCATGTATCGTTTGACTGCCTATGATTATTGACTGCTGCGCGCTGCCAGCTGCCCCAATAAGAGTATGAGTCACACAGAAAATGCTGTATATATAGCAGCACGAAAACTAATAAACATGCATCGAGCCAATCATGTTATATTTGACTGATTCAAGCCCGCCCATAGGAGTTAGCTTTATAGATATTGTGGCTCAAAGCAGCTTGCTGGTTGTTCACACATGTGCCTCAGGCCCTGTTATCTATACAGTATTAATGCTTCTTGCAATTGACTGCTCCCCCCCCCCCCCCCCCTCATGCTGCCTAGCAGATTACTCGCACTACTGTATACAGAATCTGGTTGTATATAATAAATTGCAATTAATTTTAGCTTTTTGTCTCATTGATAAAGAATTGCCCAGATAAATATGTACCATACAGTTTGAGAATACACTTTAAAAATCTTTTCACCGGTGCTGGTATCTAAAATTAGTTAGCTATGTTTCTTGTATGCTCTGAGTGCATTGCGTTAACATTTGCTCTCTCGAGCCAGGTTCATTGCTAAATGAATTGTTCTTATTTATTACAAAACAATAGTTTGTTCTGTTGTCAATTTTTTTTGCTCTTCTTGCTTGCTTGATTATCTAGTAATGTCTAGTAGTTCGATTCTGACTGTTTATACGCAACAACCCCGAAGCAATTTGTATGCAGAGCTTGCAGATCTTTTATCAGTAGCATCTTAGCATTTCATATCATACTTTGCTGACCCTTAAATGGCTGCTTTGTATGGTGTTCAGTTATTATTTTCAGGGTGTGAGATTGATCATCATTATCACTAGTTGCCAGTCATGGTGAGAACTAAAGGAGATGGTGCTGTAACCAAAGGTAAGTTTTACTGACTTACAGTCACTTCGTACTACATTCCCGCCAGCCAAGAATTGGTGCAGTATTATTTATTTACGGAGTATTTTCAGATGTTTGTTAAAGTTAGCAGTGACTCAATCCTTTATCATCAGACTTGATTGAATTTATTCTTTTATTTATTGTTACATTACAAAAGTCCATGTGCTTTGCTACCATGAGGCTGCTGTATATGCATGTCGGTTGGAAATAGTGCGATGTGTATCATCTATTCCAGCGGTGGGTGCAAAAGCGCCGAGGAAGCAGCTAGTATCAAACACTGGAGCTTCTTCTTCAGCATATTCCCCGCAGAGTGATTCCAGTAGGTGTTTCTTGCACGTCTTCATTTTAATCGCATTTTGCTAGCAGCAATTCATAGACTGTTGACTTGAATTTTGTTTTTGTTGGTAGGTAAGAAAAACAAACCCGTGTCAGGGCTACCTTACTGCCCTCAGCCTACACCTGAATGGCAAAAAAGTGTCAAGTCATTTTTTACCTTCAGCAGTCGAGAGGATAAGGAGAATTTGGATCAAAATGGTGACAGTGATGATGTTGGAGAAGTGTCAAAAGGCAAACAACCAGAAAAACGATCTAGAAAAGGAAAAAGGTAAGAATTGCATTACTCCTTCTAGTCTTCAACTTGGCTCGGTTCAAGGACTTTCTTCTTGCTTGTGATTGTAAATATTTTTGGAATTCCCACTGGCTTGAACATCTCAGCCTGTCAACAACAACAGATTTCACAGATATTAAGAGTATTCGCGACCTGTTCGTTGAATAAAGTACAAAAAGTAATAGGTGTTTGTGATTCAATAGGTCGCGTATGCAACAGAACATTAGGTTAGAACAACATAAATATTCAATGAAATGTTATAATTTACCGAACAAATCATAAAGAAGATAACTCCCAATTTTCCAAATAATCAAAAAAAAAATTGAACTGGGATAGTTTGTAAAGCTGCCCTTCAATTTAGTAAATTTTGAATGCTTGTAATGATTTTGAAGTATTTTTCAAGGATATAAAACCGGTCTATGAAAATGGAAAAAAAATCAACTCGCTCGTTATAATTTATTTAGTGTTCAGTTTCATTCGCGACCTACGAACGATATAAATAAATACTCGTTGATTATTTTTTATTCAGTGAACTACTTTTTGTTGACTCACAAGTTCCGAACAGAATGATTATTCATTGAATAAATTTGTTGCCGGTCTGATTATTTTTATTGCAATGTGTTCGGTGAATAGAGGTCGCGAATACACTTATTGGCCTTCAGTCACCCAGTTCAAAGATATTCTACTTCTTTTACAGTGGCAAAAAGTCCGACAAAGTAAAAAGTTCTAAATCAGAAGAGAACGAGAGCGCTGAAGGGGAAAACAAAGAAACGGAAGAACAAATGGAAGTCGCTGACATGGCAAATGGAAATGAAAGCAATACTAACCCTGGCAGCGATAATGACAATACTAACAATGATGATGATGAGGAGGAACCTGTAAAAAGAAAGCGTAATAATATTATAGAATCCGATGAAGATGAATGAGTCTTATTGCTTGAATTTTGTATGTTCTGGGCCGCTAGGTTATTAATATTTTTTATTGTATAATATTTTATAGTACGAGCTATGAGGTTTTGAGGTTTGTGGTACTGTTTGTGAATAAACCATTACAAAAAGTTTGTAGTAGCCGCTGATGGTTTATTTCTCAAGTCATTGTTGTGCTTTTCATTTGCTCGTCTTTAGGTTGTCACCCGTACAATGGTTGTTATTAGTTTGTTAGACCACCAAGGAGTTTGATTAGGTTGATCACGTGAAAAATATAATTGTTTTATATATGACGTAAGTTGTGACAGGTATTGTAATATGGCCAACAATTTTTCAAAATTATTGACAAACTAATCCTACTATGTATAGAATAATGAGGTTAAACAGTCAAATAACTACTTGCATAGGGTTAAAATGCATTCAGTTTTGTTACGCTCATGAAAATAGCTTATAAAGTTGCTAATTTTTGTAGATAAACGTCCCAATACTTACAAAAACTATCATATTATGCTAATTTTTTATTTAAAAGTTGTATGTATATATTGATTAACGATCGTTACCTACATAAATGTACTTGCTTGAAGTTATCAAAATAAAAAATTAACACTTGATACCAGAAGTAATTGATAGATTTCTATATTTCAGAAAATAATAATTATTATAATTTTATGTCCATTTTTATATTTACGCAAGAAACTCTTCACGTAGAAAAAAATGTAAGCATGATTGTTAAAAGTTAATCGCTCTTGTCAACAATTTTGAGAGCGACCGGTCGGAACATCCACCGCTAATTAGCACGTGACCAACCTTCTTATCAAACACCTTGCTGCCACTTTACATCCAAACAAGATGTGACCACTTACAATCATATCATATTGCGCAATGCCTATGTAATCTTGCCAACAAATATATATCCTATAATACATCATTTGCAAGCAAATTTGAGAAAAACACCCATTTTCTGGGACTCATTTTATCTTGTCTGCTAGCGGGCATGTTTAGTCCAATCCAGTGACATATTTTTGCTCGTCAGTATTTCGTTTATTTCTTAATGTAACATGATAATCTAAAAGAAAAAACAATGATGGCTGATGACGCATGAAGTGGGGATAATGCCAATAAGAGTACAGGTGCAAGGAAGGAATCCATGAGCTTCAGGTAGCTGATTTTACTGGCTGCCATTATGAACAGAGGGTTGCTGCCACAAACAAGTCTAAATTAAGTGTGAAGGCTATTACCTCCGACCCGGTTGCAGATGTTCATTTCAAAGAAAATAAAGTCAGCAGTTTTGGCAATGATTTTGCAGTGATGAAAACAAAAACGATGTTGAGAAAAGGAAATGTTTATTTTCGTTTTTTAAATATAAAAATATTGTTACTTTTGTATCATTCAATGCTGCTGATTTAAAACCTGGGACAATTTTTTTTCAATTTCCTCCTTGAATATAACATTTTTTTCTTTCTTCTACACACATTTTAAGCCGATTAATGCGGGCTTAAGGACGGATTAGATAGTAACCTTATGCAGGTCAATGCCGTTATGCTGGGCGATGAACTGTCTCCGGCAAATTGGGTAAGGAAGGCAGTTGCTATTCCCATCAAACCTGCTTGCTTCATTTCAGCACAAAAACACCAACCCCTACACTACAAGTATTTTACTCCAGATCTTGCATCCAACTGTGATACAAACAGTACATCTCGTGCCATCTCAACTAGGTGCATCATGTTACAACTCACTGGTTTTCAGATATCCTAAAAAAGCATTGCGTGGTCGCATAGCAGCTATTACAGTGAGAAAATTTGCTTACTGACAATCTCCATACATGTTAGCATTCATCGCTAAAAACACTCCCTTTCCCTAGTTGATGCTAATGTTCATATTTTTGAGTCATCAATTGATGGATTACTGACTTTGAAGCCTGTTTGAGCGCATATAAATACAGTGCAATGACTACTGACTCATGAAAACAAGCATTTCAGACTTGGCTTTCACTATAGTTGAAATGAATGAAAATTCCTGTTTATTAGATTGATACACCAAAACATGGTCAACATTCAGTTGTTGTATGATGCATAGTGGTTGGTTTGGTCCAGAGCCGTATAGTCACAATATACAGCCCTGGTGTGGTTACTGATGACCGAAGAAGTTTTGATGTTTTTGCAAAGCAATATGATGTGATATTGGCAATGCTCAGTTAGCATCAGATAGCCATGGAAGCATCAGTGGAGCAGCAACATAAACATGTCTGTTGGCATCGGCCCAAAATCTTCCACAGTACACTACCAGATATTCCCCCCCCCCCCATATTTCTCTCAATTTTGTTAGATAGACAAGCTATATTTCGCATTCAAGATGGACTCACACATCGGTGACGTAGTATATCAGTGGACTATGAAAAATGCAGAGTTGGAGCAGTTTTTCTCAATATAAGTATACAACCTGCTTGAATATTTCCCCTCATGTTACATGTTATATCACATCTGTTAAAGGACACAATTATTTATCCCAATTAGGCGTACTTTCTACACAAGAGTCCATCCTACACGCCCATCTATCTATCTGCTCTCACAACTGGTTTTATCTATAATGCAATGATGTCCAAGTTAGAAAAATAAGCTAATAACAAAAAACAATTTAATCAAAATGATAAGGATAACGTGACCCATCACCAAGTATCCTGTCTGCTCCAGCAGTGGAGGTGCAGAGAAAATAAGAAGTGACAGAACTAGTAACTACCTCCAGTAGTCAAATGCCTATTTAAAAGTGCTTTTTGTAGCAAGACAGACTACTACAAAACAGGGCAGACTAGCCAACCTAGTGTTGAATGAAGTCAATAATTCACAATCAACGAAAACATCATTTTTCTACAATTGTTATGTAATCACAATATTATTGAACAATAGATGATATGTTGGTGATCAGGTCGTTTGCTTTTTGATTGCGCTGTTATTATTGGGTCATTGTCAGCTCTAACCAACTGGGTCATAGCTAGCTCTAACCAATTGGGTCATAGCTAGTTCTAACCAACTGGGTCATAGCTAGCTCTAACCAACTGGGTCATTGCTAGCTCTAACCAACTGGATCATTGCTAGTTCTAACCAACTGGGTCATTGCTAGCTCTAACCAACTGGGTCATAGCTAGCTCTAACCAACTGGATCATTGCTAGTTCTAACCAACTGGGTCATTGCTAGCTCTAACCAACTGGATCATTGCTAGCTCTAACCAACTGGGTCATTGCTAGCTCTAACCAACTGGATCATTGCTAGCTCTAACCAACTGGGTCATTGCCAGCCCTAACCAACTGGGTCATTGCTAGCTCTAACCAACTGGGTCATTGCTAGCTCTAACCAACTGGGTCATTGCTAGCCCTAACCAACTGGGTCATAGCCAGCTCTAGCCCAAGTTCTGTTTGTTGACGGTGCTACTGCATCAGCTCAAAAATGTCACATGTATGCTATTTCTCTGCGACAGGAAGTCAAAATTAGGTTGAATACTTTTTTAATAAAAACACTCAGTATTACAACTTTAAAATACTTAATCAACAATATTGCATTTTGTTCTGGACTAACATTTAGATATCATATAATATAAACACCATAGCTGTAATCAATCATCGTGACTAATAATCTCGATATATACTTGAGAAATCTTGAGGAAAGTTGCTCTATGCTGCTGTTGGTTCTCAAACAACGGATACATATCATCTTTTTTGATAATGCTGAATATTATATTCCCACATGAATGATCTCAATCCTGCAACATCATATTTATGGAGAGATATGCCAAAAAACCACAGAGTGATTACTTTTGTAAAACCTAAATGCTCTTTGAAAGCTGTTTCACAGTTTTCTCTAAACATATAGATAGACAAGGAATTACGCTCTGCAGTATGCGAAGTCTGTGCCTGCTAGACAGTTTTTCTATAATACGATGTACTGGAGTGAAACACAGAAATCGACTCATAAAGTCAGTATCCAAATATAGACCACTCATCTTCTACTCTCTTGTAATACTACGAGTAAAAACTTGACCACACAAAAGCAGAAATCAATGTTTGCAGATTTCAATTCACAAGCAATAAAAATGTTTTAACAATTAATCCAGCTAAGGGCTTAACGTACCCATTTTAACATGTACCCCTCCCCCCAGAGAGTGTAGTTAATATCTAACACCTTTTAGCCAGCAAATAGACCCGATGATCAAATTGGCTTGCTTGTTGTATGATTCCATCAATCTCTCCTCTGGTTTTGTATGAAATGAGCACTGTGAAACATTGTATCAATCAAGTGTGTATTAATTGTATTGTATATGACACTCAGTAATGTACAGTTGTCTGCACAATGATACGCTGCTGCAAGAGTTGACCAAAAGCCGCACAGCTTGGAATGCAAATCACAAGATTCTAGCACTTTGTATTCCAGGTTTTCGGTCAGTTACAATATATTGAATGCTTCTTCAGTCCATACTTGGTGCATTCCTTGTTAAAACATGAAAAAATATTTAGCTAAACCAATAATAAGGCGATATTGCGTGCACTCCTTCACGAGTGTGCACACAAAATAGGAATACATGACAGTGTCTAATGGCAAACAAGAAACTTGCCCATTGCCAATCACATATACCATAGCATCTACATAATTAAAGATTAAAAGTAATTTGTCAGCATGCGGACGAACATGCTGTCGTGGGGGGAATGCCAATTGGCATCTGTCACAGTGAAGCGTCTGGTCGCTGTATTTGGGCAGGGGTATAAGGACTAGATAGGTAGGCACGGTTCTCTCTCTATAACTCGTCTTTGTGTCGTTTATATTTGACTGATGACTTTTTAACTTCCTGTCGTTTAGCCATCTGTTTATCGATGTCGGTGAGTTGCTGCTCCTCGGTCTTACTGTCATCTGTAGCAGCTTTATCAGCCGGTGCGCTGGCCTTGTTGCCTACGCTGTCTAGAGACTGGAGGAGTACTGTGTCCTTGACCTGCCCACAACTGCGGCCAGACTGCCTGTATCATTTTTTGCGTTCATCTGTCTGTGTTTGGTTGTTCCCTGATTTATTTTTACTGGGTTTTGTCCCGAAACATCCGCAGCAGCTACAGAAAAGTCACAGACCATCACAACACTGAAGAGGAGCATCTCAAACTTGTTACTAATGACCCTATTGCTATGCTGTGCCCATAGCCTATCTATCTGAACAATGTAGTAACTGGTAACAAGTAGACTACCCGCAATATCGGTGGTTGTCCACCCTCACAATTGGAAGAAGATAACTTTAAAAACAACAAAAAACTACATTCACAGCTACGCATGGATATATCACAGTTTACTGGCCATAGACACAAATATTAATGCAACCAGCAGCCATTGTAGAACTTTGTTGAGAAAATAACAACAAACAAAGAATTAAGAAAGTGAGCAGCCTGCACTGAGCAGTAACAAGAACCGTGCAGAGATAAGATCAGCCGTAAGTCTGTTATGACTAACATTAGCGACATACTTAGCGTCTGAGTTGTTTTTTTCTCTCGGTTCATCAGGACCTGTTGTAGCCTTAGCTCCTTCCACTCCATTAGCTGCAGTGCTAGGACCCTACAACAGGCATACAACACAGTAACAGGTGGTGACTCGACATCTCAAAACTTCATTATCAGATATAAATAAACTTCCAAAAAAAAGCACAAATTTAGAGAAAAATTTCCACCTCAAAAGGACAAAGCAAGCAAAGGAATTCCGTTCCATTCACTAAAAGTGAAATGAAAAGCCTAAATGTTCATTTGATTTGTTGGTTAACTGGACGAGGTTTGAAAGCACTTACATTGAATAGTCTAAGTTACAATTTTTGAAATACAGCAAATGGACAAGTTGATTGCTATTTTATGAGCAAAATAACAAAAAAAGGAAAGTTAATCATGAACAGAACAGCAATGCAGAGTTAAACCCACCAGTTATCAACAGCAACAACAACAGTGATGATAGTGTTGATTATTTGATACAATTTGCGACGTGAATGATATAAAACAAATGTACAAGCATACTTACAGGTGCACCAGCTGTATGTCTATGTCTATTATTGGGACGTGAAGTATTCGATGCACTCTCAGGTGCTGGATCCTACGAGACACATAAACAATTGTATCTCACTTGTGAGCAGTAGATGGTGTGTTATATAACTGATATATATACAGTAGATATAGTGTTATATAACTGATATATATACAGTAGATGTAGTGTTATATAACTGATATATATACAGTAGATGTAGTGTTATATAACTGATACATATACAGTAGATGTAGTGTTATATAACTGATATATATACAGTAGATATAGTGTTATATAACTGATATATATACAGTAGATGTAGTGTTATATAACTGATATATATACAGTAGATGTAGTGTTATATAACTGATACATATACAGTAGATGTAGTGTTATATAACTGATATATATACAGTAGATATAGTGTTATATAACTGATATATATACAGTAGATGTAGTGTTATATAACTGATACATATACAGTAGATGTAGTGTTATATAACTGATATATATACAGTAGATATAGTGTTATATAACTGATATATATACAGTAGATGTAGTGTTATATAACTGATATATATACAGTAGATGTAGTGTTATATAACTGATATATATACAGTAGATGTAGTGTTATATAACTGATATATACATCGTACTCACCTGTCGGTCTACCCAGTCGAAATGCCAATCACAGTCCATTCCTTTCTTCTCCATCAGAGAGAGAAATATTTTTCGGAGGTACGCATAGTCGGGTGTTTCAAAGAAATCCAGTCTTCTTACATAGCGTAGATAAGTAGAGAATTCTTCTGCAATGATCATGTAGAGGGTACATAGAATGTACATAGAGCATACATGGAATGTACATAGAGCGTACGTAGAGTGTACATAGAGCGTATATAGAATGTACGAGAGTTAATAGAGCGTACATACAGCATAAATGGAGTGTACATGGAGTTAATAGAGTGCACATAGAGTTTATGGATTGAAGATAGAGTTTACATAGAGCGTAAATGGAGTGCACATAGAGTGTATATAGAGCAAAAAGAGTGCAAATAGAGTCAGCAAAGAGCGTAGAGAGAGTTAATAGAGTGTACAGAGTTAACATAGAGCGTAGAGAGAGTTAATAGAGTGTACAGAGTGAACATAGAGCGTAGGGAGAGTTGATAGAGTGCACATAGAGTTAACATAGAGAGAGTTAGCATAGAGTGTACACCCTAGTAAAGCTCCAGGCATTCACTCCCGATGAGTGCCTATGATGAATGGCTAGCACAGCTAGACAGGTGATGAGACAGGTGATGAGACAAACAAAGCAGCCACAAGCACTTACCTGGGAAGTGTTCACAAAGTACTTCTATTGGAGTGGCTCTCTTAGTATCACCAATCTTCTGGTACCGCTCCTTCAGTGTATCAGCTTTGAGGCCTTGCCAGGGAAGGCTTCCTCGCAGGAAGTACATGAACATGTGACCTAGGGCTTCCAAGTCGTCTCTTCGACTCTGCTCTGTACAATAGTAACGACGTTAATAATTGACCGTTGATAACTTGCATTGATAAAAGTATTAAACAATAAAATTCACATGTGACACTGGCGTGTGATACTGGCGTGTGACACTGACATGTGACACTGACGTATGACACTGTCATGTGACTTTAACTGCCAAAGTGACGAATGAAAGCACATATGACAACCAAAACTACATGACTGATAAGCAACACCTATAATTGGGAGTGACGACAATGGCAACATTTCCAGGACACATGACACACAGGTGTCTCTACAAGATGTCCATACCTTTGCCTAGATGGGTGTTGATGCTCATGTATCTAGCAGTGCCAGTTAAACTCTTATGCTCTCGATAAGGTATATGTTTGTTAGACTCAGGGTCTATGTATTCTTTAGCTAGGCCAAAGTCTATTATATGCACTATGTGGTTGCGTCTGGTAGAGTTTCGCCCTATGAGAAAGTTCTCAGGCTTAACGTCTCTGTATATGAGGTGCTTTGTGTGTACGTAGCTCATTCGGTCCAACTGCAAGAGAGGTGCAAGAGAGGGGTGATACCATCAATCTATCCTTGTGCAGTAAGCAAGAGGTAAACATTGCGTAACCCAATTGATAGAAAACCAAATTAACAAAAAGCGACTACAACTTTAGCACTACCATGTGACTAGAAAAGCGCCACATAACGATAATAGCCTCAAAAAATGTGCTACGATGGGGTTGGCCAATACTTTGACGGGCCAAAAGATGTTATTGAATGTACGCACATCGCCATGTTGTTACGTGATATTAATGACAGTACAACAGCCGAAACAACTGTGTTTACAGCTCAGCAAGCTTTTCCATTTTCAATGCATTTTCACTAACATCAGCGCGACTCTCTCCATCGAGTATTTCAAAGAAAACGCTTACGTATGGAAAATAATCGCAAAAACTTTGAGAAATGCTGCATAATCTTAGATGGCAATTAAAGTTAAATAATAATACCTGAATGAAAAAATATTTAATAATATTATAAAAGAAATGACAAATAACAACAAGTTATTTATTTAACAAAGCTAAAAGCAAAGAAAACGTTAATCCAATCATTACTATGGCAATCCTCTAATGGGAAAGGCAACAAGATTTGACCAAGTTTCATGCATTATAATGGGGGCTGCACTGGTGAAAGTAAACACGCAATGAGTTACCAGTGTTTCCCGGACTCTAACAACACAGTTATTCTCCCGGAAGAAAATTAAGGAGATTTGGTTGTTTTCGTCGCCATTAAAACATAAAAGTGCTTCCGGTAAAAAACTTGCTAATTATCAAAAAATTCTATGTCTGTAAACTAATTTTTTTTCAGCAATCACAAGAAGTTTGCTGTTGGCATCTTCAGATGAGTGTTACAAAGCAAAGATGGTCTGTGCAATTTATAATAATTAAGTCCAATCAACATTTCATACATTTTTAATAGCATTACCGAGTTTCTGACTTGTTTTTAGGACTAAATGAAGTTTGAGAAAGAAGGTCGCAGTCCATTGGGTGGTTGAATGTTAGTTCAGTGATGCAAACTGCTACATCATTACGCTTTGTTGGCCTGCATTGGCCAGTGACAATAGAAATGCTTTGCATAGGCACGTTGCCATGTCAAGGTCAACACAGAGCAGCCACTTTGACCCGTGAAGATTGGTGCATTCTGACCAGCGGCAACGTTTCATTGCTGTAGGTCAAAACTTGGCTTTGGTTTCTGGGATTGCCAGGCCGCAGCAAAACATATAATAAACAATAGACGATGAACTGTAGGAGATCGATTGATTGCATTGTATTATAATCTCCGCAAATGCGCACAGGGACTAGCAAGTTCTTCTACATGTCTATGGCTCCATGTGATATAATTGGTGCTTTCGGCTAACAACGCAAAGTCACGTTCGCCGACGACATCGACAAATGGAAGGAATTTTCTAGTGTTGGCAAGCGAAAAATAGGATTTCTTCAAGCTGTGGCTTCGAAAAAGATTGGCGTCGACATTTTTTCGAGAAACAACGCCGATTTATTAATTGAGAGTTGTCTTTTCTGAAGTGATGCATTGCGAATAAAAACAGGTTTCATGGTAATAAATATTCTCGTTTCGGGTACAACAACAAAAAGAACGAATCGCCATCATGCAAGCATTGATGGTTGATGCAAGGCCGTTAGCAGAAGCTTCAATTAGTAATAATAATTATCATTTGTAATATTGAATATCTGCCTGCCACAGCATAAGTATATATTAGCCATGCAAAAAATAATTGTTCATTTGTTTGTATTGTGGTAGCAGAAATAGTTGTTTTTATATTACGATAAAAAAAATTATTTTATTGTCAAATTTTTCTTTTTCAGCCTGGATGACACGCAATTGTTGAAAGAGAAGGCAACTCAATAAATTGATCCTTTTGTAAGGGTCAATGTTTTGCAAGATTCACATGAAACAAAACTGCGACCTGATTTGAAAAATCTTAAAAATTAGCAGAGTTTCTCACATTAACTTGACAAAAAGTACCTAATAGGGTCCTCACTCTACAGCTATAGTTGTATGTGGTACACTATGGTGTGCGCTCATGTCTATGGTTGTAGGTGGTACACTACAATCTACATCCTACGTCTATGGTTGTAGGCGGTACACTACGGTCTACATCCTACGTCTATGGTTGTAGGTGGTACACTACAATCTACATCCTACGTCTATGGTTGTAGGTGGTACACTACAATCTACATCCTACGTCTATGGTTCTATGTGGTGCACTACAATCTACATCCTACGTCTATGGTTCTATGTGGTACACTACGATCTACATCCTACGTCTATGGTTGTAGGTGGTACACTACAATCTACATCCTACGTCTATGGTTGTAGGTGGTACACTACAATCTACATCCTACGTCTATGGTTGTAGGTGGTACACTACAATCTACATCCTACGTCTATGGTTGTAGGTGGTACACTACAATCTACATCCTACGTCTATGGTTCTATGTGGTGCACTACAATCTACATCCTACGTCTATGGTTCTATGTGGTACACTACAATCTACATCCTACGTCTATGGTTGTAGGTGGTACACTACAATCTACATCCTACGTCTATGGTTGTAGGTGGTACACTACAATCTACATCCTACGTCTATGGTTCTATGTGGTACACTACAATCTACATCCTACGTCTATGGTTGTAGGTGGTACACTACAATCTACATCCTACGTCTATGGTTCTATGTGGTACACTACAATCTACATCCTACGTCTATGGTTCTATGTGGTACACTACAATCTACATCCTACGTCTATGGTTGTAGGTGGTACACTACAATCTACATCCTACGTCTATGGTTCTATGTGGTACACTACAATATACATCCTACGTCTATGGTTCTATGTGGTACACTACAATCTACATCCTAGGTCTATGGTTCTATGTGGTGCACTACAATCTACATCCTACGTCTACGGTTCTATGTGGTACACTACAATCTACATCCTACGTCTATGGTTCTATGTGGTACACTACAATCTACATCCTACGTCTATGGTTCTATGTGGTGCACATATTATAGTAAAAAGTGGTTGGTAATAGGAATGAGTTATCGGATCAGTAAGCAATAACTGGTTTATTCCTTTTCAACAAACAGCAATATAAATAAAATATAAATACAATGCAAGTACAATATAAAAATAATGGAAGTACAATATATGTCCTAAAATGGCTGGTAAAGAAACAAAATGAAAAGAGAATAAAAACTTTTCAAACCCTATTGTTAAAATTTAACAGTTTGCCAGTGACCACTGGCTCTCAAAGTCTGGCGTACTGGTGAGACAGACTTGGTTAGTTTTTAGTTCATAATAGACATTTTCAGATCATAAACGCCGATGTTTTGAAAAATTGGTATGAGAAAGTACTTACAAACGCAATTTGAACAATTGTTTCTGGCATAATATCCATGTAAAAACATTAATAGGAAACTACAGCTTATTTGATACGGAGTTGTGTTCCTTTGTTTATTGTGTCACAAAAAGTGATTACGAGACGCATTCAAGTTAGTAACAAGTATTTTGCGATTCATGAAAAACCAAGCCTATTTAACCATCATATTAATTATGACAAACTACTACATTGCTATTTACTATTTATCATTTTATGATAATATCCATTATAAATTATTATTATCTTGCGACAACAAATAAATAATATTTTTTTATTAATGTAGGTATAAGAAATATTTATAATAATAACACATAACTTATAATACTAATAATACTGTTTGAGTACTAATAATAATTATAATGCTTTTTCAGTTTATTATAATTCAAAGTGGTAAATGTGTCCAAACATAATTTCAACATGCTTCAAAAACTTATTGTAATTTATTAGTAATAGAAAATTTGAGGCCTCATCCTTTTCATTGTAGTTGCTGTAAAAGAGTTCAGTGTTGAAAAAATGTCCATCAGAACTTGAAACTACGCATTTGGATCATGAACTTTATATAGTGAACTACTCCATGAACACTAAAACCTGCGTTAGCACAGCGCTAAAAAAAACAATTTTGAACTCGCCGAAAGACTCGAATTTCACCAGCTTCGGCATAGACAATCGCAATACAAAAATGCCAATTATACATTACAGAATACGGTACCAGTGGACAGTAAATGTACATTACAGAACGCGGTACCAGTGGACAGTAAATGTATATTACAGAATACGGTACCAGTGGACAGTAAATGTATATTACAGAATGCGGTACCAGTGGACAGTAAACGTATATTACAGAATACGGTACCAGTGGACAGTAAATGTATATTACAGAATACGGTACCAGTGGACAGTAAATGTATATTATAAACCAACATCGATTTAGATTAATTACATATCTACTTTTATCATCATTGGCTCATTACTTCCATTACACATCCAGTTATAGGATACTTACTACATCATTTTTTACATGTAAAAATACTCCATACTTCACAGAAGTCTCTCTGAGGGATATCCAGAGTGGATTACCACGCCCTTCACTCCAAAACTACTAATTGATTGTAAGTTCAAAGGGAGCTGAGGCTACACTTACCAGTCGTATAGCTACCTCAAGTTGTACAAGACATGGAGCTGAGGCTACAATTACCAGTCGTATAGCTACCTCAAGTTGTACAAGACATGGAGCAAAGGCTACACTTACCAGTTGTATTGCCACCATAAGAACTGTCTTCAGTGAAAATTTGCGCTCGCACAAGTCAAATAAGTCCTCTAGACTGGGGCCCAATAGCTCGAGGACCAGAGCGTTATATTTACCACATGGACCGAAGTAGAACACTTGTGGTACCCCATCTACAATAACAAAAGGGGAGACAAGTGGTGAGCAGAGAAAGCATTGCACTGTGCATAAGACAACACAACAATCTAGACTAAGGTCTAAGACAACACAACAATCTAGACTAAGGTCTAAGACAACACAACAATCTAGACTAAGGTCTAAGACAACACAACAATCTAGACTAAGGTCTAAGACAACACAACAATCTAGACTAAGGTCTAAGACAACACAACAATCTAGACTAAGGTCTAAGACAACACAACAATCTAGACTAAGGTCTAAGACAGCTTACAACGAGCGACGATGCACAAAGGGATCAAACGTGTATCAAATCTCAAAGCTCATTCAATCAGTGCAAAAAATATACAACTTGATTTTCCAAGTGTGAGTGAAGTGGCTATTAATTTGGACTAACAAGTTACTTTATTGATTGCCTATTGGACATGTGCTTTAGCTGCTGGCTAGTAGAACATAGTGTATAGCATAAGGTGGAGCAATAGAAGACAACTAACCGTGATTGCCTAGTTGTCTGTAGAACCTATACTCTAAATGCAGCTGGGGAGCTCTAGACTTCATAGACTCCTACAGACACAAGCAGTTGACTGACTGACTGAAGACAACACTGCAGCCAACGTACACAAACATGGTGTGTTACAAGCAATAACAATAGGGAAAGTTACACACACAATATCTGTGAATGAGAGAGTTGCACTGAACAAATGTGGCCAATCAATAGTGTGCCTAGGAGACAGTTGTACTAGCAATCAACCGTTGGCGTAGATAGTAGCTAGGCTAAATCAAACACTTACCAACTTGATAGCGACATGCTCGTTATTGTAAAGGTTCTTGCCTGCAAAAGAAAGCGAGAAGTCAGCCTCAAGCACACAATCAATGCATCTGGCTGATGTGAGGCATTGCTAGTACCTCTACTATCTCTTCACTTAAACTCACTCAATATTTCATCATATTTGTTATTTCACCAGGGAATTACATGTTACTGCTCAGCCACACCATATAGCACGAGTATAATATATACATTGGCCATAAGGTTGATTGATATATGCCACATCTGTACCAAACTGGATGTTCTCTATGCAGTGAGTGTACTGGTAGACAGACAGACAGACAGACAGACAGACAGACAGACAGACAGACAGACAGACAATATTGAAAAGGACAAGATATAACCTGCAGTGCAGGCACTAGATGTTCTATGCAATGACTGTTTAGTTAGGTAACAAAGAGCAAAGAAAACACAGGAAGTGATGGAGCTTTGGCATACGAACAGAGCCGCACGCAGCGCACGCCAACACTGACATCTAACATTGACATCTAGTGTTTATAGACAATTTCCTCTCATCAAGTCCTCAATAAGCATTACACAGACATATTATAAAGTCAATGGCCTACACAATGGATAGACATCACTGTAGCAAGTAACATAAGTTAATGATGTAGTCAACTAACCTAGCCTTAGCTCTCCAAAGTTGCCACAACCTATCTTTTTACCAACTCTGAAGTTAGGACCGACCATAAGCACGCTGCCGCCACTAGAGGTAGATGCGGCAGCGCTGCTGCGAGCAGTCATTGTGGAAAGAGTTTGCGTAGAGATAGCAGCAGAATCAGAGGTCAAAGGAGGGTCTAGAACAGAGGTCAAAGGAGGGTCTAGAACGGAGAATTAGCTGTAAGCGCATGTAACTTGTGTATAGCACTCATAGCGATTGTGTATCGTCTTTCAGCCATCTAGTGTATGCGCAGGGGGAGGGGGTGACATTCAAATAACTCACATCTAGTCGGCCAATCGCACACTTGAATCACGGCAGAACAGCAAGTCCTGTTAGTTTTACCTCCCCTTCCTATTGCGCTACCCCACCCGGCCCTTCGTCCACCCATCACCCAACTTGATAGAACACAAAACAGACAGTGTGCTGGCACATCGCAGTAAATACTGAGGCAACCAATGGGCAAAAAGGCTAAGAACAATCTTGAAACCAATGCATAGTGAAAGAGAATAAAATGAGTCATAAACCCTCTCGGAATTACTTATATTTGGTAGTAATACAACGTACTTTTGTGATTTATCTCCCAACACAATTTTTAAACATATTGAAATCACCAAATTCTTTGGTTTGAGAACAAATTTTAAATTCAAGCTCTGACCATCCGATAGACTGTTAGTACAGCGGCCTTCACCTCTTTCGGCATAGTGGTATAAATATTTAAAGACAACACACCGAGTGATAAGCTCCGCATTTCTATATATATTTACAATCGTTGTCATAATATAACATATAACACTAAAACTTGGCAAAGTATCACAGAGCAGTGATCGGCTGACGAATGGTAGATTATGATATTGACAAAGACACAAATTCAGTAGACTGAATTCATTTTATTATTTTCGAGAAAAAGTACAAAATACCTGGGCTTGATGTAGATTTGTGATCCTAGTAATATTTTTGTTGTTGTTTATGAAAAGCAGCCATTTATAACTATCGTAGTTAATTATGTTAAATTATGCAACTAGTTAATATTCATCATTTAACGAGAATCATTACTCGACTATAAAAAGTAAATAATTTTTTTCACAGATATGAAAATTAAATAATTTATAACAATATCAACTAATAAATTATTATAATAATAATAATAACACTACTGATAATACAATAATAATTATCAACCTTGTTCATATTATATTACAGTACTAGTTTTTCCACCATAAACATGGCCAAATATAATCAAGAATGCTCCAAAAAAGTTATTATTTTCGCAAGGGTAAACTAAACTTTTAGGCCTCAGTATTCTTGCAATTGCAGTTGACACAGAAAAGGTCAATTTTGACATGTTTCCATCAGAACTCAAAACTATGGATTTGGATCAAGGCATTATATGGTCAAAAACCTGAAGAGTAAAACCGGTTTTTAGCACGAGGTTAAAAGAAAACAGATTTCGTAGTTGTCAAAATGCAAGAACTTCGCTCGTTTTGCCACAGACGTTCAATGATTTGCAGCGATGCAAACACGCTTAATGTGGACTGCTGCTAAATTGCTCGGGAAAAGTAAAGTCATGAGTCCTGCAAAATTTACTAAAGGTTACTGAGGGAGTACATGTTGATGCAGAATAAATAACAGGTGCGTGGCAGAACTGTACCTGATTATGGTGCGTCTCCCATGAAAGGGGCACCATCATGCTTTCATGCCAGTACAGGTTCTTCCTGAGATCCTTCTACATTACATAGAAACAGTATGTACCCTCTGGGTGATTTTATGATTGGTGTGTAATTGATAGTCTGATTATCTAAAGGCAAAACGAAAACAATTGATAGCCAGAAGTTGTAAACGCCATCGGATATATTAAGGATAGCATGAGAGCTAAAATGAAAATGAATTGCATGTTGACCTGCAGCATTCTATGTAAGCGGATAAAGATTAAATAATAACCAACAATTCTCAAAATAATAAATATAATATCTATCATATATATTTGTTTCCTTCAAGTTTTGAGGAATTTCTCAAACCAAAACTGATTAAAAAACATCAATTTAGATTTTAAACCAATCAATTATGTTTTATTTTGTTTTATAAGGCTAAAAAACTTTATAAGAACATTTTTACAAGCAAAATATTTTTATAATAACTGACGCAACACTAAAAAAACATTGGCAATTGGTATAGGGTGCTGCTCACACAAGCTCCAAGCTTATGAGACCCGTCTTTAGGGTTGCCCACAAGGCACAGCTCAGAAAACAAAAAAACAAAAAAAACAAAAAACAATGTCAGAGATAAAAAGAACAAGTACTTCAACATGATAAACATTTTTGAGGTAAAAACCAAAAACAAAATATGATATTTTTTATCACCTAGGCAAAAATGTTGATAACTAATTCAAATTGTAAGAAAATTTTTTACAATTTGTCTCTAAGATGTTTTCCGAGAAAAATTAAAGGATGTCTTGTTTGCAAAATAGCTGTGGAGCAAAATAATGAACTAACAATATAGACAAGTGGGCAAGTTTAGATGACCGAGGTTAACTTTTACCATGAAAATTTCAATAGAAAAAAATGGAACACCGTGAGAATAAACAGGGGCGGATTTTCAAAATATTTAACAGGGTCTCCACTTATGTGATACCATGGAAGGCGCATAGTGCCAGAGTAAACCATTTGGGGGGTTCGGATTTTAACACATTTCAAGGTTTTACGTTATAACTGCCAATAAAAATAAGTTTTGCAGCATCACGAGCTTGGTAGAGCTAGCAACTTATTGCTTGCTGGGTGCACGTGGATTTAAAAGTTAACTGTTGTCCATCAATCACATTTACAACAATTTTTGCTAAGCTAAGCATGTAATCTTTTTCATTTTCAACAATCAGTAAGAGCCTCTGTCATCCATTTCTTGTTTGCTGCCCTTTGGATGAAATGCACAATATTATTCGTGTGATTGGTTTGATCACTTTTTTTAAAGGGCTTAGGACGGGCTTTTCAAGACACACTTTGTGTGTAAAGTTGTTTTCTCATCAAGCATTGTAAAACTATTGAGAAAACTCACTTGCGGCAACAAAAGTGCAGTAGGTATGTAGAGGTCTATGGAGGTCTACGACAACGTGTTCGACAGAAGGAACTATCTGCATTATGATATTGTATAGTATATTCCAACGAGTAGTTTGTACCATTTTTGCTACTTTTTTAGTTTGAAACTACTTTTTAAAAATCTTAGTTATTATTATTTAGTGCCTTTGAAGTTTTTTCTTGGAAAGATGGCCGGTATTTCAGATTTAATTATTATCGTTGTAACAATAACAATGCAAGCAGCCTGTTTTTTTTCAGGGCTTCTAAAAGAAAATACTTGGTAAAGTCCAAATTCTATGATGCGCCTCTCATCTTGGATGTGACGTGTTTGTCAAACTTCAAGTTTGATTAAATTTCTATTCCGGGTATTTGGTCTCCTGGACATATTTGAGGGGTGCCCCCAAGGGTGTATCAGTGGATCGTGCACTGGTGCCTTACTAAAGACTATCATTTTACATTTTTTAGTGTCGAATGGCATTTTCCACCTAGTACATCAATGTTCATTTGGAAGTTCTCCTTGTTCTCGCTGTAGTTTACTTTTGAACAAATCAGTGTGTCATCTGCGTATAGACTCACTTGGCACGCCAAAGTTAGCGCAAAATCATTGTTATATGTTAGGAAAAATGCCTGTACCTGGACTAAGCCAAGAGGCACACCAGATGAGACAGGGCGGTAACAAGCTCTATGATACACATAACGAATTTACCACTTTTATATTATTGGGGTTGCATAAAAAAGGTGTGTAATCTGAAACAGGAAATAACTCTTGATCTTTAATAATAATAGTTATAATTATCTATTATCTAAAAAACATATCATGGCATAAAATCATATCTTGCAGTCACAATAGTGGTGAACTTTTTTGTCTCTCACAGATAGTTACTAAGAAAATGAGTTTTAAAAATTACTCTCTCAGCACCAAAATTACTTAGTTTTATGTTTGCACAGCGGATAGTTTTACACCTCAATATTGATACATTGGAGTGAAATCCGGGACGCGTGACCAAGCGTACGTTATTAACTTGCGGTAATTACTTCATTGCAATATATAAAAAATTACGTTTTTATTCGGACAGGACATTATTACATCTATTTTTATACCTTCAGATGTAAATTATCTATATCAAATAGTATATCAACAGGTCTGTAATATGATAGGCCAGTAATATAAAATGGACTAAAATCATAAGGGCCCACGGCGCACTGGGATATTGCTCGTTTACAACGTGGTTTCAAAACATTTTTTTTCAAGTCCACGCTATGTCAGCAGTGCAGTGATTGGTTAATTTGGTCCGACAAAGTGTATCATATTAAACTTTCAAAAATTTGTCTCTTGCAGCCTGTGGTCCCAAGTTATTAAGTATTTATTTAGTAATTCGATAATATTTGATAACTGAAAAAACTGGGTGCTTAAAATTTATATATCGACGCTTTGACTCCATAAATGCTACGCTCGCATGGGGTTTGTGGACGCTAAATAATAATCAGGATAATTTATTAACCCAATAGAACAAAAACAAAACATATGTTGTTAGTTCAACTTCTGTTGCTGTAGTAACTATACAAATATTATTATTATGTATATATATATGATGATATTAATTAATAATAATAATGATTATAATAACAATAATAATAACAACAATAATAATAAGTTGAAGCAATAATAATGACAAAATAATAATAATAATTTATTTAATTTTATGTGATTATTATTATTTATCATATATAATAATAATAATATTAAAAAATATTATCTATCATCATTATTATTATCTATTACTTTTATTTATAGAAAGAAATAATCAATATTATTTTTTTTCTCATAGATAGTAGTTATCATTATTACAACAATCTAATGATGATTAACAACAACAACAATAAATTATAATTAATTATTGAACTGGTGATGATAAATAATAATAATAATTTATTTTTTTATTTATCAATAATAAATAAATAATAAGTTAAGTGAACAATAATAAATAGAAAAAGATAAAAAAAAATAGTAACTATTATTATTTATTATTATTATTATTATATACGTTTTATATAAAATTAATAATAATATAATATATATTATTAATTATATTAATATTATAATTATTATTATTATTGTTACAATAAAATTGTCATCTAATTATTATCTATCTATCTACTACATACATTTCTTTAACATTATTAATTAATAATAATAATGATCATCATGATGATGATGAATATTATTATTATTACTACTGATAATGATTAATAAATAATAAGTAATTATAAATAAATAATAATAATAAATAATAATTCAATAAAAAAAAACATTTAAAAAAATGCTGAGCATTATTATGATGATGACAAAAGGAAACATGTAGAAACAATACAGTCATAAATATTGTTCTATAGCTAATCAAATGAGTATATGTCGAGAAAAAGTGCAATAAACGCACATATAACTATATAAGTAACCCAAATATAAAAAACAATGGATTCGGTTTCTTGTTTATTTTCCAAACAGAAAACCGGACAAGCCCGATGTCGCAAACTAGTTCACACTGTTTTGCAGCAGCTAAAAGAGAGAACAATTGCCAATAACGGTTAAAAAAATTTGCACAGATGTTTATTTCAAGCTCTCCATTATATTGTCTTTGTTTGGAGAAGAAAATGAATCTATTAGTAGATAGGGGCATTGCAATATTGATAAACTACATGATTTACGGCAATATAATTATTTTAAGAAAAAAGTGTTTAGTAAATTATTAGCCCATAGACATGGTAGACTGAACCTCTCCACGTCAATTATGAAGTAGTGATTGTCCTGTGTTTATAAAAAAAAATTGAGAGCTATGCAGAGTTTAGACATTTTTAACATCGTCTATTACGCTGTTTAACCGGCGCTATTATAGACTCTTTTATAGTATTTTTTACTCTATTGACCTATAACCATAGAATAATTCTATGCCTACAATCCCCCATTTTAGGTCTATCTAAGGGGCAAAGAGAATACCCTTCCCAACTATTCTCTTTGTAAGGGGTGATAGGTCTATGTTGTAGGGTCCGTAGAAGCATCTCCCTCTAATAGATAATTCTATGGTAGGGTTGGAATTTTTTTGCGGAGCATTCGGTTTCCGGTACTTGTGATACACTGCCCTGCCAAGGTTAAACTCAATCAATCACATTCACAACGATAGTAGCATAAATCATTATCATCATGGCTGAAAAACTGGAAGAGTTAGAACAGCACCTAGAAATGTGTATTGAAAGTTCACGCCAGCTAGGAATTATTGCTAGTGATTTTCAACCTCAAGGACAAAACGTTCTTAATGGAAAAATGTATGTATGCATTTATTATTATTTATTATTATTATAATTATTATTATAATAAATAATAATAATTATTATTTATTAATTATTTATTTACAGCATTTCTGAAATGCTGTAAAAAAATCAATGAAATGATTTCATTGATTTATTTAATTATTATTCTTACTCTTCTTCTTTAGAACATACTAGAGCTTGATTAATAATGCAAGGGGTGCGCCTCATTTGTTACCAGGTTTTGGATCAAATATGCTGTGGTCAAGTTTCATGCTGTTGCAGCACTTATATTAATAATGTGATTTGACAACTGTTACTTATTGATTTGTCTTCATCTCTCGTACTGTCTGTTCGTGGCAGGAAGCTGCCGTGATACGCTGAGGATTTGGAATATATATGGTTGAGGTTCACCCCTGGCAGCAGCTCTAGTTACTGACACATCTGGTGGCCTTGTGATCATAAGTTCGTCATAGGAGCTTGTTAATGCCTCATTATCACGGGCGGATGGGGATTTCCGGTTTTTAAATCGGAGCAGACAATCCCAACAACCATAAATAATCAATATTGATTATTTATGGTTGTTGGGATTGTCTGCTCTGATTTAAAAACCGGAAACCCCCAGCCGCCCGTGCTCATCATGACACTTTTCATTTGACAGGACTCGGAAAAGCAGATTGTGTCGGCTTATTTTTCGACGTTTACTAAGATTGAGCCTATCTCCATGACGAAAATTGTACCGATCTTTGTGATTATGTCGATGTTTCAAGTCTATGGAAGGGTGAGCCTTCAGAAGATCGATTTATTGTCGATCAAAAGTGAACCGCTAGAATTGTCGCGATCTTTCCTCAAAGGTCGATAAAGCGGTAATCGATCGACTCTTCTCTTTGCCATGGAAGGACTTGCCGATCTATTAAGCTCTACTCACGGAATGATAACAGCGTTTCATGGTAATAACTAATATTATTTATTGGCATATATCATTGAACTGAAGCGGTTAAGTGATAGAAATATTCATTAGCACATTTTTCTGATAATATCTGCTAATGAATGCAGCCGAATGGTGGAGGTAAAATGACAATAACTGCTCTCTTTTTAATATTTCCTTTTTGTTATTTTGTGTAGATATCACAAACGAGTTTTTGGTTGGTATACTGATAGCTCAAGGTTGAAATAATTATCACGCCAAAAGTACGTGAAATTTTCCTGGCACATTTGAAACGTAGCATGGATGAATAGACCAATGTCATAACTTTTCAAATGTCGACACATGTGATAGATCGTCCCTTTTGTGTCCGGTCATGGAGATAGGCTCATGGTCAAGTTTGAGTGTATGAAGTGCTGAAGATATGCTGGCCCTGCCTTTCAGATCACTTAAAACAGACGGCACGGTGTTGAACCATTTCAAGGTCATTGACCTGGTAATCAAGAACCGGGTCCCATACTGACGAGGCGTATTCCACATGCAGGTGACACAGGCTTTTGTACGAAAGTAATTTGGCATGTTGAGGGGCGCCATGGAGGGCTCTTTTGACCATACCTAGCTGCTGTTTAGCTTTAGTTAATTTTTGATTGATGTGAGTGTTGAACTTTAGATCATTCTGAATTACCACCCCAAGATATTATTTGCTCTCTTGTGTAGTGACTAGTTTGGTAATATTGAGAGTGTAATCAGAACCAGATGCAGTAGGCCTTTGCAGTAGGTTTGCTGTAGTATGTTTTGAGAAGCCTCTATGTTCTCTTTATTATCTTTGACCGATCTGTTAATCTCATAAATGCTTTTTTCAATGTTTTTCATCAGTACTTTGTAGTAGGGGTTCTCAGGATCGACAGTCTGGGGGGGGGGGGGGGGGGGGTTTACAGGTTTGACAGTCTTATCAACCAGATCTTTGATGGTCTATGAGGTCTAGTTTCTGATCAGTAGTTTCGGTGCCATCTGGCTTTAAGATCTTGATTGCAGGGTAGCACAATGGGCAGAACCACTTGACACCCTTCCCATCGCATTTCGTGATAACATTTGCCTCTTGTTTGGTTAGATTTTGACAGTTATTGTGGAACCATTTAGCACAGTTATCACAACTTATCATCAATTGATTTGGCTTTTCCCCTTCGCTACATTTAGGGCACTTGTCACTAGGAGTGACCTTCTTTTTCCTATTCACCCTGACCACAGCCATCGGCTCTAAATTTTTGCAGTAGAGGAACTGTAAACACAACTTTACTTAGATTTCTTAGAATATTATTTCAGACAGACATTTTATGCCGCCATTCCACCGGAACCATTATTATTTATTATTATTATTATTACTAACTATTTACTTTGTTATTAATGAATAATAATAATGAATTGTTTGCATCTATAATTATTATTGTAAAAATAATAATGGCAATTTTCATAATCTACTACTATTAGAAAGAATTGGTAAATAATAAAATGGTGTAACGCAGTTAATATTATTATCATTATTATGGGAAAAATAAAGCCTACATAATATAGGGACAGTTTTTTCGGTTACCACTGAAATTTGTCAGTAACACCTCAAAAATTAAAAAAAAAATCTCAGCTTTCCATTCATGTGGGTGACTGCTTTCTTTAGGGTACTTCCAGACTGTAATTTTGTGGTTTTCAACACCTCGTTCTAGAATCAGTAAAAGCAAACTAAATGTCAAAAAAAAATCACACAGTACCTTTCACAGCAAAAAATAAACAATATTAGCAGGAAAATAAGTATACGTACTATGATCTGCTTTAACACACTACAGCCACTATGCTAAGAAATTTTTTGCCTTGTGATCCAGATCCAGTCTCACATTTTATCACTTGATGATCAAAATTCCGTTGCACAGGAGAAAATTACTTCATTTTACTTTTAGTAATCTCAATCACGTATCAATTTGTTGCAATGTCTCAATTATACCGAGTACTGGACTATGGTGGCTCATAACGTTAGACGGTTTCGTTTTTAAAATGTCTTAACAGATTTGAAATAGTCTAGACGGTTTGCAAAGCGTCTCTTACATTGAAAATAATTGGGTAATTGTCGTAAAATAGCCCAAGAAACTATCTTTAAAAGCGGGCTTGTGGGTTATAATAAATAGGTTGCTGGCCTCAGCAGTTGCGGGATTCATGCTATAAAACTGTATTTCCTGTCTAACAATCGTAAATTTTGGAACCGTGTAGTTGTTTAGCAAATAATTCAGACAGCTCAGAAATGATTCAAATAATTTAGAAAATTACAAACCGTATGGACGCTTTAGAAAGAGTATGAACTATTTTGAAATAGTCTGAACCCTTTCAAAATAATCTAAACTCTTTTGAAATAGTTGGAAAAGCTTGCAAAGCACATGGGTTTCGAACCAAAAAGGATCGTCATCATTTTATTTATAGCCTCTATGCAACTTTATCAACATAGACGTAGATCAAAAGACAGAGCAAATTAGTTAAATGTATAAAACTGTTTTGGAATATAATCTCTAAAATTAATTTTTTACAATTATAATTAGGTTGTATTTATTATTTAAAATAGTATAAGACAAATATTATTTAATAAATAAAAACATTTTTTTATTTATTTAAAGAAAATTCAACTGTTCGGTGTTTAGTAAAAACATCAATCATTGATGGATTGTAGATCTATGATCAATAAAGCAAACCATTAAATCGGCTCGGATTTTCAAAGCCCACAAACGATTTCACAAAGCGTTCAGAAGATTTGCAAAGCTTCAGACTATTTCAAAAAAGTTCAAACGGTTTGTAAATCGTTCAGAAGTTTTAAAGCGCAAAACCCAAAGCGTTCTGAGCCACCATACTGGACAGCCTAGACAATGTCATGGCGCTCAAGGGATGATTTTTTCCAAATATGATTCAGTCATGGAGACTCACCATGGTATCACCAGTCAGAGCCTTGGGTACCACCACCACACGTACACCACCGCATAGCACATGCATACCGTTTATATGAATGATGATTTTATTATACCACTGTGGTGCATATGCAATGCGCACATGGAGCATTTATGAGCGTTTTTAGTAGAGACTGAAGATGTTCCCATATTTATGGATTTTTAAAAAAAAGAGCATATTGGGCTCAAAAGTATCATTTGTCCTTTACTGTAGAATTTTGAGGTCAAAGATAGTCATACAATAAGCCACTAATTGTCTAGAAATACTCTGTTGACATGGAGGTAAGGTAATTGACCAACTGGTCAAAGTTGTCGCCAACTGAAATTCATTGGTCTCGTCAATCCACCCTTGTCACCATCCAGGTTGTCAACATTCCAGTTTTTGACCATCATTCCGCTGTTCTTCATAACTATGTGGGTGACTATATTCGTCAGAATACTTTCAAACCTGATGTTGTTGTTTTCAACACCTCTCGACTCACTAACTCCAAGTTGCTATTCGACGACTCTCTCTACTTGTTTTTTCAATTGATCTGTTTCTCCCATACACCCCATTGTTTGATCATAAAAACGGATTGTGAAAAATTTTCATCTCCTACTGTAAAAAACAGAATTCATCAATGTGCTGATACTAAAGAAATAAAAAACATGTACTAAAAGTTTTTCCTAGCAAGTGACTCATATCAAGAATTGTGTTATTAGTACACACAGTGTGATGAAAGTGATATTGCTCTCAAGGAATTTTATTTCGTGTTGTTCTGGTATTTTTAAAAAAAGTATTCGTTAGGGAATGAAATAGATAATTGTTAAAAACCGTAACGCTTTTTTGTGTATTAAACAAGAATTTATATTTACTGTAAGTAATATTTAAATTGTCTCTTTAAGCCAATTTTCAATCCTTTTATGCTGCGTTACTCCAAATATGTCAAAAAAATGTGACATTTTTCAAATTATTGCGTAATAAAAAATGGTATACATCTTACTTACAATTTTTTGTAAATGTCAATCGAGTTCAACATTTCAAGCTGTTTTTACTTCATATGTACCATAATATGTGAACCGCTTTTATTTTTGTTAGCAACTCGATGGTGCTGGAAATGCAAGAGATCGACAGGCTAAAGAACTGTGTTCATGATATACAAGTGCCTATTGGGGTGTTTGAGTGAGTTTGATTGCTGCACTAGTAGTGGGCCCTAACTAGTAGTGGTTAATTCTACTTGTTTTACATTTTTGTATTATTGTTTAATAGTGGTACTTGATGTATCGATATACCTTTTAGGTATATCGATCAAGGGAAGAATCCCCAGCTCTATACAAAAGATAGCATGGAGAAAGCTCTGCAGAAGAATGAAGAGGTGAAAGGCAAGAGCGAGAGTTTAGATGTAAGTGTGTGTGTATGAGGGAGAGTTGGCCTTTTGTAGCTTTCAGTTGCTTTAATATTCTATAATTGCTTGCAGAGATTTCGTGGACTTCTGATGGGTGAGTTGAGTAAATCATTCGACTCTGAGATAAAAAGGTACAGAGCTGCAAGGGACCCTAACCGCCCTCAGTGACCGCCCTCAGTGACCGCCCTCAGTGACCGCCCGCAGTGAGATTAGATGTGTGTGCATGAGAGATGGAGGAAGGCTTGCTGTGCAATCATTATTGGATGTGTTGCTCCAGTCGTGGTGCAAGAGAACATCCTAGCTACAGTATCTTATTCTAGACATGATCACCTGTAGCTTTTATGGAAAAACTTCCTGAGTATGAAAGAGGCTGTTCCAGCTCACATGGACGCACTCCTATACAGTCCTTTTAAAAACAAACAGATACTTTTTAAAGTGCTTGTAGTTAAACAACGTACAAAACTGTATTCTGAAAGTAATACAAATACATTTTGTTACAACACATTGTACTTTATTGTGGTGGTATATCTTTTTTGTGTTCGTAAAATGTTGATGACATATGTAATAACAGTCAGCGGGTTCTACACTTTCACCCACAATGTGGCTGCGCAGTGGATACTGAAATTCGGCATCTTTCAGCTTTCAAGTCTCTTTTGCGCGATGCTAATACATGTGGCGTTGTGGCATTATCCAAAGTATACATAAGTTCAAGGCCATCTCTCGTCCCTAGCGGTTGAAGGGGAAGCTGAAACAATTGATAAGGAAGCTATTTGTAATAATGCTTTTAGCAGAACATTCTTTCTCACACTGCATCCCAACATTCTCATCAAAATTATCAGCAGTGTCAGCGAATGCTGCAGCCAAGTTAGTACAGAGAGAGAAGCACCAGTATCAGCATCACTAAAGTTTGATACTCCGAAGGCTAGTTTGATACGAATATATGTTGGACTCTCCTTATCCTCAATATCGTGTATTCATGTATCACATTGTGTGTAATTGCAGCTTCCTCAACAAAGATAGTCACTTTGAATCCA
Source organism: Cryptosula pallasiana (assembly GCA_945261195.1). Taxonomy (NCBI): domain Eukaryota; kingdom Metazoa; phylum Bryozoa; class Gymnolaemata; order Cheilostomatida; family Cryptosulidae; genus Cryptosula; species Cryptosula pallasiana. Next base: position 8,694,962 of record OX183133.1, on the reverse strand, counting down.
ACTTTGATCTTATAATATAACATGAACTAATATTGGCAATCGAGTTTCCATTGAATAGAGCATGCACCTGTGGTTAATAATCCAGAAAGTGATAGGAGGGGAAAACTTTATTCACACAAGACAACAATAAATGTACAGTACAACCAATCTAAGCATGAGTTCTACACGCTATGACTGGGAGGAGTCTGACTCCTCATCCTCTGATTTAGCCTCGGAGAGCTCATATGCTACTTTGGTGACTGTAGGTACCGACTTGAGCTTCTCATGATAGTCCAAGTTAATGGCTGGCACCTGTTTGCGCCTCAACAAGTTCTCGGCAGCGCATTGAGGCATCAATGACAGCGCCCGCAAGAACTTGCGCTTGCTGTCAGCTAAATGTCTCTTAGAGTGATATGGATAGTTGACTTTATGCTCCTCCAGTTTACTTTTGGTGCTATAGTCGTGGTGGCAGAGGGTGCAGATGAACTTGGAAGGAGTGTAGTGATACTGTCCTGTGTGAAGGTCTAAGGCTTCCTGCATAGGAAAGGATTTGCTACACTCCTTGCAGGAGTAATTGTGCAGCGTACACGCTGCTTGTATTGCCCGCCCCTCGCAGTATCGCTGACACACGGCAGCAAACTTGTCACTTGAAAAATCTGCAAATATTAGATTGTGGAAACCCTTGAAGCTTTCTTTGTCATCCTCTCTCCTCTTGTTGTGAATAAGCCTATAAAATACAGCGTATTGTAAGCTTGGCTGGCTGACATGTTGGTTAAGCGTCCTTACAACAATGGGGGAGGGGGTCCTACTCACCTTTGGTGCTGTACAAGACTTTTGTTAGAGTTGAATCTAAGATTGCAAGGCCAGCATTTGATGGACGCACTGTCATGTACATCGAGGTGCACATCATGCCCGTAGAAGCTAAGGAATATTTTAGTGCAGATGGGGCATTTCAAAACAGTTGCTTTTCCGATTGGGTTGAACGTAGTAGTTGTATGTTTTTCTTTCTTCTTTTCTCCATGTGTCTACAGACAAACCAAATCTAGATCATCTTTTGATGGGCCTTGGATCAGCTCACAACTTCTAAATTACAAGCTCATTTTCGTTTCAACAATAAACAATTGAAACGAAAATGTGCCGAAAAAATCCAACTACGACAAAACCTAAAATTTTTGGAGTTGTCCACACATCTCAGTAATCAACACAGGTGTAAACAACTCCTATTTACTTGACCTGTTCTGGGTAAGTTGACTACCCTTTCCAAGTGAATCTAAAGGTAGTCCCAGGGCTGATACTCCTTCAAATATACCCACTGGGCAACGCCACCGCTTACAAAATATATCCCTAACCACTTGGTTGTCAGTCCAGCCCACATCCCCTAAACACTTGGTGACCCACATCCCACTGTATGATGTTAGCATGGGTTATGAGCATAATAAATACTTTACATGTACCTGGCTGTGTTTCAATATGCAACTGCATGCCAATTTAGTACGTATTCTGGAATTGAGAAAACTTGACAACAATAGAGTGTAGTATGTAACACTTGGTTCATTGGGCAAAACACCCCCCTAAAGTAGCAAATCCACGATGCATGCACCTTGCACAAAACACCCCCTAAAAACTTGTTTTTAGGAGGAGGCTTATGGGCCATTTTAGGGGGAGTATCAGCCCTGGGAAGGTAGTATTCAACCATGATAAAAATATTGGGAAACTATTAATTGAAATATGAAATTAATCTGTGGATACCTGTTCTGTTTCAGCTGTTTCTATAGATTATTCATTAAAAATAACCTATTAATCCGCAAACAAAAACAGCTACAAAAATTTGTAATTCACAGATTTCCTACTTTTAGCAAAAAAATTTTATTCTGTCACTCGTAATGTGTTTGAATGGATCTAGCTTCATTTATCTATAAAGGCATAGATTTTAAAGTACATGGGGAAACCTATATGGTACAATTTCTCAACTTGCACCAAGCAATTTTTATACCTATCTAAATGCATTAGCAATCATGATTTCAAAAATAGCCTGTTTTTGAAATCATGATTGCCAATGCATTAAGGATACAGGTAGTCAATCGATTTATAACAAATTATTACATCACATTGAATAATGAGAATATCATTAGTTTTATTATTCACCTACACAAACAACATACCACCGATTTTTACATTTTCCATAAAAACTTTGATATCTAAATATTATCCTATCCAGATATAGTATATCTATCTACATAGAGAGAGCATTACAAATTCAGCTTCCCAAAGAGTCGTCTTCTCTTGCCAAGATTATAAAACCATCACAGTATCAAATGCTTTTCATAGAAAAAGTGATTTTGGTGAATGTTAGTAGAGAGCTATCATACCTGTTCACTGCGAATGGAATGACCTTGGGGTGTCCTTGGTTGCTCATCTTCTGTGGGTTCAGCAGATTCATCAAAAGAAAATCCAGCTTGACGCACCCCCAACCTTCGTAGTCTTGGTGGAGATTGAGGTGGGGATATTGGGCTAAGGACACGACGTCTCGCTACAACCACCGCAGTCACTTCATGTAACAAAATGACTATTTCAACTATTGCCAACAAGCTTACAAATCAAATTCTCACCAAATGGCAATTTGGAGCCTTTTCTTTTGCCTCTGCCTGGTAAATGGCGAAGAGATCTCAGTGACTCACGTGGGTGCGATTTCCTCTGCATCAAGTCAATTTTACAGCTATCACAGGAACAACACTTGTAAGTGGACTCAGTGATGTCTGTTACAACAAAAAGGATAGATGAAATGGAGAGAAAAAAAATGTAGCGTAGATTCGAGACAAAAGGAGGATGTAGGTTTGAGATCTGCGGTTGATGTAGAAGAATGTAAGCAACAATATAATAACACAGGGTTATACATATGCATATATAATACTAGAAGTAATACCCATCATAATCAAATACGCCCACTTGGTCTATTCCCACACCTTCTCGCTTCACCTTAAACTCCTCCCACCTAACTCTTTGTCCACTTTTTCCCAGCTACGCTCTACTTACCACCGTCTGCCTTGCTTTACCGCCATGCTGTTCCACCCTGCCCGCTCTGCTTTCACTACCCATACCTGCCAACCTTAGAGAGGGGAAAAGCTTGTGGTCCTGTAGCTGGGGCAATTTTTGCGTGAATTCTTCACAGGGGACAAAAAGGCAGGATAAAGACTTGCAATCATTATAGAATATAATATAATATGATATTTTATTACAATATTACAATATGCTGTGTTGTAGTACATTTCACATTACATTACATCAAATTACATCAAACTCAGAGTCTGAGTGTAAGAAATCATTCAACAACTAAAAATAAGCTAATGAGCTAGTTTTCAAGCAGGTGAGAAGGGGAAAGTCGTGAGAATCGTGAGAAAGGGGGTAATTTCGTGAGTCTCAGGACGAAAGCATGAGAGTTGGCAGGTATGTCACTACCTCTCCATGTTCTATTTGAAAAAAAAAACTCAAAAAGACAGGGACCTGGCACGTGCAGTCACTATTGAGACCAATAACTTGCGAGAAAGGTATGGAAAAACATTGTATTTGTATCTATGTATACTGGAAGAAAAATATGAGTCAAAGCCAGCACCAAGTTTATTTGACACTCAAATCATCTGGTATGTGGATAATAAACTTTTTGTGATTCATCTTCCAATACATTACAGCCTAAGTATAAAAAAACCAAAATCTTCGATTTGACAACAATTGAAGTATTCAACTCCGGTTTTACATCTAAGTAATCCAATCGAGTGTTTGTACAGCTCATAAACATCGTGGATAAACATACAGACACATGCAGATGTTTTACGCGTTGAACTTGATATACATAGATGACAATAATAATAATGGTGATCTTCATTGTAAAAAACATAGTAGTAGATAGTAATAATATTATCAACTTATATATACGATAAAATAATAACAAACAACAACTTGAACATTTAATAATAACTTTTCTCGCTAAAACAATTGTGATTATTATTATCATAATTAATTAGTATCATATCTGCCAACAAATTTCCTTACCTTATCTTTTGTATGTTTATCGATAATCATAATAATAACAATCAATGTTCATTTATTCATAACTAAAGAATAACAATGTTAATAAAATAATAATTGATAAAATAATAATAATTATTATTAATATCTTTTACCTATTAATTATTATTATAATATTATTTATAATTATTATTATATATTTATTTATTATTATAAAAAAATAGTATAATACATCATTGCTTAATAATAATAAATTAATTAGTAGTAGTAGTTAGTTAATAATAATTACTATTATAATAAATTATTATTAATTATATTTCTTCTTATTATTTTTAATCGTATAATAATATAATATATATATAAATATTATTATAATTATTATAACAAACAATAATTATCATCAATTATTATAAAATTAATAATAATAAACAATATAATAACACATATACATAATTAATTATAATATTATCATTATAAAGATTAATACAACAACAATAATAATAATAATTAATATATTAATATAATAATGATAATAATAATTATAAAATAATAAATAAATAATAATGAGTTTTGCATTATCATTATTATATTCATTCAGTCATGGACCACTGTCAGTTTGGCCAAATGCTGCTGCGAGAGTTCTTAAAACTCATCGATTCTGGGGCAAAAATTTATACGCTGAGGCGTATCAATAAACTTTTCAAAGCAATGGCGTATAATAATGATAAACCCTAGCGAATGGTATAATAACAATAATATGGGCCCCATTGTCAACTAGCCCTTCATCGTGATCGAATGCGGCTACAGACAGAGGAGACAACTTGTAATATTTGGCAATTATTTAGTTTAAAATATTCGTTTAAATAAATAAAACTTCTTTGTTTTCCTTTGTTTCAACAATAAGTTTATAAATTTTATCTTTTAAAAACAATGTATTTATTTAATTAGCATGTATATGTCAAAATTCATTAAATAAGTTAGTTAATTCAACTTCATTGTAATTCCAACTGCAGCTTTGCTGCCGGTTTACCACATTGATTGTCGGCACAATGGCTCGTAAACGTATTGAACAACTAGTGACTAATGACAATAATGGGCTCGGTACGTTTTAGTTAATGTTCTTTTTTCAGTTTGGGTGGTTTTCAAAATCTTACTTGCTTTTCATTTTAAAGGCTACAGTAGTTTAGCAAAATGGCCGGGACTAACAAGCCAGGGCAGGTTGTAGATCCAAACAAACTTTATTATGCTTCCCAGGCAGAAGTTGTCGCTGCTCAGGAGCGAGCTGCCATAAGGCAAGCGAGAAAAGCTGAATTTCAGAAAAAGCTAACAAATCCGGCCAGAGGTGTCCTTGGTTCTGGTCCAGTTGTAAGTTGGTGTTATGAATGATGTTTTTTAAATCATAATAATAAATAATTATAATAATAATAATAATAATTATTATTATTAATGCTAGATTCATGGTTCGTGTCATAAATAATAAATTATTAATAAGCTACCAACAAATATAATACTACTGCTATTATTAATACTTGCTCCTACTGCTAGAGCTATTTATTTATTCACTATAAAGAAAGAAGATCAAATAAATACACTAGTAGTTACAGTAGAGTAGAAGCAAGTAGCAGTTGCAGTAGTAGTATGTTTTTGCTTGATTATTATGGCATGAATCAGGAATTATGATTGATTGTGATGGTGATGCCTAGAGCTAGTTTGATACCAAATACTACTACTGGCTGAGTATAGTAGCTCATACATTAACACTTTTAAGAGTATCTTAATGCTTTTTCAACTGCCCCTCAGAATGAGCCTAGATGGTTGCCTCTAGAGTCACTGGTTGGTTTCTTGCAATAAAACTGTATTTCTTGTCTAACAACGAATGAAATTTTAAAATCATCCAGACACTTTTTAAATTATTCAGACAGTTTGGAAAAGTACAAAACTGTGTATGCTTTAGAAATACTAAGAATATCTCACCATCACACCATGTTGAAGTAGTCTGAACTGTTCCGAAGTTATCCAAACTATTTTGAAAAGTTTCGATTTAAATGAAGCACGTTTTTTAACCAAAATCAGCCACCATTACCTTTCTCTATAATTCTATGTAAAATATATGTTACAATAAATGTCATGATTGATTGACATTAAATAAATCGTTTATCCAAATGAACAATGGATATAATGTCGAAAACTCTTTTTTGTAAAAATGAAAGTTCTTTCTCAAAATTTATAGCCATTGGCCGTGACATTGATATACCTAGCAGTATTTATTCATAGAAAATGGTTACCTAGGTGTTTTCAATTATGTTTGAAATGTAGTCATCCTGTAGCATGTGAATAACATATATATATATATATATATATATATATATATATATATATATATATATATATATATATATATATATATATATATATATATATATATATATATATATATATATATATATATATATATATATATATATATATATATATATTTGATAACATATATATATATATTAGATAACATATATATATATATTAGATAACATATATATATTAGATAACACACATATATATTAGATAATAGCTACACAAGTTTTGATTTTTTTAATTCTTACTACAGGAAAGTAGATATGTATGATAATTAAGAAAATATATGGGGCTGTAATTCAAGGGCTATAATAGCCCTTTGAATGCAGTGAAATGATCAACTTTGTGCTTCAGATACAGCATTAATAATGGTAATACTTTGTTAATATGTTCAAAACATATTGGTTATTTTCATAATTAATCAGTATGGTTGTCGAGGACAACATCAACTCTGAAAACCCAACTAACTAAATGTTTCCAATGGAAGCCATTTTTAAATTATGCTATTCATCATTTTTTGTTTATTTTTGGTTAGATATTAAATTTTGAAAGTGAGCAGTTGAACGGTCTTTTAGATGTTGGCCACAAAAGATTATCAGATGCACATTTGTGTGTCCATCAAACCAGACCTACCAACATCGACAAAGTTTCCATGCGCACATCCATAATCACTGATGCAAAATATACCTTAGATAAGCACTGTGAAATAGCATGTTCCCAGAAGCATATTTTAAAATGCACATGATCAATGGACACACTAGCTGGCAGCTGTTGTTCGCCTTCCCATGTCAACCTCACACAGGATACGGAAATGGAGATAAACAACATGGAGCAATTAAATGCTCTATGCACATTTATACCAGAAATGACAAAGATCCATTTATCACATTTCCTTCAAAGCAGTCTACTAAAGCAGGCTGTCTGTGTAACTATTGTGAAAAATAAAAAGCGTTTCATGGCAATTACAAAATCGCTTTTAGATGATTGGCACAAAACATCATTTGAATTTTGTCGATTGCATGGATCAGTGACAATATGTTTCTTGTTTGTGAACAGTGTGATTCAGAAATTACCTGCAAATTATGCCTGCTAATAATTTGTACATAAACCAACAAAAGTTTTTTCTGCGAACATGTCTTCAAACACGGAGACACCAGTTTAATATTATTAAACTGTGTTGTTGTATCTCCCTCGCCAACAATTTCTGATAGTTACTGCAATGATTTCTTATGGACTTTTAGTCATATTTGGTTTCTACCCTACAACTTACTCTAACAACGCTCTTGGCCATAAAGAAAATGCTCACCCCATCCATACCTTTGATGTCTGATGTATTATTTCAGTTTGACCCTGCTATGCAGAGGTTTATGTCAATGAAGGTCTCAATGTGGGATGGTCATAGAGTGACGTTCAAGAATACATGGGTATTTCTATGGAGCTCTGTAATACCTGTTATAGCTATATATAAATATCTCAACTACGAAAAGGTTGGTCGATGTCTCCATTATTTTATTGAAAAGTAGTGAGCATAACTGTTGGAGTTGTGACCACATGTGTGGTATAAAGAGTGACAACTCCAGTGTTAATTTCATTTGTTATTGTATATTGGAGTTGCGTTCTCCATTAACTGTCATGTATGATTGTACAGGCCCGCAGAGAGAAAGTGTTCAAATCTGGTGCCATACCCTACAGTGAGAGACTATGGAAGTATGACTAATGACTTTGTGAACATTCAAGACTCTACAACATACTATACTATGATATAACATTAGGTGTGGCGTGCACTCCACTGTGGTACATACTGTGGTACATACTGTGCATACCGCAGTAAATACATTGTGTACTGTGGTAAATGTTGTGGTGTTGTAGGTGCGGTGTTAGTATTTGTTTTTCTGATATTTTATCGGCTGTTCATGTTTGGATACATTTGCTTGTATAAAGTACAATGTATAATATACAGAAATATTTATTATTAATGACAAATAATATCATAACCATATAGTGACAAGTTCAAGGCCACAAACAAAAACTTGTTCTATGACAACCAATAAACTTCTGGTTTGTGTGAGCTGCGACTATGTTCTTAACGGTCTTTGAAACTACTACTTACCCACATAAGCAGAGAGAGAGAGAGAGAGAAAGTGTTAGCATGACTCGCTATCAGGCACACGACGAGTAAAATTGAGTTATGGACAGATCGCTTTATTCCATGTGTACAACCAACCAGTTAGAGCAACGACAATCAAATATTATGCTTGAGGCAACCATGCCAGGAATTAACCCCAGATGCTGTAGCTACACTTTGTGAAAGTACATAATAAATAGCAAAGGCGGATGAGCATCCCTTATTTTCAGGGTGCAGTCTTGTCGCACTCGCCATGTACTAGAGGTCAGATCACTTGAAGTTTGTTAGAAAGGTTCACTTCAGGTTTGTTTTGTTATCTTTTGATGACGCATGCCTTTTATCATTGTTTATGATACGCAATAAACCAATACATGACATCTTCTCTTTGGTTATTTATCTTCCATCTTCAACATGTTTCAACTTTCTCATAGAATTTGTTTCGAAGACATTTAATTTAAAATGATAATCTTTTTCGTCATGCTATTGGATGATTTACTTCTCTCTTCAATTCCTGCAACAGGAAATGATGTGTGGTTATGCGCGGCAGATTTACAAAATAATCTTCTCTTCTATGAATAGAAGAGAACTCACTGGTCTATATCCCAGATCTGAAGCAGCATGTATTGTATTTCCTTGTCTTTTTAAAAGGTCCTGTGGTGTCCTCAGACCAGATGTAGTAGATAGAAGAGTGTTATCAGCAGTGCCCACAATTAGTGTCATGTGCAGAGAGGTACGGCTAAGCACAATCTTATCATAATGGTGTAAATTATCTCTGACAAACATATTGACATGTCACAGCCTGCAGGTCTATTTCAATGAATGCGCAGGTCCCAGGCATAGCGAGACCTGTCCGTCTCCTATTTCACACCTTTGTATATTTTGTATAGTCTTCGTTTGTGAAGATGTGTGGCGTTGTTAGCAAGCCTCGTCAGCTACAAGCTGTTCACTTCATAAAAGTGAAAAAAGGTTGATAGTTTGATTAGTAATATTATCTGAACTAGCAGCGTGCCAACATCCTGTGCGTTCCAAAGTTCAAGGTAAAGGTATGAGGAGATGGGGACAATTTCCAGGTCCATTCAAACAAGCTTTTGTTGTGAATTCAATCGCTAGTTTCTCTACTAGATAGCCTTTCCAATACACAGCTGTAACAAAGGGTCTGTAGCACCTTTTAAAGACAACTGTTGTTCACACCGAAACACTCAAGCTGCGAAGATATTAATCTAAAGCTTTTGGTGAAGCTTTCAGCACTTGAATCCAAGTTAATAATTTTTAGGATCATTAATTGTGAGTACACGTTATAGCTAAAAGTATGGTGTTCAATAATATCATAAAGTTATGTACAAATTAGAATATTTCCTCAAACCATTATTGGAAGTATCATGTTATCTCATTTGCTGGCAGCAACAGCCTAACTTGATTTGCAACTGCTGACTTTTTAAGTAATGCAATTATAGCCTAGACTAGGCTAACCAGGATACCTCGTTGGTTTCCTTATAAAAACAACAGCTAATCCAATAATCACATTTAAAAATACAATAGTAATGTAATATCATTGATTCCGTTAGTTGTATGTCTCTATGTGAAAGGATGTCATTTTTTATTTATGCTAACTTATCGTCATGGTAACAAAACTACCAACAACATCCGCCTGATGTCTCCTCTCCTAACTAAAGTCATTTCTTTCAACTCAATCATGTTAGTTAGACTGTTCGGCACTTAACGTCAATCCACCTGTTTGATCCTTGCGGTTTGGTTTCATCGACTGCGCTAATTGGTTGATCCCATTCATATTATTATTCATATAATTGATGGACTCAGCAATTCATAGATTTTCTCGCTAAAACTGAATGATAACATCTGTGACGACCACCGACTGTCACTCTGTCATAATTCATAAACAATATTTTATTTTCACTGGTGATGGTTTGTGCCAACGCAACAAATGCTTTTCCACGGTCAACAATTTTCCGATCTAAAACGAAGATACTTTCCCTATCTCCGTCGGCGCTTCCAATTTATGCCATCAAAACAAACGTCGATAAAATTTCTCAGAAAAGACAAGTGCAGATTTTTATATCAAACAATTTTTGATAACTGGAAGTTGTTACAATTTTATTCACACGAAAATAATTTCAGAATATTCAGAATGGCGCTCCTTTTGATTAATGGTTTCTCTCAGCTACTGCTACTCCCTGCTGCATGCATAATCTATGCTGTTTATGTAATACTCTAATAACATATCAGGTCATTGGCTTCACACTAGGTGTTTTACCTGCGTTTTTTATGCATGAAATTGGCTTTCCTGGTGATAATCGAGTACACACTCTGCACCTTTGCGCCACCACTGGCACGTCAACAAAATAACCATACATGACGTTTCCATCAAACATTGTAATATATTTACACCGAAATGAACACTTGTGGCGAACAAAAGATGAGTTTAATCCTTTCATGGATCAAGCTTGTAAAAATAATTAGAAAATGTCCGCCTCCTTTTATTATTTTGAGCTGAAAAAACAACAGGTGTAACTCTGTAGCACCGATAAAAAAAATGACTTTGAGCGCCTCACTACTTCCTGTAACACGCCGAGTCATCACTACTGCTACTGGAACTACTTAGGGTCGGAGACCTTGGAACTCCGCTATCCCTCTCTCCGTCTATGTCATCTGTCATAGACATTGACAATCTTATGTCACTAAAACCACTGTCAGGGGATCTACTTCTATGGCCAGATCGCCTCACGAGCAGTTTTGGTCGTCTGCTATCACTTTGTCTTCTAATTGTTTTTAAACTGTGGTAGCTTCTTATGCTTCCGTTTGATTCTTTTGTTGCTCGGTTAGACGGAGTCTCGCAAGAAATGACAAGGTCCGCTAGTCCATAATCAGAGGAGTCGCGTTCGCTGTCGTGTTTCATCTCACCGCGGGGATGTGAGTCAGTGTAATAGCTTTCCTCGATCTTTCTGTAAGTCTCTACTACAGAATGTGATTTCCTTATCGGTGGTGATTTATACGTCCTGCTAGGCCACGATGTTTTACCCATTAAATTTTTCCAAAACGAATTCCGATTTTTATCACTTTGTTTTTCAGCTATTTGTAACAGCTCTGGTTTAGTTAACATCGGTGGAGAACTGTTTCTATTTGCCGGTTTGGTTTGTGCTATATTATTGTTCTCAGTGGGAGACAATTCTTGTTTGGATGAGTGTGTAGGTGTATTTGGTAGACTGTTATTGGATCCTCTGCTTGGAGCCTGCTTGCTGTTGCTCCAAGCTAATGTTATTTGCTCAGGAGCTGCATAGAGTTGGCCGCAACTACTATGGCGTCTTCTTTCCTGCAGCGCTTGCAACTTCCTCTGTCTCCGTTTTTGAACCGGTGACATCGCCTTTGGTGATGCATTAGGTGATTTTAATAAAGTCGGACTTTTCTCTTGGGATATGATTTGTTTGATGATTTCAGAGTCAGCGCTCGATGACTCATTCTCTACACTATCAAGTTTTCTCCTTGTCTCATCTGCCCACTTCAACATGCTGAAACAGAAGGTAAATAATTACTAATGAGTCAATCAGCAGCTAATCCCATGACTCCATCGATTTGACCGTGCTTGGCCCAGCAAGCAATGCGTGCAAATCAATACAGCTAATGCTAATGTTGAAAAATCACTATTTCTATTGACGCAACTGTTCATAAACGATAATAGAGAGATTTCATGCATGGAATGAACTCTGTGGATGTAAGAATGTCCCGCAAATTGTTAACCTCTTGTTATGTTAACGTCTGCACGCAGAAATTCGCTAGTCCCTGCGAAATAACAGTTCACCGCTAGTTCTATGAGAAGAATGCAGGGTGGACAGGGGCGTTATCATTCACAATTGTCAAATCCAAGGGCTGGGTGATTTTGATATTGCATTAATTAGCTTGATAACATGAGCAATGACAGCTAATGGCCATGTAACAAGCAGGTGAATTGAAACAAACACCAAGTTTACGAGGCCATATTTTTATCTAATGCCGTCAAACTTTCTACATTTGTGTAGCCACAGACATCAGAGTGCACCGGGGGTTTAGCAGATAATCTCTTACCCTTACAGAGCGGTAATGTTTACTTTTTTTGTGAATTATGTTAAACTCAGATCACATGCTAATTTATGTCTTTTGTACACAAGCAACATACGCCGTCTGCTCTGCCAGATTCTGTAGCCATTTCATTATTAAAAGAAAACAATGAAGATCCGATTGTGGAAGTAATTAGAGGCAAGCTGACCAACCTAACCACCTACACAAACTAACCCACCTAATCAAAATGACATGTGAAACACCGGCCGTACTGGGAGTAAAACAATTGTGGTTAATTGAAAATATACGGAGGTTCATCGTCTATTGCCTAAGAAGCTTATTATCTCCATTGAATGTTTGTTATAGACAAATCTGTCATATATCAACTAGCAACAGTTGCCAAGCTCTTAACATATATTTACCTAAAGAGTTTCAGTGATACCTTAGAAATACTGAATGTTATATAAGACTGACGGAACATTCCGGTTGTTAGTAACCTGTCCTCCTAAGTTAGATGACTAACACTCTAACTGACAAGACAATAAGCTAGTTCTCTGGTATATAAACCATTTTCTACTACACAGTTTACTGAATACTCATGTAGATTTCTTACCTTGTATTTTGTTGTGGAGACCTTCACGTATCTCGGTATAAAACAATACTTTACCAACCAAAGCTGTGATTAGCAATGCCAACTACTTAGCCGCAGTCTGACGAATGCAAATCAAAACCACAATGAATATATCATGCCTTAACAGACACTTAACAAATTCAGCCAATCAGAACGAGCCTTCTAGTCTATAGCTTATAGATTACATTAGATAAGGGCGGGTGTAGAGTTACCCGACCTTACTGCGTGTTATTGCAGTGTCACTTTGGTTACTGCTACTGATGTGCGCCGGAATCTGTAAAAACTGAATAGTGCAGGTCTAAGTGCAGAAATCAAAGTGTGGTCAGCCGTTTCCAGCGCTATTTTATATAAGGACAACTCCACTGGAGCCAAATTTCACAAATGGTCATATAAGTCATCATTGGCTGAAATAGTTTTTACTCATTTATTCAATATTTGTTGCGTAAAATGAATTTCTTTTTGCAGTAATACCTCTGTGAACATGTTTTGTTTCAATCTAGCAAAAAAAATTATTTTATTCAGTGGAGTTTTGGAGTAAAATTTTGTTTAAAACCTTTAACCGTCACTGGAGCCTTCACTGGAGCCAGGAGTCATCTCCCCTTCGGACGAAGAGCTCTATATTTAGCGGTACCGTATATTGATAAGTTTGCCGATACGTTTACTAATGATTATGTGCCCTATAATGAAAAAACGTTCGCTTTCATCCCAGTGACTTTACGTGACCTTTTGTAATGGTATGCAGGGCGCACAGTCGCGTTATTTACCATCCATATGAGAGACAACAGAAGTGCCACTTGGTTTTGCGGCAAAAAAACGAAATAAAACTAGTGCCATGTTTGTTATTTATTTTAACTAGTATTTATTATTATTATTATTCATCAATATCTGACTGAATAACAAAAACTCGTTGTAGACTACTCCAAAGTGAACTATAAACAATGTGAAAAAGTAATATGCTCATTTTGAAAAAAAAATAATTGATTTCATCGGTACCGTAAAAAATGATTATTTTTTTGGAATATTTAATGTTATTATTATTTATACTACTTTGAGATTATAATTCTATGAATAAATTATGGCTATTACTTATATCTAAAGTTGTTATTTATTTATTTAAAATTTGATATGAAAGTTGAATGGTATAAGAAAAATAGTTTTTTGATAATACAAGTGCTAATATAAGCACTATATTTCGGCCCTTATTACTTAACTTACATTGAAATGTTTTTGTTTAAAATTCCCAGTGGGCTAGGAGACATCCTGAGCTTTCAGATGAGAGGTTGTTTTAAGCTGTACCTTGTCAATTTGCAGAGTTATTAGCTGTTGAAATAGAGCCTTTTCTCTATAAGTTATAGTGTAATCACTCAAGCATTTGGCTCCAGAGGGTCACGTGACAAGGGGAGTTGGCCACACTTTGATTTCTGCACTTAGGTGCAGGTGTTGGATGGTGGATTTTAAATATTAATTGACCTTTCATAGCCAGGTTCTGCTTAAACTCTCCCACCCTGTCAAGGGGTGTGCGAGAGAAACAGAGCAAAGTACAGGAAAAATATTCCACCACGATATTTTTTATAAATTTACACTTTAAATTTTTAATTCTATTTTAATTGGAAACTTTCTATTTATATCTACCCAAACGATGTGGACATCATTGCCCGCCACATTACCTTCACCAAAGTTCACCATCTGCATGCAATGCCAGCTATACCCTGGAGTGTCACATCGAGTTAACGCGGTTAGTTATTTTGGGAAAAAAATATCAGACAAAATATAAATAGAGAAATTATATCTGACAAACTATTTTTGCCTCACATAGTGTATACAATCAGCTGTTAGATACACAAAAAGATGTGCAACCTTTAAGAAAGTTGTTTTTGAATACGCAAAGCAAAACAAAATCCATCAGAAAACTCTCCAACTGTAGATATAAATAACAAAAATCAAATGCATGGCACGTGCCAGCAGTCAGGTTTCCACCATTTCCTGCGGAGACAAAATTAATACTGCAGAGAAAG
The DNA here is from genome assembly GCA_945261195.1 of Cryptosula pallasiana. Taxonomy (NCBI): domain Eukaryota; kingdom Metazoa; phylum Bryozoa; class Gymnolaemata; order Cheilostomatida; family Cryptosulidae; genus Cryptosula; species Cryptosula pallasiana. Next base: position 8,679,787 of record OX183133.1, on the reverse strand, counting down.
TGGAAACAGTAATCCATCAGTAATGGAGCTTGTATTGTAATGGCGAAGAGTCCTAAACATTGTTTGATGTAGGGTTTAAGTTACTCGTGCATACTTCCTCTCCTTTGAGCCGTCTGGTAATCTCTGTACCCATCATTTCGGCTTTCCTTCCCCCACTTCAGTGCAGACAAACAGCACCTTGATTATATCGAGTTTAGTAAATCCATTGAACACATTGAAGCAGCCGACGGACGCTGTCGTGGGAATGGTGGGTCTAGCCCCACCTGAGCTTGGCAACTAGCCATCCCTGTCAATTGGTTACGCCAAATGTAAAGATTGATGGATCATGAACGGTGACAAACTACAATTTAAAAACAAAAATCTTAAAACCAATTGAAGTTGAAAAGGAATAATGATAGATGGATATTAGATTTACAAATTCCAAACAAACAAACCTCTCCGCTAGAGATGTAACGACGTTTGCAATTTTTTGCGGTTTATCACTTCGTCTTATTACGCTTTTTTCTAAAAAATGGTGATCTGTGTAGAGTGGCTATAAGCTGGCTCCTTGCGCCATTTCAGTAATATATTCTGACGTCAGGGCTGATTCACACACCGAGAATAGAGTTGGTTAGGTTAGAGCGGTATGAACATTACAACAACTTCATGATTGATGGATGGTTGCATTTCAGTGTATCACAATCGTATATTATTGTTGTGAAGGTATAAGCTCCAATTTAGAAATCGGGCTCCCTATTCAACCCTAAACCAAACCAGCGAAAACACAGGCTATTTTAATTATTTCTTCTGGTCTGTAGTTCACTAGGCTTGGGCCGCAGATTTCTCCATTGATGAGCAATTTCTGGTCGCTATACGATTACATCATCTTTTGCACCTTGCTTAGTATTCATAAATCAAATCAAATTAAATTATAAAACATGAAGAAAAATCCTTACTGATTGACTCACAAACATAATTTCATAAAACTTGTTAGTAAACGCCATTATTTATTGCTTACTAGGCAAGGTTTTGTAACTCAAGGTTTTTCCTGGTGGTGAGTCGATGTTTGGTGCAAGCAGAAGTAACTGCTCAGGCCAAGAACCAATCACATAGCTTGTAGCTTTTCCTCTTTACTCTGAGTATCTGGTCTTTAGCAAGCCCTCAATTAGCAACAGAAAAAGCTAAACGGAGCACAGACGAGAGCTTTCCATCATGGCTGGGTGTAAGATCTCTCCAGGGAGCCTATGCGGTCACTACTAAAGTGAATCTGATCTGACTTTAGCTGATGTCTTAATGGCAAAAAAAAACTTTGTAAATGCTTATTTTTTTAAAGTTTTGCCGTTGTTGATGGCACATGTTTAGAGTGATAAAACATCAGTTCCTTTACATAAATTTTGGTCAACATCCGAAAGAGCCAATGTAGAGGTTCAGATTAGTAGATTCTGCGATTAAACTCGGCCGGTACATTGAAGATATCCAGTAGCCATTTTTTCTGCCTGTCCAACCATATAGACTAGACAACTGGCTCGCCATGGACCTTCTTCATCCCTGAGGCTTCTTGCTCGTGTATAATTATGTGGAAGTGAGTCTCTTATTTTTGAATAAAATGAATAATCTGTGTACTGCTGGTTCCACTAATGACTTTTCTCCGATTGAAAATTTTAGTACTAAAAATTTGTCTCATATTGCGACATTGCAATCTATGAGAAATTCATTCGTCCATGAATCCTCGCTGCTCTACACTAACAGGGCAAACCTTATGCATTACATGCAGCTAGCTATACTCATGAAATTCTAGCTTACAAAATTGGGGTTGTCCTTTCTTTTTCAAATTTGGAAGTTGTTTCCCTTGCTTGCGCATAATACAGGTTTCGTTAGAGAATAAAAATGCATTAACTCAGGTTTGAGCCCAAGCTGTAATTTGGATACTTTGAACTGTTGCGTCTGCAATGGTTTATACCCTGTTGACATTTGTTCAACATAGCCTACGTAGTGTGGTGATTGCTACAATGTATATTGAATGCTGTAATCATAGAAAGAAGGGGAGACAGTTCTATGTCGGCAAAATGTATACATTTGATTAATTAACCAGAAGAGATATTAAATTAATCAAGGTGTATAATTTTTACAAAGTTGAAAAAGTTTTATCACAGATAAGTAGTAATCTATTGCCAAGATTTTTGTCTTCACAAAATGGTAATTGAAAATTGACTGTAGTATTTGTTTACCGAAAGTCTACGGCAACAACTTTTTCTTTCAGCAGAGTTGATACGTAAATTGGAGTATGTAAAGATAACACATTGAGTTAACAATAAAATATTGTTGCAAGAATCGATGTGCGAGGCCCTTTATTCATAGCAAGCTCACCCATTGATACATTAATTGCCTTTGATCACAACAAACACATAAAGAATCTCACGCAGTAGTTACAAATGAGCTATAGAACAAGTATGAAAGGAATTGAACTGTATTGAATCTGTAGCTGTAATTGTAAGTATTGTCACGTACATAATATATCGAGAGAGGGAGAAAAAGAAGGTAAGAAAGGTGTGTGTAGGTGTAACACTGATAGACTACGGTCTACTTAAGGTGAGGCAACCATGGTAAGTGGTGAGCTAGCATACAAACGAGTGAGTCAACCAAGAGACACGTTATGTTTTCAGTAAAAAGTGCGTCATTGATGAATATAGCTATAAAGAGTGAAAGAAAAGGTTTTTGCTGTAGTACTAGTTATTCTACAAACTAACCTGGCTTCCATTTATTTTACAACCTTAATACTTAATATTTCATAAAAATCTGGCAGCCTACCAAGTTTCGTTAGCTGTTTTCACAAGTGTTTGTACCACCCTAAGGCACACCTGTCAGATACAGTAGCTTATCCTAGCCTTATTATTTAAATTCTCCACCCAAACTTGTTCGTTTTCATCTACCGATAATATCGCATACTTTAAGGATGTTAGAAATGTCGATTGGGTGAAACATCTGTCACAATAAATAAATCACCGAAACAAAAAATTTGACACTTCAAGTCAGAACTTGTAAGCGAATTAAATTCCAGATTAACATTCCAAGTATAATTCTTGTCCAGCAAGCCAATCTGGTTAGTATGTATACAGGTGGTTTGGGTCTGCATATATTGTATTAGACATAGATCTTCTGTAGCCCACAACTTGGGGACATGTGTGGGCATGTTTCATCTCTTGAATATTTTCACAACTTTTGAATTCATATCCTATGATTATGTCAGATGCTTTTCACAGTATCTGCCTAGGTTAGATCACATTTGAAGTAGCAATTAATTGTTACATAGGGTAGGTGATATCTACTAAGCACACACAATACGCACTTGTACAACTGGGAGTGAGAGAGGTCAACCAGTACGATTGACATACAGTAGTTAGTCCGCATGCTCATTGCTTTGTGCTATCATAGTGCATTTTAGTTGTTTTGCAGTTGTAGGCAAATTCATACTTAATGTATGAAACTAATAAATACCAACCAATTGCAGCTTGAGCCAGTTAACTGCTAACGTAAAATTTCATCAGACAAAAAACTTCAAAATTTATTTCTTTGTGTTTTTTTTTTAAATAGATATAGAGATTGCCTTTGTTTACCATAGATACTGATGGTAAAAGCTCCAGTACTAGCAAAGCTCCATTTTAAGCCCAATCAATCATTTTACTCAAAAACAAGCGGATTGTTGCAGACATGTTTGGTTGCTAGGCAACGAATAGGGAATGTCTAGCAGCAGATTTATCTGTTGCAGACAGTGTGACTTGGCAATGATGACTTTAGGTATGATGCAGAGAGGAAGAAGGAGTGAAAGGGCAAGTCAAAGAAATATCAAAGCTTTACTAGCCAACTCCTCTCCTACTAACCCGACGTACATTCTTGCAGTAGTGTTGGAAGACTTCACCTCACAGGGATTCACAGAACTAGCAGTAAGTACACACAACTAACAGTAAGTACACACAAGTAACAGTAAGTACACAGGACTAACAGTAAGTACACAGGACTAACAGTAAGTACACACAAAAGCTTGGTAACATACAGCAATTTATCTATAGCTTTACTACGGCATAATTTTTGTTTGGGATGATGCTCTGGTTGGTTAGCTGGTTTCTCACTCGCACAAAAGTTTCATAATCTTTTTATTACAATCAACGAGCGCACTAGAATTTAATGGCTACTATATATTTCTTTTTTAATCATTATAGATATAATAAATAATACAAAGTGTTATTTATGGGAACATTTCACATTTCAATTAATTGAGGTAATCAAACAGAAATCGTCCGCTCCTGTTATTGCGGTAAGCTACACTTTTTAAAAACTTTATTTTTGGAAAAAGAGAGTTTTTAACTGCTATTAGTCAATTTTCCGCAAAAAAATCAGCAAAAAATTATTCGCTGAGTTGTATAACAATAAAAAGACAGAAACGACGAGGAAGTAAGTATGGCATTACCCTTGATTACTCTATCAATAGCACACAGTTAAATTTCCTCATTGATGGCTGTTAGTCATTAGTGATTTAGCAAGTACTAATTACGCAGTCATGTCTCTGTCATGATTCATTCTTTGAGCGCTGTCGTACGAACTGATGCCAAGCCGCAAAAATTAAAAAAAATGTGATTGCAGGTAAAGAAAGGAGATGAGATCTACGTGATGTATGAAATAGATGAATGGGCTTATGTGGCTTGTCTTACGGAGACATCATTGAGAGGATACATCCCTTTGGACTATTGTCTACCAGTACAGGACTTCTTCTACGATAATCCTGCACTAAACAGGAAGCTGTATGTACATGTTTATATTGTCAGTTGATATAAATCTCATTAGGGATAATGATAATCTTCTCTCTAGCTAACCACCACTGTCATAAGCTGTCCCAAAGTTAAGCTCTATTAAATACCTTTTAGGAGTTTTATCTAAAATCGGGATGAAAACTTGATACCAAGTATAACATAGATATATACAGTTTTTTAACCACAAAAAGTATTAAAGTTATTACTGCATGAATTGGAATTTTAAAAACACAATTTTTTGTGGGAGTTGTTTTCTCTATTAAGCGCATAACTCACTATAAATATTGAGCCGCTTTTGCAAAGTGATACGATATAAAAAGATTACTGAAAACTTGTGTGTTTACTGGCGCCAGCATTCATGTTGGTGCTACCTCCCTGAAAAAAATACATAATCATAATTTGTATTTTGCCCTTCAAATAGGCTGCAAAATGGAACTAAGGCTATGCCATCGAAGGAAGGTCAACAAAAAACAGTTACAAGTAGACAATCTAGAAGGGCATTAGAGCCGATAGAAGGTTCTGAAATGGCACCTGCAGAAGAACATCAGTACCACCGACTCAACCACGTTACTGTCACATCTGGGGCTACTTTGCCTCGACAGAAGCGAAATGGTAACCCACAGAGACCACCACAACAGTCTAGGACAGTACGACGGTCACATACCATAACATCTACATCAAAACCAACCGTTTCATTTCAATTAGATGTACAGAATGGCAGCAGAAAAGTGCCTCCTGCTGTTCCTAAAAAACCAGTAACTTCACCGGTGGTAAACACTCCAATTAACAGCCGACTCAGATCTACAGAAGTAGAAGTAGATCTTCCACTGCCATCTACGGTCAAAGCTACACCAGTCAATCTACAGCAACAAACAACTACTCACAGAACTCATAACGCATTGTCAACTGGCACAGCACAGGCAGCCACGAGAGCAAGAAAAAACTGGAGTCATCATATTATGGACGATCACAGACGAAGTTCTTCACTTGAAACTGTTGATGAAATAAGTGAACTAGATGAGTCTTTAACTAGCGGAGCCACAGGCTCAGGAGGTATACAGGGTATACAGAGATTGATAAGCAAGTTTCAATCCAGAATAAAAGATGAGCATAAAGATTTGACTGGGGCAGTGCCGCGACTAAGTAGCCTGGACTCGGTAGCCAGCAGCGTAAGTGAAGATAATGACAGCGTCTTTACAGACAATGAAGAATCAGTTCAAAGTTTGGGCTGCTCAAATGGGTTTAATCCATCCACGGTGACATCGGAAGAAGATCTGTCAACAGCTAGAGTTGAACATGACTCATTAGAAAACAAGTTAAACAAATTGCAGCCGTTAGGCAAATCAACACCGAACAATTTGGACGTGTCCAGCAGCCCAATTGATGACAATACATCATGTGACGACAACTTGATCGTGAACAAACCGTCTGCACCTGAACTAGAGAATAAAATTGACAACTCGGCTGTACTCGATCTGTCAACTATTGAGTCTATTACTAGCAGCTCATTGGTTGAAAATGATGCAGCACATGAGGGCTTTCTGGACGATAGTCTGCTGGATCCACCAATGTCTTTCAGCTCATCTCTGTCTGAGACAGCAGCTGACGCTATCGCTACTTCAACACAGCACAGTCATTGCTGTTGTTGTGTCCATTATTTAGGAGGTCAACAAAACATTTCGGCAACAGGAAAGTCAGTGAGAGAAAAGTTGGAACCAATAAGCTTTGCAGAAGTGTAAGTTTGCTGTAATATTTTACCCGCTTATTTTGGTAACTGGTACTAGTGCCTTTTGTCTGTTGTTACACTACCATACAACCTCATGAATCGTTATCAACTGTATAACTGCAGAGAGGCCAAAGATCATGCAGATAGTGAAGTGAACAGAAGGATGGACAAATCCACACACATGACCAATGCATCGTCTTCCAATTACGGAGTAACAATTCAAGCCGAGAGCAAAGTTTTGGAAAGAAAAAAAATGTGCGATGGCTCGACACAAACAGCCCAGGTAGGCTACATCTATGGTTAGGGTTTTTCACCAAAGATCAATTTTGGATTTGCTACCGACGCAAGCAAATTCATTTTATCTCACTGAAGTAAAACTATGCGGTGCATTCTTAGGAGGAGATAAATCCTCCAAATACCAACACACTTTTAACGATTTCACTTTATTAATGAGGCAAAAAATCTTTCCACAGGAAGTGGCCAATGTTGGAACGGGGAAGAGACAGACGCACACAAGGAAGTTTAACAGTACGTTCTCTAGGAACTCTAAGTTAAGACAATCCAACCTGTGTACAGAGAGTACCAACATACAGCATGCACCACAATCAATCCCACCTGCCAACCTCACTAACAGCAGACTAGCTGCACACAACCCAGACTTGACAGAGAGAAATAAACAACAACGTAGCGTTATGCTGTAACTTCTTCCATTTATTACAGAACTTTTTATATAAAAATGTCAGCGGTCTTGCAAAAAGTATCATAAATAATTATTTTTTGTAAACCAACATTGTTCTAATCGCTCATTTTTTTTGTCTTCCAGTATATAAAAAAGTTTGTATAGATTAAAAAGGATTATGACGTATAGTGCACTGGATTGAAGGCAATAAATGCATTAGCATAATAAACCCTGGACTAGCGTGACAAAAGCAAAAGATGAGGCAATCACAAACAGGAAGTCAAAAGCTTCATTGGACAAACCATGTGACTATTATACTACAATGTTTGGTCTGAAAACGTTATCCAATCCGGCCACTCACAGCAATCATGTGACCTGAAGTGTGTCAGATTTGACAGAGATTCGCTAAACAATCCATGGCTGGTTTAGTCAATCAGCGGCACTTTGTACTGCCGAGTTCTCTTCCTCCTCTTCGTCATCATCAGGTGGTGTGTATGTCACTTCACACGCTGCAACATCAACAATGCACCAGCAGTTAAGCTACGATTATTGAGCATTTCAACTGCTTTATTGGGAGTTACTTACTCTCTCTCACTGAATATGCAGATAACTCCGAATTGCCCATCCACACGGAAAATAAGTTGGCCAATACCAAAAGGAGTAAACAATACGCACAAAAACCCGCCTAAGATTTGGTGTGCTGTGAGTGTGTTCAACTATTTGATGGGAAAAAGCTGCACCGCACAAATTTTCATTGATGACCCTGTTCATCTCCTGTAACTGTCTTACCTGTTCCACAACAAGGAAAGACAACACCAGCCTTCATAAACATCAAAATTTCCCCTATATCTCCTTGAATGGATAAAATAATTTTGGTGTATATTGATTGATTTTGATAGGTTGGCATCTATCTTCACTGCCATCTAAACACAAACTGGCCATCGAATAACGAATCGTGAACTTATTATAAACTTTGTCCATTTATGGAAAGTTTTTGTGCTTTACAAAGAAGATTAATTAATTTTGTGTATTGCTACGTGTGTGATAAACACTGATGCTGCTGTTGGTCAGCTAATGCTCAGTTAGATTATTGTAAAACAATGGAATATAATCAATCACTGTTATTGACTCACTGGTTATGTCCATTTTATCTTATCACCTCTGCAGCTAATAGGAAATATATAGATTATAAATGTTGGAGTTGCCTTTCCTTGTTTTCCGAAAATAATTAAAATGGAACAGCTCGCTTTCAGCCCTTTGCCATACCTATTACTGTGTGATGCAGTAGCCATAGCAAATCAGCTACCAGAATCAGTTAAAATAAGAAATAGTTGACGAACAAGCAGGAGTTGCCCTCTCTTCAGTTATCTTCACAAACAGTCTACATGAAGCCCCAGTGAATTTATATACAAATTGATCAATATAATACTAAAATAATAGATGGCGCTGATCATAGACACGCTGCGGGTAGTAAAGTATGTCAGAATAGCCTCTCACCTGCATAAGCTTCTGGATACCGACTCTTTACAACCTGTTTGAGTGTTCTACAATAGAGTGCAAGGGTGTTCTACAATAGAGTGAGACGACTATTGTTAACTCACTGCACTGGATCCCCACAATTGGTTTGGCTATTCAACACGCAAGTTTTAACGTGTGAATAAAATGTAAACATTTTTTGCTAGCTACGCGCCTCACCCACTGAACTTCTAGGATAAAATTTTAAAATATTATTCGTACAAAATAAAAGGGGAAGACAATAAATCAAACAAGTTGATCTCACCTTACGCGCCTGAATACAGAGTCAAGATTCTGTTTCATTTCGACAAGCATGGCGACATGCGTGTTGAAATCTTTACTGATTGCTTCATATCTCACCTCACATAGAGAATTCGCTCTCCACAGGGTCTCATTCGTCTTCTCAAATCTTTTTAAACTGAAATAAAATTTGATGATTTTTCAAATGAATGTAACCAGATGTAGTATGAACATTATTATGAATAAATACTGGAAAAGAAAGAACAAATGAATGAAACCATATCAGAGTCTCCACACACTCTGGTAACGCGCAATAAACATTGTTTCAGCACTACTAAACCCATCACTTTGGTGTAATTGTCGTCCTAAAGTTTAGTATACACCACAACTTACACAACAGCTCTGCGACACAATCTCTATTGAATAAATGCTGAAAGTGGTACTTGAAGAACATCTAGTGATGTGATGTACAACTCTCTCTATTAATAATGTGTGTGCTTCGATGTGTGTGCTTTGATGTGTGTGCTTTGATGTGTGTGCTTTGATGTGTGTGCTTTGATGTGTGTGCTTTGGCAAAGAATTTTCAAGATGAACAATATAATTGGTATTTTTCTCCGATTGCGAGTTGCTGAAATAACGTGCATTTTGTAAACCTAACTAACCTAACTTGCGATTTCGGATATTTTAAAATTTTACAACATATATAACTTTTATGTTGTAAAGTTACATTATTAGTTATTCTTCACGGTTTATTTTCAGTATTTATTCAATAGAAATTGTGTCACTGAGCCATTTTATGACTTGTGGTACATACTGAACTTAAGAAAGGCAATCACACCGAAATGAATAGAGAAAGCACCTTGACTGCAGTTAATTGTAGTAGCAGAGCTGATGATGATAATAATAATTTGCTAGTATTTGTGATAGAATAACTAACTGAACAAAGCAAGGAGTAGCAATAATAGTTAGTAATAGTACCCAAAGCAGTAGCAAGAAGAGTAGCAGAATCACCCACTTATCATCGTTATTATTATGTCATCTGTCTATGATTACCAATATTGTTATTATATTGTTATGAAAATAATATTGTAATAACTGGTATTGATTGATAATAATTAATTCACTATTATAAAAAATTACTATTAAACTTATTATTAATCAGTTATGGAAGTTATTAATTTACCATCATAATAAATAATAACAATAATATTTACTGCACAATGGAAATTGGCATATGCCCCTCCAATACATAAAGGAGGCGATAAAAAGGCAGCAAACAACTACTGCCCTACATCTCTTACTAGTATTCCATGTAAGATGATGGAACACATCATACTTCACTACTTGAGCCAAAAACTGAATGGCTTTCTCCACAAAAGGCAACATGGATTTAGGGGAAAACGTAACTGTGCTGCACCTTCTGTGAACCAGCTAAGGCAGCTGAGTCATCCAAAACTACACATGCTGTAGCACTTGACTTCAAAAAAACCTTTGACAAAGTACCACACAAGCTGCTCTCGCTGAAACCCAGCGCAGTTGCCAATCTACATCCCCAACTGGTGAACTGGATCCAGGATTTCCAACTGACAGGGGACAAAAAGTTATCATCAAAGGACAGGTGTCTTCAGAGATGACAGTTATCTCATTAGACCCCCAGGGCTTTGACCTCGGCCCAACACCGTTCTGGATATACATAAATTATCTACCAGCAGCAGCCGGAGTCTTTATAGACTGAAGGCACTTTACTATATCAACATATTACAGCTCATGCTGCCAGATATTAAACAAGTATCAATGCTGTTAACAAATGGTCTGTACGATAAGAAATGCCCTTTAATGACATCAAATGTCACCTGGCTGCCTTTGGAGACCAGAAGTACAAACCTCAGTACAAACTAGCAGATAAAAATATGGAATGGGCCAGTACTGCAAAGTACCTAAGTGTCGTCATGCAATCTCATCTAAAATTGAACCAACATATGACACCTGTGAAAAAAAGCCTCAACAAATTTGGATTTACTCAAACAGGTCCTACATGAAGCCCCTAATGAATGTCGTCTGCTAGCTTATACAAGTCTACGCTGCTCGATTCTAGAGTATGCTAATACAGTATGAGATCCTACACTTAACAAAGACATTGAGACCCTTGAGATCATCCAGCGCCGTGTAGTCAGGTTCATTAGCTGACTCAGAGGAACGGAGAGTATCTCTGAATCCTGCTCTGAACTTGGCCTCCAGACATTAAAACAACAATGAAAAAAATCACAGAGCTGTCTTTTTTACGAAGATTCTACAGGATGAAAAGTGATACAACACGCTGGCTCTGGCTGGCCTATGATGAGATCTCCCAAGACAATATGACAATTAGATTTGTGGCCAGAGGTGAACTGACCTCCATGTATGCATCATCACTAGTTAACCATAATAGTTTCCTACCAAAAACAACAGAGAATCCAAAGCAAAAGAAGCACAAAGTAGATACTCAAAACAACAAAGCTCTCAACTAAAGTAAAATGGTAGTAGTAGTTCTAACCCCCATATATTATTATTTATTATTACAAGCCAATTGTTGAAAAATGAACACCATACAACTGCAACAGCATAGATTAACAGCACAGATTACTAACACACTAGTAGTGTTAGCTAACTGAGGCTCTCCTTTTACTTTAAGTTTCTGAGTGTTCAATAATGTCTTCAAAGGAGGTTGGTACTTATTTATTATTATTGTTGTTATAACTATTAATAATACAATAATAATTATAATTTTAATATAACAAATAATAATAATATTTTTTTTATTATTATCACAATAATAATTAATAATAATAATAATTAATCAATTTATAATTATTAATAACTTTAAGTAAGTAGTAAGTAAAAAGTGGACAGAAAAAACTTGATGATGAATGAATGAAAGCAACAACAAGCAATTGTTGTTTTTTCTATGATGATGATAGAAGATTGATAATATAAAAATGTGGGAGTAGAACTAACACAGAAACTTGGGTTTCTATAACTTCTTGGAGATCTCGAGAATTAGTCAATTCATTTAAATAATGAGAAGTGGCTTCAGTCGCAGGATGAGAGCTTTTTGTCAAACTCTGGTCACCATCATCTGCCATTTTCCTGTCATGTGACCAAAATTCATAGAGCTGCGGCAACGATAGTATAACCCGTATATGATCGTTGGCTGCGGTGTGTTTGTATTTTGGAGTTGTTCTGCTCCTCACTTAGCGCAGGATTTAAGCTGTTCATAACAATCAACGACCGTGTTGATTGATATTCACTGCGATATTGCTATTACCCTCTTTGATTGCTATGATACGACCGTTGTTCAAGACAGCTTATCGCCGTGTTGCATTTCAGGTACAAAGGCTTGTTTTTGACCTACGTTGACCTTAAAGGTTTGACATGGAGAACAATGCAGAAGAAGACAGCAAAACAGCTGATGATAAACTCTCTAAATCACCATTACTAAACGATATAGAAAGCTTGGACCTTCCCCGAGAAATAGATGCGTCTTCAATTTTGCCCTGGGACAAATTTTCACACTGGATTCATTGCATTTGTATTGTAACTTTTGATTTGGAAGTCGGCCAAGCTCTTGAGGTAATAATAAATAATAATAATAATAATTAATAAATAATAATAATAATTAATAATGATAATAAATAAATATTATTATTTAATAATAATATTATTATTGTTACTATTATTTATAATAATAATAGTAATGATAAATTATAAATAGGTAATTTAGTTAGCATTATTTATAATTTCATATACATACACAGACTTAGTAGTAGTACTTATTATAATTGTTAGTTTTATTAAATTATTATTATTTTATTATTATTATTAACTTATTAATTATTATTATCTATAATAAATAATAATAATTATAATAAATATTATTATTATTATTATTATTATTATAAGAGTAGTTATTGTTATTATAATAATAGTAAACTGTTGTTATTATTATTTTGATTATTATATAATAATATTAATAATAATAATAATGATGATAATAATAATTATTTATAATAATAAGTAATATTTATTGATAATAAATAATAATAGTAATAATAATAATAACAACGAAATAAACCAATGATCATGATGACGAAGATAAAGTTACTACTACAACAGCATTGATTGATAATAATTAAATAATATAATAAAACAAGTCAGTTATTTATAATCATTATTACTGTGTTATTGATTTATTATTGTTGTTATTTTATATTTGTTAGTTGCCAATCCCAATACAATATTGCTTGTATCAGAGATACTTTTACAATGACTAGTATGTGTATGAGTTATGTGAGGAAATGCCAATGGGGGAAATGTAAACAGTAATGAATTTTGACATAAGTAAATGTGTTCGAACTTCAAATGAGCATAGAAACGTTCTAGAATGGATGTCGGTAGACTTAGAATAAAAGGCTTTTATGCTATCGAGAGGAATATTTTGCCATTCATTCTTGGTAGTGTTGACTTTTGTTCTGAGTAACATGAAAAGTTTCGGTTTTTCACTTTTGTTTTCTTTGACTAAAATATAATTGTTTACATTCCTCAAACAAATAATAGAAACACTAACCGTTATGTCATTTAACTAAAATTAACAAGTGTTTTGATGTTTCAGCTCGTCTATCCCAGACATGTGACGCTTTCTGACACTGAGGTAAAGCTTACAATTGTTTGTTTAAAACTTAATTTAATTTGAAATTTATAGTGGCTAATAACGTTAGACGTTTTCGCTTTCAAAAGGGTATGAACGTTCTTGAATTAGTTTAGATGGTTTGCAAAGCGTCTTCTACATTGAGATTATTTGGGTAGTTGTAATAAAATAGCCTAAGAAACTGTATCTAAAAATGGGCCTGTCAATTATGATAAATAACTTGTCAGCTTCCACAGTTGCAGGATTTCATGCAACACAACTGTATTTCCTGTCCAATAATCGCATATTCTGCAAAGCGTATAATTGTTTTGCATATAATTTAGACGATTTCGAAATGATTCAGATGGATCAAAACATTACAAACCGTATGAACGCTTCCAAAATAGTTTGAACTGTTTTAAAATAATCCAAACTATTTTGAGATAGTTTGAAAGGTTTGCAAAGCACATGGCTTTCGAACCAAAAGCGATTGCTATTATTTTTTTTCTATAGCCTCTATGCAACTTCACCAACGTAAACATAGATCAATAGACATGAAGCTAATAAGTTAACTGTATAAACGATTGTTGAATATAATCTCTAAAATTAATTTTTCCCAAACATAATTAGGTTTTATAAATAATTTAAAATAATATACAAGAAATAATACTTTACAATAAAAAAATTTTTATTTATTCAAATAAAGTTTATGCTGCTCGGTTTTTAGTAAAAACATTATCAATCGTAAATCGACTAGAGATCTATGATCAATAGAGTGAAACTGCAAATCGGCTCAGATTTTCAAAGCATCTGAACAATTTTACAAAGCGTTCAGAAGGTTACAAAAATCCGTACTCTTTAAAAAGCGTTCAGACGGTTTGGAAAGCGTTCAGACTGTTGTGAAAGCGTTCAGATGGTTTGGAAAGCGTTCAGACGGTTTGGAAAGCGTTCAGACGGTTTTAATAATCGTTCAGTTGTTTTAAAACGCTAAAGAAAAACGTTCTGAGCCACCATATGGCTTAGATCTTTTTGCGTTTTATGTTTTACAATGTATGAACACTTCAAAATGTCTGAACACTTTTGAGAACATCTAAATTTTTTTGTAAACCTTTTCAACGATTTGTCAAATCATTCATTCGCTTTGAAAGATTTGCTGGTCTGTTTCAATTATAACATATCTTTTGTCCATTTGCGATTGATATTATTTTTTCTAAACACTGATCAAAGAAATTTAATTGAGCGAAGAATTGTTTTAATCATTTAATTTTATTTGTAAACAATCACTGAAAGTTATCTATTTTTCTAAAATTAGTTTTTGAGACTATATTCAACAACATGTTATATAGGTAAACCATTTGTTTAATGTCCGGGGGTCGCTATGTCAATGTTAGATGTTTCACATGGAGGTTATAAAACAGTGAGAGCGACTCTTGTTGGTTAGAAAGTCACCCGCCTCGCAAACCTTTTTATTTAGTCAATATTTTTTACTATTTCTAAAGCGTTCTATTCCATGAAATTCCACAACTACAACAGCCGGCAATTTTTCTTATTATAATCCTTGAGGCCGTATTTAGATACAGTTTCTCACGCAATTTTACTACATTTGCCCGATTATTTTCAATGTTAAAGGCTTTGCAAACCATCTTGAATATTTCAAGGCCGTTCGTACGCTTGAAAAGCGAAGGCCTCTAACGTTATGAGCCCCCATAGAATTTTTTGTGAGTGCGTTGTGCTGCTTGCATTTTGTTGGAGACCACCGGGGTATTTAGTAATGGGCAGATGTAACGAGTTGTGATTGAGTAAAAGATAGAGTAAAACTTCATTTTAACTGATCTAACGTTTCAATATATAAATGTATGAGTTATTGATGTCAGCTTGGTTTGTTTTGTAGAGAGCAAATATCTGTTACTTAGCATTTCCTGACTCTAACTCAGGTGAGCTAATAGTATGAGTAGATTGGTAGTAGTTATAGAGTGGTAGTACTGGTAGATTGGTAGTACTAGTAGAGTGGTAGTATTAGTGAAGCGCTAACACTTGTGGAATACTAATACTAACAGTAGTAGTCCTACTGCCACTCTCAATGGAGTGCTAATGGTACTGTTGAAATATGGCCTTGAGGTGACGAGTGTATCTTCGCTGCAGGATGTATGGGGGACACTTCCTACCACTTTAGGATCCGGCAGTGCCTTAAAACTCGTTCACCAGACTCTCTTTCATTCCTTCAGTCTTACAACAATCAGGCAGCCGTCTCACTTCAGGTGCTTTACATCCTGTTTTTACTGCAGCAGCGCTATGTGCTCACTGCAATCTTACTATTCTCTTAGAATTTCTTATGCAAACGCCAATTGTTTATTTCGCCTGGAAATTTCTGATAATTGTTTTTGACTATGTTTATATAATACCACATGAAAATGTACTTGAACATTATTCTTATCAAATAAAACAAAAGCCAAAAGTTTATGTTGTGCTTTTTTTATAAAAACCACAAGCTTTTTTGTAATTCTATTTTTTTTTTATAAAATTAAATTTTCTGTTTATATAACAAGCTGCAAAAAGCTGTCGTGTTTTTATAAGAAATACAGTTTTCTGTTCTACTCAGTTTGGTTTGAAGTAGATAGAGAATACTCCATTACTTACTCACTGGAATTGGCTGTCAAAGTTTCTAGTTCAAGTTCATCTAGTTTGTTTTTATTTATCATCAAACGAATGTAAATTGCTTGTCTTCCACCCCACAAAGAAGTGGCTACTCTTTAGGCATAGTTAGGAATTGTAATGTATATATTTGTTATTGTACTAATATGCAGAAACCAATATGCTACTGTCACACGACTGTCAATCGGAATCACACAAATTAATTATTGGTTTTCGAACTTTCACTGCTGGCAGCTGCATTTGTTTGATGCGTACTTACAGGTGGAGAGAGGCTCCTACTTTGGATATGTATACTTTAGACAGACCAAAGATAAGTCCATCAGGCGTGGATACTTCCAAAAGGTATCAGATGCATTTGTTGTATTATGTGGTTACACTTGTTTCCCTTCTCTGTAAGGTGCAGTTTCACTTCTCTGTAAGGTGAAGTTTCACTTCTTTATAAGGTGCAGTTTCACTTCTCTGTAAGGTGCAGTTTCCCTTCTCTGTAAGGTGCAGTTTCACTTCTCTGTAAGATGCAGTTTCACTTCTCTGTAAGGTGAAGTTTCACTTCTTTGTAAAGTGCAGTTTCACTTCCCTGTAAAGTGCAGTTTCACTTCTCGATAAGGTGCAGTTTCACTTCTATATAAGGTGCAGTTTCAGTTCCCTGCAGTTTCCCTTCTCTGTAAGGCGCAGTTTCCCTTCTCTGTAAGGCGCAGTTTCACTTCTCTGTAAGGTGCAGTTTCCCTTCTCTGTAAGTTGCAGTTTCGTTTCTCTGTAAGCTCCAGTTTCAGTTCCCTGTAAGGTTCAGTTTCACTTCTCTGTAAGGTGCAGTTTCCCTTCTCTGTAAGGCGCAGTTTCACTTCTCTGTAAGGTGCAGTTTCACTTCTCTGTAAGATGCAGTTTCACTTCTCTGTCAGGTGAAGTTTCACTTCTTTGTAAAGTGCAGTTTCACTTCCCTGTAAAGTGCAGTTTCACTTCTCTGTAAGGTGCAGTTTCACTTCTCTGTAAGATGCAGTTTCACTTCTCTGTAAGGTGAAGTTTCACTTCTTTGTACAGTGCAGTTTCACTTCCCTGTAAAGTGCAGTTTCACTTCTCGATAAGGTGCAGTTTCACTTCTTTATAAGGTGCAGTTTCAGTTCCCTGCAGTTTCCCTTCTCTGTAAGGTGCAGTCTCACTTCTCTGTAAGGTGCAGTTTCCCTTCTCTGTAAGTTGCAGCTTCATTTCTCTGTAAGGTCCAGTTTCAGTTCCCTGTAAGTTGCTGTTTCACTTCTCTGTAAGGTGCAGTTTCACTTCCCTGTAAGGCGCAGTAGTTTTCCTTCTCTGTAAAGTGCAGTTTCACTTCTCTGTAAAGTGCAGTTTCACTTCTCTGTAAGGTGCAGTTTCACTTCTCTGTAAGGTGCAGTTTCAGTTCTCTGTAATGACAGTTTCTTTTTCTTCCAATGTGCAGTTTTACGTTGGTTGCATACTGTGCGTTTCATTACATGCTAATTGATGTGTATTACCGTTTCCATCTATTGTTAGAGCCTATTACAGTGCTGCTATGCTGAGTGTGACAACATGTGGATATATTATTATGTGTATATAATGTGTGCACCATGTGCCTGTATAATACTGTATGTAGGTGTGTGTCTCATTTGTAGTCTGTTGTTGTTCTGTCAATGCTACCATTTATCAACCTTTTCACCAAAGTCGTCAACATCATAGCCCCAGAGTTTTTTGAAAATGGAGAGCCTGGGCTAGAAGCAGGTAAACTTCATTACATACCATGTAATAGTACATACAATGTATAATATGTTACATACCATGTAATAGTACATACAATGTAGAATATGTTACATACCATGTAATAGTACATGCAATGTATACCAAAAGAGCAATGTGACAAAAATAGAGAAAGTTGAAGTGTACCTCGAAAATGCACAACTTGCTGAGCCTAAAATTAGCATTAATGCGTTTTTTTATACAGCTTGCCACGATATAGACCAGTGGCCAGCTCCTTGTGCAGGTGAAGAACTAAGTCTACCTGTTATGGGCACAGTTATTCAGACTAGGATACCTTGTTGTACTGATAAGCTTACAGGAACCTATCCGTCACCTCGTCCAAACCCTCCCGTATGTTTGTCATTTCTGTGTTGTGTTTATTGTAGTATATAGTGTTATATAGTGTTATATAGTGTTATACAGTGTTATATAGTGTTATCTTGTGTTATATAGTGTTATACAGTGTTATATAGTGTTATATAGTGTTATATAGTGTTATATAGTGTTATCTTGTGTTATATAGTGTTGTATAGTGTTATATAGTGTTATATAGTGTTATACAATGTGGTATACGACTGTTATGTTATCTATTAGATGGAGAATGTGGTGCACTCCATTCTACCAAGCATACATGAGACTAATACATACTTGGTGTATCAGCCTGTATTGGCACACCTGCAGCTCCTCTGGGAACTTGTGCTATGTTCTGAGGTACGATTATGTAATATTTAGGTTTGACTCGTCTCATTGTAAAGAAGATAACTCCCAAGCAATATACTCACAACGTTTTATTGATTTTACAAATGTTTTAGGAACTTTCACCCACATTTCATAGCACAAAAAAACTTTAAAAAACGTTTCACTGATTATCCATTTGGTTAGCCAATTTTATGATAAATCAATCTCTCATATTACTCAAACTTATTTGTAACACATTGTGTTGTTATGTAATTATACAGGAAGTTCCACCAGCCCAACACACTTTCCGTTACTTTTATTTGTCACGCTTACTTTTACTAGAGACTATTGATAATTGATGATGGATTGATAACATTGATTGATAAGATCATTGCTATATATAATCTGTATCAGCTGTTTGCGCAGTGATTTATATTATCTGAAGATATTAACAGGTCGAGTCATACAAGTGACTAACAACCCACTGAGTCACTAACTGTGGTCTCTCTTGTAGCCCCTGGCAGTGATGGCTTCCTCCCCCCACTGCTGCTCGCAGGCAGTGCAAGCCCTCATAGGGTGAGTGCTTCATAGTACTAGTTAGTACTAGTTAGTAGTAGTTAGTAGTAGTTAGTAGTAGTTAGTACTAGTTAGTAGTAGTTAGTAGTAGTTAGTAGTGAGTACATTACTGGTAGTAGTTAGTAGTGAGTACATTAGTGGTACTAGTTACTAGTGAGTACATTACTGGTACTAGTTAGTAGTCAGTACATTACTGGTACTAGTTAGTAGTCAGTACATTACTGGTACTAGTTAGTAGTGAGTACATTACTGGTACTAGTTGGTAGTGAGTACATTACTGGTACTAGTTAGCAGTGAGTACATTACTGGTACTAGTTAGCAGTGAGTACATTACTGGTACTAGTTAGTAGTGAGTACATAACCAGTACTTTGCACTGTAGCCTCATCTGGCCTCTAAAGTACAGCACTGACTACAGACCATTCTTCACGATACACGATAGTGAGTTCAAAGAGTACACAACCAGAACTCAAGCTCCGTGGGTATATCTATGTACAGTATACAGTATATAGTACATCTATATATTACAGGACTGTGTTTGTATTACATTATAATACTTAACTCATTATGTTAAACGCAGGCCTCCAGTCATTCTGGGAGTTACTAACCCTTTTTTTGCAAAGACACTTCAGCATTGGCCACACATTGTCAGGTTAGGTGAATCATTTGACAGTAAAAAAGTTAAAGTTAAGAAAGCCGGAAACCTTAAGACCCTCGACTCTAAACCAGGTATTTCTATTATTCTCTATAACTCTATGAAACATTGGATAAATATAAATGCATTTTTTCTGTTATTTTACGTATATGCTTGCTAAATACATTTGTGCAGGTGTATATACCTGCTAAATACATATGTACAGGTGTATATATCTGCTAAATACATATGTAAAGGTGTATATATCTGCTAAATACATTTGTGCAGGTGTATATACTACATACAAGCCATATCTCTCCAAAGATAAATCCATATTGAAAAAGCTGGAACAGGTAAATACAAATTTTTACTGCAGGTAGATTTAGGAGCTTGGCTAACTAAGAATTATACCACAGTGGTGTAGCTAACAAGTACTATGCTACAGGGGCGTAGCTAACAGGGTAGTGTGTAGTAAAGCAGTGTAGTTGACGCTCTGCAACATACCGTAAAATATTTATTATATATAATGTATTATGTGCTATTTATTATATATAATGTATTATATTCATTTGAAGGTGCATGTTGTGCAGGTATACAGCTGCTACTTTCTCTGCTTCTCATACTCTCTAAATTTTCTCTGCTCTTCTTCAATCTGTTGTTAATATTGTAATTAGTTTCTAGCCTCACTGCTGTCACACATCGACACTGGGGTCATAAGGTCAGCAGTGCGCTGTCAGAGGTATATCAATAGAGTAATGTTGATCAGGCTCTACACCTGTGTGTGACAGTGAGTCCATAACACCCCAACTATCTATTCTAGGCATCTCTAGTACAGTGTCTGTCAAGTTGTCTGTCCTAGAGGGGGCAACTCCCACCTGTTATCAACAATCATTTGTTACCCAGTATTGGGATTGACTTAGATTGATTTGTCTGTGAATTACACTTGTGTTTTCACTACCTCATGACTGAATCTACGAGCTATATGAACATTTCTGGTACAATAAATGCTATATAACAAACCTTCCAACTCCACCATTGCTGTTTATCGCAGCGTGTGTGATATGTGACTGCCAGTGCTTGCAGGTAGTGCTAGTAGCTAGTAGCTAGTAGCTGGGGCTATAATTAAGAGCTTACGTATAACCTCAGTTACTTGTAATGTATTTATCTATCTCCATGTGTGTGTGTGCTCTTGTAGGGAGAGACCAGTAACAGACCAATAGAAGTGCAAAATTTAATGTTGAAAAGGTTCTTTGTGGAATTGACTCATGCATTTATTGTACCATTGGTATGTGTCCACATCTATCTATGTCTATGTGAGATGTCATAATAGTTGTATAGCCATCTACGTCTTACATATATTTATGTACACATGAATGCAGGGCTCTCTGAATAGTTATTATTGCATTTGGATTTACTGAAAAGGTACATTCTTTAGGTACATGTCGATGAGCAGTGGAATGCCATCTAAAGAGTCTTGAACAGTCCATTGTTATAATTATTTGTGTTTGCTAGATCAGATAGATTCCTTCTGCTCTACATCGTATATTGATTTTAGATAATACAGATATGCCAGTTTGATCCTTATTTTGATGCAAAACATACTTGTTTCAGTTTATTGTGGTTTGTGCAACTTTAATGGTAGTTATAAATGGATGGTTCACCAGGTATAAATGGATGGTTCACCAGGTATAAACGGGTGGTTCACCAGGTATAAACGGATGGTTCACCAGGTATAAACGGGTGGTTCACCAGGTATAAATGGGTGCACCACCCAATTGTATGTGCTGGGAGAGCCCTGGTATAGACATATAGATCTATTACATAGACATATAGATCTGTTACATAGACATATAGGTCTGTTACATAGACATATAGATCTGTTACATAGATATGTAGATCTGCGCCTGGTGTATGTGTTGTTCTTGTTTGTAGGAGAGGTATGTGGCTGGACTGATGCCTTTACAAAAGAATGTAAATCCTCACAAGGTGCCTATTATACTTAACCAGTTGTTGTGGTATTGATATAAGCACATCCTGTACATTTAATATACAAGTAATGTATAGCTATTGTAATCTGTGCGGTGTTGTAGGTCAATTGTGTGCCAACTGTGTGCCCCTTTCTGGGCTTTTCCAGAAATTAATTATTTTATCCGCAAGCAATCTGTTTTCAACTGGCCGCAATATTTGTTATTTAACAACAATTTAGTGAATAACGATTCTCACCGCAAGCTCTTGTTGATGTGTGGGCCGTTGAGTTGCTTGCTGGTTGAGTTTGGTAGCGCAAAAGTGTTTTATAGGTCGTGTTTTTGGATTGAGACAACTCAACAAATGTCTTTGCCGAAAATGGCGATTCTCTCTCTAGGACATTGTTGAGTGCAAAACCCATAATTCTAAACTCTGCGCTGAGTGCGGGTGCTCCAGCAGCTGATTGCTTCAGTAAAACAATGGTATTGTGTTGTTGTTGTCACTAGTTGCTTACGCTACTTTGACTATGGGACTAGGTGGCATTTCCTTCACTCTTTTGTAAGCAACACAATAACAATAAATGATAATAAATTGTTGAACAAGTGAGGTCATTGTTGTTTGGATATGATTGTTTTACTCTTGTTTTTCTTCTATTTGTTTACTTTTTTGATCATTAATAACAATATTAATCAATTTATTAATATTATTGATGTGATATTGGCTTTTTCCAATTTTGGATAAAGTGCACCAGCAATAATTAATCAAATGAACTAGAATTAGAAAATTTAGTGGTATTATTTTGATTATTAATATAATAATAATAATTTATATTGAAAACCAATATTACAAATTTAATAATAATGAGTTAGTTGGGTTTTCTTGATATCTAATTAAACATCATGGATGCCATTACTTGTTCTGTTCAATAATAATCAAATGGTTGTTAACCCTAAAAATACAGCATTTATGTATTATTGTATTCATTCCAACGACACTTGTGACTTGGATGTAAAGAGAAGTCCGCTTTGTATCAATAAAATAGCTAATTTACATTTGCTCCACTTCAAAAATTTAGAATGAGCTGGTATACATAATGCATTCATATCATTGGGTTATAATATATTCAGCTCATGTTCTGGGACTGGAAAATGTTTAGTACGCTAGGTTGACTCATTTTTTTTGTGATTCGTCTTCCCTGAAAGAAACAATTGACATAGAGTGTTCAGCGTGTGTTAATGCTATCCACGAGTCTCGAGTAAATATTTGTCTTTGATTTAGTTTATTTTTAAATAAAAGTTAGAAAATAAATTTCCAATGCATATTAGTAAAATTAATAACACGTTGGCTGTTGAATGTGAAATATGGGGTGTACATATATTGTGTATTGTGTATACGTATACTGTACATATTGTCCGTAGTCTGTTGCATATATTATGCAGTGCTCTCCCTAGAATTTAAAACTAGGTACATTTTCCCTCAGTGCGACAAAAAACAAATTTAGCAATGGCATAATACACCAGCAAAATCCTATGTTTTTCTACAAAAATGGACTTTTTGATTGTGATAGGTTATTTGTTATTAATACTAGTAAGTTACAATTGACCAACCACTTAAACCACTCTTCTCTTGAGCATTTGATTGAAAATATTTTGAAGTTAGGGTTTTCCAAAGTTGAAGTCAGCGATAGAAGAGCCCTCTGCCGTGACAAGCATATTGTTGTTCAGTATTTCCTGCCCCGAGCATTTCCTAGGACGAGCGCTCAGGAGTTTTAAACTGCTAAAACTTGCCTCACTGTTGACACCAAACATTGATAGCACTAGAATCATAGTGAGCTTTGTGTGACTGGTAACCAACCAACGTTGAAAAAAACAATTATGTACAGTAAAATATATGATATTAAAAGTGTGAACACTCCATTTACATTCCAGTCCGACGGTCTCTCAATAATTGCCGAAAATATCTAAATGAACATTCCGAATCACTGGAGCTAACCTTCTAAAAAAAACTAAAAATACACCCTAACGCGCTTTTGGTGCATGAAACTTCGCAATCTGATCACTTTTGTATTTAGTATGTTGTACGTATGGTATGTTGTGTAACTTGTATGTAGTATGTACTGTATGTTGTATGTACTGTATGTTGTATGTACTGTGTGTTGTATGTAGTATGTACTGTATGTTGTATGTACTGTGTGTTGTATGTACTATGTGTAGTATGTACTGTATGTAGTATGTACTGTGTGTTGTATGTACTGCGTGTTGTATGTAGTATGTACTGTATGTTGTATGTACTGTGTGTTGTATGTACTGTGTGTTGTATGTACTGTGTGTTGCATGTAGTATGTAGTGTATGTTGTATGTACTGTGTGTTGTATGTAGTATGTACTGTATGTTGTATGTACTGTGTGTTGCATGTAGTATGTACTGTATGTTGTATGTACTGTGTGTTGTATGTAGTATGTACTGTGTGTTGTATGTAGTATGTCCTGTATGTAGTATGTACTGTATGTTGTATGTACTGTGTGTTGTATGTACTGTGTGTTGTATGTACTGTGTGTTGTATGTAGTATGTACTGTATGTTGTATGTAGTATGTGTTGTATGTACTGTGTGTTGTATGTAGTATGTGTTGTATGTAGTGTGTACTGTATGTAGTATGTACTGTATGTAGTATGTACTGTATGTAGTATGTCCTGTACATAGTATGTACTGTACGTTGTATGTACTGTATGTACTGTATGTTGTATGTACTGTACGTTGTATGTACTGTATGTTGTCTGTATTTCAGGGAACTCCCGTACTTGGAGATTTTAACACTGATGAGTTTATTCAGACGTTGGATTCATCTCTGATGGCAACAGGAATCAAAGGTGACTGGGCTGGTTTGTACAGGTAAGTGGATGTGTGTAAGTGTAAGGTAAGTGTAGGTATGTACAGGTAAATGTAGGTATAAAGGTAAGTGTAGGTATGTTCAGGTAAGTTTAGGTATGTACAGGTAAGTGTAGGTATGTACAGGTAAGTGTAGGTATGTACAGGTAAGTGTAGGTATGTGCAGGTAAGTTTAGGTATGTACAGGTAAGTGTAAGTATGTACATGTAAGTGTAGGTATGTGCAGGTAAGTGTAGGTATGTACATGTAAGTGTAGGTATGTACAGGTAAGTGTAGGTATGTACAGGTAAGTGTAGGTATGTACAGGTAAGTGTAGGTATGTACAGGTAAGTGTAGGTATGTAAAGGTAAGTGTAGTGTTTATCTGTTAAAGATTATTGAGTTGCCTTCTCTTGTCTGTCCATCTATCGAAGAAGAGATAACTCCAAGTAATATATAAATTCCACCTGGTATTCAACATGTTATTGTGAATAATTTATTAGACCAGAGCAAGTTCTTCAGAAAGGAGTTGTTTTTTAAACGAAAAAATTTTAATGAAGAATTTTTTATGATATTGATATTACATTATTCTACTTACAAGGAATGCTGGTACTGGTGCTGCATTGTGTACTTAATATATTGATTGTGTCATGTAATAAGTGCACTTGCTCCGAGACAATGCCTGTATACCCGGCGTACTTGGTCTAATCGACTGTCTCCCTCTCACTGAGTCATCTCTTTATGTCTATGCATTGATGTGGATGTCTATGTGTAATGCTACTCACTGCTGACAGCTCCTTTCCTATGATGTAAAGTTGATGCATTCCTTAAATAACTTTGCCATGTAACTTGGTATTGTGCTATACACATGTAGTCTACTAGCTTGTCATTACACGTGACAATAGATAGTCTTGTCTCAACACTTCACACTACAAAGAAGAGCTATCAGTTTCTACTGCCTATTGCATCAGTGAACTGATACTGATATTATAAGCTGGCAGTATTGCGCGTGCGTCGTATTCAAATACATCTGCCCCTCTATTCTAATCCCACTTTTTCCCTCACTCTTTGCATGCTCTACTTCTCACCCTCTACCCTGCTCTACCCCTGCCCTGTCCTGTCCCACTCTACTCTCCCATCTCTCCCACCTCACTCTCCCTCTCCTCTTTCTTTTTTTTAATCGTCTCCACTTACATTATTAAAAAACTACAGAAATCTTTGGTTAGATAACAGACAAATGTGAAGCCCCACCGTACATCAAATTTATCTATAGAATGTTTTCCAGCAGTTTCTTTACCTCTCAGTACAGTGGTTTGGCGCATATCCTGGTGGACAAAGACACAGACGCACAGACAGATACGCACACATTATTATGTTTAATATGTTTGCTTATATCGATATTATCTAATGTAGACAGCACTGTTGTAGGCGGTTCTGCCAGTCTGCCAACTTCCAGGGCTGGTACAATCAAAAGAGGGCTGAGGCTAACTCCAAACTCCAGCAGCTGCATATCAAAGCTCTTTGTGAAACAGACTGGCTAGAGTGGGCCAGAAGTAGGCAGGAAGTGGAGGTTGTTGATCTTCTACTGAGAATGAATGAGAAACTGGTAAGATAGTGTCTATCTGCTGTGAGATGCAGGATATACCTGCAGTAAAACATAAGGTATATCTGCAGTGAAACATAGGGTATATCTGCAGTGAAGCCAAATATATTTGCAGTGAAACATAGGGTATATCTGCAGTGAAGCATAAGGTTTATCTGCTGTGAAATGCAGAATATATATGCTGTGAAACAGAAAGTATATCTGCAGTGAAGAATAGGGTATATCTGCAGTAAAAGTTAAAACATAGGGTATATCTGCAGTGAAACATAGTGTATATCTGCAGTGAAACATGGGTATATCTGCTGTGAACGGAAGGTATATCTGCAGTGAAGAATAGGGTATATCTGCAGTAAAACATAGGGTATATCTGCAGTGAAACATAGTGTATATCTGCAGTGAAACATGGGTATATCTGCTGTGAACGGAAGGTAAATCTGCAGTGAAGAATAGGGTATATCTGCGGTAAAACATAGGGTATATCTTCAATGAAACATAGGGTACAGGGTATATCTTCAATGAAACATAGGGTACAGGGTATATCTTCAGTGAAACATAGGGTACATCTGCAGTGAAATATAAGTTATATCTGCAGTAAAACAAAGGGTATATCTGCAGTGAAGCATAAGGTATATCTGCAATGAAACATAGTGTATATCTGCAGTGAAACATGGGTATATCTGCTGTGAAACATAAGTTATATCTATAGTCAAATGCTGTGCATTTTTTCCCAAATAGTAATTATCATTTTTACAATTTACAGAGTTTGTCCTACTCGTAATCATTCCCATAATATCTAATGAATACTATCCATGGAGTCCTTTCCCTTGCCGTGGTTTACTTGACCACCTAATGGCCCAACAGCCAATAATGTACTTCACTTCAGCCCACATTTTGCCACTTGACTACAGTGTAAGGTGTCTCTCTGGGTCTTGTCCATGGGAATTGTCTCCTTTATGATTTGGTACTGGCCAAGCATACGCTGCTAACCCTGTTACACTGTCCATATCAGCTGATACTAATGGCAAGAAATATAAGAACAAAATAATTAAGCAGTTAAAAACCTCGGTATGGCCGTCAGCTCTATGCTAGACTCTGTTCATTAACTGCACAAGCATCCCTAAATAGCTATCAAATCTCAGTCAAGTCTCATTATCCTCTGGTTAAAGTGGTGAGTATGACATCACGGCTGCGCACAGCCTGCCGTTTGTTAGAGTAGATAGACAGTGTTCTGTAGATCTAGAGCTAGCTGGCTACCAACTAATACAGCCATGAAAGACCTGTGTTAAACAATAACATCTTGTGATTACTTTGTACTACACACAAACATTCCTGCCCGCCAGTATTGAATCCAGTTCATTCGGTTATTTGACCCTATAGTGTCTCCTTTTGTTCTCTCTTTACATTGCTAGAGAAAGAGGTAAGTAGCTGGCCTTATTCAACTGTATGCACAACAACACAACATGTTTGATGAAATGAAACTTGTAATGTGCCATTATATGAACTATTTATTGTCAGTGTTTGAGGTAATTTGAGCAAACACATAGGGATAATCAAATCTTTATCGCTTCATCTCCACGGCAACTTCCACATAGTGCGCATAAATATATTATGTCTGATAGCCGTAATCTTCTCCACATTCACACTAGCGCCTCTGCCTTTTCTCAGTTCCATCCAACACCTGTTTCTACATACTGCCAAATCTTCCTAGCTGTGTTATAAATCACTACACCCCTGTTATATCTCACTACACCCCTGTTATATCTGACTACACACCTGTAATATCACACTACACCCCTGTTATATCTGACTACACCCCTGTAATAACTCACTACACCCCTGGCTCATCTCACTCCACTCCTGGCATATCACTACACCCCTGTTATATCTAACTACACCCCTGCAATATCTCACTACACTCCTGCTATATCTCACTATACCCCTGCTATATCTGACTACACCCCTGCAATATCTCATCACACCCATGACATATCACTCCACCCCTGACATATCACTACACCCCTGTTATATCTCACTCTACCAATGACATATCTCACCACACCCTTGTGAACTTACCGTTGACATGGTATGCAAAAGTCAAAAATAAAAATACAAAGATGATTCCAACATTTTACACAGCAGGCTTGGTTGTTATTGGAGTTGTGTCTCTTGTATGAACCATGCTAATGTAAACTCCCTCATCCTCTAATGCATTTCTTTCACTTTTCAATGTTTTTATATGTTTGTAGACCTCTTTGTCAGACACCGACACTGCTGGCAATGGAACTAGATACAGAACCATGCTTGAACAGCACATGAACAAAATTATATCAACTCTCCCCTCAGACCTCTGCTCTGTGCTTGTCACGCTCAAGTCAGCCTAGTGTTAGTCCTTTTACTAGCTGCCAAATTTTTGTTCTTGCTGGCAGCCCGTTGCCGAGATTCGTCGATTTGTCATTTTTAGGCCATAACTTCATCTTGTACAAATAATCAAGTATTGGTGATGTTTTTTTTAAACCAATAAAAATTGGTAGCTCTATGAGCAGTTTGATTAAACTGATCAGCGTTTTGTTGTAGGCTTTTGTACAGTATGTGTACTATTATATTAATTTGCCTTTATTCTATTTTTGTTGTAATAGAATACACATTTGAATATGTTTTCATCCATGTTGTTAATTAAGGTGGCAAGGCGTTGAATGCTGCAGACCTGAACTACTGAGGCTCCGTATTTTGTTAAAGTATAAATGTGTTCGTAGTGTGTTGGAGATTTATCTCCCTTGCTGGTTCGTGCATAAGGACAGGCGACCTTTCACAAAACTTCATTACTTTCTGAGCTAGTAATACAATTGGGTTTCTGCCATCATGCTTACACTGTATCATCGATTCAAATGCCTTGACAAGCTCTTTGGATCAAGTTCAGCGGTTTCTATTCTTTGTCAAGAGTTTTTTGATTGGTCGATTGCAAGTAGTTATTGTAATGTTTTGTTTGCCTAAGCTTAAACAACGGCTCAGCTTGTCTTGCTAGCAGGCTGAATGTTTAAACTTCTTCATTGCGGCCGGATCATTATTGAATTGGAGCTGAGAGAACTTTGCTAGAAGCTTGTCAGGATGTATATTGCTTTATTACTGCTAGCTTTGACTTCAGGTTAGTAGCTTTCATCTTTGTATTTTGTTGTCTGCAGACGTTCGCTATCTGCTCGTTCAATTGTATTCTTCATCAAACTAAACCGGACAATTGGTACGAGAACTCTCTGAGGCTTGCTTATGGCTGCTTCACCTTACAGACTTTCACCAGAAATGCACTTTGTCAAACTCAAGAGGACATGTAAATGATCAAGTTAATCCTGCCGACATCGAGAAATCTGTAAAGGAAATGCAATACTTTTATAAAAAGGCGTCTCTCAGCAAAGCATTTGGAATAAAGGATTGAAGATGTTTGGATTTTTAGCATTACTTTTGCTTCTTATTGACTTTGTACATGAAGACTTTCTGCATGTGATGGCAACAGACAAAACCCTGTCTGTTTTTGAAAAGCACAGACATTCAATTTTTGTGTACATTTTACAGCCTGCAACAATGCGCTACTAACCTCTCTCCGCTGTGTGCTCACCTTGTTAATCATTTATTGATTTTTGTATGTTTTCATTGAAGGATATGTATTAGTGCTACTGCGTCACACAATCACGAACTGGCAGGTGTTAGCATGACTTTCGATCCAGTGCGGATTAAAGAGTGGCACAAGATGAAAGTCGTAAATGTAGTTGGAAAACTGTGAAACATCACGATTTCGGCTTTTTCATATTAGGTAGCAAACACAAACTAGAGATCATTTCTTAAACATGAAAAGAGGTCACGAAAGTGAGTCAGACCTTTGTATCGAAAATACTTCAAAAGTACTGTATGGTCGATCAGCCCCATAATCCATTGTCCTCTACCACAATGGCGACTTTATTGAAACTATTTATCTCTGAATTTATCGGTTCAAACAATTCAGCTCACTTCTATGGCGGATAATCATTGAACTGTTTGGCCTCACTGGTTGTCTACCTGCGCACATCTTTTGTGTCAGTCTTCGGTCAGTTTGATTCACCTTAAAACCTGGTACACTGTAGATGTGACTGGCTTAGTCAAAACAATCAGACCAGCCTTCAAAACCGGCTCTGGGACATACAATGCTGGAGAAGACGTCGTTCTAGAATGTGGGATTCAACTTGAGCGAACTCCAAGTCTCAATTTTCATCAGGAATGGTGGGTTTTACTGCTGGACTAGTATTTCTAGGGAAGAAATCTAACAATTGCAGAGCATGTGATCATTTAAGACAGAATGTATACACAGTGCCGTGCTAGGGTATACATATTGACAACGTATTGTTTATCCTTTGAGTAAATATTAGTAGAGCTATGACAAAGCTTGGACACAGCAGTCACTACTTGATGTCCATAATATTATGTTTTATTTTCTATTTAAAATTTGACAATTGAGTAGAAGTAGAAGCACTGTTGCTGGAGCTTATCGTTGGCTCTTGGGAGTTCTAAATTCTTTGGAATGTTTATAATTGCCGAGTCGGTTTTAACAGTTTTAAGTATTTATGCACGACAAGTTTTAGATTTAAAAAATCTTTATTCTGCGGAATATTTATTAATATTTATTAATATTTTATGCTATTATAAATTATTGCTAATATAATGGGATGTTGCCATTATGCGCTGTAGCTACTAGTTTACAAAGATGTGCAAACAACTCCCAACTTTTTAATAGAGTAAAAACTGAGCTGATTAAGATCGTCAAAAAATAAATTCTTGCAACTAATTTGAGCCTTAGAATTTGAGATTTCCTTCCCAGTTGAAAACCAAACATTGAGTAGATAACTCTCAAGTGATTCCATACACACCCAGCTGAAGTTGTTGAGCGTTTAACAATTACTTGCAGGCACAAGAAACAAGATGGTGGCTTTGTTTTAGTTGGCAGCAATGATAATAAATTGGTTGCGCCATTTACTAGCGGCAAATACGAGGTTGGGTTCTCCTTGGATGAAGACACGAATGAAGTAATATTCAAGCTCAACATTTCAGGTATCACTTACTAGTACTTGTACTAGCATTGTTATAGAGGTTTTCCACTTTGGAGCAAATTTTGATTGTTTCAAAAACACTCTAACTAAACATGTTGTTTTGTACATCCGCAGGAGTTGAGCCTGTCGACACAGGAGATTACAGATGCAGTGTGGGAAATAAGAATCTGGAGCAAACTGAATCGGACATTCTTTCTCTGAATATTACACCAGGTATGGCCAGCTAATATATTGTTGTGTTTAAACTCATTAAAAGTCACAGAGGTTGCACTGAATGTTTTTATTGTAGAACTGGACTCCAGTTCTAGCCCGTCCTTCAATACAGACGCATCTAGTGATAAAGATGTTAGGTTATTTAATGAAAAGCACAACATAACTTGTGAAGCTGGTGCCATAAGTCGCAGTAATCAGCTCTCTTTGACCATCAAGAGCGGCGATGTAAGTATGGTAAAGCATAAACACTAATACGTATTTCATTCAATCATTCAATATTTTGACACAAAATGCCAATAACCTTATTAGCAAGAGATACAGTTGTTGCCAGTTGCTGTAGAATTGTACAGAGACAAATCCAATCATGTTTTTTAACTTGTTAGTATGAGTTTTTTAGAGGCGGACTTTTTGCTGATTGGCTTTGTTGGTTGCTATAGCAACAGCAGAGTGACCCAGAACCACAGGCCTACTGCAAAAAAATTGGTGGGTTTTAGACCACTTTTTGGAAATTTATGTTGTGTTTTGTTGTTGGTGTTTGGAAAGTAAGTCATGAATTGACACGTGTGTCTTCATTTGCGTCACGCGCCATTTGCGTGACGCAAATGGCGCGTGACGCAAAATTTCTTGTGATCACCTGAATCTCCTAAACTAGCAAATCCTAACCCACGGGGTGGACAAAGAGTCCTCATCTCAGCTTTGACACTGCGGGCACTCATATTAACTAGTAATTAATATTAATATCCGCAACACATTATTGCCAAAGAACATAGAGACGATGCGCCTGATAATAATTAATTATTTTACCGCTTTCCAACTGTTCAACGAGAGCGCTCAGTCAGTATTAACGTAGCTAAAGGTTGCTTCGTCTTTACTTTTTTCGGCAAACCCTCGAAGCCCCTATTGTGTATCCTCACGATATTTACCGCGGGCTGTAATGATTTACCCACAATGTTAAAATGAGTTACCCCACAATGTTAAAGCTGAGATGAATACCCCTTGTCACCCCCGTAAACTAGGACTTGCTAGTTTAGGAGACTCGGGTGATCACGAGAAATTTTGCGTGACGCGCCATTTGCAAGCACAAATTTTGGAAACATGCTGTTGCTGCTTCTCAGGTAGTGGATCTGATTGGAATAAAAAAGGTCAGTATCGACAGCCCAGAGGGTTTACTTTTTGGTAATTTCTTGGTGGAGTGCTGTCCAAATTATTTTTGAGCCAGCAGGCCAGCACGTGAAGACAGATGTGTCAAATCATGACTTACTTTCCAAACACCAACAACAAAATACAACATGAATTTCGGAAAAGTGGCCCAAAACCCACCAAATTTTTTTGCTGTAGGCCTGTGCACGGAACAGCCAATCAGTGTGCCTCCATACACTACCTGCTGATCTTTTTTTGCTTTACATTAACTGTGATTAGTTGAGAATTTTTTAAAATAGTATAGTTTGTAATCAAGTTTACAAAATTTCCATACACTCCCTGGTTTAAACCTTGCGAACATGCTAGAAAAAAAAGTACTTTTTTATTTAGACTCCGGGCCAAAAGTTAATAGCATTTAAATGCACGACTGTTGAAAAAAATTTGTATGAACAGCCTTTATAATATCAGTTGGATGTTGTTTTAGGGAACGGATTTAACAACTGGTTTTTATCTTGACGAGAGCTTAAGCTGGTCAGGGGCAGAAGGTTTGAAGTTGCCTAAAAAGTATGTGAAGTTGAATGGAGTATGGATGCCAGATATGCCTGGCACTGGTGAACTTCTCTGTTATTTTAAAGATGGTGATAGGGAACTGATAGTACAGAAATTTAAATATCGTCAAGATGGTAGGTTGTAGAGTTTACAGTTATTGCATTTTTGTTAATAAATAAGTCATGATAACTTAATTTTATGAATAATTTAGTTCATAATTTAATTGTTCAAATGTACCGTTATTTACAGTCATAGAAACACCGGAGATTGCGTGCAGCACCAACTACAAGGTACCTGTTGAAGAGGGAAACCTGGATTTGTATATTACGTGCGTTCTCTCTGACTACAGCTCTGATGTCAGCAACTTACACGCTAAGTGGACATTTCTGTACGAGAAAGAGGATGTGAATTTATTTACTGGAGAGACTAAACACCTGAGATCAGCTAGACAGGTAAAAATCACTGTGTCTAGTATTTTCACCTAGCTGTTTGTTTGTCTCATGGCAAACCAACTCAGTTACATTTGTACAAGCACGTCAATTGTAAACATTACATTTTTCTAGAACTCTTTCATAAATGCAAGCAATGAATAATGTGCTAACTTTGTGAAAATTTGCAAGAGAAACCAGGATTGGTTCAAATGTTGATTGAAACTTTGCACCCTTTTAGCTATCATTTCTTCACCACAGATGCTTGCCACGGCTCTCACAATACTCCTGTTTTAGAATGGAAAGAAATTTATTTTGTTTATACCAAAAATAACCCGAGAGATGACAACATATGGTAAGATATTCAACTATCACCTGACACTGAGGGAGAATGACGATGAAACTGTTGCGAGTCACACCTTTGGTCTACCAACTAATAGTAAGTTATGTATTTGATTCTACAATCATACTGAATGCTACCAAACCATGCAACGACACATAAGACTAATATATAAATTGGTTATCTATTTTGTAGCTGCTAGGGAAGTCATCAATAAAGCCACCAGATATATTTGCTCTGTTACAACACTGCTGTTCACCTCTCTCCTTCTGCTACTGTAAGCTGCTCATGGACGGACACAGAAAGTGTAAAAAAATCTGCACAAGATGATCCGTTGCTGGTGACATTTACAAAAAATTAGTGCTGAGACAATCTTGACAGCGGACCAACATTTCTGTCTGCAAAGAAAGCGATTTCAAAATTTGAAAATTTATTTTATAATTATAGTAATCAAAGATGAGTAGTAATAGCAACGCCTGCTACTTCAGCTTGAATGTTGTAAATAATTGATTATTTGTTAAAAAGTAAAAGCAGGTAATCTAAACTTACTTGATGGGAATCTCTGTACAGATAGCATGAAGGCAAGAGTCATTGGTTGGTATGCTTTGCTAGTACCAGTATTGCCATTCGAGGGAATGACTGATGGCAAATCGTCTCAACTCGGGAGTATAAACATTCACGGCTGAATGAGTCATCGAAAACAGACCCATCTCTATAATCAAAAATTTTTTGCCTGAAAATACAACCCATCCAAAAATGATGTTAAGATGTTTTATTTAATCTTTTAGAGTGCGAGATAGTTTGGTATTGTAAAGAATACTGTTGAATCCTTTAACTAGCTTGCAACTGCACTGAGGTGAGGGGCTCAATAGTTTGATCAAAGAAATGAAAATGAAACGAATAGAACTGCTGACTCCTGACATTTTTTTACTTCTCCATTAAAACCAGAGGTTGCTTATTTGAAATTCAATTCATTCGGTCAAAATCTGACTCTGATTGACCAATCAGCACCAGATGTAAGCAATAGAAACCAGTCCGACACGCTACACTAGACGAAAGCAATGGCAACTTGCCAAACACGCTACACAAAAATTAATGTCAACCAAACATGAAAATCAAAAAGTACAATAATTGTATTTACTAGCAATATCAACTCCAGGCTCTTTGCGTACCCACCTATAAACAAAATACATGCTTTTGAAATGTAGTGCTCCCATTGGTTTATCATTAGTAGTTGTCTGAGTGGCTAGGTAAACCCACAGTCGTATAAATACAGTTACGCGAATCATGCAGCTTATGTAAAGTGGATTTGAGGTCCTAAATAAAGGGGCGGAGCCTATTTTTTATATAGGTTACAATCGAGAAATTTTGTAGAGCCTACTAAAAATTTATCTGAAGAAACTGGGATGGCTTTTGAGTTTTCAGTGATCACAAAATATTCAAGAAAACCTCTTAAGCTACAAAAGCATACAAATTTTAAGTTTCTATTGGCACCCTAAGAAAAGATAATTAGATCGAAGTGTCAATTTTTCATAAAACTTCCCATTTTTCATGAAAAAGAACTCTATAAGTTGAAATCATTTTGTTGAAAAGTTTCATAAGCAACAAATTCTCCATTAAAATACCATACCAAAGATCTTGCTTGCTAGTAACAGGAAATAATTTTTCAAAATAATAGGACAGCCAAACACCCATTACTCATATTGTTCATGCTCAAAATGGCAATTAGCCCTGTTCATAGTAGCTAATTTTCTGTGTTAGCAACCAAAAGTTATATAATTGGCTGTTGGGTGTGTTAAATAGGCTCTTCAGCACATATGTTAGTAAAAGAGTGCAAGATGTGACAGGCATTTGTATGGTAAAACAATGTTTTTTTCATACCACATCAACAATGTTTAGTGGTAAGTTATATGATTGGCAGTAATTGTTAGAACCTCGTTTCCTTGGTAACCACTTCCGTTAGCGTAACTGTGGGTAGACGACTGTGGGTAAACCTAGTCCTAGATCAACCAATAATCCTAGCCAGGGTGACTCTCTGAGGGGGGGGGGGGGGGGTGAGTGAGAATCTTTCACTCTCTCCCCCCAAACCCCGCCCACATCGTAAACTCCTCCCCTTGAAAGCCGACACGCCTAAATAATCCTCTTGCCTACTTATGAGTCGTCACGCCTTGAACTATTAAAACTAAGGCTTTTGATAGTTCAAGGCGTCACAACTCTTCAATAGGGAAAACCCCGTGGTTGATCTATGTTAAACTCATAACTATAACGTTGGCTTTCTTGGCTGTCTTTAGCCGGGTTGTACTTGTCGTCTCACTATTGAATTATTGGGGAGTTGTGCCCCTTGAGATATATGAGAGGCAACTCTTGACTTGCATCAGCCTGATTCTAGCCAGGGTGGCTCTCTGATGTGGGGGGAAGTCTCTCCCAAACCCCGCCCACAACTGCAAACCCCACCCCATGAGAGCCGCCCCGGCTAGCCTGATTCATGTTGTGGTAGTAATATGAGGTTTGGAGTTGTCCGTCTTATGGTGAATAATCCTAACTTGTCACTGGAAGAGGGACCTAGAGAAATAGAGTGAAGGAGTTGGGGAGTCTATGGATGATCTGATGCTGGGGCAGTTATCAATTGAATGGCCCTGGAGGAAGGGTAGGGACCAGGGATCTGCAACAGTGGAGAGAAGGTAAAAGTTGCCAGGGGTGGAGAGATAGATGAGTACAGCCATTTGTTGTTTAGATTTTATCACAATATCATGTATGGTATTAATAGATGATATCAGGTTGGCTTTGGGAGTTTTATTTATGATAATACGATTACAATACAATTGATGAACGAAAGAGAAACTTTTACAGTCTTAAGAATATTGTCATCAGCGCTAACTTAACTGGGACCGACTCTGAGAACATAGACAATACTCACATCAGCCATGTTGTTGAAATAATTAGGAGTTGTTTGCACATGAATTGAGCTAAATCCAACATAGACATAGATAGCACATACATAGAAGATTACAGACACAATGAGAGTTGTTCTGTCTAAATTGGAAGCAGATGGTTCCCTATGAATCTACTTGACTGTGTACTAGCTGTAATATCTAGTTAATCTTGTACTAGCTGTAATATCTAATTAATCTTGTACTAGCCGTAATATCTAGTTAATCTTGTACTAGCCGTAATATCTAATTAATCTTGTACTAGCCGTAATATCTAGTTAATCTTGTACTAACTGTAATATCTAGTTAATCTTGTACTAGCTGTAATATCTAGTTAATCTTGTACTAGCTGTAATATCTAGTTAATCTTGTACTAGCTGTAATAT
Source organism: Cryptosula pallasiana (assembly GCA_945261195.1). Taxonomy (NCBI): domain Eukaryota; kingdom Metazoa; phylum Bryozoa; class Gymnolaemata; order Cheilostomatida; family Cryptosulidae; genus Cryptosula; species Cryptosula pallasiana. Next base: position 8,642,414 of record OX183133.1, on the reverse strand, counting down.
CTAGTTAATCTTGTACTAGCTGTAATATCTAGTTAGTTTTCTACTAACTTTAACATCTAGTTAATCTTATACTAGCCGTAGCATCTAGCTAATCTTGTACTAGCTGTAATACGTAGTTAATCGTGTACTTGCTGTAATATCTAGCATATTCGGCACAGCATCACGATCATTTATTGCTCGAAACAGATTAATAAGATCCAGCTTTATCAATAGTTCATAATGCAAGAGAGCTTTCATATTCATTGACGAGCCTTTTATTATCCTAATCACCTCCATCATCACCTATCCATTTATTGAATAATAAACAATACAAACTATTAATTGTTATTTGAATAAATGGCTTGATCTGATGAGCACTTCTGCTTTTTATCAATCATCATTTATTGTTATGTACAATTGATATACATATCTGTGTGTAAAAACAGGATGAGCATTTGTGTGTTTACCTGTATATGTGTCTATATCATGTGTGCCCACCAGTCTATACTTGGGGAAAAGCTATTGTACTACTCGGTTGCAAGACCAGAGTAGTATATTCGGAGTAAGTCTTTTGTAAGTTTGGTGCTAATGCACTCATCATTTGGCAGCATATCTTATCTTCCTATCAGTTGCACCTCTTCGATAATATCTGTTATTTCTTAGATAATATAGAATCAGTTGGAGTTCCATTTTAGGTCAATCTCTCATTTAGGCTCCTGTTGTCAATGGTGCATGTTGGTTTTACTATTTTTTTGTATTTTTGCTTTAGCTGCAATGGAAACATCAGTCAAACAGGTCTTTAGGAGTTATTTTTTTTAGGAGTTATGCTCTTTAGGAGTTATTCTTTTTAGGAGTTATGCATTTCAGGAGTTGTTTTTAGAGACTTGTCATTAAGTAACTGCGCACAAAAAGTCATAATTTTTATAACAAACCTGAATTCAAGCCAGGATAATAACTTCATCATAATCTTCGTCATAATCTTAAAGTTAAGTACAACAAATGTGAGATGTAATTGTTAATACGCTTCAAAAAATCAAAACTCATTTTCTACAGGTTTACAGATTACGCTAACATCATTTACCCATAAGTCAATAGTGGTTCCTTACGTTTTGTTTTATAGGATTTGTCTTTTCATAATATGAAGCATAACTCCTGCCTTAGATTTTTTGCATTTTTATTATTTGACAATTTTCTGACTCAAAACCTGTTTTAATAGACATCGTTACTCAGATACGTTTCAATAACTAGTGCATGTCTATTATATCAATCAGAGAGCTCATTATTTTTTAAATAAAATATTATTTGCTCCCCCCACTTAGCAAGCTATTTTTTGATTTTTAAGCATTTTTGTAAACTTGGAAGACATGGCCCAATGGCTAATCAGTGGTAGTAAATACCAGCTATATAAGTAAAATTCATGATACTTTAAAATTTCTAAACCAATTGCGACTTCTTAAAGATTGCTGCTATGAAAAAGGTGCTTAGAGTTTAAAAACATAAATTAATTATTCTCATATTCATAACGACTGGGTCTAATTTCCTAGCAGACAAGGAGTACAATAGGGAGCAACCAGATCTCACGTTTTATCATGTACTATAAAAAAGTGATTGAAAACTGTTCCAGTTAAAGTCTTTTGGTAGAACTTATAAAAAAATATGCAACATAAATTAAATTTATTGAGTTATTCTTAATGCATTATTGCAGAAAAAAAGATAAAGTGGAACAATCGTTATTTGTAAAAAACCATCCTGATTTTCAACCATAGAAATACTGTATCTGTGAATGTAAGTAAAAAGGTAAGATAATGTTAGCGCGGATTATTTAGAGCTCATATTTAGGGCTTTAATACTGCAAGCAACTGCTTTAGATAAAATCAAAGACGAAATAAAAGATAATCGATTTGATAAACAAATATTACATAAAGATCAAAATGATAATGTTATAATCTATATTATATGTACATTTTGAGTCATTTGACAACGAGTAATGGCTACCAACCATGGCGCCATAAACTAAAAAACCTGTTATATGTATTTTTCAGATAGTTAAGCTAAAAGCAGATGTATACAAGACCAGTGTCAGCTGATAGATAGTGGTCCATTGTTCGGTCAGGACTTCTGTATATCTATGCAGATGTTTCACCACTGATAATAACCTACAAAGTTACCTTAGGAAAGTCCTGAAAATTGGTCGCAGAAGAGGGATCGACAATTTACCAATAGAAGCATGAAAGTTGACAACAGATATGACAACCAGAAGAGCCATGGGTATAGACTGACTGCCATCCATCAAAGTACTGGGAACACACACCAACAAATTGGAAATGATAAAACATCAGCCCTGGAGCAACTTAAAGTCTCCGAATTACACACTTCTCAAATTTCAGAAAGTTTCAGACGCTAAGCAATTGCAGCCGACTGTGTCTATCATCCGCTTCTGGCAAACCCTCTCTACCTGTAGACCTCTCTACCTGTAGACCTCTCTACCTGTAGACTTCTCTATCTGTAGACCTCTCTATCTGTAGACCTTTCTACCGGTAGACCTCCCTACCTGTAGACTTCTTTACCTGTAGACCTCTTTACCTGTAGACCTCTCTACCTGTGCACCTCTCTGCCTGTAGACCTCTCTGCCTGTAGACCTCTCTGCCTGTAGACCTTTCTATCTGTAGACCTCCCTGTCTGTAGACCTCTCTACCTGTAGACCTCTCTATCTGTAGACCTCTCTATCTGTAGACCTCTCTACCTGTAGACCTCTCTACCTGTAGACTTCTCTGCCTGTAGACCTCTCTGCCTGTAGACCTCTCTGTCTGTAGACCTCTCTGCCTGTAGACCTCTCTGCCTGTAGACCTCTCTGCCTGTAGACCTCTCTGTCTGTAGACCTCTCTATCTGTAGACCTCTCTACCTGTAGACCTCTCTACTTGTAGACCTCTCTATCTGTAGACCTCTCTACCTGTAGACCTCTCTACCTGTAGACTTCTCTGCCTGTAGACCTCTCTACCTGTAGACCTCTCTACCTGTAGACCTCTCTACCTGTAGACCTCTCTACCTGTAGACTTCTCTGTCTGTAGACCTCTCTGTCTGTAGACCTCTCAGGCTGTAGACCTCTCTGGCTGTAGACCTCTCTGGCTGTAGACCTCTCTGTCAGACACTGATACTGCTGGCAATAGAACTAGATACAGAACCATGCTTGAACAGCACATCAATAAAATTATAACAACTCTCTCCTCACACCTCTGCTCTGTGTGTACCACATTCAAGTCAACCTAGCATTTGTGCCTATTTACTAGCTGTCATATTTGTTGTTCTTGCTAACGACTTGAGTATTTGGATCTAGATGATTGGAGTAGTGTATTAGACCTTTGTACAGTATGTGTACTGTATTATGATCATGTCCCATGGACCCATCATGCTCATACGTCTAACAAAAAGCTGGGCAAAGCTCAGAGCCTATGAATAAGTGTGTATGGTAAGCTGTTGACTACAGAAAAGCTGGCAGTTGAAATCAAAGGACAAATCTCTTTCGACTGGTGAGCTTGAGGTGGGTGGGCCCACATTATTACAGCACTATTATATTAATTGTATTTATATTATTTTTGTTGTAATAGAATAGAAATTTGAATATAGTTTTATCAATGTTGTTAGTTAAGGTGACAAGGTGTTTAATGCTGCAGACCTGAACTGCAGAGGCTCAGTATTTTGTTAAAGTATAAATGTGTTCGCAGTGTGTTGGAGATTTATCTCCCTTGCTGGTTAGTGCATAAGGACAGGCGACCTTTCACAAAGCTTTATTTGTTAAATTCTTGGAGAGTTTGTAATTCTTGTGTGTTACTCACATCACATTTAGCTGGGTCTGAACAATTCAAATGCCTTGAAAAGCTTTTTGGAGCAAGTTTCTACTTTTTATCAGAGTTTTTAATTGATCCATCGAGAGTGGAAGTTGTTATGGTTTTTTGCTTGCTCTTAAACAACGGCATACTAGCTAGACAAGTGGATTATTCCAACTTCTATATTATTGTGGCTGGATCATTATTGAACTGGAGTTGAGGAAACTTTGCTAGAATCTTGTCAGGATGTATATTGCTTTATTACTGCTAGCTTTGGCTTCAGGTTAGTAGCTTTTGTCTTTGCATTTTGTTGTCTGCAGATATTGGTCGTCTGCTCATTTCATTGAACTAAACCAGACAATTGATCAAAAAATTCTTTGAGGTTTGCTCATGGGCTGCTTCACCTAACAAATTTTACCGGAAATGCAGTTTGTCAATCTCATGCAATTGCTATAGAGGATATGTAAATGATTAATTTAAGTCTGTTAATGATGAAAAATATTAGTAAAGTATTTAGTGCATTTCTCTAACATGATTGAGGGTTCCCAGCGTTGAATGAGCAATGTACATGGAGGTATGGATAGAGTCAAAGGTCAACAATGGTATTAAACTATTATTCTAATAGGTGACTTCTACACTTGACCAGCGTTGAATCTTAACAATGAAAAGAATAAATTTTGCTTATAAACCACTTTTTGATAGTAATAGAATTGCAGTTGATAAAATTATTTATTCTTAATGAGCTATTGAATTGCAACTGAGAAAGTATGATTACAAAAAATAATTGGCAAAATAATGATATCTTTTTAACAGCCGTTGGTTCTACAGAGTAAAGAAGGTAGCCAGAAAAAAATTAAAGAACGAATAAAACTTGCCTTCAAATTACTTTTAAATTTTTTTTCAAAACTATCAATTCTTTTACATGGTAATCATTATAAATGTCAAGTTGGAACATAGAGCAGTTAAATATTACCGTATCATCGCTGCACAAAAAATAAGCGAAACCTACGCCTCCCCCCATACCTCTACGGCTATATAGGACAAGTGGAGACCACTCCACCGGTATCTGACATTGGATTTCTCATGTGGAACTCTGGAAAATGCTACAGAACTTGAGACCTAACAACCTTTTTCTTCAAAAAAACGGGGCAGGGTACCAGTCGGTGGTATGGGTATTTTTTAAAAGAAAGGCGAGATACTTCTACGTCTTTTTGGTTTTTTAATATAGCATACCTCCTCCCCCTTCCCCTACCTCCTCCCCCTTTCCCCTACCTCCTCCCCCTTTCCCCTACCTCCTCCCCCTTTCCCTACCTCCTCCCCCTTTCCCTACTTCCTCCCCCTTCCCCTGACTTTATGTAGTGGATTTTGGGGGTCTTCTAATCCCCTAATGAAACACGGTCACCGGTCGATTTCCTCGTTCGTTGGCACAGTCAGGTTGAGGAGGTCTGATGGCCCACTGCCACCAATCAACCCTCCGAATAATCTCAACTCTACAACAAGTATAGAACCCTCGGCGCAGACGCATTACTCAGCACTTTTGAGTGACATGCATTTATTCTTCTCAAAGAACTCGAGTAAGTATGTGATCCAATACAGTACTTCACATGATGACAAGAGTTCTGCCTTTTATAGACAGAGTACAGGAAGTAAAACAGGTAAGTAACCAATGATACATAAGTATGACATCATGTGACAAATAAGCATACAAGATTAATGCACAGAAGTGGTGGGCGGAGTCATGGGCTCACTAGCCGGTCCTAGGCTTCTCTACTTCCTGTGCTAAGTTTTTCAGGCTTTCTAGGCTCTGGCCTTTAGTTCCCTCAGGTATATATGTGGGTATCTCATGGATCTTGGCTACTGAGTCCTCTGAGGCTATTTCGGTCTCTCAGTTTACAGCGGCCATCTTGCTGCAGGCCCCATAAGCTCCTCACAGGGTTGGTATTGACCGATGCGGGGTCAGTATGCAGCTGATGCAGGGTCGGTCAATTCTATAGACTTAAAGACTGTTGTCACAACCATCCAATGGTTAAATGACCAATGTCAGAACTGTTTGTAGGTATGTGCCCAATTGAGGTGTCATAAAAATCCGCCACATTTAGACCTTTGGCAGCACCCAAGCTTCTTATCTTGACCCACTCAAGGTCACCCCTCTTAAGGAATGAAACTCCGGTTTATGAGGATTCGAAAGCCTATGGGTATTCTTTCCCCCGAAGGAGACAAATAAAAAGAAACTTTGAGGTTTTATGGTTTTCAAACTTGAATTTTTTTGTTGTTTTTGTTTATTTATCATTATAATTTTATTAAAGTTTTATGTATTCTTATAGTCACTCCAAATGCAGCTTGGAGTAGGTTGATTCACCCCTAGTGCAACAGGGGGTGGGTCGACCAATTCATATCAGAGAAAAATCTAAGAAAAAGCTTCATTTTTTAAACCATTTTTAACCAAAAAACAACTTTTTTTGGAACGGACACCGAGTCACCAAATTTGAGAGTTATTTTTTGGCTATGTTTTTTTTGTCCGCACCACTTTCAATTAAAAGTGTATTCACCTTGCATTCTTGCAATAGTCCCGTCGCTATAGAGTTATAGTATGATCGACTTTTAATTAGAGAACCGTCCATCCATTATTCCTTCAACCAGCTTCGAGTTACAGCGTTATGTTTGGGTAGTGCGGTTGACTGGTCCCAACCAAAGCGAATATCTGCAGCTGTGTGGATAAAGAGTCATCTAATTGGGAATGGGTGGACAGCGTTAGTGGATAGATATCTTTATTTTTAATAGATTGATTGCTCCCTCTATAATTCTGGTAGCCTTCCCATAACAAAATAATACATAACAGTTTTATAAGTGTATTGTTATGGAGGAAAATAGCCTCCTATCACTGCTTATAAACAGATTGTAACGGCAAAACTAACCTGGGTACGAAAAGTTTTGTTACACACTTACACTACGTTGAAAAAGTTTAGTGCGACAAGGATATTGAGTAGTATTCAAGTTGATGGACTCCATTTCGTAGTGGGGTATACTTTTGTTGTACCTTCTCAGCTATGGGTACTCATAAGGCTGTGTGAGTAAGGGTATGTGTGAGATCGTGAGCATTCATCTGGCTAAGGGTGAGTGTAAGGCCAGTTGTGAACAAAGGCTAAGAGGGAGGATAGACTGTGAATGACCCACCCCTCACTACATGTGGAGCAGGTTGACCAAGTGTCTGTTCCAAAAGACAAGATATAGTTGAAAAACGGGTTAAAAAAATTGAAAAATGTTTTTGAAAGGGTTTGTGCTACGGTTGGGGTAAACCTTCCACTGTTGCGTCACAATGGGACAATCTATACTCTTCATTGTATTTGGTGTAAGACAAACCACCATAGGTTTCAAACAAAGCAAAACCTAATTGAAAAAGCACTAAAGCAAACCAAAAAACGTTTCCTGGGGGTTTTTTGTGATAAGTTGGTCGAACCACTCGCTGTTGCATCATGGCTGGGTTAACAGACTTCCCGCATTTGGAGTGGGTCGACCTGCTGTCCATTCCACAAAACTACCTCATGCTCTCCGACCTTCACTTCCTGATACGATTGTAGTATGTCTAGAGTATTATTGCAATCCAACTTTTTTCCCACTCGTGCCTGATGGGAGTTGAGAGTAGTGATAGGAAATAGCAATAAAAGATAGTGATAGGAGATAATGGTAGGAGATAGTGATAGGAGATAGTGATAGAAGGTAGTGATAGGAGATAGTGATAGGAGATAGTGATAGGAGATAGTGATAGGAGATAGTGATAGGAGATAGTGATAACAGCTGAGATGGCAGTCAGTAGATGCGTGTTCCAATTGTAATAGAGGGAAGACCGAGAGCGTGAGGTAACTATTTTTTTAGAATGGATGGTAATTTGATCCAGTCCAAATGCTGTGAAAAATGGCTCAACTTCCCACTGGTGCAGCAGTAGGTTGGTGGAACCACTTACAAAAAATCCCCAAACGTTACTTGAACTTTCATTTGTTTTTCCATCTGCTTCTTCTTCAATAAGCTTTTGGTTTTTTTTTTTAAAAGTATGTGCGGTGGTGGGTAGAGGTGCAACGAGCCAGGTTTTTCTCGAGCCGGAACAAGCCGAGCCAACAGTGCAAAATTCGAGCCGAGCCCGAGTCGAGCCAGACACGTTATAGCTGGAGAAAATATTAAAAATCAACAACTGAGCATTTAACAATTATGCCGACCAGTCCAGCATAAATCACATCGGCTAACTTTTGTGAACAAGAATGGATATAATTTTTAGATTAATATATTATTATATATTGATACACAGTTTTACAAAATCATGTCAAACAAATAAAAATAAAATAGTAAACTCTATTATGTTCTTTGTACTATTTCTTTATTGTGACACCGTGTTCCAACTGGTCTCAATACAACGAGGTGTTTTTGTTTAAAAACAGAAGCATGTCCACAGTGTTAGAATTGAGACGACTACGTCTCTCACTGAGTAGATTTCCTGACGCACTAAAGATTCTCTCTGAGGCGACAGAGGTTGCTTGAGCAACAAGGTACTTGGCTGCCAATTTGGAAAGCATGGGATACTTCATTACATTTGCTTTCCACCATTTTAGTGGATCATCAGTAAGCTCGATAGTAGGAACACTACGGTAGTCCATGATCTAAAATACAAAAGAGTCATATTACCATGGCAGATGTAAAGAGTTAAATCATACATACACGTATTACACACTACACAGTTAAGCTAGTAAGATGGAAATGCACAATACACAAACCTCTTTTTGAACACTGTCTTGAGTGGCAAATTCCTCATCTGGTTGTTGAACATACTCGTCACCTAGCAAAGCAGTGAGTGCGTCTTTCTTGGAAGGAGCTACAAGCTCATCACTACCGGTTCATTCAGCATTCTCAGCAGTAGAGCTACTTACTCTTGGTGCTGCTGCATCAACCGGTGTTGAAGAAAATCTAGCTGCTTCTACAGAGATAGTCTCGTAAAACTCATCAACTTGTCGCTTCGATAGGTTGGTTAATTTCTTAAACCGGGGATCAAGCAGTGAAGAGATTGTTAATTGACTGGATGTCATAGGATCTGAGTATCTATTCCCAAGATCTTGAAGTACCGCTGCTTTCATATCTGCTATGATCTTAGGGTCAAATGCCTCTGGTTCACACTTGGCAATGAGATTGATGAGAAGTGGTTTGATTAGGGATATGGTGCAGTATGCTTCTCCACTGATTATGTCAGTTGCTATCTTGAAGGGTTGAAGGAATGAGATGATCAACTCAATATCTGGGGCATTCACTCTTGACAGACCAAGTAGCAAGTCATTACATTTCAGATCATCCAGTGCAGCGTATACTGCAGTTCTCTGCTCAGCAAATCGTTCCAACATGGCTAATGAGCTATTCCATCTTGTAGAAACCTCATTAATCAATGTATGCACTTTCTTCTGCAGCTGGACTTGCTTTTCATTGAGCTTTCCCTTAGCAACTGAGCTTCTGTGGAAGTATGATACTATCCGCTTCACATGCCCAAGGATGTGATCCACAGCTCGAGTCTTCAATGATTTCTGAACGGCAAGATTGAGAGTATGGGCAAAACATCCGACATGCTTCAGATCTAACTCACTCGTTGTAACAGCAAGCTTGATATTTGCTGCGTTGTCAGTTGTGACAACAAAGTGGGCATCTTCGGCATTTGGTAGTTTCCAGTTTATAATTGTTTCTTTGAGCTGGATTTGAAGGTTCTCTGCAGTATGACGCTCATTAGAACATGTCGTAGACAGCACATATGAGCTCAGCTCCCAATCAATAAGCATATGAAGTGTGACAGTCATATAATTATCACCGGTCAATGAGGTCCAGGTGTCCGTGGTGAGAGCATAGTTGTTTGTCTGTACAATCCGCTCTTCTAGCTTCCCTTTTGCTATGTTATACATGTCTTTAATCACTTTCTCAGTGAAATGGGTTCGTGACGGAATGACATATCTGTAAATAAACAGGAACAATAGTATTCCTAGTCAAATACAACTGAGTGAACCATGCTGGTTGTGAATACATGAACACACATCTATGAACAACTGAATTAGCTCAGTGTAGGAGTTTACTGTTTTTTTTTCTTGTTTACTACTTTTGTCATGTCACGTCAAAAATTCACAAAGGTGATGCTGGTGATCATGAAAATTACTGACTAAAAGAATCAATATTCTATATCAATATTATATCAAGCTGCTTTTTATTCTAACAAACAAACAACTAGCATTACATACATGCATGCAACCACAGTGAGCCATTTGTGATTGGTGTCAAACAGGAATTGTATTAAAAATAATTGAAAAAATTGTTTAATAATAATATATAATACTGATCAGTAGTATTATTAATTATTATTATATCAGTAATCAGTATTAATAATATTAAACTTATTATTATTATTATATATAATTATTATTGTAAACAATTTTTTTAATTATTCTTAATACAATTCTTGTTTGTTACCAATCATACACGGCTCACTGTGCATGCAATCAACTATTCAACTCCACTACAAAATACAAGAAAAATAATAATAAATAATAATAATTATTTTAATAAATAATAATTTATTTATTATTATTATGGACTTATTATGCCTTACCTTGGTTCCATAACAGATATTAAAGTCTGGAAACCTTGGTCATTCACAACATTCAGCGGTTGCATGTCTCTGGCAATAAACTTTCCAATAGCTTCAGTGATTTCTTTAGCTCGTGGATGAGAGGCATCAATCTTTTTACATCTTTCAAAAGAAGCTGTTATCGTAGGCTGTTTATTTTGAGTGGCATCATCACCGTCGTTTTCTTCAATATCATGCTTTCTCTTCAGGTGTTTCTTCATAGTACTTGTGTTAGACCCTGCTCTATTGATCATCTCGTTACATTTTAAACATTTTACTTTATTGCTGCTAAGCAGCTCAAAATAATTCCATACCTTCGATCGAGTAGCCATGTTGGAATAATCTCAAAAAATAGTTTCAATAAAGTAACACATTCAAATTTTTCTTTGACTTGTCCATTGAGTAAAATTAATTAATAATAAAAATACGGATGCCAATAATTTTTGTGGAAAAAAAAATCAAAAAAATATGAAGAAAAACATTTAGGCTGGCTCGTGTTTGACTTTTCTAGTGGCTCGAGCCAGGCTCGAGGCTATGTAAACGAGCCGAGCCTCGAGTCGGCTCGGGCTCGTTGCACCATTAGTGGTGGGTCTACTCCATGGATGAAATATAACAGGATTGCCAGCTGCGGCCGCATAATAGAAATTTTGTGACGAGCCAAATGTAGCCGTTTGTGGGAACCGCCATACTGCTCCGAAATGTTCAAGACCACTTGGATCTCGTGATAAATATCGTTTTCTTATGAGTTTTTACACGTTAAGTTCACGCCGTGGGCATACTGCGCTAGTTTTGACGATTCAACTATTTTTACTTACAATACCATATCCGCTCCGAGAACAAAACTGTATATGCCAACGATAACATATATGTAATCTTTGGTATGTGGCAAACTTTATGCAGCTTCCGCTCCGAAACTAGAAAATCAGAACATCGCGTTAATACAAATATTTACGATTATTTTTCCGAGCTGCTATAGCAGTTTAGGTTTCCGCTCCGAACAACCAGTTCAATATGGGCGCCATGGATGACTTCCCATTGGCCAAAATTGGCTACACCCCGTTCGGGTTTCTGGCAATCCTGTTATATTTCATCCATGGTCTACTCTATACAAGTGCAGTGAGGGGTTGGTCGACAGACCTCTGATGCAATATTGAGTGAGTCAACTCACTTGTAAAAACAAACTTTTTTGCTTTTCAGTTTACTCATTAATCAAGTTTTACGTTTTGACCGAAACAGATTGTTGGTCGACTCACTTCAAATCCGCCAAGGGGTGAGTCAACCCATTTGTAACAGATAAGTCGCTGAAACCAAATAAAAAAATGGTCCCTGAGCAAGGTTTTGTTCTTTTAGTTTTTCTCCCGCTTTTCTTATCTACGCTAGAAAAAGCAAACAAGAAACAAACGGAAGCCTCAAACTTGCAGAACCTTCAAATATATGTACATAACATTGCATTGAGCAGCCAGTGAACACTGAGACATAAGAAGGAAGATAATGAAAATAACTTGTAAAAATTTTGTACAAACATTGTCAAAAGGAGGGATAAAAGACAACATTTCATCACTAAAAAATGAGGAGCGAGAACTAAATAATACAGCTCTGCATGATATAAAAACCAATATGTCTACTACACAACATTGCACAGGTCTCCTAACAAAATGAGGCGGAAAATGAAGAGAGTTGTGTACAAAAGACACCATTTTAAACAGCTATCTGAATGTTTTAAGGACAAGAGAATTATTTAAACGAAAAATACGGAATGTTGTCATGAAAAATTAAATGAGACTCGCATACTTTTATGGTAAAAGAGGAGTATGTTTTGATGATGTGTCAAGTAAACCTGCCAGGGTGTAATTGAAACTCGTAGTGGACGTACTGCTCAATAATATTAACATTATAAATTTTATACGGATATCTCTCAGAAATGATACTTATACTTATAACCTTAGAAACAACTACTATAAATACTTTACTTTATCAATTACGAATAAATTACATTTAACAAAAGCAAAAAAACTTTATCAACGAACAAACCTACAACTGGATGGCGACGTTCAAGTCATAATTCAAACCTATCTAACAATTGGCTATAAATAAACTTAAAAAACCAATAATACTAAGCAAGTGATGTCAACGATAATTAATATCCCCGGACACTTAAAAAAACACCCAACAAGTTCTCCTGGTACTCGTCGCACAATTCAGTCAATCTTAACACTAAAACAATCTAATTTATCACACCTGTTTGAACCTACATATGTTAGCATTCAAAACAATAATCCAACCGTTTTAAAACAGGGATATATGTAGTAGATTTTACTGGTCGCAGCTGTGAACACTAATTTCCAAAGGTCCCCTGATAGTCTGTAGACATCAGGCAAAGCTAAGAAAGCAATTAACAAAGCCCGGTATTAATTGCGGTTAACGTAGTTGCTAAATTACATGCAATAGAATCATTATTATACTATATCGGAACAGGGTAACTACTACTCCGGCCCTGGGTGGCTATCCCGGGCCGGCAGCAGTTTGGCTGACACGGCCTGAGAAATGAAAACTAGTCTAAGATCTTCTATGACCAGTATCCAGGAGCTATCCTCAGAAGTCGAGAAAGTAGAATCCAAAACGAAGAAAGACCAAGAACCTATAAAGAGAGAGATACTAACTATTACTGGCTGGAATGCCCGTAGACTCCACCTCTCACTTCTGGGCACCAGCTACCTTTAATTCATTTACTCACATTACATTGGCTACTATTTTTATGTATCATCCTATTGGTGTGTTAGTATTGTTCTTATGAGGGATTGGAGTACTTGGCGAACTAGGCAAAACACTTCCTGTCGCTTCCTGTAACTCTGCCTATAAAAAGCAGAGCTTTTGTTCAGATCATTGTACTGCCATACCGTAGATTGTACTTGCTTCTTAAAATTGCCACCTTTTGACTCTGAGGAAGAATAAATGTTTATATCACTCAAAAGCACTGAGTATATGTGTGAGCCCAGGGCTCACCATCGTTGTTAAAGTCGAGGATTCCTCTTTACACCCAGTTGTTTGTGCCATTCCGACACGAGGTCACCTCTGGGGAGAGGTTGACTGCTCATTTTCAGGCCCTGAAAGGCTGACTGTGTTGTTGTGCCGGCAGACAGCAGTGTGCTCGGTGACAACTACCAGTCGGAAAATAGCGGACCGCTAAAATCCGCTACATATATATGTAAAAACTTACACCTGTTGCAAACAAAAATGCACCAAAAGGGCTCTCCCGGTTTCTACCTGGGCTCTAAAAGGCACACCATGAGAACCTGAATATCCTTAAGATACTTTTCCTCCTAGTATACTACGCAGGTCGATCCCCTGCGTGTTATAACAATACACAAAACTAAACTGAAATTAAAAAATTAAAACCACGGAAGTTGTACTTAAATCATGGAAATACAATTTCTTTTTGGATTCGTATCCTTTGGGTAGAGGGTATTCCACAACTTAGCTCACAAGAGTGATGGACATGAGCAGGGTCAAGGTGTTAAACTAGAGCATAGCCATGAATCTACAGATAGGAGTATTGTAAAAGATTTCACTGTGTCCTTCACCGAACACTACCAGAGAGAGCATTGGGTTGAGATAGACAACAAGTATTACGCTTGTCTCCATTCCTTGACTACCACTAGTCTAGAGACACTGCCATAGCAGGCAGTGTTAGCGTCTCTAATAATTAGGCATGTTACGTGGTAACACAGGTTCTGCCAAACACTGTAGAACACAGAGCAGCTCTAACAGGCCACCTGCCAAACTAAAAACAACTGATATAAGTATAATTCTCTTTATTAATAGCACAATATGCATTAGCACAAACACATTCACACTACAAATGCATACACACAACTGCCTATCTGGGCTAATGGCTAAAAATATATAGAGTAAATATGCAAATGATGGTGGTTCAAATCACAGTACTCTGATTGGCTAGAATAATCAGCCCATACAATAAAAGATAAGCTGATGCATTATAATAAAAAACGTGAATAAGCTGATTCATTAGGCATTTTCGGATCGAGAACGTTCATTCCAAAATGGGCGAAATTTTCGTTTTTCGGCGAGTACAAAACCTGTTTTTTGGAACTCTATGCTGAACGGTGGTTTTACCGTTCAGGGGGTCGTCCACCCTATGACGTTCTTGATCCGAATGCGTAGAGTTCTCCTATAATAAATATTTTTGCAAATAATGAGCCCTTTTACGTTAGTTACAATAACAAGACAAGAGTGATGAGGCCTCAAGTTTCATTTCTAACAATAATAATAAAATAAATAATAACAAGTCTTGAAGCATGTTGATGTTGAAATTATTTTTGGACACATTTTACTGAGGATGGTGAATCAAAATAAAATTGTAATAAATAATTACAATATAAGAAAAATGTATGATAATTAATATTACTGTTATTCAAATGATATCATCATTAATATTATTATAAGTTCTTATAGTTTTTTTAATTATTTTATTATACTTTAGTTAGTAAAAAAAAAACAATTGTTCAAATAGCCAAACATCACCAACTGATAATAAACATTGTTAAAAATGAAAAATAGTAATTAGTAAAACACATAAGTAACTGGTAATAATTATCAAAATTATTATTTACTTTTTTATAATATATAACCAAAAAGCTGTCACCTCAGCAGGATGCGCCTTTTACTATTCACTGCGACACTAGAAAAAAAGAAGAAGATAACTCCGATGAAGTGAACTTTTGATTCTGAACGTTCATGCATAGAAATTATGCCAGGAACGAACGTCAAAATTGCATTCGGAAGCGCTTTCCCGTGCCAATTTTTTCAAGGCATGGACGTTCTTGATCCGAAAATGCCTATTATGTGACAGCCAATAACAAACTGGTGCTTCATAACGCTGGCTAACCGCCAATATTCGAATGTTAGTAGTTTGGTAGTAGGACTGGAATCCTTTCGTAATGCCCACTTCATTGCAGCTCGCCTGCTGTAACCAGCCTTATCAACAGCATTGACTTGGGCAAGTCTGCTAGCGCATTCAGATAACTCATTTATGTACAACAAAAAATTGTTCTAGATAGAATTGAGTCTCGCAGCAGCAAGTATTACTTGCATGTACCAGAGTCGAGTAAGGGCTACGCTATGTAGAATCCGCTAGAAGTATATTAGGAGCAAATCTCCGTCAGATGCTTTGAAGACAATCGGAGATCTGCCGTTAATATGCTACTAACGGGAAGTACGGAGAACAAGTTGAGGGTAGGGTACATTGGCATGGGAGAGGTACCCCAACACATCCTGAAAAACTTAGCCTCATAGCACTGAAGTTATTACAAACCCCATACTACCAATTAGTAGCCCTCCTTTCTCTCGGAAAAAAGGGCTGTTAGGTGACAGGCTATGTAACATTAGACGATTTGCTGCATGGAGAATGCAATGTCAAAACCATATCCAGCTTTGAATAGAGCATTTCAAGGTGGGAACTCGTGCAAAAAACACACTACCTTCACAATTAATATATGAAGGAGGTGCATTACCTGTATGAACATATGTGTCATCGGCCAGTACAGCATTTGGAGTGCAGTGTAGATGATCACTAAAGTTTCAGTAAAAGTGTGGTGCGTAAAAATGGCAACTGACAACACATTGTCAACTGTACTTCAAAAGTACAGACATTCGATTTTTGTGCGCATTTTCGTATCAGCCTACAATAAACCTCTCAATCATTTTTGATTGTTGGTATGATTTTATTGAAGGATAAATATTGTAGTAGATTTCCTCCTCCTACTACTGACACAACGGCATACACTCCAACTAAACACTAACGACTGCTTCATGGTCCACACCCCAGACAAATCACACAGAGTTTACACGAATAAAATACTTTATTATATAAGTCTATTTAGCAATATAGCATGGTTGTCTAACACAATCCACAAAACTTCTGCCTTCTCTCATGTGCAGGAGCTCCTTATATAGGAGAAGGCAGGAAATCTCACTCCCTTATTAGGGGTGAGCCAATAAAATATACACAAGTAAAAAGAGATAATACAAATCAAAACAACAAGCCGAGCCAATGAGGGAAGTGAGCACATGGCAGGGTGGCTCTGGGCTTTCTTCCCGCTCTTTCTTTGCTGATGGAAATCTTCCACTCCTTATAAGGTATCCCACGCTTCCTAATCTCTGCTTCTATCGTTTGCATTGCTCCGGTCTCCATAAAGCAGAGGGTTTTCAGCTCCTGAAGTCCCAGGCTACCTTTAACAGCCATCTTTATCGGCTGGCACGGGATACTGATCTGGGGGTACTGACCCGCGGTTGGTCTTCTATAGTGTATATACCCTATACAGGGTCTATACTGGGCCGGAGTGACCCAGTATACCCAGCATCCTTAAATCAAGAAAAATAAAGGGAAAGACTCCTGGTCCACTCAAGCCTTCTATTGCTCATAGGGTAAAGGGTGTAGGGGGGTATAGGGGGGTGTAGGGGGGTATAGGGGGGTGTAGGGGGGTATAGGGTGGGAGAAGGCTGGGAAAGGGGTCTAGTTAGTCTAATTTATTATGAAAATCTCTCACAATATTAGTGTGAAGTCATTATGTAATCAATGATTGGCAGGTGCTAGCATCCTTGTTGATTTAGCCCCGGCAAAAAATATGCACAAACTGAAAGTCCCAGAAATAATTAGAAAACTGTGAAACACCACGATTTCAGCTTTTTCATATTAGTTAGAAAAAGCAAAACAAGTAAGAAATACTTGAACAGAGCCACATTTCATTTCTCTCACTCGAAGTGATCGCGAAAGTGAGTAAGATATTAGCTAGCTGTGGCAGATCTTTGCATCAGAATGCACTTCAAAAGTATTGTATGGTTGACCAGCTCGATAATCCATTGATCGCTACCACAATAGCGACTCTATTGAAGCTATTTATTTCTATATTCATCGGTTCAAATATGTCAGCTCTCTTCCCTGACTCTAATCATTGAACAGTTTTGCCCCTCTTGTTGCCTGTGCACATCTTTAGTGTATGTCTTTGGTCAGTTTGATTCACTTAAACCTTGGTACACTGTAGATGTGTCTAGGGCAGCCACAAAGGTCACTTCATCTTTTGAAACTGGCTCAGGAACATATGATGCTGGAGAAGATGTCGTTCTAATATGTGATATTCAACTCGAGCAAACACCAAGTCTCAATTTTAAGCAGAAATGGTGGGTTTTACTGCTAGAAGAGTATTTCTAGCCAACATTTCTAAAAATCACTGCGCCGGTGGGCTTGCAAAATGCATGCGCAGTCCAATGCTAAGGTCTACATATAATATACAGAAATATATTAAAATACTTATAGTGTGTCACGTGCATGTGTTATTGTGCATAGTTAAATAACCAATCATTGTTCTTTGTTGTTAGCCAATCATGTTGCTTGAAGAGTATTTTAGTTGACATACTTTTTGCCTATTCTCTCTTGTATTTTGCCTTGCTTATGCTTAGTTTGATAACTTTCTAAGATTTACTATTCACACTTCAGTAGGAGGCAGTTAGCACTATAAAAGTGGACCTGAGACTGGATTGGTCAAACACAAGTTCTCAGTTGGCAGTACATACATTTGCCGACCTTAATCGACTTGTGCATAACTGGCGACACTGTTACTGCTAAACATCACTTTGGCCATTGATGGCGGGTCAGCAGCAGCCTAATCAGCCACACCTATGCTGACCTACAGATGGTGAGCATACACCAAGGAAGGTTACACAATAAGGTGTACAGGTATTGACCAGCTACTGTACCAAAAAGTTCCTGCACATTCGGAGCAGCAGTGGAATTAAAGACAACCTACAGATATAGATGACTCTACAAGAAGGTAGTTGATATCATAGACCTTCAAAAGACATAGACGAACCACAGATGTTTAAAATAAGTAAATGACACTGCCCAAGAATCAGCTCATTTGTATGAGTACCATGTAAGGACACATGTTTTTGGGCTCGCCTTATAACTGAGCCCTTCGTTCTTGATAAAATAAAAACAGCCTACTGCGCCCCGTTCCCTCGGAGTAGTGGGAAACAAAAAGCAGGACAATTCTCAAACTCGAAACAGCACTCTCATTCTTCCAGATTCTCTTTAGGACTCTAAATGCCCACAATGATTCACCTAGTTGCAGCAGACCTGCCTATACCAGCTATGATGACAAGCAATATGAATAATGATAGGTAGACTGACAGTCAGACAATGCCGACAACCATCAGACCTGTAAATGATGCTGACTGACTAGTAGTCTGACTATTGGTCTGATACTTGAGTAGCAGACTAGCTAGCAATAGTGCTTCACTAGGTATAAGGTGGCTACTGCTAGTTGCATACAATCCAGCTGCATCAAACTCCTGTGCGATATCATTAATCTTCATTAGAAGCAGATGACACCATAAATCTTCAACAAAATAAGCAGATAATATTATGTACTTCAAAAACAAGCAAACGATACCATTGATGTTAAGAAAACAGGCGATATTGTGAAAACCAAGTTCAGTTGAGTTTCTACCTATCACCCATCGACCTCATAATGACTCACAAGAGAGTACAAAGTTTCGGCAGGGATTTCTTATTGGCGCCATTGCTGACCCAGGTGACAGAGACAAGAGAAAGAGTGACCACACGACAGTGTTAGCAAGAGACAAGATTAAACCCCCACAGTTTGATGGGACATGCAATATGGACTCTTCCCTCCAACAGTTTTAAAAGATAGCAGGCACCAGCCGATAGGAGCCAGTTAACACGATCGAATACTTGAGACAGTCTCCATGTGGGAAGGCTCAACAATATGGGAGAGGAGAGACATACTACGCTATTACTGAATCACTGAAGACCAGTATTGGCATGTCCACAAAACAGGTGAAAGCACAACTTAAGTACTAGAGGAAGCTTCTGTATATGACACTGAATTAAATGCACCTGAGGTGAATATGCTGGTAGATGCAGCCTATGGGTGTTTCCCTACATAGAACCTCAGAGATTGGATCTTGTAAAATTTCCAATGCACTAGGAAACTCGTCTCTCCAATGACACCTTCTGGCTGTCCAGCCCTGCACCATAAAAGAGGTCATCAGAATAGACAATAAGTATCAGTTGGTACGGACTACCTTCCAGCCGATCCAAAGGTTAGGAATGTGGACCTAGAAAATAATACCGCCGACTAAATGACAGAAAAGCAGTCTACCAGACACCACATATACAGGAATGCATGAAGAGTACAGCTACTAGCTTTTGAGTACTGCCACAAAAAGCAAAGCAATGTAATACAAAACTATTTTCCATATCAACACAGTTGATGCCAGCAGTCTCATCCAATAGAATGGCCAGGCGGCCCCTTTCATAGAAGCAGTCCGTCTAGTGCTGGGGATGTAGAGGATAAGGAAACAAGGTGAGAGAATGTAGAAGTTTGCCTATGGACACCCAGCTGGGGAGCAAGGACAGCTCAAAGCGGTAGGGCAGCCTGCTGGCTTCACAAGGGCAACAAGAGAGGAAAAGGAAGTTCGAGCTACTGACACTGGGAGGGTGGTAGAAAGCCAGGCGTACAATGCAACTCCCTCCTCTTACACCACTAGCCCTAGTAAAAATGCACAAGTACATTAGTCTGCTAAATGTAGCAAGGATGTCTGACGATGAAGAGGAACAGCTGATGGAGGAGCCAAGGAAGCAGACGACAAGTCGGCAGACCCAGAAAAGAAGTGTCCAACAGCTTGGAGGTCGGCAAAGAAGCCAGAGAACCTACCATCAGAAAGGGGACCACTTCCGTAGAACTGCTGTGCATACCAGGACCGCAGACTTCACACCAATACCAACCAACTTCATCTATCAGTTTGACAGACCATACATATTTAGCTAATACCTGCAATGCAAAATTGAGTGCAAAGCAGTTTCCTACCTAGTTGACATTGGGTGCAACAACAACCTGCTAGCAAAAAGGTGTCTTTGATCACCTACCAAAGCAGATACAGCAGTAGCTTCAAGGGTCTACCTCACGTAGAACTAGGGCTAACGGCACTAAGATATCATTCTACTAGCTAATTAGAGTGTCAGGGATGGTGTGCTAAGGCTTATATGCAGAAACCTTCATAGTTCTACAGTTGAGTGAAGATAGAAAACTGGTAATGCCATTAATAGCTGGACAACAATACAGTTTTGACCTACCAGTCCTCATCGCGTAATAAAAAGAACTGGTCTCTATGGACCAACATGGTAGGACCTTCATCTCGAAATGACAAGCTCAGCGGCACAACCAGATCTCTCCTGAGTCAGGGGCCACCATTTCCTGTCACCTGATTAGTCAACTATGCAAACTCCCAGTTGACAGTATATACATAAATACATACAATGGCAGACATCAACTGGTTTGTGATAGTTGATGACACTGTTACTGCTAGTCAGCAGATTCTCCACTGATGACTCGTCAGTAGCAACTTAGTCAGCTGGAGCTACGCTGACCTGCAGGGTGGGACGACAACATCTACACAGGGTGTGCAGCTGTACACCAGATACCATAACAAAAAACCCTGCACAATATTGACAACGTATTGTTTATCCTTTGAGTAAATATTAGTAGAGCTATTACAAAGCTTAGACACAGCAGTCACTACTTGATGTCCATAATATTATGTTTATTTTATATTAAAACTTGACAATTGCGATATCTAGCTAGAGCTTGTCTGGGACTCCAGAGACTTTAAAAGTTTTTGGAGTATTTATATTTGCCAAATAGTGTTGTGCCAGTTTTTATTAACTATAAGTGACAAGTCATGTTAGTTAAAAACAGAAAAAACTCTCCATTTTGTGATTACTTATTACCATTTCATGTAATGTTAGACTATTATCAGCGAAAGATGTGCAAACAACTCCCAATTTTTTAATGAAACAAAAATCGAGATCATTAGGATTTGCCAATAACCAATTTCTTGACAAATGGTTTGTACTCTACCATTCATGAGTTTTTTCCAGCGTAAAGAAAACATTGAGTAGATAACTCTCAACTGATCCCATACACATGCAGGTGAAGTTGTTGAATGTTTAACAATTACTTGCAGGTACAAGAAACAAGATGATGACTTTGTTTTGGTTGGCAGCGATGAGAATAAAATGGTTGAGCCATTTACTAGCGGCAAATACGAGGTTGGGTTCTCCTTGGATGAAGACACGAATGAAGTAATATTCAAGCTCAGCATTTCAGGTATCACTTACTAGTACTTGTACTAGCATTGTTATAGAGGTTTTCTACTTTTTAGCAAATTTCGATTGTTTTAAAAGCTTGCAAACTAAACGGGTTGAAACTTTTACTTCCGCAGGAATTCAGCCGGTCGACACAGGAGATTACAGATGCAGTGTGGGAAATATGAATGAGGAGCAAACTGAATCGTCCATTTTTTCCATAAACATTACACCTGGTAAGACAAGCTGACAAAAGGGCTGTATTTGAATGGCTGATATGACTCATTGCATGCAATCTCTGAGGCTGTTAACATTTGTGTTGTAGAACTGAATTCTAGCCCTTCCTTCGGTACAGACGCACCTATTTATGAAAACGTTATGATATTTAATGAGAAACGCAAAATAACTTGTGAAGCTGCTGCGATAAGTCGCATTGATGAGTTCTCAATGACCATCAAGAGCAGTGATGTAAGTAGACAAGAGCACAAACACTAATGTGTCAGCCATTTAATATATTGGCAAAAAGCATGAATAGCCGTAGCACATGGACAAAAAATCAACCTCTCCCAATT
Organism: Cryptosula pallasiana; assembly: GCA_945261195.1. Taxonomy (NCBI): domain Eukaryota; kingdom Metazoa; phylum Bryozoa; class Gymnolaemata; order Cheilostomatida; family Cryptosulidae; genus Cryptosula; species Cryptosula pallasiana. The sequence continues at coordinate 8,620,210 of OX183133.1, read as the reverse complement.
ATACTTGTATTTAGTTGTTGCCGGCTAGTGTAGAATTGTAAGGAAACAACTCCAAAGATGTTTTTGTCCTGCCAGTATGACTTTTGTTGAGAGGGTCATGTTGCTGATTGCTTTTGTTGGTTGCTATAAGTAGTATAGTAAGAGCAGATCACTGTGAAAAAAATTTGTAGTTTTTTTGAGGATTATGTAACAGTTTTGCCTCAACCTTCCCCCCTGCCAATTCATGTTTTTTTATTTCTTTTTTATCCCCTTTTTTGGCACGTTGATCCTTTATATTATTTTTTAGTATGATAGGAGCAGATCTTGGTAAAAAACAGACTTGCCAGCATATCAATGTTTCCAGACCTGTCAAAATTGTATTTGTTAATTTTTTGATGATTTTTGTTTGTATCATATGCGTAAAAAAACAGACCTGCTAACATATTGCGTTACGGTTTTTTCGGTATTAATATTTTTACAGACCTGTTGCAGTATATTTATACAGTTATGCATGTATGTTTGGTAATGTAAATGATAGTTGACATTTACACAGAGCTGTGAGATATTTATTAGTTAGTTATTTGATTATGCTGGAGGTTTCCCTCCAGGTATAGATTGCGGTTGACACCAGCCCCTTGTTTGTTTAATCTTGTTTTGTTAGGGGGGGTAGGTATTACGTTTATTTGATTAAAATAGTAATAGCGAGCGTAATAAAGTATACAATAATAGTGTAAGAAGCCTAGCGTAAAATGGATAATATTTGTAATAAAAAGTAAATAATAGTAGCAAATAATGAATGAGCTGTTTGTTAGTGAGTAGTTTGAGCACAATTTTACTAATCAAAGCGTTGCAATTAGTAGTAGACTTTTTACTGAGACTTGGATGGTGTTCTTTTAGATTCCCTTAGCAGCTTTATTTTTTTTATATCTAAAACAAAAAATTACTTGGGATAAAAATTATTGCAACTAAATTGAGATGAAGCATTAATTTACAGACAGATTAGATTGCATTAAATAGAAAAAATAAATCGCTCACCGAGTTGTAACGGTTGTCTTGAACTTCTCGATCACAACTCTTGTTTTGTAGTTTAGGTTCCTTTTAACTGGTAGAAGCAATATTTCTTGCTGAAAGCCGTAGCACATTGTCCTCGAGAATTTCATCTGGGGCAAAGCATTTCAACCTTGCAGACGCGTCGAGCTTATTGGTCATGTTTTGCGCTGCTTCCATCCCCTGCATTGGTGTAAATACGACGATGTTGTGTCAAAAGTTTTCAAATCCACTAACTTCTCGATTTTAGAAAAAGATAACTCCTGTTTGAATTTTTTTTACGTCAGCCTCCTATTTTTCGAGTGTGTACAAAGACTCCATCATCAGTCCATCATATTGCAAGCATCTGTAGCTCACAATACTGGCCCTGCAGTGACCTTTACCGACCTGGGAGTGACTTCTACCGGGTCAGCAACAAGATGGCCGCCATAGCCATGGTTCCAATGACAGCTTATATCGATGCCCAAGGACGAATCCAGGACCCATCCACCTCTACTTTCCATCTATCTAGATTATAAAGCTAACTAAGACTGAGAACTTAACATTGTAGCATTAATCATTGCCATTAGGCACCTTATCTCTTTAATGTTATGTACCACTGCATGTATTGTTATTCTGATTGGCTGTATTACTTCCTGTCTCGTGTTATTGGATAAACTAGCATGATGCAATGTGCTTCCTGCCACAAGCCTATAAAAAGCTGATTGTGACAGTGTACATTGCCACTTATCACTCACTGCTGCTGTTAACTCCTCTAGGCGATTGCCTCCCTAGAGTGTGATATGTGGACAAATAAATGTATTTTATTACTTAAACTATACCTAGTTTGTCTGAGCCGAGGGCTCACTAGTAGTGAAGTTGCTACCAACTTTTCCGTTGTACCCTGCAGGTCTAACCGACCCTGCAGGTCTAACCGACCCTGCGTTACCTCTTGGAGAGAGGTAACTCTTCGCTGTTCCACTAGCTGTGCGCTGTAGACGGCTGTTGTTAATGGGCGGTAGTAGGAGTCTTACCGGCACGATCAACTACACATACATACCTATATAAAGAGACTGTAACAGGTCTGAAAAATATTCATACCACAAAACAACAACGTTATGTAGCATTAATGGTAGCAGGTCTGTTTTCTTATGTATACGCATATTATACTAGCAAAAATCATCTAAAAACTAACAAATTCATTTTTGACAGGTCTGCAAACAATGCAACAAATCTAACAAAATATATGCTGACAGATCTATATTTTTACCGAGATCTGCTCCTAATATACTAAGAAATAATAGAAAGGAGCCATGTGCCAGAAGAAAAGGGGATAAAAGTAATAATAAAACCGTGTGTTGACAGGGGGGGGGGGGGGAAGATTGAGTCGCAACTGTTACATGAACCTCCAAAATACTGCACATTTTTCTTACCGAGATCTGCTCCTACTATACTACTGCTATAGCAAGAGTAGACTAACACTGAACAGCCAATCAGTGTGCCTCCAGCTCCTACTATACTACTGCTATAGCAAGAGTAGACTAACACAGAACAGTCAATCAGTGTGCCTCCAGCTCCTACTATACTACTGCTATAGCAAGAGTAGACTAACACAGAACAGTCAATCAGTGTGCCTCCAGCTCCTACTATACTACTGCTATAGCAAGAGTAGACTAACACAGAACAGTCAATCAGTGTGCCTCCAGCTCCTACTATACTACTGCTATAGCAAGAGTAGACTAACACTGAACAGCCAATCGGTGTGCCTCCATGCACCACTTGCTCATCTTATTTTGTTACAGTGATTGCGGTTATTCCAGATTTTGTTTTTGAAATAGTAACTGTCGTGAATAGTTTTATGGTATTTTTAGGCACCATCATCTGCTTCAAACCTTACAGACATGTTAGCAAGAAAGATTTTACATATTTAAATGCAGAAAAAAGTTTCATAGCATTCAAATGCAGAACTATTGGGAAAAATAACATCACCGATCTTTATAAATACTGTCATTGTAGGGAACGGATTTAACTGGTTTTGATGTTAACGAGGTATTCGGCTGGTTAGGGGTGGAAGGTTTGAAGTTGCCTAAAAGAAGTTTTAAGTTGGAGGGTTTATGGATGCCAGATATGCCCAGCACTGGTGAACTTATCTGTCATTTCAAACATGGTGATGCACAATTTGCAGTCCAGAAATTCACATATCGCCAAGATGGTAGGTTTGTAGAGTTTATAGTTATCGCACTGTTGTTAATAAATAATTCATTTTAAAATAATTTTATGGATAGTTCAGGTAAGAAGGCTCTCATTGGTCAAATGCACTGTTATTTACATTTATAGAAGCACTAGAAGTTGAGTGCAGCGTTAACTACGATCTACCAGTTCAAGAGACCAATCTAGATGTCAATATCACGTGCATTCTCTCGAACTACAACTATGATGTCAGCAATTTACAGGCTAAGTGGACATTTCTGTACAAGAAAAAGGTGGTGAAATTATTTACTGGAGAAACTAAACACCTGAGATCAGCTAGCCAGGTAAAAATCATTGTTTCTAGCATTTTTCACCTAGTTTTTCGTTTGTTTGTCTCATGCTAAACCAACTCAGCTACATTTGTACAATTTTGTGAATTACAAGCTTGATATTGTGTAGAGATGTCAATTATGTGATCATCTTACCCAAAAGCTATTTTATGTATGTAATTAAAGATCGCAGCATTAGCACACATGACTTAGGTATTTGACCATCAGGAACAACCTGACTTATATTATAGTGATACGTGTGCATGTAATGAGGATAGCGAATGTCTTTCTCAATCGGTTTAATTATTGGAAAAAGTTTTTTGCCAGATTAAATTTTATGGAAGAAATACGTGTAACAGAATTGCATAGCGTGGCCTCTTTTGTGCAGTAGTAGTGTGCACCTACCACATGTGACGCTGCAAATAGCTGATTCTATTTTGGTATAAATTATTGTTGACCGCAAAATGAGTCGCCTGTAATGCCTAGCAAGCTTGGGCTCAAGTGTGTTGACAGCTATACTAGCTGGGGATAGGTTATCTGCACTGAAGCAGATAGAAAGGGAAATACTCCTCGCTAATAGTGACTACTCCCTACTCCGCTGTGATTGGATGGTTTGAGTTTCGTTACTAACTACTAGTTATTAATGAGTCTGCTTGTGATACCATTCATATTTTTAAATTTCTGTTGCACCTGATTAACCTGTGGCCAATGAAGTGATTGTATTTTTCAACTGCTCATTTGCATAATTTGGCACTTTCTCCTCTATAAATATAGCTGCATTGTGATGGTGTAGTCAGAACTGGTCGTGTGCTCTCACAGTGAAGTTGCTTCAGCAATCGATTCTATTGTGTTATAGTAATTTACTGTGTCTTACCTCTGTCTAGGCGAATAAATCTATATATACGCTTACCTCTGAACCTTATTAGTTTGGCAGATTGACTTGCTAATTGTTCCTGCGCCATACCGAATTTGGTACAGCTCAGTGCTACTCGGTAGTACATTGTAGTTGATAGGAAAGTGTGCAGTGGATTTTACCAGTCACCGTCAGTGACTACCACTTTCCAAGGCCCCTTTGATAGCCTGCAGGCTGCATGGCATGCCTCCCATGAGCAATTAACAAGTGTGGAATTAATTGCAAGTAACCTAACTGCTTATACAAGCTATAAAATCATTATTTTACTATACCGGCACAGAGTAATTACTACCCCGGCCCTGGGTAGCTATCCTGGACCAGCAGCAAGATGGCTGCCATAGCCTGAAAAAATAAACATAGCCTAAGGACCTCTAAGACCTATATCCAGGCAATTACCATTCTCAGAAGTGAAGAAACCAGGATCAAAGGCTTTAAAAGACCAAAAACTGTTGGACAGAGAAATACCAAGCTATTACTGGCTGGAATGCCCATAGACTCCGCCCCTTACTTCGGAACATCAATTCCCCTTTAACTATTTACCTATATGTTATTGGCTAGTATTTTTATACATATTGTTATTAGTCGACTCTTGTAATTCTGATGCATGATTGGAGTGTTTGTTAAACTAGTCCAAACACTTCCTGTCACTTGCGGTCACTTTCTGTAACTCTGCCTATAAAGAGCAGAGCTTTTGTTCAGTTCATTGCATTACTACTTGTGTTTCACATTGCATTAAAGTACAGCATTACGACTGGTTACCGTTGTATGCCACCTTTTTATTCTTACAAGAATAAATGCTTATTTTACTCAAAGCTTTGAGTGTATCTCTGAGCCGAGGGCTCGTTACAGTAGCTTAAGTCAAGGGTTCTCCATTATAACTAGATGTAAGTGCCATCCCGGCACAGGGTCACCTCTGGGGAGAAGTTGACTGCTTGTTGTCAGGTCTTTAAAGGCTGACTGCCTTGTATTGCCAGCAGACAGCAGCCTGCCCGGTGACAACATAGCGGAGAAGTAGCAAGACATGAAAATCCTCTACAAGTGGACAGCACTTTCGGTAGTGCTTCCCTGGTAGAATCCCTCGATACAGCTCAGTATAGCTCGATACAGCTTGGTATAGCTAGGTATAGCTAGGCACAGCTCGGATTGTGTGTTCTAGCACTAGTTACAGCAAGTAGAGACTGTGGCCTGCCCAGAGTAATATAGGAGCAAATCTAGATACAAAGGACCTACCAACATACACCAAAAAAGTTTTTGATTGTTACACTTGTTGAATTGTTTTATAGACCTGCCAAAAATGTATTTGTTAGTTTTCAGATAATTTTAGTTAATATAATTTGTATATGCATAAGAAAACAGTTCTACTAACATGTTACATCGTTGTTTTTTGGTATGAATATTTTTACAGACCTGTTGCAGTATATTTATATAGGTATGTATCTGTGCTTGGTAATGTAAATGGTAGTTGAAATTTACACAGAGCTGTGAGATATTTATTAGTTAGTTATTTGATTATGCTGGGGGTTTCCCTCCCGATATAGTTTGTGGTTGACACAGGCCCTTCGTTTGTTTACTCTTGTTTTGGTAATGGGTTAGGTATTATGCTTATTTGATTAAAACAGTAATAGCGAGTGTACAATAAAGTGTAAGAAGGATAGGTAAAATGAATAATATTTGGAATAGAAAGTAAATAATAGTAGCGTAAAATGAATAAATGTTGACTAAATGAAATGTTTGTTTGTTAGTAAAGAGTTTGAGCACAATTTTACCGATCAAGACATTGCTATTTGTAGTAGACTTTTACTGAGACTTGGATGATAGTGTGTATTTTTAGATTTCCTTAGCAGCTTTATCTTTGTTATATCTAAAACAAAAAATCACTTGATAAATAAATAATTGCAACAAAATTAAGATGAAGTATTATTTACAACTGATAGATTATATTACACAGAAAAAATAAGTCACTCATCGAGATGTATTGGTTGTCTTGAACTCTTCTATCACAATTCTTGTTTTGTAGTTTAGGTTTTTGCAAATCGGTAGAATCGACATTTCGATTGAAAGCGTTAACACACTGTCCTCAAGAAGTTTATCTGTGGCAAAGTATTTGGTTTATTGGTTATGTTTTGCGCTTCATCCATAGCCTGCATTGGTGTGAATATGACAATGTAATGTCAAAATCCACTAACTTCTCGATTTCGCAAAAAGATAACTACTGTTTGAAATACTTTTACATCAGCAGCATGCTTTTTGGGTATGTACAAAGACCCCATCATTTATCCGTCATATTGCAAACATCTGTAGCTCACTAGTAGTGTGTTCATCACTACTTCTCCATTAAGAAAAGTTAAATGACGAAAGTAGTAATGTAGGAGCAGATTTCTGGCATGGAGTCTAAGGACAAGGTTTTTCCTGGTTCGAAGTGTCTTTTTGTCGGGCCAGCAACCATGAGAACCTGCGAGATACCTTTTTGTGTGCATCAGGTGTTATAATTTAATTTTTAATAATTTTGTTGGAACTGAGTATTTATTGCGCAGGGGTTGTTTATATTGTGATTTGTATGGTAATTTAGATCATGAGTAGCAATTAGCCTAAGTTTTAGGCCAACTGAAATATAAATGGGTTTATATTTTCATATGTATTGTACAGGAATTTACCGTCAGGAGTGGTAGCGACCACCTGTACAACGGCCCACAGTAATAAGTAAACACAACAGTGCAGTGTACGCCTATCTATCTCGCCTTCCACCTATCCCGAGGAGTAGGTGTAGTAGGTCGAACTAGCCGTTCGAATAACCGTTCCAGTATCACTTGCCCGTAGGTCAAGTGCAGTGTGAGTCGAGATCGACTGACCACTTTCTACTGACTGTTGATTCTAGTTGCTAGTCGACTGAGTCAGTGCAATGTTCCTGTCCACTTTGTTTGTGCAATTGCTGAACTGTTACCTGAATTGCTACCTGTGCTCTAGCATAAGTGCGCTTATGCTATCAAACCAAACAAGCAAGTGAGAGTGTAGGCAGTAACTCTGACTTTATTAGACAATACACGAGTATTTATGCTGGACAAATTACATAACATGATTGGCATACAAGAATACAAAAGCAGGCCACGCCTGACACAAGCAATTGGTTAAGTAGTAGCAAATAGAATCTTTAGAAAATAGAAACAGGTGTGGCTTGGCAGCACGGTTGGCTGCCCAAGCACATGTATGAAAAAGACAGTCCCATGCAAGCAATGCAAACATATAAGAATAGGTATAAAATAATAATAAATGTAAATAGGCATAGACAGTTCGGCAGGGTAATAATGAGTGACTATATATATATGTAGTAGGGTTCGGCAGTTGATTAATTGTTAATGAGGTCGACCTGCTCTAGGGTCGAGGCACATTTCCTCTACAGTATTTTACTTGGAATATCTGTGTATTTCTTTCTTGGGAGTTGCATGCCCCATCGTTATCTTGGCAACTTTTAAATGGATTTCATTGGATGATTGGTTCAGTGGGCGGGTTTTTTTCTGCTGGTTTGTTGGCCTAAGTTAAAGGGACAGCTTCGGCGACCAAATGGTCGCCGTTGCAAAGATTGTAGTAAAAATTAACTACCATCATTGGCCCATAGCGTGATCAGCTATGTTTTGCTTTGAACTTTTTATTAGACCTCAGTTTATTTTCGGCTCTTCTTATTATTGATATTTATTATTATCAGTTATTAATTATTTTGTAGCCTGCACCAACAAAGACAGGTTTGAAGATTTAAAAAAAATATTATTATTATTTGTATAATATTATTTATTCAATGTATTATTTATTATTGTTCTTATTATTTTCACCATAATTATTCTTCTCAGGGGTTATTGTTGATCAAATTACCCTCATCCCACAAATAACAATAATAGTATATCAAATAATATACAAATATAAATAACAATTTTTTAAGTCTTCAAACCTGTCTTTGTTGGTGCTGGCTACAAAATAATTAATAACTGATAATAATAAATATCAATAATAAGAAGAGCCGAAAATAAACTGAGGTCTAATAAAAAGTTCAAAGCAAAACATAGCTGATCACGCTATTGGCCAACGATGGTAGTTAATTTTTACTACAACCTTTGCAACGGCGACCACTTGGCCGCCTAAGCTGTCCCTTTAACTTAGGCCAACAAACCAGCAGAAAACCCCCCCCCCCCCCCACTGAACCAATCATCCAATGAAATCCATTCACAGGCCACCACCATCACGCAGGAACATACAACTCCCAACCAATAACACAACTTATTGACAGCAAAATAAACAGATATTGCCTCAAATGTTGGCTTAAAACTTAGGCTAGAGTAGCAATATGGATATGAAAATGTACATAGACATGTATGAAAACGAATAGATTAAATTTTATTTCTTGTAATAAAACTATACCATTATCAATACAATGTTAATACAGCAATCAAGCACAACACAAATCCCCGGTATAAGCAAAACATGCATACCATGGTTATAAACTGCTCAACCCTATGATCTAAATCACCATAAAAATCACAGTATAAACCACCCATGCACAACAGATAATTTGTTCAAACAAAAAAATTAGAAATTAAATTATAATACCTGGTTTACATAAAAAAGTACCTCTCAGGTTCTCATGGTAACTGGTGTCAACAAAAAGACGCTTCAAACCAGGAGAACCTTCTTGTCCTTGGACACCATGACAGAGGTCTGCTACTACATTACTACTGATGAAGCTTTGTCACACACCCAAATATACTTGGATTAATGAAGAGCTACAATTCAGAGAACAACAATGACTACTCGGAAAATGACAACAACTACTCCTACGACGATAACAACAGCAACTACTCTGACGACGACAACAACTCTTCATAAGACGACAACAACAACAACTTTACCAAAATACGAATCCAACACTTCCCTTTGCTTTATCTCCTCGGACTTCAGAATGTCATCATGGAACTCTTGGTAGCAGAGGTCTTCGAGTAGTGGCTCATCTGTGGGATCAAACTTTGAAATATCGAATGCGCTCACTCACATGCTCTATGTCTCTTGATGGACAAACACCAGAACCCTCCAGAACCGACAGGATGAATGAATACCATTTGTTTGCAAATCCGATAAAGCCTTGTCATACATCCATGTATACTTGGAATGATCAAGAGCTACAACTCGGAGAACAACAACAACAACTACAATTACTCTGACAACGACAACAACAACTCTAGCAACTACAGATCCAATAACCAACGCACTTCCTGTGATTACAACCTCTACTCCAACAAAAACCAATACTACTCTGGAAACAACTAATAATTGCACATGCGAAAAACAATACACCGTATGTAAAACCCCTCATAAGCATTTACATTTACATCTTTTTACAGAATATTTAGTTATCACAATTTGGAAAATTTTTCAGGAATGAGTCTGTTTGTGTCAGAAAATAGTGAATGAAAAAAAATGGAAGAAATCTTCTCATTATCATTCATCCCAAACGTGACGATATTTTTTGCAATATAATTGAATATTTTACAAATTAAATAGTTTTTATAGACTTCATACTATACTATTTTAAAATATCTATTACAAGCGTTATCCACTATACCTACGCTTTTTACCCTCTTATGTTACACTTTATTATCGTTTTAATCAAATAAATGTAATACCCCCTCACTAACAAAACAAGAATAAACAATCAAAGGGCTCGTGTCAACCACAATTTATATCGGAAGGGAAACCCCTAGCATAAGCAAATAACACACCAATACATATCCTCATGTCAACTATCATTTACATTACCGAACGTACATACATACCTATATAAATATACTGTAACAGGTCTGTAAAAGTATTCATACCAAAAAACAATGTAACATGCTAGCGGATTGTTTTCTTATGCATATATATATATTATACTAACAAGAATCGTCTAAAAACTAACAAATGCGCTTTTGACAGGTCTGTAAAACAATCCAAAAAATCTAACAATCAAAAATGTTTTTTGGGTATGTTGGCAGGTCTTTTTTTACTGAGATCTGCTCCTACATTACTACTGGAAGTATATGTATCAGGTAATCGCTTTTGTCGCTGAGGGTTTCGTCAACCTGAGGGTGTGAAGTTGTTCGACTTTTTAACTGGTGGTTTAGGTACAACATCAGGAATACGATTGTTTTAAATGTTGGTCATATCTGCAGGTTATCGATAGATAGCTCACTTGAAGTTGATTAGCGGGACGTTTCCATACACCTACATCTGTTTCTACAATCATTTATTTAGCCATATTTGGATATAACTTTTCCTTGTACCCACTTGGACCCTGACACATGGCTGTGAGCATATATTAGAGATTTCACAGCATATATTGATGTCGGTGGGGGATTACAGGTTTTAGCACTGATGTTAGCTCCTCATCAGGTGAAGACTTGTCCTTTAGAGCTGCTCTCCATCCACAATTTTTAGTTACATTGCCTTTAAACGTCTACACAAAACACCCAGCTTCGCCATTTGGAGGGGGTGGATGGTGTGGAGGAAGAGTGATGCGTTGAATACAGTGCACTTATGGTGGATTTTGATGGAGCTCTGCCATGACCAATGTGTGTGAAGTAAGTTGTCTCTGTCATGACCAGTTTGTCAAGACGATGTCTCTGTTGGCCACCTGGCATCAGGCACTCATAATTAATGGTGGGACAGAATGAGCCAGCAGAGTTGCCATCTAATACAGTACAATACAATGCAGTACAATACAATGCAGTACAATACAATACAGTACAATACAATGCAGTACAATACAGTACAATACAATACAGTACAATACAATGCAGTACAATACTATACAGTACAATGCAGTACAATACTATACAGTACAATGCAGTACAATACTATACAGTACAATGCAGTACAGTACTGGTGCTGGGCAAGTATCTTGGGTCGGCATCAAAATGACCGCCATAGCCAGAGAGATGAATGGTAGCCTGAAAACTTCAGGTGATTCTCTGAATCTACTAGATGGCTCCAGATACAAACAATTCAAGATCAAAGGCTCTATAAAGACCAAGAACCTACCAATAGATCTAGAGACATCTAGCATCAATTTACATTGGCTATAGACACAGTAGCTCCGCACCTCCGCCCCTTACTTCTGGGTGTCCCCTTATTTAATCCATTAAACAGTATTAACAGTCTTTGTATGCTATTGGTTTATCTATACACATATGTTACGTTTGATTGGTAAACTCATTAAGTTGGCCAATCAATTCCTGTACACTCGCTGCGACTTGTCCTATAAATGGCCAAGCTTTCTTGTGTCCATTGCCTCAGTTACCGAATGCCATTGTCTTAGCCATTTGTTGCCACTGCTCATTGCTGCTTGTATGCTGGTATTGTATAACACAATAAATGGTTAGACTAAAAGAACTGAGTTACACATCATTGGCTGTGGAGTTGAGTTACTCCTCCATAACAGTTTGCTGGAGCCATACTAGCCCAGCCCAGCGACCTCTCTGGTGAGAGGAGATGTGGTTGTCATTGTCAGGCCTGTAGAGGCTGACCATGTCACCGTGGCAACAGACAGAGTGTTTGCCTGTATTCAGCCGGTTAGTGGTTACGCCGTGTGGATGGCAGAATCCACTACACCCTTTACAGAACACAGCAAGTTTTTGAGCTGAGGTCCATCATCTATTACAACACTGACAGGTAAGCCTTCTATAGGAAATATGCTGCTGAGGACCTGTTCGGTTTGTTAGATCTATGTTTGATCAATCTTCATTTCTCCAGTATATGGATATTTGGAGTGAGAATCAGTGCACGTACACCACATTCAATCTTTATTAGGATCAGCAAAGTCTAGGTGGACTCTCTCCATGGCCTTTTAGCTGCTGACAACTCTTTGTTCTGTTGCGGTGGTGCGTTGGTGGATTGCTTGTAGATACCAGGAGACTTTTTTATGGTTTCCATGTCTTGATTTAGAGTCGTTCAAGTTGTTTGACTTGACTATACTCTACTGTGACGAGTGTGGAACGTCTAACACTTGAGGCTGCAAAGCTTGAGAAATTACCACTCCCGTTGAGGGGCATACTTTTGTCAATAAAATCAATTATTAGAGGCTTGGATCACATCATAACACATAAATACAAAGTATAAGCATCATAGGTGCATTAGTATCAGAATTGTAAGGTCAATAAATTGTCAATTTTATCTTTTGAAGCAATTTGAGGCTAGTTTTTTGCATTTTGGGTTCAATATTTCCTTCTCATGTAAACATTAAAGTTTTGGTTTCCTTGTTTTTTCCAAAAATTCGGCTGGCTGCATTAAAAATAAAGTTCTAGAGAATGTAAAGCAATAATAGCTATACTATATTTGTGTCAGTATCGGCTTTACTATTTTTGGAGGGTTTTATGAGACGTCAAGTGAAAAAATACAAAATGTGGAGACTTTGTCCCTTGAATCACCAGTGAAATGATACTCGACTAAAGAGCGTATAAGTTATTATGGAGTGTGTTACTGAAGAGCTCTAGGTGAGATAACAACAATGATATCGGTACCAACGTGATCTAGAAAGAAATAGTCAACTTTTTGAGTAGCTGAAGCTTGGGAGACTATAGTTCATCCTCCACCAGTTGGAATACATTACTCTTATTGTGCCCATCAGAAAGGAACGCTACACAAAGGAATGACAGATTAACCGTGTGAGATTTCCCAGAGATTGCCAAAACAGATAACTGATAATCAACGATCTGATGGATAAAGGTTCTGGCAAAGCCGATGCCACGAAAGTCACTGTGAAAGAAGCTGAATCCTTCTCTGTCACTATCCGCAATGATGTCACTACAAAATTGACCTAGCATTAACCTAGGCTTACCATAGAGCTGCAATACAAATTGTGCACATATATAATATATAGCGTAAAAAAAGCACGTATAGGGTTCATTTATTTATGGCATTTTAAAAATTTAATAATGAAACATAGCATCATTTAATCGACCGTTAAGTTACTGTGCCATTCATCTCAAAATGATAGCATTTTCAAAATATATTTTGGGCTGTTTAACAGAGCTGAAAGCGTTTTTATTCCATTAAATCAACAATTTGTCTATTTAACCTCATTATTGTATACTTAAGCTTCGTTTGTATTAAACAAAAATCCTCAGAATTGTCAGCCATTTCTGTTGTAACCCATTCGTAACCTATTGCATATACAAAACATTTGTGGTAATCTCGTGATATATCTGATCACACTCTTTGATGCTTGCTAGGGCACTATTTTAGATTCAAAACAGATTTATGCTGTTAGTACCAAAAATTACCCGAGAGATGACAACGTATGGTAACATATTCAACTATAACCTGACACTGAGCGATAAAGACGATGAAACTGTTGCAAGTCACACCTTTGGTCTACCAACTAATAGTAAGTTATGTATTTGATTCTACAATCATACTGAATGCTACCAAACCAAGCAACGACACGTAAGACTAATATATAAATTGGTTATCTATTTTGTAGCTGCTGGGAAAGTCATCAATAAAGCCACCAGATATATTTGCTCTGTTACAACACTGCTGTTCACCTCTCTCCTTCTGCTACTGTAAGCTGCTCATAAACACAGAGAGTGTAAAAAAGGTGATTCGTTGCTGGCGACATTTACAAAGAGAAGTAACGCTGAGACAATCTTGATAGTGAGCCATCATTTCTGTCTGAAAAGAAACTAACTGCAAAATGTAAAAGTTTAGTTTATGCATGTAGATTTACTTATGAAAAAAAAGTAGAAATAGCAATGTCTGTTACTGCAGTTTATATGACGTAAAAATTATTTTTGTTGAACATTAAAAGCAAGTAATTAAATGCTCACTTAATCTGGTAATCTCTGCACAGATAGATTATGAGCAATGAGCCATTGCTTGCTCTGTGTTGCTAGTACAGGGTAACTCTCTTATAACAAACTCGAGTGGACCAAATGCTTTATTCTTTATATAGAAGTTCACTATAAATGAACGATAGATTCATGCAATTTACCGCTTTGGTACTCCGAAGTTTAGTTTGGTTTGTTATATGCAATAATTTGTTATATTTGAGGCTGTTATAAGCAGGTTTCACTGTACCAGTATTGTGATTTGAGCAAACGACTGATGGCAGCTAGTCTAAGTCAATAGTTGATAACCAAATCAGTGATCAATCGACTCAAAATATGGCATTTAGTATGACTGGATTGACTTTCTACGTACAAAAATGTGCAACTAGATGAAAAATACGACAAATCTATGAATGGTCTAACAGTATCCAGAGTTTATATTCAATCTATGAGAATGTATGATAATGAGATATCGCGTATGGTATTAATAGATGATACTAAATTGGCTTTGGGAGTTTTATCTAAGATAATACGATTACAATACATGTATTGGCTGGAATGATTCTCCCCGCAGATGTGTATGTGTGTGTTGTGTGGTGTTATTAACTGGTAACCCTGAAGTAAAATAAGACATGAGTGAAAAATTGATGTAATACGATAACAAAATGTGACAAATAAAACTTCACTGACTCCACCGTTATCGTTATTAGAGGCATACACTGGCAGATCACAAAAAGCGACACACAGTATCGTATCTCCAATGCAGCACTATAATCTCTGTATCAATAATATTGCTTTATTTAGCTTGTAGCTTGACTTATGGAGTAGAGTATGCATCTACGTATAGTGTGAGGTGGGGTGGGGTGAGGTGGGGCAATGATATTTAGCCAAAATATCAAGGGTTTCTGGAAATCAAGCAGAGTCTCTGTGGCTCCGACAGCATCAGCTGTTCTGTATTTGTGGTAGTTGAGAGAAGTTCTTTGGCAGTCCAGAAATTGTTTACCGATTCTCTGTCTCAGGTGTCAGAGTCCTGTATCACCTTGTAAGCCTCATAGTTGACTGCTGTTGGTTAGAGTTTTGCCTCAGCAGGTAGACACAGAAAATCGCTGAAACAAATGACTAATCCGTTAGCTTTCCATTGTATTGTTTTGTGCTTTGTCTTAGAAATATGTTTGCGCTATCACTAGCAAGGTCTGAATGAGTAAAATGTGTGACTCTCTAAATCAGGCATGCCCAACCTGCGGCCTATTTAAAAATGGCGGCCTTTTGAGTTGTGAAATGCGGCCTTTTTGAATGTCGAAAATAAAAAAAAAACGGTTTTGTTTCATTTTCAAACTCATCCGATGCAATAAGTAAAACAATCTCTGACTCGGGTCAATAGAGCAATCTCAGATTTTTCATTTCCTGAGTAGGGAAGTCCCCCTAATTCGTGCTTGGATGGTCCAACCTGCAGTACTAATTATTCATCATTAGTGAGCATCATTAGATAACTAGCCAACTAGTCAGCAACATGAGTGCAAGTAAAAGAATACGAACAATTGAACAGGAGAACAGACAATTTAACGACACTTGGACAGATGAGTTCTTAATGGCACCTCTCCCTTCTGGAGGGATGCTTTGCATGGAATGTAACAATACCATTAAAACCATTAAACGGGCCAATGCAAAGTCACACTTTGAAGCCAAGCATGGTGCTACCTATGCTGGGATGACTGTGGTGTGGAGTGTAAGAAGGAAAGATTAGAGGCGTTGAAGCACAGTAGACAGAGGCAACAGACCATGATGAGAGGCCCTACCGATGAGAATAAAAGAGCAGTACTTGCAAGTGCTAAAATCGCATATGTTCTCACCAAGAAAGGTGTGATTACTTTTTCCAAAAACAAAATATTGGTATTAGTGATAACCATTGCCTGTTTTCGATTGACTTGTCAGGGACCAGAAAAGTTATGGATGTATAAATTATCTGCACACACAGACGCAATGATGTCATAAGGTAGAAAATTAATTTTTTTCAGGTAAGCCATTTATGGATGGCGATATGATAAAAGAATGCATAGAGATCGCTGCTGATAATGTTTGTGATACTGAGAAGGATAAGCAGTCTTTCAAGAAAATATATCTTTCTCGCATGACTATAACTCGCAGAACAGAACAACTGAGTCACAATATTCAGGTGCAGTTGCAGGATAGGATCAAAGATATGGTGGCATTCTCACTTGCGCTCGATGAGTCGACAGATATGGTTGATACCGCACAGCTTTCAGTCTTTATTCGTGGTGTTGATAAAAGTCTGAATGTCACAGAGGATTTGTTAGCTTTGAGAAGTATGAAGGGCACCACAACTGGGACAGATGTTTACAATCAGGTAATGGCTGCTATTGAAGGAAAAAGACTTGATCTAGCAAAGCTGAGTGCTATCGTCACTGATGGAGCACCATCTATGAAGGGAGTGAGACATGGATTCACCAAACTACTACTTGACAAGATGGAAGCTGACAACATTGTCCCTCAGCCACCAGCTTTGCACTGCATTATTCATCAGGAGAATCTTGCAGCAAAAACTCTCGGCATGTCGAACGTCATGCAGGTAGTAAAAGAAACAGTGAACTTCATCAGATCCAGAGGTCTCAAACACAGGCAATTCAGGGAATACCTTTCAGAATTAGATGCAGAATATGAGGATGTCCCATACTTTGCAGAAGTAAGGTGGTTGTCGAAGGGAAAGATGATGGAACGAACATACAAACTGAGAACTGAAATCCAAACTTTCTGTGAATCCAAGGGCAAAAATTTACCAGAGTTCAGAGATCCAGAATTCCTCAATGACTTCGCATTTCTTGTTGACATCCTAACACATCTAAACCAACTCAACACAAAGTTACATGGCAAAAATCAGCTTATATCGGATCTGTATCATCATGTGGGTGGGTTTGATGGAATGTTGGCGCTTTGGATAGATGACTTTGATCGGCACGATATTGATATTGAAAGCTTTCCAACACTGGCAAGTCGCCCAGGTTTTGATGAAGATCCTGAAGTGTGTCATCGATACCCTCCTGAATGAACTGAGAGATGAATTTGAAAATAGATTCATGGATTTCAAAAACATTGGAGAAGATATCTGCGCATTTTCAGCCATAACACGTGTTGATGTGCCACGCAACCTGAAAGTAGAGGTCATACAACTAAAAAATGACCCAATCTATTCCCCTCTATTTGCACCAGGTGAAGACTTGCTCAAGTCATATCAAAGCATACCACCAGAAAACTTTCCAACAATAAGAGAGTTCGCTGGCCGCATGATCAGCATGTTTGGCAGCACATACCGCTGTGAGCAGTTATTCTCCAAAATGGGTTACGCAAAGAACAGATTCAGATCTCGACTAACCGACTCTCACCTGACCGATATATTGCATATCTCTGCCTCAGATATACAACCAGATTATAGGACTCTCTTGGCCACTATACAATGTCAGCCATCTCATTAAATAGCCATTTACTCAGATGTATTTCATCTTAAAAAAAAAAAGTTCCAAACTTTACACAACCCAAGTCTTCATATTTGTATGAAATCATACGGCGGCCTTTTACAAATGTGAATAATGAAAATGTGGCCTAATTGAAAAAAAGGTTGGGCACCCATGCTCTAAATGATATAATGTTGTTTTGGGCGATGCACTTTACAATACAGTCGACGAAAGAGAAACTTTTATTGTCTTTAAAAAATTTGTCATCAGCGCTGACTGAACTGTGACCGGCTCTGAGAACATAGACAATACTCACTCCAGCCGTGCTATGGAAATAATTTGGAGCTGTTTGCACATGAATTGAGCCAATTCCAACATAAACATACATAGTACATAGAAGATTACAGACACAATCATAGATCAACTGTCTAAATTGGAGGAGAGTGGTTCTCCATGAATAATGTTGTGATCATTTCCATCAGCCTTTGCAGAATCAAACTCACTCACCCGGTAAGTTGAACCTTTAAACTTCTCAAACATAACGATGCAGGCCACAAAAATGAGCAGGTTTACAGCGATACCGATGAGGGGAATGAGGTAAGTGTACTGATAGCGAATTCTCAGGTAGAGGCTTGAGTGGTTATAACCTAGAGAGTTTGATGCCCTACATCTGTAGAAACCTCGGTCTTCGAGGTGACGCAAGTTACGTACCCTGAGAATGGAGTGTACTCTGGCGTTGAGACCGTTAACTGCGGTCCTATTATCGATAGATATAAAGTACTTCTTCCCATCATGCTGAATAGCTTCTACAATATAGTACAGTGTTGCTACTACACACTAAATGACTACATAGACAAAAATAGACAGAGACACAGGTGAATGTGTATAACACTGAGCTCACCAAACTGTACTGGGGTAGCCTGAGAGAGGGGCGAAGACTTCTTGTGGTGACTTAAGGTACTATAAAATAGTGTAGTGTGATTGCTATAAAAACTTTTTAATTTGTAAAATATTTAATGATATTGCAAGAAATATCGTCACATTCGGGATGAATGATAATGAGAAGCGTTTTTTCCATTTTTTAGTTCACTATTTTCCGACACAGACAGACTCATTTCTGAAAAATTTTCCAAATCATTATAACTAAAACCTCTATAAAAAGGAGGTGGAGTTGTAATTGCTATCGTGCAATCATTAGTAGTTTCCAAAGTAGTGTTGGTTTTTGTTAGAGTAGAGGTTGTAGTCACAGGAAATGTGTTGGTTGTCGGATTTGTAATTGCTAGCTCAGTTATTGTTGTCATTGTCGGTCGGAGTAGTTGTTGTTGTTCTCCGAGTTGTAGTTCTTGATCATTCCAAGTATACATGAAGGTATGACAAGGCTTTATCGGATTTGCAAACAAATGGTATTCATTCATACTGTCGGTTCTGGAGGGTTCTGGTGTTTGTCCATCAAGAGACATAGAGCATGTGAAGAAGCGCATTCGATATTTCTAAGTTTGATCCCACAGATGAGCCGCTACTCTAACACGTCTGCTACCAAGAGTTCCATGATGACATTCTGGAGCCCGAGGAGATAAAAGAAAGGGAAGTATTGGATCCATAGTTGGTAGAGTTTTGGTTGTTTTCGTCGTATGAAAAACTTTGTCGTCGTCGGAGTAGTTGCTGTTGTTGATCTCATAGGAGTAGTTGTTGTCGTTGCTAGAGTAGATGTTATTGTTCTCCAAGTTGCAGCTCTTGAAGGATCCAACCAAGTATACTTGGATGTATGATAAAGCTTCATCGATTTTGCAAACAAATTGGTAATCGTTCATCCTGTCGGTTCTGGAGCAGTTAGGTAGTCTACCGTCAGGAGCTATGGAAAAGGTGAGTGAACGCAGTTGATATTTTAAAGATTGATCCAAAAGATGAGTCGCTACTTGAACATCTGTGTTACCAAGAGTTCCATTGTGACATTCCATAGCCCGAGAAGATAAAACGAATGGAGGAGTCTCTGTTGCAAGACAATGTCTGCAAAGGATAGAGAACAATTGAAGATAGATCCGGTATTTCATTTTTTTTCACGAGAGAGAGACTGTTTTCACTCTAGTTTACACTTTCATCGTCGAGAGTTAACTGTCTCAAACATCAGCTGCACTCGGTTGATATGATACAATTAAAACTCTGTATACAGGACGCTGGAATCGCATCTGTCTTTGTTATCTCCTTGACACGTGATGCTAATGATAATCTTGTTTTGAACAGTCTTTAGACTTTCAAAACTCGAAAATGATAAATTTACACCTTTGACACCATGGATATCAGTGATGATAGTAGTTAATTTGGGAGAGTGTAAAAAAGCTGATTTGCTGCTGGCAACATTTACAAAAAAAAATTACGCTTAGACAATCTTGATAGAGAGCCATCATTTCTGTCTGAAAAAAAATTAACTGCAAAATGTAAAAGTTTATTTTATACATATAGTTTTAGTTACGAAAGAAAAGTAGAAATAGCAATGCCTGTTACTGCAGCTTAGATGTCGTAAAAATTATTTTTGTTGAACAATGAAAGAACTAATTAAATGCTCACTCAATCTGGTAATCAATGTTCAGATAGATTATGAGCAACAACCCATGTGTTGCTAGCTAGTACAGGGGAACTCTCTTATAACAAACATGAGTAGACCAATTGCTTTAGTTTCTTATATAAAAAGTTGACTATAAATGAACTATAGATTTATGCAATCTACTGCTTTGGTACTTTGAAGTTGAGTTTGTTATATGCAATAACTTGTTGTTTGTGAGGTTGTTATAAACAGGTTCCACCGTACTAATATTGTCAAGATTTCTGCCACCACCTTCACAGACACAACTATGTACAAATGAGTGAACTCAACAAGCTAGACCAGGAGCTTCCAAACACAAGTTCTCCTGAACTTGTGCGACTTCCAAAGTCAGATGCACAGCTCCCAGCTGTTACAGGATCTACTTCTCCTCCTGCTCTGCTACTCCTCTCCCAAATCAACAATCAATCTTCCTAAGAGCCAACAGACTAGACGCACGACACAATGTTATCAAAGATAATAGGTTTCTTGCTGAGAAAGCCACAAAAATACAATGCCCTTCTGAGTTCAAAGCACGCCAAATAACTACTGCCAGACCGTATTGGCTGGTCGGGCCATTATAGTAAGTGTCCCTAGGTAATAACAATACTAAAATCAAAAATCATAATTCCGTGTGTTAAACAGTCATAAAAAACATACTATATACAACTATAAGTAAAGCAATTATATTACAAAGGAGCAGCAAAATACTATACGATAGGCTCCGCCTTTCTTGTGAGATTGCACCACGCTTCCTGTGTATTTCATCAGCCTGCTTCTGATGGCGTGTGTGCTTTTAAGCTGATGAACTTGCCATCCACATGACAGGAGGGCTGGTGATAGTTGTAGGTCCTCAGTCTGCACAGGATCTACTCCTTTCCTTTTGGGCATACTTGTGCATGATTATACAAAACCCAAAGAAAGTCGGGGTAGCTACCCCGACTCGAGGTACAGCTCGGAGTAGTTCAGAAGGGCAGGGAAATGGGCTTTCAGGCAAGTTACAGGATGTACTTTGAGTGGGAACTATTTGTCAAAAGCCTTATCCTTTGGGTAACTAGACTAGGTTACTATGGCCTTAGGGGTGGGGGAGAGGGTGGAACTAGATCCCTGAGCCTGAACTATTGGCATCCCCGCGTTGTCCAGTTCTAGCAGCAGTGGGGAATAAAGCTCCTGATTTGAGAGGGAAGGGGCATAAGGGACTGGGGGAAGCGGCGAAAGTCTAAACGGTGAGGGAAGGGGTAGGAGTATAGTCATCATCTTAGGGGTTGCTTACTGCAAATTCCTTCACAGTATTGTGATTTGAGCGAATGACTGATGGCAGATAGTCTAAGTCAATAGTTGAGAACAGAACCAGTTATCAATCACTCATATAGAGTTTAGTATGACTAGATTGACATTCAAATAAAAAAAATGTGCAACTAGATGAAAAATACGACAAATCTATGAATGGTCTAACAGTATCCAAAGTTTATATTCAATCTATGAGAATGTATGATAATGAGATATCGTGTATGGTATTAATAGATGAAACTAAATTGGCTTTGGGAGTTTTATTTATGATAATACGATTACAATACCATTGATGAACGAAAGAGAAACTTTTACGGTCTTAAGAATATTGTCATCAGCGCTAACTGAACTGTGACCGACTCTGAGAACATAGACAATACTCACACCAGCCATGTTGTTGAAATAATTAGAAGTTGTTTGCACATGAATTGAGCTAATTCCAACATAGACATAGATAGCGCATAGAAGATTACGGACGCAATGTGAGATCAACAGTCTAAATTGGAGAAGAGTGGTTCTCATGAATAATGTTGTGATCAGTTCCATCAGCCTTTGCAGAATCAAACTCACTCACCCGGTAAGTTGAAGCTTTTAACTTCTCAAACATAACGATGCAGGCCACAAAAATGAGCAGGTTTACAACGATACCGATCAGGGGAATGAGGTAAGTGTACTGATAGCGAATTCTCAGGTAGAGGCTTGAGTGGTTATAGCCCAGAGAGTTTGATGCCCTACATCTGTAGAAACCTCGGTCTTCGAGGTGACGCAAGTTACGTACCCTGAGAATGGAGTGTACTCTGGCGTTGAGACCGTTAACTGCGGTCCTATTATCGATAGATATAAAGTACTTCTTCCCATCATGCTGAATGGCTTCTACAATATAGCACAGTGTTGTTACTACACACTAAACGACTACATAGACAAAAATAGACAGAGACACAAGTGAATGTGTGTAACACCGAGCTTACCAAACTGTACTGAGGTAGCCTGAGAGAGGGGCAAAGACTTCTTGCGGTGACTTAAGGTCCAAGAGATATCAGATATGGGATATCCGTCTGCTACACACAACATCTCTGCATTATGTCCAGTAAGATAATGTCCTTCACCAAGTATATACATTCCAACGGCAGGCTTTGAGGAGACGGTGACATGGAGGGTGCCGTGTACAACTGAGTTAGATGAGGTCTTCACTTTAATATGACAGCCAAACTTGCCTGCACATCAGTGGAGATCAGTGGCAGCAGCACAAAATGGAGAATACAAGTACAAATGAGTAATTTTAGGGAAAGATCAAGAAATCTCTTACCAGAATAGGCAGCGAGTGGTTCGGACACGCCATGTGGGTATCTCTTGACATCATCTATAGATACACAGGCTATGCTCACATTAAAATCACCATAGAGACACAGGATATGCTCACATTACGCATTGAAATATAAACCTAATGGAATGACCAAGGTCAGATTATCATGTGTCAATTTGAGCGCCATTTTGGATGGTGCCACGTGTACTTACATAAATATTTAGCCTATAGCCAAATACATTGTTACCTAACAATATATCAAAACGAAGCTAAAGCTCCGCAGATTCATTGAGGGTTCCCCTTGATTGTGTGATTAACAGTTTTAACCCATCATTATAATAATTTTTTTATCCATTATAATTATATATATATCTATCAAAATTGATCATAATTTTTTCCCAAAACAATCAAACACACACAGAGTGTATGCATACAAAAACAAAGAAAAGAACAAGGCAATTAATTAGCAATATAGTGCAATGTATGCTAAAAAGATTGTAAGCTATAATTTTCCGAGATAACGGAATTAAATACAAGTTGGAAGTTACAACAAGAGATACATGATATTCACGAATCACTTCATTGAAAAATACGGAAATGATAAGTAAAAAAGCAATATATTTGTAACTAAATGCATGAAAATGAAAGCTGTAAGTGAGAGTTCGATATAACTTCGCACATAAAATTTCTAACTTTAATCCATCAACCAAAAATGTAAACAGTGGCGCAGCCAAGTACATGTGAGGATACTATTCAGCAGCTCATTTGGCTCTTAGTGCTCAGTTTCCAACAAATCTTCAGGCTCATTTGAATTTTAAACAATCGTAGGTGGGAGATATATAGCAACAGAGCTGCGTTCAAAGGCACCTTGCATTGCCAGTACTTCCGATTGAAGCACCACATATGATCAGTAGCCGCCAGAACATGTTCCTGTTCAGCAGAAAGTTAACTGTTTCATTCTCCTGAAACAATGACAATAAATGGGAAATAAAAAGCTGTTTGTATTTGGCGAAAAACACCTGACTCGAGCATAAATTATGTTGCAGTTGAAAATAGTTAATGCCTAAATCATTATATCAGCAGTTTGATTAAGCGAATGAAATGTGTAATCAGGAATAAACTTTTTGTCCCAACTGGAATATAGCTGCTCAGAAAATGGAGGTATCTGTTAGTTTGGACTGAAATCGAGACATTTGGTTAAAAGTGTGATTATGATCAACGACTTACCATATAAGTAACCTGAGAAGAGTGAAATGTAGTCTTAGGTTTTCACAGGCCTTGTAGAATAGAGGTGCAATGTCAAGTTTGGTTGCTCACCTATAAACCATAAAGACAGTATTAGATGGGACCATTATTCTCTAATCTCACAAGAAGGATATTTGTGAAACTTGAATAACTAAATTATTCAAATATGGTTTCACATTCTTCAAATATATATTGATGGAGTTATTTCATCCAATAATGCAATTTACTCTTCAAACTTATTTAGAGTTCATTTTACAAGTGCACTGGTTTTCGAACATATTTCAAGAACTTTTTAGCTCTTTTTTCTGTAAATGATATTTTTCTCATTTAGTTGTTCAGCTAACATAACAAAGAATAGCTGTTACAGTTTATAATTGACTATTAAACTTTGCCATCAATGCAATCATAAATATGCGCAGAAACTTGAACAGAAAATGAATCAAGTGTGCAGCAATTATTAGGTGACTGTGAAATAAAACTAGGATCAACAAAGGAAACAAGTGTTAGGACAATTTGGGTTTACATATCTCTATATCGATGTTAACCTTAAACTCTGGAAATTTGAGAAACAGGTGCTGCCAAATTTATGGCTACGATAATTAGGATGATTTTTGTTTTTACCTCAATCGGTGAACACTGGCTGGTTTTTCTATGGCCCATGTAGATAATGGTTAGCATTATTTGATATGTAGTTACCAGCTAGAAGTAAAAGAAAAACTAGTCAATAAAGAGATTGATAGTTAATTGGTGATGACTCAGTTGCAGTAAGTAGCAAACACAGACAGTAAGTTTTTCTGCACATACACTTATAATAATATGAAATAACCATAACAAATAAGTAATTGAAATTCTAAAAAATTATCGTGTCTGTTGTGGTAATTTTTAATGGAAGTTCACACGTAACCAAATAACAAGAAATAATAATCAAAACGTTTAATTGATACAAAATTTGTTTATGATATTACAAAGTTACTTTTTGGTCATTAATTATTATTACTAATTATTTTGTAATGATTATTAATAATAATTAACAAGGAATGGTTTGAATGATATCATCTCATGAAAGACAGATAACACACCACAATGATGACAAGCGCAGAACCCAGGGGTGAGCTGAACCCCGGGAAGAACCGAACTGATTGGTGGCTACGAAATAAACGTTTCATAATAGATTTTTGCTTCCAACAATCGGTAATATCGTAGGTAGAGAAACAAAACAAATAATCATTTCTAGACAATGGCATGTTGTTACAAAACTAAAACCTGACCTAAAACCAGTCCTTTTAAACTATAGGCTTCCCAATATATGAACTGTTTAGAAAATTCCATCTCAACTGAGGTAATACTGAGAACAAGAATAGTTACATTCACAATGGATAATAACTACAACAATGAACACAAACTACAATCAAACCAAAATGTTTTTCTAATAATAAAAGTTATAGAATTGTAATGGAAATGCGCAGAGTGGCCATGACCTCGATGGATGACTAGCAACTAGGAACGCAGTAGCTGAAGAGTAGCCAAGATCCTTACCTGAAGAGCCAAGCCGGACGATCGCAGGACCTGTAGCTGTGGAGAGCCTACGCTAGTATAGTTGAAAAACGCCATCTTTGACCTGGTATTATTATTAACTCTTGCAATTATTTAGCGATGTCCCAAGGGCGTCGGCTTATGCTATTGTTCCATATATGTTTGTATCCTGCCGCTTTTGAGATATTATTTCTAGTGCGACCGCTTGTATTTCAACCAATCATTGTTGTACAATTTTTATCCAATCATTGTTATCTAATTTCAACTGTTGTATTTTCCTATAAATAAAGGGCAGATCGCCCAATGCTTCAGAGTTGGTTTAGAGTTTACTTAGCGTGCTAGAGATAACGTAGTGTATTCTGGGATTTACTTGGACTGTATTAGTGGGTATTCTAATTAACGTCAAGTTTACTATACGCTTCGAAAAACTATCTCTGCTTTGCAAGGTTTTGTATTTCATTGATAATATACTATTATTAAATCTTAAACTCGTCTTATTAGTGTGGCTGGGTCGCCTGAACACTCAGTTGTCTATAACACGTTGTTTCTGATGATAAGTTTGCATACCTTGTCAACAGATTTTTCTGCTAAAATACGGATCTCCTATAACCAAGAACTGTTATTGATACTGCTGTTGGTCTACATTCTCACTTTCCTACGCTAGAGGATCCTACCACCGTACCTGTAGCCTTGAGTATTATAATTAATTGCCTTGCACTGAGAGCTTACGCTACCACTTGTACTGCACTCAGCAATGCTGTTTTGTCACTGTTACGATACGGGCAACTTTCCACAGTGTCGGTAAAGCTATTTCGGTAACTCACAACGAAATCCTTTACAGTATTATTATATGATAACTTACATGGTTAATTTTTATTATTTATTTATTTGGTCAATAGTAAATTCACATTGAATCGATGAATTATAAAGTAATAAAGAATAATAATTAATCATCATAATAGTTGGAATTATTAATGTTATCAATAATATAAATTAATAAATACTATTTACTATATAAATATTATTTATTCAGCAATGACCTAACTAAACATAACCACCAAGGTTTATATTCATAATAAATAACGGCATAATTAAAATTAATAATTACTTATAATAATTAGTACAGTAGTGTATATATAAGAAGATGCTAGCTAACTTTTTTTATCCGATGATGGTACAGTGGACACATAACTTCCCAACAGATAGAACCCAGAGAGTGGCTATAGAAGGACATCATTCAAAACATCTGCCAGTTATATCGAGAGTGCCTCAGGGATCTGTCTTTGGCCCACTGCTGTTCCTGGTCTTTATTAATGATATAGCTAACTCTTTAGACTTCTCCTTTGTAAGGCTATTTGCTGACAATGCACTGGCCTTTAAGGGCGGTGGACAGCCCGGAGGATTATGGTGAATTCTAGCGAAATCTCAACAATTTGTCAAAATGGGCTAAACAAAACCGTATGCAATTCAATGTTGGTAAGTGTCAATCTGTAGCTTTTAATAAAAAAAACCTAATGTCAAGGCAATGTACACATTGGACAACACACTATTAATCCAAGTATCAGAGTTTAAATATCTGGGTGTCAATATATGCAACAACTTCCACTAGGATTCACACATAGACATGGTGACCAGTAGCACCTCCCAAAAATTGGGAATGATCAAGAGAGCCCTCCATGACGCTCCTATGAAAGTGAGACTTATGGCATACCTTTCCTTCTGTCTGCCATTCCTGGGCTATGCTTCCAACGCTTAGGATCCCCACTTGGTAAAGCATGTGGAACAGTTGGAGAGAGTACAGAGGCAGGCGATCAGCTTTATTTGTGGCATAAGGGGAGTCGTTAGTGCCACGAAGGCTAGGGTGACTCTCGGATTGCCCTCATTAGAAGATAGACGGATGGACGCCCGTCACAAATTGTTTAGTAAAGTTGTCGGCAACAAACATTATTTTCTCAAAGCTGAATTTGAAAACCACAAAAATTCTTCCCAATCGAGACATCTTACGATATCAGTGGTTGGGTCAATGCCTCCTGTGCAAGTTTCCAATACAAGTTTCATGCACCAAGGCTTTTTCTGTCACACTTCCAGAGAGTTGAGAGCTCAACCCAAAAGATGGTGATGCTGGCTGTCGAGCTTTCCTTCATTCTTTTATGATTCTCATTTTGATGACTAACATGGCGTATCCCCCTTCCCCACACCCAGGGGTCTAGGAGATCTAGACTAACATAACATATCGTACAGGATTTCTGTGTGCACCAGTGCTTGACCACCTGTACGCCCTCCAATCAGATTGTTGGCTCGCTCTGTCGACCACAAGTCACTAACGACCTCTGTTCGGCGGGTTCCACCGTCAATGATTGAAGATCATTGCTGAGTGGGCCGAACTGTCAGCTTGTACTTGTGTTGGCGACAATCGATACCGAACAGCTGCTCAGCAGGTCGAACAGTCAGTGGCTATTATGCCTAGCATGCACTTGTCTGAATAGTTCTACCTATTCCGCCTAGTGTGCCTTGTCTGAATAGTTCCACCTATTCTGCTTAGTATGTGCTTTGCCTGAATAGTTCCACCTAGTACATTTATAGCCAGCCATAATTGGTACTTTGTGTGAAAGCTGTGCAGTGAGTTTATTGTATGAGTACAATAGAGCTCTGAGAGTGTAGGGATTAATGCTGATTTTATTACTGATTACTCACATATTTATGCATAGACTGGACAATAGGTATACAGGCACACAAAAGAAAGCACCGCCCAACCGCAGTGGTTGGCCGATAGATTTACAAAATAGGCGTGTCAATAAGAGTAGGAATGCCTGGCTGTTTGCAACATAGAACATGAACATAGAACTGAGACAAAACATAGAACAATATGTATACTGATACAAGGTTTAGTTAGTGTTTCCGTTGCCGTCCTCCACAATGTATATATATTAATTAATGAATAATAATAGTTATTTATTGTAATAATTTATTCAGCAATGATGATATGTCTAAACATAACCGCCATGGGTTATACTCATTATGAACAACTGCAACTATAACCAATCAATTTATATAACTTGATAATTATGAATATTCATTATTATTTATGAATTATTAATATTTATCAAGTTAGCGATTAATCAAGTTGAATCCAATCATCAATGAGGAAAACAACAATATCCCTCTCAGAGTATGATACACCGACCTGTTGAACAATGTTTGTTGAAATCTACGGGTCTCAATAGTTAACGTGAACAATACAACTTTGTTTGCAAGCAGATAAAGTGGTTTCTTTCTGAAACAGCTGTTCAGACATCATTCATGTAACGTAAACCGGAAATTTGCACCAACAAAGATGACGCTCAAATTGTCTGACAGATGTTCATTGGTTAAGACAGCGGATGACCATTCCAGTGGGTTTATATTTCAATGACATTACGATCAATATAGATACACAGGCTATGCTCACGTTACAATCACTATAGGTACACAGGCTATGCTCACATTACAATCACTAAAGGTACACAGGCTATGCTCACATTACAATCACTATAGGTACACAGGCTATGCTCACATTACAATCACTATAGATACACAGGCTATGCTCACATTACAATCACTAAAGGTACACAGGCTATGCTCACATTACAATCACTATAGGTACACAGGCTATACTCACATTACAATCACTATAGGTACCAAAAAATAAATGGTAATCAAACAGCAACGAAGTATTGCAAACAACCGAGATAAGCTGCAGAAAAGATGTTCAGTGTGAAGTACCTGATCCATGAAAGGTGAGTGTGACGGTGTTATTTGGGCTTTCAGACTTTTGCACTGACACAAGTCCGTCACTGGTAGAATTAATCTGCACAAAATTACCATTCTCAGTCTCAACAGCCCAGAACATATCCTGTATAGTTTCTTCTGCACTAGGGCGAGATGAGCACCACAGACTAAGTGTCTCTGCATCCCCCAAACAGCACAAATTAATTGTAAATGAGTTGACAACAAGAACTAAGACTAGTCCGCAGTAAAGATACAACTTACCAGTAGAAGAAGAAAGATTAAAATCCTTTGTAGCTGCCACATTCAGAACATAGAAAGACAGCACTTGCTGCACTTTCAACGCATAAACGACCTTCATACTGAAATTTGATTTAGCAAGTTCGATGAGGTCGTTGCGGAGGTAAACTGAGGACTGGCTGCTGCTTGCAACCTCTTCTACATACCAACCCCCTACAGATATATAATATACACTCTATATACCAACCCCCTACAGATATATAAAGTACACTCTAAATACCAACCCCCTACAGATATATAATATACACTCTATATACCAACCCCCTACAGATATATAAAGTATACTCTGTATACCAACCCCCCACAGATATATAAAGTATACTCTGTATACCAACCCCCCACAGATATATAAAGTATACTCTGTATACCAACCCCCTACAGATATATAAAGTATACTCTATATACCAACCCCCTACAGATATATAAAGTACACTCTAAATACCAACCCCCTACAGATATATAAAGTATACTCTATATACCAACCCCCTACAGATATATAAAATATACTCTACATACCAGCCCCCTACAGGTATATAATATACACTCTATATACCAGCCCCCCACAGATATATAAAGTAGACTCTATATACCAACCCCCTACAGATATATAAAGTATACTCTGTATACCAACCCCCCACAGATATATAAAGTATACTCTATATACCAACCCCCTACAGATATATAAAGTATACTCTGTATACCAACCCCCCACAGATATATAAAGTATACTCTGTATACCAACCCCCCACAGATATATAAAGTATACTCTATATACCAACCCCCTACAGATATATAATATACACTCTATATACCAACCCCCTACAGATATATAATATATACTCTATATACCAACCCCCTACAGATATATAAAGTATACTCTATATACCAACCCCCTACAGATATATAAAGTATACTCTGTATACCAACCCCCCACAGATATATAAAGTATACTCTATATACCAACCCCCCACAGATATATAAAATATACTCTACATACCAGCCCCCTACAGATATATAAAGTATACTCTATATACCAACCCCCTAAAGATATATAAAATATACTCTACATACCAGCCCCCTACAGGTATATAATATACACTCTATATACCAACCCCCTACAGATATATAAAGTATACTCTGTATACCAACCCCCCACAGATATATAAAATATACTCTACATACCAACCCCCTAAAGATATAAAATATATACTCTATATACCAACCCCCTACAGATATATAAAGTATACTCTATATACCAGCCCCCTACAGATATATAATATACACTCTATATACCAACCCCCTACAGATATATAAAATATACTCTATATACCAACCCCCCACAGATATATAAAATATACTCTACATACCAGCCCCCTACAGGTATATAATATACACTCTATATACCAACCCCCTAAAGATATATAAAACATAACCTATATACCAACCGCCTACAGATATATAAAACATACTCTATATACCAACACACTACAGATATATAACATACTCTCTGCCCTTCTATAAATCCACCACTCCCTTCTCGTATCCCACAGGTAAGCTACATGCAGTTAAACCAAAGCATACCCATCAAGTTATGTGTATTAGATGTTTTACAACCGCAAAATATTGTGGTGGATTTTGGGGGCCTCCTAATCCCCTAACTACACTGTCACCAGCTGAACTCCTTGTTCGCTGGCACAGTATTAGGTGGATCTGGGCTTCTGAGTTCTCTGAGGCTATCTTGGTTCCTCAGTCTATGGCAGCCATCTTGCTGCTGGTCCGGCATGCCCCTTTCAAAGTTGGGGTACCCTGCATACGCATGGTCGGGGTGCTAAATATGCTCAAAACTATCGTTCTTGCCATCCAATGATTATAATTTTGACGCTAGAACGATCGCCAAGTCCATGTACGCGTGCACTATTAGAGGTTGTAATAACCCACTACAATATGATATATAACATTGCCTGAGGATTAATTCTTTATTCTATTTTGCCAGTTATTACTGTTTAATAAAGTAGGAATTGTTTTCTCTAGAGAGCAAACTCTAGAAAAAACATTCATTTGACTTGACATCAAATTTTGGGACAGAAAAGGCAAAAAAATTGCATAGTCTCAGCAAACAACATTCAGCCAACCATACAGACCATGATTGCTCTTCTCTTGTCTACTTTTACATAAACTCTTATCAAAAAAGTTGAATAAAATGTTCTTTAGCAGCTCCTTCTCGAGTCAATCATAAATACACAGTATTTAGCATAATACGGGCTCTGATGTTTAATTATTTAAACGACCTTTTATGGGGCAACTTTTTCTACGTCCTATGGCTCATAAAAAAGATCTTATGAACAGAATAAAATAAAAAACAACAGCAGTTGGTTATGTAATTTATGTTTTTATGTCGTGTTTTTGCATCAGTGTCGGCCATTGAAGTACAAACAGAAAGTCTTGTTTGGTAGACATCAACAAAAGCTATGACCTACTTACCACGTTTACCTCAGTAAGTTAGCAAAAAAATTATTCTTTCACAAGAGAATGTTTTTTTCAAAAGCCTAAGACATGCTGGAAAAATGGTGTATTTAGAGTTAAGGCATGGAAACTTTGAGCTTACCACTCCTAAACATACAAAATATTCTTCATTAAGATTCGCTGTAAAAGGAAACTCTTTACTAACTAAAAACATCTCCTCTCCGGTAGAAGAAGCGTAATTCTACTGGGTGATAAATAATACGCAATATAATTAGCGAATTACGCCATCAAAACCATTGATCTTATATTCCATTTGTACACAATGCAAATATTAAGATTGCATAAACCAGAAAAGACCTACCATTGACAGTAGCGGTGTCGAGTAATACTCTACCATCTAGGTACAATTTAATAGGGCTCTGATTGGCTGATTCCTTAGCTTCTGTGAACAGCTTTTTGTACGTGTCTCCAGTAAAGACCACATAATCTACCGCAATAAGCTGTTCAAATAACTCCAACCATAACAATATCCACACATACTGCTGGCACATATCCAACCAAAGCTACAATCAAATAGTGAGACCATTTACAGGCATTCGTTCCTCTCTTTTACAACGACTTGCATCGTGATCTTTCAACCCAATAAAAGTGTCGAAAAAATTTCAACTTGAGTATTAAAAGATGGCATTACATAAGGTTAACCAAAACAGCTGAGTGAAAAAATGTGGCATTAAATTTATAATACATATTACAAAAATTACACAGATTCATGCACCAACAGTGAGCAAGCAGATATACAAATAGTATTACTATCACTATTAATAACTCTTGTGTGGTTTGCGATTCTGTTCTATTAGAAAAGCAATAGCAAACAGTGTAGTAGTAGTAGTAGTAGTCACCACCATCATCGTTACAGCTACAGCAGAAGAAACAGTGAAATTTTTTCTTGAATTAATGATAACGGGATGATGATGAACACACCCTCGCTTCTGCCTTCGAGTA
Source organism: Cryptosula pallasiana (assembly GCA_945261195.1). Classification (NCBI taxonomy): domain Eukaryota; kingdom Metazoa; phylum Bryozoa; class Gymnolaemata; order Cheilostomatida; family Cryptosulidae; genus Cryptosula; species Cryptosula pallasiana. The sequence continues at coordinate 8,586,979 of OX183133.1, read as the reverse complement.
TTGAGGGGGCACACCCTTGCTTCTGGCAGCAAATTGAAAAATATCATTAATTATAATCATACTACACCATAGTGTGCAGAAAATTTGTATAATCCTCTATCTCATAGCTTGGGTGGTAGCACACCTGCACCTTTCTCAAGAATCTGGAGGACTGACTGGGGGATTGCCTACCACTGTAGGGACATGAAGCTAAACTCTCCTTATCAGGAACAACTATTAGTTATTGCTCACGCCAAGGGGTTTATTGGTAAGCAGAGCCCATAGGTCGGATCCTGACTTGGTAAAGACGACTGCTGAATTGTCTACAAAACTTTATGCTTGCTATCTGTATGTGTTTTATTAGCATTAGTTATGCTTCACCTATTTATAATTTCAGTCTTTATCTCAATAGAATTGAAAAACTCTGTACAAGAGTAGTTTCGAGAAAGTTATTGTGATTGCTTATTATAGCAAAACCTTGGCACCCACCAAAAGGAACTACTGCGTGACTTGACCAGAGCTACTTACGGTTGTCAAAGCAGTCAAACACTTAGTCCGTACCTCTACAGCCAAGAGATTAAGCTCTGTACTGACCACGCATCCTTAAGGTGGCTTTGCTGATGGAAAGAGCCGACCAACCAAATAGCGAGATGGCTGGAGATTCTCGCCGAGTTTGCGTACAAACTCGAACACAGGACTGGCAAACAGCATGGGAACGCTGATGGGTTGAGCAGGCGCGAACCTTGTATGGACTACCGTCAGTGCAGTGCCATAGAGCAGCATGATAGTGGGCCAACCCATGCTGAACTTGCCAGAGTCCTTGGGCCAGAACTCCAGCCAGATAAAACTCCGGTCTCAGAGGGAGAGCTGCCTGGACCTCAGCAGGACAAGTCTGTGCCTTGGAAGAACCCAGAGACAGACCCGGCAGGGCTATGTGTGGTCACCAGCATAGAGCTGATTGAGCAGCAGCGTACTGGCCAGAGCACAGTAGCCAGAATGTACGAGATCAGCGGAGGTCGGCCTGTGACCGAAAGAGAGTTAGAGGAGGGCAGTAGGGAACTGCGGGCTCTGTACAGCCACAAAGAAGCCTTGGCAATACAGCCGGATGGCACTTTGACCATACGAATAGCCCCTAGAGGCCGGACCAGGTTGTGTGCTGTCTGCACGTTGTCTCGAAGTCGGCAGGTGGTGTGGGAAACACCTGGGCTAGCCCATGCTGGTATAAATCGCACCAAGAACCGGACACAGCTCAACTGGTGCTGGCCAGGGATGTCCGCTGAGATACGACGGCTCGTCAAGTCCTGCGAAGTCTGCCAAGTGGTAAAGAAAGTGGGGGTACAGCCCACCCAAGAGAGACAGGGATGTTCGCCGGCAGACCTTTCCAGAAGGTAGCCATAGACCTGGTAGGACCCCTCCCAGAGACCAGACAAAAGACAAGTGGATTCTGGTACTACTAGAGCACTTTACTCAATGGCAGGACGCCATTGCCATCCCTGATGCTACTACACCCACGGCAGCTACAACCCTAGACAAGAGGGTGATCTGCTATTGGGTCTACCCGAGGAGCTCCACACAAACCAGGGGCACAGTTCAAATCCAGATTGATAGCTGAGCTATGCGTCCTATGGAATGTGCGAAAGACCCCCACGACTCCATACCACACACAGGGCGACAGAGTGGTAGAAAGGCAAAACCGGACACTGGGTGACTCACTGAGGACACTTCTGCTGAGGCGCAGACAAGAGGAGCGGGACCTGCTGCTGCTTTCTCAGGTAATGAGGGCATTTCGTGGCACCCCACACTCTGCCACAGGGAAGACCCCCAACTACCTGATGCTGGGCAGGGAGGTGAGGTTGCCAAACCAGTTGGATGGTAGGCCTGTACTTCTGGACAGCCTGCTGGTAATGGAGTACGCCCTCGTTGGGTTGGTTGGGAGACCATACACAATAACAGCCAGACACAATAACAGCCAGAGACTAAGCAGACAAAAACAGTGGGAAAGAGACAGGGAGTGGCCAGCACCAGGGAGACCAGCCCCCACCCACTTCGATTCCAGCTGAGCCAAGTAATCCACCAGGCGAGCATGAGGTAGAGGTTGAAGAACCAGCTACTAGTAAAAGGCAAGCTGAGACAGGGAGGTCTAAGAGAAATACTAGGCCATCATCAAAGTTGGCTGACTACCAGTGTTACCAGATGTCCGAAGACGAATCAGGCTTTGAAAGCAGTAGTCTACAGCAACCAGCAGAGATAAAAAACACTTGTTGCTCTCAGAACACGATAACACTCCAAAAAAATTGATATAGGAGCTGAAACAGTGTTCGGAGTAAGAGAGGTTGCCTAATTCACTTATGGACGCAAAAAGATATCAAAGGAAACTAGCGAGTCAAACGAGAAAATTAGACAGTGGTGAACTCACCTTGGACGATAAAATATCCCATCGGTTAAGCGAGCAGCTGTCAGGGAAAGGTAACACCCAGTACAACTCTGTCAATAGAACGACAAGCGCTGGAAACGAAGTCGAGGATGGGCGCTCTATGATTAATGGAGCGATCCCAGTACGCAGCAACTCACTAGAAGGGCGCAACAACCAAACAATGGAGGCAGTCACGTGTCCGAATGACGCAAGGGAGGAAAGAGTAAAACTCTCCAATCATTCAATGGGTTACATAACGCAGCGCAAAAACTGCTCTAAACAAAGCAAAGTGCTGCCAGTTGCGAGTGAACATTTGCACAGTGCGCGTGAATTAACTTTACTCTCCACACCAGTATTGATCCAAATAGCCAAGACAGCGTTGGAAAAGATGAACCAGAGACAAGAGAAACAGATTGCCTTATCCATCGAGGAGGATGCCAAGGTTCCTGAGGAACTCATAGCTGAGGAGTATTTGATGCAAGTAGCAAGTGAGTTGGAGAAAAAACAGACTCCTTGTAGCGTAAACAACAATAAACTCAGCTAGGAAAGGAGGTGGTAAGGATAAATAAAATAAGTGTTACAGAGGAGAACTCAGAAGCAGACGAGCAAAGAACAAAGCCAGAGACAGACGGAGGGCAAGCAAGCGAGGGTGCAAAAATACGCACTGCTTGATCGTAAGCCGAGACGTTGACGGCCTTGCATGACATAGTGGTCAAGATCGACGGCACAGAAGATGAGTGGCGATGTACCCTGTGCAACTTCACACACGGTCGAAAGCGGGTGCCCTAACACGCTCATGCACATTATGTGTTCTATTTTTGCACTTGTGACAAAAAGTCTGTCTCAAGGGACGCCCTGAGGAAGCACATCACCAAACAAAACAAAGCAACAGCTAATGGAGGACCGGCAGCTTCACTATATGAAGTGGATGCAAACTCATACACGGCCTTTGCCGAATTTATGACATGGCCTCATCTACCACCATTCGGGCGGTCACAGCTCGTTTCAATACAGAAGACCAAGACAAAGTCAGCTCAGAAACGTGCCTCCTCCATCCACGGTTGGCTTGGACAGCCAGCACAGGCTAGTAGCCCGATCAGGAACGCAAAGCGGGATTGCTCACCTGCAGGGAAACAACGCACCCCTGTCAGGTCGCCATCTCCATGCAGACGACAGGTGGAGACAATGCATCCACAGGATGAACGCATTGTAATTACAAATAAGAAATCTGAAGAGTCAGAGGAAAGAGTAAAGACGAAGAGAGCCCCACAGATGAGTGGTATACACGAACCCTGAGCCCAGGCAGCTGAGGGAAACAACTCCGGTTACCTTACGGTCGAGAGCTGTGTACACCACTACCGGAAAAGAGGACACTTACCATCAGCATAGCAAAAGAGAAGACAGTAGACGGTTGGATAGAAAGAGAGAGGAGCTGAGCAAGCTGACAGAAGACGCGTACAAACTGTTACGAAGGGCCGAAGAGGCTGTGCAAGTCGAGCTAGGTCATACTGGAATATTAGAGAGTCACTTAGTGTTGTTAATGGAGTTATGTTCTATAGTTCACATTTGGTAATTCCGGTCTCGCTTAGACAGGAGGTGCTAAAGTCTCTCCACAGTGTACACCAGGGAGTCTCCAAGATTATGCAAAGGGCAGTCGAGTTGGTCTATTGGCCCGGTCTTAAGAGTGAAGTAGAAGAGAAATGTATTAGCTGTGAACTTTGTGTTACTGAGGAAAAAGTCAAAGTAAAGAACCTCTACTTCCATTTCCGATTCCCCTTGTCAAATGTTAGGTGTAGACTTGTTCCAATTAGAGGGGGTTAGTTACCTCTTGATTGTAGATTATATATCAAAGTGGTAGTCGTTGAATCCCTTGGCTCTGAAACATCGAGTAAGACGGTAATACATTGCTTGAGAGAGGGTTTCTCCGACAATTCTCCAGTTATTAGTTCAGGTCGTTCTGTAGTCAGCATGGAATAAAGCACAATACTAGTTCTCCACTTCACCCATCAGGGAATGGGCGAGCAGAAAGAACAATAGAGACAGTCAAAAGCATGATGAAAAAGTGTCTACAGGACACTGGTGATCGGCTACAGGGTCTTGTGACTATTAGAAATACTCCAGTGGCAGAAGGTTTGCCCACGCCTAGTGAACTTTTGCAGGGTTGTGTGTTGAGAGATGAGCATGCAGTTCAGCCAAAGAGGTATCAAGTTGCTGCCTATGATATTGACAAACTTCGTCAGACAAAGTAAGACAGACCGTAGGTGACCGTAAAATCAGGGATAAATATTAATTTGATAGGCATGTGAAACCAGAAAAAAGCTAAGTTGCTACCCGGGCAACAAGTTAACACACGCACTGCTAAAGGTGAGTGTCAATTAGGTGAGATTGGAGGAATTGTAAGTGATAGGTCGTATCTTGTAGACTCATGTAATACTGTACAGGAATTTAGGGTGGAGTGGTAGCTGTCACCTGTACAGCGGCCCACAGTAGTAAGTGTGTTACAAACAGTGCAGTGTACGCCTCCAACTCGCCCAAGGTCAGCAATCTAAACCGGTAGAGTAGAATTTGCAGCGTTGTACGCCCGTAAGCAATACACAGTGAGGAGTTATCACAACTCCCTCACTTTCCACTGATTTTCTATTCGGCGGAATAGGTGCGTCGGGTCAAATTAATAGTTCGAATAATCGTTCCAGTACCACTTGCCCGTAGGTCGAGTGCAGTGTGAGTCGAATCGACTGAACACTTTTTACTGACTATTATTCTAGTTACTAGTCGACTTGTCCAAGAGCTGCTTTGTCTGTCCAAGTTATTTGTGCAAGTACTGAACTTGTAGTTTCATCTGCCAGCGCTATCTGTGTGTGAGAGTTTACTTGTATGTTTTTTGCTTTGCTACCAGTGCTTTGCATAAGTGCGCTTATGCAATGAGAATCAACAAGCAATGAGAGTGTCAGGCTTACTCTGCTTTTATTATTCGATTACATGGGTATTTATACTGAAAAAGGTTACATAATAAGATTGGCAGCACAAAAGACAAAGGCAGGCCACGCCTGTATGGTTGATTGCTAACAAAGACCAATGGAACAGTAGCATAGAACTGGAGGGGCAGTCTCCATCGCATGGATGACTGCCCAAGCACATGTACAAAATATATGAAAATATGAGTAATAAGGCACACAATATTGGCGATAAGTTCGGCTGGGATAAGAATATGGTTAATAGGTCGACCTGCGGCCTGGTCGCTGCTACATTCCCTTACACACGCCGCCCCATTGGCGCTCGTAGGGCCAATTACCTAATAATAGGGAATGTCCTGTTGTATCTCGCTCTAGTACTGGTCTCTTTCTCTCTGGATCGACTCCTTCAGCTCTTCCACCTTCTGTAATTGTTTGAATGCCTCACGGGTGGCTATATATAATTCGGCTTCGTACCTCTTTATCTTTCGGTACCGTTCTTCTTTTCGTTCTTCCTCCAGCTGTCTCTCTTCGCGTCGCTCTCTACTGTTTGTTCGGGGTCGATAGGGCCTGCTTCTTTCTTTCATCTCTCTCCTACTCGACCCTTCACGTACTCTCCTTTCTCCTTCCCTAGATCTATCTTTATCACTTTCTGTGATGTAGTGTCCGTTCGTTCTCCCAGTCTCCTTTTAATTCCTTTCTGGTTGGCCGGACTGCTGGATCGCTCCTTTATCGGGGCAGGTACGCCAAAAAGTGGCGGGTGCTGCCAATTCATGCTGTTGCAGAGTTCGGCGTATGACGCTTGATCCACTTCATACAGTGGTCTGTTCGGCCCTCCATGCTCGATCGAGCCATTCTGTTGTCTAACATGTTTTAGTACTGTGTCCCTCGATGCACTCTTGTGCCCACATTTACAGTAAAAGAATACAAAATGCTGCCGTACGTGGTAGCTCATGCGTTTATTTAATTGCAGTTTGCATACCTCGCACTCTCACTTCTCTGGGTCGATGGTGGGTCTCCCCGTCCTCTTTATCAGCTCCCTTGTTTCTGCTGTCAGCCATGTTTCCTTTGGTTGGAAATTATATAATGGAGCTGGTGGTGTTGGTGGTTGCGGCTGTCGAGCACGGCATCTAGCTGCTCCGTCTTCCTTGATTTTTACCCGTCCTATCCTGGCAGGTGAAGCAGCCATCTCTTTATGTGCAATCCTTTTTCTTTTAGTAGTAGCTGGTTCGGCTAGTATAGCAGCCACTATGGTTGGGTCCTCCTCAGTAGATATGCTTCCTGAGTTGTATTCGGCCATGTTGCTCGTTGCTGTGTTGTTGTTGGAGTTCGCTGGTAGTTTGCTGACTGTGCAGATATTATCAGTGGTAAAGTATTTTGTATTGCCGCTGATTTTTGGTTTCTTTTGTTCGAGCAACCACGTGGTGTGGCGTGTTGCGTCTGGGCTCCTCCCCCTGTCGATCGCTGGAGGTTGTTGATTTTCTGTGAGTGGTTGCATGGGAGTTGTTCTCTCGTTGGTTTGGTATTCCCGGTCGAGTTTTCCCAGGGGAGTTGTCCACTCTTGCCATCTTCTTTGCGTAGTCCTTCTGTCGGTAGGAGTTATCTCCTCGGAGCTAACTTTAGTAGTTGCCTGTTCCTGGTTTATATTGGATGGCACCCCTTGCCAGCTACCCCCACCGAACTTGTCTACTGCTTGTTTTTGGTTCTTTAAACCTAGCCGAAGCCGAGTTTCGGTAGAATTGGTCCATGGTATGTACACCATTTTTTCTACCGGTCCCCTTGGCTCCGGTGTCGGTCCGTTTACCTGCATTTCTTGTGGTGGAAGGCTCTCTTTTCTCCTAGTTTGATAGCACTAGTAGTCGGTGAATCTAACTGGAGGTTTCCTTATTCTCATGGGCCTCCCTCTTTCTTCGTTTCCCTTGGGTCCTGCGTTGAGGGGAGGCCAATCTGCGTGCTCTACAGGGGGTGCTTCGACCACCGGGGGTACAACTGGTACTGGTGGTGGCTCTGCTGCCGGCTCTGGTGGGTGTAAGTCAGGTGGATTTGGGGGTGGTGCTGGTGGTGTTATCCTCTCTACCGGTACTTCAGGAGTAGGTGGCTTTGCCGGCCTCCTTTCTCTGGGCACCTCGGGTGGTGGGTCCATGCGGTCTACTGGGGGGTTGGGCATCCGCCTCTGGTATGCCCCTCTCATATTGGGCCGAACGGCTTGTTCACGGCTAGGTGGCGCCCTTCCCACTGTCTCTCTGCAGGTCCTATATGCCTTCAGCCTGCGCCCATTCTGGGTGAACCCTTGTCCTTTCCGCTCGAGTCGGTATGTATTGTTGGGGTACGTCTCTGTTACAGTGTATGGTCCTACGTAGCTCGGCTGTAGCTTGGGATTACTCCCCTTCGTCCGCCGCTTGTTTTCTATAACCACTAGCTCATCTCTGCCGAAGCGGGGGGTTCGCCCGTCTCTTCTTGTCGGAGCTTGGCCTGCTGATTCCGCACATACTCGTGTGCTATAGCCAGGTCTCCTTGCACCCGGAGGGTGTGCTCCGTCGTATAGTAGGGGTCCAAACAGGGGGGTGACCCAGTCAGCTGATTGGGCAGCAGCACCTCTCGTCCTAGCATCATTAGATTTGGGGTTTCTCCTGTAGTCGAGTTGGGTGTGGCTCTGCAAGCCCGCATGATCTGCGGAAGCAGTGCGTCCCACTCGTCTTGCCCCTTATTTAGTATGAGCGCCCGCAGGGCGTCTCCTAGCGTTCGGTTCTGCCTTTCGACCATGCCATTCCCCTGGGGGTGGTAGGGCGTGGTCCGTGTCTTGCGTACACCCCATAGGGTACAGAGCTCTTCGAGCAAGGTGGACTCAAACTGAGCTCCTTGGTCCGAGTGGAGCTGTTCAGGGAGGCCCCAATAGCTGAACACTCTCTCATCCAGTGCTATGGCCACGGTGGAAACGGTGGCGTCTGACAGTGCTATGGCATCTTGCCAACGGGTAAAGTGGTCCGTGAGGACTAAGATCCACCGGTTTTTTCGCTTGGTGAGGGGTAGGGGTCCCACGAGATCCACGGCTAACTTCTGGAATGGTCGACCGGCAAACAGCCTCTGGCCGTCTGGTGCGGCGGGTCGGTTGCTTCGTTTTGCCATTTGGCACACTTCACAGCTCTTTACGAGTCTGCCTGTTAGCCCTGACATGCCTGGCCAATACAAATCCAATTGTAGTCGGTGGCGTTTCCTGTTGATCCCTGCATGCGCCAGCAAGTGTGTATCCCATACGACCTTGTGGCGCCAGGCGAGTGGGCACACTGCACATGCTCTGGTCCGCCCCTGATGTTCGGTAGTGATGAAGAGTGTCCCATCTGGTCGGAGGCTCATGGCGTCGATTCTGTCGTGCAGAATCTGCAGCTCCATGTCCCCTTCTTCTAACTCTCGGTGTGGGAGTTGTCTCTCTGCCTTTACTGCGGCGTAGATCTTAGCAACGGGGTGGTGTCCTTCTTGTTGCGCCTGTGCCAACTCCTGGGTGTTCCTTGTGGGGTCGGTGACCGTCACGTTCACTGTTCCCTTCGCTCCGCTGGCTCCCTTGGGCCGAGCTCGGCATGGGTGGTTCCCCCATTAGTCCGTCCCCTTCGCTCTGCTGGCCCCCTTTGGGTGAGCTCGGCATGGATGGGTCCCCCATCTCTCTGCTCTATTGAGCGACACTGCTTGCAATCCGTACAGGGGTCCTGTCGGCTGAGGCCGTCGGCATTTCCATGCTGGGCTCCGGGACGGTGTTCGAGCTTATATTTAAACTCGACTAGAGTCTCGAGCCACCGCGCTATTTGGTCGGAGGGCTCCTTCCTCCTACACAGCCAGCGGAGGGAGGCATGGTCCATCCGCAGCTTGAACTCGCGGCTGTAGAGGTACGGCCGGAAGTGTTTGGCGGCTTTTATCACGGCTAGCAGTTCCCTTCGCGTTACACAGTAGTTTCTTTCTGCGGGGGAAAGGGTTTTACTGTAATAAGCGATGACTCTCTCCTGTCCTTCTTGGACCTGAGACAAAACTCCACCTACTCCGACAGCACTGGCATTTGTGTCCAGGATGTAGGGGAGCGTGGGGTCTGGGTATGCCAGTATGGGGGCCTGGCTGAGTCCCAGCTTCAGCCGTTCGAACGACTGCTGTTCGGCCGTACCCCATTTCCAAGGGATGTCCTTTCCCGTCAAGACTGTGAGTGGCTTTGCCGTAGTGGCGTAGTCGTGTAGATACAGCCTGTAGTAGCCGGCAGTTCCCAAGAAGGCTTGTAACGCCTTCACATCTTGAGGTGCCTGCCACTTTTTAACCGCCTCCACCTTATCTGGGTCAGTGGCTACACCTTTGGCGCTGACTATGTGTCCGAGATATCACACTTGTGGGCTCAGGAGCTCGCACTTGGAGGGCTTCACCTTTAGGTGGGCACTCTGGAGTCGCTGTAACACCTGTTCTAGCCTCTGTATGTGCGACGTGAAATCGGGGGCGATGACTATTACGTCATCAAGGTAGAGAAGTAGCGTCTTCCAGTGGAGTCCTTTCAATACTCGCTCCATGAGTCGCTGGAATGTAGCAGGGGCAGAGGTGAGTCCGAATGGCAACACCTTCCATCGCCAAAGGCCGCTGCGGGTGATAAAGGCAGCTTTATCCTGGGCGTCTTCGTCTAAGGGTACTTGCCAGTATCCACTGGTCAAGTCTAGAGTGCTGAAATATCTGCTACCGGCCAAAGCGTCCAGTGAGTCATCAATTCGGGGTATAGGGTAGGCATCCTGTTGCGTGACATCGTTTAGTTTGCGATAGTCGACGCAAAATCTCCAGGAATCATCCTTTTTCCGCACTAACACAACTGGGGAGCTCCAGGCTCCATCGGCAGGCTCGATGAGGTCCTTGGCTAGCAGTTCCTTGACCTGTCTTTCAGCCTCTGCCTCTTTCTCTGCCGTAAGGCGATGGGGAGGTAAGCGTATAGGTCGGGTTCCTGGTACCACAGGGATGGAGTGTTCGGCGAGTGGGGTGCGTCCGATATCTCCATCGTGCCGACTAAACACTTCTTGATAGCGAATGAGGAGGTCTCGGAGCTGGCACTCCTCTCGAGTGTTCTGGCACCCTTTCCTCGCCTGAGCAAATAGCTGCACGAGGTGGGGAGGCAGGTCTCCACTCTGAGGTCCTTGCTCCTGTCTGGGGCCGTGTAGCGGTCGTATTTCATGGGGTCCGATTCCGGTTAAAGTTCCAATGACTTCCCCGCAGGGACTCGGATGCTGTCTTGCGATGGGTTCAGGCACCAAACCAACACTCGTCCACGCTCGTCAGGGGAGTTGATGCTAGTGGATAACAACAGTCCTCCTCGGCTCTCTATCACTCCTTGTGCACAGGGGGTTCGGCTAGCTAAGTGGCAGGGTACGGTGGCTTCCGTCTGTGGAGGGATGTGTATGTCTCTCTGTACCTGCACCTTTGATACTAGGTCCCGGCCATGCCTGTCCGTGCAAGTCAGTTACTTTCCTTGTACGTGGAGAGTGGGTCGGTCAAAACCCATTTGGCAATTCTGCTTAGCTAATAAAGGCATACCGAGGATTACATCCTCGTTAATTTGGCTTACGACGAATGTCTCTTCATACTTGACGTGTCGTATCCGTCCGGTCAGGGTGATCAAACCGTAAAAGGGTAGCCTGGTACCGTCTGCCATTAGTCCATGGAAGTCATACTCCTGGAGGTTGAGCTGGATCTGAGGGGTGAGTAGGTCGAACACCCTTTTGGACAGGAGGTTTGTGTTGCATCCTGTGTCTATTAAGTATGTGTCCGCCCTTCCACCCGTCCTGGCAAGTAATAGCTAGACTTATAAGGTCTTTCTACTTGGTTGAGGTGTATGGTGATGGGTTGTTTGGAGGTCACTACTGGTGGGGTTCGGCTCCTTTTCTTATCCTCTCTTTGCACTGGGGGGAGTGGCCTTGGGTGGCTTACCTCGGTCACCTCCTCTTCTTCCTCCTCGTCTATCATTTCTGCGGCCAGGGGGGTGAACCTGTTGCTCAGTGGAAGGGTTGCTGGTTCTCTAACGGGTGGTCTGATTCGTTCTCTTCGAGGTCGATGATTGGTGGGGGCCCTGATGCAGCCAGTAGGGGTTCCTACTGCTGCGGGCCGTACTCGTTTCCCTGTCGTGAATGCCAAGGTGCTGTCTTGCACTGGCTTCTGACATGTCCTGTGCGTTGGCAACCCCAACAGCGCCTGGGGGGGGGGTTATTGGCATCGTCCTTCAGGCTGGCTATCTCCTTGCTCAGATGCTCAATTGTCTTTAATAGTTTGGCTAGAGGATCTTCCACCTCTTGACATTTCAGTGTGGTCTCTGGCGTAGGTGGTACATCTTCCCGTTCCCCCTCTTGGATGGTCCGTACACTCGACTGTACTGGGGCCTGATGTTGCACTTGCAGGAACTCATTTCTTGCCTGGACAGCTTCCTCTAGATCGGCGTGCCGTATTGCCAACAGGTGCCGCTGGAGGTATACATGTCCTAGTGTATTCTGAAATGTTTGCAGGGTAAGTTCGACACTATTCCTGATAGGCAAGTCCCCGTATGCGGCTTATTATTTATTAACTATTATTAAATTCAATAATAAGTTATTGTTATTGAATTTAATAATAATTAATAAATAATAAGAACTATAATTATATCATTATTATTTTAATTGTTACAATAATAATTATATTAATAATAATAATGTTGTTACTACTACTACTAACTAACAAACATTGACAACGAACAACAACAGACAGTGACAGTCAGTCAGTTAGTTACAATCAATCATCATCAACAATGCCTTGTTGTTCGTTGATGATGATTGGTGCCATTATTAATAATTGTTGTGAATACTAATAAATATGCAGTCACCACAAACAAACACAAATGTAGCAAAGAAATAACAAATAACAGTTCGTGTATTATTATTATTATTATGTATAATAATAATAATGGTTGTAATTTTGCCTATGAGTGATGAAGGAACCGAGACAGTATTATTTCTGCGTTCTGCACAAATCAGTCTTTATTTCAGACGCTAAAGTAAAATAGTAGGTTCACAACCTGTCTGGAGAACTCAGATAAAAGGTAACAAATAAAACGACTAAAACATAGACTAGAGTGCATCGAGTATACAACTTCCAGCCTAGATCAACGATTGACCCTTTTGCCTGCTCAGGAGTTGTCATACCTTGAACTATCAAAAGCCGCGGCTTCAAGGTATGACAACTCCTGAGCAGGCAAAAGGGTCAATCGTTGATCTACTTCCAGCCTGTATGAGCTGTGCCTCCAACGCTCAATATAGTAGGGATACACAACTTCTACAACAGACATGCCCAGTTTCAGACTATAAACTTTAGTCAGACCTCAAAATAAATGCTGGAGGAAGGGATAGTTTTAGCCTTCCCTTGCCAATAACACACACAGGTCAAATGTGGCTTATAATTCTATATGATGTAATAACATAAATAAAAATATGATTGATACAATTGTGACATTGCAATATATCCTATAAAAATTGTTTGGTTTACCAAAAATAGACTGTACAAAACAGACAAAATTTTATATACACAAAGTAAATATAAGCGCTATTGTGTAAAACTGTATCAGCCAGTAGAAGGAGGAACAGTGAGTTGAATCATCAGCAAGTACACATAGGAATGATACATAACACATACTGTATCCAATATACGATGGACTACATTTCTATACTATATGTTGGCATGCAATGTGAAATAGTTGTGAAGAGTATCACAGATTGAAACTATCATGTAACCAAAATATACCAGCTATATACAAACAAGTCAAATGGAAATATCAGCCGCTAGAAATTAGGGTACAAAAATAGATGATATATATAGTAGAGGGATATTGAGTTACTGGGTATAAACCGCTCCACAATAGACATGGAGTGTGCAGCAGTTGAGCAATCAAATACGTGATTAGATGTAAGCATTCAAGGCCAGCCCTCAATGCGTACCTAGACAAGGGCATATCTAAAGTGTTGTCTCCGGCTAGGCAAGCTACGCAGAACCTGTAGGATAAACTCAATTATAACTAGCTGAGGCGGGTGGGTCACACTACACGCTCATTCCTTCCGTCAGCCAAAAATGGAAAAAAAAGAAGAATGTTTGATCGATAATTCAGCTCAAAACTATGGTTGTAGACTGAGAGAGTGACAGATAACAGAAAAAGCAGTTATTGAAAGCCTGATTGCTACGCTTGTCCTGAGAAAACCAATGTAGTCTGCCATCACATAGACATGTGAAGTTGAATTATTCTACTTGTGTGTAGCACTGGCGTCTCTGTATGAATAGTCTGCTGCTTATTACATCAGTGTGACCATAAAATATCGGTGCTATCATTGGTGTAATGTGCTCAGGCAATGCCGTACCGATCTTGAGTTAAACCGATAACATTAGGGCTGGGTGAATGTTTGAGGGTGGATGTAGCAGCATTAGAGGGGGATACAGGGGCGTAGTCTTCGGCTGATCCAAAGGGGGAAACTGGAGTGTCCTCTTGCTCTTCACTAGAGAGTAACTCCATTTCTTCAGTGTTAGCTGGAGAGTTCTGTAACACGTGCAGCACATGCCATTAACTGCTATATCGTATATACAATACATACCACTAACTGCTATATTACATATGCAATACATACCACTGACTGCTATATCGTATATACAATACATACCACTAACTGCTATATTACATATACAATACATACCACTAACTGCTATATTACATATGCAATACATACCACTGACTGCTATATCGTATATACAATACATACCACTAACTGCTATATTACATATACAATACATACCACTAACTGCTATATTACATATGCAATACATACCACTGACTGCTATATCGTATATACAATACATACCACTAACTGCTATATTACATATGCAATACATACCACTAACTGCTATATTACATATGCAATACATACCACTAAATGCTATATTACATATACAATACACACCACTAACTGCTATATCGTATATACCATACATACCACTAACTGCTATATTACATATGCAATACATACCACTGACTGCTATATTACATATACAATACATACCACTAAATGCTATATTACATATACAATACATACCACTAACTGCTATATTACATATACAATACATACCACTAACTGCTATATTACATATACAATACATACCACTAAATGCTATATTACATATACAATACATACCACTAACTGCTATATTACATATGCAATACATACCACTGACTGCTATATTACATATACAATACATACCACTAACTGCTATATTACATATACAATACATACCACTAAATGATATATTACATATACAATACATACCACTAACTGCTATATTACATATGCAATACATACCACTAACTGCTATATTACATATGCAATACATACCACTGACTGCTATATTACATATACAATACATACCACTAAATGCTATATTACATATGCAATACATACCACTGACTGCTATATTACATATACAATACATACCACTAACTGCTATATTACATATACAATACATACCACTAAATGCTATATTACATATGCAATACATACCACTAAATGCTATATTACATATGCAATACATACCACTAAATGCTATATTACATATGCAATACATACCACTAACTGCTATATTACATATACAATACATACCACTAAATGATATATTACATATACAATACATACCACTAACTGCTATATTACATATGCAATACATACCACTAACTGCTATATTACATATGCAATACATACCACTGACTGCTATATTACATATACAATACATACCACTAAATGCTATATTACATATGCAATACATACCAGTGACTGCTATATTACATATACAATACATACCACTAACTGCTATATTACATATACAATACATACCACTAAATGCTATATTACATATGCAATACATACCACTAAATGCTATATTACATATGCAATACATACCACTAAATGCTATATTACATATGCAATACATACCACTAAATGCTATATTACATATACAATACATACCACTCCAAGTTTACTGTCAGATAAGGACTTTCGACTGCTAGCCGCACTTTTAAATGGTACATTTTTGTCAGAATCATATTGTTCCTACAAAAAAGGAAGACACACGGTGAAGACATAACAGAGACTAAAGTTGAAAGTACAGAAATAGTAAATAAATGTTCACCACTAAGCATTAAGACACTTCTTTGACAAATCTGTCGGTCAGCAACGAGCACTTTTATTATAAACAATCAAACTTGAATACACAAATGCTCTACTAAGCGATCGCTGATCACACACATCAATATTTTATACAGAAGTTGAGAATTTTATAAAATTTTTTCGTTACGATTAAATAAAAACACAATGTTATAACAAGCTTATCAAAACTTACAGCGTGTATCCCTAGATTTCAATAATCAGATGAGCGATTGTCTAGTATTCAGATAGGCATACTACCGGTTGTATTTTTAAAACCAAATTGACTAATACAATATGCTACATTGTAAGACATCAGTGTACATGTATCATAATATTGTGATATATGCAAAACAAGCACCTTGTAGAATGTCAAAGCAGTACAACTACCTGCTAAGGTATGATACATGTGTACAACTACCTGCTAAGTGCTAAGGTATGATACATGTGTACAACTACCTGCTAAGGTATGATACATGTGTACAACTACCTGCTAGGGTATGACACGTGTGTACAACTACCTGTTAAGGTATGATACATGAGTACAACTACCTGCTAGGCTATAGGTGAGCACAGGTACCTACAGGACATGACAGAACAGTACAATTACATA
Organism: Cryptosula pallasiana; assembly: GCA_945261195.1. Classification (NCBI taxonomy): domain Eukaryota; kingdom Metazoa; phylum Bryozoa; class Gymnolaemata; order Cheilostomatida; family Cryptosulidae; genus Cryptosula; species Cryptosula pallasiana. The sequence goes on along the minus strand of OX183133.1, from coordinate 8,570,815 downwards.
CTAGGGTATGACAGAACAGTACAAACACCTGCTGGGATATGACAGAACAGTACAAACACTTGCTGGGATATGTCAGAACAATACAAGCACCTGCTGGGATATGACAGAACAATACAAACACCTGCATGAATACGACAAAACAGTACATGAACCGGCTACAGTACAACGGAAAAATACAAGCACTGGCTAGGATATGACAAGTGTGCATGAGTACCTGCTGTAGGACGTTACTATGTATTTTCATTTTGGGCTTGCTTGAAATCGTAGTTGATTCTGTACGTAGACTAATCATTTGCTTTTGCACCTTTCCTAACATCCAGGGTGGAATTGTGAAACCTCCTAAGTGAGCACTTTCTAGCGCATTTCTGGAAATGTGTTGAAATGCAAATATCATAAAAGCAAACCGATGTAGGACTTGGTCAATATGAAGACTATAAACGTTAGTAATTAAGTTCCATGTACACCCACTTGTATTCATCGGTGGATGCCAAGTCTTGCACATCTTCTAGAATCATCATGTAGGCTTTACCACCGGTTACAGGCATTCTGTGGTTCTCGTACAACCATAGTTTATCATCAGCATCACCACAGTACTACAAGATGACCACAGCACTACAAGATGACCACAGTACTACAAGATGACCACAGTACTACAAGACGACCACAGTACTACAAGATGACCACAGCACTACAAGATGACCACAGTACTACAAGATGACCACAGCACTACAAGACGACTCTAATTTTAGCTTTTGTATTTGTTACTTAGTGAAATTTTGACCTCATGTTCAATGTTGGAGATTCCAATTGAACATGAAGCAATATATTCTATGTTTCCATATCATGACAAATTATTGTCAAATCCCTGTGGTTTGCTAGTGCAAATAATTGGTGACAACGGCATAAATTTCCACGACTCACAGTTTATCGCGTTGGTTAAACCATGCCCACAGAGGCAGTTGCAATCAGTGTGTTGTTAAGTGCAATTCAACCGACTAGTGTTTGCAGGATGTTTTTATTATTATTTTTTTATATTGTGGAATAAATACATGAAAAAAATATCACAGAGTTGTTGGCTAGCTAGGGAAACTGTGTGGTGACAAGGGATTTTAGCAGCACATTGGCTATCATTCAATAAATGATATTATTTATTATTAGAAAATGAAAAAAATAATAAAAAAGAACCAAGTGAAAGTTTGTTAAAAAAATACTACCATCTGTTTTTCATTACTGCAATAATTAATTACCAGCAGCTAAGACTCGTTCGTTTGAAATCAGTTGTATTGTTTCATAAATAGCAGTGTGATAAACCACAAATGATCATCTTTAGTTAAATATAAACACACACGCAAGCTAACGATGCCATGTAGTCACAATGGATAATTTGCGGTTTCCGGTTTCATTACGCATGCCTGGTTTTATCGCCTTTGGCGACATTAGCGTTGCCAATAGCAATTAACATCTGGCATTCGGCTTATCGCCACTTTTTCGCTTTCAGAGAGCGACAAATGTTTGTCGACAAGTCTCACGACAAATTCATCAACAATGGTATTTCCAACGGGAATTTCTCTTTATCACCGGCAGTATCGCCAATTTTTCATGATATGGAAACCTAGTAATAATCAAACTGGAGAAAACTACAGAAACGCTTTGTTAAGATGTGGTTTTGGAACGTTTTGAAATCGACATTAAAACAGTGAGAGGTACAACAAATCAATCAACACGGCAGCTGTCATCATTGTCCCTCACTTTAAAACTGATAGAAGCGGTAGTGTAATCCACACATACCTTAAACAGTTCGGGATGCTTCAAGTATATTCTACCGCGGGCATTTCCTAGTCCAAGTGCCCTGCAACACAGACCACAGCTCTATGATATGTATACATACAATATTGTCTAATATATAAATATATATTATACATATACAGTGTAACACGGCTATATCGGCCATGGCTATAATCAACACACGAGCATGTCGAACATATTTATAAAGCGACAGGTTCATTCTTTTATAAAGTGACTTGGTCGTCTCGAGCAAAACACAACCATTTCGAACCATTTTGTAATCAAAAGTCTTTCAACTAACCTTGAAAATAAAATACTAGCATTTAATTTAATTTGGCAAAGCTGGAACCGAAAATAATTATTTTATTTTAAACAAGCAAAAGCTCTCATAAATGCTTTCACTTCGAACTACACTGAAATTGAAAATTTGAAAATAAAAAAAACTTGATCAGCTAGTTCAGACTGGTAACAGACAATTGTGATAGAGATGAATGCTAATGCTCTGATAAAATTTTGTAATACCTATCTGCGGTTACGATAAAATTTCTTTTTCAAATTTGTCCGTTAGTTTAGTCTGGTAACACGAAAATGTGGTGGAGTTTAACACTTAAGGCCTGATAAAGTTTTTGTAATAACGATCCAGGGCCATGAGCGAAAATTCATTGCAGACAATGGTGTTTATTTCAAAGCAGCTCAAATAGGTTAGAGAAGATAACTCCATATTTATTATAGTTATCTGTTGATTTATATTACAATGGGGACCCGGCCGACTTTAGGAGCTCACAAGGGTGCGCTAATTTGATGCAACCGGAAGTTTGGTGGCCATTTTACTACAATACCATTACGATTTTCAAAATCCACCAACTTTATCTTTTTTTCTTTGCTTTAGAGTTCTTCTTTCACTGATATATCGGGATGGCATAAACTCCAGTGTCTCTTATAGCTCTTCAAGTGTTTTTAGCACAATACACAATGATAACTAACTCAAATAATCATTTTTTGTACGAGCATGTAACAATACTGACTACAGATCCCTATATAAGATATAGAGAGAGCTCGTAAGAGTTATCTCCCATTTATTATCATTTATTAATTACTTAATTATGTGTTGTCATCAGAGGTTAACACTATTTATTTTATTTCAGTATTAAATAATTTTCATTCAAGCACAAGTTTGATACAACTTGTGATTAAAAAATTACAAATTTCCCTCAGAAACCAAACGAAGATAATTAATTTATTTTAATTAATAATTATTATGATTATTTATAATAATAAAATCAACAAAATTATTAATCGATTGCCCTGAAAATTAAAAAATAAAGCAAAAGTAAACAATTACCATTTATTAGTCACATACCACAGGGTATCACATGTTTGGTACACTCGGTGATGGTCATAAGAGTTTGTTATTATTATTGCTAGTCAGTTACTAGAGTTATGAAATCTGCAACAAATGATTCATGAGCAGTTGATGGGGATGGAGTTAATAATACCGACGATGCGTCGCGCAGATCAACCATCAAAGTACATCGCCACTGCTGAGGTAAACTGCAAGGGCGCACTGTAACTGATTAACGTTGGCAAACTTAATTAGGCCCGAAATACAAAACTATCTGTGAGCATCATTACTCAATTAATTTTTTTTCAAGTGAATAAACCAAAATATTCTTTGAAAAAAAATTTATCAGCTATGTTGATCCCTCGAGCTTCCTCAACCACATCGTTTTTGTCATATCAGCTGCTTAAAATGTCTCGAATCAGGATAAAAGTCAAGCCAGTCGTAAATTCTAATGAAAAGTTATATTAGCGACGGAACTGCTTCCGGTTGCTTCTACAAAGAGAAACTACAGGCCGTATCCCCATCATGTTTTTTTATTATTTAAAAAACAAGTCAGCTTTCATATTGTCATAACGATGAGTCGATTTATATTACCATTATCACACATGATCATGATATTTATTATTACAGTTTTAATTGTTAACATTATGTAATGTGGAGAAATTATCATGTCAAACAGATGTCACGTTTTCCATAACAAATACATCATAATATATTATAACATGTCACCCAATAACAACTATTATATAATGTATGGGTATAACACATGGCTATAACCAACTCTTTCGGCAGTCGACTGGAGTTTGATATAGCCATGTTACACTGCATATATTATAAAAAATGTATGTCTGTATTCTATCATATACAGTGTACTCCTGATATATCGAATCCTGTTATATCGAAAATCCGGGTATATCAAACAAACTGCATCAGTCCCGGCTGAATGCATTGTAATTACCTACTCCTATATCGAATGATTTCTTACATATCGAACAATAAAATCCTAATCTGGCATGTGCCCAAGTAAAAAGTGTCCTAGTTCGACCAAAGCATGCGATAGTAGAAAATAAAATTGCAGTATTAAACACTCAGAATAGTTTCGATGGGGGCTGCCATCTTGGAATATGAATGTCAAGGTCTATCATTCCAATTAAACACTCTGTCTCGGTGGTATAGTTCCGGTAGGTCGACCCCATATTATTATTGTTGTGATACTGACAATAACTGGTCCTTATTGTAGATAGAGAGCATGCCCAGGCTATCCTTATTCAGTCTGCACATGTTGTTGTTGACTTATTTCAAAATGTGGGGAGAGACATATCAATCTATCTATAGCATTACTATTGTCACTGTGTGAATAGAGCAATAATCAAGAAATGAGTCAGGAAAACTTCAAGCTCAAGAAGCAGTACACTTACTACTGCTACTAATTTTAACTAGAGTACTAAAAAAATAATTAATTGATACATACACTACTACACACTGCTTTATTTATTAATAATTATTATTGTTATTACTACTTCTTAAAAATTTATTATTTATTATCCTATTAATAATGCTGTTATTTTTTTAGCGACCCATTATAATTATTTATTATTGTTATAACAAATGATGATTTGTTAATAATTATTATTAATAATAACAATGACAACATCAACAACAATAGATAATGTCATAAATAAATTAAATAATAAGTAACAGGGAGTAGCTGTTACGTTTGTTGTCATAGGTGGTTAGAAGTGATAAAACCAACTTGGTCTAACAGTAACTTAACTAACACAACAATATACAACAACAACATGTGCTACTACTACCTACATCATCATTGCATAATTGTTGTAATTCTCAGCTTCAACACCATTAATTATTTAATTAATTAATAATTAACTAAAAACCACAATCACAAAAGAGAAAATGCTTAATATCCTAGCTTAAATACATGTTATAGTGACTTATTATGTGTACATAAAAAGTCCGACGATCATGATTTTATATATCAAACATCTCATATATCAAACGAAATTTTATGGTCCCCTCGGGTTTGATATATCAGGAGTACACTGTACAACCAAATAGATTGGACACTCACTTGTTAGCCTTGGATCCCATTATAAAAAGGGAATTGATGTTGAGACGATCAGGATCCCAGCGAGGTCCCTCGCGCTTGACAGTGGTGGGCCGCGTGAGACCAGAAGGACCCAGCGAACCAGACTGTCGTCCCCTCTTCTACAAGAAGGACATTTGAGGTCATCACAGGTCAACTGGCAAATCATAAGAGCAAACTATTGAGAACCAACCAATGAGAGCTAACCAATGAGAACTAACCAATGAAAACTAACCAATGAGAACTAACCAACGAGAACTAATCAATGAGAACCAACCTATCAGAACCAACCAATGAGAACTAACCAATGAGAACTAACCATTGATAACTAACCAATGAGAACGAACCAATGAGAACTAACCAATGAGAACCAACCAATGCAAACCAACCTATGCAAATCAACCAATGAGAACCAACCAATGAGAGCCAACCGAGAGCCAACTTATGAGAATCCACCTATGAGAACCAACCAATGAGACCCAACCGATGAGTGTCAATCTATGAGAACCAACCAATGAGAACCAACCAATGCAAACCAACCTATGCAAATCAACCAATGAGAACCAACCAATGAGAGCCAACCGAGAGCCAACTTATGAGAATCCACCTATGAGAACCAACCAATGAGACCCAACCGATGAGTGTCAATCTATGAGAACCAACCAATGAAAACCAACCAATAGAGCACCTGAAATGAACTGAATAACCCCGAACTCCAGGAACAGCCCAGCATGCAGAGAGCAGTAACTTTATCAAACCAAATTTGCATGGTGTCGGCAAGTCTTGCACAACTGAAAGGCACATCAGCCACAAAAATGGAAAGATGCACTTACCCTGCCTCTTTTATAGCTGCCAGCCTCCGACTCTGTATCTGAGTGCACCTTTCTCTTTCTACCAAACGGCAGCTAAAAAACAAACAAGTCAGCTTATTGACAGGAATCAAATCCCGATCTGTGCACATTTGGCAGCGATCACACCTCAGCGACAGGTTTATCTCAAGCTACATAACTGTGACCTACCTTGGAACTGGGTCTTTCACTTGTTGTGCTGCCAACCTCTGACATGTTATCTCCAGGTAACACAGGTGTTGCACTCCGAGACCTTGACCTTCTTCCTGTGTACTTTTTACCTGCCTATCACACAATAATTGGCAATTAGTTTTTGAGCTTAGATCAATCTCAAACAACATAATCTTCAGTTGACCTACATAACCTTCACTTGACCTACTTCACCTTCATTTGACCTACTTGATTTCTGATTGACCTACTCGATTTCTGATTGACCCACATAACTTAGACATGACCTACATAATCTACACCTGACCTACTTTAAGAACACCTGATCTATATTATCTACACCTCGCCAACATTATCTACACCTGACCTACACTATCTATACCTGACCTACATTATCTACACCTGACCTACATTATCTATACCTGACCTACATTATCTACAGCTGACCTACCTCAGACAACATTTTCTGACAAAGGCACTGAATATGCTCCTCTCCCACACTATTAGCGCCCTTGTTGTCTTTGATATTATCTAAAGCTGGACGGAAGTAGGTGCTGATGTAGTGGTCTATTATGTTCTGTATCTCTGTGCTAATGTCTTGCTGCATGATCTCTCTCAGTACATCCAGTGACTTGGCTGCACCAGTGATACAGACCGACCTGCAAGCAATGGAGACATCATGTTCCTGGTCCGCTGCCAACAGTTATTTGGAGCACAAGCCTTAGAGGGAGAGCAAGGGGGTGCTTACCGCGCTCGCTGCATAGCTATAGAATGAGATCTATAAGATGAAGCATATGGTGAGCTAGTAGGAAAGCTATCTAAATTTTGTATCCGCTTATTGAACACCTTCTACAACACAGCATTGACGTAGTGCAAGACATGGTACACAGTCTAACAACTACCGACTGGTACCTAATACACAGTCTAAAAACTACTCACTAATACAAGGTACACAGTCTAACAAATGCTTATCATTACAAGGTACAGTCTATAAGCGACCTACTAATACAAGGTACAGTCTAATAACTATCCATCAATAGAAGATACAAAGTCTAACAACTATTCACTAATACAAGGTACACAGCCTAAGAAGCATTCACCAATACATGGTACACAGTCTAAATCTGTAAAGAAGGGACTTACAGGTGGGTGGCCCCGTCTGTTGTTGTTAGGCTCAGAAGGGGGGCTATTGCGCTGCAGACTCTCCTGTTCATTGTTGAGCATGCCCAGCTCAGAGCTGGCTATCTTGGCCAGCATTTTCAGCTGCAAGGAGCAGACATTACATCACACTCAGTGCACATGTACATGGCTACATCTGCTACAACTTTGCTATTCTGTCATTCCAAAGCATTCCAAAAGCCTTTTGGAGCTAGGCCAAAAAAGCATATTAAACTCTTTTAGTTGATGAGAAACATTTCTGAAGCATTTAATAAAAAACGCGAGTTGATGAGAGATCAGCACAGACATTCCCTCAATAGAGGTAAATAATTGAGATCTTCCAACCATGTTTTTGATAATAAAATTGAAATGATAAAAATGAAAAGTGTTGTATATGGTCATTTTTCTAGCAACATTTTCTATGCTGCTAGAAAAATGAAGCAAGTTGGATGCGATATTTCCTACTGCATGTTACATAAGGCAAGGGGAGCTAACTCACACATTGAGAGCTAGCAGTGCACAAGCCACTGCTGCTCAGTACAAGTTACACGCACCCTGACCCCTGACCAGTGGTAGAGAGAGTGTTACTGACCTGGTGATGTGGAGAAGGCTCAGGGGGCTCTATAACACTGTTGTATGTACTGAGGTACGGCATTGTACTCATATCTTGGTGATGATTGGCTGATACAGCCGGCTGTGGTACACTGGCAGGTATAGACAGGTGATTGCTACTACTGGTGTGGTCCAACTCCTTTTGTACAAATCTCTCTTCTGTCAGACGCAAAGCCAGGCTGATATTGTGTGGGGAAACCCGCTGCCTGTTGTCAATATTGTTCAGCATCGCTTCATGTCTGTCTGCTGCCGCCTGATTGGCAGCCTGCTGCTCTTGCATCGCCTGCGATATGAGAGAGAGTCAGTGACATTCAAAAAGTTATGAATCAAAGGCTATAGGCGCAGAAACTTGCAGAAAGAAGGTCGGCAGACACACCATACTATAAATTTAAAAGCAGGTGCGCATCACTCAACGCAAAGTCACAGTCGTATACATGCAGTTGTGCCAGCGGAAGTGGTTACCAAGGAAACGAGGTCCTAACAATTATTGCCAATAATCTAACTTACCATTGAAAGTGGTTGACATGTTAGAAAAAAATATTGTTTTGCCATACAAATACCTGTCATATCTTGCACTTTCTTAAAAAAAATATGTGCTGAAGAGCCTATTTAACACACCCAATAGCCAATTATATAACTTTTGGTAGTTTATACAGAAAATAGCTACTTTGCACAGGACTAATTGCCATTGGGGGGCATGAACAATATGAATAATGGGCGTTGGGTTGCCATATTATATTGCAAGGTTTTTCGTATGGTATTTTAGTGGAGAATTTGGTGCTTATGAGTTTTTGCAACAAAATTATTTCAACTTATAGAAGCCATTTTCCTCAAAAATGAGAGATTTTATGAAAAATTGACACTTAAATGTGATTATCTTTTCTTAGGCTGCCGATAGAAACTAAAAATTTGTGTGATTTTGTAGCTCAAGAGGTTTTCTTTAATATTTTGTAATCAATGAAAACTCGAATGCCATGCCATTTTCTTCAAATGAGTTTTTAATAGGCTCTGCAAAAGTTCTTCATTCTAGCTTATATATTTAGGACTTCGAATCCACTTTCATATAAGCTGCATGATTTGCGTAACTGTATGTACACCAATGTGCGAAAAGTATAGTATAAAAATTAAAAAATAAAAACTTGGAGTTGTCTTCCTACATGGTTTATACATTGCTAGAGTTTAGCATGTACAAAAAACCAGAGCACTCTGACCTTCAAACAAAGAAAGTTTGTAGAATACTTGCAGTGCCATTTAAACAGTCTCCCAATCTCACTGGCAATAACATGCCTCCAATAAATGGAATTTCCAAGGATTTCCGCATCTAATGTGAAATTTCCTCCTAATCCAACAAAGACTTATTTTAAATGGTTTAAATTTGTGTTACGCGTTACTTCATAATAGCGATTTTAGCAACCAACCAACCCCTCCTGCCTATTATAATTAGCTTCAATAAAACCATGCATCAGCAGTTCCTGTCAATCTCTAGGCAAAACAACACAGAGACTTTATAGAAACCCTTTCAGAGATTAGATACAAATGAGGTACTTTTTATTCTTTGCACCGGAGAGAGGCAGTGCCAGGCAATAGATGTGGGTGAAGCGCTAACCTACCTGTATGTATTGCATCTGCTGCAGCTGATTGAGGGAGCTTTGGGCAGCCATCACCTGCTGTTGTTGTATAAAAGCCTGCTGTAGCTGCTGCAATGCTGTCTCAGACTGAGAGACAGCCACAGGGGAGGCAGCATGGGTGGGTATAGTCAGCGAGTTGGGTGATGAGTAGGGTGGGTGTGGCCTGAGTACCTTCAACAGCTCCGGTTGTACCCCAGCATGCTGTAGAACAAAGTTTAGACTGCACCATTTCCTCTCTACACACGCACTAGAATGAGTTACCCCGAGTAGTATTATACTACAGAAGTCAGAGAGTACCAATGGAGAGAGTCAGCCAGGCTAGAGGCAACTAATCAATCTACTGACTAGAACAGCTTCAGCTTTCTGTCAGTAGAGTTAGACAGTAGGCAGAAATTTGATGTTTTTTCTTGTTAAATAAACATTTCTCACTTCTTGGATTGTTAAACCAACATGAATAGCCAAGGAGCAGGGACATCAGCAAGTTTACCAGAGCTCTACAGCGTATCAATTGGCTATCAGTTACACAACTTCCTGGTTTGTAGGTGTACTTCATATAGTGTTGCACCCTCTAACCCAGGGCTAACCAAATACTAGCTGTCTTACTGACCTTATTTATAGTCATCCACTCCTATCCACTCTTCACTAACCTATTTCACCTACCGTTGAGCTAAATATTTCATTTATTTGAGCTTACCATTGCTTTATACACCGCTGTAACAAAAATAGACTTACAGGAAAGACCTGAGCTCTGGGAGGGGTCATACTGAAGGACTCTCTGCTAGTAGGTCTGTCTATAGTGAGCAGCCCAGGATGGGCCGGGGATCCTGCTGCAGACAAGTGTGGCGAGGGAGTACCGTGTATCCTTAGCTGGGGGGAAGCTGCTACATGGCCAAGCAACTGTAAACCTACAAAAGAATAACAGTGTTAACGATCTGACATCACCATGACCATCTCATAGAAAGCCATAAAACCTTTCACAGCTCACTGACCTGGAGATGACCTGTGATCTGATATGTTCATGTGTGCAGGCGGGGGAGTGTGCATAGTGCCTGATGATGTAGGATGCACCTGTATGTGAGGTGCGGGTGGGGTGTGACCCAACCCTCTAAGGTGAGCGGGTGGTGGGGTGAGTGAAGTGCTGCTAAAGTGGTTCATTGCTGCCTACTAGGTAGCTGACTTGAAGGCAGGTGTTTGTTTTCTGTGAAACATAAAGGCAACACGTTGACGAATTTCTCTGGCCAATCGATATCTAGAACTCAATGAGGTTTTTGAGCTATTCCGATTTTGTACAATGACTAAACAAAAACCGGGCAGTTTAACTATTTCATAGTCTTTTAAATAAATCAATGGTACCCGTAGCTAGAGAGTTTAGTAGAGTGCAGAAGATGACCTTGGCTATAACTGTGTCAGTGAACAAGATTTTGTAGTCAGAGATAAATTGAAAATTAGACAAATGTGAAGGCGCCAATCTAGCAAACACGTGACTATTTCAATCATACTGACAGTATCAGGCAAAAAAAGAAGGGGTTGTGACATTGAGAGTTGTCTCTCTTTGAGCTTTCTACATCCAACCGAAAACGGCTATCGGCTATAGAATATAAGATAATTAATTTAAGCAGAATCATCAAAATTTTTTCCTAATAGCTTCTAAAATGTCAAACAGGTCTTACAATGACGTGTCTCTAAAAATACTTGAGAACATTTTGCAAGTCAGGGGCATCAAATTTACGTGCAAATAGAAAACTTTATATTTTTAATCATTTTTTGTAAGTATTATTATGGTAGTCATCGTTCGTGGGACTCGTTGTTATGGCCATTATTATATTTATTTTGAGAGATATTATTAAAATTACTTTTTCAACCGTTTTTCTATAATTATTTATAATTGTAGTGTTAGTGAATTTTATTAAAATAATCATTAATTTATGGTTATTTTTGTAATGATTATTTATATTCTAAATTATTATTCATTATTGTTATACTGGATAAAATCAAATATAATTCAAAGTATTAAGATAAGTTATAATTGTTTTTATTATAAATCAATATTTTTCTAAATGAATAAAACATTTAATTTTTTTGTCATTTATGATAATAGTGAGCCAATAGAATAGTTATTTAATTAATGATATTTGTATTCTTTCCACCACAGATACCAGATAATCCATTTACACATCAACGGCGCGTTGATGAGAGAATCATTGGCGTTTGCAGCCAATGCTTTATCATGCCATCAGCAGTTTTAACAGCAGCACAATGAGCAATAAAAGGGCGCTGAAAATATTAAACATCACATTTCTGTGTATGAAATGCAGTGATGAGGGTCAGCTGTTATGAGAAGACAGCTAAACGAACTAAATACAGGTGCTACTCCATAATTTTGGGCCATCTATCGCATATCCAAAAAACACTGGCAATTATTATTATCGTAATAAATGTATAATTGAAAGTATCATAAGGAATTTTCAACAGCACCTTCAGGCTTCAGTGCAGTAGCAGCACGAACACAATCATCAGGTATGAAAACTTTGACAAAGTTACATTTATTAAAAGGAATTTAATTTTTATTAGTACTATTATTATTAGCATTTAATTATTATGTATAATAAACGATAGCTAGTATTAATAATAATGAATCAGACCAAAGCTTGATAAATTAAGTAACTGTCAGTGTTTGTTATTATTATTAAATTATAATTTTATTATTATTATTGTTGTTTGTACCATCATCATCATCATCATCCATCCATGAGATGATGATTAAATTTAATTATTAAATATATTTTTGGTGAAATGTTTGATGATAAACACGTGTATGCACATAATAACAAATTAAAAAAGCAGCAGCCTAAGCAGCAACTTTAACTACTATTTAATTTGTATTAGTCGTTCGTGGTTGTTGTTGTTGAACTTCTTCTTGTTCGGAATCGTTGTTTGTTGTTGCAGCAACAAGCAAAGAATTATTATTATTGCACATCGTGTGCAGACTACTACTGGCATGCAAAAATAATTCATATATAATGCATATATTTTCTAAAACAAAACTCCACGCATCTACTTACTTAAATACCCACTTGATCAGTTTAGCTGTTAATATTGCAGTTTCCAGGTGAGTCATTAGCATGACCGAGACAAAATTCCCAAATAACCAACATCCGCCATTGCCGTAAGTCCAAAACTAACTATTTCCGCATTATTGTACATAAATAGTTTCGCAATCTGGGCAGCAAGATCCAAAGTTTTCTTAAAACTCACTGAAGATGGTTTAACTGACAATTTTGTTTTTCAAATAAAACCCCTCAAGGAATTGAAACATTTTAAGCGAGACTATGTATTCTTGAACTCCACTTCGACACTGCTGTTTTGTTTATAGAAAGAACAACTCCATAATTTAAGTTCATTTATCCGAAGCCATAATATAGTGGGTCCAAGTCTTGTTATTGCATATCTAATCCGTATCATTTTTGCTCCACATGTTTTATTTTAAAGTTATTTGTATGCCAAAAAGACATGCATGCTAGCTTAATATGTATTATGGCGCGTAAGCACGTACTAGCGGGGTCCTAGCATGTATATCATTGGATTGATTGGATTAGTATTGCATATTTCAATTCTACCAAGGCGTTTGATTAGACAAATCCAACACACCAAGGATGAAATTAGATGATGAATCAAACCTCTTGACTCAATTTTTTACAGTCAAATTAGAAAAAAATTTGAAGTTGTCCTTTCAATATTAAATCACAATAAAAAGATAACCCCTACTGATAGTATCATACTCATTAATTATTGTTACTATACACTCCCTCCTAAGAAATCGCATAGACAAATTTTTTACCTCCGTTATGAAACTTCTTGACATTATTTTTAAATCGTAATCTTTTTTTAAACCAAAAAATAAATGTATAAAAACTTTCAAATCACAATAAGAGACAGCCAAACTAACAGCTAATGCTTTCAAAGAGTCAATAATCTTGGTAGAAGTGTTTCACCAACTGCTGGTGTCGGCTGAGACAATCCCTGCTTTTCTGTCAGCACCAAACAGCCACACTTCTCCATCTGAATATCTTTTCTATAAAGATTGTGGTAGAACATGGACTTTATCTTCTGTCCATTGATGTCTATAGTAGAACTCAGCAAGGTGATGTTTAGTTGACTGAAGATAGCAATGGCTACACTGTCCGACAGCATTCTCAGTTCTTCAATCTGAGGTAGTTAGCAAATGCATTGAATGGTAAGGGAATGACAACCTTTAATGTATTACAGAGTGAAATGTTGCAGCAAAAATCAGTTAGGAGAAATAATGAGATGTTAAGAGAGAACAACTTCGTATCTGATAATTAGAAAAGTAGAGGGGACAACTTCTAAAAAACAGTTTAAATGACATGTCGGAAGCATATTGAGAGACACCAGCCAAGTGGAAACACAAAAAAAAGAGTTTTCTCTGTCACCTTTCCATGCTGCGAGAGTGAGTTGTAGAGGGAAGTTCTAGTGATTGGGGGAAATTTGCTACAGCTGCGCCATGTTAACTTCACAGTGTGATAAGGGATTTGTTTGATACCGGCTCTCTTCCTGTTAGAGTTTACACATCTAACGCATCTATCATAGATAGTGATATCATAGATAAAGTCTTGAATGAAACCTTGGTACCAGCCAAGAAGGCAATTATATACTTCTAAAATCAACGCAATGAAATAAATTTACTCACACGGGCTTGTATAACATTTTTGCTGCGGTTTGTTTAGCAACAGTTTTTATTGCAGGCGTTGTGAGCTTGTCCAGTCTACAAATATTACCACAGAATATAAAAAAGGAGCTGTCAGCAATTCATCAAACAGAGCTGCTTGCACTGGAGTATAGTTGCCAAAGTGCTATGCCAACTTACTTTCTCGCACTTAGTTGGTAGTTGTCTCCACTTAGTTTTGGGGTGACAATTCTTTCTCCTACCATTTTGTCTAAAGAACGCAGTCTGTCAAACAGCTCCTTATCTTTCTACAAAGGAAACAGAGCGCACATTTCACTTTCACTCCGCTACATCAATAGTAAACTTTTCACCCACTGTCGAACATCTAAACCTTCAACTATCATATTGCATAGGAGAGAATTTAAACCGCATGTACATGTAGCAATCACTAAGCAGTTTTCTTAGCGATTGCATGATTTTGCAACTTCTGTTTCCGGCAAAATCGCTAAGCAATTGCTAGCATTTTAATTGATGTTATCGCCAGGCTTTGATCAAGATCAAAAAATAACTAGCCAATTTTTTTATCAACCAATCACAAGGCAAAAGAACTTTATCCTCGTTTCCAGTAGTGTCTCGTTATCTGCACCGTTCCGATCTCTCAACGATCATATATTAAGTTTCATGCTATGATTTGTAACAGCGAGTTTGGCTAGAATCGCTAAGATTGGTTAGTAGTGAAAAGTTGCACAACTTGGATGAAAGGATTTCCCCTATCTCTAAGCAAAATTGCTAGCGCAATCGCTATATGTACATAAGGCATTAGAGGATTGGTGACATAATTGCTCCATCCAATGCAGCACACACTGTCTCTTGTGGGTTTCAATCCAGGACTTATTACTCTCAAACCCAGCGCGATGAAATATAACCAAAGCTGCCCATACATGCATGTTTATACAATGATATAATATCTAATTATTAGTGGCAAAAGAGAACACTGCTTTACCCCTTTGATCTTTGAGCATCTGCAAGATCTAGGATCGTCCATCAAAGCATGTGAACAGTGACGATTATAAAACATTGCCGGTTGTACGGTTAAAGATTCGCGCCTGGAACCATTTGCCTTCCGGTTTAAACTTTTGCTGTTGGCCACATCAGTAGGTGAGATGCTACCCCAATCGGCTGGCGACGTTTTTATGGAATGTACTCCATCTGCCTGGATGAAATGAAAGAAAATTTGATTTGGTCACATGACCTGCGTTACTTGATCATGATGGAATTGAAAAGGATCTGTTTGAACCAGTGCCAGCTAATAACTACTACTCACCTTCTTAGGTTCATTCAAAAATAAAGGAAAGGTTTTACGTTGAGGTAATGGCAATGCTTTTGGTGATCTTTTCTCACCTTGTTTTTTCTCAACTGATAGCTGCTCTAACCATTTACACAGAGTCCTAAGTCTAAGCGATGATTCAAGTTCAGTAATACTAGCCTCAGTAACAAGTTTTAACAACTCATCATGGTGGGGCCACTCAGGGTGCTTCCTCCTAAGCCGTTCAAGCGTACCAATACTTTTGTATATCTTCTTAGAATTGACAGTCATTGCTCGCACGGGTTGGTGAGCGTGAATGCATCTTACGACAACAGCAACAATAATTTACATTCCCACCAACAATCGATGTAATCTTACAGCAGGTGATGCTATTGATTGGCAGTCAAAGTGGAGATAATAACGCCATTATTTAAAGTGCTGGAACTGTATATAACCAACAGAATAGAATGTATTATGTAACTGCTTACAATACATTGTACTATCTGATAAAGTCATTCACCATAATTCTCACAATAATTTGCAAACACCAATTTTGACTAACAATGGCCCAAACTATACACTGTTTTTCGTTTTTACAGCGGGGGGGGGGGGTAACCAAAAATTTATAAATACGTTCAGATGCAAAAAATGGACACGCATACATACATAGGTGTCACTCAAAATCAAAACTCCACTTGAAAACAAAAAACTTGAAATCAATCGAAACCCGTAGCCTGTCTCAGACAAGCTTTGTTTTCGCGAGAGTTGTCCACCCGCGAAAACAAAGCTTGTCTGAGACAGGCTACGAAACCCGGTGATTGAAAACTCGTTGTTATGCACGTAATCT
The DNA here is from genome assembly GCA_945261195.1 of Cryptosula pallasiana. NCBI lineage: Eukaryota > Metazoa > Bryozoa > Gymnolaemata > Cheilostomatida > Cryptosulidae > Cryptosula > Cryptosula pallasiana. The sequence continues at coordinate 8,554,333 of OX183133.1, read as the reverse complement.
ATTTATGTAAATGAATGCAGAAAGACAATTTTCCATTCGTGACGTGTGACCAAAGCTTGTGTGCCGTTCCAATACAATGCTAAGAGAGTTATAAATTACTGTGCAGTCTATTGGAGGATAACTTGTTTGTGTGGTTAGAGTTTCAATCCGCCATTGGCTTTCATTAAAGTGAGGGGAGACAATTCACAAAAAATCACTGTTGGCAACTCAATGCATGTTGGTGCTCGATGTGCCATGCACCAAAGCACTATCCCTCTGTGTCTTTCGTCAAATTGAAAGGGCAGAGAGAAAGGAGGAGCTGAAGAGGAAAGTGATGGGTAAGAGAGAAAACATGGTGAGGCAAGAGTAGGGGGAGTTGAAAAGAAGAGTGAGGTGGAGAGAGAACGGGGCGAAGAAAGAGAGAAGTGAGAGTAGATGCGGGAGGTGGAAGTTGAGGGAGGTAAGAAACGAGGGGATGGGCGAGTGTAGAGCGAGACGAGGGAAATGTAGAGCTTGGCTGGTGGTGGCGCTTGATGAAAGCAGTGCGGGTGTGCGTATGTAAGTACTACACATATTACTGTTAAACTGCATAAAATGCACTAGGTAAGCAAGCAAACCTAGTTATTAATTGATGATTACATTCACATTATCAAACGGATCAACAATAGTGCTTGGGCTGGGGACTCCATTTATAACAATAAGCTACATAATGTGAAGTTTGTGCTGCGTACCAATCAGATTGAGTGCAACGAGCAAAATTATATTACCCGGTTGCAACGCAACAATTGCTAGAAAGTGAAGTCAAGAGTGGTTTTTGTCTTTGATAGCTTCACGTAGTCATGTTTAATTATGTTATCAGCTGATGCAAAACTGGCGCTGCTAATTTTTTTAACGAGTCAAAAGAGTTTAACGCTTCGATGAACAGTTAAGAGAGCATAGAGTAGGTAAGCAACTAGGTAACTAGTAGGTTTGCAACTATGTAAGCAAACAAACCTAGTTATCAATCGATGATTACATTCACATTATCAAACGATCAACAATAGTGCTGGGGGACTCCCCTAACAATGTTATTGCGTGTACAAGCATAGCCAAGTGCAGTAGTGGAGTTGGACAAACCGGAGCAATGAACTTTTCAGAGGATGTCAAGGAGAAAATAAAGACACTAATAAGGGATGACTTTTATGTAGAAGGAGCTTCTCAAATCAAAAGATGGGATGACAAATATCACAGAATGGGGGATAGCTCAAGTTGGGCCACACCAAAACGAGGCCGATTTGGGACTGTCTACCAACTATATGATCTAAAGACTACAGAAGTTGTAGCTGTGAAAGAGATTAAGCTAGACTTTAAGACGGATTTTAATACTCCGGGACTGAGCCGACAGTCACGATCTGTAAAAAATGACACGGCTGCCACTATGGATTTCTTAATGGCTTGCCAGGAGTCTGTACTGCAATCGTCTGGAAAGTTTAGACATCCAAACATCGTGCAATGTTACGATAGCTGGATTGAGCAGAGAGAGGTGAGGGGATCTCGCCAGCATCTAGATCCAAACAAACTGATAGACTTTATAGATGATGAGCAAGAGCTCACTACAGAAATTAGAAAGAATCTAGACCTGGTCAAAGGTTTGCTCATTAATCTATCTCCATTTCATTATTAGATATTATTCAAGTAACAGCTAGTAAAATATCACAAAATCATGTCAAATTGGTTAGAAATTTTATCATAAGATAAACATATTACATAACAAACATACTTTTGCCATTTTGACCTGTTTGAAGACATTGTACTCACAAGCCTTCGGTTCACGGAAAAAAATAACAGACAATGCGTCATGTAGTAAAATTGTTCCTAATAATCTAGCGTTTTTAATTTTCAATCAATTCTCCTCCACACTGTTATTTTTTCGGCGAACCCTAAAGGACCGTGATTGTACTATGTGGCAGGGGTAGAACTAACATTTAACATGAAAAATATGAAAGTTGAAGCATGGACAGTTGAGGGAACTAAACAGTTATATTCACTAATACATAACATTACACCTATTTCCAGGGATGAAGTTCTTCATAGTAATGGAATTGTATGACCAAAACTTGGAAGAGAGATATTCCGCGACATCTCCAAGCAGAGATGAGACAATATACACTATTCACCAAATAGCTTTAGCTCTTCAATTTATCCACGCCAAAGGCTATGTGCATCGAGACCTTAAACCTCGAAACATCTTCATCACCGATTCAAAAGTGGCACTTGGTGACTTTGGTTTATGCAAACGAGTAGAAGAGAGGGAACTGGTCAGGGGTACAACGGGAACACATCCATACAATACAGCGACTGACGCGTATCTCACCCCCAAAGTGGATATCTGGGCCTTAGGTATCATAATATTTGAGCTCTTCTTCTTATCTGAAACAGATCCCAGACCCAGCGCAGATCAGTTGGACAAAGGTTTGAGCAACCTCGTTGAAACCGCCCGGCAAGGAGACCAGATAAAACTAAAAAAGTTTGTGGGGTTAAAAGTAAAACGTGACACAATGAAAAAATTGGTGGTGAAATGCCTTCAGCTTGTCGATAACAGGCCCACCGCAGAAGAAATATTGCAGGCTTCGTGTTTCGCGAAAATTAAAGTGAAAAGTGAACCTCGCACAAGAAAATTCAGTGAGCTGGTGCCAACTGTGGTAGAAAGTGCCTCACTTGAGCTCTCATCAACTTCAGACCAGAGTACCTCCAAAATGGAAGTGGAAACCTCAGAATCGGAATGTATGGTGGAATCAATGGATGAGTCATAAAAAATTGCCGACTTGCTGCTGATAGGGCAGGAATCGATGATGATAAATTAATCCACTAGGATAAAAGACAGTGACCTTGTACTGTGAATGAAAAGGAAACATAGGCACTTTCTCCAACATAAATGGCTTGTGAAGTAAATGTCAGGCACTGGTTTTCCATGCTACTTCATGCCAGGAATATCACCAGATGTAGCTAAAGACTAACAGAATAGCAAGAGTCAATAACAATTGAACGCACAGAGATAGCAGGTGACTTACCACAAAGTCGGTCACATGACTTGCTACGTGGTAAGGCTGAATAATCAACCGCAACAACAGAAGTTTAATGCAAACGCTATCATTATTGAGACCTAAATTTTACATTAGCTATAATTTACTTTGACCAGTTTCTCACAATATTTATTAATATATCTATTTATACATATTGAACATTTTCTTTTATTTGATAGCCAAAAAATATTGATCGGAATTGATCTCAGAATGTAGAGCTCACAAGCTCACAGCTGTACCACTGCCTGTTATAACAAATATACCATTGACTGAATAGCGGTGCTGTTGTTCACACTGTCAATTATTTTACATCAAATGTGATCTTTTATGTTGCGATCCTTTTTGCAATATTTTTTATATAGAACTACATTTTATTAGTATATTAAATATGTCACAAAATTTGATAAATAAATGAATAAAAATTTCCCATCAACAGACCAAAGCTCTCTCTCAGTCACTCTATACATCTCCCACCCTGCATTAGTCCTACTGCCTCTCCTCTACACTGTCACAGTTACAGTACAACACACCTATGGATCCGTAAGGACTGCTCGCCAGGCTATACATACTTCTTGACAATAAAATAGACGTCAGCAAAGAAGACAATGGTGGCCAGAGTAACTCCAACGGTTAGTTGCTGAAACAAATAAATGAGTCATATGACAGCAAACCCAACTACCATTAGATCAAACAGCAGGTATAACACAAAGGGTCGACTATCGTTAGACCACACAGCAGGTATAACACAAATAAAGGGTCGACTACCATTAGATCAGACAGGTATAACACAAATAGAGGGTCGACTACCATTAGATCAGACAGGTATAACACAAATAAAGGGTCGACTACCATTAGATCAGACAGGAAGGAGACGACTTTCTTGCAGTTACAAATAACTTATCTGAAAAGAACGGATAAACAACAAAATCAAGAGCCAAAAATCAGCAATGACTACTTTTTCACGGCAAAATCATGGTTACCAGGTGACAATTTTCACTGATATTTCATTTTGTGATTTCTGATGACAATAATAAGGATGCTGTCGGATGCTTTACGCATAGGGTAGTCACTGAACAGTATTGAGCCCTCATCATAGTGCCGTTTAATGAAAGCTTTTTAGGAATTAACCCGATAGACATGTAGATTGTTTTTACAACGCTTATAGACACTCTATAGCTGAAGCAAGCCCCTAACTGTTTCTATTTACGAAAAATAATTACGATGATTCTGCTGCTCGTTATATCATTTGTATACGCCATGATGTATAGTCATGATAGCTGCCGGTTTGCACTAGTCAAGGTCAAGTCTGCTCCTCAACGACGTTGCCTCCCTCACTCGTAGCTTCGGATTGTTGAGTGCAAACTGGGGATGGCTGCCATGTTTTTTGGACACTTAACGATAGGGTTTGTGAATGGTATCGTTTAATCCCTTAAGTGCAGGGTATCCAAAAGCGACCTTAATCCGTAATATAGGGAGTTATCTATCCATTACTTCATGAGAAGACAACTAAGAAAAAGATGATAACATTCATTCACCAACCATCTGTCTGTGATAAGCACAAGTACACATGTATACCATATGCATGCTGACATGCAGGCAATATGCCTATATTACTGTATAAAACAGTATGTATGAGAGGAAAGATAACGTAGACTAGTAGAAACTAACCAAAGAGAGAGTCGGTGCAGCCATAGAATATTCTACTCCCTTGTAACCAAATATGAATGCACCCAGCACTGTGAGAACAAAGTTGAGTAGGAATGTAGCCTGGTTGTCCATCTGTCTTACTAAAGCATTGTAAAGCATTACATAACATAGACATCTAGGTTGTATACATCATATAATAGTAGATAACATAGACATCTAGGTTGTATCCATCATACAATATCACATAACACAGACATCTAGGTTGTATCCATCATACAATATCACATAACATAGACGTCTAGGTTGTATACATCATACAATATTAGACAACATAGACGTCTAGGTTGCATACATCATACATATTAGACAACATAGACATATAGGTTGTATGCATTATACAATATCAGATTTCACTCTTTTCAATACTAGGTTGCATTCATCATACAATATTAGATAACATAGCAGGGTTGTTAAATTTGGCGGTCAGAAGAGTTTTGACCGGGACGGTTTAAACTGGTTAAAACTACTGGTTCAAACCATCCCGGTTTAAGCCGTGACAACCCTGTAACATAGACATCTAGTTAAATATATAATAATATAAAACAATATCCTACAACCAATAAATAAGACGGACTACTCACATTCTTTTCCAATGCTTTCATTAGCTTGAGCCTAAAATAATAATCATAAACCGTCATAAGAACCTCCTAAAAAACTCCTAAATATATACTAGTGAAGTAACCAAACATTAACATATCTTGTGATTCCAATTGCAAAGATTAGCTGTTTGTAAAGTTGATGGTAAGAAATCACAGAGTAGAAAACGGGTAAGTGGTTTATTATAACTAACCAATCACATACAGTTGACTGACCGACCAGTTATTGTCAACTACCCAATCAAACGCTGTCTAATGGTCAATTAAGTAATGTCTACCATCCAATCTGGTAATCTACTAACCAATCAAATACTGTTTACTAACCCATCAGATACGGTAATCTAAAAAATCGATACTGATTATTAACCAATCAGGTACTTTGTACTGACCAATCAAATACAACCTACTAACCATTGTTGTAGAGACATTTTGAGTAATCTTCTGGTACTCGGCTTCCTCGGCTAAGCGACGCAGACAATCCATCCGAGCCACATACTCTTCAGACTGAAAAAGATCACAAGAAAAGATTAATCAAGGGATAACAGATCATATATGTCGAAGACTAAAAATTCTCACACAAATATTCATATGATCTGAATAATAAATGACAGAAGGGAAGATTGGCTTAGTAAATTAATATTATTATCATTTGAAAAACAAACAAGAAACTTTAGACCAGCTTACCTTGACTGGTGGAGCTGGAGATGGAAGTTGGAGAGTCGCCAATTCCATCAACTCATAAAGATGGATGAGAGAACCTTGATCTGAAATTTGACAATAAAAAAATTTTAATGATATAAAAAACTAATTTTGTTAGAAAATTGTAAAAAGCTACAGTAACTTTACAATTCATAAAATCTAAAAAGAACAATTCCCTTTCTAAAATAATACAATTTACCAAACAATCACCGATTCAAGTTAGTGTAACTAAATGTATGCAAATTAAAATAGAGAAGAAAGCTGCATTAATGCTTGAGAAAACTGACAATGGTCATGTGACCTCACCATTCTCATTGAGACACTTGTGTAGGAATTTTATCTCGGAGTATCTCAGCAGAACCCTATCTTTTTCCTTGTTCTGATTGGTCAATGTCTCAAGTTTGTTCTTTAGGGTATCACGATGTTGTGACTTGAGTGAACGACTGGACAGAGCAGTGTTGTAGTGACTTAATATCTTTTTGTCTACACTAAGCACGTCATAGTCATATTCATCAAACAATGGAGTGACACTTTCACTAGACATCCTTGTAGAGAGAACAGATCTTTGTAGAGAGAACAGAGTGTCCGACGATTCAACCGAAATTGGTTATAGCAATGCCAGTGAAGATCAGTCCAATTCCAAGATAAAGTAAGACACCTTCAGACCTTTCGCCAAGAAGCTTGCCGACGAGGACAGTGATAACGAGAGTAAGAGAGTTTGTGAGAGGCACTACGACAGACAAAGTAGCAGACGACAGCGTCCAATAGTAAAGCACTGAACCACACTGATTGATCAGCAATGGTAGAGTATATCTCCAACTGGATATTAAAAAAAGAACTTCAGATATAGTTCTGCGAATAAGACCAGCGTTTGTTGTTGATGTTTTGTGGACGTTCTCTATGCCAGCAGAACCCTGTTTCATAAGCGGGTTAGTACAACCCCAAAGAGTAGCCACAAGGAGACACCACAACGCTTCACTGATGAACATCTACCTGATGCATGGGTTGGTATCTAAAATAAACCATGATACTTGAAACATGAATTTAAAACTTGTACAACACATTGCACTATTAGTAGTGCATGGAAAAACTCCCTGAGATTGTGTAATGCGATGTTCTGAATATTCAAACCATATGAAACCAACTTCAGTCTTTCATGGCTTTACTCACAATTCTATCAGGCGCACATATCAGATCATTTACTTAGAAATGGCATTGGTTTCTCTAACACGGTTTGCTAATCATGTTTAGGAGAAAATCACACAACTGCTACTAACAGCTGATACTCTCTCACATTCAATTATTTTGTAAATGCAATAACTTGAATGAATAGTAATTCTACATCTGATGACAAACGAAATTAAGTAGGATCACAAAAGCACATGTCTTGCATTTTGTACCCAAGTTTATAGGATAACTACAGTATCATAGTATTTATACTCATGGGTTGAGATTAAATAAACAGGAGGTCATACTTTGGATATAAAAAAGAAAATGAACAGCGATACCTGACAATATTTTAAAAAATTCTTGGGGCATTTTGTATATTTTTCGACAGCCCGTAACTTTTTATTAGTTTTATCATACTGTGGGATTATAATCAGAGGTGGAGCATATTTTCGCTGCAAATAAAAACATCTGCAGCGCTTATCTGTTATCGAAGTATGAGAAAAAAGTGAAATGCTACAAATCTGGTAAATAATATAGAAACATGATAATCTCTCTCTCTCTTCTGTTAAGAACTCCCTAAAGTTATAAGCAGAAACACAATAGAACCAAGGCTAGTTAGCTGACTAAAAGCGAGAGATGGAGTCTGCTGGGGGTCTGGTGACTTCAGGTTTTAAAGAATGGCTCCGGTCATTTCTATATTTATTTGATATGTCATTGATATGTCCTTATGAAGTGCTCCAAATACCAACTTTGTCAAAATTCAATTGATTTCTATATTTTCTTAACACAATTAATAATAAGCATGTTATGAGTGTTGTCTCCCCATTTCAACATCTTCGAAATATTCTAGGAAAACCTATGACGTACGCAAGTGTTTTAGCGACACTAAACTTTCGTTTGTCAATTTTTGGATCACGAAATCACTGAAGCATAACAAATAACAGTACAAGTGACCTAGGTCATTGATTGATATAACTAGTAAGTAGTAATAGTGGCACATGTGGTTAGTAGTATTAGAAACAAAAGTTTAGCGTTCGCTAAAACACTTGCGTACATCATATGTTTTCCCAGAATATTTCGAAGGGAAGACAACACTCATCACATGCTTATTATTAATTGCGTTAAGAAAATATAGAAACCAATTGAATTTTGACGAAGTTGATATTTGAAGCACTTCATAAGGACATATCAATGACATATCAGATATATACAGAAATGACCGAAGCCATTCTTTAAATGGAGTCCCTATATCTTTCTACGAGTGAAAAAGGAAGCCAACTATAACCTAAAGGAAACATACTCTAATTGGTTTTCCTTCAAGATGAAGGTCTTGTGTCTCTGCCTGACTGCAATAAAAAACTGTTATAATTTATTTCACCATTTGTCAGAACTGCTGCAGGAATACCCAGCATGTGGGCTCTTGTTTCATTACTGTAGGTGGAAAAAACTGGTCTCTCATTTCCTTATTCTCTAAAAGCGGCTCTCCAGAACTACTCATTAAATAAAGCATTCGCAATCGCTGTCTTCCGGCGATTTAAAATTAATTTGAGCCCCAAGACTTTCTTTTTTTTGTAACTCCTAATCTTCCCTCATGCTTTAAATAAAACACCCCGCCTTATTCTACAACCAGCTGCAAGTTATAAATGTGCTTGATCAGAAAAAGATTTCAAATTTCTGCCGGGTACTCAAGTTTAGGCCTACATAATTTTGCACGCTAGTAGCTTATAGGGACCCAAACAAACCTCGAGTAATCTTGAGATTGCACGACCATAAACCTCAGGACTTTTCAGAGCATTGGAGCATCTTGTTGTAATATGCTCACACTAGTCAAACTTTGGCGAGATTGTCACACCAAGATACATAGAAAGGATTTGACTATTTCTAGCTTTACATTGCCCAATATATTTTTAAAATCAAGTGATTTTATTCCTGCTCTATTTCCAAAAGTTATCAAAGAGTATTTTGTTGCGTAAAAAGAGAACAGTGGACCGATGGTCGACAACCAGTATGGCCATAAAGTTGGATCGATGGGAGACAAACCAAGTTTGTGTGGCGACAACTTTGATCAGTTGGTTGACTAGCTTACTTCATTGTTGACAGATTATCTCTAGACAATCATTGGCTTGTTTTGTGACAATTTCTCAAAACTCTACAGTAGAAGACAACACACTTTCCAGCCTAATAAGCTTTTTTTAACATATCCATTATTGTGAAAACAACCTCAGATGCTCACAAATGCTCCATGTGCACATTGCATATGCATCAGAGTTTTATTACAATAAAATCATTATTCCTATAAAGTAAACGGTATGGGTGTACTATGCGGTGGTGTGTGCCACTGTGTGGTGGTACACACGGCTCTGGCTAGTGATACCATGAGTCTTCGTGACTGATCCATAATTTTAAAAAAATCCTCTCTCGAATGCCATGACATTGTCTAGGTTGTCCAGTAATCAGTAAAATTGAGACATTGTGACAAATGGATACACAATGGAGATTACTAAAAAAAAATAAAGTAATCTTCTGCTGTGTAATGAATTGCAGATCATCAGGGATTAAAATGTGAGACCGGATCGCATAATAAAAGATTTCTTACCGTAGCGACTGTAGAGTTTTTTTATGGTATTATTGTTTTTTGCTGCAAAAAAGTGCTGTATGATTTTTTTTACATTCGTTTTGCTTTTACAGGTTTTAAAGCCCGCTTTACCCCTCCCTCTACTAGTCAAAGGGCTCTTTAGCATACCTCCTGCCCCAAACCTGCGTTAGCTGCTCCTCCAATTACAGACTTGAAGTATAGTGATGGTTAAAAAAATTCTTACCAATACACTCGTGCATATTTGCTGACAAATTAAATAAACAGTAATAAAGACAAAAAGTAGTAGGTCTTCCTATACTAGTGCAGACTACACTGAATTTAATGTTCGACTACAGTAATAATATTTATTGCTCACACAAGTTGATGTACGAAACCAGAACACAAGTAACATGAAATAATCAAAAAGTAAAATACACTCTTCAGTAATTCTTAGAAATGATTTATTTCCCTCGCGCAACATATATTTTATTTGCAGAAAAAATTCAACGTAGTTGAAAAGTATGCAGTATAACTCATGCTATGTCAACATCATTTAGGCTAGTTGACAATCTGGTCAAAACTGTCGGCAAGCAATCCAACTTTATCGCCATTTAGGTTGTCGACTTCCCCGCCATTCAACAATTAGTTCAGTTACCTGAAAAGATATACCCCATCTTTTAGCTTCAATCTTTAATTTGTTCAGCATATCCCAAAAAAACCCATGCAGTATTCTCATTTCTCCAAGTTAAACAAATTAATGCATTGTCAGTAAAAATATAATTTTGGATGTTATTCCTACAAATATGTAGTGATGTAAATCAGAAGTGGCCTGACTGGTCAAACCCCATCTGCCACTCTAGTTTGAGCATGATGATAATAAATAAAGTTTGACTAATTTCTCTCGTCATATGCAGGGAGCTTTCTGGCACATCCACAGAGAGATGTGCAGGTACATAGCTACCAGAAGTAAATTGAGACCAGAGTCTCACAGAAAAATATTGCATGGCAATAATGATGATGATAATTCACATAACTACTATTCAGAGTTATTTATCAATGTCATGTTGTTGTTGTTTTACATTATTATTAATTAGTACAACGATTAATATTGTTATTCAATTCTTTATTACTGTAATTACAGATATTCACCAAAATTTTGGGGCAAAAATCAGCTTTAAAATAATAGTAAATCATAAATAAATTATAAATAAATAACAATAAATATATTAATAATAATTATTATTATAATATATAAATCAGCTCTAAAATAGCATTAAATTAATAATAAATAATGATGTTGTTGTTGGTTAGCCTTATGATTTTGTTGTTGTTAGCAGTAGTATTATTATAATTATATTATTATATTTTATTCATAAAATAATATATATATATTATATAATATATATTTAATTATTATTATCATTATTATAATGAGAATAATAACGTAGCACAACAACAACAACAATAGTAGAGTGCTTCATTGATTATTATTATTAATTATTTAAAATTTTTTGTTGGAAAGTTAAATTATTATTATTTTATAATAATTATTTAATTATTATTATAATAATAATTTATTTATAATAATAAATAATAATTATTATTATTCTTCAAGAACAATATTATCATAATAATTACAAAACAATAAATTGTTGTGCTTCTCCAGAAGTTTTTACGGGTCAGGTTGGTATTTACATGTGACGTCTCATTCATAAATGAACACTTCATCAATAAATATGTTGAATAATATTACACTCCACTTTTTTCTCACACACACAGCTTCTTCCAACGAGCCTTTTTCACTTTCACTTTGTCAGGGTCATGCATAGACCTATAACCCCCCTAGACCAATTACTGCGCGCTCGGCCAATGATAATCGTTGGTGCAACAGCGGATGCCCGGGCGCCATGTTTGTAGTGGTGATGCTCGTTGGAAACACGATTTCTGTTTCCCAGAAGTGTCACTCATCATCATGGTACTTCAGTTTTACTCACGGTTATGTTGCATTACGTCTAGTTTTCAAGATGACTAAAGATCACCTTTATCACCAGGATCTATATAGTGACATGAATATGGTTAGTTGACAAGTAATAACGTGGTAACTCTTCAATGATGATGACGACGATGATCGATGATCATAATAATAATAATAATAATAATCATCATCATCATCATCGATCATCATTCATAATAAGAAGAATAATAATATAATAAATAATTAGTTAATTAATAATTATTATTAATTATTATGATCATTATTTATTATGAATGAATGATGCTCATTATTATTATAATAATGATCATCATCGATTCATAATAAATAAATTAAATAATAATTAATTAATAATAAATATTTTTATTATTATAATAATAATAAAAATAATATTATTTTAATTTTGTATTAATTGTTGTTGCTATTATTTATCATAATAGTTATTATTATTTATTTATTATTACACTGTTATTATTTATAGATGTATATGTGATCATGATGATGGTGATAAATAGTAGTGGTTTTATTTTTAACAACATTTTTTTTATTGATAATAATAATAATGATGATATTATTATTATTATTATATTAATAATTAGTAAGTATTGATTATTATAATAATAATCCAGTAATAAAAATACCATCATCACCATACTAATAATATTATTATTTATGATAATTAATTAATAACAATAATATATAATAATATATGAACTTTTTTTTGTTTGTTTTGGATTGATAACAATAATATAACAATAATTAATGTTGTTCAATCAATTATTATATCGATGAAAAATAATAATTGTTGTATTTATGATAATTGTTGTTGTAACAACCAATGATTTAGCAAATGCATAAATTTATTGGTAGTAGCATGCATTCAAATCTCAACACAGGCCAACAATTATAATAATGATAACATCCAAAAAAATGATATCATCATCATGGCTAGTGTTTATACACCTTCAATGTCTGATGAAATCCTGTTTTTATGTATTCTCCTAAACTAGCCTTTGGTGATGGGTTATTTGCTTTAGATAGCTAAGCTGCAGATAAATGTGTTCCAGGTCACTGGTCTTTTCCTCATTGTTGTGCTTCTTACAGTTGATTCTCTAGTAATATTTATATTCAATGATATATGTCCATTTTAGGAGCTGGAACAATTTCTCAGTATACCGTGTTGAGACTGCTGTGTAGGAGTCAACTGAAAGAGCTGATGTTTGAGACAATGAGACAACTACTGTATGAACTTCGAGTCATATTGACCTAGGGTTCAGAGGTAAACAGATACATAAAAATCTATGAATTGTCCGAATGTACAAACCAGATCATTTTAAGTCTCACACTTTTAATTGCCACTCCCTGCAGTTGAACGATTTACGCACCTACAGGTTGGTTTTCTTTTAGATTTTTATTTGTCTTTACACAAAATATCAGGCTATTATAGTCGACACTCATTTGACTGTCTTCTGAATACTTCCTCGTCATCATTTCTTTGCGTATGATGTCTCACCTGTTCATATGATCTTTCAGGTGGTTGGAAGTGCACGCTATGTGCGGGGGTGTCCAGGTGGGACACCGTTATACTTTTACTCGGATTGGGAGCCCTGGCTGCTTCAGCTCACTGGAGATGAGGGTGGTTGTTGCCCTACAGACATCCATTTAACATGTTTCTCGGGATCACCATAGGCATAGATATAATATAGTATTTTCAAATTGTATCATATAGCATCTCTACTCTTATTACGTAGTATATATGTTTTTCCGTTTTAGTCTCAAATACAGACATTTTTTGTGTTCCCGAAGTGTACCGCTCCTGTAATTACACCAACCATTTCTGTATTGTGGCTCTGTTATTCTCACTGTTGCAGGCTATCTGTTCTGCTTTACAAGTACAGTGGCTGCACTTGAACAAAATAACCTTGTCTGCTCACCACTGCTGAAGATTTATGTATTAGCCTGCCTATGAAAAAAATACATCACAATTGGATTGCAAATATATTGATTGTTTGTTCGGAAACTTAAATGCATCAGTAGTTATTGGCTTGGAATATGTTAGACATGCACTTGAATGAATAGTTCAGCTACTTTTTATGGCATGATTGCAAAGGCAACAGGTTTTTGAAGTGACTGGCTGGTACTCTCAATGCCAAATATATATTCATGAGCTTCAATCAAAGTAGATAACTCCTCAGAAGCTCGCTCTGCATATTCTCAAGCATGTTTTTGTTGCATAATTGAATAATAGGCCTGGGTGAAGAGTAAACAATGGTATTGTCAATATTATTATGGCCACTAACTACAATACATGCTATGGCTACACACAGAGACTCCAATCTAACGGTTATAATAATGTAAATGCAATAGTAGGCATTGTATTTCATTCGTGCATGACGCGCGTGTCACTATATACTTATATAGCAGGCTAATACGGTACCGTATAGTGTCGAGTAAGTGACTCTTCACAACAATCATGGCGGCCACGCATCCATGGGTGCCGCTCAACATGGCGTGAGGTATATGGAAATCCGGTGCGACGTTGTCGGTTGGTGGTTGTCGGTTGTCGCTTATAGGTTGGTGGTTGTTGCTTATTAGTTGTCGGTTGTCGCTTAGGAAACTTAGCTAAGACACTCTTTGATTATGAAGGTAATATAATTGAATACCAAGCAGTTGTAGGGTTTCTTCTATTTTTATTTATTGTTGTTGCTGTATTATTTATTATGTAATGAATGACGATCACCAATAACATTCTTGGATTTGATAGTATGTTTTTCATGTTGTACATCACAATAATATGTAAGGTATACATCACAAACATCGTAATAATCACCACAGTGAGCCATATATTATTGGTAACAAATTGAAACTGTAGGAGTGGTAGTAATAAAAAGTAATTAAATTAAAAAATCTTTTTACAACAATATATATATTATCTATGTAATACTGTATTATATATATTATTGTAAAAAAAAAATTACTTTTTTTTTATTACTACTCCAGTTTGTTACTGATCATACATGGCTCACTGTGCTTATTATAAATAAATAATCAATAATAGTAATTAATAATAATAATTATTAATTATTATTGTAAAATAAATAATAATAATAAATCATCATCATCATTTATAACAATAATAAAGTTGATGATAAAAAAGTACCATTTAATCATTTTTGTTTGTGATGCTATCCTGTCTAATACGACTTTATTGGTATTATGCACAGGCGGCTCCAATCCACTGACCTGGCGGTGGGTGGGTGAGTGGACTTGAGTGTATTTTTAATTATCCTCCCCCACCGCCAGGTCAGTGAATTGGAGCTGCCTGTGGTATTACGCCATTATCATGATAATAATTTTAAGAAAGCATTAAAATATGCACTACTATTTATTTCTTCCTCTTCGTACTCCAACAACTTCCCTTGTTCAAAAATATTCCCGAGTTCTCTTACCTCAGCTAGCCACCTACTCCACCGCTATCTTATCTTATCAAGTACTTCACCATCTCTGCAGCCAATACATTCTTCTCCCGATGTTTTTGTTGAGCAGTAATTTCCTGGAAAAAAATCATAAGTAAAATTGTTATCAATTATGTCGTTTATTATATTGTTGCCACTTAGTATTTAGAAACCAATTTTTAGTACTAAGGCCAATGCATATCTTGTTGCTTTTTGGAAAGTCTGCTTGCATGGAAAGTTGCCATAATTTATCCAAATCAGTCATACTATGTTAATGATTGTTTGCATACTGGCCTCTACTTGCTAGCCACACTTATATTTAGAGATACCAACTATGAGATATTATTACTGAGGCTAAATCAAGAGTTTTGAAACTATCTTAGTTTGTTTATCACCTCAATTTTTTAATTTGCTTGCTTGAGCATGAATAAATCTTAAAAGCTCCCAATATTTGGGAGCTTTTAAGATTTATTTGCTCTGGAACTATGCAGGGCTTACTGTAACAATTATCCTCTAACTGATATTCAGGAATATGGTTACAGTGAGCATGCAGCATAAAAAGCTTTGTTTCAGTTAATCAGTGTTTAACCTTCAAATATAAAAACAAAGGATAAAAAGGCTCCGCTGTTGAAAATGGTGAGATTTAGGTTTAGCAACCCATTATTGCAGCTTGTAAACCTCTGAATTGCCTATCATCATCATTTCTTTGCATTCTGTTTTGTAGTTGTGTGAGTTGTATCATGTTTTCCTTTCAGTTTTCCAAAATCTGTCTTCTTTATCTTCAAATCTGGGCTATTCCTGGCCAGATGTCTAGCCGCATATCATTGCACTGCACAGATTTTATAGGTTCCGAGTGATTGGAATAGATATGCGAAAATATGTAACTGAACTTGCTTCAGTATTAGCCCCGTAATATGTGAGAATTGTCATAGCACAACTATAGTTACTTGGTTTGTTAACTTTACTTCATTTTTTTAAATGTAATAGAAACCCAGCTCTTGAAAAAGTGTCTGTCAGTTCCTAAAAATATTACACCACACTAATATAGTTTAGAGTGAGTATTGTTTTGAGACACCAGTAGATGATAAACTGCTTTGATTAGTTTCACTCTATTTTATTTGAAAATAACTTGTTGGACAGCAGCCATCACGAATTGTTTGTTGTTAATTGCAATAAATTGTTATAACTGGTGTGGTTATTGCTACTATTACTCTATCCTCCTCTACCAGCAATTAAGAAATTTTCCGATTCTTTAAATCATAAGTTATCTGTTTGATGATATTGGAACTTTTGACAGAAATAGATCATACTTTTGCATAAGTACGTGATTCTTCAGATTGAAAATTGGGTTTTTAGATGTAACTAATGACATTTTATTCCTAACCGTTTTTTCTATTCAATCAGAGTCAACTCAACAAGGTCATCTTTTCTTGCTTCCTTGGCCAGGCTCGCTTCCTTGGTACTAGTTGTGTTAGATAGTAACAATGGGCAGTGGGAACGTCATTAATCTTTTCAAATGTTCTTTTTGTTGTACAAGTGTATCACTTATGTTGTAGGACTTTCCTGACATGTGTTCTAGGAAGATGATTGTATGTACAAGGAAGCGCTTCATATTTATGCAGGCTCAAATCTCCATTTTATTACATTACACTCACCTTTTGGCACGAGTTTTTGATCGGTATTCTATGTTCACATTAGCGGGAAACCATCGGCAATAAGACAATTACGACTATCGCTGTAGCAATGTGAACCAACCTTTATGATTAAAAATGATTGAAGGCAATTTACTTGCTGTACTTGCTGTACTTATGTTTCATGAGATTGCTGATGGCTGATCAAATATTCCTCTATGTGCTGATTTTGAGCGATTTTGTTTAAGATAATATTTTTGTTTTATATTGTGGTTTTTGATTTTGCTGTCCTTATTTTTATAAATGTAGGTTACATACATAATAAAAGATTGGTAACCTGCTCCATATCCATTTTTTTTGCTTTTTTATATATACTTTGAAAGCTGTTTTTTACAGTCTTTTGTCACGTGGTGATCTTAGTGATAGAAATACCAAATCTTTTAGTCTTTTAAAAAAGTATGCACACAACATCTAGACTAGTGTTGCACGATAGGACGATAGTCGATAGCGATAGTCGATAGTTGTCTCCTCGATGTTGGTTTTTCCAATGCTGGAATCCACATCGACCTATCGGATCGGCTATCGATATCGACCCACTACGCATTAGCATTACTGATACGATAGGTAGGTTTTTTTATGGTAAGAGTAACCCATACATTTTGCTGCAGTTTACCCTTTGGTCTGCAGATTACATATCTGCTTCCTTTTTGTCTCACGCTCTCGTCAAAACCGCGGGGAAAGAGAGAACTTCTTAGCAGCTTCGCTTGCGAACAGGTGAGTTTGTTTGCAGAGTTACTATTATTATTAACACTAGTGAATTAAGATGGAAAAAGTACTTCCACTAGAAATCATCGTTTAATTAACATAAGTTATTATAATAATTAATCGTTGTAATATAATAATTTAATAATAATAAATAATTATTATAATTAATAATAAGTAATTAATAACCATAATAATAATTATATAAATAATTATAATAAATATCATCATAATAATAATTATTATAATAAATTATTATACAACAAAACACAACATAAAATTCCGAAAAATGGTCCAAATTCCACCAAATTTTCTGCAGTAGGCCTGTGTTAAAAACTATTTATAAAATAATAATAATACTAATAATAATAATAGCTTAATAATTTAATAATAATAATTGTATTATTATTATTATGTATAATATTAAATACATTATTATTATTTAATAAAGGTTAAATACTTATATTATTATTTATAATTATTGATTTATTATAATAATAATAATAATTATTATTATAATAATAAAAACACTAAGTAAATCAAGAAAAAATAGACAAGGTAATTAATTAGATAGTCTAAACAGTTTTGTCAAATTTTTCTGAAAATTTTTTAAATAGTTTCAGTGGGTAGCAAAATATGTTGTGGATACAATGAGACCAAATATGCTATTGTCACATCAATAGTTAACTGTAAAAAACAAGTTTTACCAAATGTACTTTTAGGTAAAAAAATGCATGGTAAATGTCTTTGTTTTTTGCCAGGCAATTAGTGGTGACGCACGCATGAAGCGACGCATGTTATATATAATATATATCATGCGTACGCCTCAATAATTATACCATGTATATGTACCAATTATTATTATAAATGCTTTGCATTGGTTGTATAACATTATTTTGTAGAAGTAGCTGGACTGCACAAAAAAACAACAAGTTCTGTATCTCAGTTGATATAGACAGATGCCATCATCAGAAATCTTGTAATTAATTTAATAATTATAAATAATAATAAATAAATGAATTTAATATAAAATTTCAATAATTAATTATTAAATAATAATTAAAACTAATGGTTGTTATTGATGACCTTACATTTTTGCTATATCATATTTATTACCGCTAGCTGTTATCATTCAATGATGTTTTTTTTTCTGGATTAACAGATATAATATTAGATTAATTATGAACCAGAATAAATTAAAACGCTAATGATAACAAATAAATAGCCGCGACTACTAACCGTAGCGTTTGCTGTAAACCCATTATTTACTTAAAACACGCGGCGCACATGATAAGCCCGCGATGTGTTTGCAATGGTTGTGGTTAGGCTAATTTATATTTGGCTAGGATGAAAAATAATTTTAGTTGGGGCGTCTTTTTGAAAAACCTTCATATTATCAAAATGTATTGAACACACTCCAATAATAATACACCATTCAAATCCTAACTCCTCAGTCTATTTTCTAGTCCTATAACAATATGTCGATGCCCTTCAGGGACGTGGTAGATTTTGGATTAAAAGTCGAAAATTTAAAGGCATTTTCCCAAGTCTATGACTGGAATGAGGAAAATGTTCATAGTCACATCTGTGCGCGGTAGACTACTCTAGCTATAGCAATTGGATTTGTGTCTCTGTGAGCTTTAGTTTGAAAGATATAGAAAAAAACATGATTTTTTGGACTTGAAAAAAATCGCGAATTTTCCGGGACAAATTTTTATAACAATGCTTTTGTTCATATTACACGTCGACCGCAACGGTTTTAGACTATCTAAATTAATTCCAGTAAAAATAAACAAATTGTACAGCTGGAGCGAATAACTGCAGGTGTGATATCAGGCATAATATTGTCATAATAATCAATAAATAATACAAGTAACTAGAAAAAAATTATTTTCTCTGTAGAAAAAATTAAAAGCCATACAGATACTCATGGTCTGGCCACACACACGACTTTTGATTGGGAGAAATTAGCAATTAAAACAGCAACAGCAGTAAATAATTAAAATAACAAACATTGTTATTATTAATTAATAATATCATTGTTGTTATTAATTATAATTAAACAATACAGGAAGTGATAGTGATGATGAAATAATAATCAATAAATACATAATAATATGCATGTATAATAATTTTATTATAATAATGATATTAAATATTATAATAATAATAAATAAATTATATCAACAATGAAAAATAATAATAATGACGCTGCTGCAACTTCAATCACTCACCAGAAAAGAATATCTATCCCACAATGCTTTATTCATCCTGTAGGTTTCATGCATGAAAGAGTACATGTTGCGCCAGGGTAAAATCACACTATAGGAGTTTTTGTTTACATGCTGTATTGATATTCGGTTGCATCCTATAGAGGCGCAAGATGAGGGTGAGAAGGAGGATGTTGATGAGAGTGTACATATTATAAAGACAGCCAGGGCCAAAGAGAAAGGCAGAGGTGACCAGTCGAGCTCAAGTACTACGCAGAAGAATATGAGCCTTACACAACTGCTGGCTGACTCAAGCGACGACGAGGAAGAAGATAGTGATGATACATTCACTCGGGCGAGGAAAGAGGTGAGTTTTGGTGGTAAGAATTTTGTTCGCGACTCATATATGCATTACAGAGATCTGTGGTGCATTCATGGCTCAAAATGTATCTTAACGTTGACAAACAATGCTCCATCACAAGGAATGCTCCCCAAGGTTTACAGCCTCAAAATTGGCAGTTTGAGACGATATGTTTGTTTTGTGCGGTAGTCTGCTGGGCACGCTGTCTGTGTGATGTGATGTATACTCCCCCCTCACCCAACTCGGCCTGTGCAGAACCATACTTATGGTTTTCATTGCTATTTTCGTTTCAGTAGTCGTCAGCACACGTGAAGCACACCACTCGTGGTCAAATCAAAAATACATACTCCTAATTGTCTTGACGTATTGCTTTTGACCTGATAATCCCTTACAACTACTGGTACGTTTTATGTGTCACATCTGTTTATCTACATGTATATATATGTTTCTCTAGGTGGATTACTACCGTCAGGTGTCCAGAAAACTTATAGGTGCCACTGAGCCAATACACCTCTAGTGGCACTTCAGAGGGAAGCAGTTCCCAATGCTGCAGCGTGTGGCCAGAAAGTACCTGAGTGTGAATGCAACGTCCGTCGCTTTGGTACGGCTCTTCAGTCTTGCTGGGCAGATAGCTACGTAGAAGCGAAACCGCTTGAAACCGGGGAAAGTTGATATGTATACTTGCCTGGCATATAATCTTAAAAAGAACCCAGGCATGGTTGGTTGAGTGGCTGTGCTGTAAACTGCACAGTAAATTAAAAGTAAAATAAAAACATTGTCATGAAAAATCTGTAGATTCTGAAAAGCATAGCTCAATATTACCTTCTTTTCTTTCTGTTGTGAAAACTGTTTTGTTAGAATTTATAATACATATTGCAAAGACAAGATAATTCACTCCAGTTATTGTGATCTATTTGTCATCTATTTTCTCTGAATTCCACAATTATAATAAAGTTCATGTTTGTCGCCTCAAATAGAGGCACTCTTTCAAAATCCAGTACTGCGTTGACATGTTTAATGAATGGGATTCTCTAACTAATTACATTTCATTTTTGTTTCTACTCGCATAGCAACATTTCACTGTCGGTGCTGGTTATCATATTAGCTCTTGTTTTACCACTTCCTGTACCATTCCCTCTCCTCCACTCTCCCCGTGGCCCTGCTCACTTACACCCTGACCTGAGGATGAGGGCTGAACTGACTTCTCTCAGCAGCAGCAGCCTTGCTGACGGTTCAGCACGTGCATACTACTGGTGGGACAACAAACTCAACAGCAGCGGAACTAAGTTCATTTCATACGCTTATTAGTACCAGTAATGTTTTTCTTACTCAGAGGTATATCCCAGAAAGAGGTAGAAGGAAGATGAAAATGGCTTTTTTTGTCTGCAAACAACAGCCATAACAGCCTTTGCAAACATGATTTTTGGTCTTAATGCAGCATTATACATCCATTTTTTCTTCCAAGTTTTCTGCCCATGACTATTTTGTGCTATAATAAAGAGTTGTCCCCTCTCGATAGGTCGATCTATCGTAATGCGGACATGTGATGTACATCTATCGAGCCAATTTGGTTTTCCAAGTAGCAGCTCGGTATTTCGATTAATCGAGGGGACAACTCTCACGATAGACGATGTGCGATATAAATATTCTAGTGCCATCCCTAATCTAGACTAATGACCAACCTACCGGAATCTTCTTTACTCATGAGTTGTCTTACCATCTTTCAATAATGCAAGGCATGACAACTCCAAACATTCAAAATGATCATTGGCTGACCTAGATAGTAATACAACCAACGATTATATATACTACTATAAACAACAACTACAATGAACATAAAATGTGTAATAACTTGGTAGCTGTTGTGATTTTTGTGGGCTAAAATTTTTTTTGGTCATTTGTAAGCAATGGTCAAGCAATAAGTATATGATGAAATATATAAACAAAACTTATAAGCCTTGTTCACGCATTTCGCTGCAGATTTCTTTTGTCCAAAAATCAGTTGAAAATTTATAAACATGCACATAAATGAATTGCATACTCATTCTATACACTGATGATCTCAACCATTTTTCAGGCACAACGAAATTGCAATTTACTCTGCTAGAAACCTGCGAAAAGGATTTGAACAGTTAGAATTTTTCAAGAATTTCTTCCAACGTATATTTGTGTTGTCTACGAAAACTGTGCTAGTTGTCTAACATGAAAACAGTAGAAATAGGTTATTGCATCAAGTTATACAAGAATATTCGCTGTTTAACACAAATGATAATGCCAGAATGAGCTTATTGAAGGATTAGACATTACCATCACTTACAAGGACTACTAAATTCTTGGCCTAGTACTTGCATATGACTCAAAAATAGTTTGTTTGTAAAACTTTTATTACAAGGGAACATTACATTCATACGTGGCTATCTAGCCATCAAAAGGGCAGCCCATTGCTGTAATTTATCCAAGTGACAGTCAACAAGTGTGCAAAGCATGGATAAAATATAACAGGATTGCCAGAAACCTGAACGAGTGTAGCCAAATTTAGCCAATAGGATGGATGAAAAGTGTCATCCATGGCACCCGCTAATCATGGCGGCTCCCATAAACCACCATTTATGGCTACATTCCAATTGTGACGAAAGTGATATTATGCAGCCGCAGCTGGCAATCCTATTACATTTCATCCAGGGTTCAGGGCAAACGAAATGAGCAATATAGCAACCAAGTTCATCGTTTTGTGTGATTATACCAGTCTTGTCATAGGTAACTTACAAACTGAGTAATTTTCCAATCACAAAAAACAAAACTGGAAATTCCAAATGGCATCATCGCTGCTATTGACCTTGCCAGGTTAAAAAGCAAGTCTAATTGAGTTTGATGCTCTGCTTTGGTGAAAAATATTAGAAAACAGTTACATAAAAATTGTATGAGTTACAGCTGTATTTTATAGTTTACTAACTCATCTATTACTAGCCCAAAACAAATTCACCAACAGCTTCCAACTCTTAGCTCAAAGTTAAGGCAACTGACATAAATTTATTTCTAAGAAGAAAATGCCCTGTTACACTAACAAGTTATGAATAGTAAAATGTGAGACAGTATCTATCCCAACATATGAGTGCCAAAATTAACTGTTTAATCCACGATTTAATTTTATTGGTTTTTGTTATCGGGACAATACCTATAAAATACTGGTGATATATTGTAGTATTGCTGACATGAAGACATCAAATGAATGCTATTTAAAGTAAATGAATATGAACCGCTTATGAGAAATGTAGCAAATAGAAACTCCAAAAAATTTAAGCAGCAAGTTTAATATAGAGCAAAGTATCAATTTTTTAAGCGATATGCTTGTGAAGGAGTCAGAGATTGACTGTCCATAGCAGGAAAATTAGTTTAGTTGAAGATTGTACCATCATAAACATTTGTATTTAGATAAAGAGTAATAAAATGTAACGAGAAATGTTCCTACATAACCAAAGCTGTTAGAAAACTAAAAAATAGTTCAAACTCATGATCCTGCCATTTGGAGCAGGCTTGATGATGACTCAATATACTCTGGTGTCCTGTTATTCTCTGTCATAGGCATTGCAGTAGAATATAAATCTCCTTCGCGTCAATGTGTCCGCAAAAATGGTTCACTGCATATAAGTGGCTTGATTCATGTAGGATTTGAGAAGTGTTGTCACATACTGGATACATCCTTATACTGATACTTCTGTACAGTAGCTAAAAGCAAAAACGCTTATTTAATGTGGTTAAATTATTATGTCATACATATGTCATGTTTTCCATAGAACACCCAAACCAAAAGAAGAAATAATTAGAAAAAAATGAAGGGAAAATTTTACAACACAATTTGAATAAAGGAGGGAAATAGTGACAACAATGTGACAATGTCATTATATATACAAAATATATATACACAATATTTTTAACAGATTTACACAACAATATTTACAGAAAATTTTTACAGATATGTACATTGCAGTTCATACGCCGAATCAGTTGAGTGGAAGTGAGACAAAAAACTTGTGGAGAAAGAGAGTTTTAGAAAGAGCATTGCATTGTTGGTAATATTGTGAGGGACGCCAGTGCTTGTCAAACATTTTATGATTATCTACTCGTACTTGGCCTAAGCCTTTGACTCAGTATTATCTCACCGTCTACGCATTGTCTCAATATTAACTCACTGTCTACGCATTATCTCGATATTAACTCACTGTCTACACATTATCTCAATATGTACTCGCTTACGCTTTGTCTATGTTTTGTCCTAGTTCTATTGTTACCTGTGCTACCAAGCGTCTATCTAGAACAGTTCTATGATGTGCCCAAATAATTATTATTATTATTATATTTTATACGTTTCCACGGTTTTCTTTATACAATTGCATTTGGTGCTTGATGTAAGTACAAGGCGTGGCTTGTACCAGATTTTACCCAGGCGTGGCTTTACCAGATTTTACCCGCCTACTTTGTATAAATATCTATGTTTGAGCAATAAAGTTCAGAGTTAGCCTGGCTCTCAGAAGATTCTTTCTCTCAAGAAGCAAGCACAGCTAGAAGCAACAAAACTACAAGCGCTGACCTGGTCGACTATTGGCAAGCACGAGGCTTGGCGGAAAGTGAGAACGGTTCGCCCTCTTACTGCGTATTCCCTCACTACGGAGGTGTACGACGCAAAGCACCTGATGCCCTAATAGTTCGGCTCACACTAAATTCGGACTCTAGAGTTCGGGACAAGATAGCACAGCAATAATTCCAGTGCAATTATTGTCGATCTCGACTGAGTCGAAGTAGACAAACAATAATTCCAGCACAATTATTGTCGGTGGCAAAGTTCGCAACAAACTCTAAACTAAACAATAATTCCAGCAAAATTATTGTCGGTGGCAACAGTTCGCAACAAACTATAAACTAAACAATAATTACAGCACAATTATTGTCGAACATAGCCATGTTCGGATGCAGCCAATAATTATAATATAATTATTGTAAACTGCCAGCACTCATTCCACCCCAGATTCGGCCGCACTCATAACTGCACAAACCAATGCATGCACTCTAACAATAATAGCACATTATTGTACGCTGACTTAGGGTAGAAGCAGAACGCGTCGGGAAGGTGTACAGGTGGCTACCACCCAGACACAAATTCCTGTACAATATATGAGCGAGTAAAAATAGAGTATTAGTGATTTAATCTTCATGTTGAAGTAGAAAGGTTTTAGAGGTTTTTTAAAAAGCTTGAGAGCTTTTGATGTTCTAACAGAATTGCGAATTGAGGTAGCGTGGTGTAAGAGAGTGAGCTGGGTATCTTGTGATTGTCACGGGTGGTACGTTCAGACATAGACACGCTTGAGGGTTCAAAAATGGTATTGATATATGGAGGACAGAGACGGTGAAGTACTTAATAAGATAGCGGTGGAGTAGGTGGCTAGCTGAGGTAAGAGAAGAACTCGGGAATATTTTTGAACAAGGGAAGTTGTTGGAGTAGAAGGAGGAAGAAATAAATAGTAGTGCATATTTTAATTAATGCTTTCTTAAAATTATTATCATGATAATGGCATAATAATAATACAAATAAAGTCATATTTGACGGGATAACATCACAAACAAAAATGATTAAATGCTACTTTTTTATCATCAACTTTATTATTATAAATAAATGAATGATTTATTATTATTATTTTACAATAAAATAAGAATAATTATTATTATTAATTATTATTAATTATTTATAATAAGCACAGTGAGCCATGTATGATTGGTAACAAACTGGAGCGGTAATAAAAAAATTAAAATTTTGTTTACAATAATATATGTAATACAGTATTACATAGATATATTATATTATTATTGTAAAAAAACTTTTTAATTTTTTTTTATTACCACTCCAGTTTGATTTGAGTTTGTTACCAATAATATATGGCTCACTGTGGTGATTACTACGATGTTTGTGATGTATACCTTACGTATTGTAAGGTACAACATGAAAAACATACTATCAAATCCAAGAATGTTATTGGAGATCGTCATTCATTACATACTAAATAATAATACAGCAACAATAAATAAATAAATAGAAGAAACCCTCCAACTGCTTGGTATTCAATTATATTACCTTCATAATCAAAGAGTGTCTTAGCTAAGTTTCCTAAGCGACAACCGACAACTAATAAGCAACAACCACCAACCTATAAGCGACAACCGACAACCACCAACCGACAACCGGCAACGTCGCACCGGATTTCCATAGAGGTACGTGGTCTAGGGGGGTTATAGGTCTATGGGGTCATGTGACTGGAAACGAAGCCTTATAGTATACACTTATTCTGTGTGAGGCGTCGCATTGAGTCCCGTTCAAATTTTTTTTTAAAATGGAAGCAAATGTCAAGGCCAAGTTTTCTACCGAGGAACTGCATAATAATTTACTCCCTAATTCTAATAAGTTTAACATAAGTTATCAAACTACTAATAATGGTTTACTTTACCTTTAAATGATAACCTTTGAATGTATTGAGCATTCAGTAACCTAGAGTAAGAAGAGTGCCTCAGTTAGCTAACAGTGTTTTAATGTGAATGGTCATAGGCATTACAGCAAACGTGCTGTTTTTTTTTATTTTCCATGTATGTATGATGATTGATGTATGTAGTAGTATGTAGCAGCACAACAAAGTTAGTTAAACAAATTCAATAATCACAACAACAATGCTATGCTTGCTGCTTTGTTTTGGATTTTCTCAGTTTTGTTTGTTTGTTTGAACTGTGCCTCGAGGGCAACCCTAAATTATAATACGGGTCTCATAAGCTTGGAGCTTGTTGTGTGAGCAGCACCCTATACCCGCCGTTACACCAGCTAGCTACTCTTCCGAAAAAGCAGAGGGGGATCTTTTACTAGCATGACTCCATAGTTATTATGGAGAGTGCAATCAAACTAGGGACCACGTTATTTTCATGCCCATATCTGACCAGGCAGAGCATACAGATAACCGGATTCCGCCATGATTCGAAACTGACGTTTCGAAAATGAACTGTTCGAAACTCTTAAACCTGAACCCCCCAACCCCAAATCCCACACCCCCATCCCCAAAGAGTTTCGAAGTGTCCATTTTCGAAACGTCAGTTTCGAATGGTCCGTACCCCAGATAACCGTGCTGGGAAATCGAACCCCTTAACAGTTTCAAATATGCTTTTTGTGTAGTGGTCAACCTAAAATCACATACAGTACATGAGTACTCCATCACAGGTCTCAGTAGCTGTCTGTATGCTCTGTCCCCCAGGTGGGGAGAGTTGGTAGTACGGTTCGTCTTATGTACCCTGGTCTACTAGCTGCTGTACCGAGAATGGAAGATGTATTTTGTTTCGACCATAGGCTGCTTTCCAGTTCCTTGTCCAAGGTATTTTACAGTGTTTGTCTTTTCCATATTTACATCATGTAGACTGTAGATGCTGTCAGCCTCTCTTAGCCATTTTCAGGAGAACTTCACATGTTCACATTTCTGTGGGTTGAATTCCATGTTCCATTGTTGTTCCCAGTCATCCAGGGCAGACAGGTTATCCTGCAGTTGTTTTTTGTTTTCCACAGTGTCGTAGGCAACAGTGTCACCCGCAAAGATTCTAAATGTGACCATACTGCATTTGGTAGGTCTTCGATATATACTAGGAACAAAATTGATCTGATTAAAGATCACTGAGGTATCCCAAACGTGAAAAAACTGGGTGTTGAGGGGTGGCCATCAACAACCACAACTTGTGTCCTGTTTTTAAGCAGATCTTCAATCCAGTTCACAGTCTGGCTGTTTGCACCAGTAGTTTTGAGTTTCTGAATCAGCTTAGGATGGTGTACTTTGCCAAATGCCTGGCTAAACAGCCTCAATATTTGTCTGAAATTTGGCAGCATCAAGATAAATGGTAATCTGCTGATATAGTAATGAATTGTCAGCATAAAGTTTCACACTGCAGTTCACCACTGCTAGTAAATAAGTTATATATATCAAACCCAGTGTTGGGTCAAGGACTGAACCCTGGTGGACTCCTGAGGTAACTGTCATCTCTAAAAGAAGCTCTCCCTTGATAACTTTTTTGTCTCCTGTTGATTAGGAAACCTTGAATTCAGTACATCAGTTAAGCATGTGGATTGGAAACTTCCTTGAGCTTTTGCATCAGTAGGTTGTGTGAGACTTTGTTGTACATGAGAAAAAATCTTGATACCATTGATTTGTTGAGTGATGTTGATGTTCAGTAGTTTGACAGCTGTTGTTGTTGTTTGCTAAATCAAGTCTGAGTTTAAAATGGAGTCTCTAGAGCAGTCTAGTAAATGATATATAATGATATTGTATTATAATAATAAATGATAATGATAAATTATTACTCATTTTATTATTGTTATGATAAATAATAAAACTTCATATTTGGTAATGATCATAATAATTATAATAAACGTAAAAACTGTAAAAAAAAACCAGTACATTTGAGTTGGCGTGCCGCAGCAGATAATATTAATTAATTAGTTAATAACAGTAGTAGTAGCTGGCTAGGCATCATCCTCATTTAATTACTAGCGTTTCAGAATTGTCAACCAAAGAATAATCATCGTGTTTTTCTGCTAATAGATCAATAATAAATTCCTGCTGATACTCACCGAGCTTCCATCTAACATCATATTCAGAAACAGCCAGCTCTTTATATTGTGTGGCACGTCTGCTGGCCGATAGACATTGTTAGTGCATAGGTTAATTTGATGTCTGCACTTAGTACTCAGATGTTCAATATTATATTTCAACTAATGCCACAGTGAGTTGCGTGTGATTATATCATATATAGAGTAAGTTTTAGTAATTTATCTTTGTTTTATTAGAGTGCTTAGTTTGTTACATGTTACACATACATGTCATACATACATGTTACAAATACATGTCATACATACATGTCATACATACATGTTACACATACATGTCATACATACATGCTAATAGCTGCTGAAAGCAAGGCTCACTCTCTATTTTACCACTTTAACCCCTACATCTTAGCTCCACTCCGGCTTATGCTTTCACCTCCCAAATCAAAAAAACGTTGCACATGTCTTTTGAATTGTAATCTAATTCCCTCAATGCAGCAATTCCACTCTCAGAAATAACCAAACCATCAAATCTTTGATCAGCACTGACGGATAGTTTCACTCAGACCACCATAATAAGGAGTGGAATTCCCAGCTACCACAAGTGCAGAAATGAGCATTGATACCGCTGTTGATGTACTTCAAATTTAAAATCCATGAAATTATAAAAGACAGCTAAGTACTCCACTAGCAACCCTTCTTATGGTTTCTAAGCGTTTGTATGCAATGTCTAATGGATGTCTATCATTGATCTGGAAAGGGTTGGTGACACAATCTGTATGCTTCAGTGTGAAAGACTAAGATCAATAAGTCTTCTAGTTTTTTTATGAAACAAAGCAATATATTTAGTCTACATTCTGATGTCAGCAATTCATGCTTCTGTGATGTATGAGTGAATCTGAGTTCAGGATTTTCATTTCCCACTAGTTTTACCGTGAAATCAATTATCTCACAATGAGTCGGTGTGTGTGCTGGGAAACTTAAAAATACACGAGTTTATCAAAGCTTGATAATTTCGTACTTGGTAACTTGGATATCACTGTGAGATTAAAACTGATAATGCGCTCCTTTCTCTTCCTTTCCTAATAAAGGAGGGTAAAATGTTGTTTCAGCAAGTGTCATCAAATGAAAAAATAGTTTTGTCAATTTATTCTCAACTTATACATAAACGATCATTTTTTATCAAATTGTAAGAAAAATCTTCACTCCTTGGTCATCAAACTCTCTCTCAATGTTATATGCTTATGCCACGTTAAGCCGAGTCGTTTTATGTGGTTGCAGGTTGTGATGGCTGAAGTAAACGAAGAAAAAAAGAGGGTAATGACACAGAAGTATTTTACAAAGTTGTCGTCTTCTCCCGTGTGCTTTGACCCAGTCGGTCCCAACGTCAATGTGTTCTTTGATGATGCCAACCAGCAAGTGTTTGTTGTTCGCTCCAACGGCGCTGGAGGGATCATCATGTTTGACGGTGCTAGTGGAAAATCCAAAACCTTCAGAGCTGATGACAAAGGAGATATAGCAGCTGTAAGATTCTCTCCTGGTTTGCTGATCCTAGCAGTCCAACGGGCACCCAATGCGTTAGACTTCATCAACTTTACCAAAGATTCCCAAAAGGAGAACCTTCCGTATTGCCAAATGTGCAAAGGCAAAACAACTCGTATCACTGATTTTTTCTGGGTGTCAGACAGTGAGATAATATTCATAACTGATACTGGGATAGAGTTCTATGAAATTGATAGTGATAAGAAATCGGTGAAGTGCACGAAAACTCTGAGCATAGGATTGGTGAACTGGTCTCTTTGGCACAAGGAAAGTCGACATCTTCTCATCTCTTCCGGAATTTATGGAAATATTCTGCATATATTCCAGTACGAGAATGGCACGCTGTCGAGATATTCCAAACTAGAAGTTGACTTAACATTTTATCCTGCTGACCCTAAGTTGACCTTGCTAAGACGAGATGTAATTTTAGCTAAAATGTATAACCAGGTGTACATTGTGGTGCTGAAACAAGACAGTCGTACGTCGCAGGCGGCTCAGATAGTCTTGTATAAGCTGATGAAGGAGCGCGTCGCCACTAAAAGCAACGTGCTCAAGTTCAGCTCTAATGGACAATTCCAAGTAAACATCGTGGATAGCATGATACTAGTGCATCAGCTGGTCACAAAGACCACCCTTCTTTATGACATTAAGTTTGCCTCCGTCAAAGATCAGCAGGTGGGTGGTCTCTGTGAATGTTTGGCAGTTAGCCAATAGTAAGCTGCAAGAAAGCTTTCTGGGTGTTCAAATGTACCTTTAGCTTTCTTGGCTGCAAAGTAGTAATTTTCTTTGGCGGTATGTTGTGTCACTGACTGAGACCTATTAACATTTAATTGTAGGTGGCCCTGCATCAACAGCCATTGATAGCTCCCCTGCCGATGAAACAGGTGACAGACAACTCCTTATTTGTCAAGAGTTATCCCCTCATACAACCTTCTGGCAGCTCCGATGTGCAGTATGAGATGTACTCCAGTAACTGGATTGTCTTTCAGCCAGACATTATCATAGATGCTGTGCAGGGATGTATGTGGAAAACAGAGCTATACCTTCCTGCTTTCTCAGATATGATCCCTGACAGGTGATGAAAGTTAATTTTCTCTATCTAACTTTCCTAAATCATAAAATAACTTACTTGAGCTTTAGTCTTTGTCAAGGAAATTCGAAACTTTTATTTTGTTTTTATTTAATTAACATTTTATTATGGCTTCTCTTTAGTTTATTGGTTTGTTTAGTCTAAAAATAATAGATGATCAAAAATGATATTTGTAGTATCCGTTATGATTTCTCCAATGTTGTCTTCTCTATCAATCAAACCCATGAGCGCATAACTCCTCACTCGTTTTTAACAACACAATTACATTTCTTTCCATAAATGGGTGTGATTCTGTTGATGTGTACGCTAAAGGTGATCTAGTTATGTAACCGTTTGTTTGTTCAGGAGTCTGCTCATAGAAGTGTTATTACATCGTACCGGGGCCAAACAACTCATACTGGATGTGGTGGCGAACATGATTAAACCTGGCATGACACACTCTCTAGCCACCATTGGTGATGTCTTTGACAGGCTCAACAAGGTGAGAAAATGTCTTGTTTCACTTCCTGTCCATTTTATATGATTGAAAGTCCCTGTAATTGGTTTTAAAATGACTTTTTCTTAAAAAAGCATTTATTTATAATAATAAACATAAAACTGTTTTGTTACATATTACTAATTGATAATTTATTTGCAAGTGAAAAAATAATCATGAAAAATAACTATCTACTGTTAGCGATTATGACTTGAAATAAGCCATAGAGTTATCATCAATAGAGCAGCCAGCACTGTCCAATACAATAGGCAACTAAAGTTATGTGTTGCGCTTGTAGGTGTATGCATACAATGAAGATAGAAAGAATGACTTTGAGGTGCTGACGCTGACAAATCCTAGTCTGGCTGAAGATGCTGTCAACGTCATTCAACAAGACGATATCTACACTCACATCTTTTGCTCAATATTCAACGATGAATCAATTCAATACTCCAATGAGAACTTCCCCATATCAGTTATGATAGAATACATTAACTCTCTGCAGACGTTCTCTCAGCAGGTCCATTTCTACCTTTACGAGATGCTCGTCAATGGTTTGGTGAAAAGCTCTAATCTATTCAGATTACATCAGTTCCTGCAGTACCACGTGCTCACCGACTCCAAGCACCTGGCGTGTCTTCTTCTCTCCATTCAGAACGTCTACCCAGCCTCCTATCAGATAGCCTTAGATATGCTTAAACGGCTGGGAACAGCTCATGATGAGATAGTGGAAGTGTTTCTGTCTAAATATCAGGTACACAGTCTTAGCTATTTGTTTTTTATGTGATTCTTTGTGTCCGAGAGGTGAGAGCAGTCAACTTTTCAACTGCTTACCAAGTACAAGTTCAACCCGCAGCTAAACCAAAATTGCCATCTTTGAGAAACAAATATTGTAGCTAGAACACTTAGAAAAAGTGTAAGCTTGAAAGACAAAAGTTATCCTCTCATGGGAATGTAGATGATTGTCACTAGCTACATTTTACCAGAAAAAGTCATTTTACAAATTACAATGCAAGAATATATATGCAATGTTTTGTTTCAAGCTTGCGATTTACCTGCTTAATAAGGAAAGAAATTGAAGAAAACCTGTCAAATAGAATATGTGAACAAACTGAAATTAAAAGTAAATGGAAATAGTTGTCTCTCAGGCTACAAGGAGTCTTGGAGTTTTCCACTGTTACTTTTCAGTAACAGCAGGTCGTTTGCATGCAGCTGCCATAGTCTTTAAGAAGGAGTTATCCTCTCTATATAAAACATAACTTGTTGTAAGTTTGGAGTTGTCCTTGTTAGATAAGACAACTGTTGAGTTTTGTGCATCTCAGCATAAACCTGAGTAGCTCCTAGGATCTGTGATTATATCAGTGCAGACCCCGTCAATCTTTCTGGACTGCGAAGTGCGTTTGTCATGTGCGCTGCGGACAGTTGCTATTGGGTTCCCTTGATCTGACCTACATTTCTTAGAACTGCAACTAGTTATATTCGAAGCCTAATTTATCATGCTACTGTGTAAAAACTTATGAGCCTTCATCCAGAAGAAGTTTGTAAATGCCTTTATGTGAAGAAAATGTGAATAATTGCTATTTTTGCAGCTATATGCTACATTGGGAAACACAATCATCCGTCTATAATTAGTGATGCTGTATTGCATCACCTGTTTATGTACGTCTTCCAGGTGCTGACGGCTATACGTTACCTGCGATCAGTCGGATTGGCCAATTCGATATTGCCAAGGAAGTTCCTCAGTGTAGCCAAGGAGTCTGGAGACCCAGACTTGTTCTTCATTGTCTACAAGTTCTTTGAAGATGTCAACATGAAGAAGTACAAGGTGCCTACATTTGCCCCTGGAGACCACTGCACCGAGTACCAACACCATTTCAGTGTGCTCTTTGGTGCGTGAACTTTCTCAAGGGCTCTATGTACTCTTTGAGTGGTATTTACGATTTAGAGGTCAAGGTTGTTTCACTGTCATCCTTGACTTAGGTTGTTATGCGAGCGTATTAATCGAGTTCGTATTTTTATATTTATGTATTTTTCGCCGTAGGTAGTAATTTATTATTTTTATTTTACCTGCAAGCAAACTTCTTGTCATTGTGCTTAGAGCTGACTGATTACTAAAATAGTTGTACTCCCTGCAGAGATAGTCAGTGCAGTGACCTTCACCCATTCTACTTTTTAACTACCTAACTCTTACCTACGTAGTACCTCCAAACCTTTAGGGTAAAACTATTGATTCCGACATTAAATTATATTGTTGAAGGGAATACAACAAGAAAAAACTTGTGTCTATATTCTTCTTAATGCTTTTTATTTGCCTTTTGTTTGCATCAATTATTATTTTCCATTCATCGATAGATTTGTCTGAAACACAGTAGAGAATTCTAAATTTCATCTCTGAATGAAGCCACCGATTTACTAATGTTCACTGGTATCCCTACGCACTATATTATATAACTGTTATCCCTACACACTATATTATATAACTGTTATCTCTACACACTATATTACATAACTGTTATCTCTACACACTATATTATATAACTGTTATCCCTACACACTATATTATATAACTGTTATCTCTACACACTATATTACATAACTGTTATCTCTACACACTATATTATATAACTGTTATCTCTACACACTATATTATATAACTGTTATCTCTACACACTATATTATATAACTGTTATCTCTACACACTATATTATATAACTGTTATCTCTACACACTATATTACATAACTGTTATCTCTACACACTATATTATATAACTGTTATCTCTACGCACTATATTATATATAACTGTTATCTCTACACACTATATTATATAACTGTTATCTCTACGCACTATATTATATATAACTGTTATCTCTACACACTATATTATATAACTAGTATTTCCACACATTATATTATGTAACTGGCAGTTATTCACCAAGAGAACAACTAAACACACTGAGTTAAAAATAAACGCAGATATAATAGAAAGGAATTAAGTGTTGAATGCTTTACTCCATTCCTGTACACTCTTTGACATTTATCTAACAACCTTAAGCAGCTTGTGTAAATAGCTGGCTTATAAGTTGCATATGTTCATTCTCGGGTGAGATCTACTGCATCCAACTTTTTAAATAAACTAGCGCGGAACTTGGGCTATGAACAGGATATGCATGTATACGTAGTTATTTAAGAAATTCGCACCTCTGGCTAGTGCGGCACTGAGGGTGTGAATGAAATACTTCAATCATTATTTTGTCAAGCGATGTCGTCTGCATGCGCAATATCTTGGCATTAAGCCAATAATTAGCTATATTTTAACAGCGATGTAATAGCATTAATCACTCAGGTGCATTTAATAGATGCTGTCTAACATCCATCTCATTCGCCGACAGTTTTTATCCACCCCTGGATGCCTCTCTGTTCATCAACATAAACATCTTGATAATTTGCTGAAGCTTACATAGCAAGCCGTCAGTTCTCATTTCGGACTTACTTTCATTCCCGAATGGATTTCTACATGGTTCCATCTGCCGCAAGCACTAGGTCCAGCCTCAATGAAGGAAAACCAACTAAAAGCTTGAGACACGGAAGCCGGCAACGACAGCATGAGCGCATTCCCTCAGTCACATTTCAAACAGTAAGTAAAGTCGTACCTACTAAGTTTTTGACCTTTTTCATAAAGTGTCATCTTTTGCAAATTTTCATTACAGAAAATTTTTTAGCATCTCAACAACAACTTTTCCTCATATGATCTTGTGCATGGCTAGATGGGGGCTAGATGGTCTTCAATCAAACGCATCAGGTTTTATTTTCTGCAAATGTTCTGTATACACTTTTTTTAGTCAAAAAGCACCAAGTGCTGATTAAAAGCATAATGACACTATAAAAAGCTATTTCATTCTAATAAATTACTGATCAATCAAATAGTTTTTTGTTGAGAACAGTTGGCCAACCAACCAGCTTTTTGTTGAATCAATGTTTATGTAACATGAAGTCGGCGCGTTGGCAAAACTTGCGGCGACAAAAATTGTTTTGACAGCACAATTCCGTTTCCTAAACGAAATGGTGCACTTAATTTAAATTCTAGAATTGGAGATTTTGTAGAAATGTGCATATTTGTTTAATCGGCAAGAGATTAGTATAAAAGTCTGTACACAAGAATGTCTTCTCCAATGTTTGATGTATATTTCTTCTCCAAGTGCTGTTAGTTTATTAGTCAAAAATGCTCTTTCTGTTTCATATCTTCAAAAATAATTTACCGTCACATCAGGCTTTTTGCACAGGTCAGGTTAATCTTAGATAACTTCGTATAAGCGTTATGTTTTTATCAATCAAACGACACTGTTTGGGGTTTCGTACGGTAAGTTTCTGGCTTTGTTGGTAGTACATCCTTTTAGATGTGGCATTTATTTGCAATCCTTGACAAGTAGTGACCTAACACAGTATTTAATGGGTACGAGAGAATGGCGCTCTGAAATGTTCCTATCTGATTTCTATCTTTTACCGTCGACAAGTTTTCTTTACTTTCAGGACTCTGCATCCGACTCAGATGACTACCCAAACGGCAGTCTGTCAGGAGTCAACATGGAGAGAGAACTGAAGGCATCCATAGCTAAACTTTACCAAACGTTTGACTGTGTAACGGACGAGTATGACAGACTGTTTGATATTGTAGATGCCATTCGAGAAGATTACAATAACACCAAAAGCATGTTTCTTTATCACAGGTAAAGTTTCAAGATACAGATTATTGAGTACTATTTTAGTTTTGGCAATCCCATTTAAACACTTTTACTCATCATTGGCAGGTACCACGAGTACAAGCGGCTGATAAAGAATGCCATAAGGAAATGGAGGAGCGTAGAGAAAAAGAATTCTTTAGCAGCAAGCAGAAAACAATCAAATGCTAGCTTTGCTATGGCCATAAATTCTGGCTCATTAAGTAGGGGTGGTGGTCCAAGCCTTCCCGGAATTCCTGAAGAAAATTCCAATTCATATAGTGGCAATCTGAATGTCAGATTACGAGCTAACAAAGGTGAGGCAGAAAGTAATTTTGGTTTGTGAAATGCCATAATTTCCGAGGGATATTAGTCATAACTATTTTAATGCCATTTCTAACCATTGGATGTGCTACTTTGCAGATGAAGCTACCAAAGAGTTATACAATGAATGTACACGACTAGAGAGGGAAATTTTTCAATATAAAACAAGAAACCAAAAGATTAAAAACTTACTCTGTAAACTAGCGATAGATTACGAGGGCGCCAAGGAGCACGCCCTACATATTTGGGGCAGATATAAGGAGCTCAAGCAGATGATATTGGATGTCATTAACGCTGACGTGTGACATACACATCGAGGGGTTGACAAGAGAAGACAAGTGATATTGTTCGATAAGCAGCGTTTATGTAAAGACAGCATCAGCTGACTCACAAATTTTTATGCAATACTATTATCAATATCTGTCGCTCAAAGCATAGATGTTGGTGGCATTGTGCAGCACTTGTGGGCTAACCTCATAAAGCCATCTCCAATATGGATAGAAGTTTATTTCATTATTTGTATATAGATAATGTGAATGACTTACAGATAGTATAAAGAGTTTACAGACAGTATTGTAGGTATTGTATTATACTCATTGAATCTATCAACAGCTGCCAGTGCCAGACAGCCCCTTCACTCATGCCCAACACAAGACTGGGGTGGGCTAGATACAGATGAACCCACCAAACGTATCGCAAATCAGCCACAATTTTGGATGTTTGGTGGAAATAATGTCACTTCAGCTAGTGGTCTAC
Organism: Cryptosula pallasiana; assembly: GCA_945261195.1. Taxonomy (NCBI): domain Eukaryota; kingdom Metazoa; phylum Bryozoa; class Gymnolaemata; order Cheilostomatida; family Cryptosulidae; genus Cryptosula; species Cryptosula pallasiana. The sequence goes on along the minus strand of OX183133.1, from coordinate 8,516,609 downwards.
ATCACTCACAATTTTAGTCACTTGTACCATCGGTTGCTGAATAGTTCTCTAGGCAGAGAAAGGAGTATGGTGCGAGTGAACTTAGAAAATATTCTTTTTTTCAATTTGTGTGAAGAAAGATGATGGCGAAAATAATTATGATGGTTAACGAAGAGGATGATGAAAAATGTAGAATTTCAATTTGACTTTAACATCTACTTGGCGCACCAGACTTGTTACTTGCCACATGGGGTATATTAAAATTCCAATGCACTTATCTTCACATTATGGCTTTTTGATTCAGTTTTACCCTGATTCATGCAGTTTTCTTGCAAGCATATCTATTTCATTAACAATATCGCTAACATTTCAGCCCAGTGGAGATATTACATGCAACAGAATGCAACAATTTTCTTTGCGTGGGTGTATGTAGCACAATATTTTACACACGTACTTTCATAGATGACCAATAAATTTTGTGGTTTCCATGAAAAGGTGTACTTACTAGGAGTACTGCATTACGTCAGATGTACACTCATCAATACGCATAGAGCAGAATATTTCACATAAAGAAGGATAAATATAACAATTAATAGTGTTTAGTATACTGCAAGCTGCATAATAGACAGGCCTGTAATGTTTGATCAGTAGCTAATCCCAAGAAATGTATATCCAAGTGGTTGCACTGTGGGCAGGGTTGGCTCACTAATATTGTACAACATTCTACAATAAAGCCTGGCTGGGCAGATAAAACTTAAAAACTGGAAGGCTTTGGTCAACAGTGGTTGTGAACAAGAATAAAATCGCACACAACAATGCAACAGCAATAATATTAAACATCGCCATATTAGTTTTAGTTAGTGATGATGATGACTCCTCAAAATGAATTACATCAGCAAAAGACGATCATCTTACTTGCGTCCTCACTGGAGTACAAACAAACCAAGTGTCTGTATTGAAATGTTTGTTTAGAACAACAAGTCAATGGTGCGTAATTTTTGATAGATTGTAATGAATTGTACTGAAAACCAAAATACTTGGAATAATACATAATTTACAAAAAGTGAATGCACTGGGCACAGCTGTAGTCAAAGCAGACGTAGGACCAATCAAAAGACCACTAGCAATAACATTTCATTCCCATGATCGAGGAAGCACCTGCTCTTCCTGCCATTGCCTGTTGCTGATGGCAGGTGTCATTATTTCTTACTACCTCCCATACACTGCGGTGATTCTGGCACCTGCTGGGACTTGGCCCACTGTTCAGGTGTTTTGGCCTACAAAACAGGCTTAATCAACGCATGAACGAAAACTATCCAACACACAATTCTAACAAAAGCTGACAAAAGATAGGCAAACTAACAAAAATTTCTTTATAAAACAAACCTGTATGCCTAGAGCATGGACAGCTCCACTATCTAGTTCTTCATGTAACACTGTGTGTACCATTTTATGCCTCTAAAACACCATTGAGATATAAGGGGAGTCGTTCCCTCATTCAACATACCATATAAAGAGTAGGGTAACTACTAGTCACAGAAAAGACAACATCAATCGCCAGGTTGCAAGCGCACATATGTGAGCTTGAGCTGGTTTTTCTGTCTAAAGTAATTGTATTTGTTTTTCCAATGCATTATGAAGCAATCCAACAAAAATATTACCCAGAAAATATGTTGGAAGCAGAAATCAGTGCAAATTAATTACAAATATCTAGCTATGGCATTGAACATGATCTCTATTTGGAGCTAAATAATCTTAACCACAATGACACAAGCTACGTGTGCAGCATACTGTGTTTGTCTTTCTGAACTTGTATTGTATTTAGGATACACAATTGCCATATCTTTACACCTATTTATGTGCGAGAATTTTAAGCAATTATTTTTTAATGCACTCTTATGGAAGCAGTTACCATAAAAATGTCATGGAATGGAATTAGTCAAAAACAGTGCTGAGACTTTAGTACAAAATATAGGCAGGTGAAATAGACAGGTGGAGTAGGCAGGTGAAGTAGGCAGGTGAAATAGACAGGTGAAATAGACAGGTGAAGTAGGCAGGTGAAGTAGGCAGGTGAAGTAGGCAGGTGAAGTAGGCAGGTGAAGTAGGCAGGTGAAGTAGACAGGTGAAGTAGGCAGGTGAAGTAGGCAGGTGAAGTAGACAGGTGAAGTAGGCAGGTGAAATAGGCAGGTGAAGAACGCAGGTGAAATAGGCAGGTGAAGTAGGTAGGTGAAGTAGGTAGGTTAAGTAGGCAGGTGAAGTAGGCAGGTGAAGTAGGTAGGTGAAATAGGCAGGTGAAGAACGCAGGTGAAATAGGCAGGTGAAGTAGGTAGGTGAAATAGGCACAATGTGTATGTTATATATTACCTGTATAAGGGGTTTGCCTTGGAACTGTTCACTGACTATAATGACCTTGAAATGGGATTCAGCCCCTGAATATACAATGCAAACCGTTATACCTGGGGGGGGGGGGGGGGGGGTCAAGTAATAGCAGAAGTTGTCTGCTACCACCACAATTCACTATACAGGGTGTGTGACTCACCCTTTGGTACATTGTGCATATAACTCTCATTAATAACATCTAGATGTTCAGGCTACAACAAAAGTAATAATGCGTGTAGTGAGGGGGGAGTTTGCACCCACCCTTGTAGGTGTCATGTAAGTATGTGGGCTGAAGCTTTGTAATTTTATAGGTCCTATGTTGGTTTACAGGCTATGATTATGTCATTTATGGAAAAACTACTTTTAGAAACCAAAACCAACGAGCCATGCAAAACACAATTTCAATAAAAAATTATTAGGCGACTATTAATGGAAAGCCATCTCTAGAAATTGTCTTTTCAATGTGAGATGTGTGGCAATGGGGGGTACAACGGTCTTTTTCGCAATTCATTACGCCCAAGCAACAAATTGCGAAACTCGACAGCGTTATTAAGTATATATAAAATATTGATTTGGTTGCAATATAATAAACAAAATATTTTACAATGAAACATCTACAAAAAAGTTATTGAAACTGAAGTTGGAACAATCATCTCAAAATGCGAACCCCCAAATATTTGTCAGACAAGAAAGAATTATACTTTCAGAGGCGAAGCTCTTACTAAAAAATTGATTATTTACCGGAAACAGTTATGTGTTATAATTATGGCCGCAAAGAAATGTTTCGATATTTTTTCCAGAGAAAACTCTGACATAAAATAGAGGGTCTTTTTTGGAGAAATAGCAACTCAAGTCATTTAGTCCTTGAAAGTGCAAGCAACTTGGGGCGGAGCACATTAGGGTTGCTTAGCTACACTTCTATCCAACAACTACACTTCTATCCAATAACTACACTTCTATCCAACATCTACACTTCTATCCAACATCTACACTTCTATCCAACATCTACACTTCTATCCAACATCTACACTTCTATCCAACATCTACACTTCTATCCAACATCTACACTTCTATCCAACATCTACACTTCTATCCAACATCTACACTTCTATCCAACATCTACACTTCTATCCAACATCTACACTTCTATCCAACATCTACACTTCTATCCAACAACTACACTTCTATCCAACATCTACACTTCTATCCAACATCTACACTTCTATCCAACATCTACACTTCTATCCAACATCTACACTTCTATCCAACATCTACACTTCTATCCAACAACTACACTTCTATCCAACATCTACACTTCTATCCAACATCTACACTTCTATCCAACATCTACACTTCTATCCAACATCTACACTTCTATCCAACATCTACACTTCTATCCAACATCTACACTTCTATCCAACATCTACACTTCTATCCAACATCTACACTTCTATCCAACATCTACACTTCTATCCAACATCTACACTTCTATCCAACATCTACACTTCTATCCAACAACTACACTTCTATCCAACATCTACACTTCTATCCAACATCTACACTTCTATCCAACATCTACACTTCTATCCAACATCTACACTTCTATCCAACATCTACACTTCTATCCAACAACTACACTTCTATCCAACATCTACACTTCTATCCAACATCTACACTTCTATCCAACATCTACACTTCTATCCAACATCTACACTTCTATCCAACATCTACACTTCTATCCAACATCTACACTTCTATCCAACATCTACACTTCTATCCAACATCTACACTTCTATCCAACATCTACACTTCTATCCAACATCTACACTTCTATCCAACATCTACACTTCTATCCAACATCTACACTCCTATCCAACATCTACACTTCTATCCAACAGCACCCTGCACTCCAACAATTCGCTGCCCGTTACAACGCCATTATAAGTATACCCCAGTCTTACTCGGTTCTTAATCTAAAATTATCACACCTGCTAACCTACTTCAACAAAGCGAAGACAAACACAGCTGACACCATTAAATTCTATCAATAACATAAAGCGCCCAGAAATAATAACTCTTGTGTGTATATTTTTAATGAGTGGTTATAAAAAATTGCCATTTATTTTGTTGCCAAATTATCAATTTTGAATGAAGTAAATCCACTTAAAATCAGAGGTTGTCTTTCCCAGGGAAACAATTGAGATGTTTGCGTCATTTTATTTCAGACTTGCCAACCTGGGAGTGGGGAATTGAGTGAGAATAGCCAACCTGGGAGTGGGGAATTGAGTGAGAATAGCCAACCTGGGAGCGGGAATTGAGTGAGAATAGCCAACCTGGGAGTGAGGAATTGAGTGAGAATAGCCAACCTGGGAGTGGGGAATTGAGTGAGAATAGCCAACCTGGGAGCAGGGAATTGAGTGAGAATAGCCAACCTGGGAGTAGGGAATTGAGTGAGAATAGCCAACCTGGGAGTGGGGAATTGAGTGAGCATAGCCAACCTGGGAGTGGGGAATTGAGTGAGAATAGCCAACCTGGGAGTGGGGAATTGAGTGAGCATAGCCAACCTGGGAGTGGGGAATTGAGTGAGAATAGCCAACCTGGGAGTGGGGAATTGAGTGAGAATTAGATTTGAAGCAAACTTCACGCGCAAGATTTGATGAATGGGGTAACATGCATCAATAAAAGCTAAATGCAAGGTGGTTACTACAAGCAGCTAAAGCAACATGTAATATTATGTATGGATGAATACAATGGCAGATCTGGAAATGTATGAAAGGAAACCCACTTCAGCGTGCAGCGACGAAAATCTTTTTTTTGGCTCTCATCAAAATAGAATGCTTTCTTTTAAATAATTTTCTCCTCTTTGAAAAAAAATTGGCACCCCCATGTGCTATGTTGAAAAACAGCTATGGCACACCTTGGGCACACAGAATTCTGGCACCATTTTGCAAGTTTCAAAGAAAGTATATGGCTGCCAGTATAGCACAGGGCTACTACTGTAAAAAGCTGTTGGGTTTTGGGCCACTTTTAGGAAATTCATGTTGTGTTACAAAATACAGCATAAAATTCCCAAAAGTGGCTCAAAACCCATCAATCTTCTGCTGCAGGCCTGTGTAAAATACCTTTGGATTAAACCTAGGTAACAATAATAATCTCAATAAAGTTTTTTAAAAATTACTAAATGGAAAAATTTATTTCATTCATGATGGTGTGATAATAATAATATCAATAATCAATAATAATATCAATTATTATTATTGATTATATTCATTCATATTATTATAAAAATTATAAATAATCATCAATTGTTTTGTAAATAAATTATTGTATCATAATGATAATAATAATTATTAAGAAATATAATTAATTACTTTAAAGATAAATGATGATAAATAACAATGATAATAATTATCATTACTAAATAATAATACTAATAATAATAATAAATATTATTGCTTATTAACTAATAAATAATAATAATTAATAAATAATAATTATAACTGTAATAATAAAATTATGTAGATGAAAACATTAAAAAAAAAGTTGATAACGATTTTTATTTGACAGCAGAATTTTTGCACAGGTCAACCACTCTTGCACTAAAAAAAAATTAAGTAGTCGTGAGTGGTAGTAGTTAGTAAGACTAACAACATATGCTGAGATAAATTTCATCCATGAGTAGAAAACAGAAAAACATGATATGATGATATGTGCTACAAATGCATGCTGAAAACACAGCCCAAATACTAAATCTAGTTGAAGGGCAACTACAAACACCCCTACAGTGAGGAGGTATTTCATAGACCAACTGCAGTTCAACCCTGTGCAGCAATGCAAACAAAACACTATTATTTTGAGCATAGATAATATGATAATAGACTAGTTGATAGATAGTAGTTGATTATTATGAGTTATAGAAATTTAGTAAAATAATTTTTTTTAGTCATAATGGGGAAAAACGTGAGACACGCGTGAGAGGCGTGAGAAATGGGGCAATTGAGTGAGTCTCACGCAGAATACGTGAGAGTTGGCCAGTCTGTTTCATTTCTGCTAGATAAAAGAAAGCAAGGTGGACCACAAACACAGCTATGACTCCCACTGATATAAGACATTCACCCATCCAAGGCTGGACTTGGTTGCTTACTCGAATGGAGTGGCTACGCAATGCAATTTAGAAACAGTACTCCAGAGCTGAAGAAACAATTTTACTCATCTGATGGCAGGACACAACGGCAGCAAGAGGTATTGAGGACTGCATACTCTAGCTACTACACACGATATTGAAGTACTAAACTGGGTCAGTGACCTATATTCCTAACGAGTTGTCTTACCTTTAACTCTTGCTTCAACTTCACTGTGACAGCGGACTGTACTGGACCCGGGATCTACAGAAGAACTTTACCTTGTATTCACCAATAATAACCATTGAATGTGTGCATAGCACGAGTGTGATACGAGGACTTAACTTTACCATATTGAAACTCAATAGATACGGTTCAAAATTGCCGTGAATAGTTGTCACCATGGCCAAAAATATCACCATTTTGCAGTTGAGCACAAAATAACCTCTCGGAGACAATGTAAAAAGAAAAGGATTGAAACAGTAAAACATTGAAATCGGTTGATCATGAGATTTTTGCTAGAGAACATTTAATGAGTAATTAAACAGTCTGATAGCCTAAAATGAACTGATACTGATGCACCTAAATTCTTGCAAACAAGGAATGAGGACTCATCAATCGGAATGCAATTGGTATTTGTGTACCTAGCTCAATGACCAATGGAAATTCATCAAAGTAGAAGAAATGCTGGACTTACATCACCCATAATACGACTGGATCTGCTGCTGATGTTCGACCGGGTGTCCACAACGAAGCTGCTGCGATACTTCCCAGCGCAGCTCAACACACGACGTAAAGACTTGGTAGCCACTCTGCTGATTATTAGTGTCTACAAAACATTCCTACAAAGGTTACATGAAAATACAACTTTTTTCACCCAGACTGTTTTGTGTTGCACCTTCCAAATACCAAACAATTTTGTTAAAATTGTATCAAATAGAAATTTTTCAAAGTAATAAAATACTACTACATAAAATGTTACATTAGCTTGCCATAACAATATGTTTAATCGTTCTGTTTTACAATAATTTTGAGCTTGCAATTTACTGCCAACGGCTTTGGTGACATGACAGTTAAGCAGTGGCTACACACACCTACGTTTTGTAGGAATATGACGAAAAAAACGTTTCGTAGCGTCGCTCTGGTGGCTACACACACAGATGATTGATCACCGCAACGCTACGGAGTGTCCAGTGAGGCAAAGAGAACATAATTATTGAAAATAATCAATGTAATAACTATAATAAATGTAAATTATAATAATTACTTAATTATGATATTTTTTTATAATACTAGATAAATAATTTATTATCTGTGATAAATAATTAAAGTTTATAAATAATAATTAGTTGTTTATGAATAAACAGTAACCTCTTTGATAAAAGTACTGTTGGCCAATCAGTAATGACCAGGTCAAGGTTAAATTATAAAAAAAGTTCACCGGAGTCGTCAAATTTCATCCCCATATTTTATCCAATCGAGAGTAGTTATTTAATAATAATTGTCCAATCACCGAAGCGTCAGGCAAAAAAAGTTTTCAGAGACCAACATGTTGGTCTACGAAATTGAGCGTCTTTTTGTAAAAAAGACGTCGCTTGCAAAAAAAAAGACGCATTTTTACCGCATACCTACGAAACGTAGGTGTGTGTAGCCACCCCTTTAGCAGGTACGCTCAGTGAAAACATCCCATCCAAAGAGCCGAGTGTACGGTCTAATTCTAGTGCGTACTTGTGGCTTATATATCCAGTTGTGTCGAAAAAATCAGGGGCTCTGCACTAACTGGTTGTCGTTGCTACCTTTAAACTGGGGCCACATATGTCGATATCATAAATTAATGGCAAAACAAAACATTGCTTGGCGTAGGTTTAGAGCATTTCACAAATTTGGGTGCTGACCAGATTTATGGTGGTTTTTGACAAAAAAAAATTTGCCAGCTTAGTCTAAGCTTTGGCCTAGCATACTACATATAATCAATGTCTACATTCAGCACCTCCATGATCTGTATTCTATGGTCCCACATATTGTATAATGAAAAAGTGCCAATTTTCACTCTTCGAATAATCAAAAGTGGGCAACCATATCTTTCTTTGATAATAGTATAATCAAAATAACAGCAAAAATCTTTACTAGCACTCCTCTCCTCTTACTGACACCACACCATGACATTGAAGAACATGATAGGCAAACGCTCCAACACCAGTAAATAATAAAAATATACAAATATTTAGTATAAACAATAGTGACTATTTCTCGTAATTTTAATAATAATTATCACCTATTTGGATTATTATAGCACATTTGAAAATGATGACAATTATTAAAAATTATTACTGTTTATCCATAATTACAACTAGCAATATTACCCATCAGATTATCAAATACGTCTACCCGCTTGATTCCTGCCCTTCTCTTTCCCCTACCCCACTTCAAGTAGAGATGCTTCGATTATAATTCAATGCATCGAAACCGGCATATTTTATTAACTATTCACTGAATCGGTAAAATATCGGAATTGGTTTCCTTGAACTGTTGTTCACAGATCTTTTCACCAACAGTAAATAGCAGGCAGTTTAGCTCCAACTACCCATGTTGTTACAGCACTGGCCTCATACAATAGCAATGCCAATTAGTACCAGTGTGGTAAGGTTGCTTTTGCAACCCCTATTATGATGAGGAAAAGCATAACCTACAAGTAATTAGCGTGCAATCCTGGAAGACTATGTGATTGATCTGTGATTTAATTGTATTCTAGTGAATGAGTACGCTGAGATTATTGTTACAAATTCATCCTCAATCGTTTTTTGTGAATTGAATTGATTTGACTCGGAATTGGTTCATTGGCAAAGTTGGTGAAATCGGGATTGAATCGGATAGGCGAGAATTTTGTGAATCGGAGCATCTCTAATTTTAAGTCCACCCTACATCACCTAGCCCTTCTACATCTCACCCCATGCCGTGCTCTACCCATGCTCTGTTCCACCACTGCACCGATGTACACTCGTCCTTACCAACACGGAATCACTTATTGGCACTCAAATTATCTGGTATTACAGCGATGTGACTTTTTTAGTGATTTATCTCTCCTTATATTAATGGGAAAAATAAGAACTCACATGACAAATGACACATACATACAAGTGGTACCATACATTCAAGTGGCCCAATAGCTGTTTGTAAAGCAATTTTTTGACTCTCTCAGCGTAGCAAAATAAGCACACAAGAGGATTCGGCCACACAACAGATAAAGAAACAGACATAATCTTTACATCAAACTTATATATCATATATAAGTCAATTAAAAAATAATAATTGATGATAATTGATGATAATAAATGTGTATAATAAACGACATATCATACACAATATGACTCTTATGAAAACACATATATGTCACTTATACAACACATATAAAACATATAGACGATAGTTAAATAGGACAACGTACTTTCCCACTGGACCATAACAAACAATGTAAACGCATGGGAGCACAATTGCTGATTCTAATTAGTTTACTAATCAACTGATGATAACATTTAGTTGGTTTAATCTGAGCTCTCGGATAGCCCAAAGCCAAACAGAACGGAAACACTGATCTGTGTTTATATGAGGGGCATAGGAGTACGCTCTGTCTGATAAAATTTTCACCGTAAAAATTACATAGGAAAGGTTCTGTTCCTTCCTCGTAGCTGTTTAAAAACAGCATCAATCTGGTCGTTCTGCTTTTTCAATATTCTTTAGGGACTTGAAATCGAAAATAAAAATGTAGTGCAGTGCCGTGTGCTTGGACTTTTTTCGAATTTTTATTGGTCGTTGACTGATGGGTATCCCACACCTGTGCTACATAGTCAAAATGAGAGTCTTCCCAGCAGAAAATACGCCATTTTTGTCTTTGTATCGACACATTCAACACTCTCTTAATAGTTGCTAGCTGTTGGTGGCTTTATTTGAAGTATTAGTGATATAAGAATCTCACTTGAAGTTGCTTTGCAATTCAACACCTAAATCGGAGTGTGATGGTACTTGCCTACGCATTACGTTATTAAAAAAAAAAGTATTGTGAGCTTTCATCTACTCCTGCTGGCTAAAAGGTGCACTTGGATATAGTGAAATTTGTCTGCATACAAGATGACCAGATAAACAGTGAAGTTATGTCACGCTGAGGAATACATCAGTTGTCACTTGTGTTGTATAATATTGCATCATCAGCAAAAATTCGGCAATATGATAGGGCTACTTGCGGAAAGCGATCGATGTACTCTATAGAAAAAACAAAAGAAGTCCAATGATATCCCCGGGAAAATTGATGTAATTGGTTTGGGGTTTGAATTTGCATTTCGAATAAACACAAAACACAATGCTGCCTGCCTTGGTGGAAGCTCTCTATCCAATCAATAATATAATTATCAAGCGTAATACTTCTAATTTTAAACAAAAGTTCTCTACGAGTCATATCAAAGACTTGTGAGAAGTCCAACACCATTAAATCAACAATCCTGCCTTTGTCTCGCAGGAACAGAATATGCCCTATCAGGTACAACGATTGGTTCTCATTGGTTCTCGGTTTGTTTTTTGCTGTCTGCAAAAAAATGAACCGCATAGGTTTAACCAATCACTGCACTGCTTATGCAACTGTGGACTTGAAAATGATTGATTTGACAATGTATTGTAAAACCACAATCTGTCAGTGCACCTTAGGCCTAAAGGTATTAGTTAATAATATATTTTTTCGGACCTATTAGTGAGCTAGTTATTATGGATCATTCCCATATGTAAAAAAAATGTTTAGTAAGAGCCATTTTAAAATAAAAACGGAAAATTTTGTATAACGTATGAATTACTACCGCCTCATTTCTACTTACGCCTAGTTACGCGTAAATGATTTTGCTCCATTATAGCAACACTGATGTCAACAGTGACGCGTCAAGTCATTTATTTTTTCAAGCAATGATACTCTTCTTTAACTATTTTTTTATGATGCAACCACTGGTGTGACACAAATAATCTTTATACCAAAAGGCAAATCAAAAAATATACTTCTCTGCCCGATAGAAGAATGTATGTAGATAGTGTTATTTGCATATGAGGTTAATGTGGTCATTAGATTAGCATAAAGTCAGGGTTAAGAGTGACATTACTCATGAATGCTAAATCACATTGAACCATGTGTGATTGGTAGCAAACTAACGTTGTAATGAAAAATAACAAAATAATTAATACGTTAAATATAGTATTACATATATTGTAAAGTTTTTTTTAATAGTAATACATTATTATTAACATATATATATATTTTTTCAAATATTTTTATTGCAATGCCAGTTTGTTACCAGCAATACAAGGCTCACTGCGAGCTAAATGTGATTAAGAAGACCAAGAAGACACTTTTTGAGCAACCATTCGTTTCAATTCATCATTTCATAATGATGGTTGTTATACTACTGTCCCTGTGCTGTTACATCTATTTATTCACACGCATAAAAAGACAGTGAGCAGTCTTCTAGCAGATAGACAGATGGGTGATAGACAGAGAGGTAGTAGATAGAGAAAAGATAGACAGACGGGTAGACAGAAATAAAGATAACAGGCACTAACAGATACTAAATAAAAAAAACGATAAGTAGATAATTAATAATAATAAATAAATAGATAATCATAATAAATAATACAAAATAACAGATCATCGATCATACACAATGAAAACAATAATAATTACAATTGCAAAAAATACTATGATTTATTAATTCTTAAATTCAATAATAGCTGTTACTACTACTAGTAGTAGCGTTGGATGGATGATGGTGGTGGATGGATAGTCATAATTAATTAATAATAATTACAGTCACTGTGCCGGTGGTCAGTGGTAAAAAGTAGTAAACGGATTAGTCGCTTTTTGTGAAAGGTATTACTTACATCAACTTACACTTATATCGAGGACGACATCATGCAGGACCGCCTAGGGGGGCGTGCCTCAATTTTTGGACATAAGGACATATAATAACATATCAGAAACAACACAGGGCCGAGCACCGAGCCTTGAGGAACTCCTGATGTCACTGGTGGTGAATCAGATTTAACACCATCCAGGACCACTGTTTATGATCTGTTGCATAAGAAGTCATGTATCCAGTCCAGCAGGTAACTTTCCATACCAGAAATTTGTGTGAGTTTCCGCAGTAGTAGTGCATGTGGCACATGGTCAAAAGCCTTTGACAGGTCCAGGACCGCTGCGAGCACACTAAAATTCCTGTCAGTCACTGCTATGATATCATGAAGGGTGGCACATATCTGAGTTTCACAAGAAAGATCTTTTCTGAACCCATGCTCCCTGTTGTGGAGCCAGCTGTGTATCTTCTCCAAATATTTCTCAGTACAATATGCTCCAACAGTTTGCAGGGGATACTTCTTAGCGAGATTGGTCGATAGTTGTTGGGGTTCTGCTTACTCACATCGTTCTGAATGGGCGTGACATCAGCAGTTTTTCATTCAGCTGGTAGTTTTGCCATATTTGAGTAATCTGTTGAGGAGGGTTAAGCAACCTGCTGTCTGTTCAACATCCAGCAGGAGATCTTCCTTCTTTAACCTGTCAGGACTAGGGGCCTTTGCAGACTCGACGTCTTTTAGAAGTTTTATCACGCCATGTAGTAGTAACTCTATTTCTCCACAGCTGGCATTGTTGTGCAAGAATGGACCCTGACTTTGACTCGGAGGTATGTGTTTTATTGAATTGGTTGTGGAAGTGAGTATTCAAGATTCCAGAACATAATAATAATAATGCAGGATCATCGATGATTTCACCTGCTGAGCTGTGAGATGTGCTGTTTTGGTTGTGATCCTGCCTCCTTTGAGATGTCTGCAGAACGGCTTGCTGTTACCTTCAAGCCAAGGTCTACCCAAGCAGCTCTCCACGTAGGTCTTTTTTGCTGCTTTGTTGAAGTATTTTTTAGCCTCTCTTCTCTTGTTCTTGTAAGTCACCCCACTGATTTTATTTATTACTTTTCTTTTTCTTCCAGTTGTTGTACAGTTGTTGTTGTCTCTCCTACTACTACTTTAATCTGACTGCTAAGTGGTACTTACTTATTACTGAGTAACTTACTGTAATTAATAACAACTTAGCAGTCAGCTTTCGACACTTTTTTCTGTCAAACCATTATTATCATTATTTAATATAAATAATTCATATAAAAAGTTAAACCAACGATATGTATTATTAATTGGGCTTGAGTGAGCATAATATTTATAGATACATTAGACGAATCATCATCATCGTCATGATTAAAATTTATCTACCGTTGTGCAGCTTTTTTCGGTAAAAATACTTTTTAGCGTGGTTCTGGAAAATTCTGTAGACCAAAATTTTACAAGCACTATGCGGGCACTGCAGCTCCTACTCATAAAGCATTCCAGTCCGAGAACTTGGCAATAAGTTGGAGTTTTTACTTCACTTCCAAGAGAAGGAAACACAATCGAATTTACTAACACTCGGTCTTTCACGACAAGGGCATCATGGCGGCCGGAGACAAAGCGTGAGTATAATATTCGAACTCAAGATTGTTGTATGAAGAATGGGAAATTATGTAGTGCTGGAAACTAATTAGTGAAAATATAACACTTGCTAGCTTATGCTAACCATTTTTTTGTTCTGTACAGAAAATTTTCTCAAATAATCTGCATGAACTGCAAACAGGAAATTTTTGTCCGTTGGAATTTATTATTATTATTAATTATTATTCCTACTATTAATAATTATTGTTTATATATTATTATTATTACAAATGAGCATTGAAAAAGGATGCGGCAGTTTCGTTTCATTATTCAGATAATTTAACAATTCGAGTACCTATAATAATATTGTTATGCTCCCAAAAAATCTTGATTGTTGATTGATTGATCGATGCTACAGCTATTATTATAATAATTACCTGCTTCACACTACTACAGCAGTAGTAGTGTTCATTTCTTTCTTCTTCTCCTTCTGCCGTTCCTCTTTTTTTTATTATTTATTAATATATATCAGTAAAAGAATTTCTAGTATCAGTTAGTGGATGATGTGGCAGTTTGTTCACTTCTGGAGTTAGTTAAATAATCTTGTTATTATTATTATATGCACGAGTACAATTTTTATTTTGACAATTTTTCTCAAATAGAACATCAGTTTTTAGAAATAAAAAACTGTCCACCCAATAGTGCAAAAATTATTTGTGTCACACCAGTGGTCTCAGAAAAATAATTGAGAAAAAAGTACCTTTGCTTAAAAAAAAACAGTGTTTTGTGGTCACAGTATCAACCATTGCTGACAATGGTATTGTTGCAATGATGCGAAATTGGTGACGCGTCGCACAAACTAACTAATGGTGCGGTTTAAAAGTTTTTATTTATTTGAATATGACTCTCCGGGAAAATTATTTTTTGTCTACATCACGTAATTGCTTTATGATAAGTAGTATACCACTGGGTTGGTAAAATAACAGAATATGAATGACATATGCTGAAATCTTAAGGGCCTATGGCGCAATAGGAAATTGCAAATCTACAATGCATTTTCAAACTGTTATTTTTGAAGTCCACAGCTATGTAGGCAGTGCAATGATTGGCTAAGCCTGTGCGGTAAATGGTGTCCATTTGATATCTTTTCAACTTTTGTTTCTAGCATCTTTTCACCCCAAGTTATTAAAAAGTTAGCCACGCATGAAAATTTCGAAAATTGAAAAAACCGTGCATGACAAATTTACATGTAAATCCTTTTGTCTGCACGCTACGCTTGCATGAGTTTTGTACACGCTAAATTATAATCATTTATTTTCACATACGTAGTACCAGTACTTAGCTACTTCTTTTTATGACTGCAAAACATCAGGAACAGCCAGCCTTCTACTAGCGTCATCATTCCTACTAGCAGCAGCTACTCTTGTTTACTCATTTACTTTGCCATTACTATCAGACTTGGTGTTATCATCAAATCATTAAAACTTTATGCCATTCCTCAAGTAGTAATAAATGAATAGTAGAAAAAAATTCATCAATCAATGTGATGATTATTGTTTACCTGCACTTTATTGGTCACCAACCTATGAAGAATCTGTGAGATGTTGCATCAATTGGTGCTTTGTTATGAAAAAGTTCATCTCAGTTCAAAATAAATAGAACTAATAAACTGTGAACTTTAGTACCATATAAAACATTTTGTATTACTCACCAGTTAAACAACAAATTGACGTTTTTTAAATTTACTGTCATTAATCTTCCTGTACAGTTTTGCCGTTATTATCCGCTCTTTGTAGTATACCCGGCTCCTTGTTGAACAGTATCAGGGACTCCGTACTATTTTGCCATTGAAGGGATCTTCAATGGAAGAGCTGCGGGCATGGCTGAGAGTCCAGAGCACCTGACTCTTTGGCTGGGCCCCTTTGGCTAGACTGCTGTGCCGTTAAAGATCTTACTTTTAATAAATTTCATGATGTTCACTCAAATTTTACATTATTTACAGAACTCCTCCTGCGGTAATCTGGGCGCAAAGAACTGACAAAATATTTCTAACTATTAATATAGAAGATTGTAAAAATCCAGAGATTCAACTCACAGACACCAAACTGATATTTAAGTGAGTATTTAGTTTTGAACAGCAGCCTAGATGATATTGGATATGTAGGGATATCCCCTGCACTCTTTAACCAGGCAATTATATTTATTCGCTGTTACTGCTTGCAGGGGTAAAGGAGGACCTCAAGCCGAAGAACACGCAGTGGAAATTGAGTTTTACGGCGAGTTAGATACTGATAAGTCAAAGTATGTAGTCAATTCTCGAAACATTCCAATGGTGCTGTTCCGCAAAGAGGAAGGTCCATACTGGCCTAGGCTTTTAAAATCAAAAACGAAAGTAAGTTGCCAACGTAGCATGATGTTATGCAACTGTTAGAGCCAGCTCTGTTTTAGTTTCTGTAATATATCCCATGGCTGTGTTCACCAGGTGCACTGGCTCAAGACAGACTTTGACAAGTGGAAAGATGAGGATGAGTCTGAGGATGAAGAGCCAATGATGGGCGGAGGGATGCCAGGAATGGGAGGAGGGATGGGAGGTATGGGCGGACCCGGTAAGTGTCTTCTGCGCATCAGAAACGCTCATGTATATTTGTATAGAACTTGGTGCCGCTTTTGGTGTAACTCTATGAATTGTACAAACTATACAAGTATGGCTTCCGATTGTAGGTGGAATGGACTTGAGCTCAATGATGGCAAATATGGGTAGCTTTAATGCAGATGGTCCCCCAGGGGAGGAGGATGATAAGGCAGAGGACAGCGATGATGAAGGTAAGAGCATGGACTGGATTTTATTTGGGGAATGTCGATGGGGCATTATGACTGCTCATCAATTGTATAATACACAAAATTATCAACTATAATGGTATTGCAATTACAACTATTGACCTAGTGATTTCTCTTGGTTTGGCAGTTACAACTTGATCTTCAGCACACTGCCGTGTGTTGTTACTACACCACCCATTCCTCTTTTACAGACATGCCTGATCTACAGTGACATTCATAAGACAGTTCTTGCTCGGCTATAGCTTATCTTCTGCACATACAATCACTAGAGATGAATAGCCTGTAGTATCAGCAAATGTTGTGCCTCGTTCGAACAATTCGTCTTCTCATCATTAATTTTATGTCAGCGCACAAAAACCTTGTTTGCGTTATGTTTATGTTCATACTTGATGCATATATGAATGTACAGTATTGCAAGTGTATGTATTTTTTCTTTTTGACACACCACTAAACCCCTATTGATTGAGCCAACTACAGCACCTTTCTTGTTTCAAACGACTACGCCACTGTTACTTGTCACCACAAAGTACAAAACACAGTATGCTGTGGGCAGCCCCGGCTTAACCACTGATCACAGTTCTCATAGTTTTGTCTGCTCGGTCAATCTTCGAAACTTTCAAGTTTTGAAAGTTTTATCCGAGTTGAAGGCGAAATGCAATTCCATACATAATGTTCATACAAAATATTAAATTCACAATCCATCAGCGAGTATTGGCTCGTACAGATAGAGTTCGTCCGTTTCTTGAGTCAGGTGTCTGCTAATCATGGTGAAGACATGAGGATATAATGCTCATTATGGGATTGGTGTGTGGTGACCAGGCCATGGGCCCATTAAAAGGTCTGGGTGTTGACATAATTGCCTCACAACCCCTGGAGGCGAAGTATCTGCTGTAAGTCAAGACTGACTAAAATGTGAGGAAATCTCATCCTTTCATCAGAAATGAACCGAGTGCTAGCTGATACCAATAGAATTTGATATGCAGGCGACATTCAAGGCTGCCTCGGCATTGGTACTACTGCTTCAGTATTAGTTCTATATGTAGTATGACGAATTCTATTAACCTAGGATGTGATATGCTGTTTTGATATCAACTTCCTGCTTGAATCGCGCCTTAAAACCCTTCACTGTATAATAATGAATAATGTATACCTATTGAATAGTGTTTCATAAAGAGGTGTTCTCCCTTTGTCAGCTATTATCTTAGTAGAGAATGAACAAAGACCATTTACATATGCATTGCTAATAGGAATGCATTACCCTGCAAAATGTCTGGTTCTCAATGACCAGCTGTAGTACAGCAAAAATAACTCTAAATGTCGCAATTCAGTGTCCATATAAGTATAACAATACATAATAATATTAATTTTATTTCATTAAAAACAGTGAAAGAGGCACGACAATGTTAAGGGAGGCAAAGACAAGTAGGCAAGTGAAAATATACAGTAGGACGAATGACAAGCCCAAAAAAGTATGTAAACAGTCACAGTGCAGTCAGCAATTGTCTGATCAATTTTATTCTGCCAGTAAAACAATAAATACTAGAGCAGGAATAATCCCCACTTGGCCAAGTTCTCCAGTACGAGGAAGAGATTCAAATGCACAACATGCCAAGTGATATTGGCAATAGAACAAATTTCCAAAGCCATTCTATATACCCAAATAAACTTCCTCAGCTCATGTATATCTCCAAAATAAACCTAGCTATGCTACTGTAAATTACCCACATTAAAATTGCCTAATATTATCTGCAGATTATCCTTTGCTTGCCAACTCCTTGTTCACCCTCTTCGCCAGAGCCTTCTTGTAGGAGAAAATGTCTCCATCCCATTTGGTCACCGTCTGCTTTTCGCACACCCAAATCGCATCAGCTACCTGCGTGCAAGGTGTAAAACATAGAAAGGTGACTATTTTATTGGAGAGTGTAGGCAACCGCATTTTGTGTGGGCAAAATAGTTCCATCTTTTCAAGATTATTTGATAATACAAACTTGTGTGGAGTTGCTCTCTCTTAAAGACAACCTCTAAACACATCTCAAGCTTTTCATTTCGTGAGACAACCATTTAAACCAAATATGATTTAGTTTCATCAACTGAACGAAGGAGTAGTCTTTGCACTGGGTTGATGAGTATTTCCAGTGGTACATTGTAATAAGGTGCGTGGAAATTAGAGTAGTTGTACCATTTTATATCAATATCGTTACTGGCGTCTGGAGTACTAATTGTAATATGTATATATTTAGTACATCCGGGATATAATCTAACTAGCAACAATAGGAATCGCTGCAGCAACTTTCAGTACACAGTCGGTTTACTTACCAAGTAACTAATTTTTTATCGCATCAATTTTTAACTTTTGAAAAGCTGGATACAAAAATCTATTTACTGATCGATAGAGAAATACAAACACACGACCTATCATGCAATACTCATTGACATGTATCATGTGGGTAGTTACGAGGATCTGGTGACTTGACTGATCACTAGACGCACCTGAGATATGAGTCTAAAGTCGTGGCTAACCAATATCATTCCTCCCTCAAACAAGTTAATGGCGTTGGCCAGTGAGTCAATCGTCTCTATATCTAGATGGTTAGTGGGTTCGTCCAGGAGGAGCATATGCGGTGTCTGCCATGACAGCCACGCAAAGGCCACTCTACATCGCTGCCCATCAGACAAATTCCTTATTGGACAAGTCTACAACATGAGTGGTCACTTGAAGTCTGCTCTCATTGGCCAGTAAAGTTTTATTGTCATTGGCCGACCACAAAGAACCTGACCTGTTGCTGTCCACTCAGACCGTATCTGCCAACAATCTTCCTCATCTCATCTCTCTCCTTTACATCAGGAAACTCCTTCATCATAAACTCCAGCGCAGAGAGATCCATGTCTAACGACTCGGCCAAATGCTGCAATAAAACCACAATAAACCTTCTACACGACCTGACGGTGACATTAGGCGCTTTTGCTAAGTGAACGCGAAGTCGCAATAGTGAAAAATGGACAAAGTTCTCTGTTTCAACGATGCAAAATAGCATTTCTTTACAATGGGGCTTCTCGAGAAATTTAGTGCCAAGGTGTTTGCGAGAACAACGCGGGTTTACAAAAGTAGTAGTCGTCTTTTCTTTATTTATGCGTTGAAACTAAAATACAAATAAAGCTGTTTTATTTCATTTTCATTTTGGATACATCAACAAATACAACAAGTCATCATGCAAGCAACGATCATTGATGCAAGGCCATAACAATTATAATAATTTATTTGTAAAATATCTGTGTGTCACAACATCAACAGATTAGCGATGCCAAAAGTAATTGTATATTTGTCTGCAGTGTTTTAGTGGAAATAATTATTTATTATAAGAATAATAAAAAATATTATTTTATTACTATTAAATTTTTGTTCTTTAGCTTGTACGACGTATAATTGTTGTAAGAGAAGACAATAAATTCATTTTTCTGAACGGCTACTTGTTCTGTTCAATTCGCGTGATCCAGCGTTGAGCCAGTTTAAAATAGGTGAGTTCTTCGCATTCACTTAGCCGAAAGCGCCTATTGCGCTCTAATTCTAAAACTCATTCTTGTTCGATTATGAGGTGCCCACAGAGTTGACCAGCTAACCTACCTCTACATAGAGAACAACCATCTCTATTCATTAGCCAAGAGGCACATTACAGTACATACCAACTCTTACTGAATGAAATAGCAGCAGTAACGGGCAGCAGCCGTAACGGGAGCACATTTGTTACCAAACAAAAAGTAAAAATGGTATATGATTGGAGCCAATATTAATTTTCTGCACTGCCACCGTATCAAATTG
Source organism: Cryptosula pallasiana (assembly GCA_945261195.1). Taxonomy (NCBI): domain Eukaryota; kingdom Metazoa; phylum Bryozoa; class Gymnolaemata; order Cheilostomatida; family Cryptosulidae; genus Cryptosula; species Cryptosula pallasiana. Next base: position 8,495,993 of record OX183133.1, on the reverse strand, counting down.
AAATACGCATTACCTGGTGATAACGGCCAATCTTCAGATGAGGATTCTTTCTAATAAGACCCTCTGTGGGGTGAAGCTCTCCAGCGATTAGTTTGAGGAGGGTTGACTTACCGGCCCCGTTGGGTCCGACTAAGGCTAGTCGAGTATCCAGATCAAAACCAAAGTCCAACCCCTTGTATATGTACGGCTAGAAGAACATGCAAGAGAATATTTGAATGCATTCACAGCGTAACCTACATCAATTGTTTACAGCTCAAATGGACCCAATCAAACTCTACACAGCGCAGATACTACATTTATTCATAAATGTAGTCGAAATATCTGAGCTCTAAAGCCGCATTTACACGAGGCGACTTTCCTTTCAAGTTTAATGCATCTTGTCACAGAAAGACGTAGGATTGTCGTGGGTTGAGACGCAGCAACCCAGCGGTGTCGGGTTCGAGCGTCAAGTCGCAGCAATTTTAAAGTCACGTTAAAAAATTATACCAATAGTGTTTCTCTATGTAGAGGTTCCAATATTTTGTTTATTCAAGCCTGGATATAATGTAAACAATGATTGTAAGATTATTATTAAATGAGCAAATATGACCGCAATTGTTAAAAAATCTTAATCATTATTTATTTCAATCAACTAAATTAAATTCTGTATATTTAATAATATTAATTATTTCATGTTCGGAGTAATTATTATTTCGGAGGCAAAAATGAGAAAAAAATCTTTTTTCAATTATTAATAAAGTTTAATAATAATAATTATTTTTTTTAGCTAAATCAAAACTTCATATGATAGGTAAATGAGAAAACTTCTGAATACATAGATAACAACTAGCTGATGGAAAACCATTAATAAATCATTCTCAACTAATCAACCCATTGCATGAGCAGTAATGCACTTAGATTATATTAGCTATGATGAATGGACAACTCCAAAGTTGCAAACTCCAAAATTGCATGCTTTGCAACCGTGTAAAGGCAACTTGCAACTGCGTCTGCGACCATCAGAAAAAACGGACACGCACTCGCTCTCATGTATACGCAGTTTAAAAAAAACCAATTACTGTGTAACTAATACGCCATACAGGTCATGAACACAACTAAACACTGTAAAACCTGAGACAGCCATTTCATTTTGTATCAAAAGTCAGCTAAGTTAAGGTGCACTGTCACAGATTCCTCACGGAATTCACTTGTTGGAGTTGTCTTTTCCTTAGTGCCAAAGAGTGCTAAATAGTCTTAACCAAATTATTTTTATTGAATTTAAAAATAATTATTTATTTACATTTAGATTGACTGATTGTTTTTCAGTAAAATAACATGTAACCCAAATTTAAAAATTATCGTTGTTGTTTGCAACTGGGTCAAAAGCGCCAATCTGGCGTTGTTTTTTCACAAATAAATTCCAATTTACAATAATTTGAATATTTTCATATTATTCAACTTGTAAATAACTTTTATAAAAATTATAATAAATGATAATAAATTAAGTTTAATTCAGCCAAAAATCAGTGACACAGCACCTTTAAAACACATTGAGAAAATCCCTTCTGGCCAGTGCACAGATGGCTCAGACAAACGGAAAATTTTTGGACCGAAAAAAGTTATTACTTGGACTCTCCGATTTCAATTGTTGTAGAGTTGTCTCCTCTAGGACCTGTTCAGCAACCACCATTCATTACACCAACTTAAATTATATTGCCATAAACAGGTATAAATAGAAACATCCAATGATTTTATGATAAACCAGTGTGCCGAAATTACTTTTATTAAAACTAAAACTATTTGAAAAATGAATCGATTAAATATTTGAGCCTGTGTACCTTGTCATCAGCATACTTGAAGCTAACATTCTGTACCATGATAACAGGGGGAGGTACTTTTCCACAGTCATAGAAGTAGAAGGACAGAGTCTACAATAGATAACACACAAACGTACATGTCTATGACTACAACATACAGTAAATAAATATACATGTTTAATTGCATTAGTAACTACCTTATCAGTGCTGACTCGCTCCGTTAGACCAGCATCAACCATCTTCTTTAACGTCTTCTCTTTACTCTGTGCTTGTCTAGCCAGCTTGGCACTCCCGTGACCAAACCTAGCTATGTAGTTCTACAATACAGAATGTTATGCGCATACAGCTACAGCTCAAACGGCACAGAATAGATGAGTTGTGGAGTTGTCCTACCTTCATGTGAGCGATCTCGTCTTGCTCCTTTTTGTACTTCTTCTGTTGGTTCTCGTCCAACTCGGACTTGGTTTGTATAAAAGAGTCGTAGTTACCCTGTACAATAGAAACCACAGACAGCGGTGAGTCTTCGCTGTCACACACCGACCGGCAGTGATGACTGGACACAAAATAGAACACTACTAGGCCATATTAGACACTCACACCAAAGTATTGTAACTTTTTTTTAGTCATGTGAATAATGTTGGTGCAGACGCCATTGAGGAAATCCTGCGAGTGAGAGATGAGGACTAGAATACGCTTGTAGTTGCTTAGCTCCTGCTCCAACCATACACACGCCTCCAAATCCAAGTGGTTTGTAGGCTCATCCAACAATAATAAGGCGGGGCTTATGAAAAGAGCGCGAGCTAAGGCTATCCTCATTCGCCAACCACCTACATGTCCATAGACAATAGCGAATTATTAACTAGGAGACAATAGAATTGACCAGATGAAGCGCAAAACATAATGTCCACTTTTCATTTCAATGAAAACATACCAGAAAAGTTTTTGACTGCTGTTTGTTGCATTTGTTTGGTGAATCCGAGACCAAATAGAATTTTACCAGCTCGAACAAGCGCCTTGTCTGCGTCTAGTTCATCTAAACGTTCGTAGATCTCCATCAGCCTGTCATGGGCTTCTACAAAACATATATAACACTCGTACAACACACATATAACACTAATACAACACACATATTACACTAATACAACACACATATAACACTAATACAACACACATATAACACTAATACAACACACATATAACACTAATACAACACGCATATAACACTAATACAACACGCATATAACACTAATACAACACACATATAACACTAATACAACACACATATAACACTAATACAACACACATATAACACTAATACAACACACATATAACACTAATACAACACACATATAACACTAATACAACACACATACAACACAATACAACACACATATAACAATAATACAACACACATACAACACTAATACAACACAATACAACACACATATAACAATAATACAACACACATACAACACTAATACAACACACATACAACACACATATAACAATAATACAACACACATATAACACTAATACAACACACATATAACACACGTACAACACAAGAAAAGCACATACTGGTTACTACTGTATGTACTACTTACGGTCGTCATCTGTTTTGACGGCAAGCTCCTCTGCCTCAGCCTCTAAATACAGCCGAGTCTGATCAACCTCCATCACACACTCTAGAGCAGTCTTGTCACTAGGGGGCATTTCTCTCTTCAGGTGAAAGATGTCAATGTGCTCAGGTATGGGCACCTCTCTATTACCCAATACTGACAATAAACTAGACTTTCCTGTACAAGATAAAAAATTATAAATTTTCCTAACTTTTGCACAAAAGTAGCGACATAGAACAACAAATACAGCTGCTGCTCCTCAACCACAGAAACTTATCGTACAACTTGTGAACAACTCAGAGAGTAGAAGGACTCAGAGCGTAGAAGGGCAAAAGAGAAAATTACAACTCAAAAATCTTTTGCACCAACGAATTTGATTTTATTAAAACATTTTTCACCTGTAATGGCAGAGATGGATGCATAAGAAGTATATATTCGTATATTTGTGTTTGGGAAAATGTAAATTCAAACATGTTCAACACTATAAATCTTACCGCAACCATTTGCCCCAATCAGACCATAGCGTCTTCCGTTATTCAGTTCGCAGTTAGTGTCTGTAAGAAGTTCAGCTCCGTGAAATGTGATAGAGAGAGAAGATATTTGAATATCCCGAGCATCAGGGTGGGAAGCCAGCACCCCAGTAACTGCTCTTGCTTCTGCCTTTAGATCTAGGTCTCCCATCATGGATGCTAGATTATCTATAAGGTGATAATATAGAATTAAGCCAAAGATTTTCAAGTACAGATACGTAACTAAATGTTCATTGTCAGCGTGGGACATGGTGCAGTTGCTTACTTGATGAGCTGTTAGCAGACATGAGCACAGGGGTACCCGGAGTGCTGTCTCCATTTAGACTTGAGGCTTCTGAGTTTGAGGTGCCAGCCCCGTCAGTTAGAACTTGCTTCCGATTAAGCGCTGCCTTCTTCTTGTTGGCAGCACGTCTGGCTTTAGCATCTGATGGCATGACTGCTCAATTTTCTTGAAAATAAAAGTGCCAACTTTGACTCATTTCTAATGATGTACAATCAAAAATCATTAACTTTGTGCTAACATACAGTTTGCCCACAACGGATGTGTCTGTCTCACATTGTTACTAAAGCCTGGTTCACATACATCGTAGATGGCTCGCAAGTGATCGTGGATCCCTCATGCGACGGATCCGCGATACATGTTCACATAAACTTGGCAAACCCACGATCGCAAGAAGTATAATCACTCTCTTCACTGGGAGGTAATAAAATCTCGAAACACGTCTTCACTGACCAACGACTAGATACATACTAAATGAATTATCGTTGTTCAATTTACACCAAATAATTTATTATTTTTAACAGTGATAACTTTTTTTTACATTTTTGCTGATATTATCATTGAATTTTATTCCATATTTTTTAATTAAGTTTTTAACTGTTGTTCAATGGTGCATTATCATTTTTTTACCATCTCTTAATATAAAATTTTGAATCTCAATTTATAATAATATGCTAATTATGCTATTATATAAAGATTTAAAGAAAATATATATATTTATACATTTAAATCAACTAACACAATATTTCAATCAGAAAATTAATAATAAATAATAATCAATATTTATAATTAAACAATAATAATTTTATTATTTATTATAATTTTTTGATGGCAGTCATTTTTACATGAGTAACCTTGACCTGAATGTGGTTTTTGAAAAAGAAAGTAAGAAAATTTACTCTCTATCGTACGACGGTCGCACGAAAGTTTGTTCAGCTGAACTTTTCTACGAGCCTCTACGACGTCGTGCGAGCCACAGGAAATCCAGGTTCACATACATCGCAGATGGCTCGCAAGTGATCGCGGATCCCTCGTGCGAGCCATCTACGATGTATGTGAACCAGGCTTAACACTCAACTCTAATGGAATTATGGCATATATCATACATGGAGAAAGGTTGAGCTTGAGCAATGAAAACAATCTTACTACACACACATATATATATATACTACCTACAAACAGAAGTATGATTAATTAATAATAATATTTTATTAATAATAATAATTATTATTATCAACAACAATTATTATTATAATTAATGGGTTAGTAAAAACAAGCCACTTGAGTGATGAGAGTAGTAAGTAAGTGAGAACTTGATGAGGAACAACCCAAACTAATTATTATTAGTTGTTATTATATAATTATTATTATGTATTATTATTATTATTATTATTATTATTATAACAACAACAACTACTACTATTAATAATTAATACTACTACTACTAGGTAGGTAGTAATAATAAAAAAGTAGCTAATATTATTATTATTATTAGTAGAAGAAGAAGAAGAATAACTTTTTTAAGAATTCTCAATTATTATTATTATTATTAATAATTATAATAATAATTTTTATAACAATTATTATTATTATGTAATAAATAATAATGATAATAATAATTTATTAATAATAAATAATATTAAATAATTAATAATAATAATAATGATTTAATTGATAGAAGAAAATTATTATTAATTATTAATTGTTATTATTATTTTTTTATTATTATTAATTATAATAAATTATTATAATAAAACTTAACAATTATAATAATTATTATTATATTATAACAGCTTATGACTTTTTATTAATAGTTATTAATATTATTTAAATATTATATAATAATAAATAATAATTTATTTAATGAATAATAATAATCATTCCCTCATCACTAAATTATCACTCATGACAAACAATAATTGATAACATTTATACTAGGATTCAAAAAAACTAGGCAACACGTAGGTAAGGTAGGATATCCAACTAGTAATTAAATAATAATCACGTCATGACAAAACACGAGGGTAAGCAACATGATAAGGAAAATGAATGGATGGGATGAGAAATGAAATCATTACCATTGATGTCATAGAGCGATTTCAACATCGCACTAATAATTATATTAATGATACGTCAAATTTGCGCGGTTCGTAATGTAACCGATTGGTTTATTGAAAAGTAAGTATAATGTGCTCGCTTACCATAGAAAAATTTAGCTAGCACGTCAATGACGGTGGTATATGATGAAAAATACATTGCACTAGACGTTTTCAGAAAAAGAAATTGGAGCACATACTAGCTTTACTTTTTCAGGATTTGACTGTTCTTCTGATTTTTTTTACTTGTGCCCACCCACAGACAGTTGTTCAAAAAACTTAGTTGCACAGTTTCATTTGCACATAACAGAGTTTTAATAACGTTATTAAAAATCTGTTATATGCAAATGAAAGTATACAACTCAGCTCATTTTCTTCCTGGCACATTTTCAATGGAACCCGGTTGATCTACTAGTAGTCTTCTTCTTCTAGTAGTAATCTTCTTAGTCTACTAATAACTAACTATTAATTAATTATTATTATTATTATCAATCTTTTAATAATATCTATCAACAAACTTGAATATAAACTCCTTGCTTGCACTGCATCACAGGCTTACTGCAGAAAATTTGGTCGGTTTTGGGCCACTTTTAGCAAAAAAAACTCGACAGAAGTAGTTTCGTAAAAGTTATTTAAAAAAAGTAGTCCAAAACCCACCAAACTTTCTGCAGTAGGCCTGTTGGCAGTAATAAAGTGGTAGTAGTCTAAGTAGTAAGTAGTAGTCATTACTACTACTACTACTACTACTACCACTACCATACATAATACTACTATTATTTATAATAATAATAGATTGTTCATAATAATAATAATGTTGTTTATTCGTCATCATTATTATTAAATAATAACTTAATAATTATGATGATGATGACAAATGATTGTTGTTATTAACTGTTGTTTTGTTGTTATTAAAAATAGTTCTGTTCTTATCATAATAATGATAATAATAATGATAATCATTATTAATAATAATGATAATCATTATTATTATCAATTTAATTTATTATTATTATTTAGCTAGAGTAAAAGAGAAATTCAAGTTTAGTTAAATCGTGTAAAACTGGCATTAAAATGTACAGTTGAGTGCAGTGATTGCAATGAACCAATTTTTTATGTGATCATTGCATTAGCTCAGCCAAAAACTCAATTTTTAAAATGCAAGTTTCACTGAAAATCTTCTTTGTTTGAGGTGGCAACCACAAACCACAAAATGAAATCAGTCACGCATAACTTTATATATGCGGTAATTAGCACAGCAATTAATTAATTAACACGCACGCATAACTGCCCCATTGTATCATATATATATAGCCAGTAATGTTCACGCAGCATTACATTAATTTAATAATAGTTGGCAATTGCTTATCCATTCTGTCATATTTGACTAGCTTGTTTTATTTGCAGGAAAAATACAGATATGAAGAAATGTGTACTAGATACTGATTGTTTTGCGATGAGAATATGCATTCAATTAAAAAATACATGAAGAAATCTTTAGAAAAACATTGAAAGATAACCTAAGTGTATCTTTACAGCTAGCACTACCATTGATCGGGCAATATACAGCACCCGCATAAACTTACTGGTGTGTGGGAAATGATAACGGGCTAAAATAGCGTCGCTCGAAAAAAAATAATCAAAACATTTTTTTTAAAAATAATATAATTAAATGACAGTACCACTATTAATCATAAAAAAATATACAGGTGAAAAGGAAAGATGATTATAGACAAGTTTACCACATCAGATTCGCCAGATGCCCTTCTAGGTGCTGGCAGATTTTGGATTTCGAAGGACAACTTTGGAGATTATTTACCAGCTCCATGTGTGATTTGAAAAAGAGGCTGCAAGAAAATGTTTTGAGGGATATGATTGGCTATTAGGTGGACTTTAAATTTTGGCGGTGGCAACCTGGGTTCTAGAGATATTGAAATAATCAAAACACATGTTTTTAATCACGGAGGCGACAAGATCTTATATCATTGTTTTGGCTCGGTCACGTGGTACGAATTTTAAATCGTTGATCTCGCTATATTATTGACTTGGTAATAATAATAGTTATGAAGACAATTCACGTGTGGTCTAGTGGTTGAAGTGCTTGCACTTCAATCCAGAATCTGGGGTTCGAGTCCCAGTACGGTTATCTGTGTAGAAGATTAACTGTTGTGAGTTTGTGAACAACAAGCTGACAGCCATATATTATCATGTTACAGACCGTACTCAACAGCAAAAAAAGGAAGCGCCCAACGGGCATGCCCAGAAAGTGCCATAGCTATTCCACTTTCGCATTATGTAAAATAAACTAAACAAAACTATTACATCTCCCTTTTCTCGGAATCAAAAGACAAACAAAGATAAGTTCAGGTAATACAAAACATAACGAGTAAAATGAAAGATTGTAATTAACAAAAATATGAGTAAGATTTATATAACAACTCTAGACAACACACGAAACAACATTTTACTCTATTTCAAGAGTCACAAGTATGAATATATATATATTGCACACTATCAAATGTATAGTTAATTGAATGTTACTGGCGCGGGACCCAAGAGTACATGACATGGTCATAAAATTTAGACGGAAGCTTCTTTTTACGCGGTGTCAATGATGGTGTAAAGGGCACCTCAGATCTAGGAGAAGTGGTCGTAGATATTTTATTTGGAACTGTTTGTACTTGAGGAGTCCTAACAGGAGTGGTGCAAGGATCAAATTCAGTAGGATCACTATTAGCAACAGGTATATCAGCAGGAATGCTAACTGAAGGCACAAGCTTGCTATCTCTAGGGTCCGAATTACCAGAAAGGGGTGGGCACGCAATTGATGTTGATTGTTTATTGTTAGAACCATGACATCTGCGGACATCTTTACGATTACGTCTGATTTTACATAATTGCGAATCAATCTCATAGCTCCTGTCTCCTACTAGACGTACAACTCTACCAGGTTTCCACTCGCCATTTGCTGTCTTGAAATACGCCGATTGACCAGAATGAAGAGGTACTTTCTCTGGGCCTGCATGCCTATCATGATAATGTTTATTGGAGCTTTTTGTACACGCTAATTTGCTCCTAACTAGCTCCAGATCATACCCAGTAACTTTATACTTATCAATGGAAACTGGCATAGCATCTCTCATCAGTCTACCCTGAAGAAGCTCAGCAGGTGATGGTAGACCATTCGCAACAGGTGTGTTCCGAAGTACAACAAGACCTCTAAGCCAATCGGAACCCTCATCTTCGCATTTTGACATCATGGAATTTATTGTCGCTATAGTCCTTTCAGCTCGGCCATTACCTGATGGATGCAATGGAGAACTGGTCTGATGGGAAATTTGATATTCAGAACAAAAGTTCGGGAATTCTGCACTTGAGAACTGAGGGCCGTTATCAGACACTATTACATCACTTGAGCCAAAATCTGCAAATATCTCTCTCAGACATTGAATGACAATGCTGCTACTAGTACTCTTGGACAACTGCCTAACAACAGGCCACTTCGTCAAGTAATCAATCAATAATAGATAGTGTTTTCCATTTAAACGAAACAAATATACCCCAATCATTTCAAATGGTGTGTCAGGTACAGGAAAAGGAATCAATTGCTCTTTGGTTTCATTCTTTTCTGATTTTAGACAAGAAGAACACGATTGGCATTTGTCCTCAATACGACGTCTTAAGCCTGGCCAGAACACAGATTGCATGGCTTTCTGTAAAGTTTTTGATACACCTTGAAGGGCTTCATGAAGTTGATTAACCACATCCCCACGAAATGCAATCGGAATCACCAGTCTGTCACCATAGAACAATAGACCGTTTACCTCACTGAGGCTACTATGCAAGTTCCAAAAGGGCAATGCTCGGCTACCACTTGTATTTTTATGAGATGGCCCACCATTTCTCACGTACTCAAAAACAACTTGCAGCTCCTCGTCCTCTAATGTAGCATTTTGATATTTCATCATGACGTCATTGCTACGAATGACCACTGAACACACCGATTTGAGAGGATCAATACTAAGGTCATTATGCTGACCTGTGTCTTTGGGACATGATCTGGATAGAGTATCAGCCAACACCATCAACTTGCCAGGCTTATACTCCAACTCAATAGGATATGCCAACAGTCTTATACGCATTGCAGTTAATGGAGGAGACAGACTGTTTACATCTTTGCTCATCAACCCAACTAATGGGAGGTGGTCGGTCTCAACCACCACACGTTTCTGCCCCATGCAATAATACTTGAACCTGTCACACACGAAAACCACAGCTAACAGCTCCTTCTCAATTTGGCTATACCTGGATTGACAATCTGTCAATGATTTCGCAACAAACTCCAGTGGCCTACCATCTTTAAGGACCGTTGCACCGATACTATGAGAAGAGGCATCAGCACTCAGCCTGACCTCAGCACCAGAATAATATGACAGGGTGGGCGCATCAACAATTAAAGAACGAATCAATTCAAAAGCATTGGCTTGATCGTTACCCCAGAAGAACTGAACATCTTTTTTACACAACTCTCTCAGAGGCTTAGCATGTTCACTTAGATTGGGTATAAATTTGGCCAAGTAATTGACAAAACCCAGAAATCTCTGTACACCAGGCTTGTTCTTGATAGCCTCAACCTTGGAATGACTAGGGCGAATGCCATCAGCAGACAGCTCATGCCCTAGATAACTGAGAGAATTCTTACTTATTACAGGCTTGTCAGGATTTAATGTGAGACCAACTTTTCTACATCGTTCTAGGACAGCTCTCAAACGATTATCGTGTTCCTCTTTAGCTGGGGCGTGAACTGGGATGCCATCAATATACAATTCTACTCCAGGTAAATCTGCAAAATTATCAACCATAGTCTGATGAAATATTTCACTAGCATTGCATATTCCCATTCCAAGTCTTACATAGCGAAATTTACCATAATGAGTCACGAAACTCAGGAGCCTAGATGATTCTTCATCTAATGGAATTTGGTGGAATGGAGATTTTGCATCAAGGGTGGAATAATATTTCGAGCCTGACAATCTTGAAAATATCTCGGTTGTTGTTGGAATTGCACATGGAGCTCTCACAAGTTGACGGTTCAGATACTGTGGATCCAATACAAGCCTAAGATCACCTGTAGGTTTGTGAACTAGTACAAGAGGAGACAACCACTGTGTAGGTGACGTATCTTTGACTATGACCCCTTGACTTGCAAGGTTATCGAGCTCCCTCTTCAACTTCTGTTTTAGCTTATGTGGCATTACACGTGGCGGTACTGCTCTAGGGTTAGCATCATCTTTCAATTCTAGGCATATTGGTTCACCAACCTTGCCAAGCCCAGTAAATACATCATTGTACTCACCACCAAGCATTTCATCAACCTGATTAATGACTCTAACATTTGGTAACAGACCTAAATCTTTTATAGCTGGCATCCCAAGTAACACTTGGTTTTCATCAGTTGTGACATAGAACTTGACTGTAGCTGATTTACCACTTTGCAGTGAAACATTCAATTTCACCCGTCCAATGACAGTGATTTCTTTGTTACCGCATCCTGTAAGCCTAGTGGAGGTTCTAGAAACTTTCACCTCCCAACCGTGTAAACTGAGAAATGGACATTGTACTAACTTGGGCACCAGTGGCTACATTCGTCTCTACACTGTTCCCTTGAATGTTTACTGTGAGCAACCACTTGTTTTTTTCAAAAACCGCATTATCAGTACATTTGTCAATTGTGTTCACATGAAAGGATACACTTTCATCTGTACTTTCATCTGATCGGTCAGCATATTCAACATATGTAACTTTCTTCTGATATGGTTTTCCTCTGGTTTTCAGTTGCATTTCAGGACATTTCCTTCTAAAATGCCCTTTACGAGAGCGGTTATTGCATAGTTTGTTATAAGCAGGGCAACGACTTTTTGCGTGATCAAATCCACAAAATGAACAATCTGTGATCATCTGAGAACCAGACCCAGTCTGACCAACACTATTTCTACATCTATAGAGATAACTGGTTTGTTGCACTAACTGCACTGAGTGTGGGTCGTCAAGTTCTGCCTTTTGGTTCTTTGTAATTATCTCTTTTGTGCGCATTTGTCTTTTTTTTATCTGTTCTAGAGTAATATCTGCATGAAGCTTTAACTCTCTACCTAGCTCCTTGTCCCTCATTCCAGCCAACAGTCTTGTGCGCATCATATCATCTCTATGATTTTGATCCCAGTTACTACACTTTGCAGCCATTTCATGTATATTCCGGATAAACTGCTCATTACTTTCATCTGATAACTGAACTCGAGAGCCAAGTAAAACGGCGTAGTGTAGGTGATTATCACGAGGTGTAAAATAATTGTCAAGAGCTTTTATTGTCCTGTTGAACAATGTTCCATCAGTGTCCTCCGCCTCTATATTGTTAGCAACATCAGCAAGACGGGGTGGACGCACTACTAGCTGACCATAAATACTTTCCGCCTCTTCACCCATACAATAAAGGAACATGTCTACTTGTCTCTGAGCATTTCTCTCACTCAAACCTGAAGCACTACGATACCTCAGAAATCTACGCTTCCATTCAGGCCAGCTCTGGGGTGCAGAAAAATCCATCTCCTTTGGTGTAGAAACTTTAAAATCGCCCATAGTTACAGATAGTTAATAAGTTATAGCAGTAGTAGTAGTAGTAATTCTTGACCAATCAACCATAATAATAATAATAATAATAAATGTATGTACTACCACTAGCAAGCCAACTAGTAGTATAGTTACAGTGGACAGAAAATGTTAAATCACCAAACATTTGTCTGAACTGCCTACGGCGCCATGTAGAAGATTAACTGTTGTGAGTTTGTGAACAACAAGCTAACAGCCATATATCATCATGTTACAGACCGTACTGAACAGCCAAAAAAGGAAGCGCTCAACGGCCATGCCCGGAAAGTGCCATAGTTATTCCATTTTCGCATTATGTAAAATAAACTAAAGAACACAAAACTATTACAATCTGTGAGCGAGATATTCGGCTTCCTGTATGCTTTGATACCTGACCCGAAACGTTAACCGATTATGAGCCTGCCACATCGTCTAAACCTACTATTAAAGTTGATGATCAACGCGGCGAGATAAAGATGAATTTAATAATGGATAACTGAATTTAATTATTATTATGTCATCATTATTATTATTCATTAATAATAACCATTATTATTATGTGATGAACAACAATAAATAGCAATGATGATAGCTTATTACTATTTATTTTTTTAATAATAGTCAATATACAATAATCTATAACAATAGTTGTACGTCTGTCCTCCTTTTATACTGGGATTATTATTATGTTTGCCAGCTGCTGTTAAGTAGTTTTTAGTAATTTTAATGATTTGCTATTTGGGCAAGCACATCTATCTAGGATTATCAGCTTACATAATTTTTGAACTCGATGTTGACATCAGGTGGTTGCCTTGTTGATGACTCCTTTCTCACCTTACCACAACTGGAATTATAACGCATTGTGGGTAACTCGCCATCCAATCTTGCGTATTTCTATATTATTTTTCTTTAAACCAACAACACGCATGGCCCCTTTATTGGTTTATTCTCTGTCACCAATTTTGCCTCATTAGACACCCATTTTTTGCTAGTAATTTACATCGTGAGGCAGGCGATTTATTCCCCTGACAAGTTCCAACTGAGTCTGCCTCTTACGAATTTTCTGGCTCTTGCTTTTTTGCCTCTACCATTTGTGCTTTAATTTTTCTACCCACTTTGCATTTCAACATTTATGTCCTATCTTATCTGCTAGCTGGTTCATGGATTTTTTGCATTTACTATTTCAATAGTCTGGTTGGTCTCCTAAATCTCCTTTTAGTGTCTGTTATACCACTTTCTCTTCATACCCCTTATCATTTTTTTTTCCATCCAAATAAAATCTATTTTAAGCAAAAATTCAACTGGTACATGGCAAAGTTTTTTTTTGTAACTCCTTTGCCTTAAACTCTTCTTCCCATTCTATATCTCTCTCATTAGCGGAAAAATTATTTATTTAAAATTAATGTTTCTCATATAACCTTCTACTAATATTATTTTTTTTATTTTTAGTGACTTCCAAATATGTTTTCCATACTCCATAATCTTTGTTCTAATCTTCATTACTTCCTCTGAATATTCCAGAAGTTGTAAATGCAATGGTTGCAAACGGTTGCAATGCATTGGTTTTATGGTAGTCATAGTTGGTTGTTACAAGAAGTATTTTGTGGTCTGACACTTCTTCTACATTATGAATGTCAATCCGAAGCTTACCTACTCTTCTAAACATCAGGCCGCGTGTTCCATCTGATTCTGATTTTTTTATTTATTTTTACTCGTTATTTTTTTAGGAGTTTTACTTGTTCATGGGAAGTACACTTCTCATTATGTTGCATGTAAAAAACTCTGTTTAGACGTAGAATTCGCTATCAAAGCTTACCTAAGTTATAGCTCAAAGTCTATAATCTAAGCCACGTCGGTAATAGCTGTTGAGAGACTATTGGGAGCAACGTGTGGTTCTTATACCATAATTTGCTGCAATCAAAGTTTCTGATCATCCATTTAATAAATGAAGTCTCACAGTGTACGTGTAGATGAATTGCATAATAAATAAATTATGGCTCGATGAAGTCAAGATCAGACACGGCTGCAAACTGTGCTATTAGGTTTGCAAGAATTTATTGCATGATGATTGGATCCGTAAGGCCCAGTATGTATGACACTCCATTTGATCCATAAACAACTTTCGTTACGTTATTTACAGATGAGCTATTGCTCTTTCAACACTCCACATTGTCTAGTTTGGCGTGATTATTGCAATTGCTTCTCGCTAATCCATGTTTCCGAATTTGCAACAATTCTTTAGCTTTCTAAACCAATTTTTAACTGAAATTTTTTTTCATTTTCTCGTGTGTGTTTGGATGGGGGAGGGGCCTTGGATGGGGGAGGGGCCTTGGATGGGGAGGGGCCTTGATGGGAGAGGGGCCTTGGATGGGGGAGAGGGGCCTTGGATGGGGGAATGGCCTTGAATGGGGGGGGGGGGGGGGGCCTTGGATGGTGTCCCAAAATTCACATTTTATTTTTCCTCTCGGTAGTTGGCAATGTCGTTTAAAAGAGACTCGCTATATTTTTAGGTGAATCGAGTGAATATGCTATCTACTCTGGTTTTCACTATTTTATTGGTAAGTTCTTTTGCTCTCTGGAAACTTGCGTTATTGCTTGCTCAGCTGTTTTTGGTACCTATAACTCTGTGTCTTTATTCTTCATCCGTTTGTCTATCACATGTGCCTGTCTGTCTCTCTGTAGGTGGTTGGTTGCCAAGCAACCAAGGAGTACACTGTTGAGCACAGGTTCTCAGCAGACACCCACTTTAGCACAAGAGGAAGCATAGAGTGTACTCCCTCAACTAGACTGCAATGCTATATTTATAATGATGAGGACTTGGGGGATTCCCTTTCAGCCCTCACTGTAAGTAGTTGTACCACAGTCTATTATCATATTCAATCTATCTGCAATACACGAACCTGTAACGTATGCTATCACTTCTACTAACTAATTGTTTGGTAGGGGAAAGGTTACTACTACCTCAGGGTGTGCCATAAGGGCAAGTGCGTACAGTCCTTCATCAAACAGGTTTGTCTCTTTTTCACTGTTCTATCAATCCTTTCTAGCTATTCCTGAAAGTTAATTTGTTTGATAGATCCGTCTACACAAAATTTATGTAACATTTTCTCTACGCTTTAAAATTCTTCATTGATAGAGTATCACAACTCAGTGTCTGTACCACAGTTCTATGTGGGAAAACTCTTTTGAAAAACATGACTAAGTTAAAGTGCTTGTAGGAAGAAAGTTTTTCCTTAACTAGTGCACGCGTACTGGCAGTAATCACTGCTTAAAGCACTAAATGTGACACCAAAGTGAATTAACCACCTAAAATAAAGTGTGCTTGTTGGAATCGAGAAGCTGTAAAAGAAAAAGCATGCGTCGTTTATCTTTGTAAGTGTGTCACAGATCTGCATTCAACGTACTGTGTGTATAGAACAAATACACCAAATGAATAAAAGAGACTAAGTTAAAAGAAATAATTAATCCGGTATTTTATTCTCCCACAAGCTCATTGAAAAATTTATATTTAGAGTGAGACATTACTTGGACTCCTGCCAACTTCAAACCGCAAAACTTGGTCTTCTGCCAACTTCTAACCACAAAACTTGGACTTTTGCCAACTTCTAACCACAAAACTTGGACTTCTGCCAACTTCTAACCACAAAACTTGGACTTCTGCCAACTTATAACCACAAAACTTTGCTCTTTCAGTGCCTGCTAATAGAAAGTAAACTCAATGAAATAGTGGAGTTGTCTGTCTCTGCAAGTCATGAGATTGTGGGAGTGTCTTTGCTCACCCCTCTTCAGTATTGTAATGGAACTGGCACTATAGAAAACTACAATGTGCACACTAAAGTGGAAGTCATAGAGCCATCACCTCCTGCTGAGTGAGTTGGTGTGAATGTTATCTGTAAACTGACATCTGATGTAGTGTATAACTTTACCTGAACACCAACATCTGATGTCTATTGTAGGCCAGAAACATCACTCTACATCAAGAGAGTGGAGGCTGAGAAAAGACGTAAACTGCAAGGTGAAGGTGAAGACAATAGATCATTTATTGCCAAATATGTGAGTAGAGAAATCGATGGGTAATGTTTTAGAAGTTGTCCTCTCTCAACATACAATCCGGGGAGTATCACACACACATACAACATCTCTATGGCAAAACATTAGTCCACTCAAAGGTGGTTCATTCATTGACTAATGAAGTCAAAATTATTTTCAAATGTTCCTCTTGTCATTTTTTTAAATCTCTGACAGTACTCAATGTCTCAAAATAATGTTGGTTTTGGCAAATTTAAACGTCAAGAATTTTATACAAAAATCAAAACAACTCATAAATTTCTGCCAAATTCGCCCAGATCAATCTTCAATGCATCTAACTAGTTTGACTGGTCAGTTTGTGGTGGCTCCCTTTTTTGCCTCTCACAGTGGTTACATCTATGGAATTGTCTGGTTAGAGAGAGGGCAACTCTGTATTAGTTATACAAACTAGCATTATGTTGTGGCTACACGCACCTACGTTTTGTCGGTATGCAGGGAAAACACGTTTTTTTGCAAAAGAAACGCTCAACTGCGTAGACCAATATGTTGGTTTACAAAAGCATTTTTTGTCTGACACTTTGGTGATGGGACTCAATTATTATAAGTTAACCACTTTCAGTTGGATAAAATATAACGACAAAATTTGACGACTCCAAGTCAATTTTTTTTATACTACGACCTTGACCTGATCATTACTGATTGGTTTTTGGTCCATTCTGTCACTTTATCAAAGAGGGTATTTTTTATTTATAAATAACCTTATTGTTATTTATAAACAACAATTAATTATTATGGCTGATAAAATTATTTAATTATATTATAAACAAATAATAATAATTAATTAATTATTATAATTTATATTTATATTAGTTATTATACTGATTGTTTATCATAATATACCCTCTTTGCCTCACTGGACAATCCGTAAAGTTTTGGTGATCAAACGTCTGTGTGTGTGCCACCAGAGCGACGCTACAAAACATGTTTCTCAACACATTCCTGCAAAACGTAGGTGTGTGTAGCCAATGCTTTAGTCAGGGCAACTTTCTCAATGGGCGGAGTTAACTATTGTGGGTAGAACCCTGTCAGTATGTACAAAGAGCCAGTTAACCTTGATTAATTGTGTGTCGGTGTAAATTGGTACCTTTTATTTCAAAACAGTTAATGTTTATCGTGCATAAAATAGAGGAGATAATTCCATATTTATTAATTATTAACAGTTTGTTTATGTTAGTATCATGCTTTTGGTATCAGTTAGCAAAGCAATTGCAGCAGTACTATATGTTATACTATATATTTTATATATAATTGTTATTATTTGGGTACAAATTGTTTGGTTATAATAAATATTACGATCATGTACAATAATAGTAATAATATAAATAAACTGATCATCAGGACAATAAGAAAGCGGAGTCATTTTGTCTAATAACAAAAATAGCTCCTATAATTATGTATAATAATAAAAAATATAATAATAAAATACTATTAATATAAATAAACTGATAATAACAACTAGAGTATATGGAGTTGTCTCCTGTATTTTTTGCGGGATAAACGCCAGTCAAGGATGAACTGCTTTAAAAAAAACGTCACAGTGTAAATTGACCAGTAAGCACGGAAAGGTTTACTCAGTCTCAGAGTGTCCCAAATAATTATATTCTGTGGGTTGTATGCTTGTGTGTAGAGTTATTCTATTTTTGTGCATTTAATGTATGTGAATGAACTGGGCACCCTGCGCTTGTAACTATGTAAATTATTTTTTAAAGTTGTATAGTTGTTTAGAGGGTATAAAACTCTAGTTTCACCTCGATAGATATTCATTATTTCATATTGATTGTATTTTTTAATGATTAGCTGCAGCAATAGTTTGTTTGTATTCATTGGGGGAAGTGCATGTACTGGAGTTGTCTCATCATAGTATTTTAGACTGTTGGTTGTCGACCTCACCAACTAGTTTACATTGAGTTACATTTGTTGAGCATTGAATACTGGTTGGTCCACCAGAGTTTGATGAACAAACATTCCGTCAGCTTTATATACTTGTTAATTGTATAAAGGTGGAATACGCAGGCTCTAGCTATGATAAAACCTAATGTACGAAGAATCTTTTTAAATCTTTATAGAATATTAGGCAAACAAGTTACAACAAAATATTTCTGAAACTTTACGTTAATCCAGAGTACAGCTGACCTTCAGTAGCAAAGACAGACAATTCTACCCTCACATGATTTCTCAGATATTTTGTTGAAAATAAAAGATTCCGCGAAACTTACAATTCCACGAAAAACATTTTGTTGAAAGATGAATGCTTACGCCCAGTGCTACGTATGTCACACGCCGCTATATATGTCACACGGCACTATATATGTCAAGCAAATCAGTGATGCTAAAAGATAAATAGTTTATATCCCGCTCTAATTGTCACTAATTATACCAGACCTAGCTATGCAGCCACACAGAGCCCGCCAGTGTTTACTTATAGACACTTGTTTACCAAGTACTGCAAGTCAATAATAAAATATTTCTGATCTTGTTATGATTGCCGCAGGCATTTGTATTTCTGCTAATATACCTGCCAGCTTATTGTGGATATTGTGCGCTTATAATATTCTACCCTTGCTACATGTTCACACGGGTTGGCCCTATCCACCCCTCACACTTTAGCTATATAATGTCTAAGGATTTTGTGCAATCGTTGGCTCCAGCTGCCTGCACCATGCAAGTGTTGACAGCACTTCCCATTGTCTTTTGTAGTGGATGTATATAGTACCTGTGTTGCTGCTTGTCATGTTGAACTCGCAGGGTGAGCAAGGTGGAGAATGAGCCGGCAGCTATCTTGTGCTGACGTTGGCAGCGTGAGCCAAACACATGTACTCTGTACCATCTACTCATGCTGTGCTCTGTACATAGACTCACTGCATTGCTTGTCTAATACTTCTTGTCACTGTTTATTGAAATATATATATCGATGATTTCATTGTCGGTTTTTTGTGCTTTCCTTTCAGCAATTGGCGAGTTTTGTATTTTGATTAAGCCCAATCTTTTAAGAGTGGTCTATTGTTTATGTGACAATGACCTTGACCATTCATTGACACAATGCTAGGTATTTGGATACATACACTGCCTACACAGCTCCCTTCCGTAGGTGTTTCTATAAAATAGTAACTGGGCTGGTCCCTGCAACTATTGTTTGTGTTGGGTTTTCTTTCAATGACAGTAACAATGCATGAATTACATTATCGGCTGTGGGGTCACGACCTTTCTCTGCTATTATTTACACCTCACAGATTCGCCTTCATTTGTAAAGAGTCAAGTTATATAGCAAGTAGCTCTTTTCAATACAACCAGTGCAGCAAATGTTTGTTTTGTTACCATAGCTACTGTCAGTTTTGTAGCACTGAATATTTTCATATTAGTAAAATTGTGCAGTTTAGTTATGTTGCAACAAATTTTGCATTGCTAGCATTGCTCGCCACACTCGCAGATTTAATTCTGTAGAGAGCCTGGTGAAAATATTCTTTATTGCTAAACGGAAATAGAAACAGTAAAGAGTAATAATGAAATTCAGCACGAGGCGCATTCTAACAAATGCCAGATTTCTAACATTACTGTTTTGACGTAAAATAGATTGGGCTGACAAAACTAGCTGTTTATCCATAGCCAAATGGTGTTCAAAATTTTTTAGGCAGTAGTTACTCTTGATTTCTTACAGTAGTAAGTGGAATTCTGGATTATTCAAAGCTTGTCAGTAGACACAATGGGGCGAAATCCCGTGTGGTATCATAAATAGGTCTCATTGACAGCGATTGGACGCAAGGAATTCTGTCATATAATACAAGAGAGCGCGTTGCTCACTAGCTGTGCAATCATCAATCACACGTGAACCGACCAACCGTCAACAGGTGCTAGACGATGACTCTGCATACGGACCAGAACGTAAGTACCGCAACTGCCTGTGAGCTTCTACGACAACATATTTTTGAACGCTTATGCGGATCCCTTGCTGGTTTTGGCTGCAATTTACTTGTAATAATTGTTGACAACGCGTATTTGTTAAGCATCGGTTTCATTGATGTAGCTGAAGTTCTTACCAAAGTCTTGAATTAGATTATTGGTTTGATTGTGCGCTTACAACATTGGCCTTAGCAGTATCAAGTAGGTAACTCACAAGTTAGTATCACTAAACGAGGTATCCTCAAAATAACAAAGATTGTCAAGTATAGAGTAAATGATGCCTTCTAGATTACAACGGAAACCATGTCAAATTCCTGTCTTCTGCTGTTTCTTTTTCGCTCCTTCCACCATTTCCTTTGATATCGTACACCGCTTTGTGCAATCAATGCATATAAAATTACAGTTAGCAGCTGATTAGCTAGATGCTGCCATGCTTTTGTTGGCAGCAAACATTGCATGCAATAGTCTCCGCTTACAAAAAGTTTAGTCTATTTATATATCGAGGTTTGCTTGTTGACTTATTTAGGGCACATCTACGGATCCCAAGGTATATTACGCTTTTTGTCATTGACATTGTCAACTGCTTCACTGTCGTCTGCTCTATTATGTCTAGCTTTCTATTCTTTTTGGTTGCATAACTAGCTGTGTGTGGGAATACTATGTGTATTATTTATTAACGCTCTGTGAATGCAGCTCTATGAATGCAGCTCTATTGCTACTTATTATTTTGGTCTTGTGTAAATGTTGCACCCAGAAATGGTAACTTACTACATAAATCTCTTGCTTTACTCAAATGAATGCAATGTTTTCATTGCAATGCTGTAAAAACCATTGGTCTGCCGTGGTAAACATCTGTCAAACATACAACTGTCAGAGCCTGCCATGCTCTCTTCAAACCCCATTAGCTAATCCTGAAGTAATGGCATTTTTCATTTTATTACATTTTTAGTGGTAAAGCTATCCATAATTCTCTCTGATGTGAGAGTGAGCTGGCGATATTGATTGCTGTAAAATCTCTCCCCAAAAATGTCATAAACAACTTTGTCAAGCGTCACACATTCTTCCTCTCATCTGCTCAGATTAAATTACAGTTTATTTTACAAAGTTGTTTTGGCTCAAACAAATCGCATTAACAACTAAACGCATAACAAGTTGAAACACTTTTAATCATAAATTGGTACGTAATTTTATTTTTTCCTCTCAAAATCTGTTTATTATTATCTATATTTTTCTACTGTCCTATTAATTATTATTTTACTTACAGGCAAATAATGACTTGGGGTTGAATGCAAAGCAGCTTGGTCAGTTTCAGCAGGTGAGTTAAGCCATGTCATCAATCACTAACGCTGCATCAGGTTTACAACATTTATCTCAGCGCAATAAAATTAATTCACAAAACAAGACTTATAACGTCTGCTCTTTTGTCATTTTATTGGCAATTCTCCAAGCAAGCACCAGCAGACAAAATACTTTTGATCCACAATTCCTTAAGCATCCACAACAAGTTGTTAGTAGAAAAAAGCTGTACAAAAGCCCGGTAGCTGTTTTTGAGGGCTTGCTATAGACATCTAGTTGGTAACTGGTGCTTTACCATTTCCTGTCAGTGGGTCTAGCAGTAACATCACAAAATAGCTAATGTGAAGGTCAGCTAGTACACTGGTGATTAATATTGTTCCCGCTGTCAACTGGCATTCTTCACAACTATATCCCAATGTTTACTCACGCACCACTGCCTCATCACAGCGCTCGAGAAAAAAAAATAGTTGTTGAGGGTAATTTGGTTAAAGATTCCTTTGAGAATCTGTTGCGCTCTGATTAATTCACAAATTCCTAAGAATTATGTAGAACATGGGATATATAGAGCAGATCTAGGATTAAGCAATATTGCTGAATCATTGGAATGGAAGCTTGTAGTAAACACTTAGTAGGTACTTGACCATGCCAAGCTGGCTAGTTCAATACAGCGTTCTGCTCTCACAATTCTATTGCCATTCAGTAACAATACCTTCAGAAGCTTACATAACTGTATATATAATAATAATGGATTATGTTTCGCTCAGTCTTTTGTCTTTG
Organism: Cryptosula pallasiana; assembly: GCA_945261195.1. NCBI lineage: Eukaryota > Metazoa > Bryozoa > Gymnolaemata > Cheilostomatida > Cryptosulidae > Cryptosula > Cryptosula pallasiana. The sequence continues at coordinate 8,472,974 of OX183133.1, read as the reverse complement.
TCATTCTTAGCATAACTTCAAGGTTAAAATGGACAATGAACTGATCTTTTCTGACACTTTCATTTTAGTTTTCATAATATTTATACCTCAGCCATATTCTACATCACATTCTGGAATTTAAGCAGCCTTAGAGATATATTTATTACTTGAAACAGACTTTGAGGATCTTATGTAATGCGTTATATAATGTTTTAAAAAACCACATCACATTCCTAGAAACAACCAAACAGCTCATGTGAAGCAGTTTGTGGTTTATTTTTTACAAATGCCAGTTTGCAACTTCAGTGAAACAATAGGTAATACAGTTAGGATTGCAGACAAAAACTTGCTGTTACGACACGATTGTCTCTCATTTTTTTGTGTAAAGTCATTAATAACTTGTCTGCTGCAGCAAAAAAAATGTATATTTGTTGTTATAGTAACCAGGGTAGCAGACTACTAGTTATCATGTGAATGAGGTGATATAATAATTAGAAGCTAAGTGTATCTAGTAAGACCCTCTTCATCCTGCTTCATCTCCGATGTCGGCCATGTTTTAATCGATGTTGATTATTTTACAGTTTAAGGTGTTGGTAAAAGACTTGCTGAAGCCTGACTATTTTCAACACACAGATGAAGAACTTGTCAAGTTCTGTGTTGGTTAGTAACACACACATAGCAACGACCTTGAAATTATAAACAAAATAAGAGAAAGCCTCAAAAGGTCTGTAACATTTATTGCAGCTAGGAGATGGGACTTGAAGAAAGCAGAGGCTATGTTCAGGAATGCGGCTAAGGTTCGAGAAAACATGAAATTGGACCATATAGTGGAGGATTATGAGGAGCCAGAGGTGGGTGGAGCCTATTTCACTCTGAGAATGAGAACTTTGCGTGGTGTGAACACGAGTTTTTATGCATTGTGTAACCAGTGAACAGGTATGAGCGTGTTAAATAAGAGAGCAACGTTGTATTGAATATTGGTAGTGTAGCGAAAGTGTTTTGTTGTGAATCATGCAGTTGGTTAAATCGAGAGTGCTCAATTACCCGTGATCGGTCATTAAAACGTTCATTATTAGTGGACGTCGAGTGTGCTGCAATCTCCTTAGCAGCAAAACAACAGTTGCATTTGTTTGCGAAAGTGCATTTCTTATTTACGATTGCTGACAAGACTTGGGGTCAAACATGGGTAGATAGAGGGAAGTCAGCGGCAGCAGTAGCAGCTCGTCATGTAGCAGCAATGTGAACTTTTACACGCAAAACATCTATACATTTTCATAAATCACAGACGTGATTCAACATGGATCATGCACGCTGTTTATTCAATTGTAAAATGAATATTTGTGTGAACATCATAAACATCTGCTAAACAACACTTACTTATATTATTGTATTATTCTACTGGTGTTACTAGGGCACCATAGATGATGCAACTACACCGACTAAAAATTGTAATCGTTGTTCCCCGAAAGAAAACAAATCCAAAATTTGAAAGAGTGGTCCATCTGAGCTTAGTTAAGATAGTCAACTTGGCCAAGTTCCAACAATATTATAATGTGTGGATATTACCTATAAGAACACAACACCGTGTAGAACTTTCTAGATCATATAAAAACAAGGTTTTATCTTACTCATTGTGCCTTCTTGTACTTCAGGAGGCTGGAATTTTTACTTCTATTTTGACTCTTACTTAATCATGCGGATAAGACAACTTTAGATCGCAATTCAGGTTCCTTTTCATCACCTTTTAACAACCTGTCTCTAGCCTTTGCATCTCTCGAAAGAGAAGATTGCAGCCCTTGTTAATTATGTAAAGCATAAAACACAGATTATAATTCAATCGATAGTTCAAAGTGATTTACAATATCAATTCAGTTTTGTCTAGAGATGGGATTGCAAATATATTTTAGGTCATTTATTGATCTTCACTTACCGACAAAATCAATCAAGTTTAAACAATAAGCTTTTGTCTAATCGATGTCCACAATTGTTATCGACTGATGTAAGACTGTATATTATGTAAGACTATATATGATGTAAGACTATATACATATGATGTAAGACTGTATATGATGTAAGACTGTATACCATACAGGTAATAGATAAGTACCTAACGGGTGGAATTGGCTGCTTTGACCTTGAAGGCTGTCCGGTGAGATTTGAAAGATTCGGTTGTCTAGATGTCAAAGGAGTTTTCTACTCGTGCAAGAAAGCTGACCTAGAGAAGAAGAAGCTTTACGACCAAGAAGTGGCACATCGGATGCTTCGGCAGCAGTCAGCAAAGGTATATTGTCTCATCTATTTATCTCTTTTCTTACAGAACTGTCGTTGACCCGATATTCTAATGAGATATTACATAACTGTTACAGCTGGGGAGAAGGATAGACAAGATCACAGTAGTAATGGACCTGGACCAAGTAGGCAGCAAACAGCTTTGGAAACCTGGTATGTGACAGCGCGTCGGTACATCGGCGTCGCTAGCTTCTATAATTAAACATTTAACTACTGACATGACTTAAGGCTGATTATATAACACATGGAGGCCATTTTTGGCTAAATCAATAGCGCATCACCATTTACTGGGCAAGATGGAGTTAATATCTCAGGTGGAGCTTAGAGGTCATTGGCCTGTGACACCATAATTCATCAGTTGTCATCATGCTCTGTAGAGTTATATTTGTGTGTTGTAGGTCTGGTACTGTACCTGCACCTTGTTAAACTGCTGGAGGATAACTACCCGGAGTTTGTGAAGCATCTCATTGTTGTCAACGGTATGTTTCTATCTAATGTAGAGGAGAAATACAAAAAATGGATACGGTTTGATTATTTGAATGTGAAGCAGTGATACTGTGAGAAAACTGCTAGAGTTAAACAACTTCCTTTCTCTCTGTTTCAGCTCCGAAGATATTTCCAATATTTTTTAAGATTTGTCGTCCTTTGATCAGTGAAGACATGAAAAAAAAACTTCGTGTCTATGGAAGTAAGTATGTCAATGTGATTTCTATGTCTATGTATGAAGGACTCAGCAAAGGTTTCACCAATTATAGTTGTAGAATGTAGAGATATAATGAGTCAACTATTTCTCATGTTGTAGCAAACTTTCAGTCAGAATTGTCTCAAGTTGTGAGCGAGGAAGAACTTCCAGCATTTCTTGGTGGTAAACAAGTCGGACCAGATGGAGATCGTTTCTGCACCCACAAGGTAGCATTGACTTAACTCGTTAGCTTGATTTTATTCATAGACGTAGTCTAATAGACTTAGAACTGAGCTGGTGAGTCAATAACTGGTGACTGTAATATATACTATAGTTTTTAAAATAATACGACTCTGTCTTTGGCCTTCATGGACTGTTATGGACGTTGGCAGCAAACATAGTCGGATAATTAAGGTTAATTAAGGCATAAGACTCCAGCTCCAACAGGTATACCAAGTCCATGACTTTGCCTCTCTATCGGTGATATAATAGTTGTAACTTATTTAAAGTGAGCTTATACTATTACTAGCTGACCTTGGCCTTGAGTGTTTTGCCTAAAATGGTTTATTGTAATCCAGAACAAGCTGTGGGTGGTCCTACATGTGGTGAGATGAGTGCAGTTTTTGCTTTTGTCCAGTTCCATATTAACTATCCAATGTGTAATAAATGATATACACAATAATGTGATGATTGATATATAATTTTGCAAACACTTCGTAAAATTTTTGAAATCATTTAGATTTTGTACAACTCGTGCTGTCATAAATGAATGAATAGTCGACTGCCAAAATATTGTCATCTTTTGTCAAACATTTGAGCAATCACTGCAAGAGTATCATTTTGGGTGGTTTACTTGCTATTACTATTCTGGGTGGTATACCTGACTCAAAAAAGTATAATTTTTCGATTGCCACTTTTGAGATTGCTCAGAGCAATTTAAGTGCCCATTTTGACTTCAAACTAGCTTCTATATAGTTGTGTTAACAAACCACTAAACGCTTAAGCAATTTTGTCACTCGCTGAAAACTGAAAAAGTTTTCATGTCATTGTGTTATTATTGTAGATCAAGCCTGGAGGTATTGTACCAGAATCTTACTATCTCAAAGACTCTATCGATACTTCACATTTTGAGTCTGCAACGATTGCTGCTGGATGTAAACTGGCGCTTAAAGTGCCCATCGACCAACCAAACTGTGTGATAAGGTGAGCAATGGTGACCAGATCTCTCTTTATCCGAGAACAAAACCTTTACCTTTCATTTGTATAAAATACATTAATAAGGTGCTGAACTCCGAGAATTATTTACTATAATCAAAAATAAATCTAGACAAATTGATCGGAGAATATTTAAAAATCATTTTAATGAATTTTTTTAAGCTGGTATTGTAAGTACATGTTTATCATTCACCACAACAAAGCTCTCGGCCTTTTCAGATGGGAGTTTCTAACCCATGGCAAAGATATATCGTTTGGGGTGAATTTGATACCAGAAGGATCAGAGAAGGAAAAGTCTTTGATACCTGTGAGCCGGGTGCAGTCTCACCTGGTGCCAGAGGATGGGTCAGTGACATGTGACCAGCTTGGAACTTGTGAGTTGTTGGGGTTTTTCTATAGTGGTGGATCCATATAAGTAGTGGATCCATAACAGTGGTGGATGCATAGCATTGGTGGAACTATAACAGTGGTGGATGCATAGCATTGGTGGAACTATAAAAAGTTGTTCACTTTGAGTGGGACAAAGTACAAATAACTGACTTGGTTTACTTTATCTATCCAAGAGTTAAAATTAAAAACAGTTGATCATCTGTAAAAATCTGTTCAGCTTTCAGTGATATTGAACAAACGGGCTACTTCGACATTATTATTGGACTCATTAAGTAACAGCTTCAGCAAGCTTGTTATCGCGTGTTGCCATTTGTTTGTCAGCTACTATTGTCTATTTTTAGATGTGGTAATATTCGACAATTCATACAGCTGGACCAAGGGCAAGAAGCTCAAGTACATTGTTGAGGCATTGATTGAGGATGAAGAGTTGATGGATGAAATGCACAAAATCATGGACCACACGCTACAGTGATCCCTGAGGAACTCCAGCCATGACAACTGTATTAATTATTTTTATAACGTTCCTTGGAGATTAGGCTATATCCCAACCTTGAGCGATCGATCTCTGGCTAGCCATGCTGGAGTTAGCTCCCCACTAACTGCTACTAAATTAGCTCCCTTGAGAATTATATATCTCTTGCCATTTGTTGTATCATTGTTTATGTTATTATATATTGTTGGTTTAATTACGCAGGAGTTGTCTTCTCAGATTTTTACATTGAGCATGTGAACACAACTGACTCAATACCTCACATAACCTTGACCTGGTGTTTCCTGTTCAGGAGTAATTCATGTCTATAGCATTCCACTGTGTGTCCTCACTGACCCCTCATTCAAGGGTAGACAACTTCATTTACAAAGACTATTAAAATTCATTACTTCTCATCAGCTGTTTGCATTATTGCGAGTTACTAAAACTTGTATTATAGGAACTTGTTCAACCTTGACCTAGCATCTGGTTGTAGCTGAGTGGCAAAGCATTTACAGCATATAATAATTTTTTATTTCATTTATATTTGATATAATAAATATATGTTATATTACATCCGTTACAGATCTGTCAGGTACTTTACACTATTGAGCATTGTCACAATGCCATAGGGTTATTGTCTCTAAGACAATCTCTGGAGATCTTCTCAGCTCACAAATCAAAACTACATTTAGTTTCATAAACTAAAAATAAATCACCTCGAAAATATCTTTCATACCTTTGCTCTTTATTCTCATGTAAAAATAGAGATTTGTCTACTCATGTTCTATGTTCACTGTAATTGTCTCCCCATTATACCCATTCTTCTCTGGGCAAATTTTTGAATCCTCTTTGCACTCGTCTAACATGGGCTTTATCTCCGGACTTTCGTCACTGTCTACTAAAATGAGAATCACTCAAAAAACATGGTTTTTCCGATGTACTTGTTGGCGCTGAGCCATAACGGAGTTTGGAGCTTCAGTATCCTGTTTTAGAAAAAAAGTCAGTGTTAACTTCTAACACAAATAGATACAGCATAACTGCATCAACCAAAAGCCTATAAAAAGCTTATTATCTAAGCGTTGGACAGAATATCTTAAAATATTCCATTAATTTTCACATTTTGCAGCATAAAGTTCTCTGCTTGTTATTTGCAGTTGCGGTAATTTTAACCAAACTCTTTTTTATTGCAATTGCTAATTTATTTCTTCACTAAGTCTATCCTGATGAAACCAGTCTGTGGAGCACATAACTTTGCTGCTTCTTTAATTTAAAACAGTTCAGCCTTCCCCATACATGCTGGTGGGATGTAGAATACAAAATAAATACATAGATATACTCACTATTTTGAGCTGTTTGTAAAGAATTAGCCATGTTGTACATGGGTCTCCTGATCAAGTTTGTTGGCTTTCCTTTTTGCAAACTAATCTTGTATATTCTCCATTCCACCTCGTTCACCAAATACAAAAACTGAAAAGAACTCATAAAGTCGACATTTATCCGCAAAAACACAGGCTCTTATAAGGACAACTACCATTGAAAAGTGGCCTATCATGGTAGAAAAATTATAAAATGTTGAACGTTTATCGTTTGTCGAAAACTTGCAGAGATATCTTTGGTACCAAAACTTTTGAGTGTCATCAAACCATGCAGTCTTTCTGTGACAATTCTAAAAACAACAAAATGAAAACTTTGGTAAAAATATTACATACCTGAGCCAATATTGCGGAGCCTAACAGGAAGTATAGCCTTGTGCTCATACACAATGTGATGGAAGCACCGAAAGCTATAATGTAACCCAAACTGTGAAACATGAAAAAATTTGCAAACCCTTGAAGCTTTTTCTTCGGTTCCATCGCTGCTATGACAACTAAAGTAAAGAAAGCAAATGAGTCATACTGTTCCACACAAGCCTGGTGAACAAAAACATAGAATACTACTTTTTAAAATACTTCAAAACATAAAATTTGACTTCAATATTTGAAAAACTTTGAAAATATCAAATAGTGAAATTTCTAAATCACAAAAAAATAAACACTACTGAAAAAACAATTTGTTACAAAAATAGTTTTAGTATACTGAAATATTAATAAAAAAGCCTACACAAATGTCAAGATCAACTTACCTGCAAGCTGCGTGTGCCACAAGGTAACACAAATCGCTAAAAGTACCATAATAACATAGAATATGGCAACATGGTTGACTCGGCCAGGGTACACTATAAGCAGGATGATTACAGAGATTTGGAAGAGACTGGTGGCTGTTATCCGTGGTACTTTGTTTACATACTCGCTGGATATCCAGAGTGCACAGCAAGTGACTACACTGGCCGCTCCATAGCTGATAACTCCTAGCTCCTTATGCTCCTCGTACCCATTGCAGCGAATATTTAACTAAAAAAATTGGATCAGAGCTTGGGTTTGAACCTGCAGACATGAGTGACTTCACTAGTTTCCTGACAAAGCCTACCCGCTAGTTCACTCACTACTAAACCAAGTTACTAACTAGAGTTGCTAGTCACACTCACCATAAGAAAATCAGTGAAAGTGTACCCTTCGATCACTCCGCTGTACATCATACACGGCACAAGAAAAGAGAACTTGAGATCTCTGAGCATGTCAAACATTGACCTGGTAGAAGGGCTTCTAGCAGGTAGAGAGCATTTAGCAATCGCGTACCAAAATCCACAGGCTATCAGCCCTGATGCCACTCCCAACGAGACATAAGTTATCGAAAATATGAGTGTGGATTGTGGCACATAGAGCTGTGCAAGACGAGTGAAAACTTTATTGTTATTCAATGACTGGTTAGTAGGGTAAAAACTAGTGCAAGTTAAGTTGACAAGATCACAATTCGGAGCACCGACTGTCCGATTTTCCATCATCTGTTCAAACAAAATATTGCCGAGATTGGAATGATTTTTAGACAGATACAAGTTCATAAAACTTGAGAATACGTAACTTGAGGATGAAATCCCGTAGAAAAGAGCAAAGAATACTTGAAGTGTAGATTTATAGCTACAATTGGTTGATTTACTTAATTTTTCTGCGGATGCTGCCACTCTGTGTGTGAAGAGAATCACCAATAGAGATTTGCAGTAGCTACCAGTAGCGTTAGATACAAAAATAGCCCAATAGGTGTCTGGTATAAAAATGTTAGTGAATGCTGTGTAGACGTAGCAGCAGACAATGCCGATAGCAGCAGATGGTAAGTAGCGGTGCAGAGCAAGTGCAGACAACCAAGCTGCCAATGCTCCCAGTAAACTTCCAGCTTCATCTGTGAGTTTGTAAAAAACCGAAGCACCTTGATTTTCGATGTAAAGTTCATAATGTCGACTCGGAATTTGCAGAAGTAGCAATGACAACGATAAAATGATTGGCGATAGGTACTCTCTGTTCCATGGCATCTTGTCTCAGGTTCTCTTCACCGCTGCCTCAGTGAGCAGGTCAGCTTGCAGTGCCTCTGAGAAGCATTTAACTAAATGTGTTTTCAACATGTTATTAATGTTTTATATTGATTTTTTCAGCGCATTGCAGATGGCAGCCTTCATTAGCCATTAATTATTACAGAGAGTTTTAATTATATACCCAGTAGAGAATCGAATAATGTGAAGTCAATGCACACATCAACTCAGCTAGTGGCTTAAAGCGAACTAATTATTTGTATTCAGGGAGTAAAACATACATGGCTTGTAACTTTGTATCCTGTCGCAACAAAAACATTATTGAGTACAGGAAAACTATAAGACCTCTAATGTTAGACACCAAGCGTAGAAAATCATATTACTGGTAGCGTGGGGCTCAACTGTGCGATTGCTTACATTACTTTTGAAGTATCTTCAATTGTTGAGTCGGCAGCAAAAGATATCGATTAGAGGCAGTTGAAGAGAAATGACAGCTTACTCAAGAGGTCAATGCCCAGTCACACGCATATAAAACAAACAGCTTCATTAAGAATACCCACTATAGACATAAAATCTCACGACTTTTCATTTTTATAACAAGAAGTTTCTGTATTGTCGAACAAACAGAAGCAAAACCGCCAACTCTATACAGAACTTATGTAACATTTATGTAGCATATGCGTGATTAGTCAGGAGGAAGGATAATATCCGCAAACTTGTCTGGGATGTTTGCGATCCAGTCGAGGCGACACGGTAATTGTGGTTGCTCCGCCTTCAGCTTGCTCAGACGGGATTCAAACAGATTTTTCAGGTAGCTATAGTTTGGATCAGCGTCAAATTTGAGATTGCGTGCATAATCTATGAACTGGTTGAACTCCACAGGGAGACCCTAAAACAAAAACATTAGAGCTAGCTGGTATCAGCATGCAGCTTACTGATTGCAAGTCTATACCTATTGATTTCACTTCCTCTATTTCACTTATTGCGAACAATTTGATCTCAAGCCTAATTAACTTCAGTAAACTCATTAAAACCAGTTGATGCAGCAAAACCTTTACTAACCATTGGATAAAACTTACCACACACAATTCATCAGTAGTTGTCTTCTTTTTGCAATCACATATCCTGCTATACTTTTGTCGACGATCTTCGCCCTTCAGTCCCTGCCAGGGAAGTTGACCTTTCACAAGGTAGACAAGTACATACCCGAGAGATTCCATGTCGTCACGTCTACTCTGCTCATTGCCACTTAGGGCATTTACACTGGCATACCTGCAAATGTAAAAATAAACCTATTAAGCATTGTAGTTGTCTGCTCTTTATACCAATTTGGAGTTGTCTGCCTTTTATTAAAGCTCAATACATTGACAGAATGCTAACCTTGCTGTACCAGCCAATGATCGATTAGTTTGGAATGGAATGTGAATATTCAAAGAGCTGTCTCTGTATTTCTTACAGAGACCCATGTCACACAAATATACAACTGAAGCCTTCTTGTAACGCCCAATGATGAAGTTTTCAGGTTTGATATCGCGATGAATAAAATCAAACTTGTGCAGTGACTCGAGTCTTGTAATCATCTGACTCGCTAATATACAAACACATCGCAGACTGAATATGTAATTATTGGCAGCATACAGCTCTTCGATGTTTGGTCCAAGGAGCTCCATCGCTAGAAAATTAAATGTTTTGTCTTTCCCAAAATGTCTGGCGTGAGGAAATCCCTCCTCACCGCGTAACATTTCATACAGTTTGGCCTCAAAGTGGAGCTGCCTGAATCTCTGTTTTTCATTGTCAGTTTTTTCTACCTTCACACAAAGAGAAGCTTGAGCTGCAGGTTTCTTTGTGTGAATAGCGAGGTAAGCCACGCAGAAAGAGCCCTTTCCCAGCTGTTTCATCAGTCGATACCTGCCACCATACACAAAGGTTTGCAGTCACACAAATGTGTAAAACTGTTTAAACTACCAGCTGACAAACTACTAGCTTACCTGTTAGCTATCAAAGGACGGTCTGGGTCATCAAGATCAAATGGGTTTCCCCCCATCTTGAGTTAGTTACCCGGCACCAGAAACCACACCCCAAGTTTGAATTTCACAAATAAGTTAACATATGAATGGAATGCACAGAATGCCAACAATTTCAACTCTAAATTTAGAGGAACTACTGTATAATAGTTGTCACACCAAAAAAAGAACGCCTGGTAAAAGTTGTCAGCCAGATTCTGAGATTGCTGCCGCTCACTCCACGCTTTGTTATGCGGAAAATTGACGAAAACTTGGTCCGAGTAGCCACAGCCTTAATTGCTATCAATTTGGGGTGCTTGCCTGCGTTTGACAATTTACATGAAAATGACGATGACTGTACCAGTAACAAACTAATATTAAAATGTTAATTTATTATTAATTATCCACCTTCAATTCTTCATTGCATAAAATGATTCGCCATAAGAAGTTCATGAATTGGCAAGCGCCAACCTCATTTATTCAATAGAGAAAAGTGAAATCAAGTAGGTAACTAAGGCTATGAATATTAGTGAGCAGGACACAGTCAAACTAGTACAATAGAAGACAACTAGTTGCTAGGCACCGAATGACATACTGACCATGGTTGCTAGGCACCAAATGACATACTGACAATGGTTGCTAGGCACCGAATGACATACTGACCATGGTTGCTAGGCACCGAATGACATACTGACCATGGTTACAGTCAAGTCCTATATGTATATTACAAACTACTGTGTGAATACAAAATAGTTGCTTACACGCTTTTGTCACAAACAATAAAAGGGAAGATAATTCCAAGATATAAACTCTTGAGACTAGACCTAATTAATGAAATCACAATTCAGAATGCGTAAAAGGAGTACAAGTGCGCATAGCTCAAAATGTTTTTATAGAAGACACCATTGAATCAATAGAGCAGATTGTATAATTAATAGAGTTATTCTTAGAACACAACTCTACAGATATTAGTTATATTGAACGGGTATCATATAAGCCTCCCATTGCAGCAGATGGATACAGGCTGTAATAAAACCACTTGTGAGTAGGTCTATGGATACGATTGTAGATAATTCTATTGTTGTATTAGAGATTTCCCCTGTGACTGGATGTGGAAAATAGAACTTGACTTTTCTTCTTCTTATTACGACCTTTCTTGCCTAAAAACAAACATGAATATATTCCAAGTAGGAGTGTAACTACAGGCAGCGATGAGCTGCCCACCCACAATGCACCGGCATCAACAGAACAGGTAAATACCTGAGTCTAATATAGAGAACCTGGCCAACCGCGTGTTTCTAGCGCGATTTTTTAATAGGACTCTCTTTTGGTGGAAGCAAAAAGTCTGCTGGCGACTGTATGTTAACATATAGCTGAAAAGCTTTTAGATCATTTTTTTATGTTAATCACCAGCAAAACAAAAAGTTTCACATCGCTCGTCACTTGAGCTTCTAAACGAGCCCATGATTTTTTAATTTGAGGTAAAAATGATCAATTTCAACCGGATAATGATTTTAACTATACCTGTCCTCCATGGAATAATATTTGTTAACGTTTAATAACTTTATTCGACTATATTGCTATACTAGGTAAAACGAGCAGCCTGAGCAAACTTTTCATTACAGGGGAAACCCAAAAAATTACTGCTGCGCCTTATATAAATCAATAGACGAAATCCTAAAATCCCCGTAATTACTTGAGGTCCTCCCACTATTTAAAAACTTTCTCAGGTTGCTTGTTTTTCCCTATTAATAAAAACTTTTTGTCCTTTTTATTATTTAATTACTACTCGTGAATAATAATTATTTATTATTAACTATCATTTATTATTATTCATGGTCTCATTTGAGTAATAATGGCATTTATATATATAATTATTAAAACCAGTGCTCACTCAACAACATGCTCACCCTGATAATTATAAATTACGATGCACACAATTAGTTCGCTCAACTTGAGCAACTAACTTGACCCAGAACACTCAACTTTTATTATGCCACTCCTTAAAGCATCACCAATAATAATAAATAATATCAATTATTATTTATAATCGGATCACATTTGTGATTTAATTTATAATAAATAACCAATATACATTTTCACCATTTTTTGTATTTTCTGGTTCGGCTGTATTAGGAGTAAAAATATTTCATATCAAACAATTACCATTCGCTATCACATCTAAAATATAAATGTAAGTCGGTTTTTGCGATGTTAGCTTAAAACTCCGGCACTACTAAATCAATGTTAATAAGAAATACATATTCAGAGTCGTCATTACATTCTCTAGGTTATAACACTCTTGAATTTTTATTTTGCTAGAGGATCGCAGCAATATTTCCAATAGAAACCTCATTCTCATCAATTACGCCAAGCTTTATCCGGCCATATTTTTCTGCCTCTCATGACACGTTCGGTTTATTTTGATTATATTCCGACATGCTACAGCCTTTTGATTGGTCAGCAGTGCTACAGCGAATCAAGTATTGATATCTGTGCACCAAACAGAATTGCTTTGCTAGCTTTTTCGGTCTTATAATTGCTTCTCCACCGACTCACCTATCAACTGTACTTGACTTTCAGATTCCAACATTATCTCATTGCTCATGCCAGCCTGATATTGTTGTTTAGCAATTTTCTTGAAGCCCGTGGCTATATCATTGAAATGATTAATATAATGATAATAATAATATGTAACAACGATAAATAATTATTAGTTTTAATAATAATAATCAAAATAATTAATAATTAAGAAACACCATCTCCTCCTGCATTGTTATTTTTATGCTTGAGTAGCTGTTTTTACTTTTATTGTTATCAGTTCAGTAGTATTATTTTCTTATTATTTATATTATTATTATTATTTTTTATTATTATTTTTATGGTTATTTTTGTTGTTGTTTTCATTCCTTTTATTAGTCATTGTTATGGCTATATAGAGTAATAATAAAAGTAATAATAATAATAAAAGTAGTTCCTGTTTATTTAGTAAAAATAAAAGTAACAAAAATATTAATTATTAGTCATTGATTATTATTAATGTTATTATTATTACTGTTATTACTATTTTTATTAATATTATTTTTATCATTGTTTTATAAAAGTAGTTGTTTTCTTTTTGTTTAAAAATCATTTTTAGTTAATAACACTGTGGTTGAATACTGCTCATTATCATTAGAACTGCTATATACTCTCATCTCTTCCATATCATTATATTCCTCAATTTAAACACAAACAACTTCGATACAAATAAATATCATAAGAATTGAAACTTATGATCAAAAACATGGTGTATCATAACAATAATAACAACAATGAATGAGCAATACTGGTAATGCATACAAAATGATGATAAATGCCGCAATAAAAAGAAAGTAATCAAAAGGAACCCGATGTATCAGAATTGTTCTCAATTTCTCTGGCTTTGTTCAGCAGTAGTACTTTTTCTTATTTGTTTTTTTTTTTGCTTTTTCAAGTTGTTTACCATGACAAAGAATACTTCTTAATTATGAGTAGGTCTACAACAGCAGCGCAAAGCGAGTCTAGGTTTAAAGACTTGCAATATTTTTGACTAAAGGTTTTTAATTAATTTTCATTATTATTACTACTCTTGCCTTTAATAATAATTAATCAACCTGTCTCTCCACAACATTGGTAATAATCATCATAGTTGAAATATCGATGGTAGACGGTTGATAAAACATACAAAATATTATACAACATTATACAAAAATTGCATAAAAAGAGCGACAAAAATAGTCATTTGAGGAACTTAATCCGTAATTTGTGCAAAATTTGTACACATTTTGTTTATTTTAATGATATTTGACTTTACCTGCTGCTCAGCATGCCATGAAAAAGAACTGGCTCAGTTATTCCAAACAGCTTTTCTCCAACTCCACAAGGTTTACGAAAATTCAGAGAAAATAAAAATTATTGTGAGTTCTTGTTACAATTGCGTTGTGATTGCCACACTGTGAACAGCACATGTTTAGCTGATTTACTTGCACAGTTGATGCAGCATTCTAAAATACGTTTCAAAATATTGACCAATGGGTTGCACAGTCACTAAGCATATGTTTTGATATGGAAATTTAAAATACAAATACTTGAATATCCACCAGATTCTTTGAGTTGGTTTTTCACTAAATGCACAACTACAGCAAAGCCTTGAGTTGACTTTTTGGAAATATAATCTATGCTTTATGACGATCTCCTTTGGTGGGAAAATAAACTTAAAAAGATGCATTTCACACTCTGGAATATCTAGACTCGAGCTATTACGAAAGAGTTGCAAGCTCAACTCTTCAAAAAGAAAAGTCAACGTTTTTGCAAGTTGTTGTTATTGGTGGTGGTGTGCAATAGGGAGAGCAATGTGTGGCATGGGACAACCGTTACACTTCTTCAGATGTTGTGTAATTATGTTCAAAGATTCAATTATGTTATGAAGCAAGAGAGAAGTTGGCACACCCATGTGGCTATAAAGTTATAATTAGTGCAGACAAAAACTTTCCAAGAACTATTAGATGCTCTGACAGCACAATTCGTAAAATATATAATCAGTTACATAACGATCGAAACATGTAGACAAATTGAGCATCCTCAAGCCAACTGGCAAGTCAAAACTGAAGACAAACTCCATAACACTGGCCCCTCTTGATCTCTCTAACATCGTTTTCGCACTATTTATGTTATCTCCACGGGCAACGCCGGGTATTTCTGCTAGTAGTATATAAACGCCATTGATAACGATGTAATTTAAAGCCCTGTTTTACCTTCTAAAGACTCTCAAACAAGAAACTATCAAAACCAATTAGTGTTTTGAGAGGATAAACACATCATTGTCCACACTCTATACATATATCACTCAGGTAACTAACTACCAGCAACCAGAATGCCTTACCTGTTTTGTTACTATCTTCAGCTCCAACCGACAAGTTGCTGAAATCAGCGAGGGAGAATCCTGCACTGAATGACTGTTGGAAAGACGGGGCGGCTCCTTCCTCCACCCCATCGCTGTCAGCAGAAGCCGTAGCCTGAGGAGATGATCTAGAATAACTGGACTGGACCCTGGGCCACACAGCAGTGCAATCAGAGTTTCCCTTCATTGCCTGGACAAGAGAGCAAGTAATTTAGTGAATGCAGTTGAACTATTTATTAGCACAAAACCTAAGCATTAAAGAGTCATAAACTTTAACTGACCTTAGCAAAGGAGTAAGGGGTGGTGAGGGGAACCTCGTGTTGTCTTGAGGGGACAGAGTGCTCACAGTCTACCTGCTCAGGTGGAGACTGGGGGTCAACAAGAGGAGCAAAGTCTGTGAGTGATGGTGGAGCTGAGTCTGTATTGTAGCTGGAGGGGAAATGTCTGTCACAGTCGAGAGGAAGCACCATGTCAGGATCTGTGGCAGCAGAACAGTAAAATATACACACAGCAGTACAAATATACACACAGCAGTACAAATATACACACAGCAGTACAAATATACACACAGCAGTACAAATATACACACAGCAGTACAACTATATATCCAACAGAAAAACTATACATACAACAGTACCACTATATATACCACGGTACAAATACATACATATACAAATACAACAGTACAAATACATAGATATACAAATACAACAGTACAAATACATACATATACAAATACAACAGTACAAATACATAGATATACAAATACAACAGTACAAATACATAGATATACAAATACAACAGTACAAATACATACATATACAAATACAACAGTACAAATACATACATATACAAATACAACAGTACAAATACATAGATATACAAATACAACAGTACAAATACATACATATACAAATACAACAGTACAAATACATAGATATACAAATACAACAGTACAAATACATAGATATACAAATACAACAGTACAAATACATACATATACAAATACAACAGTACAAATACATACATATACAAATACAACAGTACAAATACATAGATATACAAATACAACAGTACAAATACATAGATATACAAATACAACAGTACAAATACATAGATATACAAATACAACAGTACAAATACATACATATACCAACAGTGGCAGATCTGAAAATGCGTGGAGGAGCGGAGCGCTGAAAATCTGTTTGGCTCCCCTCAAAACAGAATGCTTCCCCTTTCAAATGATTTGCTCCACTTCTAACACAAAATTGGCTCGCCTACGTACAATTTTGAAAAAACGATTATGACACACAGGATTCTAGCGCCATTTCGCAAATTTCAAAGAAAGAATATAACTGCCACTGTATAGCACCTAAAATAACTTTAAATTAAACTCAGGTAACAATAATAATTTCAATAACATTTTTCAAATCATTTGTTTATGACGCTGCTTACTTAAATATAACAACAATATTAAGTTATTATTATTACATCAATCATACTAAATAATCATCATTTATGGTAATTAAACTTTGTATCACAACAATAACTAATAACAAACATAACAATAAACAATAACTTTGAGGGTAAATAATAATAATAAATAACGACTTTGAGGATAAACAATAATAATAATAATAAATAATGACTTTGAGGATAAACAATGATAATAAATAATGACTTTGAGGATAAAAAATAATAATAAGTACATAATTATTAATAAATAACAGTAACGGTTATTTCTTAACGACTAAGAGTAAAAATTAGGTTGTTGATTGCACTGAATGAACAGTAAGAAGTGACAATGTTTACTTGATGCTGCAGAGGTCAATCACTCTTGCACTAAAAGATAACGTGGCCTCTTTCTGTATCAATAATGTACGTTGTCGGCATATTAGTTTTCTGCAATTTTGATGAACTAGTCATAAACTAAAAGACCTTGACCTGGTGGGTGAGCATATTTGCACCGAAAAGCAAGAAAATATCTTGCCCAGTTGAACAACCCACAAACTAGAGACCAAATTATTGAATCTTGGGTTATGTAGCTGTTTCTCACAAATATCTCTGATGAATATTACGGGCTCCTCCTCCCAAAATTTGATCTAATTTCTGAGAATTTGTCCCATATTCATGGTTGGGGAGGGGAGGGGGGGGGGGTCTGGGCTCCTGGGACCCACCCCCCAGATCCACCACTGCATACCAATACAACAGTACAAATACATACATACACAAAATAGCACATTGAAACGCTCACATTTGCCCATCCTGCGTCTCTCCTCAGCCTGTGCTCTATTGTACTGTCTAGCCTCAGTTCTCTGCCTCCTGCTCCTCATTCTCCTGCGCTGAGTGAGCTCCTCCTCAAAGTGAGCTCGGCACTGAGAGCTGATCACGGGAGGTTTTAGCGCCACCTCACACACACAAAACTGACTGTACAGGGGCAGATGACTCAAATACTTGAGCCTCTTTCTCAAATCCTACAACGAATCACGTACTTGAGTGTAGCTATCAGCCAATGAAAATCAGTCACGCGCTAAAATGAATTGGCCAATAAGAGAGTATGATAGTACCAGAGTCATGCTGTTATCCTCGGCCTCAAGAATTGTAGCAGTTAACACTGCGGGAGCCATCTCCAGAGAGCCATACTCAGCAGCAAGCATCCTTACAACACAAAATATGTTTCTTGGCAACACTTAAACAACAAGACATGTATCTTAGCAACACCCTAACAATACACAATATGTATCCTAGTAACACTCTAACAATACAAAATATGTTTCCTAGCAACACTTAAACAACAAGACACATAAGTATCTTAGCAACACCCTAACAACACAAAATATGTATCCTAGCAACATCCCAAACAATACACAATATGTATCCTAGCAACATCCCAACAATACACAATATGTATCTTAGCAACACCCTAACAACACACGATATGTATCCTAGCAACAACCAAACAACACACAATATGTATCCTAGCAACACCCAAACAATACACAATATGCATCCTAGCAACACCCTACCAACACACAATATGCATCCTAGCAACATCCTAACAATGCATACCACCATTTTGCTGATAACTCAACGGAATCATATAGCAGAAGACCGACCTTGTGTTGATAGAATGCAAGTAGACGTGCTGTCCATCAGCTGCCTGATAGAAATAGTACACCTCAGTCCTTTTGGAGCCGCTGGCATGTCCTGGTTGGGTGCCAGTGGGAGGCAGCACCAGATTGGCAGCAATCTGTTCAGAATCTACACCGTCAGAGCTGGAGGCAGAGCTGATGGTACGTAGCCTAAGAGAGAGGAGCGTAAGTAAGTTTAGATCAAAAACAAACAAAGAAAGAGTCACAAGGTCGACATTCAATAGCAGATACCCACCTGGTCTGACTTTTCATATCAGCAGGTTGGGCCAGCTTTGGCTCACTACCGGTATCTACATCATCTCTAGCAGCATGCACTGAGGGGTTGGTCACTGAATCGGGCAGCGCAGATGTTGCACTATCAGTGACATCACCTCCGACGTCAGCACTGGGAATCTCCTCAAAAGCATCGGAGTAGTTGACAGCAGCCAGCTACAAATCAAGGCCGGCGTAATAAGGAGATGTATAACAAACGGGGAGACAAATCTTTAGACAGTCAGGAGCAACCACAAAAGGTGGACAGCTTACATCGGGTGCTGACTTGATAGAGGCTTGCGGAACCACTTCAGGAACACACTCTGGTTCAGCAGCTTCTCTTACTGAAGGGGACGAGATCTCAATGCCCATCCTCTCCACCCGCGCACTCAGGCTATCTAAAGCAGCTTTCACAAATGATGCCTCCAAACTCTAAAACAAAAGTAAGTTCATATACTGCCTCGTAAACCAGGTGAAAGATCCTGTAGTATAGTGTGTAATACAGCACCAGCAATACCTGAGTGTCCTTATCATGGAGGAGTCCAAGCAGTTGTCTCCTTTCTTCAGCCAGTAAGTCCTCCAAGTAGTGGACAGTGGCAGTGAGTAACTTACTATAGCGTACGTCTTCTGCTGCGTCTACAACAGAAAATGGTACATGTGCACATTGTGTATAATGTACCGTGTGTATAATATACAGTGTGTATAGTGTATATCGCACACTATGTATAGTGTACATTGTGTATAGAGTACATTGTGTATAGCGTACATTGTGTATAGTGTACACTGTGTATAGAGTACATTGTGTATAGTGTACATTGTGTAGAGCGTGCATTGCGTATAGTGTGCAATGTGTATAGTGTATACATTGTGTATAGCACCAACTCACCAGACGCAGTAAATAAATGGCCGACATCGGCTGCGCTCCAGGATGCCTTTGGTCTCACGTACAACGATTCTCTTTCCCTCTTCATCAGATACAGGGTTATCTCCTCACCCACTTTGGGCTTGCTCAGAGCAGTTGTCACCACACTGTAGTAGAGAACACGCTCCATATATACCGCTACCCTTTATATATTAGATAACACATAGAGATATCATACTTAGGGCAACAACTGGGACTAGCGACTAACCTTTTTAAATCCTTCTCTTCAACGCTGTCAAAACAGATAGGGCAGCGGGCCCAGGCCTTGTCAGCAAGAGACAAGTAGTGCAGCATACACGGCCAGCAGTAAATGTGGGCACACTTGGTAATCTGTGCAGCTACTGGTACATCCATACAGATGGGACAGGACGATATCTGCTCATCCCTCAGCACCTAAATCAGTTGTACAAACATAACAGTAACAGCACACCAATTGTGACTGCGACGGATCAGTAGATGAAACCTGCAGTTTCAATGACTGGCATGCACAATAGACCTAGTATATATGGACTGATAAGTGAGTGGATTTTTTGTCCTCGATCATCAAATAAGCCAGAACAAGGCAGCAAGGTCACGTGAACTTAATAGCGGCTGTAATAGTAATCTCCCCGTATTCAAATCGTACTGTGGATATAACAATAATTTATTCTATTGAGATTAGTGAATCTTCTATCAGTACTGCTGCCTGATCCATTAAATAATCAAGTATGATTTTATTAATAATTATTATAATACTTCGCTACTATCACTACTTTTAGATTTTATTTATCATTTTATGTTATAAATTTTACTATATTATTCACCATTATCATTTCTTATTATCTACATATATTTTTTTATATTATATAATTATTTATAAATATACTATATGTGTATTTATATATTATCATTAAACTTTATTCATTAGCCATTTCATTAATTCTATTGTTTGTTATTATTATCATTAATTACTGTCTAGTAATTAAATGCATGGATCAATGCTGTTATCAATAATATGATATTAAAAATTATACTATTGATATTAATTAATCACAACCATCATTATAATTATTACAAAGCAAACACAGATTTTATATAGAACTATCACAAATTACTGGAATCATAAATTTTTATGAGGGAGTTGTCTTTACTTGACCTACTCTGGGGTGCTTCATTTATGTAAAACCAAGTTTAGTAACACTCAGTGTGACTGGTGTTACTAATGGAAGCCAACACGTCATGACACAGAAGTTTTGTTGGTCATAAACGGTAAGTAACAGGTGTTAATCTATTCTACTAGGTCTATGGATTTGACTAGCTAAGTGTACAGTCAACATTTGAAAGCAGGTTTCGAACCTATATTTTCAAGTGTTGTTACTAAAGATAGGTATTTTCGACTTCGAACTGAAAAAGCTAGCTGGGAGCTTCAAATTGATGTATGGCAATGCAAATGAGAAGCTATTTACTGCGCTCTCTTCATCGAATGCTACTGAAGGAATGGCTAATGCCCTTGCCACACGAGCCAGAATATCGGCCGTATCCGCCGCTCCGTCACGCAGGATTGTAAATCCAATGCAGGCTGATGCAGAACGAACATGATCGATTTTCCATCCTGTGCGTCATGCTGTGATTAGTTGAATAACCCACACAGCGATTCCATTTGACAACGTTATATTGATTTTCCGCTGGTTTACAAAGATCATATATACTTGTAAGATGGTAGTACATATTATGATAACTATATGATCGTTGGAGTTCATCTGAAACTACCGCGGGCATATAATTGTTCAAATAATTATCGTTTGTGGTGGACAAAAATTATAAATAAATATTATAAATGATAATGAACCATACACCTAAAAATAATTATTCATTAATTGCTTGACCAATATTGATAAACTTGGCAAAGAAGACTTGGTTTTTAATAAATACAAATCGTATAAAACGAATCATAAACAGGAAACCAAGTGGACCGCACAAAATATTCAACCCGCTCCCATTTGGACACTACACCCGTCAGTTCAGTTGTAAGCCAGGCGCGTGAGGCATGCTATCCGTCACCAGCCTCTGGAAGACTGGCTCAGGCGGCGAGGGCATAAGTGACACTCTTGTGATGTCACAGCTATGACATCACACACAAAGTGGTGAAATCATTTTTGAACAGCTGTATCTTGAAAATGACTGCTTTGCAGAAACAAAATTTTGCATGCATGATCATTATTAATAGTTTATTGATGGTGTTAAAATTGGCCAAATCCAAGATTTCATCAATATCTCTGCACAAAGGCTTTAATGTCAGCTACTAACCACTTGTTCAATGTCCTCCCAATCCACCATTTTGTCCACATCGGCCAACTGTTGCACATAGTCAATGTCAGTCACTGGCTTTCTCACCACAAACTGACAATGAGCTTGAAGAAACTGCTGTTTTGTGTGAACAATTTGTCTCTTAGCCCGGCCTCTTCTGTGAGGACCCATTGGCTGTACGTGCCCCGTTCCCTGACTGGGTAACGGAGCGTATGAAAAGTTGAGCAGGTGACTCGCACTCTCTCCGTGGCGAGTAACCTTTTCTGCTGAACGACTGGTACCATTCTTCTCAGCAAACTTCTTCACCTGAAATTAAAAGACAATTAACAAATCTATGGAAAACATAGCACCACCCCACCCACACCATTCTAGAATGTCTTTTTATCCTTACCAAACAAAAGCAAAAAACCAGTCAAAAGACACACCTCATGACCCTGCTGATAAGATGTAGATCTTCGCTGTCGAGCAGCCCCACTCTGATCGTGTTGTGTGAGTTTATTACTGTTATAACGTCTCTCTGCACAGTAGCCTTTACCTGGCAAAACACATGTGGTTGGGTAAAATCAAATAGCAAGCAAAGTACATAATGATAAGTGACGCAGTTTCTACACTGAAAAACTAATAATATAATTAATATCCATGAAAAAAATTAATAATATTGTTATTTATTATACAAAACAACTGTGATATTGATTATGATTAAATAATAATTATGAAACTAATATAATATTATTTCTGAAAGCAGAATAATAATAATAATAATAATAATAACAAACAAACAACAGCAAAATATAATGTTTAATATTTATTCTTATTATTTATTTAGTAGTTAGTTGTTAGGCCTACAAACAACAACATACTAATATTATTTATAATACCTCGTGTTTTAAATTTGTTGAAATCATGATGATGAGAATTTCCAATTCCTCTGTGGCTGCCTTGGGAACCAGCAGAAGAATTACCACTAGCGATACCACTGGCAGAATTATTGAGCTGTTGATGATGATTATTTTGTTGTTGAGAGACATTCATAGGATAATTTATTGCATTGTTGTTGTTGGAATATGGTTGAGCACGACCGAGCCGCTGGTTCTCCATGTCTTCTGCCGTTTTGAGACAAACTATCACCACTGGTCCAACAGGACCTTGTACTTGACACCCCACTACTTCTCCCACACTCGCTTGGCAAAGCACAATTGCTGGATGCTTGAGTTTGCTGGACAAACATTTTTTTAAAAAGCCATGATTGCAACCAACAAAAAATAATAACAATCAGATAATTCCGATCGTATGCTTAAATAATTTTTGACGTTGATTAATTCTTATTGAACACAGAGGGTCTGTGTGACCCAAAATCTGCCGCTCTGAAGCTAAACAGAAGCTTAAAAGTTAAAGGAAAGCTTGTATCACACGTTCAGCTGCTGTTGCAACTAAACACAAGATGGCAACATCCTCAGCCTTTTGTCCCTACTTTTGATCACCGTAAACACGATGATCAATACAACAGAAAAAGTGGAAGCCCATGTTGCTTAGGCTACAATCAGGAGATTGCGATTGGGGCAATTGTTGATAAAGAGGACAACTCCAACTAAACACTACTTGTAGATGATAACTCCTATTTAATTGACAAACACATGGCAAACATAGGCAGTTTGGATAAATAAATGTATTGATTTACCTAGCAAGGCTTTGCTAAAACTAGAATACTAATCGAGATGAATTATAATCATATCATATTGCACAATCCTAAACACATTCATCATAAAAAGCAAAGCAGTATTTAGTAAAAAACAGCTCAGCTCATTAAAATGAAAAGCATATAGAACAATTCCTGCATAAATATTGAAAGCTTTAAATACAGTGACATCACATACAATACAACGCAAACAACATACAGCTTCAAAATATGGTTAAGCACAAAAAAAATTGGAAAGCTACTTCTTTGAAACAAATGTTTTTTAAGCCCCTGCTGAGAGCGATGATAAAAAATCAGCAGTGGAATTTAACCCCCACAGAAGTATTCTAAACAATAATAAATTCTCAATGACGACCAAACAAAAATCCTAGCTGCCCCCTTTATTATCATCTGAATAACTTCTTTATGCGTTTCCAAATTGAAGGTTTATCCCCGTCTTTCTCTGGTTTAGCTTGTGATTCTTCGTTCACTCGCTCAATCCATACGTCACTATCTGTAAAAGTAAAACACGTTTCGAAAATTAATAATATTACAGACAAACAGGGCCAGATGAAACCACCTACACATACCCTACGCCGTACCATACGGTCGAAGCCCCCTACCTCTAGACAAAACCTTTTACCTCTAGACAAAACTCCCCTACCTCTAGTCTAATCCTCCTACCTCTAGACAAAACCCCCCTACCTCTAGACAAACCCACTACCTCTAGATGAAACCCCCTACTAAAAGTGCATTTTAAAGTTTTAAATATCTCATAAACTAAAGAAACATTAGATTTAAAAAACTTATTTCCAAATCGAATATTGTCAACAATTTAAAATTTATTTGCGACAAGAAAAAGATTTTCGGCGTCGTTGTTTTCAATCAGCAACAACAATAATTTTCAAAACCAAAATACAAATTTTTGACAAAAAAAAATATTGAAGATGGTAGAATGTAAATAAATAATAGTTTTGAAGCAAAATGAAAAAATAATTATGCGCTAGTTTAGTAGTATTTTTAGTATTTTGGTTATGACTATTCAGTGCTCAATGACTCTAAGAAAAGACAACTCCTCAAGAGGTAGGGGATTTGACTGGAGGTAAGGGGTTTTGACTGGAGGCAGGGGGTTTGACTGGAGGTAGGGGGCTTTGACAAGAGGCAGGGGGTTTGACTGGAGGCAGGGGGTTTGACTGGAGGCAGGGGGTTTGACTGGAGGTAGGGGGCTTTGACTGGAGGTAGGGGGCTTTGACAAGAGGTAGGGGGTTTTGACGGTAGGGTACGGCGTAGGGGCTTCGTCTGGCCCGACTAACATGACTTGGGGGCAACAACAAGTTATAGGAGTTATCTACTCAATAAATTATTTGTCATCAAAATTGAGGAGTTGTCTAACATCGAGGAGTTGTCTAAACATGACCAACATAGGCACACAATACACAAAAAAATTCATAACGCTAACACAAAATGAAGAGGCCAACTGCACGAAAGACCATGTCAACAATGAATAAAATACGCTGAATATTGCCACCACTGGGAATGAGAAAAAAATAAAAATAACTGGAAATTCTATTCTAAAGCAACCGGTTTGGAATAAAAAACTGTTGAGCACAATTGAAGGCTTTTGATTTCGTGAGATCACATTGTTGTAATGGGTATGCGACAGTCTTTCTCAAACGTCATCTGGTCCTGGAGATATTTTGTGAAAACCAATAGCGATCATTATAATAAATAGCAATAGTTGTCATTGAAACATATAAAAAATATATTAAAAGGAAAGTTGAAGCACTCATCTCAAAATGCCACAAGCATATTTTTGTTATAGAAAAATAATGTGCATTTACAACCCAAGAAGTTCTTGCTAGTTAACAAACGTTTTGCTGGAAAAACTTATACGTTATAATTACGATGGAAGGGACTATTTTATTTCAAGTCATTTGATCCTGAAAACACTAGCGACTTGTTGCGTTTGAACTCTCTCCAGCGCAGGTCCCATTAGGCTAATATCAGCAAAATCATCTTTTTTGGTTGTGCCAAAATCTTTTGACCATGTTACTCAAGTCCATATGTAATAGGACTTAGCTGTGCTTTTTAACTTTTTGGGTAAATTATTAGGCTTTGACGCTTAGAAACTACGTAATGTTAATCATAGTCCTTTTAAAAAACAAAATGAAACAATAATGCAGTAGCTAGGCATTCAATCCCTCCAGAAGGGAAGACAACTCCCTATGCATACTACTTACTACTTTCTGTCTTGCGTATAGGTGAAAGTGGAAGCGTGCATGAGGCAAGATCAGGTCTATGAACTGTTACACCATGCAATGATTCATGTTGACCTTCACCTTTAGAGGATGTCGTACCGTTAGCTTCATCTGCCACCATCATTCCAGAAGAGGGGGTAGCGTCAAACCCGGGACACTTTTGGTTCATGTAACAGAATGTTGGTTTGATTACGGAGTGAGTTTTATGTTCACACCCTTCACAAGAGGAGGGTGTCAACTTCTCAACAGCTTCGCATGCGTTACTTGCCGACAGCACGTGATTGTCACTCCAATTTTCTTCCCAGAAGTCCTCATTATCAGAGAGCAATGCCAGCTCGTTGCTGTCAGGTTTAGAATCAAGCCTAACCTCATCACCAGGAGTTGCATCGCACACAATGTAGTCAGAAGGTGATGTTTCTAAAGCTTTATGAGTAGGAATTTGGGCTAATTGTTCATTTAGTTGCGCAGTGTCCTTGTCACAGAGAACATAGTCTGATACACTAGACACAAGCCAAGATGGACGCACAGCGTTTTGACCTTCTGATGAACTTTTGACACCGTAACAACTCGTGTTGGAAGCATCGTCATTGTCATAGAAACTGTCATCATCGCCTCCATCGTCATTTTTGCATTCGTCACACTCGTACACACTGACAAGCATTTCTCTACGCCTGAGCTCCCCGATCATGTCATCAAATATATTACCCCAATTGGCATGACAAGGAGCCACTGGTGCATAACTGGATAGACTCTGTTTGGCCTTGACACTACGTCGTCTGTATGTCATGTCATCAAACGCTTGCTTACGACGTTTCATTGACTTGGTAGATGCGACCATGTCTACCATGTGTTGAGCTGTTTCTGCCTCATTCTGTATACTTGCTATAAGCATATCCTCATCTAAGTCTATGCATAGAACTCTGGACCTAACCAACAATAGAATGTAAACAATGTAACCATTTCGTCGATAATAAATAAGAATATAAGAGTATAATAAAAATTAATTATTAAAGAAATTCTCACTAAACTTTGACAAAAAATTGTTTTTAAACTAAATTGAAAAGCCCAACAATGCCCTTGGATAACAGTGAGAGTCACCGTATAGCTGACCTTGACATACTCGGTAAAAAATTGATTGCTTTGTTGGTCAGAATCGTGAGTAATGGGCAAAGTGAAATGAATCAGCGAGCAATGAGCGATCTATGTACAATAATGAGACAGATAACAGATGGCTTCTAGCGTAATGAGGTTCAAGGACTAATGAAGGTGAACAATTACAATTCATAGGTAGCCTTCGTATACCACTCTTCTCTATCAGATATATATATCAGCTGAAGTTTTTAAATGTAACAACCATTTCATTTATTTTTTTAATAAAACTATCTAGATGTGCTTTAATTAAATTACCAAAAACCCATAAAAACAGCTCCGAGGATCAAGCCGGGCCGTTGAGTTTAACATTTATCCCGCTGCTAATAGAATATAATAGATCACAACACATGCTGGTGACTAGATATAAAAGCAGTCCAACTGCACTAGGAGATCAAAAGATTACATACCGTAGTCACACAATAGAGTGCTACTGGCCTCCCAGAGGAGAAATAGGTTTTTGTGACAGCGTAGAAAGTAGACGGATATGCCATTGTAAGTGCAATGAACTGAGAAACGGTGCAAATATGATATCAAGGGAGGTGAGTCAATTTAAAAGTTATCTTCTCTTTTGTTTCAGATAATAAGAAATTGTGAGAATGAAACAGTAAAAATACTACTAATAGTAATTGTTAACAAAAAATTACAATCCTAAAATCATTTTGGAATAATAAAATCTAATACAAAACTATAAAATGAAAAATACTTGAGAAAAATTTTGGAGTGTTTTCAGTTGAAAATAAAATAACTCAACATATCCAATAATAAATTTAAATTCATACAAAGAACCAATTTGAATTGGATTGTAATCAATAAAAATGCATTCCTTCAGCTTCACTAACGCAAAAACCTAAAAAATGCCAACAGCATGGCTGGGCGGTCTGCAGTATGGGTGGTCTGTAGTATGGGTGGTCTGCAGTATGGGTGGTCTGCAGTATGGGTGGTCTGCTAGTCTCCCATACAGAGTCAACAAACAAACACAATTGCTTACACCTCAAGTGGCTGTTGGACAAGTTATGGCAGCTAATATTTGTTCAATAGAGTATTCTTCATAGCCAATTATTGATTACTAGCTGAGGCAGCCCGTGGCAGCATCGTCGTCTATCTAATTACAATATTATGAATAAGCAGCACGACAAAAACTATTGCTCTTTGCTCATAAAGGCATTGTTATTGATCGCTTTCCTATCTGAATAAACAGATAGAGTACCGAGTGTGTAAAAAAATGTCGTCAGCTAACCACTTGAGTGTTCGCAAGCTGACTTGTTGGAGTGCTGTTAATCAGCAGAATGCCTTTTTAGACCAAAATGATCGACAAATTTATACAAATTACAGCCAGTCTAATTCAGCTGTGTACAAGGAGACAACAAATCTAACCTGGGAGTTATCGTTGACGACTCCACTGCTGAGCTGGAGGTACAAATACCAGAGTCAGCGGTACTAAAACTAGGGCTCACCTATCAATACAAATAAAAATACCAAGTGGAGACAACTACAACCTTTTTGATTACATTGTCACAAACCATAAAGACAAAGAAAATTAGACCATTAGAAAAAAATTGCAAGCCTCTGTTTCATTAGACACATTACCATAGACACGGGTGGGTGCTGACATAGCTCCTTCTCTAACCACTCAACTCTCAGTCTAGATAACTTTTCCTGGTGGAGACCAGAGGCTGACTGGTCCCTTGCTGCCTCACTTGAACTACTGCACTGTCCAGAGCCATCTGTCCTCAGTTGATGAGCAGTGAATGAGAGAGGAAACTTGTTAAGCTCTTGCTTGGTGGGAGTAAAATGTTCGCTGGATCTGCTGTCTTGCATTCTACAGAGAATTCGATCACCAACGACCCTGAAAACACACCGATCACACAAACTGACAACAGAAATAAAAATATGAAGGCCACTGTAGGGTTTGAACCCACGACCCACTGCTATAGCATGCAGCTACTATACCATTAGCCTACAGACAACCGACACCCTCATTGGCAAAAGCAACACTACTTGTCTGTGAAATATGCAAACCAAGTTGTTCACCTTACAATAAAAAACGCTAGCTGCGAGTGCCGATAAGTTTTTCTCTCAACTTGATTACAAAATCAATTTTGAGATGAAACAACCTTGTGATAAAGCCTAGCGAGGATATTAAAACTAGTTACTGTAGACAAACACAGCGAGATAGTGCTCACTACGGCTACAAAACATGCTGACGCTAAAAATGCATTAACAGCAAACCTGATGACAATCAAATGAAATGAATCTAGCAACATTTTTTATGAAGTGATAACAAATACAGAAGCCATCAAAGTTAAAAATCCAGATACAAACTTACATGAAACAATGAGTAAAGTTATCCAACCACGCACTCAGTATGATCGACTATTGAATAAAATGAAAATGTAACAGAATATATGGCCATCTAGAATATGGTTTATCTGGTAAGACCGCCCCCAATCAATAAGAGCTTTCATAGCAAACAATAACTGCAGCTGGTCTAATATAATTATACTAGGATCCTTTTAAATAATGCCATTACAGGGGGTCGTATGATTGAATAGAGTGAGGGCTATGGACTAGGCAGCATTTGTGAAGTAAATATTAATGCAATGACTTCGGGTTGATAAACCAAGACCAATGTGGCACTACATAAAACCTACAACCCTTACGTTTATACAAATAATCCATTCCTACCTTACCTAAACAACTACATCCACCCCTGCCAGTTATAGATACAACAGTGTATGTTGAAGAAGCAGGAAATTAATCATCGTGTAGTATTGACAATAAACGAGTGCAAACAAAGAGTGCATTTCAATGCAACATCTGTTAGAGTATAGAGTGTGGCAAAAAGAGGACACAACTACTAAATACAAGAACACCAGACATTGCTAGATTGCTTCTATACACAAACAATAAGTACTTGGGTTGTCTGAAATGTAAAACTTGAAGTTATTCGCTCTTGTTTACGTAAGAACATAACTCCTAAATTATCCAAACAAAACTCACCCATTCATTTGTTGGAAGTTGACTGCACAGGAGAAACATTCAGGGAGAGACCTGAGAGAAAAATTGTACTTGACGAAGAAGATTCAAAATATCTTCCACACTCACAACGGTATCCTGATATATGTGATACAACCACGAAGGATTGTCACAGCAAAGATGTCGTTTAACTGCAGTTTCTGACATAATAGTAGTTTGCTCAGTAAAGGACAGGTGTTCTAGACCCCCGTACTCCTTGGGATAGTCTGGATGGCCCACAGTCTTTGAAATATCATTGTTTACCCAAGATAAATATGTGATGTTTAAGATTTGAGCTAAAGTTTTATAAGGAGTGTAATGATCAGGGTGAATTGCGTAGGGGAACATCTCCACCACTGCGGAATCCTTTGGCATCCACATCATGACAGCAAACAATGCTCCATGCATTCCAACTACCACCGACGACCTTGATACGACCTCCAAAACTTCAGAGAATGACATTGCATCCAAGTCCACAGTTTTTACAGGGACAGAAAACTCACGGGCTATGCTGATCATTAGTTCCGCTTCATTGAGGATTCGTCGGGTTTCCTGTCTACTAAACAGGGTCACCTGATTCCTCTGAACTTGATCATGTGACTTGACATAGTTGGCTATGAGAGAGGAGATGTGTGTAGAGTTATGGGGTAAAGGACCCTGAGGCGATGTGAACCCGTACTGATACCACAGTGTCGACTTGTCAAATCCCACAACGACTGTTTCAAAACACAAACCGGTAGAATTGTATACTAGCTGACCCGTCACTAACTGCGCATACAAATCATCATATGGCATCACTCCATACTCATCTGCAAATACCAAATTAACAGGAAATGGAGCATGAACAGCCGCGTAAAGTTTTCGTAAAACAGCATAAATCGGCAGAATGTCATCATGAAGGACGTGCATTATATTGTCGGGCTTGAAGCGGTGCATAAGTATGCTCGTGAGCGGAATGTGGGTTGATAACGCAGAATATTCTAGAATATCCTCTGCTGAGAGTAAATAGATTGCAGACTGGGGAAATAGATCCGTAGCGATGAGATATGTCAGCAAATGAGGAGTTGTATACCCACTGATACTTCCATATAGTAGATGCCTACAACGAGACAATTTGGAGTTATTCTTTCTTTCACAGTGTAAGGAGATAATAATTCTGAATGTAGCTATCTGTAAATGGCTAAAGATGGGTCAGTCAAAACCCCCTACCTCTACACGAAACCCCCTACCTCTACACGAAACCCCCTACCTCTAGACGAAATCCCCACCTCTAGATGAAACTCCCTACTAAAAGTGCATTTTAAAGTTTTAAATATCTCGAAAACTAAAACAATTTTGGATTTAAAAAAATTACTTCGAAATCAAATATTATCAGGAGAATTAAATCATCGTAATTTACAATTTATTGGTGCTGAAAAAAATAACAGCGTTGCATTTTTGGGTGTCATTGTTTTGAATTAACCGCAAAAATAATTTTCAAATCTGAATAACAAGTTTTTTGACTAAGAAAGCATTGCACATAGTAGAATGTGAATAAATAATAAGTTTCAAACAAAACCAAAACAATAATTATGCGCTCGTTAAGAGTATTTTTTAATATTTTGGTTATGACTATTCGGCACTCTTTGACTCCAAGAAAAGACAACTCCTCTAGAGGCAGGGGATTTCGACAGTAGCGTATGGCGTAGGGTATGGCGTAGGGGGTCTCATCTTACCCCTAAGACTGCTTTGCGAGACACCATCTAGATGTGGAGTTGTTCTCTCCTTTAAGCATTGTAAAACTTAAAAAAATAACTAACAGCAACCGAAATGCTATGGGACTATGGAGGTCTATGTCTCGATCCATAGTCAAGAGACGGGGCTATCCGCGAGCTCCATTATAATAATACATAGTACATTTATAACATATTATTCAAATCAACTTCTTAAAATCTTCACTCTTATTATAGAAAACTTTTCCATTTTTGTCTCAGTAGAATTACAACTATTTCAGTTGTAACTATTACCGTTGTCGTGAAAAAACAACTTCGGACATGTCATTTCGGCAATATTTCTTTTCTTCATCTCCAATTATTGTAAAACTATACCAATATCATTACTTTCAACCTGAAAATTATTTGAACAATAAAAAACATTCATTAGTTCTTTTGATTTTGACCACAAAACACTATGTAGCGAAGGTCTGTGCGTACATAATAGCGGTTTTTACTAAACTGAAAAAAATTGCCGACTTGGGAAAAACAGCTCAAAAAAAATTAATAACTGTTATAATCTTAGCTTTTACAAGCACAAAAGTCTCTGCACGATGCCAATATTTGGGAGGTCCTCCTTCTACACAAACAAGCCAATTTATGGTTCTATATAACTTGTTGCGTCTTCAGGGAAAGTTGTGTCTAGGTCAGCACTGATTGTGTCTGTAGAAATCGTCTTACTGGTGAGAGGGCAACTCCGTAGAATTCTTTTAAACATATTAGCCGAAAAGTATTGAAACAAATCCAGTGAAAAATGCATATCATAAGTCCATAAGGAGAAAATAAAATAATAAATTAATTCAAATACGTTGCATTTAACATTCTTGCTTACCCCTTTTGTTTACTGTAGCAGACATGGGTAAGGGTGCATAAAGAACGCTCTCCTTCCCCTGAGCACTCTACTGTTGTCACAGGCTTGGTCCATTGAAAATGAAGGAGAAAAGCTAATGCAGCTAACAGACAGGATAAGACAATTCTCAACATCTGCAACGACATATAACAGGAATAAATGGGTTACAGAAGCCATTGATTAAATGGCGATTTACAAGGAGGGGGAGGGAGGGGGGGGGTACAGCCTCATAAGATGCATTGTACTTGAAAGAGCTAAAATAAGGCAAACCACAGGCTGCTTTATTTAATTTTGTCTAA
Source organism: Cryptosula pallasiana (assembly GCA_945261195.1). NCBI lineage: Eukaryota > Metazoa > Bryozoa > Gymnolaemata > Cheilostomatida > Cryptosulidae > Cryptosula > Cryptosula pallasiana. Next base: position 8,440,011 of record OX183133.1, on the reverse strand, counting down.
AAAATATTAAATGTGGTTTTTTTGCATCAAAGCATAGGTACAAGTTGATGCAGTCATTTTTGTGACATTAAGTGACATAACTTCACAGTCAGTCTTGTTGAATGGCATCTAGTTTGCAACTGACAAATTGTGGAGAGGGTCTATGTTTTCTTGGAAAGCCCTTTGGTCCTGGGCGTAGCAGTATAAATCATTGTATAGTCAGCATAAAGACTAATGTTGCAAGTGATAAAATCAGGTAGATTTATAATGGACAATAGGAATAGTGTGGGGCACAATACAGATCCTTGGGGCACATCGGATGTAACAGGAAGCCGCGATATCTTTGTATTGTGTACAGCTACTCTCTGAGATATATCAAAAAACAAGTTTTGTATCCATTCACAAGACAGGGGTCAATGTCTGGAAGTTGTTTGACTTTGTCGATTAACAGTCTATGTGGAACATTGTAAAAAGATTTTTGAAAGTGGAGAGCAGCTGTGTGTGAACAGTACCGTTGAGAGTCTTCTGTGGCCTATGTTAGCTCATGGTAAGCAGTATATAACTGTGTCTCACAGTCATAGGAGAGACCCTTCCTAAAGCAATACTGTCTACGATATGATGCCACACTCTGTCAATTACTTTGTTGAGGTGGCAAAGGCCTATAATCTCCATCATCTTACACAGTAGATTGGGAGATTGCTCTGCAGTATGCTTTTTCTCTTGAGCTCTCCTAATAAATTGGGGTTACAATGGCAGATTTCCATACAGTAGGTAGCTTGTCTGACTTTAATGAAACTTAGTGGATAAGCTTCAGACACCTAATTAGCCCCAATTATTATATTACTAGTTCTATTGATAATAATATAATTCTTGATCAACTCCAGGGTGCCGGCCTTGGGAGAGAGTGCTTTAGGTTTTATTATACAGTGGTGGAGAAGTGAGTGAAAGTAGCAGTTCCAGCTATTCAGCTGTGTTATGTGAGAGACGCAGATCTCTAATGAACCGTGGTAAGAAACTGTTATATAGTAAATGAGAGGAGGCATAGATAGATGTGGGCTCATTTCTGATAGCCCTCATGATGACTGTTAGGTTTTTTGTCATTAGTAAGCTTTTCATATGCAGATGTTAGGGTAGAGTTTTACAACCTGCTGTTAACAAGATTTTTAACCGCAGGGAGACTATGATTCATTCTCCTACCTTCTACTGTAGGAATGTTGAGCTTGTTACAAGTATTGGTCACACTAGGTGTTACATTATGTAATGTGGTTTTTGTATTGGTATGCACCAATCATGGCTACATTAGTTCATTAATTGCTTGTAACTCATACACACACTGATGTTATTATCCTTTAGCTTTCAGACTAATACTCTAGCTTTTTGCAACGAACAATAGATTGGTCACTAGCACAGTATACTGCTACATACAGTGTTTCATTTTATGTCAGTTTAAAATTGTATCGGCAAGTGTTAACAGCAACAAGTCTCTTGTGGTAACAGACCATCTACTATCACCACATTTTCATGGTCTAGTCTACTCTACACTTTCTCAATGTGACATACATGTGATTCAAATTGTTTTCTGTTCTGTGAATTTTTCATAGCCTATTTTGTCCAAGCCACAGGCTTTTGTGTCATGCTATTACAGCTTGGTTTGATTTTGAATGATTAATAATCTATTGCGCTTTTTTATTAGATAGCATCAATAATGTTCCTCAGCTTCATATATAAATGTTATTGCTTCTCTAAATGCATACACATAGTGCTTTAACATATTTATTTACTCGCAGTAGCTCCGGTATTAAACTTATTTTATTTCAGGCACATTTTGTATTACGGAATCATATAACTTATATTTGGATGGTCAATCCAAATTAATACACAGAGTGGGGACTTTCAATCAAGCTCGGCATTATATAACTCGCGGCCATCTTGGCGCAAAGAGAACCGGAAACCGCCGCCCCTTTTCTATATAATCTTCATTGCTCCAAAAGTGTGCGGTTATTTAAATGGCATTTTACAGGTTGATTTCACCATTTATTTTAATATGGTACAGGCAAACTGTTCGCACTTCAGACCACTTAAAAGTTTTAATATCAGTTTGCTGTGTGCCTAGTAGTGGGCTAGTATTCTGATTAGGGCGAATAAAATTGGGTTTCTCACAGCTTATTGTGATAGTGGAACAATGCAGGTAATAATTTTGAGTTAAAAATTTGGTATATCATGCCACTCAGTACCCTCGGCCACGTTTAATGTTTCACAATTGACAAAAAGCAAAAAAAATTATTTCATTATGAAATATATATATCACAAAGGTTCAGTGGCACCAGCTAGTAACAAATAAAAAATAATGCCAGTTTTACAATATGGTACAGGGACAGTCTTCATATCCCAGGCTTTCAATTAGTGCACTAAAAACATTCATAGCATGCATAGCTGAGCAGCTATGCTGCATGCAATATCAGCTAATTAACATTATGTCTCATACTAGGTGCGTGGTGGTAAGCACCAAAATGGCGACTATTTGCGCAAAGTCCCCACTCTGTGTATTAAAGCACTCTGGTCAATCCTATCCCGGCATCAATTTTGTGAGTTCATCAAATGATTAAACAGCATTTCTATATTTTTATGTCATTTCAGTCTGCTGTTTATTTTTATATTTTGATGTGCTCTCTCTCTATCCCTTGCACACCAACCATACTTTTTTTTACTATAAATTGTTTTTTAACAGGTTACGATACGACAATATAATTAGACTATACAGTATCTGCAACCAAACTCAAATGTCTGATTAGTCGGTCCGTTGCCATTTATGCTGAGATTGTGATAGTCTGCCATCCCAATACAGTTTTTATACATGCAAATACCTTGTAAGCTTTGTTTCGTTTCTTGGTAATTATGTTATGTTAGTCTAGATTTCCTCGACCCCTGAGTGTGGGGAAGGGGGAGACGTAATGCTAGTTAACAAAACTAAAATCATAAAAGAACGAAGAAAAGCTTGACAGCCAGCACTACTATCTTTTGGGCTGAGCTCTCAACTCTCTGGAAGTGCGACAGAAAAAGCCTTGGAGTATGAAACGCTTATTGGAAACTTGCACCGGAAGCACTGACCTAACCACTGATCCGGTAAGATATCTGGATTGGGAAAAATTCCGGTGGTTTTCAAATTCAGCCCTAAGAAAAGAATAATGTTTGTCTCCGACAACTTCACTAAACAATTTGTGACGGGCATCCCTCTGTCGCTCTTCTAATGGGGGCAATCCGAGAGTTACCCTAGCCTTTGTGACAATAACGACTCCTCTTAGACCACATATGGATCGTATCGCCTGCCTCTGCATTCTCTCCAACTGTTCCACATGCTTCACCAAGTGGGGATCCCAAGCCTCCAAAGCATAGCCCAGGACTGGCAAACAAAAAGAAAGGTATGCCACGAGTGTCACTTTCATAGGAGCGTCATAGAGGGCTCTCTTGATCATCCCCAATTTTTAAGAGGGTTTACTGGTTACCATGTCTATGTGTGAATCCCAGTGGAAACCTTTGCATATATCGACACCCAGATATTTAAACTCTGATACTTGGATTAATGATAATCTGATACTTATTAATGTGAGTGTCAAAGTGAAGATCTGCTTGTAGGGTTACACCGAGGTACTTTATTCCCAGGACACAAATCGGTGATGGCCTTCACGCTTATATTGTGGTTCTCGGATGACTTTCTCGAATGTGCTTAATTCACATTTGGTAATGTAAAAGAGATCTTCCACTTGCATGACCAAGTATATACAGCATCACCATCTGCCTGGAATCTGCTAGCATCTTCTTCAGAGTTGACTCGTAGGTTAGCAAAACTGACCATGTCATGCTATGTTGAGCAGAGTTGAGTTTCACAAGATAGGTCCTTGTTGTCTGTTACACTGAAGCCCTTATGCAAAAATAGTGATGTAATGTTTGATTTACTTAACATCAATAGAACTTAGGGCAATGATTGTACATGCAAAATTTTGTTTCTGTACAAGCAGCCATTCTCAAGATACAGCTGCTCAAGAATAATTTTAATACGTTGTGTGTGATGTCATAGCTGTGTCATCACAGGGGTATTACTTTGCCATTTCTTCATTAGCATTCAATGATGAGAGCGCAGTAAACAGTTTCTAATTTGCTGGTAAAACTAGTTGACGAGCATTGCCATACATCAATTTAAAGTTTCCAGCTATCCTTTTCAGTTGAAAGTCAAAAGTGCCTGAATTTAATAGCAACACTAGAAATATAGCTCAAAAAGCCTGCTTTCAAGTGCTGACTGTGCATGTATTTTGGGTATTGACTATCCGCTTAGCTAGTCGAATCAATGAAACATATCACCAGTCCAATCAAAATGAATGCTTATTAGTGCGCACAATATCTAATTGGGGACCATACAGTAGCAAGAAATTTTACACACCATGCCTATCACTCCTAAATAAAGCAGTTTTTGACCAAGTGAAGCACATGGAAATATTATTCTGATTGAGAAGAAATTTTGGCTTTACGTTCTGACAACATACATCTTTCTTCTTTAGTATGGACTAGAGTATTAACAAGGGGTCCGCCTCTTTAATTTAAATTCTTAGCCAGTATACAAACAGTATTTTTGATTGCGATAAGCAATCATTTCTCAGGTGCAGAAATTTTGATTTTCATTTCTCTTACAGTTTTTGGGAGAAAGATGTTGTGGTAAGTTGATGTTTTAGCATAAATTGTAGGTGGTTCACCCTTAGTTGTTGCTCTAGTGATTGGCATATTATCACAGTTATTGTTATTAAGTTCATCATTATCATTGATTAAAGCGTTGCGATTTTCTTCTTTCGACAGGAGTCTAATCAAAAGACCATGTCTGGCTTTGCGACGTCTTGTGGCAAGAGTGTCAAGTCTTAGCTTTTCACAAGCTTCTGTTATACTATCTCTGCCTTTTATGTTTGAGATGAAACGTATGGCTTTGTGTTGAACCATTTCAATGTCATGCGTCAAATAATCTAGACAGGGGTCCCATACTGAGGCAGCATACTCGACATGAGGTCTGCATAAACTGGTATACGCAAGTAATTTTACGGACTCTGGAGCATTGACTAGGGTGCGTTTAATCATACCTAGTTGTCATTTAGCTATATTGATTTTATCAGTTAGGTGACTGACAAATACTAGGTCAGATTGTAACACGACCCCAAGATATTTAGTTTCTTGAAAAATTTCTAAAGGCATATTACCTAGGGAGTAGTCAGGAGTGGGCGATGCTTGATTGCGATTCAACACCATTACAGAGCATTTACTAACATTGAATGACATGCCCCAAGTTTCAGCCCATGCACCGAGAGCACTAATGTTTGCCTGGAAGTGTTGTTTGTCTGCTGCATCATCAACAATTTGATAAATTAGAGTGTCGTCTGCAAACATACTTATGTTACAGCTGACATGCTCTGGTAGATCGTTTATGTAAGCCAAAAACAGGGTGGGCCCTAGGACGGATCCTTGAGGGACTCCGGAGGTTACTGGTAACTCCATTGAAGTTTTGCCATTGACTAACCTTTTGTCCGCGATTCATCAAAAAATCATTCACTCAATCCAATATCTGTTTGCTGATATCGAGAGCTTCCTCATCACCAGTTGGTGTGGTACTTTATCAAATGCTTTCCCAAAGTCCATAACAACAGCATGTGTGGTATGTCCTCTATCAGCACTTCTAGCAATATCATGATAGGTACCGTAGAGCTGAGTTTCACATGATAGCCCTTTGCGAAAACCATGCTGTCGGTTGTAGAGGACATTGTCAAGAGCTATATTGAGATGATGAAGGACAATATGTTCAAGTAATTTGCATGGTATGCTCGTAAGCGAGATAGGCTTGGTAATTGTTTGGTTGGTCTAAAGGTTCTTTTTTTTTTGCAGCGGTGTAACGTGAGCTAGTTTCCATTCACGAGGAAGTTTTGAGCTAGAATAATTATTATTAATTATAACTATTAATTAATTATTATTATTATTTATTTATTGTAATATTATTATTATTTATTAATCAAAATAAATTATTATTAATCTAATAATAATGATAAATAATAATACATACATACAACAAAATGAAATGATCGTCGATGATGTTTGGCTATTATTATTTTTAATAAATAAATAGATCATTATTATCATAATAATAATAATAATAATAATAATCATCGTCATCATCATTAGATTATTATTATCAGATTAATCATTAGTAGTAGTAGTTAGTAGTGTAATTCCGTCCGGCGTCTGTCTGTACCTCTCAAAAATCATTGAGAACTGAAAACAGTTCACAAATGTAGGTGGCTATGTTTTATAAACACAAAAAGTTGATTTGGCGTCTTTATGATAACAAAGAGGGTAATTGATATAATAACAACGATCGTATAATAAGGCTTATTATTATCATAATAATAATTATTATACATCGTCGATAATAATAAATAATGATGATAAGAGAGCATTGACATAGCTGTGAGGAAGTATCGCTAAACAACCATGAGTTGGAGGAGGAATCTATCGCCACGCCCTAACAACTAATTACTTTTAGAAAAGTATTTTGCTAACCTAAAACAGTGTTTGGTTGTCGAGCAAGATGATTGGCTGATAAAAATAGGTGCTCGCCAATCAGAGCCTAATTTTACCCGATGGCGGTTATGCGGTACAATTCTAATAGTAATAATAATAATAATAATAATAATGGGTCTAATAAGTTTAACGGGTGTCTTAACAAAAAATAAAAAAAAGCAGCTCAGCATACAAATAAAGCAACATATAGCATATAATTAATTATTATATTGAAAAGCATCGAGACTAATTAAAGACAAGCAAGTTTATTTTTGTTACCCAAAGAAGAAAGACAGTAGTAGTAGTAGTAGTAGTAGTAGGTAGTAGTAGTAGTAGTAGTAGTAGTAGTAGTAGTAGTAGTAGTAGTAGTAGTAGTAGTAGTAGAGAATAATAGTTAGTTACAGTAGTAGTAGTAGTAGTAGTAAGTAATAAATATAATAATATATATAATAAATAATAATAAACAATAATAAAATAATAATTAAAACATTTATTATTATTATTAATTATAAATTAACATTATTTTAAATACTGCTACTACCACCACTACCACTACTACGACCTACTAGTTGATTTTTTGTTATTAATTGATCAACCAATTATTATTATTATAACAACAATTATTATTTATTATTATAAATAAATATTATTATTAATTATTATTATAATTATTATTACAGCCTTGAAAAGTTTTTTTAGTAGTAGGTAGTAAGTATAGTAGTAATAATAATAGTACAGTAGTCTGAGTAAGTAAGTTACAGTTAGTATGAGTATCAATCAATTATTATTTAGTTACAGTAATAGTAGTAGTGTAGTAGTAGTAGTAGTAGTAGTAGTAAGTAATAATAATAGCAGTAGTAGTAGTAGTTAAATGATGATGATAGTAGAGTAGCAGTAGTAGTAAGTAATAAATAATAATAGGTAGGTAGTACTACTAATAATAAGTAATAGTAGTAGTGGTAGTAGAGTAGTGCTATCAGTGTTTGTTCTGAACGATAATAACAATCATCAGCAATAATAGTTATTATTTATTTATTATTATCAATAATTATTATTGTATATGTTAGATAAAAGGTTTGCAGGTTGAGAACAGTAGTAATAACGCATGTACACTCACCACTATCTTAACTCCAAGACTGCCGCGGTGGGCTCATCCGTGCATCTCGTGATTAGCCCTCACTCTTTTATCAATGTCCCCAAATACCAGTAATCCCAATTACACCAATATTGTAACAATATGGACTAGCGTGACCCTAAACTCTCTGCGGTATACAGATATCGACATCCAAAATGCCCTCCCTTTTGTGGAAAAGGGCCCAAGCAATAACTAAACACCATTCAAACAAATCCCTATCACTCCAAAAACTCAAGCTATACCAACTTTCTATAAAACCAGAGTAATGAACCAACAAACTCGAAGAAATCACATGCATCAAGTAAAGGACCACATACGTACCGACTATACCTTACATATCTACAGTACCACCTACCTAGTTATAATAAATCCTTTCTACCTTATAGCAAACTTTCCATCACACCATCCACCATGGGCCGAAACCCAATCATTTTCCTGGATGTCACCCATTACAGGATATTCCTCAACTCCTTTCCCTGGGTCAACCTTAACGGTATCTCCCCTTGAACCATTCTCCTTAGGGTCAACCAGTACAGTTCCTTGCACAGTATCTTCCCATAGAAGGTTCTTAGGAGCAACCTTCCTGATATATTCCCAATTCATCCTATCCTCTATTTTGCCTTCGGTGTTGCCACCAACCATTTCTACCTGTTGTACCCAACTGGCACTGCTCTGAGTGGGTCTGGGACTCCTCCCTGCAGACGCTAGAGCCTTCCACACCAAGTGCGGGCACTGCTTTTGCAGTTATACCAGCAGAAGCTTTTTGCGCCATCTGCATTGGTGAGGCATTACCACCACCATTAGATATGAGCGTTCTCATTTGCTCCACTGTGTCCTTTATAACAGCAGTACCTTCGCATTCCCATACACCTTGCATACACTCGTCTTCAACTCGTAACTCATTACTGTTTGTTAACAGGTTGAGTTTTCTGATATCCTTGAAACCTAACAGGTTCAGAGAGGACCCTTTCACAACATAAACTGACCTCACTATAGATCTGGGGAAGTAATTAATGCAAACATTTGACTTCCCGCTAACATTCATGGAACCATCTACCCCAATGAGATCATTAACAGGTTTACTTAATCTCAAATTCAGAAACCTGCCGGTATCCTCAGTTACTACTGACACTTCAGCTCCAGTGTCTAATACAAACTACCTCTTTACCATTTACTTTGACAAAGCGTTTGATGCTGCATTTCCCGCTACCGGTATCACCAACAACATTGCTCACAAATCTCACTTTACGTGGAGAACCTTCATTACCACTACTGAAACCACTATACCTTCCATCACGCCTACTTTCAGTTTTACAGTCCTGTGACGTGTGTCCTTGATGATCACACAAGAAACATCTAACATCATGACAGTTACAAACTTGATACCCAAATTCTCCACATTGAAAGCAACCATCTCTCCGTGTGGGAGAGGCAAACCGCCCAGACCTTCTACTCATAGTAGGTGAACCTTGTGGTGAATGAGGAGAGCCTGTATCATACCCTTTAGGATACCTATTCCTCCATTGATCATGGTGACCCCTTTCTCTTTACCATATATACTGTTTAAATTGCCATACTTGTAACCACCCTTATCCACCTCTCTACTGTGGTCCCTATATCCCTTCCTAACCTGAGGGTCATCAACATACCTCCTGTGTATCCTATCACAAGGTTTACGAGTTTTGTAACTCGTTGACCTATATTTGTATCTATCTCCCTCAGAATCACTGGAACTACTGTAGGTTCGATACTTAGAAACTCTATCTACATGAACATTTTTCCCATTGCCTTCCATGGAACGTTCAGCCTTACATGCTCTCAAAATTTCTTCTGCAGCATTGGCCCTTTGCCTAGCTGCCAGCTTAGCCTTCAATTCCTTCCAACCTTCTAACCTTCCAACCACACAGAGGAATCCCTTAAACCATTAACAGCTAGAGCAACAAAAAAGCGTTGTCTCAATTCATCATCATACCCAAAATCCATTTCCCTGCTTAATTTTTTAACCCTGAGTAAATATTTCATTTCATCTTCCCCACAAGCCTGTGACACTGTAACAAACCTCATTGTTTTAACGTGTACACTTTCACTACGGTCGTAGTGACCTTTTAAACTATTTACTGCCCTTTCAAACCCACTGTCAGTTTGGTCATTCAGATCAAATCCCAGTGACTGCAGTATACCTATACCACCACTACCTATAATACTTAATGAGGCTAGTAGTTTAGTTCTATCTCTAAACACGCTCACAATTACCTCATCCCCTTCAATTTCCACCTTTTCAGTACCCAAAGTCAAGGCTGCTACCTCAGCAGACACCAGAAACTGAGTCAACCAATTGTTAAACTCCTCAGAAACATTATTACCCACAAACTTTAGTTTCGGAAACAACGATAAATCAAGTCCCCTACTCATCCCTCTTACAGTTATTGCACAAGAAAATCGCCACCTCACCAATATCTGTAACCAGTTGATGACAGCTTAAACTCTCTAAATAATCCTGTAACACCAGCTCTGTGACTTCCAACACTCCACTGTACAATTATACAAATACACAAACACCTCTCTACCACAGTACATCCAACATACAGAACAGGTATTAATCATTATCGGCACCCACTTGGTGCACAACAATAACAATAATAATCCACAGTAACAGTAGAAACAGTAACACAAATACCTCGTATGGACACTTTACCTGCAACACCTATCACCACTATACCCAATAATAAACACTGCACCTATCTCCTAAAAAACACTGAACACCGAGAGCTCTCACAGCTCTGAAACACCCAACACCTCTACACACTCCGCTATCACCACACACAGAAGGTACACACTTGGCCCTAGCACCTACTCTCTTTCAGTGCCCACACGGCACCAAAAGCCTCTCACACACCTCCCTTGCACCAGTAAATAATCCCAATAATAAAAAGCAGCAACAATATCATGTCCTATGCCGACTGCGCCATGTTAGATAAAGGGTTTGCAGTTTGAGAACAGTAATAACGCACGTCCACTCACCACTATCTTAACTCCAAGACTGCTGCAGTGGGCTTATCCGTGCATCACGTGATTAGTCCTCTCTCTTTGATCGATATCCCCAAATACCAGTAAACCCGATTACACTAATGTAACAATATAGACTAGCGTGACCCTGAGCTCTCTGCGGCATACATATATCGACATCCAACAATATATTGTTATCATTATGGTTTAATTGCTGATGTCTGTGATGACACATTACATTACAGTGTTATAACTTTATTCTGAAGTAGTCAACACGGAAAAAGATGCTAGAAGGTTCCAGGCAGATATTGATACGGTCTATACTTGATCATCCAAGTCAGTTGAAGTGTTTTTTAACACCATTGAATGTGAGTTAATTGCATTTGGAAAAGCCATTCGAGAACCACGATACAAACTTCGGGTCACCTAACTGATTAGTGTCCCGGAAATGTAGTACCTGGGCGTAACCCTACCAGCAAATCTTCAATTTTTCACTCACATTACTGAGAAACTAAACAAAGCTTACAATGTACGTGGATATATAGAAAGCACATTTAATAATGCAACACCCAAAGCCAAACAGCTCACCTATACTGCCCTGTGACGCCTCATTGTGGAATATGTTGATACAGTCTGGGACACCTTTGACAAGAGCACGATACCCAGAATCGAAATGCTCCAAAACAGCTGTTCAATTTATAGCAAACCTCAAAGGACAGATTAGTGTGACCGACGCTTGCAATAAGCCATCTCCCCATCATTGTAAGGCAGGATAAATCATAGTCTCCCTGCTGCTAAAAATCTTGTCGGCTAAAAACCAAAACAGTGTCCTAGCATCGACATATTAAGAACTTAGTAATGACAGGAAAAACCTGACCAGTAATCATGAGGGCTATCACAAGAAATGAGCCCACATCTACCTATGCCTCCTCTCGTCTACTACATAACAGCTTGTTACCACGAATTATCAGAGATCTGCGTCTCTCACAAAACACAGCAAAATAGCTGGAACTGCTTTTTTCACTCACTTCTCCACCACTGTATAATAAAACCTAAAGCACTCTCTCCCAAGGCCGGCACCCTGGGGTTGATCAAGAGTGTACTAACATTTTGAGATAAATTATTATTAGCTACAAGTATTAATATAATTAATAATAATATAATCATTATTTTAATAACAATGATAATAACAATTTTCTGGAATTATTATGTTCTGTTGGTGCCAGGCCAGGATCATTGGAGGCTAACCTGAGCTATATAGCTGAGATTAGCTTATCGCTCTTTTGATTAGTTTACGTTAGCTTGCTGTGAAAACTTTGTTGTGTGGTCCAAAAAACTAGACTTCCGAGAAAGCTGACAGTTAACAGCCCCTTTTCGCTCAGACTCCTCAGAATTATAATAGGTTTTGTTTTATATCGTGTGCTAGTAATTAATGGTTTTGCTACTAGGGATTGAAGCAGCACCACTGCAGAATAATTGTGGCCGGCAGTGAGTGATACAAGTGTTCCAACCGGATAAATTTGGCTATAGTGATACTTTTGTTTACTATAGCTGCAGTGTGTAGTGATGTCTGTGCTAGTGCCATGAGTATACTAATAGATACTTTATTGCTTCTATTTTGTATAACTATTTTTGTGTTCTGTAATTCAGTCAATAACATCATCGCTATCATGCCATTTGCTTGTTGGTTGGTATTTTGTATTGATTGCTCCAACAGACTATGCTGTTGAGAGCATAAGCTTGCAGTAAATAAACACAAGTAGTGGGTTGTAGTCATATGTATTGCTGCAGACACACACATAAGTACAGTTGCAACCAGAGAGTGATCAGATAAATCAATTTGTATTAGAACCCAAGTAAAACTAGAAGTTGGTATTTTCGCATGCCACCTCCCAAGCGGGCAAAATCCACTTCAATCATACATGTAATAACGATAAAAATCATAAAAGAGATAGTTATATTATTATAATTTTTATATATACTATTATATTATATTACAATAATAATACTTTGTTGATGCCAATTGAAGTTATGGTAAATAAATATAAAATGGGCATTTTCATTATTATATTTATTTATTAATAATATATTTATTGTTGTCAATGTTTATTATTATTATTAGTATTGGTGGTCAAAAATCAATGATCGTTACAATAATGAAGTAGTACAAAACCGGAGTTTCTGTTTTTAGTTGTTATTCTACATGTACCTACCTATTACCTATCGATATACCCCTATCGATTGGAAATGACGACAGGGGTTTCCCCTATTTTTTTCTCTACTTGCCACTACCATGCAATTCCAGCTAAAATCACTATGTTACATCATTGTTATCCATGAAATGCTTTTGCAACAACGGAGAAGGAGGCATTAATGAACAACCTTCTTTGTATAAATACTAGTGCTCAAGAAACAGTTTTATTGGAAACAGTGAAACTACAAGAAGTGATATGATTGGTCAAATCGCAAGTTGTCTACCGATTTTTAAATCATAATCAAAGGCTACCTGTATATCCACCAATTATCTACCGATTTATCGATACCAATCTGAAATGATGACAGGGTGTTTTCCCTATTTTTCTGTCTGCTTGCCATTCTCGTGCAATTCTGGTTGAAATCGATGTTATTCCTTGTTGTATGTGATATCATTGTTAGCCATAAAATGCTTTGCAACAACAAAGAAAGGGCATTCATGAACATCTCTCACTGGCGTGCGTTCAAGAAATAATTTTATTGGAACAGTGAAAATACAGGAGTAGTAGTAAGTTGGTCGAATCATGAATTGTCTACCAATTTTTGATCACAATCAAAACCTACCGATAGTCTCAAAAAATGCTACTGATTGTTTAAACACAATATACCGGAAACTGAAATAGAAAAGTCTCCCATCAGTAGGAATAATTGATAGGTAATCAATAAATGTACGAGGCTTTAATTAGAGAATTTTTTTTAGATGTTCCAGGCAAATAATGAGATATAATTAATAGTCTATAGAGCACAGACAGTTGTTTATTTTTGAATAATGAAAACTTTGGACCAACCACTGTCTGTGCTGTATAGTAAAGAGTGGGGGTACAGTTATTCGACCTAATAACAGTAGTGTTGTTGAGTGTAGCAAATACTAGAATGAACTTGGACAGGGTTGAATGTCAACAGAAATTAATTTGGACTGCTTGAATGAGCGTAAACACCTCTTGGAATAAAGCCAACATACCTGGAATGAGTGTAGGCTATGCTGAAGGAGAGGAAGTTTCATCGTTCATTCCTGGAAGTTTCTTCATTTATTTATTATAAACAACAGTTTCGATGTTTGCTCCAAAAATATAAAAATTTCAGATTTTAATCAAAATAGACAACACCTGGAATGAACATTAAAATGATATTTTAAATGTCGCTGGGAATGAATGTCGACACTTCCGAGAACAAGCATCTAAATTTTCTACTTTATAGTGTAGTCGACTACACCCCACATTTGTCAACATTCATTTCAGCCATGTCACTATCATTCCTGTTGATGTTCATTCCTGTTGATGTTTGTTCTAAACCCTGGGGTAACTCTAGATAAATTTTGGCATGTGTTAACTGAATGAATAGAGTTTGTAACAACAGGAGCTGCTTGTACGAAAAACTCATGAATTTCTTTGGAGGTGTTTTTGATCTAGTAGTATGCTGCATCACCGAGGCAGAAAATGAAATAAAATAAATCACTTTAGTAAGCTCTGGACATTCGGATCACTGCATACATAACACCCTATAATCCAAAGTGTTATCATCAGGAAATGCTTTTCAAGCAAAAATTTTAAAAACCCACTTTAAAACTGATGTTGATAAGATCAGTAGAAATATGCACCACTCGATTAAAGAGTGGTGCATATTAAAAGCTGAAGTTACAAGCTAAAAAAGTGGTTTTTCAAAGCATTTATTTGCTCTACTAGCTGCACATCTCCTGCTACTCTGAATAGGGGAGAAGTGCAGTCAGCTTATATACTTGGAAAATACTATGATTCCAAAATCATATCACGTGACTTACAAATAATTTTTGGGTTGGTTACGTAATGAAATATAAAATATCTATGCCTAGAAATGTGGGAATTAACCTACCTCCAATGACATAATAACAATAAACTGGGTAACAACGTTTACCTGGTAACTAAATGACTGTTACCTGATTATTTTATAATTATGAAAACTGGAGTTGCGTGACTCACAGCACAAAACTATACGCTCAGGTGCTTAGTATAAATTAAAGGGATACTGGGCAATAGTTTGAACATTTTTTTCTTCTCACCTTCATACATAGAAAAAATATTTGTTAGGGTCCATTTAGTTGGCACTTCAACAAAAGTTATCAAATACTCAAAAATCCGGATTCAAAAGTCTGAAAGCTCAGGTGCTAAACAAGTTCCTGTTTACTTAGTTTGGCATGCTTTGCAGCTTTACCCTGATTGAGCTCACGCAATATCTTCACAGCTTTATTATTGTCAATATAAAAAACTTCACCTCAGCCTTTTACCCCTCATTCCTTATGCTAACACAGTGAAAATCCTCATTCAGAATACTCACTAACTCCTATGCACTCTTTGTATCCTCAATGTATTGCCTATCATGGCATCTTTCACACTAGCCTTTATAAAATGACTGAAAAAGATCTTGAAATTACATATTTTCTATCAAGGGCTTGCACAAAAACTTTTTTATAGTCTTGCTAAATGATTGCACAAAACAAGTTTTCTTGTCAATTTTTTGATATTACTCAAACGTATAATTTTTCATATTTCAACAAATAAACTATGCCGATTCATTGGGGGGCACGTTTCCACCATTTTTTGTTGACAACTACTAAACAATTGTTTCTTTTAATTTGTAGTATTGTCACACTACAGTAATATCCCTCTTGCCACCAATGAATTACTTTCCCCGAACAAGTAAGCATTTTTCCTCTACAAAACAAACAAGGCCAAAAGTACAGTAATGATGCCGGCAGACACTAGCAGGACTCCCATGTTAAAATCCGACATTAGACTTGGTCAACCAGCAATCAGAAGCCAAGAGCTTGCAGTCCAGGTGTGCAGGTAACGAGCAGTCACCACTGGCAAGTTCCTGCGCAGTATTACATTGCATTAATTAATATGTAGATGCTAATCTTTGTAAAAACCGACACAGTTTTATAACAATTCTTTAAACAGCTCATAACAACAATGCACCAGATTTTAAAACCAATTGACATTGATCAAGTGTTCCAATTTTCACCTTTGATTTTGGAAACACACTTGACAGAGTGTCCCATGATGAATGACTGTTTGAGTTAAAATTATATTATGCAGCATTCCCACTCAAATTGTAAAATGGTTGAAAAGTTTTGATCAACTATTATCAGCAAGCAGAGTTAGGAATTCAATGTTCATCACCCAAAGCAGTTATATCAGTGAAACGTCAGACGCTTGTACTTGACTTTTGTCAATGACATATTAGACCTATTAGGTAAAGAACGCGCAACAACACCTAGGAATGAAGTGCCATGTTTCTTGGAAGTATCAAGATAATTATAGAATGATACTGATTTTTATGTCCTTAATTTCAAACATACTTTGAGAGAAAAGGATATTTTACTCATGAAAAGTAGAGCTAGCATTAATCGTCACCAGCGAGAGAGCACTAAAAAGTCTGTTCAAAAAACATTAGAACATTAATGACGAAAGATGGTGGGAATCAGTGATTTTGGCTTTTCCTAGATCCTAGTCGTCGATTAACCTAGACTCCCAGTGTGGTGCAAAATCAATTTATTCTATTGATTGCGCGACCCATGAATGACCTTTGAAATGCTTTGCTCAAAATAAATGCAACAATCTTGGCTAGAGACATCGCTGAATATTTGAGCTCAGTAGCAAGTAAAACAACAAATAATGTATAACATCACAGATGTGCTGTGACAACTGCTGACAAACGAAGTCACTGATGGATGTGATCAATGTTTACTGACAGAACTAGTCTTATAATGAAAATAAAGCATAGATGGTTGACAAATTTTTTTGTTCATAGTTTCATAGTGTTTAGGCTTCTGCAATCAACAAATAGGATTATTTCAGTCAGCCAACCACTGAATTAAACTATTAATAATGAAATATTTTAACCATCTTTAAAATTTACTCCATGTATTTTCTCTATAAACATAACCACATTATGTGATTCCACTGCACTCCATATGATACACCACCTAAATTATGATTACATAAAAACTTGATAATAATTAAATTATTGACGTTAATAGAAATTACAACGTTGTAAAATTTTACATTTGCTTCAATTCAGTGGTAAATATGATTCGTGACAGATTCATCTTTTTTGAACGTATGACTGGAAAGTAATTCATGTTGATGTCATTAAGAAAGAAAGCGATTGTTTACTTACCACATTGTACTGTAAGTCTACGCGACTCCTTGCACTTTTATCTGTCCCCATAGCAAATATATTTTTATTACTTGAGATTTTTTTAATGTGGTGATTTGCAATTTTTTTTAGCAAACGATGTCAAAGATTACAAGTCGAAAGACCGGCTCTAATAGCACATACGATATTGAAGCTTCATATGAGGAGTCAGGTAGGTTGAAGGGCCCGAGCTAAGCCATCAAATTTTATTAATTTTTTTTGGGCTTTGCGCAATCTTCATCTGGTCCATTATTTTTCATTTTATAGAAAGAATCTGCATTCTTTCTTGACCAAATGCATTTTTTTATAAGTTTATACAGCAGCCATATTAAGCCGTAATACCCATTTACGATTATTTGATAATCGTACCTCAATTGCTTGTTGTTTGACTAAAACACTCATAAAGTAACATCAAATTATCACAATGAGAATTTTGCTATTGGGTCTCTTTTGGCAATGCGCGTACTTTCTAGTAATATTTTTGACGCAAAAAGTTGTCAAAGTTAATTTACATATATAACACTTGCGATTAATTTTCTGTTCTATTTTTCCAGTATTGCAGACATTTTGTTGTAGATGTGGAGAAGGCCGAAGCGGCCGAGTGTCAAAAGTTTATGGAAGAGTGCAGAGAATGGGATAAATTGATATCCAGTTATAACGCACAGGTCAGTCTAGCCGAGTTATAGATGTAAGCAAACCTGCATCATTCGGAGATAAATTTGGCCATTTTGACAAAATGGCACTAAAATAAAATTTTTAAAGTTAAATCACAATAGACTTCTGTTTTGATTTTGTGAATTTCATTTATTAGCCAATGAAAATAGTCGCTACTATAAATTGTGGTTTTTGTAATAAAAAAGCATGCGATCTTAATATAAGTACGATGAAATAAATCATTGAAAGCCCGAATGAAAACGCATATTTACCAAAAAATCAAAAGGTTTAGAGACAACCAATTCGCTGTTGTTGCACTTGTGCAGGCCAATGCAGCAGAGAACAGGCTTACTGCAGTATTAGCAGACCCAGACAACCCCAGGATGGCTCTACATGGTATGAGACGAAGCAAATATGTAGCTCCGCCCACATTTAGGCTTGACTGTGAAGAGTTGATGCGCCAAGTTGACAAAAATGTGGAGACTGCACAACGAGCTGTAAGTGTGTCAACACATCATTGATTAGTTTAAACAGAGTGATACAGTAGTCACTGATGTATTCAATTGGGCCCGTCTATTTTAGAATGCAGCGTAACGGAAATACACACTCGTCTTCGCAATACGGAAATACACACCCGTCTTCGCAATACGGAAATACACACTCGTTTTCGCAATACGGAAATACACACTCGTCTTTGCAATACGGACTTCATATTGTCCTCCACGATGCCCAACGTGTTTTAATACGGATACGAAACTGATGCGCAATGTCAACGACCGTCTTAACAGATGTTTGTTTGCAGACTAGCAGCGAACCTAAGAAATTATAGTGTTTCGTTTTGTACTAGTGAAACGGTCTTGCTGATATCTCTATAATTATTATTTTATTATTGGGTTCTGGAGTTGTTCATTGATAACGAAGCAGTTTCTCACATCTTATTTACTATAAAGCAGTCCTTTCAACATTATTGGGCACAGACAATGGTGGGCGCCCACAGACATGGTGGGCGCCCACAGACATGGTGGGCGCTTGATCATCAGTTTTGTCTTTTAATAATAATTGACATAATTTAATAATAACGGACATATAAATGGTGGATGTTGAAAAGCTACTATCCATTTACTTTTGTAGTACTGATTTGAGTCGATAAAATTCACACCGATCCAAGTTGATTAATAAAAATTTGTCAAAAGTTTTTTTGATGAAGTGATCACTGACTTACTTGTACACTGTGTGTGCATATAGTTGACCTAGCCATGTACAGAGCTGTGATTTACTAATGCAAGAGCAATAACTATGGCTCGGTTTACGCTAGTACGCTACGAAACGTGGTAAAAATTCGTAACGGCTACGGTTCGGTACTGGTCGGCACCAAAGTGCCTGTTCAGACGATCGTTTGTCTGGCGCATTCGTTTCGTATCCGCATGAAAACACCTTGGGCCCCGTTTCAGTTTGGAGGCGATACAGAACCGGTATTGGTGCGAACCTATCTGAACAGCTGGCGTTTTCGCTGCGAACTTCAGTGTTCACATTTGTACGATGTGCACATAGCGTACATGTGTAAACAGGGCCTATGTTGATAACCAGCGAAGTGTATGATGAATATCTCTATATTTTGAAGGCAATGTTTTCAATTTTCATTTGTGATATTTCTGGCATATGACATATAAAGGCAACTATTAACATAATAAATCAAATTAAAGTTACAACTTTATATAGTCTGTAATAATCTGTTTACTGAACAATGGTGATTTTGGAGGTTTCAGCCCCTTCTATGTTTATCCATAACATTAAAATGTTTGCATTAGATTTTCTTACGCCTCTGAATGGTTTATTCCATGTCTCTGTTAGACACAAGTGCTCTTAAGTACATGAATCCTACGTCATATCGGTATTACAGGTGACGGCCATATGTGAACACAGACGTAAGATGAATGCTTTAACCAAACCCTGCCCATCTCACAGCACCAGTATATTGAGTGCAGTGGATACAGGAGACAGAGAGAGACTGCTTCTACATTCTCGTAACTCGGAGAGCATGAATGTTACCAACTTTGATAAATCCACCAGGTCTATATTTTCACAGGCTCTCCATTAGCATGACAAGTTTTTTTCTAAAAATATTGTATAGTTGTTCTATATTCCTCGACCACTATCATTTTTTATTTTGTGCATACTGTGAATCCTTGGTTTTACTACATAAAGAGTTGTTGAACTGTTAGCTATATTTTCTATACATACTGTTTATAAATCAAATATACAACAAAATAATTGGATTAAAACAAAAAGCAAGTCCATCTCCACAGTGTCTGTAATTACCCACTTCCTGTGTCTCGTGTTTACACTCTACTGTAGCCTTGGTGTAACCTCTTACCCGACCCCCTATCTCTTCATGTTCATCATGCTTCGGGATGGCATCTTGAAGTTGGCGGCAGCTTGAAGTTGGAGCTGGTAGGCAACGGGGTGGATCTTGAAACCGTACAGTCTGCAATGTAATGAAAACAACATATCCAACCCACTCATTTCTACGACAACTAACCACCTCCCAACGTTCTACAGGATTAGAAACGGAATAGAAACTGTTAGGAATAACTTGAAAAAAACTTTCATATTAGCTGCAAAACATGTTCAAGTCCACAATAGATAGTTCAAAGAAGAGTTGGTGGTGGCATTCAACAATTTCATCGACATTTATCTCCAATCTAGTTTAAAGAAAACACCCAAGTAAAAGGTGACGCGCAAGTGAAACTAGTGAATATAGACAAATGTATGACTTTTGCAAGTGTAAGTGATGACGTGGCATAAATGACTACACATACATACATACATACAGTGCTGCAATGCAACAAAACTCACTTAGCACAAACCAGAGTGGAGCGAGAAACAATATAATAATAACGATTCTTACAATAAAAATCTAATGAATAATTAATTGTCAAGATGAAATACAGTATGCTAAGGCCACAAAAGCAACGTAATTGAGCACAACCGGAATTATAAAAGTTTCACATAATTAAATATAAAAAATAAAACAACAAATGATATAATTAAAGTTTAACTGTTAAAGAGAAATTGTGTTTGTATCCTGAAGTGTAGTGAAATATGGCACAAATAGTCAAAACATAAGGACAATCTTGGAGTCAATGTAGAAGATCGCTTATGATATACAAAAATGACTGCTATCCAGAAAAAACGTTGCCCTATCTCACCTAACTAACTTACATGTCACTTACTCCAAATACCACAGGCTACAATAGCCCGTGATACTTATCATATGCAGTGAAGTCCAACCATTATGTATGAAATCACAAACAAATTGAGATCACTGGATAGTTATGCCAATGAATTAGCATAACTTCCTATAAAGCAAATGATAGACTTACCACACGGCACCTAAAGACTGATATTATTTAGCACTCACCTAGGAACAAATTGGGTGGCTGGCCGTTTTGGCCGGTACTCTTGGTGTACCATAAAGAGCATGTGGGGAAATCCAGTGCCAAAGTAGGCACCATCTGTGTGATGGTGACGGCTGGACTTGGGGGTATATACATCACAGCATTTGGGGCAGTAGAGCTTCACCTGCAAGTATACCAACACAACACTATACCTACTAGCATACCTACCAACACAGTACTAAACCTACTAGCGTACCAACACAACACTATACCTACTAGTGTACCAACACAACACCATATCTAATAGTGTACAAACACAGTACTGTAGCTACCGGTGTACCAACACAATACTATACCTACTAGTATACCAATGTAATACATACCTACTAGTGCACCAAAACCGGGCTGCTGCTACTTGTGTAGCAATCTAGAACAATACTGACATTGTACCTATACGATGAACACTTACCATTGTCTCTCCAGGTACATCACTAAGTCCAATAGGCAGCATCTGCTGGTTCTCACAATAAACTCTGGGACAGTATCCGAAGTCTCCCGCCTGCCATTTCTCAACCATTTGTCCTATACCTGGTAAGAGGAAAGACAAAACGGTGTAACATCTCGTTACAAGGTGATTGGCACCCATAACAACATAGACTCAGGGTCACACCCACCTCTATTAGTCATAATATATCTAGCGTGTATGAGTCCATATAACATCTCTGCTGCCTGCTCCACGATGTCACTCTGTCCTGGATTCTCATCCATTTCATCATCTGGTTCCAGATCAAGTATCATATCTAGGGCTTGTCTGTAGTGGGGGACCTGAACGTAGTACAGGATACATATGGTATATCGATATACAATAATTAGGGAGCCAATGGTGTCACTGTCATATATGAAGATGATTGGTGGAATTAGTGACCTACCTGTTCATTTAAACCAGTAAGATTGAACTTATCTTGTATGTAGTCTTCGTCCACCTACACAAGACCATTTGGCACATCAATGAACTGATAAATGGCCATAGAACTTATTTATTAATATTGTTTCGAAACAAGTGCCAACTATTACTGCGTACCTCACAAAAGAACTCGTTCCCTCTCAGACCACAGAACCAGTTAATCCATGAAACCTCCTCCGAACTACTCATTTCTTATGTTTGGTGTGCCTAAATCTGTAGGTGATAGACATTTCACAGTTACATATGTTGAGCTGAACAAAAAACATTGAGCTGTCCGAATTGTGCTCAAGTTGGGATGGTTGGGAACTATCGCCATCTATGTAATAGACCTATTCTCTTACAACCAAAATGGCGAACAATCTGTGACTAGGCATACACCATTGCACCAATGCTGGCTGACCTTCAAGGGTTTTTCTTCTCATTTTTGCAATGATGATAAAAGGTTCAATGCAAGTATTGTAATATAACGTTGCGTATCTTTGGACTTCTCAAAGTACATGGTAGGAAAATGCCTATCAATTAGGCAGTCTCATTCATTTGTCATTGTGAGGGCTATGGCAAATGCTAAAAGTTGGTCCACTACGCAACGTCTACGCCAATGTTTGTGGAAAAAACAACTTTATTTTTTCTTCGGTATATTAACAATAAAACAAGATCCAACACAACTAGAGCGAAACTGAAAAATTCAGGCACAATTGATAATGGGGTACAAGTAATAAAAAAATTATAACAGAGAACCAGCTATATCTACATGATATTGCTAAATTTCTACAATGGCAAAATAACCTTCCAGTTTCCAATATACTACTTGTAAATACAATAAATGTGAAAACCAATTTTGGTAGCACAGTCTTTTACGGGAGCCAATAGGAGGCATGCCCGTAATAAGGATTAACCACACTACAGATTTCAAATTGCAGCAGATCATGCATTGCTACTACGACAGTTCCCTAACATAAATATTTAGTACAGGCTTTTTTATCTAATTAATAATGCACGCTTGGTCACGCGTCACAGATTTCACTCTAATGTATCAATAATGAGGCGTCAAACTATCCGCTGCGCAAACATGAAACAAAGTAATTTTGGTGCAGAGAGAGTAATTTTTAAAACTTATTTTCTCAGTAACTATCAGTGAGAGACAAAAAAGTTTACCGCTATTGTGACGGGAAGATATGATTCTATAGCTAGTGCAGAACTCATGCGAGCGTAGCGTATATACGACAAAAGGATTTATATGTAAATTCGTCCCCCACGGTTTTTTTAATTTTTGAAATATTTCTGCGTGGCTAACTTTTTAATAGCTTGGGACCAGAAAATGCTAGAAACAAAATTTAAAAAGTTATCAAATGGACACACTAAACCGCACAGGTTTAGCCAATAATTGCATGGTCATCATAGCTGTGGACCTCAAAAATAACGGGTGGAAAGTACTTCATAAATTTGCGATTTCCTATTGCGCCATGGGCCACTAAGACTGCAGTATAGGTCATTCAGATTCTCTGATATTTTACCGACCCTGTGGTATACTATTTATCATGGAGCAATCAAGTGATGTAGACAAAACAATTTATTTACTGGAGAGTCACAGTCAAATAATTAAAAAAAATTATATAACGTCACTGATTTTGCATCACCGCAACAATACCATTGTCATCAATGCTTAATTACGGGGACCTCAAACCATTGTTTTTTTAAGCAAAAGTACTTTTTCTCAATTACTTTTCTGAGACAACCACTGGTGTGACACAAATAATTTTAGCACCATTGGATGGACAACATATTTTTGTAAATGCTGATGCTCTATTTGAGAAAAAATTGTCAAAATAAAAATTGCACTTGTGCTAGCTAGATTCTATGCCATGATGACCCTAATGTTCCAAGGCTGATTTGAAAAATCCATTTGCACTGGCTATATTTATATTATTATTATCATCACTGACTGTAGTGAAGATGGTTAATGGTTATTGTTATTATTATATGTATATATATAATATACACGTATAATATAAGCAGTATGTGTAATAGTAGCGATCTTTTAATTAATTATTAAAATAATAATAAAGTTAAGAAGCTGTTTGAGAAATATGATGATGATAATAATGATGATGAAAAAAGTAATTATATCGTTTTTGTTGCAACTTATCATAGAAGCAATAATATGTAAAAATAAAGAAAAGAAGACAAATAATAATTGATTAATTATTATTATTAATAATGACAACAATGAATCATAGATAATAATAATTAATATACATACATCATACATACTACTACTTGTTATTTAAATTTTATATTTCATTATTATTAATTGATGCATAAATTAAATAATAAATAAATTATCCTGATATAATAATAATATATGTTATTAATTATTATTTATACATATCAAGAATAATTAATATGATAATAAATATTAATATTACAACAACAACACCACTAATAAATAATATTATTTCAATGAAAAATAACAATTATATTATTATTATTAATATAATAATAATAATTATTGTAAATAATAATAATAGTAATTTAATAAATATATATATATTATTATTATTATAATATTATTATTACTGTAACTATTAAACTAAAAATAATAATATTGTACGGGAAGAACTGCGAACACTCTGTAAACAGAAACAAGAGACAGTAACGATTCTAATTACTACATTATTTGTTCTATTTTATCACGTGCATACAACAATCGCTGTTATAGTCTCGATGCCATTTTATTATTTATCACATGTTATCCATTTATCACGAGGCTGTATTTTGGCACCGCCTCTTGTGTATATAAGTACGTTTTGGTCTCCTCACAAGGTAGTATCCCTGGGGAGACTCAACTAGTTTTATTCTATTCAGAATACAAGCAGCATTTACTCTTTCAAGCTTATACTTGATACACTATAACAGACGACTAGACTGCTCACAAGATAACCGCTCCTACGACCTACAGGTCCAAGTAGCTTTCAGTGTTAGCCAGACGACAGCAGCTGTTCGGCAGGCAGTAACTTCTAGTGCTCTTCCCCCCAGCTGACATGCTGATGGGTGGACGCCAGTAAGCCTACCTGACCAACAGACTGTCGAGACGGACGAGTAGCTCTCTTGCCTAGAGGTAGTGCAGGTAGCTACCGATATAACTACTAAACAGTTATAGAAAATTCCTGCACAATATAATAATATCATCATAAAAAAAAATGATAAAGTGAATTAATAAATAATAATACAAGACAAAAAATGATAGTCATTAATTAACAATGATTTTATATTATTTATTTTATTAATTAATAATAATAATTCACTTCTCTTCTCTCTTCAAGTTCATTCACTTCAGTGATTATTATTTTTATTGATTGATTTCGTGATGATGATCGACGATGAGAATAAAATATTGACTTACGATGAAGCAAATGTTATTCGAGAGTGAATAATTAAATGAAAGCTACAGGATTTCAATAGCTTATTAATAAATATTACAAGAAAAGGCCAACCAGTGATAATAAATAAGTAACCATCTACACTTGTAGGCAAACAAAGAAGACAACGTCACGAGCCTTCGGGGTTGACCAAAAAAATAACAGAGACGATGCGGCCTGTAATTAAGTTATTCCTACTAACCTAGCAATTCGCCTCCACACCGAGGAGAATTGATTGAAAACACTAGGTTAGTAGAAAAAAAGTTTATTACTGGGCACATCGTCTCTGCAATTTTTTTGGCGAGCCCCGAAGGCCCGCGGACAACGTCCACGACAAAATCAAATGCGATTAAAAACAATAATGGCTGCGGAACGCACTGAATCGGAAAAAAGTGGTTTCACTAAAGTAACATAGCTAAGATAATAAAGTACGATTGTCAATCATTGGAGCCTTTAGGGGTCCCCCAACCAATTGCAGGGCTGTAAGTGTTACGTTTTCGGCGGAATTTTGACTCGAAAAGAAGCAATATCGTTATTATCGTCGTTGACTATTACAATAATGAATGCTAAATATAAGCTTATAATTCATTCAGCAAGCCAGATTGTCCAGGTGGTAAAATGGAGACAAAATTTTGTCTCTGGTACACTAGCAAAAGATCTTGCTGTGCTCGAGAAGTCGTCTGATGATAACGGATGCTGTGTTGTGGTTGACAGGTGAGCAGAGGTGTACATAATTCACCTTTTCAAAATTCAGATTCACTTAGATTCAGAATGAAAATGAAATATCCAATTCAATTCGATTCAATTTCGTGATTAGCCAGCTACCATGATTCACATGCAATTCGCTCTGGTATCTCAATTCAATTCAACTCAATACAGCTTGAGCTTTTCAATTATTAAGTTGCCGATTCAGGTTCGATTCCCATAATCTTACAATTCTTCTGGAAATAAGCATGTGGATTCCGATTCAACTCCCCATAAATATTAACAGCATGATTCAATTCAGTCTTGTTCGATGTGAAATTCAATTCACAATTCAGGTAAGCCAAAATACAAATTTACATGAACATGCTGCACTGTATTTGTTATCAGTATTTAATTCGGACAGATGGTATTGCCACAGGGCTGGCTACTGTGCAAGCATTGCTCCGGAGGTGGTCGGCTATCATGGCCACTATAGCGGACCAGCCCCATAGTCACATGCTAGTTAGCATTACCAGGTGAAAATGAAGAACTCGTTTTGGTAAAAATATCTGCTCTGGCGGCTTCCTACTCTTAGGCCTTGCTGCATTGCTGAATGCAATTTTTGATCATAACAATAGTACATTCACCCTAATTGTTTGAAAGCTTTTTTCTGAGATAGTACAGTACAAAATCACGTGTCACTTTCGAAGTTATGCTCTCTTAAACTCAGTCATAAAAAAACAGTATGGGGTGCTGCTATGTAGTCCCAACAATATACAGCAATTTCAGTTCGGAATTCGGCTAGCAAAATTTCTGAGGGAATCTTCAGGAAGAATTGGATTCTGGATTCCATATATCTTTTCTTGGACTCTCAACTCCATGCTACCTGCAACATCTTATGAAAGATTCGTTGCAGATTCATTTCATGTATTGGTAGATTCAACTCAATTCAATTCACCAGCTGCAAGAATGCTAATATACCAGATTCATACCCAATTCACACCCCTTGAAGATTCAATCTGGATTCAGAAAATATGTGAATTGAATCGGAATTGATTCAACTCCCTGAATCGATTTGTACAGCTCTGCAGGTGAGGTGAGGTAGTAGGAGGATTTACATAGAAAATGTGCGAAGAAGAAAATGAGTTAACGTGCAAAAACAAAATGAGCAAGGGAAAAACGCACCACAAATGTACATCATCATCATTGTAGATGGTACAGACAGTAACCGTGTATGACTACCTCTAAAACCAAGCAGCAGTATAGGTTATTGACTACGCAGAATCAATGCATTTTTGAAGAAGTCGAAAATGCAGAAAAATCAGTGCAGAAAATATTCCAAAATTTCATTTATCAAAAAAGTTGATAAAAAAGGTACTGCCCAGAGGTTATTATTGACTGTGTAGAAAACATTTTTGAAGTCGGAAGTGCAGAAAAATCAACAGTGCAGAAAACATTCCAAAATTCTTTTTACCTAAAAAAATTGATGAGAAAAACCACTACCCATGAATGAATGAGTTATTGACAGTATAAAACACATCTGTGAAGTTGAAATCACGAAAAAATCAACAGTGCAGAAAACATGCTTTTTTGTTCGTACGCTAGAGTGTATGATGGTGAATGTTTATTTATGATAGCAACAGACAGTGCATAAAAATACCACAGGCAATACACGAAGCATACTCGAGGATTTACAACAACTGAATGCGCATGTGTGTCGGAAACGGAAACACCCGTAAGTAATTATAAACAACATAAAAACGTAACATCTCTCCCTCTCCCAGAAGAGAAAAAAAAAACAAAAAAAGGGTACACCATACGAACGAAAACTGATTGTCACAGTTGGGTATTTTCCACAATGTCCTCAAGACAATTGATAGTCAGCCAAGTATGCAGGGGTTACTCTGGTACATGCAGAGGCTCTTGTTCTTGTAACAGGTGATGGTTGTGGTGATAATAGAGCTTGTGCTATCATAGAATTATATATGTTGGAAGATGATTCATTTTTATCTGATGGTGTTGGTTCTCAGGTAAGATTGGATCTGACTCTGTGTTGCTACTAGGTTCTTGTACCGCGGGCATATGAAATGGTTGTTCATCATGTCCCGCTCCAGGCTCCTGAGGTGCAACTGCAGCATATGTGGTGATTACCCGTCTACGCAGTTGGTCAACATGACCTTTTACTACATTTGAAGCGGATGCGTCCAAGATCTCAAACATACAATTTCCCAGCAAATGTAGCACTGAACCCTCTAGCCACCGGACAGCTGGTGTATGAAAGCTTCTGTACCATACGAGTTCACTTTCCGTGAAGTGGCACTTTGACTGTTTGTTCACTTGTGAAGAGGAATGAGCTGGTGGTCCCAACAGGTCTAGCCTCATCCTCGGACCGCGGCCCATCAACAACTCGGCAGGAGTCTTCCCGGCTACAGTGTTTATGGTTGTACGGTATTTGAGGAGAAATTGATCGACCCTGATGTTGGTGGTGCCCGTTGAAGCCTTGTATGCTTGCTTGAAGGTTTGTCCAAACCTCTCGGCCTGCCCATTACTCTTTGAGTGATTTGCCTCTGTTGTCAGATGTTGAATACCGTTGGTGTTCATGAAAAGTTTGAACTCACCAGATGTGAATTGTGGCCCATTGTCGGTGACCACTGAACGAGGTAAACCATGAGAAGCAAACATACTTCGCAGTGTTGAGATTGTAGCAGCTGAAGTAGAGGTTTTACAAGAAATGCTTCAGGCCACTGGGAGAACAAGTCTACTGCAATGAGAAACATATTATCTATGGGTCCAGCATAATCTCAATATATCCATGGCCCTTCAGCAGGTGCCCAGTGATGACAATCCGAAGCTGGATTATGTTTGATCGCATTACACTGGGGGCATGACCTAGCAATGGCTTCAATATCTTCATCTATATGTGGCCACCAGACGTAGTTGCAGGCTGTTGCGTTCATTCTTACTATCCCCAAATGACTCTGATGAAGTTCAGCAAGTATAATGGACCGTTAGGTGGCAGGTATAACCAGATGTATACCTCTCAGCAAGCATCCTTCCAGGGTTGATAACTCTTGGTTACATCTGAAATAAGGATCAACGTCTACGGTACTATGCTTTGGCCATCCCTGCATAGTTGACCTGTACACTTTACTCAGGGTGGGGTCCTCACTGGTCTCTTTAGCTACTGCACCAAACGTAACAGGTAGTTGTGCATATTGTTCCGGATGAAACAATCTTGTTTGTTCACAATGAAGTCTTTTGAATTGCTGAGGAAGGCGTGACATAGCATTTGCATATGCTAGCGATGGCTTGTACTCCACATTGTATGTATATGCTGTCAGTATCGCAGCTCATCTTTGCATTCTCATGGCTGCGATTGGTGGAACTCCTGTCTTTGGTCCAAAAATAGTCAATAAAGGTTTATGGTCCGTGAGCAGAGTGAATTAACGGCCATACAATTATATGTGGAACTTGGTGACTCCAAATATGATTGACAGTGCCTCACGCTCAATTTGAGCATAGTTTGCTCTCTGGAGCTCCGAGTTCATGAGGCGAAGGCAATAGGTTTTTCTTGACCATTGGCCAGTTTGTGAGACAATAGGCCAAAGTATCACACACTAATATGAGAGGACAGTTTATGTTGTAGGGTGTCAACACGCAGTCTGTTAATAGCATCTGTTTCAGCTTCACAAATGCCTCTTGGCATTTTTCCGACCAGCTCCATGGAACATTCTTGCTTACTTCTGGTTCAACGGTTGCATGATTGTTGATAGGTTTGGCAGAAATTTCTGATAGTAGTTTACAAGGCCTATGATATGAACGATCGAAGCTCACCTACATTTGTGGAAGTGGGAGCTTCTTTGATGACCTTGACCTTGCTCTCGGTTGGATACAAACCGTTTTGATCTATTTTGTGCCCAAAGTAGATGATGGATGGCTGCATAAGACAGCATTTGTCTTTGCTGACCTTCAAACCGTAGTTCTGTACGTAGTTCTGTTCTGTACTGTTTACTTTCTCCTGTTGCACTCAGCTGCCTCTAATCATCCTTGTGATAGTTGGTGTTTCATTTTAATTATTATGATTTCATTTTTATTTAAATAAATGGTTGGTTATCAATCATGTTTTGCATTTCACGACATTGGCGGGTCTGCTACTAGTATAATATTGCTAACACTACTACTGCTACTCTATTGCTAGTGCTACTGCTGCTGTCACTGCTACTGCTATTACTGACTTTTTCAATTACTTAAGCCTGGTTCACATACATATCGTAGATGCTCGCAAGTGATCGCAGATCCTCGTACGAAGAATCCGCGATACATGTTTACATAAACTTGGCAAACTCACGATCGCAAGAGATATAATCACTCTCTTGAATGGGAGGTAATAAAATCTTACTCATATTATCATTAAATATTATTCCATATTTTTTAATTAAAGTTATAATTGTTGTTCAATGGTGCATTATTATTTTTTACCATCTCTTAATATAAAATTTTGAATCTTAATAATTTATAATAATAAACTAATTGTTATTGTATAAAAATTTACAGAAAATATATATATTTATACATTTAAATCAACTATCAGAATATTTCACTCAGAAAATTGATAATAAATAATAATCAATATTCATAATTAAACAATAATAATTTTATTATTTATTGTAATTTTTTGATGGCAGTCATTTTTTACATGAGTAACCTTGACCTAAATGTGGTTTTTTGCGAAAGAAAGTAAGAAAATGGTCGCAGGAAAGTTTGTTCAGCTGAACCTTTCTACGAGCCTCTACGACAGCGTGCGACGTCGTACGAGCCACTGCAAATCCAGGTTCACATACATCGCAGATGCTCGTACGAGGGATCCGCGATTACTTGCGAGCATCTACGATGTGTATGTGAACCAGGCTTTACTACTACTTACTCTTTATTGCCAGTGCTTTGTCACTTTGTCAGTGCTTACTCACTGCCAGTGCTTTGCAGGTTCTTACTACCACTACTACTACTTCTACTACCTCCTACTGACTAAATAAAAATACTACTTCTTTTTACTGAGCTCCAACGACAAATGCTTATTCTTATTTTTTATTGTTGCTTCTGCTTCTGCCTGATGCTCCTACCTGCTGTACTGATCGTACTGCCTCTAGTATTTCGCTTCCTCCTACATTACTAGTCTTTTAATGTTATTAAAGACTAATACTACTAGTAGCACCCGCCACTAAACTACTGCTAAACTAAACTACCGCCACTGCTGCTATATCTTTGACCACAATAACAGTAACGATGAGGATGATCACAACAGCAACAGCAACTACTGCTACCACAACAATGGCATTTTACTATCGATGATTCAATCATGTTCATGTTGTTATAATCCTAACTTATTTGCAGGCCATTGGGCCATAGCAATCGCTCCATACATTTCGTGCCTCCTAAAAACGCCTTTCCCACAAGCCCTCCCCTCCTCCTGATTTTCTGGCTCAAAATAACCAGTTATAGAAAATAATGTAGGATTAAAATAAATATGAACGGAAATTTTGTTTACAGGAGTGAATGGAAACACACCAAACAATTATAGAAAGTTTTCGCATAACGGAATGCTAAACTATAGAAGCATGGTAACTCGATGTTTGTCCCGGCGGTTCTGCGTTTTTAAAAATGAATCTTGAAATTTGCAAAGACAGACAAATTATAATATATTAAAATTCTCATGGAATGAATGTCATTCATAACACCTAAATATAAATGTAAAGTATCATGTTTACAGTTCAGCAAGTATTCCTTCCAGTATGTCTGTGTTAATCCTAGATTTGCCTACAAATAATTCCCATTGAAAGTCATTCAATCATTTACTGTCAGTACTAGAGCTTGAAGACAACAAAACATGATATTAGTTTGGTTTTATCGCACAAGCGCAGCGCAGAAGACAGTCTGATACTACCTGCACTTTTCGCTAGTTAGCGATAAAACCATTGATTAAATTCTCCTCACCTGGTACTTGTTGTTTTGCTCCATAAATCGAACGTAGAAAAATAATGCTGTCTATTTTCAGCGATGGAAATATTGCGGCTATTGGCCTGAACTCAGAGATAAAGGATGCCTATATAGACCAATGCGCTCAGGTTTACGATGCAAAGAACCAGTCGATAATTCCTGGTACATATTTCCAGTAGAAATTATGTGTGGCTGCAGTAGTAGCCGTAGTAGCAGTAGTAGCAGTAGTAGCAGTAGCAGCAGTAGTAGCAGTAGTATCAGTAGCAGCAGTAGTAGCAGTAGCAGAAATAGCAGCAGTAGTAGCAGTAGCAGCAGTAGTAGCAGTAGCAGCAGTAGTAGCAGCAGTAGCAGCAGTAGCAGCAGTAGTAGTAGCAGTAGTAGCAGTAGTAGCAGCAGTAGCAGTAGCAGCAGTAGTAGCAGTAGTAGCAGCAGCAGTAGTAGTAGCAGTAGCAGCAGTAGTAGCAGTAGTAGCAGTAGTAGCAGTAGTAGCAGTAGCAGCAGTAGTAGCAGTAGTATCAGTAGCAGCAGTAGCAGCAGTAGCAGCAGTAGTAGTAGCAGTAGCAGCAGTAGTAGTAGCAGTAGTAGCAGTAGCAGCAGTAGTAGCAGCAGCAGTAGTAGTAGTAGTAGCAGCAGCAGTAGTAGCAGTAGCAGCAGTAGCAGTAGGTACCAGATTGTCATATACTACTAGTAACTTCTCTTGCAGGTCTAGTAGATGGACACACACACCCTGTGTGGGCTGGGGACAGAGTGAATGAGTTCGCTATGAAGGTACGTTTATGTTTACCTCTGTTTTAGATTCTTGTAGTCCTTTTAATGTCGTTATAACCTTTGAGTATGCTGAACCGAGTGTAGCACTAATGCATCCGAAAAGAGAACAATTATTTATGTATGTTGTTATAGGTGCAAGTTTTGTCTGGTATGTATATCCCTGTATTTTGCCATTTTATTTGCTTTGTTTCACCTATTGTATTATAATGTTGTGGCCAGTGTTGTTGCATGACTGCATTTGCTGAATGTTGTTCTCTGGAGCTGTGCGGTTATTTATTATTAACGTATGTTCATTGGTTAATCTAAAACATGGTAGTGTAGATCCAAAAGCTCATTTTGTAAAAGCCCTAGAGTTACCTCTGAAGTATTACACTTTGTATGAGCAGCTATCAGGTGCAAGTTACATGGAGATACATGAGGCAGGAGGTGGTATCAACTTTACTGTGCAGAAGACTAAAGAATGCAGTGAGGGGGAGCTCTACACCCTCCTCAAAGGAAGACTCAATGAGCTTATGAAATCAGGTGAGAGTATGCCTTTCATCTCTTGGAGTTGCCTTTCCATGAATTGATATTTTTTATCAGTGAGAGTTGCCTTCTCACAATTGGTGTCATCCCAACATGTATGTCATGTTTGCAGGGGTAACACTGGTTGAATGCAAGAGCGGATACGGGGTAGACTTTGATACCGAAGTAAGGATGCTGCGTGTAATAAATAGAGCTCTTCATGACCCTGAGGTCAAAGTTGACATATCTGTTACATATTGTGGAGCCCATGCTATAGCCAAGTAAGTATAACTAGTGAAGTTGTCACACAAATCTGGGACATAAAATGTTGATAGTTTTTGGCATGTGGCTTTGGTTTCTCCGTGGTCTAGTAGCTAGCTGTGGACCCAAGATGGCGGACTGGTTGTCTTTGGATGGGGTATATTTTATGTAAACAACTGTCGTAGTAATGATGGAGCCAATGCTTTTAGTTGAGTAAGTTTTTTAGCCATTGTGTAGCTGGTATGATGCTTTAGCGAATTAGATTATAGCCTGAGCTCCTATGTTTTACAGAGACAGCACCGCCGAGGAAGCCACCAGAGACATTCTAGATAACCAAATTCCCAAGCTAAAAAAGCTGTGTGAAAACGGAGAGCTTCATATTGATAACATTGATGTCTTCTGTGAGCGAGGTTTGTTTTACCATAACTGCAGTTGTTCCACTGTGGAGCAACATTGATTTTTTAACCATTTGGAATTGTCTCTCCTTGAACAAAATCTTTGATGGGACTTTGTTTAAATCTATTGATTAATTCAGATCGAAATCTAATCATTATTTTTGTCCTATGTTCATCTGTGTTATCATAGTTGAATACCAGATATTATTCTTTAGATCTGATCAGCAATGCTGGCAACGTATCAACGGCAGGGAATTTTTCTCACAAATACTTTTTTAAATTAAATTCTTCCCAAGTTTTGGTTAACACATATCTAGAAAATGGTTTATTACATAGACCTAGGGGTGTATATTGTATGGACCTAGGGGTGTATATTGTATGGACCTAGGGGTGTATGGACCTAGGGGTGTATATTGTATGGACCTAGAGGTGTATGGACCTAGGGGTGTATATTGTATGGACCTAGGGGTGTATATTGTATGGACCTAGGGGAGTATATTGTATGGACCTAGGGGTGTATATTGTATGGGTCTAGGGGTGTATGGACCTAGGGGTGTATGGACCTAGGGGTGTATATTGTATGGACCTAGGGGAGTATATTGTATGGACCTAGGGGTGTATATTGTATGGACCTAGGGGTGTATGGACCTAGGGGTGTATATTGTATGGACCTAGGGGTGTATATTGTATGGACCTAGGGGTGTATATTGTATGGACCTAGGGGTGTATGGACCTAGGGGTGTATGGACCTAGGGGTGTATATTGTATGGGTCTAGGGGTGTATGGACCTAGGGGTGTATGGACCTAGGGGTGTATATTGTATGGACCTAGGGGAGTATATTGTATGGACCTAGGGGAGTATATTGTATGGACCTAGGGGTGTATGGACCTAGGGGTGTATGGACCTAGGGGTGTATATTGTATGGGTCTAGGGGTGTATGGACCTAGGGGTGTATGGACCTAGGGGTGTATATTGTATGGACCTAGGGGAGTATATTGTATGGACCTAGGGGTGTATATTGTATGGACCTAGGGGTGTATATTGTATGGACCTAGGGGTGTATGTTGTATGGACCTAGGGGTGTATGGACCTAGGGGTGTATATTGTATGGACCTAGGGGAGTATATTGTATGGACCTAGGGGTGTATATTGTATGGACCTAGGGGTGTATATTGTATGGACCTAGGGGTGTATGTTGTATGGACCTAGGGGTGTATGGACCTAGGGGAGTATATTGTATGGACCTAGGGGTGTATGGACATAGGGGAGTATACTGTATGGACATAGGGGTGTATATTGTATGGATCTAGGGGAGTATATTGTATGGACCTAGGGGTGTATGGACCTAGGGGTGTATGGACCTAGGGGTGTATGGACCTAGGGGTGTATG
Source organism: Cryptosula pallasiana (assembly GCA_945261195.1). Lineage (NCBI taxonomy): Eukaryota > Metazoa > Bryozoa > Gymnolaemata > Cheilostomatida > Cryptosulidae > Cryptosula > Cryptosula pallasiana. The sequence continues at coordinate 8,404,445 of OX183133.1, read as the reverse complement.
GACCAAGGGGTGTATATTGTATGGACCTAGGGGTGTATATTGTATGGACCTAGGGGAGTATATTGTATGGACCTAGGGGCGTATGGACCTAGGGGTGTATATTGTATGGACCTAGGGGAGTATATTGTATGGACCTAGGGGAGTATATTGTATGGACCTAGGGGTGTATATTGTATGGACCTAGGGGTGTATATTGTATGGACCTAGGGGTGTATATTGTATGGACCTAGGGTTGTATATTGTATTAACTTCTCAGACAATAAGAAAAGTGCTGACTGTCGATACACCATCGAAAACTCTGAAATTAGTTGTAATGTATTCTTTTAGCAGTTTTTCAAGTTTCTGCATGATGAAGGTTTTTTGTGGGTGTCTCATTTTATGCAAACTAACCAATTTTTTTGCGAAAACTTAATACATTGTGTAGTCATCATCTACAAAATTGTACATACACTAGAACTGCCAATAATGATAGAACAGCTCCAGAGCAGAGAGTATATTGTGTCATCACCCAAAACGGATACACAAACAATTGAAATCCATGGCATAGGTATATTCGCGTGCTGGATCGATCCAGACAATAAATTTGATAACTAATATTTTTTTGCAATTTATTTGATGTGAATGATTCAGTAGCAATATTTTTAGTGGATCGAAAAATACCATCCCCACGGGCAAAAAAATGTTAATTTGCGAAGCATACTCATAGGTTGCGAACACTACCGATCCATAAATTGATATATACCCACGTGGGCGAAGTTTGTTTCACAGCAGTTCGTTCTCCATATTAATTATTATTTTTATTACTTTTTCCTTATTTATTATTAATTATTATAAATTATATATGTTGTTTATTATTATTGATGAGTATGATTGTCATGTACAATATTGATACTTTGGAAATATATTGATCATAATGATGAAACACAGAGCTATTTTGTTAAAACAATAAAGATAAATGTTATACATAATCTAAAATGAATTGCTTTGAAATAAACGTTGATTATTCTTTGACTGCCTACCACTATGCTACTTGCCGATGCATCACGCTAGGAGTACCAGTAAAGAGACATCGGCATGATAACCGTTGCTGATGAATCTCATACACTTGTGAAAACAACTATGCTCAATACAATTCACAGTAAAAGTTTGTATCTTTACTTCTGATCCTGGATCGATGGATATTATTTCTTATTATTATATAAAATTTAAACGCCTGGATTGATGCATTCACCGCCCAGCCATGTGGATCCCAAATATGACTAATAGCAGATGTTCATCGATCCAGCCCGCAAACTTATTCTCTTTCAAGATTACAATAAAATTGTCTTTGTTAAGCCGCATCTTATAATTATATTCACTTCAATCGTTTATACCAATCGATGTGATTATTGGTACAGCACCACTATGTACTTGCAACGCAGGAATGGACAACTCCAGTATTTTGCCGTAGATACCAACTAGTGAATCCACCGTCTCCTTGCAGGAGTTTTTGATGTGAAACAAACAAGAGCAATATTGGAGGCAGGAAAATCAGCTGGTTGGAAACTGAACTTTCATGCTGAAGAGTTTCACTGCTCAAATTCAGTCGAAGTGAGTTTGAGTGAATTATTAGACAGTTGTTATATAGTAGTAGATAGTTGTTATATAGTAGTAGATAGTTGTTATATAGTAGTAGATAGTTGTTATATAGTAGTAGATAGTTGTTATATAGTAGTAGATAGTTGTTATATAGTAGTAGATAGTTGTTATATAGTAGTAGATAGTTGTTATATAGTAGTAGATAGTTGTTATATAGTAGTAGATAGTTGTTATATAGTAGTAGACAGTTGTTATATAGTAGTAGACAGTTGTTATATAGTAGTAGACAGTTGTTATATAGTAGTAGACAGTTGTTATATAGTAGTAGACAGTTGTTATATAGTAGTAGACAGTTGTTATATAGTAGTAGACAGTTGTTATATAGTAGTAGATAGTTGTTATATAGTAGTAGATAGTTGTTATATAGTAGTAGACAGTTGTTATATAGTAGTAGACAGTTGTTATATAGTAGTAGACAGTTGTTATATAGTAGTAGACAGTTGTTATATAGTAGTAGACAGTTGTTATATAGTAGTAGACAGTTGTTATATAGTAGTAGACAGTTGTTATATAGTAGTAGACAGTTGTTATATAGTAGTAGACAGTTGTTATATAGTAGTAGATAGTTGTTATATAGTAGTAGATAGTTGTTATATAGTAGTAGACAGTTGTTATGTAGTAGTATATAGTTGTTATATAGTAGTAGATAGTTGTTATATAGTAGTAGACAGTTGTTATATAGTAGTAGATAGTTGTTATATAGTGGTAGATAGTTGTTATATAGTAGTAGATACTCGTTATATAGTAGTAGATAGTTGTTATATAGTAGTAGACAGTTATTATATAGTAGTAGATAGTTGTTATATAGTGGTAGATAGTTGTTATATAGTAGTAGATACTCGTTATATAGTAGTAGATAGTTGTTATGTAGTAGTAGATAGTTGTATTTATTATTAATCAGCTGATATAAAATAAAGCCTCGTGTAAATTTGCTGAATTGGTATAAAATTGGTCTTTATCTCTCCTTTTGATGTGCAACGAATAAAACAATGTTAACCTTCAGTCTGAAAGAGAGTTTTTTAATTTAGATGGGTGCCCAACTAAAAGCCTCGGCTATGAGTCACCTGGAGGAAATATCAGCTGAAGGAATCAAGGCTATGGCTGAGAATGATTGTGTAGCCACAGTTCTACCGACAACAGCCTATCTGCTCCACCTCAACCCACCCCCAGTGCAAAAGATGATGGAGTGGGGTGTGCCAGTCGCACTTGGCACAGACTTCAACCCAAATGCCTACTGCCTTTCTATGGTATATTAATTATACTTTTATGTCTACTGCGTACTAATTATACATCTATGTCTATTGTACATGTTCATGTCTATGCATACTCTATTCTCCCATGTCCATGTCATATTAGCTAGGATATACTTTTATGTTTATGCTATGCTACTGTTTACTTCTATGTCTATGTGGTTGTCCGAATGTTTTACCAATTGAGCTCACTCTGCTCATTTGTGTTTTGTAGCCGATGGCTATGAACTTAGCCTGTGTCTACTATAGAATGACAATGCCACAGGCTATGTTTGCTGCAACTATCAATTCCGCTGCATCTCTAGGCAAATCTTCCTCTCACGGATCAATAGAAGTAGGAAAGTTTGGTGATTTGGTTGTGTTAGACAGTCCAAGGTGGGTGGTTCATGCAGCAGACGTACCTGCCCTTCCATCTCACCCCTACCTCCCTACATTTGCCTCTTTTGCCTCTCTCTGATTATTGCTGTCTACTCTAAAGTACCAGTTGGTTACCTTTCAGGTGGGAGCACTTGATATACAGGATGGCAGGTACCGCCGGTCTCATATCTCGCGTCATCAAACAGGGAGAAACGGTTTATGAACGAAACTGACTTTCTCCTGCATTTGTTTGTTTATATACAGAACAGTACCTGCTGTTCATTGTTTATTTGTGTACAGTGTTTTATTATTGCTTTTTGTGGTGGGTGGAATCTCTGTGTTTGTTTTAGCTTCAGTTTTGTTGTAAATATTTGTGTGTCTGTAAATATATTGGTTTACTGTCAGGTGCTGTTTGAATTGAATTCAATTCTGTTGTGGTTAAACATATCCTGGAAGAACATGGAATCCACTACAGTTAAAGTTTGTACAGTTAAAGTTTGTACAGTTAAAGTTTGTACAGTTAAAGTTTGTTAAACTGAAAAGTAACTGAATGATAGAAACTATTGTTATGTCAAATGATCATGTTGATCTCTGCACCGATAGTCGTGAAATAATGTGACCCTACTGTGGACCACATTTATGTAAGGAATCTGCTTATGCTCTATGAATAACATTTAGTCCTTCATTCATATATTGTCTAGTTCGAAGGGACATATATTTCTTTTCTGATAAATCTGTACTAAAATTATAGAACAGACAACTCCAACATTGAAATTCCATAGAGATCACGTGATTGTAGGCCATGATTAAGACGGTTACGCCCCTTTTACATCTAGTATCACTGCAAGATATTCTCCTGCATCACAGCCAGAAGTTTGATCAAGCTCCTTGATCACAGTTTCTATTGATAAATAATGCTAGCTTTTAGAACTATTCTTGCGCTCACTTGCCTACAGCCACGCAAGAAGCTGCACTGATACCCTCATGTGTAGTTGAGTAGTGTTTTTCATTAATCTTCTTCAATAGCACCAGCAAAAAAAGCTGCAGCATCATCATGATCATCATGGCACCTACCTCGATCATGGAGTGCATAATAATAATCATTATTGTAGTAATAATATAATAGATAGTAGTGATAGCTAGTAGTCCCAGTAGTAGCAACAATGAAATGATAAAACAATACAGTTAAGCGATTATTATTATTATATCATCTTTTTGTTATAAACTTATTTATTGCTGGCGTTTTCCATTGGGAATCCCTGCTTAACTATAATTTTTCAAATCATCATCATGCAATGGCTGTGAAAACAAACACGATCATGATGATAAACGTGAAGATAATGGTATATCTAAGACTATTTTTATTATCTATTTACCTATGGTAAGTAAATGTGAAAAAAATGAATGGTTATGATGATAATAATAATTATTAATATTAATTATTATATGCAAGCACTGAGCCCTAGTTAAGTTGATTGAATTATTATGATAATAATAAAAAATAATAATAATTATGTGAATAGAATTTCATGTTTAATAAAATCTTATTCCAACCCATCTTTTCTTATTACCGCTGTAGTAAAAAAAACCAGTTGATTGACATTGGATTAATCAATTATCATCATTATGATTATTATTGTTAGCAATGGCATGATGATGATAATGCATAATGAACAGGCAGGAGCGAATGCAGAAAAACCTGAAATGAGCATAGGCACTACCCAGAATGGATGTTAAAAACTGTGGTATGAGTACCGCTGTAGCCTACAATAAAATAAAAATATTTTAATGCTCATTCTAATCTAACCAGTGTTGAAATTTATTCCTGGCAGTATAGGAAATATTATTTATGTACCCGTTCCAACAAGTGATGATATTTAATTCTAATCCTGATTGATAATTCTACATTACTCTTGCAGCCATAGATAGGTAGTATCATATGCTTGCATCAAAATCTTGATTGAAACCAAAACAAAATGTTTGCTGTATCAAGTTGTTAGATGTGGAGGATATTGGAAAAACTTTAGAATACACAAAAATTCCCCCAGGCAGAATTATTCAAACCCGGAAACCTCATGTGCAATTGACATCCTGTTTGAGGTTAAATGTGTAGCTCCAGACTATCGGTATATTGAGAGCATCTCCAAGTACCACCAGTGGTGTTGTTGTAAAGGGTTTCTGTGTGGTATGCAACGAAGCTTTACCGACACCTGTTGGGAGTAGCCCGTATGTTGTAACAAAGCATACGATCATTACTGAAAGCAAACAAGTGGTAATGTGAGCCTCTCAGTGTAAGGCAGTTGTTTACCGTTATCCAAGGCTACCGGTACGGAGGTAGCAATCTCCAATGTAAACGGTTATAATGTGGATTATAGCAGTAGTAATACGGTAATGTCCAGTTCTTTGCTACGGGAGATCTGTATTTGTACAGACAGATCCGGTTTATTCAAGTTACGCAAACTAGTTTCCAAGAACGTGTTATATAGACAACTTGGTGCTGTAGGCAAAGCAATCACACTAATCAGAAGTTTCAGGTTTAACAACAGTTTATGTTATTGATGATATACAAAACCTTATAACTAGAAAAGTCCACGCAGTGTATAATAAACTTGACGATAGTTAGAAACCCACTAATTCAGTCCAAGTATATCCCAGTACACACTATGTTATCTCCAAACGCACAAGGTAAGTTCAATACAAACTCTCCACTAACTCTAACTCACTGGGTGATCTGCCCTTCTATTTATATAAAAGCATAGCAGTTGAAACATGGAACAATTTGATTGGATAAATACATATAATAATGTTTGGTTAAATATAGGCAGGCACGTTAGCAGTCATATTCCTATTCCATAAAATATATAGATAAAGGTAATACACAAGCTGGAGCTCCTAGGACATCGCTAAAATAATAATAATAATAATATATGTCAAGATGGCTACTTTGAACCACCATAGCCTGGCTCTCCTTTGATACAATCTTGTACGGCTGGTACCTTCACGTCAGGCAGGAACCGTATCTTGACTGGTTGCTAGGTGTCCAAGGTCACTGTCATCTTCTTCGTAGTAATAATAATTAGAACTGGTCCATCATCCCCATCCAGCGCACGGCTGCTTGTATAAATCTATCACATTGTCATACTTGTCATGTTGACTTGGGAGAAAAGAAGATATTTAACACCTGTTGCTCCAGATTGTCACAACTGGATTTGAGAGCATAAAAGGGGTGATTGTATTGGCAGTAAATCAATAGCAGTTCATTTATTCGTTCAGAAAGCCAAATGTGAGAAACTAAATATGAGACATGGTGTAAAAATTACGATGTTAAATAAATCGAAGCTATGTGTTGGAGGAAAGTTTGAGAATAACGTCCATCTTGGGTTATCTGCAAGTTTAGTTTTTTGCGCTATAAAAAAATTATAGTGAAGCTTGCAGGAGGTTTTTTGAAGGATTTTGAAATTTCAGGAGTTATCAGGGGGTTCAGCAGTTTTCAGGAGTAGGAAAAATTTCTTCCTAAAACTTAGGTGGGTCCCTGGCAAACCAGGAGACATGACAGTATCGGTGCTGTGTGTAACCTTTACCCATTATATTAAACCAAATAATACCTGAAGCATATAAACATACATATGCAACACAAAATTCTAATTCAACTGAAGAAGACCATGTTTTATTTGCCAAAAAAATTTAAGCGACTACAGCCATGTAGAAAACAGAAAATAATTAAAACACAAAAGACTGTTTTAATAAAATGTTATTCCTCACTGACTGTTTATTATACGTAGTACGCCATGTATCCTCTTTGGTTAGAAAATTATTTTTATCTGTTTTCAAAACCCTAAGCTTACTTTTAGAATAATTACTCCCTCTCTCTCCTAATACCTTAGCTGTTTATGGTGCTATTAACTCATCAGGTCATTTTCGATCATAAAGTGCACAGATACGAACCATTATTGGACTTGGCCTTATTCTGTGAAACTTGATAAATCTTGCGAAAAACAGATCAGGTAGGAGGTGGTGTGGATTATGAGACAGTTTTATGGTTTGACACAAGAGGAAATGGTCTTATTCCACTTCACTTTTAGATTAACTGTGATTGGAGTTCTCTTTGACTGAATATAAACCAAAAATATTTACAAGATGTCGTCTATCGAGCAATCAATGAAGCACTACCTCTCAAGCGTCAACTACTCTGATGACTTCGGCCCCTCCTACCAGTTCCAGTTAAAAATCCCGGCAGAAGAACTGCTTGAGATTCACACTCCTGAGATGAAGGAATTTTTGTTTGATGCTGTACAGAAGTTTGCAACTCCTGGTGGATATGTGCTAGATCTGGGCTGTGGATCCGGGTATGGTGCCATCGTATTTTGGACAATATCGAGCATAAGTCTGTTATGCCTTTTTATGTTATCGTTGTTTCATGAAACTTCAAGTAAAAAAAAAATGCATATTTGGTAGAAAGGATTCTGCTTTTCTCATCACTAAAGGTTTCAAGGTCGTAAGCTGTGATCTGAGTAAAGGAATGGTGAGTTTGGCTGAAAGAAATAAAGCTAGTTTTATGGAGAAAGGGATGACAGAGTTTGCCGACTGGAGTAGGTACTTGTATAACTTGTTTCTACTTAAACTCAACAGAGTACATGCTTTAGTAGACTTGACTACATTTCGCTTTTTGTAGAAATATTTGAGTGTGACATGATGAAAGTGGGAGAAACCATTGCTGCCAGACCAGACCTACCTCAGACCTATGATGCCGTTATATGTGTTTGCAATACACTTCCATTCTTACTGAGGTACACTACGGGTTTTTCTTTAAACACTCTCCACCATCTACAAGTAGCAGACAAACCGTTGTGATAGTCTTGTAGTCTAACCTAAGGGGGCTCATAAGCTATGTCACACACAGGCTTATAGTTTGATGGATTAATAATGCTCTCAAGAGATATCAAGTTTCAAGCAATAAAACAGTATTTCCTGTCTAAAAACCACGGAAAATTTCCGACGTTTTTAAATAATTCCGGCGGTTTGTAAAAATTGTAATTAATTGTGCGCTCTGAGAATAGTGTAGACAACTTTAAAATGGTTGAATATTTGAAATTATTTTGGAAACGTTTCATATAGCATGTCTTTTGAACTAAAACAACAAACATCAACTTTTTTTAATGAAATTTATGGAAAATAAAGTTGTTGACAGATGGGGTGATCAATAAACATCAGTAAGTTATCAAACCAGATTAAAGATTGTTCAATATGGATAATAGAATCTTTGAAAAAATATGGAGAACGTTGTTGAATCGTTTATGATTATAATAAACATATAAAAACTGTAACTTTCTCAATATTTTGTTAGTGTTTTTATGTCCTGCCTTGAGTAAAAAATTCTATCGGCTGTTAGCAAACCAAGAAGATGACTTGGATTTTTAAAGTGTATCATGGCTATCATAATAATTAAGTAAAAAGTAGGGTAGTAAAAGTGTCAACGGTTTCAGATTTGAAAGCCTTTGAAAGTGCGACATTGTTACCACCAGTTACTCATTTCTGTGTATTATATAACAGCCTAAACTTCACATCTGTTTTACTTCCATTGGTGAACGTTGGCATTGTGCTCAAACAGCTCTACTTTGCCATGAATGGTACTCTATTTTGTAGTATGGAAGACATCAATGGGACATTCTCAAGCATCTCTCAGCTGCTGAGAAAGGGTGGAGGTTTCATTGTTGATCACAGAAACAATCTGCCTGCTATAGAACACGGAAGAATGAATAAGAACGCACATAATCCATGTATCCATGTGAGTCGGTGACATGTTACGTATGAACGATGTCGTATCAGAGTCTAAACATTTAAAATCTATAACGAGTTTTGCAACACATGTAAAAATATATATTTATTAGCCTTTGGTACATCTTTTGTGAAACAGATTTGTCGCTGGCACACTTTTCCCACCTTCGATGACAACACATACATTGAATGTCTTGTTTTGTTTTTTTAAGTTTGTATGAAAACATCCACCGCCTTTCCGTTTCCCTATAATCTCTACGAGCAGGCAACTCCAAACATTGTGAAATGTGCTCATTGGTGTGAAGTGGTCCTAATACATTTATACAAGTTTTTCACTTATGGCTGAGGTGTGACATGCAATCACTATGGCTACAGTTGTCACTGTGACAGTTGTCACTATGGCTACAGTTGTCACTATGGCTACAGTTGTCACTATGGCTACAGTTGTCACTATGGCTACAGTTGTCACTATGGCTACAGTTGTCACTATGGCTACAGTTGTCACTGTGGCTACAGTTGTCACTGTGTCAGTTGCAGTTGTCACTATGACTACAGTTGTCACTATGGCTACAGTTGTCACTATGGCTACAGTTGTCACTATGGCTACAGTTGTCACTATGGCTACAGTTGTCACTATGGCTACAGTTGTCACTATGGCTACAGTTGTCACTATGGCTACAGTTGTCACTGTGACAGTTGCAGTATGGATCCTTACAAATAACTGGTTCAAAACTTGCCATTTTTTTATAGTGGCAATTTTGAGTTTGGTTTTTACTACGAATGCAGACTTTTTTGGAAAACAATTTTAGTTGTTTACTAGATTTAATTTTCCATAAAATACAGCAATTAGGAAAATGTAGTAGCTATTTTTAAACAAAAAAAAATATAAATTGATGCTTAAAAAAAAGAATAAAGTAATGATTTTGTTGTGTAACTATTTGACGATGGATAACATTTCATTAGTGCAATGTGTCATACTTGTGAGAAGAAACTCCCAAGTATTATATAACGAGGTATGCTAATAATAAATTCAGGTAAAAATTGGCTATTAAAAAATTTGCGATTTTCTTGGTCCATATTATTAAATGACCATTAATGGGTTCGCTCGTTTTTAGACCAATCATTTTCGAAGCCTCCAGGTTTGAATTAACCTCAAAATATTGCAGATTTCATCACTGCTAGCAAACACTCTATTGCTCTTACACTCGGTGGTTTGAGATTATGTCGTTGTGTGCATTGTGTGACCTGATGCTGGCAGCAATGCTTCCAGGTTAATAACCTCGCTGACTTTACCTGTAGGACAAGTACAACGGGGTAACAGATGCTCTTACGATGATTATATCTGAGCCATCCTCTCCACCGAACCCAATTCTTACATTTATTGAGTTTCACCAAGTCAGCGGGTAAGTTCTATTAGACTTCCTCTCCGTATTCAGCCAAACTGACGTTCTGTTCTTCCTCTTGTGACAATAAACTTACTTGGGTTTGACTCAGTTTAAAAATTTGTCTCCATTTATTTCAAGAGAATTTTGAAAAACGAACGTTCTGTTGTGGTGCGGTAGAATTATTGCTAATTTGCTACTATTTGTACATTTCAGCGGCAAGGTGTACGTCATTAATCGTATAATGACTCCAGAATCAGTGAAGTCTCTTTCCAAGGCTGCTTTTGGGAAAGATGTCATTGTCACACCGTTTTATGATTTAAAAAGTGCTGATTCAATGGATATCAGAGATGCATGCTGGGTAACGTACATCATTCAGAAACCTTGAATCACCACAGTTTGGAGTTGTTCTCCCTCTTTTAGTATATTTTTAAACACAATCAGTGGTAGTTGAAATATATAGTTGCTTTTATCAGATACCGTTCGCTTTTGGAGCCAGTTTTTTTTAAAGATCTAGTTTTCTAAGTTTTTAATGCATATATTTGCCGGCTTTAAGAAGCTTTTGCTTTAGCAAGCTTTCGCTATCTATGCTTTCTATGTTGGCATAGCTGAGCTGGCTGACCATTTTACGTTATTGTATTTTTATAGAAACCTTTTATTCATGGATGTTTGAAGTTGGTTTTAGTCCCAGGTGGTACTCAATCATATTTGAATGATTGTAATTCTATTAATATACGTTATAAATAATAAATGTGAAATGGAAACGCTACCAAGTTAGTATTCACACACAGAGACAAATCCATTACTCTATTTATGACCCAAAACTATTTATTGCTTAAAGATATATTGTGGCTGTCTGCATTTTGTTATGGCATACGTACTGTGTGCGTTAGTAGACCTTGTTGTCTGTGAAAACATACTTTCATCGTAATGCTCAAATGATGGTTTCAGGTTTCTGTCTAGTGATTCACGTTTTGAAATTTCCAAAAAGTAGCGGTTGTTGATTTGGTATTAGCAGTATGTAGTAGCATGTAGTGTTGTGCGATTATTATATTCCACTCTACTAGCTGTACCACTTGTAAGGAACTACTAATTAAGGAAGGAGGGAGACAACTCAACAAACCAAGTGACAGACAATTCTACTATTATTGGGAGATCGTCCATTCACAGTCACTCACCAACTCTTTGTGATTGAAGGGAAAAAGATACGTAAAAAAATCCTGTATCTGATTATCATAAATTTGATGACTGCAACACTATAAAACAGTTTTTCTAGAAAAATAATATTGCAATATTTTGCTCTAATGACCTTGTATGAAGGCCTAATACAGGGTCACTAGTTGCACTAGGTAACATTTAGCAGGGGAAATGAATTACTTAGAAACAAAGTGATCTGGTATTGTGTGTTATCATAGCGGTAACTGCAGTGTGATAGAGATAATACTTGATGCTGCAGCGTGATAGAGAGAATACTTGATGCTGCAGCGTGATAGAGAGAATACTTGATGCTGCAGCTGATAGAGAGAATACTTGATGCTGCAGCTGATAGAGAGAATACTTGATGCTGCAGTGTGATAGAGAGAATACTTGATGCTACAATATTTAGGTTGGGAAGGTTTACAAAAGCAAACAAAATCTACACTCTTTACCCAGAGCTGATAAAACAGTCCTACAGGAAAAAAAGTTGAAGAACATTAATGTTATGTCCAACTATGTTTTTGCAAATTGAATGGTTTATTGAGTACAAATCTGCTTACAGCTAAAGTTATAATCTTAGAATGCAGCTTATTAAAAGTTTAATTACTAATATTATTGTTTCAAAACATTTCTTGTGAGTAGGAAATTTGTTTAGCAGATGGTGGTTTCTGTAAACAACAGATAAATAATGTAGACTAAGTTTTAAGACTATTAGGGGAGCTGACACAGCCCAGCCATATTATAAAAAGAATAATGAAAGGAGGCAAAAGTAATAAGTTAAAATAAACCAGTAGCATTTATTACTGCCCATAACCTCTGATACCGACAGTCATACATACGTACACTCAGCCACAATGCCAAGTCTACTAGTTATTTTACTGCTGATGTCTGTTGGTTGCCTACGCACTGAATCCACTCTATTTGAAGGATCCATCAAGCAAGAGCTGAACATCTACAAAGCTCAGGTGAGAATCGTCTACAGCAAACTGGCAAACGAATGCCACCCACATCTTAGAATGAAGAGACAAATTCGTGAAGACCATCCGGCTCGTTTAGAAGTTGTTAAAGAACTTTATGAGCGACTGCTAGAAGAGCTCATTAGTTGCAGAGAGAGGAATATGCAAACACTGTTTACAATAGAACCGACATCACTAACTACAGCAAAAGAGAAAACTCCAAGCACTACTGAGAAGAAAACTCCAACTACAACGGACAAAGTAATGACAACAACTTTCGACAGTATGACTGTAATTACAACAAAAGCGCTAATGACAACAACTATTGAGCCGACAACTCCAACAAAAACAGAACAGAAAACTACTACAACCTCTCAACCAATAGAATGCCAACAAGCTATCAATTACACCCAATCATGGAGAAGAGATCACAAAGGATCCAACACCAAACCAGGGGGAGCCAACTCTGAGGAAGGATATGCATGTGATATCCATGCAAGCAACAACCAGTGGTTTAGGTTCTCAGGCGATGCAGGATCTAGAATGTTAAACAAGTGCCCAGACTATCTGAGCTGTGGTACAAGGTTCCCATACTGGACAGATGCCAAAATGCCAGAATACATAGGAGTAGTACACACAGTGAACACATACGGTGTCGCACCAGGCAACTGTCGGGCTGGTACTGTGCAAGTAGAGGTGATGAGATGCTCCACAGATGCTGTTGATTTTATATATAAACAAATTTACAATTACAGTGGAAAACGCTGTCGAGAAGCCTTCTGTGGCATGAGATGACTTTGACAGGCTTACAATAAATCAATGGTGTTAAAACCATTTACCACATCAACTTGAACGGCTACTTTTGGGTACTTTTGATTCTACAATAACTGTCATACAGCGAAATTGTTAAATTTATATGCAAACAAGAATATATGAAACTGATTCAGCATCCAATCTGTAATTATTTAGTAATGATATCAGTGAAAGCAATTGAATGAATAGTATTTGCTCAAAGCAGTGGTAACGCATTTTGCGATTGTAAAATTCATGATACAACTGCAGTTGAGCGTTGATATTGGCGATGAGAACTTGTTCGTAGTTATCTCCACATTATGTTGGCATCGCGAGCCCAAATTTGTGTTTGTGGGCAGAATTTTTCACCGGGAGCAGATCCTAAAACAAGTAAACATTACCAGTTACCTACTGATAGGTCTATGCTAACAATACACTTTGATTATACAACTCTATGAAACCAAGCCTGTCATGTTGCTAATAAACTGTAGTGATTTATATCTAATGTACGTACTAACAATTGCTCGGAGATAACTCTATAGATAAAAAATAACTCACTGAATGATGGACGTAAGAGTCACAGGCGTAACACCACACGGACAAATCAGAGTAGCTGAGCACCATCTTGTGTTTAGACTGCAGTGAATGACCTAGCATGTGTTCCTTGACAAATCTGCTGCAGTAAACCTAAAACCAGTCAATGCTAGTTGTTATAAACAGATAGTGTGAAACTGAGGCGATGCGAGCAAAAGTCAATGAGCTTACCTTGTAGCATGTAAGACACACCCAGTTCTCTCCCACAATGCCACAGTCCTCACAGGGAGCTGATGTGTCCAGCTCACCTGAGAGAGGCGAGTTGTCTTCTACGTGGGCGCACCAGTTCAATGGCGTAACTGCATACATCTGTTTTAGCTAAAACCAGCAGAAACGGACAGCTTGAATCTTTTGACAGCTGCATAAAATTACACCTCCATTCTAAACCTTCAAAAGCGAAAGCTGTAGGCGTCTACGAGAGCACCAGACTTTCGCTGTCAGGTTACGATATATCCTACCTCATCGTTTATTGGTACTGCTGATGCTGCCGCCAGCTGTGTGTCAGATGTCGAAGAACTTGGAGTTTCATTTGTTCCTATCAGTATTGCAGTTATTCCATCAGATAGAGACTTGACCAACTTGCCTATTGAAGACATGCTTGTGATATGCAAAGGCTGGACTTGTGAGCCAAAAGGTTTATAAAATGCTTGATAGCTTATGTAGCCGGCTTCATGAAAGCACAGAGATTATTTTAAGTTGAAAATTAAACACAAAATATGTACATCTATGATGCTATAAAGGCCTGGCTACACGATCGCAAATTCCGTGCGTTATCGCACAAGAGTTCCGAAAGGTCAACGCATTTTGCTAATTGCCCTCAGTTTCGTCCGATCTGCAAACTTTTAACATGTTTAAATTATGCGTTGTGCTTTGTCCGATGGGCCGTGCAATATTGATTGTGATTGGCTAAAGCAGTCTACAGTGAATCCAGCTAGGCGCGCTTCAGTGATTTTGATTCAACCGCTAGTAATGGGGTCCCGGCAGAGTAGTTTCGCTTTAGTGATGCAACCGGAAATAGCATGGTCGATCGTATAACTTATGATTAGAAATCACGACTTGCTTGACTATTATTTAGATTTTAGACAATTTAAGCCATTGATATAACAAAATTTATGCAGTTTAGGAAGCTCAAGGAATCAATATAGCCTTTGAACTATTTTTTTTTTTAATATTTTGTTTCATTCATTTTTTAAAAATTAATTAAATATTATGCTCGTGTGTAGAGCTATAGCTTTGCATTTCGCGGCTCATTGAGCTTGCCAACATAAATTAACGCCGTTGTTATGAGCCAGGTCCTGGCAGAATATTTTGGTGATCTGTCGAGCACGGGCCAAAAACATTCCGTGGCCGTGTTCACTTGCTATAGGACTGTCTTAATTTCAAATCATTGGCCGCCATTGCATTAGTTGGAATCATCATCAAGTGTGATTATGAAAGCCTCACCCTATCTTGTTTGAAGGAATTGCTAAAAAAAAACAAAAATGTACGGACAACTGAACGCAAGGAGCTAGCTGATTGACAGGTTATAATTATTATTAGTATCGTAATATTAACGGTTGGAACAACGAACTACGAACAACAAGAACCATTATACTAATTATTATAATAATAACAATAATAATAATTAATGGCATATAGTTATAATTTTATTATCTTTTAATTTCAACTGTTGCGGTTGTTGTTATTTAATTAATTAATATTATTTATATATCTTATTATTTTATCTATTATTTTTATTTTATAATAATAATAAATTATGATGACTTATGTTAGCGGCGCATCGTCAGTTCTATACACCTCCAAACCCATCAGCTGTCGTGAATAGAAAAAAAGTTCCTTCAGTATCGGATAAAATGAAGCGACTTTCGTTTTAACAGTGCTATCGATGGAAAGCATGCTTCCGGTTCTTTTGATAATAGCTCCGCAGAAAAATCTGCCGGGACCCCATTAAAACTACTAACAAGTCCGCGGCTAACTAGCTACACTACTACTATTGGTTATTACTTCAGCTAAGATAATACAACTCCTCAACGCAACGTAGTTCAATGCACAGAACTTGCGTTCGTGTAGCACCTACCCTTTTAGTGCGTTGACACTGCACAACGCATAACGCACCAAATATGCGATCGTGTAGCCAGGCCTTTATGGTACGATGTATGCTATACACATCCTCCAAAAGACAGCAGATTTAGGGTAGCGGTTGTTAATAAAGAGATACCATGATTTAGATTATTTCAAGAGGATATGAGATAATTTGGAAAACCTCAAATTTTTCTAAGTCTATAAAAAAAATTTTTGTTGGTTTATTAATTGTTAATATTTAATTAACAAAAAATTGCGTACAGTTAAATTGAATAACATTGGTAGGTAGCGATGCTAGGGTAGAAATGCATTTAATTCAAATATGGGAGCGGCCTAATTTTTCGAAAAGCCAACAACTGCCACGAAAAACGAAGTATGGCTGGGACAGGTAGATGCATGTGTTTACGTGCCTTATACACGGTAGCGATTACGGAGTCAATGAGCTCTTCATCAAAACCTACATTTGGGAAAGAAATCATTGTCACTCCACAGCACGATTTAAAAAATGCTTAGTAATTTGAATTGTCCATTCAGCTGCTAGTGGTAGTGGAATACCCTTGGCTCATTCCAACAGAACTTGCTCAAGCAAATCTGCTAGCGCATTCCAATGACTCATTTGGTAACAAAAAAACAAGTATAAAGTTGGATTTATGCTAGCAGCGGCAAGCACTGCTTGCATGCTACTGCAGTGGCCGTACTATGTAAAATCCATCACATTACTACCGATATCAACATCTCAGTTAAAGTTCTAGATAATATTGTAGTGCTTTTCGCTGCTACTTAGTCACAACTGGTACTCTGCTTGTCTAAGTGGGGCAACAACAAGACTAGTCTTGAAGTGTGAGCTTCACTGCTAAGAATAAACTGAGCTCTCTGGCTCAGTCTCTCATATTTATACAAAAATACAACATATATATTATAATCTATGCCCAATCATATTTTACTATAACAATAAGGCGTATAGTAAATCACTGGAGCATATCGTTTATTCATTCTCCTATTGGTCGTTGACAGTAAAGTGGGCGGACTCTTGGCTGACATTTGACCCTCTGATACCTTTGCATTACACTTGTCAAGAATTGTCTTGTCTTGGTACAGTTAGGAGGAGGCAACTTGTAACTTTGGTGTCATCCTTCACTTATAATTATGATTAGCTGCAACTATCTTACCCGGTGCCAGGTAAGCATGATTTGCCAGAAAATCCTCCAATGATATATTACTCAGTGATACTTACAGCCATAGACAATAAACACAAAACATTGACAGATCTACAACAAAGTATTGTAGTGGGTTTTGGGGGCATAAAATCACTAACTAAAGCCGGTAGCAATACGACAGGTATGCTGCCACCAGCTGTCTTTTATCCTGAAACAACAACAGGTCAGTATAACATCAACAGATGTGTAGAAGAGTATTCCCAACTCTACGGCTAGTAAAGAACCCTTGGCTCAGACGCTCAACTCAGTGCTGTTGAGTATCTATGCATTTATTCCATCAGCATAAAACGAGTTAGTAAAAGGCACAATTACAACTGATTCAATATGGTAGAAGTGCTGCCTTTTATAGGCAATTTACAGGAAGTGACAGGAAGTAAATATGAGTAATAACCAATAATATACAAGCAGTGCATAATGCAAAGATGAACAGATAGACATAAATAGAGAAAGAATGAACATAGAGTACATATGGCTAAATAGATATGACGCCATGGAGTCACAAGCTACTGAACCAATCACAGTCCTATCTACTTCCTGTCTTTAGTCTTTAGTCTTTATTAGCCTCTGTCCTTAGTCTTTCATCAAGTTGTCTCCCGGATATGGCTTCCTTCTTCCCTCAGGCTACTTTCTAACTCTCAGCCTATGGTGACTCAGTTCCTGCCGGTCCTGCATGGTGCGTACAGGGTCGGTAATGACTCATACAGGATTTGTACTACGTTATACAGGGTCGGTACTGATTTATACAAGGTCGTTACTGACTCATCGCAAGGTAGGTCAATTCGGTTTCATTTATTCCACTTATTCTGGCCATCTAATTCCTAATATGAGGATGCCAGAATGTAGGTACAGTGTTTGCGCAGAAGCTGACATCATTAAAATCCATAACAATACTAGTAGACAGATACGAGCTTTGGAGACAAGGAATATACTATAATGGAACCATATCACGTTAATTTTGGCAGGTTGCCCGGCTTACTTGCTGGTTCTTCCGTATACGATAGAACACGGTGTATTTTTGTACACCGACAGTTAGAACAGGAGTCATCACTACTGTTAACAGTAGCGCTCCCGACCCGGTACAACTTGGTATAGTTGCTACCATGTGTAACAGTGCGTGATTAACACAACAACCTTGTCAGTTGTCAGGCAGGTCACAGGGGGTATACCTCTCTCTAGCAGTTGTTTGGTAAAAGCACGGCGAAATCCTTTACAACATTCAATATTATTCTTATGTGTGATTGGCCAAACCCTTCTTGTCACTTCCTGTGACTCTGCCTATAAAAGACAGGGACGTTGTATAGACCTTTGCATTGCCTAACAGCACTATCCCAAAGTATTGCCATACAGCAGGTTATACTTGGTACTTGGATTGCCACGTTTTTATTCTGGAATGAATAAATGTTATATCACTTGAAAGCGCCAAGTATTTGTTTGAGCCGAGGGCTCACCACAGTTTATAAAGTAGAAGATTCTTGTTTACAACCAGTTGTTTGTGCCATCACGGCACGAGGTCACCTCTGTCAAGCCTGGAGAGGCTGACTGTCTCGTTGTGCAGGCAAACAACAGTTTATGCGGTGACAATGCCTAACGGACAAGTAGTAGGATGTCACAGTCCTCTACAATATTATATAATTTGTACTGTTTGTAGTCATTGCTGACCAGATATAAGAGGTCTGAATATGGACATACTCAACAGATACTTTTAGATAAATGTACAGAACTCGAGAGACAACAACAAGAGGAAGGTAAGTCATGTTACTTACATTATGCGGTAAGTACATGTTATGACACTTCATTTACTTTATACAGCCATCCTCAGCTGGTACCTGATGTCTAATAAATGATGTATTTCATCACATGAATATTGATATGATCAGAAACAAAAAGTTCTTTAAGGACTTACTTTATTTTGTAGTCAATGCTGAGCAAAAAAAGAATACTTGATGGACAAGATAGTCTACTAGTACAACAGGGTCGAGGTAGTATTAGTATATCTAACTTTCTTATATTTAACTTTATCTATGTTATCAATGTTACACCATAAAGTTGTTACATTTTATAGACATTAAAATATTAATTGAGATAGTACAGCTAATGGAGAGAATAACTCCATGTCTAAAGAAATCTCTACAAACTTGTTTAATATGCAGCAGGAAACCAGGAAGTAAAAAATTACCAGATAATCGCCTACAGAAAACCAGGAAGTAGAAGATCACCAGATAATCACCTACAGAAAACCAGGAAGTGAAAGATTACCAGGTAATCACCTACAGAAAACCAGGAAGTAAAAGATTACCACATAATCGCCTACAGAAAACCAGGAAGTAAACGATTACCAGATAATCACCTACAGAAAACCAGGAAGTAAAAGATTACCAGGTAATCACCTACACAAAACCAGGAAGTAAAATATTACCAGATAATCACCCCTTGATATCTGCTAATACCAACAGGATGTGCTAAACTATATCCTAGACATAGTTTCTTACTTTCGTAGGAGACAATTGACATCTCTGACACCTAATGTATCTACAAACAGCTAGTCTACACACTTAAACAGGATTTACCATCTCTCCTGATCCTTTGCTTGGTTAAAGGTTTGCTTAAATTGAAAGCAAGTGCTGGTTAAATATCTGTTTTTGCTACGAAGAGCGTTTGTTATTTTTTGTGTTTTTCGCTTTTCGTTTTGATTATTTTACCCATCCCCTTTTTTGGGTATCAACTTATGCAGTTTTGCCATTTCACCAAACAAACTAGATCTCCTTCCTTTTAGCTTTGAATGAGAGTTTTTATTTTGAGACTATTACTAATTCTTCAGTTGCGATACTTTTAACATTCTTAGTTTTCAAATTTATTGGTTAAATCTATCAATGGTTCCTTCTCTGGTTTCTGTTGCTGTCCATATTTTTGAAACGAAAATATCAGTTACCATAATTTGAAGGTTGGTAACTTTGATGTGGAGAGTAGTATAGAAACAGTGGACCTGCTCCTATTGTACTACTGTCGAGGTCTAATGTTATAAATTTAAAGGCCAAATTTAAACTTCTTATGAACATTTTTGATTATTCCTTCTGCTGCTACAAAACAGGAGATCCAAGTTACATGCTTGTTCCATCACTCTTCTCCTTGAGCTCTCTCCTCAGCAGTCAGGGATTGTTTTCAAGTTTACTGCTTCTATCTCTGACCATATTCACCTCCTTTGCTTCTCTGATGCATTCATTGGATATCCCATCTCGGTAGTTTTTGATTCTATTTAAACCAACAATTTTTTTCCACCAATTTAATAAAAAAAAGAGAACAATGTATTTTGTTTAAAATTTAACTTGATCAGACTATTACAAGAACAATATATGTACCTGTAGGCAGGATTCTCAACCTTGAAGTTTAAAAAATCCTAGTTAAGTTCGCGCAGCGTCATTGAGGGCGCAAAGCGCCGAGCAATATCAGCTGGGGGGTTTGGGAAAGGCGCTGTAAGCCCCCCCAATGGGGGCCGGAGCGAAGCCCTGGCCGCCAAAGCAAAATAAAACACTTGACAATCAATCGAAATGAATGTATTGCAAACGGAGACAACAAAAGATGAAGTGTGAGAAATGCTTGGAGTCACAAAAACGAGTGAGGTGTGATTAGTTTAAAACGTTTGATCACATACTATGTTCATGAATAACTGTGTATAATGTGCTTATTTTGTTCTGCTTTGGTTACATGCTGTTGTGGCCTCTTTACATGTTTTGATCATCAACATCAACCATCTACATATACATTGCACTATGTGAGTTGAGACCATTGCTCAAACTAGTAGTTATCTTCTTTTTAAACTGCTTTTAAATGGTTCCTTATAGTGCTGTATGCAAGCTAGAGCCACGTGGTGAGTCATCAATAACCCAAGTTTCCGAAAGTATACGCAATAAAAATTGTGGCGGGCTATTGTGCAGAAGTGGCGTAAAACAAATATCTGCTGACATGAGATCTCCTACTAAAAGTGAAGAAAGGAGAGATATTGACTGATTCGGATTTCATTGATGTCTTTTGTCTTTATTCATGACTTGATCAGAGCATTGTGTTAGATGTCTACATGATTTAGTAGTAAAAGTGAGGCACCAGTAGTTGTAGCGTTGTTGTTGTATTGAAACAACATGAAAGTAGTTCACTTATTTGTTTCGTTAGGATTGTAGTTGAGACTAGATTACTAGAACAAATGAAATATATAGCAGCAATTGTATGAAAGTAAAGGAGGTATTAATTATACTAGTAAATCCGGGTAACAAAGAACAATATGACAAATCCATCCTCGTGAAATTTGACACCCCCAAAATCCGGGCAATTTGGATGAAATTCGAATGGTTGAGATCGCTGCCGTAAGAATAAAATTAACAAATAATATACATCTCGCTGTAAAAGTCTCCACTCATCACAGTTTGAATAGAAAAGACTGCCAGCAAATTGAAAAATAACAAGAACTTTGGCATGGGCAGGTAGCTAACACCAATATCAAAAGCAGTTTTGCATGAGATGGTTGTGTTAAACATCTTGTCAACTACAAGACAAAAAAGATATCAGACATCAGAGGCTCACTAAGGTATTCGTATGCACCAAAATACCAAGTTGGACGGTGGAAAACCTAAACTTTAGCATTTTTGTTTTATTATAGAATGGCAAGAAAATGTTGATGCAATGTAGTCAGCTGAGTAAACTCTACAGAGCTGGTGGGAGCATTAGAAAGGAAATATTGTGGGGGATTTTCATGATAATTAGACAAGCTAGGCCACTTTCCCCACCCTCACCCAGCCTAAATTCCCCTGCACCCTGTGCCCTACCAGTGACAGAAGTTTTGAGTGGACCCGAACCCTTCCACTTTACAGTATATATATGTATTATGCCGGATTTAAGAATACCGGCTACCCCAGGTCTACCCCGGGCCTGTATACACCCTGTGTTGTACCTACATATATATATCATACAGAACCTACTCCGGGTCATCCGGTTCAGTACCCCGGAACAGCCAATAAAGGTGGCTGCTAAAGGTAGCCTGGGACCTCAGGAGCTGGAAACCCTTCACTATAATTATACCAAAGCAAAACAGATTATAGGAGAAGAGACTAAGAAGTGTGGATACCTTATAAGAAGTGGAATATTTTCACTACCACAAAAAGAGTGAGAAAAGAGACCAGAGCCATTTTGCCATGTGTTCGCTTCTCTCATTGGTTTACTATGTTGCTGTGATTTGTATTAATTCTTCCTATTTGTACATGTTTTGTAACGTTGTCTGTCATTGGCTCACCCCTAATAAGGGAGTGAGATTTCCTGTCTTCTCTTATATAAGGAGATGCTGCACATGAGAAAAGGCCTTGTGGATTGTGTTAGATAACCATGTTATATTGCTAAACAGAATTAGTTAAATAAATAGTTATTTTGTGGTCGTGGACCCCAAAGCAGTCGTTAGTGTCTGGCTGAAGTGGATACGGTTGTGTCAGTAGTAGGCGGAAGAAATCTACTACATTACTGGCATAAAGCTTAATGTCGATAAAGCCAAGGATGCAACTAACTACAATATTTATAGTCCAAGCAAAGATAATGCCATACATTTTAATAACTTTTGGTATTAAAAGTAAATGTTTACTTATGTATTTTTTTCCAAATACCAGTCTGTGTCTACGAAATAGACTAATGGCTAGTTTTGGTTGCATTCTGTTAGCTCAGCTAGCGATCCTATCCTTCATAACCTGAACATTGACAAAATAATGTTGCCATGGTCTTGTACTACAAGCTGATTGGTTTATACAAACTCTTTAAAAACTTCATGTAGATGTACGCGGATAACTTACTTGGCTCACAAGAACACTCAAAGCAATAAAAAAGGTCTGAAAATATTTAATGTTGCAGAAAATATAATTTTGCTACACGACGAGCGCGTTTGATAGTGTTTGTACCATCCAATATAATGGGTACTGTGACTGTTTTTTTTCAAAAGTCAAATAGTAGTCGAACATAAATAAAATATTGAGTTGGCTTTGTTAAAGAATAGAACATTGCATTTTGATGAGCAGCTTCACATGTTATTGAAACAAAAGTGAAACACTCATTCAAAAATGGCAACACAAAAAGTTTTCTATTAGAAATAAGTTCCTGATCTCTATTCTTATGGCCCAGGAAGTATTTACTACTTTTTTGACTTTTTGCTCATAGAGTTATGTAATAATTGCTTTAGCAGAGAAGAACTTTCAACAGCGGATGACTATGTTATAAACTTGTAGTTGTTTTTTTTGAGAAACGAAAGGTTGCTGTAATCATTTGATAGTCAGAAGTATGAGTGGCTACTTGTGTGCGAAGGCTACTTGTGTGCGAAGGCTACTTGTGTGCGAAGGCTACTTGTGTGCGAAGGCTACTTGTGTGCGAAGGCTACTTGTGTGCGAAGGCTACTTGTGTGCGAAGG
Organism: Cryptosula pallasiana; assembly: GCA_945261195.1. NCBI lineage: Eukaryota > Metazoa > Bryozoa > Gymnolaemata > Cheilostomatida > Cryptosulidae > Cryptosula > Cryptosula pallasiana. The sequence goes on along the minus strand of OX183133.1, from coordinate 8,380,775 downwards.
CTACTTGTGTGCGAAGGCTACTTGTGTGCGAAGGCTACTTGTATGCGAAGGCTACTTGTGTGCGAAGGCCACTTGTGTGCGAAGGCTACTTGTGTGCGAAGGCTACTTGTGTGCGAAGGCCACTTGTGTGCGAAGGCTACTTGTGTGCGAAGGCTACTTGTGTGCGAAGGCCACTTGTGTGCAAAGGCCACAACAGTATCACACTTTTTTCAAATCATAGCTGATTTTTCTATATGGTGTTTAAATCATAAGCAATTGCTTAATTCGGTGTTTTGTCTACAATTTAATAACATACTATTTTATTTTCTCATTGATACCCAAATCAGCTAACATTTTTCTATGAAAAGTATATTGGGCACCAACTGCAATCAGCTCTTTTTGTAGTGCAAATTATTGGCAAAAAAACTACTAAACTGGCAAGGCTTCCATCCTTATGTTGTTACCCAGACAGAGCATTAATTTTTTTTTGTAAATTTGGCACTTTTTATTAGAGCTTGACAAACTGCTTCTCACCAATTTTTGTTTTGGTAAAAATTTTCTTTGTATAGCCAAGTCAAATCTGTAATAGAGGATGCTTTCTTTGTGTGAGATTAGTTGGCGTAAAAACACAATTGTACATACTGTAGTGTTTTTCTATCGTTAGTTACACCACCGACACAACGGCTTCCATGTACTCCTTGATTATGCTAATAATGTCCAGACAAACGACAAGAGTGTTCCTTGTTAATACTGATACTTTATTATTAACATTCTATTTAGCAAGATACAATGATTACTGCAAGTCATACATAATAATCCACAATAATCCACAATAACTTCTGCCCTCCTGATCTCCAACAATTCCTTTTATAGGAGAGACCAGGAAGGCACACTCCCTTATTAAGGTAAACCAATACAATAGTTTCTTACAAGTCACTAACAAATAATAATAATTAAGACATAAATGCATGCACTACTTTAGTTGACTGTCTTAGTAGCTCCTAGGCTCCTCCTATGTAAGCTTGGTTCCTACTTTGCTACTCCTCTTCTTGTATAGCTTCATTAGGCTGTTTAGATTCCTTGTTCACTGAGGCTTATCCTTTGGCGGCCATATATGCCTGGCTAATCTCCGAATGGCAGCCATATATGACCGAGTGAATCATCGAATGACTCATCAGTGTAGTGGGTGGCTGGGCATGCATTATAAGTTAGTAGTTGCACAGCTTGATCTAGAAGCATCCATAAAAACACCCAAGCTGTGCAAGGGGAATGGGTTCTATTACACTCTTCTGGGGTGGCAAGGGTGCAGGGTAGGGGGGGGGGGGGGGGTTGAGGGGGAAGGAAGGGGCTGGGGTCACTGATGTTACACAAATCTCCCACATACTCCGCTCCATTAGGGACACCGTCTCTAATTAATGAACCAACAATAAAGATTTGTGGTGTACCTCACCGGGAATAATATATATTTGATTGAAAGGAATACAGTTAATACAATACAGCCTATTGTACACTGGCCAACAGGTTGCCTCGGACCTCTGTAGCCAAACTGCGGAGGGAGGCAGCTTCAAGTTCGGCGGCTTCGTACTCCATCTTTATATCCCTTTTTGCGGCTGGCAAGGTGTGGGGCTTTAGCAGTGCCTGGCGAAGCGCTCGTAGGTCAGCCTCCAGGTCTGCGACTAGTTGATCTAAGACTATGGCTGCATTCTCTCTCTTGACTAGAAAGTCTCAAGTCGGCTGGGGGTACGGGGGGGGGGGTGTCTGCAGGGGGGGGGGGGGGGTTCCTGAGCAAGGGGAGAAGTCTCACGGGGTGGAGTAGGTGGGGAGACAGGGGGGAGGGTGGTGGCAGGGGCTGACTTCTTTGGCATACGGTAATTAGTTAAACGGACAGACATCAAGCTGGGGATGGGGTTAGAAAGACGCTTGTTGGGGGATTGGGTGTCACTTGGTGAATGGTCACGTTTGGGGACTTTGGCTGGTGAAGTAAGAGTTGTACCCGTTTGCGTGGGCACACACTACTCAAATTTGGGGGGGTCGTTCCATTGTGTAAATTCACAGAAGCGCTCGTAGGACTGCTCATCTACCGCATAAATCATCCCTGTTTTGCCTACGTGTTCAGGCTCTCCGTCATTATCCAAGCTACTTTGATGTCCATAAACCGTATCTCTGCTCTCACTTGTAAAGCGGCATCGGCAGAAATGCTTTATGTAGTGATGGTTAACGTGTACGGCTAGCTGCCAGGTATTGCGGCTTCGGTATTCACATTTAGCACAGGTCAGGTGACTGGATCGCCGCAGCAGGCGCTGGACCTTGTCCTCAGTAGGTTGACTTATCCATTTCAACATTCTCCAACGGGCAGGGTTTCTCCTACCATCAGCTCCAAAGGTGACTGTAGGCTCGTCTTTCAACGTGAGGGAAGAGGGGGGGGGGGGGGGCAACAGGAACCGTTCGTATCAACCGTACTGATATGCTGGATAGGTCTGACGGTGTACTCTTTGTCTCAGGTTGACTTGACGTGGCTGCTGGTAGCGTCGTGGATGCTGACTCTCCTGTTATGCCTAACAGCTGATCCTCGCTGTGGGTAGAGGGTGGCTGATATTCAACTAGATTAGCTTCGAGCAGGAGGTTGTCGTCATCATCCTCGAGCTGTAAGCAGGCGGAAGTTTCGGGGTTCATGCTTTGCAAGTAGTTCTGAAGGAGCTGTAGTAAACAAGCGGACTGCTCAGTAAGCAAGTTAGCAGACAAAAGGGCAATGTTTTCTTGATTATTCAGCTGCAAACCGGTTTGCTCTGCCACTTGGGGGGTATGACTCATGACAGAGGGGGAAAAGAGGGGTATCTTTGGGGGCTCCTGCAGGGGGGTTGAATGGAGAAAGCCAGCTGAAGTTTGGAGGGGGGTAGGGGAGACTCTAGCAATTCTTTTAAGACTAGGCAAGGGGGTTGTGGTCCTCAGGCTTAGTAGTGAATGCTTTAACTGTAGCCAATAACTTGGTTCTTTCTTCCTGTAGTGTATCACTTCTTGCAGTGACTTGGTGACACCAAGGTTGGCCATATCTGTGGGGTGGTCCTACATTTCGTCTAGGGCGGCCTGTAGGTGCTGGGGCTAAGGGAGGGGGGCGTGCAACTGGCGGGAGGACAACTTCTGGGTTTACCGTATGACCTACTGCTCGGCCAGTTCTCATCCGATTGGATTGATTTTCGCTGGAGAGATTCGGTGAGCACTCTTCTACAGGTTGAGGTGCTCTGGGTGCTGCTCTCTCTACAGATTGACTTGCTCTGGGCGCTGGCCTCTCTACTGGGGGAGAGATTGGAGGGGAGGGGGGCGCCGTATAAGGGGAAGGCATTGGGAGGTCTAGGAGTGGAAAGGGTATTTCTTGTAAAGGGGGAGGGGGTTGTGTTCTCCTGCGGGGAGCAGCGCCACGCATGTTGGGGCGGCGGACGGGTTCTAAAGCTGCAGGGGCTTGTCCGTATGGCTCCAGGCATGCCCTATATGGTTTCAGGCGACTGCCGTTTTGCACTGACTGTTGGCCGTGTCGATTGATCAGGTATGTGTGGTTACTGTAGGCTTCCTCTATTATATAGGGGCCCACGAACTTGGGTTGGAGTTTGGGGTTCTCTCCCTTTCTTCTCCTCCGGTTCTCCAACCATACTTCATCTCCCGTTTTGAATAGAGACGGCTCCTCTCCTTCATCTCCTCTTATCTGTTGCTGCTCCATTCGGAGAGTCTCATGAACCTCTTCAAGTCTTTCCTGTAGGGCTTGGGCGTATTCGTGTACGGGCACAAACTCAACCGAGGGGGGGGTGATAAGTTAGTTGGTCGGGGAGCCGTAGTTCCCTTCCCATCATCAAGAAGTTTGGTGTTTCGCCTGTAGTAGAATGGGGGGTGGCACGGAACGCTCTCATTATTTGGGGGAGAATCAAGTCCCATTCTCCGGGCTGCCTCTTCAATAGGAGAGAGCGTAGGGCATCTCCTAATACCCTATTATTGCGTGGTAGGGAGTGGTCCGAGTCTTTTTTACCCGCCAGAGAGTACAGAGTTCGTGCATGAGACTCGACTCAAACTGGGCACCCTAATGGTGTGCATCTGCTCGGGTAGTCCAAAGTAGCAGAACACGTGTTCGTCGAGGGCAGTGGCAACAACAGGGGCAGTGGCATCAGGGAGGGGGAGGGCATCTTGCCAACGGGTAAAGTGGTCTGTTAAGACGAGTATCCACTTGTTTCCTCTATTGGTCTCAGGGAGGGGGCCCACCAGGTCTACGGCCAACTTTTGCCAAGGGCGGCCGGCATACATTCGCTGCTGTGTGGGGTTGGGTTTTGTACCGCCATGTTTAGCCCGCTGACAGGTTTCACAGCTGTTAATGGCCCTCCTTACATCCGCGGTCATACCTGGCCAGTACCATGTGAGGCCTACTCTCTTTAATGTCCGTTGTATGCCTTGGTGGGCCAAGATGTGTCTCCCACACTACTTTGCTTCTCAGGCTGGGGGGGGGGGGGGCACACAGCACACCAGTGGGCTCTATTCTGTCCGGCTTGGTGTACCTCTAGAATACCATCTGGGCGGATCCGCATAGAGTGTTGGCGTTTCTCCAGCTGTCGGAGTTCATTACTTCCGAGTTCCAACTGCTGTGGGGGAATAGGGGTATGGCTCTTTACCGCCTGGTAGATGATGGCTACCGGGTGGCGGCCCGTTCTCTGAGCATCCAGCAGGTCGGTGTCAGGGGGTGGGGGGCGAGTGATAGCTACCATTTGAGGGTGTGACGGGGTGGGGTCAGCTGGGGTGGATGGGGGAGGGGAAAAGGGGTGGGGCAAGGTTTGCAATATTTCTTTCTTCGTGGGTCCGCCGTCTCTGGCTTCAATGTGATTACATTGCTTACAATCGGGGGAACACCGTCTACTAAGGCCGTCAGCATTTCCATGCAAGTGTCCACTCCGGTGTTCGATGGTAAACTGGAACTCCGACAGAGTTTCGAGCCACCTGGCTACTTGGCTGGACGGCTCTTTACGCTTACATAGCCACATGAGGGAAGCGTGGTCTGTTCTCACCCGAAAGGTTCGACCGTAGAGGTAGGGCTTGAAATGCTCTGTGGCTTTGACTACGGCCAGTAGTTCTCTGCGAGTGACACAATAGTTGCGTTCAGGTGGACTCAGTGTTTTGCTATAATACGCTATCACTCTTTCTTCACCATTCTGTAGTTGGGAGAGGACAGCTCCAACACCGTCATCGCTTGCATCGGTGTCCAATATATACGGGCTATCGGCATCTGGGTAGCCGAGGATGGGAGCAGACAGCAGTCCAGCTTTAAGCTGTACAAAAGCTTCTCTCTGAGGGGTGGTCCATTCCCATGGAACGTCCTTGCAGGTTAACTTGGTCAGGGGCTTGGCCGTAGTGGAGAAGCGAGGGAGGTATTGTCGGTAATACCCGACTGTACCGAGGAATGCTTGGAGTTCTTTAAGGCAGGTGGGGGTGGGCCAGTCACGGACTACTGCGATTTTGTCGGGATCCGTCGAAACACCATGCTCACTGACGAGGTGTCCAAGATAGCGGACTTGTGACTGTAGCAGTTCGCATTTGCTGGGCTTTAACTTAAGTACTGCTGCTTTGAGCCGCTGTAGCACTTCTGCCAGCCGGTGTAGGTGGGTGGGGAAGTCGGGACTGATGACGATAATGTCATCTAGGTATAGGAAGAGTGACTTCCAGTGAAGTCCATGTAGTACTCGTTCCATGAGTCTTTGGAAGGTGGCTGGGGCAGAAGTGAGGCCGAAGGGGAGGACCTTCCACTTGTATAGGCCTGATCGAGTTGAGAAGGCAGATTTGTCGCTGGCGTCTGCATTAGGGGCACCTGCCAATACCCGCTCACTAGGTCAAGGGTACTAAAATACCGACTTCCAGACAGCGCATCTAGGCTCTCGTCTATACGGGGGAAGGGGTAGGCGTCCTGTTGAGTTACCGCATTTAGACCCCGGTAATCAATACAGAAGCGCCAGGTGCCATATTTCTTCTTCACCAATACTACTGGGGAACTCCAAGCACCAGTGCTGGGTTCTATCAAACCCCGTTCGAGCAGCTTGGCTACTTGTTCTTCAGCCTCTCTCTCTTTATGAGGCCCTAGCCTGTGGGGATGTTGACGGATGGGTTGTGCGCCAGGTCTCAGGGGAATGCTGTGGGCTACTAGGTTGGTAAGGCCGACGTCGTGGTCACCTTCACTGAATACTTCTTCATATGAGTGCAAGAGTTGTGCCAATTTGAACGCCTCCTGGGGGGTGTGACAGTTGCCTAGTGCTTGGACATACAACTCTTTTAGATGTTCGGGGACGGGGGGGGGGGGGGAATGGCAGTGGAGGGGGGAGAAGTGGGCTCATCTTCTTTTACTGGTGCTCCTACATCACCGTTGTGTACTCCAGTGTACCTTCCTATCGTTTTGCCAGCTTTCAAGTCCAGCGGTTGGTTGGTGGGGTTGAGACACCTCACCACTAGCTGATGCCGGTCATTTGGGGTATTAAGACTGGCAGCTAGGGGGGGGGGGGAGTTGGGGATGCCTTCTACGATATCGAGGGGAAGGTGTATGGAGTGGGTAGTTTGGCACAGTATGGTTGCTTCGGTGTGGGGGGGGGGGATCTGAGTGTCTCTAACCACCTGGACTCCAGTAGCCAGTACTCTGCCTTGCTGGTCTGTACACAGCAGTTCTTGGCCATTAAATTCTATCACTGACAGGTCGAACTTCATGCGACACTGATGAGAAGTGAGAAATGGCATGCCCAGAATGGCGTCCTCATTTATTTGGCCTACGACGAAAGTGGCTTCCGTTTTGACATCTCGCAGCCGAATGGGTAGGCGGATGGTACCAAAGAAGGGGATGTGAGATCCGTCGGCTAACACACCGTGTGAATCACCTTCTTGCAGGGAGCTCTTAGTAGTTGGGGCCAGTCGATTGAACAGGTGTTGCGATAAGAGGTTGGTGGTGCATCCAGTATCGATGAGTACTGACACCGATTTTCCCTCTACTCGACCGGGTAAGAAGTAGCTTGCCTTGTAAGGGCGCTCTGATGGGGGGTAAGTGAGGTCAGCGGGTTTAACTGCTGAGGGTTGGGGGGTAGGGGAGCGTCTATGTCGAGTACGAGAGGGTCGCTCAGCGGTCAACGGGGTTGAGGGGGGGGAGTAGTTTCTTAGCCAAAGACTGACGAGGTGGGGGTGGCTCGGTGTCCTGTGTAGGGTGGCACACCAGGTGACCGTGGTCAGCAAGACTTTGTCTATGAGAAGGGGTGGGTTGGGTATACAGGTCGGTAGGGTAGTAGTCCGACTCTGCTTCACTGGGTACCGGGGAGTAGGGCTCTTCGTCTCCTATATCTTGGGGGGGGGGGGGGGTATACCGGTTGGTGGTGGGTAATTGCCAGGGTTCTGAGATGGGTACTACACGCCATCTCTCTCTCTGCCATGGGGGAACCTCTAGTACGGGGTTGTACTGTTCTACTCTAGCCAACTTTCTTTGATAACGCCGGGGTGCCCGGGGGCAGTGAGGGGCCGGTTTCCCTACTGCGGGCGGCGCCCGCTTTTTGACTGCTGGTTGTTAGGGGGGGGGGGGGGCGGAATAGATGGCCAAGGTTTGACCGGGCAGCTTCTTTGGTAAATGGCCGATAGGTGCCACATCCCCAACACTGGAGGGGGGTGGATGTAGGGAAAGGGTGGGGGAGAAAGGGGGCAAGGGGTGGGTTGACTTATTGTTGTAATTGTTGCAATGCGTCGGACTGGAGCTTTACTGCTTCGGTCAACGTCTGTAGGTTCTTCATCAAGGCACTGAGGGTGTCCTCTGGTAGGGTGGCCGTCTGTTGGACTTGGTTAGGGGGGGGGGGGGGGGAGATTGGGGAGGGCCCGGTCACTGGGTGGGGGTAAGTGTTCTTCTCTCTCTTCCACTATTCTCACTCTGGAGGGCCTGTCTTCGAATCCAACTTTTGACTTGCAGGAACTCGTTTCCAGCTCTAATAGCTTCCTCAATCGTGGTGTGGTTGGACTGCCAGCAGGTGCCGTTGTAGATAGGCATTACCAATAGTGCTGGCGAAAGTCTCTAGCACCATTCGGGTCGACTCTTCGGGGGGGGGGGGGGGGGGGGGGTAGGTCATCGTATGCCACACGAACTAATTTCTCCACTTCGTTGGCGTGTTGTTGTAGTGAGGCTTGGGCAGAACGGCGCAACACAATTAACTTGGCCTGCGCTTCCTTTGGGGTGAGTCCGAAACGGGCTCGGAGAGCGGCGAAGATACCTTCTACGTGAGGGGGGGCGTCCACATTCTAATGCCACGTCCTTCAGTTGCTGCTCGGAGATGCATCAGGGCTGTAGCTTGGCCCCAGTCATTTGGCATCTGCGACCTCGAGGAACCGAGTGACAAAATACTCGATGTCTCCCGTCCTGTCGTATTTTGGGGCCTTGAAGGGTGTCTGTATTGGTCCTCGGGGAGGCTGTACCAACACCTGCAGAGCTTCGGTGAGTTGCTCCAGTGCTACGGTAGGTTGTGCTCCGATAGGGTTTCTACCGGCACTCCTAGCTCTTTGGGTGGCCATGTTAGATACAATGGCAAGCTAGGGGGGGGGGGGGGGGGTTGAGTGACTGTTTTTGGCAAGAGTAAGCTGGTATACAGGGTATACAGGCTCGGTATAGCTTCGGGGTAGGTAGTATATGGCTATACAGGCTCGGTATAGCTTCGGGATAGGTAGTATGTGGCTATACAGGCTCGGTGTGACTTCTGGGGAGGGGGGGAAGGTGGTATACAGGGTATACAGGCTCGGTATAGCTTCGGGTAGGTAGTATATGGCTATACAGGCTCGGTGTGACTTCGGGGTAGGTAGTATACAGAGGGATACTGACACAGAGTAGCTTCTGAAGAGGGGGAAGGTGGTATGCAAGAGATACAGGCTTGGTATAGCTCCTAGTTCTTCCTACCTTCTTCTCTCTCTAACTTCTTCTCTTCCTACCTTCTTCTCTTCCTATCCGTTGTGTCTCTCTCGTTCACAGATCCCACCGCTGCCACCAATGTAGTGTTTTTCTATCGTTAGTTACACCACCGACACAACGGCTTCCATGTACTCCTTGATTATGCTAATAATGTCCAGACAAACGACAAGAGTGTTCCTTGTTAATACTGATACTTTATTATTAACATTCTATTTAGCAAGATACAATGATTACTGCAAGTCATACATAATAATCCACAATAATCCACAATAACTTCTGCCCTCCTGATCTCCAACAATTCCTTTTATAGGAGAGACCAGGAAGGCACACTCCCTTATTAAGGTAAACCAATACAATAGTTTCTTACAAGTCACTAACAAATAATAATAATTAAGACATAAATGCATGCACTACTTTAGTTGACTGTCTTAGTAGCTCCTAGGCTCCTCCTCTGTAAGCTTGGTTCCTACTTTGCTACTCCTCTTCTTGTATAGCTTCATTAGGCTGTTTAGATTCCTTGTTCACTGAGGCTTATCCTTTGGCGGCCATATATGCCTGGCTAATCTCCGAATGGCAGCCATATATGACCGAGTGAATCTCCAAATGACTCATCAGTGTAGTGGGTGGCTGGGCATGCATTATAAGTTAGTAGTTGCACAGCTTGATCTAGAAGCATCCATAAAAACACCTAAGCTGTGCAAGGGGAATGGGTTCTATTACACTCTTCTGGGGTGGCAAGGGTGCAGGGTAGGGGGGGGGGGGGGGGGGGGGGTTGAGGGGGAAGGAAGGGGCTGGGGTCACTGATGTTACACAAATCTCCCACAATACTTGAAATGCAACAATTAGCTATGCCTCTATTTTGCATGATTTCGTGATGAGCAAGTTTGGAAATGCTGAAAAACTTACAGAAACTTCTTTTGTGGGATTCTTGGTAAAGCTAACATAAATAGAGAGAAAAACTTCTGCTTTAGGCAAAGCTTGGTCATTGCTTATCAGCAAGAGTAGGTGAAACAATCTCGAATCAGTGTAGCACCAAAACTTTTTAGTTCCAAATTTAAGAAGTTGCAATGCAAAAACAAAGCATTTCAGTTGTCAAAATTTTTTATCATAAACTATGCTGATAGATTTGTGTGGCAATCTGTGCCCCTTCCAATCATTACTTCTTGTTTCATTATTTTACTAAGATCAATCATTATCTCTCACTGCCTTTAATACTCTCACCCTTCCACAACACCTTCACCTATCTGTAGTTTCTCTCCTCTCTCCCCAGAAGTCACATTTATTACCAAAAAAATAAACCCACAGCTGTTAGCAAGCAAACAATTTAAAGCTGAACATGAAATAGTTGGAATTTGCGCAGTTGTCTCTTTACCAAAGCCCGACATTCACTATACTCCTAGCGTATTTTTGGAAAAACTTGTATCTTTCTTATTACTCTTCAATCTGCCCTCCAACCAACTACCTCCAACCAATCCGCCCTCCGACCAACTACCTCCAACCAATCCGCCCTCCAACCAATCTGCCCTCCAACCAACTACCTCCAACCAACTACCTCCAACCAACTACCTCCAACCAATCCGCCCTCCAACCAATCCGCCCTCCAACCAATCCGCCCTCCAACCAGTCCGCCCTCCAACCAATCCGCCCTCCAACCAGTCTGCCCTCCAACCAACTACCTCCAACCATTCCGCCCTCTAACCAATCCACCCTCCAACCAACTACCTCCAACCATTCCGCCCTCTAACCAATCCGCCCTCCAACCAATCCGCCCTCCAACCAACTACCTCCAACAAGCTTAAAGAAAAATTCAGATAGTCTCTTTTACATCCAGTACAAGTGCAGTTCTAAATATAATCTTATACATATTTTTGCAATCTTACGCATCCATGTAACAGGTTTGTGATCAACTGCTAACAAGACCTGCTCTGATAAAAGTCTAACAGCAACCAAGTAAATAAATAAACAGCGTTTATTGTTTCTTTCAAGTAAAAAATGTTACAGATTTGTAACAGAGAAAGCAACTTTACTGAATAAAATTGCTACCATTTTTTCATACTATTTTGTAAATGAACTAACTTTTTGGTGACGGTGCATCAAATTTCAGCAAAATCCCACTGCGGCTGCAGAAACACTGATTACCACTAGTTGTAGTACATTTGGTGCTTTTAGCTAAAATAATGTAAGGAACTTAGCTATTTTCCGGCTTCCTAAAAGCTGGTGGCAGCTTTAGTTAGCACAACTCTAGCAAAATATGTAGCCATACAGAGAAAATAAGTTATCAAGTTTCTGCTTGTTTTTACAATAACTATTTGTCATAAAGGCAAAAAAATAATAATAATAATAATAATGTAGTAGTTTTTACTCTTACTACTTGGACACAACTGCTTTTCGTGTAGGCCAGTGCAACTTGCTTCTCTACTCTGCTTTATGATTGTGGCGACGGACACCGAGTCCGTCTGCTGCCATCCTACCTACAGCCGACCCTGCTGTATACAAGCTCATACAGGGGCTTGCGCCCTGCCCTGTATGGCTTCCTACTGAGGTCTGACCGACCCTGTTCTGCTAACAGCTAACTGTTCTTTGGTATAACTACCGGTCTGCTACTACTGCAACTCCCAGTCAGTGAAGAGAGAGGAGTGTTTGTGTCCAAAGATTTATTACCAACTGAACTGAACTGGCCATTACACGGCCTTTTATCAGATACATAACATATAGCATATAATGTGCAGCCAATACAGTAATAGGAACCATTCATGCACAACATTAAGCAACCAATGATAAAGGGATAAAGTATATAGTCCAATCAGTGCTAGCGGTGGCTATTGCACTCCTCCTCCTTGATTAGCACATGGGCGGAGTCTTTTCCTTCTGCCTAAAGGTGTGGCTACACTGCACCGATGTTTTGATACCGATGTGCCTATGCGATGGTTCATGGCTATGTGGAGGTGGCTACACAGGCCGAAGTAGCGTGACGATGTACACGAGCACATCGGCGAGCTGCAACTGAACTAGCCAATCATACGGCACAAAGTGCGAGTTTTTGCCGGTTTCATTTCCGACAAAGAATTATTTGTTTCCCTGATATAACAATCATCACAATAAAAACAATACTAATTGAAGAACAATTTCATTGTGATGTATGGCTGCTTTTGTTCACCATGAAAACATTGCTTTTAATATTTTTTTTTGGTTCTGTTTATTGTTAAATCTTCCAGATATTATTGTGATTATTCATTAGTTATAAAAAATAATAAAAATAATAAATAAATAAACAATGTAATAATAATGAATTTGCTTTCATTGTACTTGTTATTAGTTCCACTTATTAATATATTTATACTCAATAATTTTGAAATTCTTAATCACCACTGTTCTGTGAGCCTTGTAAAATTAATTCACTATTTAAATTTTATTATAATAACATAATAGTTCGTTCGGAGTTTGCAGTGGATGCTCGTTGTTGACAAAAATTCTAACGGAAATGCTGTTGTGCCCACAACTAGTGTCCGCTGCCAGCGGATAGAACTCCACTAAGAATGCTGCACAATAATTCTGGGCTCGCAGGAACTATGATATGCCACTCTGGCCTATGAGCTGTAATTTTGGAGTTGTGCCCTTATTTATTGGACGACTCCAACTGTGCTCTTGTAATACCAGTATAAGAATTGTATATTGTATTTACTTAACAGAGTTAGTGAATCTGTCGTACTGTCAGTACTTTGTGCTATTAGATATCTCTTCGAGATGCCAAATTATGTGGAATCTATCAGATTACTTACTACTGTTTATATACAAGCCTGCCAGACTTGCTATCAAGCACTACTTGTGAATATACTCAATTTATAACACATCTGCTTGTTAAATCCTGTGTGTATATACATGTATATATGTGACTTCTTCTCCCCTGTCGATTTACTACTAGCTATGCAATATTCTATCTCATAGAATTCTCGACTGTGACTAAGTAGTTTATCAACCAATCTCCAAGATTACTAGATCAGAAGTGATTTATTTATTGAATGCAGCAACATATCAATAGCAATAGTACAGGAATGTGACTAAAAGCTCCGCCCGCAACATGGACAAATCAAGAAAAAGACAGACAAATACAACGCGTGGTAAGGCAATTCCCAATCTTTTGACATAGGATGGCTCTGGAACTAACCATTAACATAAATAAAAACAGAGTTGTGTGCGCATTCAAGTAGCTCTAATTCCTATAGAAAAACATACTATCGCAGGTGTTCATATTAGTGCTGTCGTTTGATCGCGTTAATTAAAGAACAAAAACGATCATTCTAAAATTAAGATTAATTTTAAGATTATTTTCTCTCAGATTAATCTTACCTTTGAAAAAAATAAAAATCATAAATTTCATGGAAATAATTATTTGATAACGAGTTTTTACACTAAACAATGATAGGATTGTTATTGCATTGGCTCGTCGTACCAAATTTCATAGACACAAACAGTACACAGTTTTCTTCAAATAATTGCTGGAGCTGGTTTTACAGACGTCTATTTGCCAAATAATAATATATTGGAAGGTCAATGTCAAAGTACATAACCAAAATTCCTAAAGGATAAAAAAATGTTTATGGTAGGGCCAACAAAGTGTTCCTCATTGTTGTTGTGTACATTGTATGGAACTTAGGTTCAATGAAAACAGCACTAACGACAAGTCGTTGATGCTATCAAAACAAGTTGTGGTCGCTGAAGTGAAGTACGCTAAATAAACTCATGTTATTTTTTGCTCCAGAGTTACATATGATGTATTTGACAAACTAATCAGATCAATCATGTTTGACAAAACTTTAAAACTATTTTTATAATAATTGAATAATAATTATTTAGTAATTACTAATTTCCAAATATTAATAATTAACCAACCAATGGTCACGGTGATGATGATGATCATAATTAATAATAATAATAAGTAGTAGTAGTAGTAACTACTACTTTGAGAAAACACTTATTATTATTATTAATTATTATTTGTTGTAGTGATTATTATTGTTTATTATTACTATCAATAATTATAATATGAGTAATATAATAAATGAAAATTATCTGTTATTATCGTCTGTCTGTCTGTCTTTTAATCATTTATTTATTTATTATTATTATTATTTAGTTGTTATTAAAGTTGAGGCATACCGATTATTTAGTTCTTCAACTCTGATGAAACTAAATGCGGAGTAATAAATAAAAAACGGTTACCCAACATGGAAAACAACATCGTCAACAATAATTATTTATATTGTTATTATTATTAGTTTGCTAATAAATTATAATAATTAATTATTATTTTCATTACCAAGCTAATAATAATAATATAAATAATTATTGTTGACGATGTTGTTTTCCATGTTGGGTAATCGTTTTTTATTTATAACTCCGCATTTAGTTGGCTCAGAGTTGAAAAATTAAATAATCAGTATACTTCAGCTATAATAGCTAACAGCAATAATGGTAAATAATAGTTGAACTTGTTTGTGCTAATACATACCCACTAATAATAATGATAATAATGAATTATAAAATTGATTATTATGATAAATGTTCTGTATTAATTGTATTCAGTATAATAATTGTAATTGTTTATATTAGTATCATTAATAATATAAGTGTATTAGCAGGAGCAAGGTTATTGTTTATCGTTATTGTTCACTGGTAAAAAAAAACTTAAAAAATTATTACTAGTAATTAATTACTATTAGTGATAATAATTACTGATAATAAAAAATTTTTATTGATACATTTGTTTTGCAAATATTAAATAATTATCAGCTACTGTTATATTATAGGATGTTTGTTATAAATAACTGTTTGTGCCCTATTGTTGGTTCTGCTTGTTCAGTGCAAGATATAGTTTATCAAGAGAGCATTACATATAAATGCGAAGTGATAATAGGAAATCTTACTGGTAGATTCTCGAGCATTACGAAAGAGTCATTAGTGTAACAAACTTGGATGCCATTATTTTTATAAACATACAGAAGTAAAATCAACCTAATGTATATACAAAACAGCTAAATTAATTGTCTAGGAACACTAAACAACCCAAGAACAATTATGCGATTAATTTAAGATTAAAAATAATAATCTTTGCGATTAATCCGATTAAAAATTGACAGCGGGTGACAGCACTAGTTCATATCAATGCGTTGTAAATGTGTAATGGAATTTAGCATAGGTGGCCTCTATCATCGATGCTATGCTAGCCAGTATGCAGTGTATAAACACTAGTTAGTCATACTAGACTCAGCTCCGCCTGATTGCCTTAGTATAGAAGTGGATGCGTGCCTGCCGCAGAGACTGATGAGTCAAGATTCAAGCAAGGGATTTCCCGCCTTACTAAAGAAGTTGGCTGGCGCGTTATTGTTATGTTTATTGACTGTATATATGTTTTCATTGCGCCTGCTTGTTTATGCTATTTTGTTTGACCTATATTAATGTTATTGACCAATCCTGTTCTGTTATATTTCAACTGTTCATTAGAATATTGAACTGCATAACTTGGTCAACATGTGGCCCAGTGGGCAGATTAGATTGTGCGCTTACAAAGAGAGGTACTCTGAGTAAGCTTTTGTCTCTTGAAGCAATAAAGTGTTAGCTATTGTAACCCGGTGTGTTCACTTGGCAGTTGGCCAAAAAGTATTAGGATACTTGCACACGGCACGGCACAACACGGAGCTTATTGACTCATAGCTCATCTATACATAGAGCCACTACTAGCGAATAAGTAGCTCTCATTAGCAATTGCTGTTACATTGCTAAACCAGTACACTTCTCTAGTAGCTGTTTGGTAAAGGTGCGACAAAATCCTTTACATTGGTGGCAGCAGTGGGATACTAGTGAACGTTAGACACTACTAGAGAAGCTGTACACTGCCAAGCACCACCCCTACTCATTCCCCGAGTATTGGTGTTTGCTATACCGTAATAGTTGCCTGGTAGCAGCCAAACTACCACCCAGGGACACTGTTACACCCCTTGCTCTGACCCGGTGGTACCCCCCACCCGGCAGAACACCCCCCTCTCCTTGCTGTGTTTGATAAGAGAACTACAGTCACCCTGCTCGGTGAACTCGGTAGTCGCTGTACTGCTCACGCGAGATCGTACAGGCATCTCTTTCAAACCCTGGGTACCCCTCTCAGCTCTGCAGTGTACCCCTCTCAGCTCTGCAGTGTACCCCTCTCAGCTCTGCAGTGTACCCTGCATACGCTGTACCGAGTGATTTAGAAACTGTCCTGCCTATATACGGCCAGAGTTTCTAACCTAGTGTTGACACGGCATTGACGCAGTGTGCTGTCAGTCTTCCACTGTTCATCTGGTACACGGAGTTGTCTCCTCCCGTGCTGACAGACCCTGCTGATTGTTACGTTGATGACCACACAGAGAGCCAGGAGCACTGGGCGGTTGCCAGTGGGCACGGCTGAAGCTGAGGCGTTAGACAGACTCACACAGACCCTGCGAGGAGTGTTGCAGCACCCTGCACCACCCGTTGCTCCTACACGGGACTTCAAACCTCCCAAGTTCAATGGACAAGGTGATGTAGAGTACTTCATCACACGGTTTCTAGAAGTCGCTGAAGCAAATGAGTGGAATGCTCGCCAAACCCTGCTCCATGTGAGAGAGGCACTTCGTGATGAAGCACTGGATTGTGGTAGACCCAACACCCTGCAAGCAGTGTTCACAGCACTTCGTGCTCGCTTTGGCCTTACACGCCGTGAGGCGCTACAGAGTGTAGCACACTTGAAGAAGGCATCGAAGACTTCCCTCCAAGAACATGCTAGCGAGGTGGAAAGACTAGTTCGAATAGCCTATGAAGATTTGCCAGACAGACACGTGGAACGCATGATACTAGAGACGTTTTCCTCCACCCTGGGTAACCCATTTCTGCAACGCCATTTGTTAGCAGTGGACCCACAGAGCCTGGAAGACGCAGTTCGTGCTGGAAGCGAGTTCCTCCACATCAAGGCAGTCCCTGACTCGAAACCATACAGGGTACGAGTTGTAGAAAGTGATGAAGAAGAAGAAGAACCCAGTAAGCCTTCCATGAAACCATTCCATCATTATCAGACTTCTGCCATGGTGTCGCAGGCTCCAGGAGGGATGGCTCACCCATGTCGGGTTACTAACAACTACCCCACAGTGAGCTACTCCCCTCCACCCCAGCAGCCAGCGCCCGTGTCGGAAGGTGTGATGACTCATCTACTCCAGACAGTGCAGAACATGGCATTAGAGTTGCAACAAATGAGACAGTGGCCGCAGCCGGGTATGCATACACCCCCTGTTGGCGTGTACCCTGCTCCTGCAGCGATGCAAGCTCCTGCCCGTGTTCCCCACTACACTCCTAATGTGGTGCCAAACCTTTCACCGGCTACACCTGCCATCCCTGTCATGGAACAGATCTCTCCACACACGGTGTCACAGCCTGCTACGGCGCAGTTGGTTCCCCCTCAGTGTTGGGGCTGTGGAAAGACAGGCCACTACAGTAGAGGCTGTCCGTCTAAACCTAAGACAACCACCGTAAGCAGAGCAAAACCCGTGTCGGGGAACGACCAGCCTGCCCCCGCTCAGAGACACCAACCAGTAGTTGCACCAGTCAGCCCGTCAGTGGAGTGCCCTTCACGCCCTAGAAATAGAGCGTCGCCTCCCCCCTCCCGAGCTGCAAAGGTTCAACCTAACTGCTTGTCTAACACTGAGATAGAACGGCCATACCGGGCAAGCTACTTCCTCCCAGGGAAGCTTGAAGGCAAGTCAGTTACCCTTCTAGTCGATACCGGCTGCACCACAAATCTCCTAGCCAAGCACGTCTTTAACCAGTTACCTGAGTCAGTAAGACAGTCAGTACAGGAGAGTGAGCCACATGGTATCCTAGCCGACGGTACCCAGATCCCCTTCTATGGCACGGTGAGAGCTACCCTTCGTCTCCGTGGTGTGAAAACTGAAGCCACATTTGTTGTCAGTCGCATAGACGAAGACGCTATTTTGGGGATGCCTTTCCTCACCGACCATGATTGCCGAATGAGGTTCAACGAGTGTGCCATTGTCGTAGCAGGAAAAGAGATTCGCTGTACGGACAAGAACGGTACACTGCTAATGAACAATGTTCAGGTCCTACGTACCACGCAGCTACCTCCAGGCGAGGAGTCTACCATCCTGTGTAGGGACACCACAAAGAGTTGCCCACCACTTGGGTTAGTAGAGCCCCGACACGGAGGCCCTCCAATTGCTGCTAGTCTGAACAAACCAGATAGCAAAGGACATGAAGTAGTGAGGTGTGTGAACCCGACTGCTCAGCCAGTAGAACTGAAGGCGGGAAGCACGAGAGACCACTACAGTGGAGCGGGCCCTGGGGAGGTTGAACCGACCGAGGCGGTTGCCATGCCCGCTTTCACCCCTCCTGTTCAATCTTCTCCACCCCTGTCTCCCCTGCCTGCGTCCCCTCTGTTTGAACCACCGCCATTGAAGACTGAATTGCCTCTTCCACCAGAAAAAAGAGTGTCAAATTTGGAGCGGCCAGTAGCAAGAAGGGCTGCCGCTCCCCCAGTTGTTGACAGCAAATCTGGTGAAGATCGGACAAGTGGTTCAGCCAGAAACGGTCAAAATGTGCAGGAGTTGTCTCCCCCAGTGGCTGAGACGCCCCCACCCCCTGTAGAGACTGAGAGCCAACCACCACTTGTGTCATCACAACGGCCACGAAGGAACGTCGGCCCACCCAGGCACCATGGACAGCCACTATGCCATCTGATTTCAACTGCAAAAGAAGTGGATAGAGTGGCCGAAAATGCCAAAATGTCTGAGATTCAAACGGATCTCCTGGGTGGAGTTCTTACGGAAACCCCCACAAACTGGGTATCTGCAGGAAGGCCAGGTTCTAGCGCTGCTGCCTGCCAAGATTTAAAGTGCTGGCAGCAGAAGCCATCAAGCGCTGAGGCCCCAAAGTTGACCCGTTTTCCACCTAGGGGTAATGATTTCCAAAAACGGTTAGTGCCGCCCGGAAAGAATAGCTCCGGACGGGATGTAGCCACACCCCCATACTGGGTGTCGTTGGAAAGAGGACCCTCTAGCGAAGATGCCAGAAAAAATCCAGGAGAATATTCCTCTCCATCAGAGAACTACGGCCGGTCAAAATCTGAGTTGAACCACCAGTCAGTCTTTGCGGATCCACCACTGCCTGTTGTTTGCACTGCTTCTAGTCAAGATCAAACAAACCTGCCGCGCGCGGGAACAGGCATTTCTGAACAAGTACCCAAAGTGACTGGACGTGCCAACCACTACATGGATTCCCCTACCAGTGTTTTGCCTCAAGAAGGAGATGAATGCCAGTAGTAATATATGAGCAGATCTCCCTACCAAGTGTTTTTTTGTGGATTAGACCTTGGGGTTGAGACAATGGGTTACGGCGTTGGATGAATTCGCCGAGTTTATATTGTATTTTACTTGAGGGGTACTTGAGTGGCATTTGAATGGCATTTAAGTGGCATTTGAGTTTTGATTAGTTTTTTACTTAATTTGAACTTATATGGCATATAGATTTTGAATGTATGGCATTCAAGTTTTGATAACTTTTTACATAACTCGAACTCATATGGTATCTTGAGAGAGAGGGGAGAGGAGAGAGGAGAGAGGAGAGATGGGAGATGAGAGAGGAGAGAGAGAGAGAGAGAGAGGAGAGAGATTTTTTAGTTTTCTATACATTCATGTATATATGGTTAGTTATGTACATATTTATGGTTATATTTATATCTACATAGAGAGAGGAGATATATCTACATTGAACAAATATATTGATCAAAAATGAAAATTATATGATTATATACCTGATTACATAATAAGTAGGGAAAATCTTCTGGAGAGAGGGGAGAGGAGAGATGAGAGAGGAGAGAAGAGAGAGGAGAGAGAGGAGAGATTTTTTTAGTTTTTTATACATTTATGTATATATGGATAATTATGTACATATTTATGGATATATTTACATTTACATCATTGAATAATATACATTTATTGCTATAAAATATGTTGGAAAATTACCAAATTAGATCTCTAGATGGTTAAAATCTACAGTATTTGGGAAATAACTGCAAGAGAGGAGAGAGGAGTATTTGGTAGAGGAGAGAGTATGTTGAGAGAGAGGAGAGATAAAAAGAGGAGATATATCTACATTGAATAAATACAGTGATTAAAAATGAAACAATATGTGAATATATACATTTATTGTGTAATAAGTAGGGAAAATCTCATACAGTATAGCTAGAGTCAGTAAATATTAAATAATACAAACTTAGGAAGGAAGACTTCTGTTCTATGTACTTTTGATTCCATAATGAACTAAAATAAAAAGTTATGTATTAGTATAGAATGGTTAAACAGAAATTTAAAACAACTACAAACTCTTACTAAATAGTACTTTTTTATTAATTATTACCTTATCATCAAAAATTGACTGTTAATCGGATGTTTTTGTAGCTTTTCGTGTCTTACGTTGTTGAGTCCTTACCCTTCTAGCTTGTCTTTGAGCGGACTGTCGCTGCATGTTTCTTCTTTTTAGAGCAAGTTCTTTACGAGCACACTCGATAGAAATTGGTGTGTTTACCTGTTGTAGTTGATATTGTCGTTGTTGTAATACATAATGTAATCTCTGAATATCTGACGTAACATCATTCCCTAAGAGCTTTAATGTTAGAAAAGATTCAGTTCGAAAACTATTTAGCTGCTCTATCAAGTCTTTCTGTATGAATTTACAATTTTTTGAGATAATTCGCACTCTCTCTTCAATTTTCTTATTGCATATGTTTTGTAGAAGTATCAAGTCCTCTTGAGTCAAAGATTTAGGCTGAGTTTCTGATTCTGTGTTGTTAACTATTTCCATTTTTTGTCATTGAATCTGAAAAAAACAAAAAAACAGATGATTAATTTTGTTCAGTTGTTTTAGTATAATAAATAATATATGAGTAAAAACTGTAATTTATTAAGTTTTTACCTTGATGCTCTTCTAATAGCTGTAGTAGATGTTGCTTCTCTGATAGCTGTTGTAGAACTGGATGCTTTCTGTGTGAAAACTATGGCTCTTATATAGCTAAAGTTGTACTGATTAAACCCTATGAACACCATCTCGTGTCAATCTCTATGAATCAACATTTGTTCACGCGAAGGAAAGTCAATGCTTTCGCGGGAATAAATAAATAATTTTCACGCGAATAGAAACCAATTCTTTCGCGGGAATAAATAATTTATTTTCACGCGAATAGAAACCAATGCTTTCGCGGGAATAAATGATTTTATTTCCCGCGGATGAAAGTCAATGTTGTCGCGGGAATAAATACTTTATTTTCACGCGAATGGAAACCGTTGCTTTCGCGTGAAAATAAAGTATTTATTCCCGCGAAAGCAACGGTTTGTATTCGCGTGAAAATAAAGTATTTATTCCCGCGAAAGCAACGGTTTGTATTCGCGTGAGAATAAAGTATTTATTCCCGCGAAAGCAACGGTTTGTATTCGCGTGAAAATAAAGTATTTATTCCCGCGAAAGCAACGGTTTGTATTCGCGTGAAAATAAAGTATTTATTCCCGCGAAAGCAACGGTTTGTATTCGCGTGAAAATAAAGTATTTATTCCCGCGAAAGCAACGGTTTGTATTCGCGTGAGAATAAAGTATTTATTCCCGCGAAAGCAACGGTTTGTATTCGCGTGAAAATAAAGTATTTATTCCCGCGAAAGCAACGGTTTCCATTCGCGTGAAAATAAACTATTTATTCCCGCGAAAACATTGGTTTGTATTCGCGTGAAAATAAAATATTTATTCCCGCGAAAGCAACGGTTTCCATTCGCGTGAAAATGAAGTATTGATTCCCGCGAAAGCTTTGGTTTGTATTCGCGGGAAAATAAAATTTCTATTCCCGCGAAAGCAACGGTTTCCATCCGTGTGAAAATAAATTATTTATTCCCGCGAAAACATTGGTTTGTATTCGCGTGAAAATAAACTATTTATTCCCGCAAAAACATTGGTTTGTATTCGCGTGAAAATAAAATATTTATTCCCGCGAAAGCAACGGTTTCCATTCGCGTGAAAATTATTTATTTATTCCCGCGAAAGCATTGGTTTGTATTCGCGTGAAAATAATTCATTTATTCCCGCGAAAGCATTGGTTTCTATTCGCGTGAAAATAAAATATTTATTCCCGCGAAAGCAACGGTTTCCATTCGCGTGAAAATTATTTAGTTATTCCCGCGAAAGCATTGGTTTGTATTCGCGTGAAAATAATTCATTTATTCCCGCGAAACAATTGACTTTCCTTCGCGTGAACAAATGTTGATTCATAGAGATTGACACGAGATGGTGTTCATAGGGTTTAATCAGTACAACTTTAGCTATATAAGAGCCATCGTTTTCACACAGAAAGCATCCAGTTCTACAGCGACTAACAGAGGAGCAACATCTACTACAGCTATTAGGAGAGCAACAAGGTAAGAAGCACTAAAATAATTATTTGTTTTTAATTAATTGAAACATCTAGGTTTTTGAATCTTAGTTTTTAAAAACAATCTTTTAATAAAACAATAGTTTCAGTATATTTACATCATTAAACTAAGTTCTTTTACTTTTTGCAGGTATGATGACATCACACTCCAAAGCACTTCCTAAGCTCCATATTGAACCAATCACAGCTACCAACAACACTAACGCTATTTCCACTACAACCATCATTTCCACCACCAACGACATTCACATTGATGATAGAAGATCCAATCCTAACACCTTTAATGATACCTCTTCTCGCTCAAACACCAATGCTCATGCTGATATAGCAATGAACCATCATGTAGTTTCAGCTGACTCTCCTTTGAGTCCCACACCGGACTACACATATCTGCATGAGAACAGTGAAGTCAAACGAACGGAGGATATCAAAAAACCGACAGTGACATTATCTCAAGCTTCAATTTCCTTTTTATTCAGCAACAGCAAGAATAATACCGTAAACAAACTTAGAGAGTTTGAATTGCTCGAGATGGGTGGAATAATGACAGGAGCTATGCAGAAAGGAATGTTGGAAATCGGAAATTTTGTGAGTTTGTTGGATTTACCAATTCCTACGATATTGGAGGTTTTCGATGTTAATTACGTTGAAGATTATGGTATATTGGACTATGAATATGTTTTAAAAAACAATCATCGAATTCGAGTCAAGTCACTGATTGACAAAGAACTTACGGTGGAGCTACAGGAACTTGATCTCGGCTCTTCACAAATCCTAGTGTACATGGGAAAGCTAGAAGAAAATCAACCCGATCTACGTATTGTAGGAGATAATCATCGTCATCAAGGGCTAAAACAACGAGTTATAGCCAAAATCTTGAGAAAAAAATCATTGAAACAGTTGCAAGCATACTTTGATATCATCACTTTCGATAATATTCCTGTCAACACTCTTCTGACATTCACTAGACTTTCAGTTTGGAAAAATTTGAAGTCGAAGCAGCGAAAACGAAAACAAGATACATCGCCTTTACGTATCACTCACACTGTCACTTACAGATACATGATGAATGACGGATCTTTGATGACTGGGAAGATTGTTGTCCCTCCTGAGAACGTTTTGAAGATCAAAAATCATGAATGTGGTATGATCCACTATAAAAGTACGATGACAACTGAAAGCGGCACAAAGAAACACATTCTCACGATTCTGAGTGTTGAAGAAGCTTTGATGCTTCTATCTACTTCAAGTGAAAAAGAAGGAATAGCTTTCAGACTTTCTCTATTTGATGATGCTGAGCTGATGAAAAGTTATGACGATGATGTTGCTGCTGATGATGCTGCTGCTGATGATGATGATGATGATGATGACGATGATAACATCGACGCTTATACCGATGAAGAAGATGATAATATGACGGATGATGACTCTAAGAACAAAAAATTTGAGGAAAAAGATGAAGTTGTCGACAATGTTAGTGAGAAAAGCAACGAAGATGATGACAATCACATTTCAAGCGAAGCTAGCAGGATTTCAATATCGGAAATTTAATTAAGGTATGTTAATCTTCACTAGTAATAAGTAACTACTAATAGACGTATTTTTTACCATAGTATAATGTAGTTGTTATAACGACATCTATGTATGCTTTTAGATAGAATACGTGTACAAGTGAATGACCGTCGACTCGCCAAAATCTATCAGCAACAACTCATGAACATTAAATTACATATTATTTGTATTGTGCAATAATTTGTATATATTTAGTGTAATAAAGTATTTTATTCATATTTAACATTAGTTATTTAGCCAATTTGTAAAACTTTCGGGGCTACAACTCTAAAATGTTACAAAAATTTCAATGTTCCGACACAAAAATAAATATTTCAAGTTATCGTCTCATTTTTCAAAAATGTTAAGACAACTCCCATTTATAATTTCTAAACTTCGTTTTTGAAAAAATATGTAAAAGTTGTCGGCACATTGTGTCAAAATGATAAGACAACTCCGCTTTTGCACAAAAAATTGTGAAAAATGTTTTATAATTTGTTTGAGAAACCAAAACAGTAGAAGACTTTTTACAACCGCAAGCATTATACTTTAGGTTTTACAATTTTGTGAATTGGGTGTTGATAGTTTGTCACGATATGACATAATAATTAAGTAATTATAGTCTTTTTCATAACAATGCTATAGATTCAGTAATACAGATGTGAAATTTACTGTTTCATCACTTGAATGCAGTATGAAGGTAGTTGATGTAATATTTATTTTGTAATATTATGCAAAGTAATACAGTAAGAATGAAGCATATGGAGTTCTCAACCACAAAACAAATAAAAATAATGCATTAGGGTAAACTAATGACAGAACAATTTTACATGAAGTGTATACATGTGAATAAAGTATTCATAAAAACACAGACTATTGTCTGTATATATAATATATATATAGAGAGTATTTATAAAAAACAGCCTATTAACTATATATTTTGTGGTAAGAAATTGTAAAATAGGATAGTTGCATAAAGTCTATGGTAAACTAATGACAGAACATTTTTTACATGAAATGTATTCATAAAAACACAGACTATTGTCTGTATATATAATATATATATATATAGAGAGAGTATTTATAAAAAACATCCTATTCACTATATATTTTGTGGTAAGAAATTATAAAATAGGGTAGTTGCATAAGACCTATTCCAGAGCCATGATAATATTAAAAAATATAGTGAAATAAAAATTTTAAAACTCACCTAAGAGTGCAGTTAGTACAAGAACTTCTTCTTGAGAAAAGTCTGAGTTTTTCTGCATTTTTCGTCTAATAGACGCTAATTTCAATTTAACACAATCATTAAAACCCTTTTTTTTCAGTCCATCTTTTATATTCAAAATTAATTTAAGTGAAGTTAAATCAATTTTCTTATCATCAATCTTTTGGCTTTCTTTTAAATCTACTTGGGTTTGAGGTTTAACTGTTATAGTATTAGATTCTAAAACACTGGTTTTTGGACTGCACTGTGAACTAGCAACAGAAATTAAGTCATTATTACTTTCTTCAGTTTCTGAAAGATCAGAATCTGAAGATATAAGTGCTCTCATTTTTTTACACTGGTTTTTAATCAAAAGTTTTCGATCTTCAGCAGCAGGTTTTTTAGCTATCGCCAACCATTTACTCCCTAATTCAAAATCTAGAACAATGTTTTCAGAAAAATAACCTTCTATTGGATAGAGATACACTAACGCAAATTTTTTCGGAAAAGTAATATCCATAAGTAATTCAGAATATTTTCTATTAATAAATAAAACAAAATTATTGTAACTAGCAATATCAACAATAAAAAACATTTTAGTTTTTAAAATACAACTATGTTGCTGAAGATCTCTCAAAGCTGTATGCGATTTTCCACATAAACAATAATAAATAAACAAGTGAGCACAAAAATGTCTTGAAAGAACTCGGCCAGGCTCATACAATCCCCCTAATTTAAACTTCTTACCACAAAATATACAAGAGATGTTGTTTTTGTTTCCTTTCAGTGCTTCACTCAACATCTTTGTGCCATATGCGATCAACAGCAATGACCCAACAAGCAAATAACATCCAGGGGACATTTCACAACATTGTTTTTATGAAACATTGGCACAAAATGTTTTCCGAATATTGTTGCAACGTTTTGAGATAACGTTTCAGGAAAATGTTTTGCGAAAATGTTTTTCAGACGTTTAGAAAATGTTATTCAAAATGTTTGCCCGGACATTACAACAAAATTGTGACAAAATGTTTATATAACATTCGGAAAAATGTTAAGAGAATGTTACTAAGCTAATGTTCTTTTAAAACGTTTAAAAAATGTCCAGACAACATTTGTGCAAATGTTAGTTTGTAACGTTACAGGAATGTTCCACTTGGATGTTATTTCAACATCGTGATGTAACATTCAAATAATGCTACTTTTGAACATTGTTCTAACATTTTAGCAAATGTTATCGGGAGGTTATCACCCGACATTTTTCCTCAAACCTTTTTACAACATTAAGATAATGTTTTCCCAAATGTTACTTCAGCACATTGTGACAATGTTATAAACTAATGTTAAGCAAACGTTTGTTTACAACCTTTGTTTAACATTTTTTAAAAACATTACAGCAATGCTTCTACTAATGTGCTGGGAACGTTTTGCAGCCAACATTACGGTCAAACATTTGTGCAATGTTGAGATAACATTCGCTCAAACGTCATTTCAAAACATTGTAACTATGTTACTATGTAATGTTCAGCAAATGTTTGTTTTTGACATTTGTTTAACATTGTTTAAAAACATTACAATAATGTTTTCACCAATATTCTGTGATCGTTTTCAGCCAACATTGCTTTTAATCCTTTTTATAACATTAACATAATGTTTTCCCAAATGTTACTTCAGCACATTGTCACAATGTTATTGGGCAATGTTTAGCAAACATTTGTTTACACCCTTTATTTAACATTTTTTAAACACATTACAACAATGTTTGTTCTAATGTGCCGGGAAGGTTTTGCAGCCAACATTGCTGTCAAACATTTGTGCAATGTTGAGATACTATTTGCTCAAACGTCATTTCAAAACATTGTAACTATGTTACTATGTAATGTTCAGCAAATGTTTGTTTTTGACATTTGTTTAACATCGTTTAAAAACATTACAATAATGTTTTCACCAATATTTTGTGATCGTTTTCAGCCAACATTGCTTTTAATCCTTTTCATAACATTAACATAATGTTTTCCCAAATGTTACTTCAGCACATTGTCACAATGTTATTGGGCACCGTTTAGCAAACATTTGTTTACAACCTTTATTTAACATTCTTTAAACACATTACAACAATGTTTTTACTAATGTGCCGGGAAGGTTTTGCAGCCAACATTGCTGTCAAACATTTGTGCAGTGTTGAGATAACGTTTGCTCAAGTGTCATTTCAGAACATTGTAACTATGTTACAGTGTAATGTTCAGCAAATGTTTGTTTTTGACATTTGTTTAACATTGTTTAAAAACATTACAATAATGTTTTCACCAATATTCTGTGATCGTTTTCAGCCAACATTGCTGTTAATCCTTTTTATAACATTAACATAATGTTTTCCGAAATGTTACTTCAGAACATCGTCACAATGTTATTGGGCAATGTTTAGCAAACATTTGTTTACAACCTTTATTTAACATTTTTTAAACACATTACAACAATGTTTTTACTAATGTGCCGGGAAGGTTTTGCAGCCAACATTGCTGTCAAACATTTGTGCAATGTTGAAATAACGTTTGCTCAAGTATCATTTCAGAACATTGTAACTATGTTACGATGTAATGTTTAGCAAACGTTTGTTTTCAACTGCTATTTAACATCGTTTAAAAACGTTAAAATCATGTTTTTAAAAATTTTCTGGAATCGTTTTCAGCCAATATTGTTTTCAAAAATTTATAGAATGTTCAAATAACATTTGCGTGAACTTTATTTCAGAACATTATTACTATGTTCCTATGTAATGTTTAGCAAACATTTGTTTTCAACCTTTATTCAACATCATTGGAAAACATTACAATAATGTTTTTAAAAATGTTCTGGGAATGTTTTCAGCCAACATTGTTTTCAAACATTTATAGAATGTTGAAGTAATGTTTGCTCAAATGCCATTTTATAATATTGTAACTATGTTACTATGTAATGTTTAGCAGACGCCTGTTTCAATGATTATTTAACATCGTTCGAAAATACTACAGTAATGCTCTTAAAAATGTACTGCGATTGTTTTTCATCCAACATTATTTTCAAACGCTTGTGGAAAGTTGAAATAATGTTTGCCCTAATAGTACCCCAGAACATTGTAAAATGGTTGTGAGGCTCCTTGTAGGACAAAATTTTGGATAAAATTGTAGTATAAAGCATTTGTTTATTTTTATGGAGTAAAGTTGTTTCTGACCATGTTTTTTTGATGAACTTTTTATGCTACTTTGTGACACAATACTAAAAGTACTGAACACACAGAGGTTGTTACTTGTCAGTTACCTCAAAAGCATTTTCTGGCGAACTTGTGTTTATGTTTCAGGGTAGCGAAGGGCTTATGCTCCTATTGCTGAACATTTTTTGTGAATGTTTTTTTTTTTCAAAATCTTGAATAACTTTTTGACTAAGGTCAAGCGTTGATGAATTCCTGAACAAAAGAACCTTTTTTGTCTACATTAAAACTAGACAATGATCACTTTATATCAGGCTATTGTTTTGCAAAAAAAGTTTGTGTGAGATTTGAACAGTTTTGTTTACCATATTTTCCATCATTTAAATAGTGTTGTATCCAAGAGAAAATCAGATAGTTGCAGGGAACCACATAATGCGTATGTATGCACCAAAGCTTGATTGCTGAAATTTACTAATCTATTTGCTAGCAAAAATTCCTACTTTGACAGAGAAAGTAATGGGGACACAACTTCTCTGAATTGCTGAGCTATACCATGTGCTGAGTGAAATATTCACCAAGTTCTAATTTGCAACATGGTAAAAAAAACTATACCAGTAAGTAGCTTCAGCCAAGTGGTTAAACTCTGCAATGTGATTCAAGTTTGTACATTAGGCATTAATACAATTGTTTCTTCTGTGTATCAGATTTTATTTATTTTAGGCCCACTATTTTGTTAGAGGTGAAGAAATCATTAGGTCAACAAGGCAAAGCGAGGTAAAAACTATTGGCTGGAACAACATATGTTTAAGTGCAATAACTAGCTTTACAGAAATAACTCTTTTTGCAGAGCTCATGTACTTTTTGATTGCATGTTCAGTAATTGGTTATTGCAACATAATTAGCCGAAACTTTTATTCTCTCAACTTTATTTTAAAGCTATTTTTATTCAGTGGATAATAACAGTATTTTATAAACAAAAACAGTTGATACTCTCCATGTTAAAGCAACTGGTTGATCTTCATTCAACTTCATTGAAAGTTCACTGTAAAACCAAAGGGTAGAATGATCGCGTGCAGATAACTCCTGCATTGCTTACCAGCCATTTGATTTTTCTTTGGTTCAAATGTCAAGAAACGCAATGTTGTTGAAATTAAGCATGGAGTTGCAGATACAGAGAAAAAAATGACATCTGCATGTCCAATTGGTAATTTTGATACTCATTTTAGTTAAATATGTTTCTATGGCAAACGTTCTTGGAAATAGTTGGCCCATAGCAAGACTTCATAATGTTTGAGCTTTATCAAAATTAGAGGCATTAAACCTTTAGCCTCAAAATCATTTATTCTTCTAACTTTTTAAAATCCCCATCATAGCCTCGAAATGAAAGCAATTGATTTTTTGCTGAAACTGTAGTTCATTATGCTTTATGGGTAAAAACCATCTCATAAAAAGTATAGTGTCGGAATATACAACTAGTTTGACATGTTGGTGACTTCCAATGTGTTTAAACTATTTAGCAACGAGTCTTCAAATTTAATGGTACAATCAAGTTGAACTGGCAGTTATTTATTTTTTCATCTTTAATTCAAGTTTTTTTTATGTGAGGCCTTGAATAACAATTATTTGGTAGCAGTATATTGAAGCCTGTTGATATTGACTTTTTTGTAGTCATATTGCGCAATAAGAGAAATATTAGCATGGTGCTAAACAAACAAAATGATTTTTTTTTGTTTTCATTGCCATCAAGATCTCACAGAAAATATCTGATAAGTGTCTGCAAAGTCTGTGTTATATAATCATGTAATCGTTCTGATCTCTCACTATAAACCTCATTAGTAGAGTATTCAGAAACAATAGCAAAGTAGCTTTGGTTATGAAGCTCTTTGAACAGACGTGAAGGTGTTTCATTGTTAGGCAAAGCCTTTGAAAATAAAACAATTATCGTAGATATCAGGGTGAATTACTGTACAAGGAAAATTTCTAGGCCAACAAATTGTTAGAAGCAACCTTAACCAATAAGTTTCACATTTCAAGTCAATTATGCTACCCTCTTTTTCAACATCGATTAATTTCAGTTTTTATAGACTGTTTCCAAATGCATTATTTGGGGCAGCACCTCTCTATCACGACTTTACTGATTACCCACTTTCCATTGTGCAGTTAACAAGGTTGCTCTGTTTGCTTTCAAACAAACATGAAGAAAAAAACTGTTTCAAAAAATAGTTACTGCACAAATATAGGTATGAAAATCACTTTGCAAAGTTTAGTGTATGTACCAATGCAGCGCTATTGATCGGAGTTTTTTATCTATTGCCTTAATTAAAAAAAATTTTGTTTTAGTACTTTTTGCAGCTACACTGAAGAAAAGTTAACTGAAATGATAACTACTGGTTTAGCCCTGGCAACTTGTCATTTTGTTGGATGCTTTAGAATCTTGTAAATGCAGTAATCTTTTGTAAAGTGGTGCCTAAAGATAAAAATCTTTTGATCAGTAGTTTAAGCTAGTTACATAACCAATGTAAAGTTTATGAGCTTGACCTAGAACTAGATTATGGTACAAAAACCTATTTCAAAAATGGCTCTTGACAAAAATGGGTGCAAATTATCTAATAGTTATCAATTTGTGAGCGATGTGCTGCTGTAATTGACCTTTCCAAGTGTGGTTAGCGTTTGTTTTACAGCTGTTAGATTTTTTCGCAGTCACAATCAAGGTAAAGAATCAAAATAGTTTGAATGCGCTAGATCTATAAACTGCAAGAAGGGAGAGGTGAGAGTAGCTTTCTGGGTAGAAAATTCAGAAGCTCTCTTTTTACTTGTGGATACCATGCACTTGTCTTGTTCGTCAATTAATTAGAAAAAATCACAAGCCCCAAGGTATAGGCCTACAAGCATTTCTTAGCTCTGTGGTGCTCTGTTTTGTGGCATTATAAGCATTTCAGGTTAATGGACCTGTTTTATAACTTGATGGGTAACCCTCACATGCTTTCTTGTTTTGAATAATAATTTTGATCCTTGTATTTAACTAAAAACATTTCATTGATATTAACCCAGAGTTATTGAATTGACGGTTTTTTGGTGCTTTTGATTACTTCGTTGATTACCTGTCAATTTTCAGTTTTGTTCTACTTACAACAATTATCTGGCCTTAACCCACGAAAGTTTTCAGGTTTCACAGGCTGTTATCATTACCTAACAAAAACAGATTAGGAGTTTGTTGCTCAATAAGCATTTCCATCTGTCTTGTGTGTCAAAAGTGACACTACGGACATAAAGCTTTCATCATTTTTTTTCCTTATTTCCAGCTTCGATGTTTCAAAACTGTCAATTAATGAGCCTCCGAATACTGTTGCATAACTAGCTTGAGCTGTTGTTTTTTCAATATTATTTTTTCCAATCACATGTTAAGACCATATGGTAGTTAGAATAGAAATTTTTTTGTGGGAGTGAGTCTCTGCACTTTCGGTAAATATTTCTGCAAGCTTTTTGTGCTCGAATTGGTGCTATCCAAAAGTAAAGAAAATCTTTCATTGTAATATTTAATCAAAGAACAGTGTACTGTAAGTTCTATCACATCGCATAGCTGGTATAAAAGGAGTTGCTACAAACATCTGTTGTGTAATAGCAAGAAGATTAATCTATCTCTATCTCACTTTAAACCATATCAAAGCAGTGGGAATAAGAGCATATTCAATTTGTTTATAAGAGAGAGATTGAACAGAAGTGAGGCAATTTGATGGTGCTGTAAAACTGTCTGAACATTCAATCCAGAAACAGGTACTAAAATGAAGCAATTAGTTGGAAAAGGCTTTAAACTCTCTTAATTATAAAAAAACAATTGTTCATGAAACGCCTTTCTTCAATTTTTTTCAATGCCGAACTATCAGCCGTATTTTTACCTGTTGTCTTTTTATCAAAATCGAATGCTGCTAAATTGAAACCCAATCAAAATCAAAGCGTGTAAGGTAACTTGAGAGTTGATTAAGGTGTTCTGCAAACTGACAATGTAGTTCGATAAGTTCTACCACGTTTCATCTGAGGCAATTACTTGTACACTGATTACAAAAAATTAAAAAGCTATGAATAAAAACTTGAAATAGTTACAAAATAGAATATTACTTTTATCAGCACCACATCGCAATGAATAATGTAAAAAGTTAGTTTGCAGATCAGTTTGTTTTTGCGACTCAGCTATTTTATGTAAAAATAATGAAGCTGCTTAGTAGGTATTAATAATCTCCTGAATTTCTGTAAATGCTGTTAAATAATGATTTTTAACAGAAAAAAACACTCTGGATGAAAAAAATGGCGACACAGCTACTGCATAATTTCTGTTTTCTTGCTTTAGTATTAAACTCTCCGAAAACATCTACATGCACCTAACTAACCACATTTAGTGTCGTATCTTCAAGCAGATGCAGGATTACATAATCGACAATAAGTCCTTTATGTGCTAAATAGATAATTGACCAATGGGTTCTAGCAGATGTGAAACATCATTTCAAGTACATATTCGGTGTGTTGACAAGTTATGAGAGCTTCAGACTGATAATATACATTGCAACAGGCATTGTATTTGCTTTCTTCCAAAAGTTTTTGTTACAGGCTGCATTGATTTTGAGACTAAAACAAACCAAAATCATTATTTTTTTTCTTAAAATGTTGGATCTTATTTGTATCTTTGAATGCTTTGGGACATGGTATTTTTGAAAGAAATTTAGTTTTAACTTCACTGACAGCTTAGGTAAGCTAAATTTAATATAGACTATTGAAGACTATTCCGTTTATTGGTCTGTTATTGGTATCTGAGAAAGAACCTGCCGCTAAATTCAGTTTTTGGCAAGTGGCTTTAAATCTAAATAGATTAGCACAACTGTTAACAATGATCAAAGAGGAAAATTAGGAATGTAAGCTATTGCCTCCATAGGAAACCAGTGGAATCACAAGTGTTGGGTTTCTGAGATATAACAAACATAGATGGTGTTCGCATAATGTGAAAAAAAGTTTAGCTTTGTGGTGTGTGGTTTTTGTTATTTTTTGTTCTTGACATGCTGGAAATAGCAAACAAGCATAAATTGTAATTAAAAGAATATTGTATTATAGTCAAGCATATTTGCTTGACTGTAAAGCGAGATTATTTTGATGTAAAGTACTTGGGCATAGCCCAAAGTTAGTAGAGATGAAGCACCACAATATTGTGGTACTTCATCTCTACTAACTCTCTGCTCTGTTTATTTACTTTGCATGAAGCTGGTTTCAAGCTAGGTTATTTAAAATCAAGCTATTAACATTGAAAAACTTTTTTCTGTTTTGCAGTGGGCAACAGAAGATATTGGTACATAAAATATTTTTTGGTAATGTGCAATGGAGATTTCTAGTAGAGAAGGAGCCCAACTCTATCTTTCACTTTATTGAAACGGAAGGTGGGCAACCTGGAAATAAGTTATCCTGGATCAGAATTTCGTCACGAATCCAAAAATCACGTTTCTACACCTCTCAGTACAGACCTTGACCTTGTTTTTGGACAAAATGTATCCGTTTTTGACGATTTTGTGATTTTCGCTGTAACACATCTATATTGGCTAAAATTTGATAATAAAGTTGAATAAAATAATGATTCATGTCATAAACTGACCTGGTTGATGAAAAACAAACCCACAAGAACTGTCTTTGAATAACAATCGACAAAAATTAGTAAAAAATGAGGTAGAAAACGAGACTTACATGTATAAATTGTAATTCTTTCAGAGGCATGTCACCCATGTAGAAGGGTTACTTCAGAACACTGTGATGATTACGCAGATGAAAAGGGTGTTTGATAAACTGCATTCTGAATTAAATTTTATACATGATATAAATGATATTATATATTGACGATGTATTAGATAAATGGTATGATTATTGTTAGATGAAACCAAATGTTTATATCGCGTTCTGAATCGGTCTACCTGTCTCTTTGCCCACTCGTAGCCTCCTCAATTCTTTTCTTCTGTTCACTCATCTGTGGGAAGAAGCAAATAACAAATGGTTAGATATAACACAACATTAAACGTCAACATGAACAGCACACGTAAATGCAGGATAGTCTTGCTGACAGCCATGCAATTTATCTTGTTCAGTCGGTTTAGCATCCACCATCCTCTCTTGGTTAAAAATTTTGCATGTGTGTTCACAAAGAGTATATTCAAGTTTCTATAAGGAAATTAGGTTGCCCACCCTCCGTTTCAATAAAGTGAAAGATAGAGTTGGGCTCCTTCTCTACTAGATAGGGAACAGGTCTTTGCCACTGGCAATCAGGAGATTGAAGATGGTCTCTACGAAGATTTTCAAAGGTTTGTTGATGAGAAGTCTGCAAGCAGTTCGACTTTCAAATTCTGGGTGAGCTATATCGAAATGATGTGTATGCTGTTGAGCTTTATCAGGGGCACCCGAGAGTCTGATTGGGATCTGCATGAAGTATCCCTTCGCCGAATGCTGCCCTGGTTCTTTGTGTATGATCACCAGAATTATGCTCGTTATGGAACACTGTACTTCATGGAAATGTCGGAGCTTGAGAGAACACACCAACCTGTCGCAGAACTGTTCTCCCAACGAGGTGGTTACACCTACCAGACGGGGCATCATCGTCCATTTACCAGCATAGCTTGTGATCAAGCAATAGAACAAAGGTAAATCGTCACACAAAGTCACAAGGTGGAGTAATAGGTTTTACTCTGAAACCCTCGGCAGCACAGCGATGGACAACCACACATCCCGAGCGCACAGCCATCCATGAAGAGCTTCGCAAGCTGACAGACTTGGACGCTGCTCTCTATGACCACCATGGTCTAACAGAGACCTCGTGGAAGGCTGATGAAGATATCAGAGTCGCAATGAAAGAAGTCATCCAAACCCGGATCAACCCATTCAGCTATGACGGTATAAACCTTGTGAACATTGTTAGTGGTATGGAGGCTTCGCCAGGTGTGAAAAATGTTCTCGAAAAAGCTTATCACAATGGTGAAACCAAACTGCAAAACTTCGTAGAAAGCCGCCTAAAGACGCAAAAGACTAGCTTTCATTCTCCCATCACAGCATCAAAATCTATGACATTCTCTTCCATGAAAGCCAAGACAAAGTCATCTGCAACCAAGAGACTCCAGTGCTCAGGACGGCTGTTTGATAGACTTTTGATTGTCAGTCAACAACGCAACGTTGACATGAAAGCAGTTCTGAGTTATTCGCTGGGTGAAATTAGCTGGACTCTCACGAAGCCAGATGGAGGGCTCATGTGGAGGCAAGGCAGCTGACACATGTTTCATCAGTTATTCTGGATGGCATGGCTGAGATCCAATCTCTGAAACCTCTGGCAACATTTGGTCAACTAGCTGCTGCTCTACTCAAGCGAATCACAGCAATTGCTTTCAGCTACAAGTGCCAGCGAGTGGATTTTGTGTGCGACACATATCCAGCTCTGAGTATCAAAGGTGGTGAGCGAGAGAGAAGAGGGAGTCAGAAGGGAACTCAGAGAGTGACTATTTTTGGCCCATCGCAACGTGTGCCAGTAAAATATGATGAGTTTCTGGCAGGGGGATCAAACAAGGAGGCTCTTGTTCAGTTCCTTGATGCAGAATGGACCAAAACTCAGCTGGACCAATACGTAGATGTCGTCATAGCCTTCTCCACAGTCTGCCACATCATCAAATACAAGAAAAATCTTCTGCCGGAGTGTAACCAGGTGTTCAACCTCTCTAGCAACCATGAGGAGGCGGACACTAGAATGTTTCTGCATGCGAGGCATGTGATGGAGGTTGTAGGGGAGCGAGTTGTGATCAAGTCCCAAGACACTGATGTATTCATGATAGCACTTGCCCTAGTTTCTAAATTTCCCAGCCCAAAGCTGATATACTTCACTGGGAAAGGAGCTAGGATGAGGCACATCATTATGGAGCAAGTACAGACAGAGCTCACATCTCCATTATGTGAAGCACTGTTAGGATTGCATGCATTTAGTGGCTGTGACAGCACAAGCTCCTTCTACGGCAAAGGGAAGAAAACTGTGTACTCAATGTTCAAAGCAGATGAGAAGAGCCACTTTGCTTTCGCTAAACTCGGGAAAGATTTTCTGGTGCCTTCTAGCCTTCATAAACAGATGGAGCAATTTGTCTGCAAGCTTTATAAAATAGACACTAGGGATGTCAATGAGACCAGATATGCTGTTTACTGCTCCCCTTCCAGGGTCACACAGCAGAATCTACCACCTACTAAAGATGAGCTGAGACAGCATACTTCAAGAGCAGCGTACCAAGCTGCAATCTGGCGTAGATCATTAGAGAACAAGCCAAACGTTCCCTGTCCCAGTTCTCATGGTTGGAGAGTGGAAGATGACTCGCTCAAGGTGCAGTGGATGCTACAGGATCCAGCACCACCTGATGTTCTGCAGAGCATGTATTGTAAGTGCAGGAGTGGTTGTGCCTCAAATCACTGCAGCTGCAGGAAATCTGGGCTTAAGTGCACTGATCTTTGTCAATGCCAAGGCTGCAAGAATCGGAGGCAAGAGGCTCAATTGCATGGAGATGAGGAAGCTGATGAGGAGTCAGACGATTCATCTGAGGACACAGACTTTGAAGGTGAGCATTTTGCTGGATGAATTTTTTTTGCATTGTTTACCAAGACAGGATGGTGGATGCTAAACCGACTGAACAAGATAAAGTGCATGGCTGTCAGCAAGACTATCCTGCATTTACGTGTGCTGTTCATGTTGATATTTAATGTTGTGTTATATCTAACCATTTGTTATTTGCTTCTTCCCACAGACGAGTGAACAGAAGAAAAAAATTGAGGAGGCTACGAGTGGGCAAAGAGACAGGTAGACCAATTCAGAACGCGATATAAACATTTGGTTTCATCTAATAATAATCACACCATTTATGTAATACATCATCAATATATAATATCATTTATATCATGTATAAAATTTAATTCAGAATGCAGTTTATCAAACACCCTTTTCATCTGCGTAATCATCACAGTGTTCTGAAGTAATCCTTCTACATGGGTGACATGCCTCTGAAAGAATTACAGTTTATACATGTAAGTCTCGTTTTCTACCTCGTTTTTTACTAATTTTTGTCGATTGTTATTCAAAGACAGTTCTTGTGGGTTTGTTTTTCATCAACCAGGTCAGTTTATGACATGAATCATTATTTTATTCAACTTTATTATCAAATTTTAGCCAATATAGATGTGTTACAGCGAAAATCACAAAATCGTCAAAAACGGATACATTTTGTCCAAAAACAAGGTCAAGGTCTGTACTGAGAGGTGTAGAAACGTGATTTTTGGATTTGTGACGAAATTCTGATCCAGGATAACTTATTTCCAGGTTGCCCACCCTCCGTTTCAATAAAGTCATTTTTTTGACATGATAGGTTTATGTTCCTTCTCAACTATTCATCTACTTGCAAGCCAGACAGCAGTTGGAGAAGAAAATGAGTTCAGAAGCTTGCTTGGCATCCTTTGTCAACCTTTGCCACATATGAAACTGCTTTGTGGTTAGCTTATTGTAAAGCATTATGTAACTCTTGCCTGCGCACAGTGGGTAAGTAGTGCATAGCAACCCGGTTCAAACCATATTTACTTTGGTTCCCTCGTTCACATAGCAACAAATGATTGCTGAAGTCACTACTGTATTGTCCATGTTTTCCGCTTAATTACGTTTTTTCCCATAAACCAAGTTATTATTGACATGCATTCTGATTTTAATGTTTAAAAGGCACAATTTTGAGTGTAGATAATGGTTTGGGCAGTATCTAACTCTTAGTTTTTGAAAATGTAACAATGGAATTCACTTAAAACTTAAAAGTGGCAAGACTATTTCAACAGTGCAGCAAAATGCGACAATTGCATCCTTGGCATTGGTGGATGGATTATTTGCTTACTTCACTCTCTATAGCATAGCAAGGGTACAAAACGGTTATGTAATATTCCACAACATTCTTTGTGTTGAACAAATACAATAATTTGAACTGTCAGGATACTCACAGGCAGGTGCTGTCAGTAGGTCAGTACTTGTTCACTTTTTTATTTCAGTTTCAATAAGTAACAGCAAGCATATTATTGAAATGCTGATGCATGAATAAAGCAATGTAAAATATAATATCCCTTCACAAAATAAGATACTTTGCTTTGCAGACTTTAGCACAAAAATACTCGGGACTCAAAGTTTCTCTCCGGCATTACCGGAATGTGATAATACCGACCATTTGGGATTCTGAATACACTTTACTGACTCATTAGATACATTGGTTACCGGGCTTATATTTAATTTTTTTTATAACAACAGAAAAATGTTATATTCCATACGTCGAGTTTTTGTTTTTCAAGCCATGAAGTCTTATAATGACAAGTTTTCTATTCCATGGAGCACGAAAGAAATGAGTCATTTGATTAGCTTCTATAAGGTGGTTTTAGTTATTCATTATGTTGAAAAATTTCAAAATCACTTAATTAAACACAGTTAACTAGCCACCTCAGCCGGAAAATTTCCAAATATGTTGATAAGGATGAAATATATGAGTTTCCATTCTGTTGACTGTAATGGGATATAATGACTCACACTTAAAGCTAGGGAATTACATAACAAGCCCTAAGCCTGGAGCTGAGAACAAAACATTTATAGCGCTTACCAGCCACAGCTACTAAACAATGAAGTAGTTGTGGCTGAGAGTTTCAGTTAGTTGTTAGTGGCATTGCAGTAAACTTGGCTGCCACATCTTGCTGCGATTTGTGTTAAGTGGAATGGCTCAACCATATTATTGCTAGAATGTGGAAAAGTAACCATTTACATGATATTTTACTTGATCATAAATAAAGCTGAGTTTGAAGGGACTATAAAGCTATCTTCAGGTAAACAGAAGGTGTACAGTCAACTAAAGACAGGTTAGTTGCAAATATTGAAAAGTCATCTTGCGGCAATTGCATGTTAAAAGTCGCAACTAAACATTGCTAGAGAAACCAGAAGAAACATTGTACGGTCCAGTTTTGGTCACTTCTAGCACTGCAGATAGTTTCACTTTATTGTGCAATGCTTTTGTAACAATTGTAAGAGCAGTAATTTTCTTTGTATGTCATCATTTTTGCTCACAAATTCTCGTATAAACTAGTGGTTAGAGCTGAAATAGTGGTCATATACTTTTTTTGACAAAATTCTCCTGTAGATTGGTTGCCTCCGAGAAATGTATCTGAAACAAATTTTCCCACTATTGTTTGCAATCATGTTGTCTATTTTGTATTACGTTTGTTTACACCCTGAAAACTGGAAAATATCTAGCAACTTTCCATGTATAAAATGTGTCTCATGACATTTTTGTGAATTGTCTGCAACACTGTGAATTACATATTATATTCGAAACAAACTTGGCCTATGTTGTCTTGCAGTCCAAAATTCTACTTTTTGTAGACATTCTAAAAGCAACGATACTTGCCAAGTGACAAAAGACAACCTGTGAGGAAAACAACGCAATCTTGGAAAAGGTAAACTACTGAGGATAATAACTTATGAACAAACACAAAGCATCACTTTGGTCCCAGCTTCTTTTGTATAATGAAAATGCGCAATGCGAGACAATTTCCAATACTTTCAGTCTTTTTTAATAAAACCAGACATGGAAGAGATATGTGCTCATGCAGTCAAAAAACTAAATTATTGTAAAGAAGAACTTTTGGATGCATTCGGTCTGTTGTTGACTAAGTTTTTTAGAACATTGTTTAAAAGACCTGAGCGGTTTTCTATGGAAAAGTGGAGGATTTAAAAATTTTGCTGAGTTCAATTTTAATTCTGGAAAACCAAATTGTCAATAAATTTATGTTTGAGGGAATGAAAGTTGAGTATCATTGCAATAGGTGTGTCAAACTATCATTTCCTGTACCAAAATATTATCATATATATATGTTATAAACTCTTGATTGTTTGGCCACTCCGGTTTCAAATTGTTAGTTCTCAATTTTCTAGCAGATAGTCATTCACAAACAGTCACTATTGCTTATGAGTTTTGTTGTACTAGCTGAATTAAATGCCGTTTATTCTTGTTTACTCTGCGAGCTTTGAATAAAAGAGTTGCACTGTTTCACTCTGCCTTTGTTTGTAGTCAGCCTGTATGGAAGCCTGCTGATGCAAACATTGAAGCACTCATGGACATGGGTAATCTTATCAATGCTCGCTAGTGTCACAAGCATTTTACAAATTTATGTTGAAATTGGCATTTGGAAAAAGAAATAAAAATAGTGTTGCGTTGTTATCATGATTTTTAAGCATTTATATGCACGAGATGCAAAAAATGGGATGGGGTATTTATAACAAGGACAAAAGATTTTAATTTCAAAAACTTCAAAATTTTTTGTTAGTAGCAATAAAACCAATACTATCTTTAAATTTTTTATGTGCTAAAACTGACGCATTTTAGTTAACGTTATGGATTTGTTTCGAACTTTTTTTGTAGTTTATATTCTGTGAATTGAAGTGAATTATATTCTAGACCATAGTTTGACCAACTGAAGAGCATTTATCAATTTATAAAATTCAATTTCTTGGATTTTGCTTCTCAATTTAAGTGTGTTGGCTTTTAAGAATCAAAGCGAACCCTACATCTCACTTTTTGTGTTAATCGTACTTGAATGTACATCAACTAAGCTTTCAATTTTTGTAGTTAGAAAAAATCAAGTATTAAAGTTTTATTTTTATTCTATAATGTTTTGGGCTTCAGTTGCGCAAAATTTCACTTCATGGTTTTTACATACGAGCTTGAAATATAAAATGCAATTTTTTTCACATTTTTTTCATAGTAAACATGAGTGCGGGGACCACTACCGCAAGTAACGCATCGAACACCATTGA
Source organism: Cryptosula pallasiana (assembly GCA_945261195.1). Lineage (NCBI taxonomy): Eukaryota > Metazoa > Bryozoa > Gymnolaemata > Cheilostomatida > Cryptosulidae > Cryptosula > Cryptosula pallasiana. The sequence continues at coordinate 8,339,550 of OX183133.1, read as the reverse complement.
TGGCATTATTCCTATGATGACATGAAAGAGAAGGTATGTTACTTTTTGATCTTACAATGAATAAAAAAAGTTTTCACTCAATTTTAGTTTTCACTCAATTTGTTTTTCTTAGCTATAATGATTAAGGGCATTAGCGTGCTCTTTTTTACTTCCATTTTTTCATGAATCCAAGTAATGCTAGGTTCTGAGTTCTAGCAGGAAATTTGGTAAAATATATTCAATAAAAGGCTATACCTAAATGGGTGGCTACATACACATACGTTTTGTCAGTACGCGATGAAAACGTGATTTTTCTCTGCCTGACGCTTTGGTGACTGGACAATTATTATCAAAAAAAACCATTCTCGATTGAATAAAATGTAGAGACGAATTTTGACGACTCCAATGAACTTTTTTTTATAATTCAACATTGACTTGGTCATTACTGCTTAGCCAACAGACCATTTGTTTCTTCTATCAAAGAGGTTATCTTTTTTTTATAAACAACTAATTATTATTTCTAGGCGTTATCTATTTATTACAGATAATAAATTATTTATTTATTATTACCAACAAATATCATAATTATTTAATAATTATAACTTATATTTATGATAGTTTTCATAATGTCTTCATAGCCTCACTGGACACTCCGCAGCGTTTCGGTGATCAATCATCTGTGTGTGTAGCAACCAGAGCAACGCTACCAAACGTATTTCCGTCATATTCCTACAAAACGTGGGTGTGTGTAGCCACGGCTTTAGCAGTAGCTATAATAAGGGGTATTTATAAGAAGAGGACAATTCCAGTACGGGACACTTTTGTTTCGAAAAGTGACACGAATGGTTATTTTTTGACTGCAGGATTAAACTTGACACATTTGGTCTTTCATTTAATGTCCAGTAAATCAGAATTTACATGTAGGCCTAATTTGTACTCCATTGTCTACATCGCTGCTTTCTGCACCATCCCAGGAGCTTTTATTACGTGAAAATTTTAAATTATGTAACTTTGCTTTGTATTTTCTTGCAAGAAGATCTCTTCATTTTAGGACGGAAGAATTCAGGGACCACTTACTCTTTGTGTACAAAATTTGTGCTGTCAACCAATTGCAGAGGCTCTTCTTAAATTTATTGAAATGTTTATAAATAAATTTCCCAGTAAACTCTGAAGACTAAGGGTAAAAATGACGTAAAAATGAGGCGAAACAAAACTGAATAGTGTGCTATGAGCCGGTTGTCAAGACATTCATAACTATTTTAAAACTTTTGCGAAATTTTATCACTTAGAGTGAAAGCTTGTTTTTTTATTCTTGATAGGTCTATGAAGTGCTACGAGAACATGCATTATCATTAATACAGTGAATTGCGCTTTGTACGTAAACTATGGCAAAACTGGTGTTTTTGTTGCAAAGTTATCCCCCCTCATTTGAGTAGGTACAACTACCCAGAGCAGATGCTGGCTCCAAATGTGTAAGACATTACAAATGCATAAGAAACTCCTAGAAAAGTGATGGGCAAGTTTTTGTGGTCTTAGAAAAGTTTTAGGACACCGTTGCTGAAAAAAAGTGAGCATTAAATGTTGCAGCAAAAACAAGTTGATTCTTTTCTTGGTACCGCAACTTTCTGTGCTTGTTTTTACGATTCATGCACGCTTTCCAGTTGGTTTTTATTGAGATATTTAGCTTATGTAGAATGTAATTTTAATTTATTTTTATTTGAGTTGCACCATATAACTGCTACAGCAAGTATCAGCTGGTGAATAAAGGCCACAAAACCACATAATCCCATCAATATGTAAAAATATATTGTTTGATCTCCTTTACCAATCTAAAACAGCTAATGCACACTTTGTTCTTCAGGACGTGTTCATTGTGCTTTGTGTCAACTAACTCCAGAGATGACTAATGGTGGTAGAGGCAACCGAATTTGGTGTAAAAACTTTAGCATCTAAGTTTTTATACAGTAAACGATGGGCTGTTTTTCGTAAGTTCAACCCTCTAGAAATAAACTTGAGAAATGTACAACTAATTATTTTCTAAGTTCTGCATCCTCACTCAAACTGGTGACAGATTATGAAATAATAATTAGTGTTTGACAAGTTTTTGTAAAGAAAATACGGCAAACGTGATCAGTTGTTCTAATTCTCATACACAGACTGATTTCATTGTCAGCTGATAATGTTGAAGTCTTGCTAAGACTGCTTCAAGTAACAAAGTTTCTCAAACTCACTTTATAACAGTTACTACGAAAACTGCTAGAGCAACAAGAGTGAGTAAATTCTTTGATTTCTTGGTTGGTGCACAGCCAAACTTTCACTGCCGCTTTATGGAGAGTATTTTACCATTATTTTCGAATGCTAAAAGTGGTGTGTGCAAAAGCTGATGCCAAAAATCACACAATTACGTAAATTGCAAATAATATCTACAGCTAGTTGTTCCACAGAGCATGGTTTGATAGTAGTTTTACCCACTTTAAACGGCAAACTGAAAACAACCATTTTCATACTCTGGCCATTTTAATTTTTGCTCTGTGCAACTCGAGCCATTGTAACTACTTTCTTTTAATTTTATGCATTTATACTAATTGTCTTGCAGAGAGGAGTGAAAGGATTTATGAGTGAGTACAAAGCACACTATGCCAGGATGTGTGCGCATCAGAACAGACCTGACTTACTAGTGCAATAGCATGGCAATACCTCCTGCATTTTCTAAAGTTAAATTGTGAGTTGCTCACCAGTGTTATTTGTTAGCATACCGTCACACATGCTCATACATAAACATGTTACAAACACTAGCATACATTATGCACAAGATTGAGATAAACCTGACCATGCAGTGTAAGTGATGCATAGACAAATATCAATCAGCAAATGGAAATTTGTTTCATTCTGACACGTATGCTGCTTGTTTCAGGGTAATGATGCAATTGTTGCAGCTACTATATACTTCTTTATGACGAAATGGGAAGCTGGATTGCGAGTGACTGTGGCTATTTCTGATCACCAATCCTCAGAAAACTGTAAGCTTGCTTGATCTTAGTCATTACAATTTTTTTATTGTCTCAGTTTGATCTTGAGAGCATATGATTTACTTATTGCAGGTCCTTGAATTGTTTGCTAGGTAAAAGAAGCTGATTTCTTTATACAATAGCTGCTCCTAAGGCATCTGGCTGCTTTAACTCTGGAGTTGTCATCTATTGACAGTGTTTTGCCGATCTGATGCAGAATAGTATCACTTCGACTTTGGTTTATTTGGTTAAAAAAGTGAATGACCGATAATTGTTTGTAGCAGTCAAGTTTTCACAGCAGACAAATTTTACCTTATTTGCAACCTATCTCCTTTAAGAAAAAATAGCAAATATTATTAATTGAAAGCAAATCAATAAGCGTATTCGCGACCTTAGTTCGCTGAGCAAATTTCAATAAAAATAATCATACCGGCAATAAATTTAATCAAAAAATAAAAATTTTGTTCGGAACTCATGGGTCAACAAAAATTGGCTCATTGAACAAAAAAAAAATCAGCAAGTATTTATTTATTTTGTTTGTAGGGCGCGAATAAAACTGAACACTAAATAAATAATAATGAGCAAGTTGATTTTTTTCAGTTTTATAGACCGGTTTTAGATCCTTGAAAAATAATTCCAAATAATTGCAAGCTATGCAAATTTACTAAAGCAAAGGGCAGCTTGACAAACTAATACAGTTTATAGCAGTTCAAATTGTATTACTTTCTCGATTATTTTGAAAATTGGGAGTTATCTTCCTTATGATTTGTTCGGTATACTATAAATTTTCATTGAATATTATGTTGTTCTAAAACTAATGGTCCGTTGCATATGCAACACAGTGAATTACGAACACCTATTATTTTTTGTCTTTTGTTCGACGAACAGGTTGCGAATACTCTAATTGTTGTTAGAAACCCTTTCAGTCGAAATTCTGTAGCTTAGAACATATAGTGTATTACAAACACAGCTATGGCAATGCTCATGGTGATAATCTGCCTAACACACTTGTTCTTTCTTTTTGAAGCTACCAACCTGAATTTCTATCGACTCAATCAAAGTTTTATTTTTCTTAAAATGATGATTTTTAATATCACTTGATCACCAGTTAGTGTGCAATAATTTGAAAATTTTGGGTTTTTGGTAATTTAGAAATTTGATAGGCCTGTGCTTGATAGCTAAGGTGTTATGTGTAGCCTTTTGTAATATCTGATATTTACATATTGATGTCCAAAAGAAATTGATATTGAAATATTCCAAGTCTATTCAGTTGCTATAGACAGTAAGATAGTAATAGAACGTAGAGAAAAGTATTTGCTTGTCACTTCTGAGTGATTTTTTCTTTTGTGTCTCCACAAACATTACTTGATCTCTACGTATTCCCCTGTTTCAGAAGAGAAGAACAGCAACTAGATGTTTTGTCCAATGTCAATTATACTCAGCAGAAAGGCAAGCACTCTGGTAAGTGTTTGCTCCTTTGTGTTGCTACAAATAATAGGGTAGTGTGTGCGTGGTGCACTTATTTGATTTGGTTACAGCTCCATGAATACATTGGTTCCACCTCTTATAAGAAGGTACCCATAGATAAGTTTGATTATACCTCTCTAGTTTACTGATGAACCATTGGTAACATTTTCCAGTTCACTTGAAACTACAACAACGCGACTTTGTCTGTTCAAATTAATATAGAGCAAGAGAAGGCAATTCCGCTATTTTAGTCTGTTGCTTTTGATATAGTGACAAACTCTTTATTGAAAATGATAACTCCTTTATTTCGACGTTTTTTACTTCAACAAAAAACCATATATTTTATTCCATGAACAGTTATTTTTAGGTTGTCTTTCTTACAATAGGTTAATACACTCTTTAATGGGAATAATTTGAGCATTTGTGAACAATAGTGATAAATTGTTTTTTGTATTGAAGAAAACTTTTAATGTTTTTGGTGCTAATGAATAAGACAACTGCCTGCACTTATTTTGTAGCTCCTCTGGCTCAAACTCTTAGAAATCTGCATCTTCGTTAATGTAGATCAGCATGTGGCATTGCATCTAAAACTTCAGGACAAAGTTCAAGAGGTACGTTCATTCTAAGGTAAATTGATTTACTTTAAATGGATGGCACGATGGTTCTTATATCTTCATTTATTTTCAAAACTCTCACAAACAATACGGATCAAATTTTGTCAATTTATTACTGTTTAGATTTTAAGTAGACGACTCCAAAATATTGTGGGCCAACATCTTGGAATTTCAAATTCAAATTGTTGAAGGATTTTTAGCTCTGTATAACATTGAATTAACGATCATCATATGGAAGTCAAATTAATTAGAAGTAACTTAATTTGTCTTCTTTCCGGCAAGCAGTGAGTGGGTGCAATCAAATAAAGAGATACAACAGGATTTGCAAGAACTCAGGTTCCCAATACGAAACTGTATCTATCTTTTCTTAAATGTAATGTCGAGTTGAAAAATTATAAGATCTTACATTTTGGAATTATTTAATTTAGTAGAACTTGGTTTCATTCGGTCAACTGTTGAAAAATTGTGAAAGCATCAATTTACGTTCATAGTGATCACCGTTGTAAAAATGGTGGCCGGGGAGTTTACAGTGAAACCCGCATAAATCGATACCGGGGAAATCAATAAACTTGTTTTATTCAAGCCCCAGTTTGAAGTCCCGATATTTAGCAAGTCGATACTGTCATCTCTAGGTTGATGAATAATTTTTTTTCAACTTCATGACTAGTTTGACTCTATGACCAGCTTTTCACCGGAGCTCCGTGAAAAGAGTCAAATAAAGCATGTTGTTTGGAATCGAAATTAGTTCTGTTGAATAAACAAGCAGAAATTTTGTTCATGGCATGTTAATGGCATTTTTCTAGATGGCACGTTATCAAAATTATATAATCAGAGAGTTACCTCCTTTTGTGAATGACAATTCTTTTGATTGCCTTTCCAACCGTGCCTGAGCAACTTCAACTCGTGGGTTTTTTATTCCTGAACTTTCTTCAATTTGGAATGTAACAAAGACCATATGTAATATCTCAACAATCACCCATGGTTGATAAAAAGTTAGAGCAGTCTAAACATGTTTGTTCAGATAGATAAAAAAACAGTTGATCAATGAGTTAGTATTTGTTATTGGAAATTTTTTTGGAATGATTGTTGTCATTTACTGATCAAACATTAACCGATGATGTTGATTTTAAAAATTAAACCATACAAATTTATTCATTTTTATTAGTCATTTATTATTTGGCTCGCATCAAAATAATATTAAATTACTAATTTACAAATACCTATCCTAAATAATGAGCAAATATGCAGTTCTCATTGCTATTAAAATTGATTCACAATGTGAAATAAATCTATGAAATTCATAAGACTATTACATTGTTAGTTGCAATATAACGTTTTTCGGTCGGTTTTAATTGAATTATTTAGGTTACATAGAATGTGACAGTAGTTTTTTATTTAGAGCTGTAGCATTGTAACTACTACAGCAAGTATTAACTGTTAAATAAAGGCCCCAACACCACATAATGCTATCAATGTGTAAAAAAAATATTGTTTTATCTGCTGTATCAATCTGAAAAAATTTATACACATTTTGCATTTTAGGAGATGTTTATTGTGCTTTGTGTCAACTAACTCCAGAGATGACTAATGGTGGTAGAGTCAACCAGATATGGTGTAAAAAGTTAGGCATTTAAGTTTTCACACAGCAAACAATGGGCTGTTTTTGGTTAGTTCAAGGCTCTAGGAATAAACTTGAGAAAAGTGCGACTGTAAATAATTTGTACGTTCTGTATCTTCAATCAAATTGGTAACGAATTATGAAATGATAATTAAGTCTTTGGCAAGTTTATGTAAATCAAATGCGTCAAATGGGATTAGTTGTTTTAATTTTCATACAGAAACTGGTTTCATTGTCAGCTGATAACTTTTAATTACTGATAAGACTACTCCAAATAACAAGTGTTCACAATCTTGACCATTATGCTAAAAGAGTTGACAAAAGTTTATCTGACTCATTTTTATAACAGTTACTACGAAAACAGCTAAAACAGCAAGAGGAGTTAACTCTTTGAGTTCTTGGTGCACAGCCAAACTCTTACTTCCGTTTTATGGAAAGTATTTTACCATTATTTTCTCATGTTAAAAGTGGTGTGTGCAACAGCTGATGCCTAAAATCACACAATTACCTAAATTGCAAATAATATCTACAGCTAGTTCTTCCACAGACCATGGTTTTGATAATCATTTTACCCCCTCTATACGGCAAACTGAATACAATTTTTTCCATAATCTCACCAACTTTAATTTTTGCTCTGTGCAATTCACGCCATTGTTACTCTTTTTGTTGTTGTAATTTTGCGCATTTATACTACTTGTCTTGCAGAGAGGAGTGAAAAGATTTATGAGTGATTAAAAAGCACACTATGCCAGGATGTGCGCATGTTAGAACAGACATGACTTACTGGTGCAATAACACGGCAATATCTCCTGCATTTTCTGAAGTCAAATTGTGAGTTGCTTGCTCAGTGTCATTTGTTAGCATATCGTCTCACATGCTCATCCATAAACATGTAAAAAACACTACAATACATTATGTATAAGCATGAGATAAACCTGACCATGCAATGTAATTGATGCATAGATAAATATCAGCAAATGGAGTTATTTCATGCTGGCACTATGCAACTTGTTTAGGGGTAATGATGCAAGTGTTGCAGCTGCCATCAATTTCTTGTTGACTGAATGGGAAGCTGGATTGTGAGTGACGGTGGCTATTTCTGATCACCAACCTGATGAAAATTGTAAGTTTGTTTGATTTTAGTCCTTAGCATTTTTTTCATTGTCTCAGTTTGATCTTAAGTGCATATGGTTTATTGGTTGCAAATCCGTGAATTGTTTGCAAGGTAGAAGAAGCTGATTTTCTTTCATAATATGAGCTCCTAAAGTTTCCGGCTGCTTTAACTCTGGAGTTCTCATCTATTGACGGTATTTTGCGCATCTAGTGCAAAATAATATCACTTTGAGTTTGGTTTAATTGGTTAAAAAATTGAATCAAAGATAATTGTGTGTAGCAGTCAAGTTTTCACATCAGACAGAGTTTACCTTATTTTTGACCCATCTCCTTTAAGAAAAACTAGCAAATGCTATAAATTGTTAAAAAAGGTTTTTCGTCAAAAATCTGTAGCTTAGAACATATGGTGTGTTACAACTGCAGCTATGGCAATTTTCATGGTAATAATCTGCATAAACACACTTATTCAGTCTTTTACATGGCTTCGTACCTGACTGTCTACTGATTTCAAGCGGAGTTTTATTCTTCGTAAAATGATTATTTTTAATATCACTTGATTACTAGTTATTATGCAATAATTTGGAAATTTTGGGTTTTTTGATTATTTGAAAATATGATAGGCATGTGCCTGATACCTAAAGTGTTATGTGTAGCTTATTGTGATACTTAATAATCACATATTGATGTCAAAAAGAAATAGGTAATAAAATATTCCAAGTTTATTCAGTTGCTATAGATAGTAATATAGTAATAGAACGGAGAAGAAAGCATTTGCTTGGCACTTCTGAGGGAAATTTTTCTTTTGTTTCTCCAAGATTATTACTTGATCTCTAAATATTCCCCTGTTTCAGGAGATAGTCATTCTGGCGTTATGCAGAGAAGAACTGTGACTAGAGGAAGTCCTTTGACCAGGAGAAATGTTTTTTCCAATGTGTATTATATCCAGCAGAAAGGCAGGCACTATGGTAAGTTTTTTTTCTGTAGAGCTACCAAGAATAGGGTAGTGCGTGCAGGGTGCACTTATTTGGTTACAGCTTCATGATCACATTTGTTACAACTCTTATAAGAAGGTTATCTATCGATTATTTTGATTTTACCTCTCTAGTTTGCTGATTAATTCTTGCCACATTTTCCAGTTCAGTTGGAACCACAACAACACGACTTGGTCTGCTCAAAGTAATATAACGCATGAGAATGCAACTCCGCTTTTCTAGCATGTTTCTTTTGAAATTGTGACAAAACCTTTATTGAAGATGACAATTTTTTTATTTTGTGGTTTTATACTTCAACAAAAACCATATATTTTGTTCCATGGACAGTAATATTTAGGCTGTATCTTATACAATTAGATTATGCACTTAGTAAAGGTAATTATTAGAACAGTTTTCTCATAATCTACTCGTTTGTCTTCAACACTAGCCATAACTGTTTTTTGGTGTTAAACAAACTTTTCAAATTTGTTTTTGGTATTGATGGATATTACAATTCTTTGCTCTTATTTTGTAGCTGCTCTGGCTCAAATGAAAAGGAACCTGCTTCTCCGTTAATATTAGGTGTAGCTCATTTACAGGCTCTAGTCAGCACGTGGCATTGCGTTCAAAACTTCTGGACAAGCTTAAATAGGTAAGTTCAGTCTAGGGTAAATTGATCTGCTTTAAATGGATGGCACTATGGTTCTTACATTTTTGTTTATTTTTTAAACTCTCACAAACAAAAAAACCAAAGTTTGTATACTTGTCACTGTTTAGATTTTGAGTAGACAACTCCAAAATATTGTGAGTCAAAACTTTGGATTTGCAAATTCAAATTGTTAAAGGATTTTCAGCTTTTTATAATATTGAAGTAACAATCATCCTACGGAAGCGAAGTTAACTGTAAGTAAATTCATTTGTCTTCTTTTCGGCAAGCAGTGAGTGGGTGCAATCAAATAGATAGATACAACAACATTTGCAACAACTCATGTTCCCAATAGGAAATTTTATCTGTCTTTTCTTAAATGTAATGTCGAGTTGAAAAATTATAAGATCTCTTATTTTGGAGTTAGTTTGCTACGATTAGTCAACTGTTGAAAATTGTGAGAGCATCAATTTATGTTCATAGTGATCACCATTGTAAAAATGGTGGCGGGTGAGTTTACAGTGAAACCCCCATAAATGAACAATGGAAAAATCAATAAACTTATTTTATTCATACCCCAGTTTAAAGGCCCTATCATTGACATTATGAAAAGTGCTTCAAAAAGTTGATATTGTTATTTCTAGGTGGACCAATAATTTTTTTCAACTTCATGACTAACTTGACTCCACAACTCCATGGCTAGCTTTTCATGAAAGCTCTGTGAAAATTCTTAACGAAAGCATGTTGTTTGGAATCGGAATTTGTTCTGTTGGATTGATTAGCAGAAATTTTGTCAATCGTAAACCTAGATCGCATGCTATCAAAAATATATTATCAAGTAGTTATCTCCTCTTGTGAATGACAGAATTTTTTTAAACGTATTTAAAACAGCACATGAGCAACTTCCACTCATGCGTTTGCATTAATAAATTTTTTTAATTTTTTGAATGTAACAAAAAACCGAAAGTAATATTTCAACCACGTTTGATAAAAATTGAACGGTTTTTAAACATGTTTATTCAGCTAGATAAAAAAAAACCTGTTGATTGAGTTAGTGTTTATTATTGGATAGCTTTTTTAATGATCATTGTCATTTACTGATGAAACATTAAACCAATGATAATGATTTTAAAATTTAAACCAAGCCAACTTAGTTATTTTTATTACAGTGATTTATTATTTTGGTTAGCATCACAATAACAACAAATTACCACTTTACTAATAATTATGCTTGATTAATGAGAAAACTTGAAGTTGTCATTGTTATTAAAATTTATTCACAATGTGAGTCAATGAAAAAAATGTATGAAATCCATCGTATTATTATATTGTTCGTTGCAAAATAACTTATTATTACTATTGTATTTATATTTATAGCCTCCAAAAGCAAATTGGAGCAGTTCAATACCATCCTTAATTAGATGGTTTCCTTTTGGCTCTTCAACATCAATTTATGCCGGTTTCACTGTATTTATTCATCCAATTATTTTATTTTACCTTTATTACAAAAGTCATGGCTTGGAGGAAGTTTTTGTCATAATGGGAATGCTCCATGATTGAAAAATATAACAACTATGATATAACTGTCTAGTAATAGTTCTAATAACTTTTTTATAACTATTGAGAGATTTTGTTAAAAAAATTTGATACATTTCAACTTTGGTTGTAGTTTTATTATTTTTCTGTATATCTTGGATAACTTTAAACTTTTTTATGTCAAAATAGTTTGCGAAGATAAGTTTTTTAGATGTTTCAGACTTTCCGCTGTTTTAGGAGTATGCACAAATTTTTGAAGTTTTCGAACTATCTACATATGCTTGTAATTGACGTAGATTCATGATGAATTTTGATACTAACCACATGGCTTCCAAAAAGCTAATTTTTACAGTTTGCAAGTTTTGCATCAGTGAAAATTAGTTTGATTTTAGAAAGCAATGCTTAAACATCATACGAAAATTTGTTTTTCAGGAGTAGAATATTACAAACGTTTCTTGGCTATCGATGACAAAAAATGGTTGAACCTTTTGCATTTTTATCTCTGTCAAATGGAGATTTCTTCGTCTATGGCATGAAAGACTTCATTCTTAATGATAGGCAGGTTACTTTGTTACACACTAGAGCAATTGAAATACAATAAATTTTTCAAGGACCATGACAGATGCTCTGTAGTCAGTGGCTTCAAATCTGTACTATATAACAAAATGACTGAATTTTTTATGAAGCTTCAACTTCCAAACTAAAATCGAAAAACTTTGTTGATCATTTAGTGATTTTCACTTATTCACAAGGAAATGTGTAGTGTTCAAGATTTAATTAAAAATGTTCTTGAGAAAAAACACCGTAACAATTATGACTCTCACAACATTTCTTTCCAATCTCATGGTGTTATGAAAGTTCAACTGATCTTATTGCTTAATCAATTTCAGAGCCGAAAGTTAATACTATAATGATAAATATGCTTGGGTTGTTACGCTTTTACCCAAAAAGTTGGTCCTGTTACGGCCCGTGTACACAATAACTACTTTGCACAAAATGAGAGGAAGTGCTGATTCAGAAAATAAACTACAAAAAGATTGAAACTCATTGCAATCTCCTTTTTTCAATTACGCATATCATCCCATATTGCTGATATGCGGAAAGCCCAAGTTCTATGTAAGCTAGCTGAATCTTTTAAAACTCATTTACAGCTTTATACAACTTGATGAGTCATCTGGAGAAAAAATTGCACCTTGTTCAGCATTGATTGTGCCAAAAGTGATAATTTTGATGTTGAGTGATGGTTTATGACAACTTTTACATCACTGAAGTTTTTGTCTTTCTGTGTTAAATAGTCTTTTCCGTGATCAGCTTCCTTACGCAACGAGACAATTGCTTTTGACCCATTATTTAGTTGCCAGAGCTGTAAAAGTACTATTTAATAGATAGAATATATCTATTACTGATAATTAATTGGATTTGTACAGCTAAGTTTGTATCATTACAAATAGATATTCATAAATAAAGGTCGCAAATGTGAACATCTTCAACACCCTAACAATTAAAATTATTCTGAACAAATAAAAAACTCCCGATTAATTTGAAGAATTCAAATTTTTTTTATAGGTTTGGAATGTCGTGAGTTTTTTCAACCTTGCTTGATAGAATCACCTCCGAAGAATCAATTCAAAACTGATCAGCCGATTTCTTTATTTGAAATTAGAAGTTGTTTGCCCCTGTATTTCTCTCAGATGAGGAGAAAACTCTCAGTTTTATGAAAAGAAAGTTTTAGGAATGAGTTTCAGCCCTGATTTTACAATAGCTTCAAGTATATGAGAACTTGTGTATTATTCACTCACACAAAATGTTTAAATATTTTGGTCTCCGTCAATAAAATTAGCTAACATCCGATGCAACATTTTCATCCCAGTTGATGATGAATTAAATTTGGTAAACCAATGACGATGAAATTTTTTTTGGTTCCAACATTCCTGAAGCTCAGTAAAAGATTTTATGAAGTAAATTGCTAGTTGATGAAGTGTTTTGTGTTTATTTTTACTCAAATTGTACATTTGTCTATTGCAGGTTCGAACTCGGGTGGCTTTTTTGATGCTGCTTCCATTTCCAATTACACTTTTGAGTAATAAATTTAATCAAAAAATATTCATTTTGCTCGGAACTTGTGGGTCCACAAAAAGTAGCTCACTGAATTAAAAAGAAATCAGCAAGTATTTTTTTATATTGTTCGTAGGTCACGAATGAAACAGAACACTTAATAAATTAAAAAGAGCAAGTTGATTTTTTTCATTTTCATAAACTTGTTTTATATCCTTGAAAAATAATTCAAAATAATGGCAAGCTTTGCAAATTTACTAAAGCAAGGGGCAGCTTGACAAACTAATCCAGTTTATAGCATTCAAAATTTTATTACTTTCTCGATTATTTTGAAAATTGAGAGTTATCTTCTTTATGATTTGTTCGGTAAACTATTACATTTCAATGAATATTATGTTGTTCTTAAACTAATGTTCCGTTGCATACGCGACATAGTGAATTATGAACACCTATTATTTTTTGTCTTTTGTTCGACAAATAGGTCGCAAATACTCTTATTGTCGTTAAAAAACCTGTTAGTCGAAAGTCTGTAGCTCAGAACATATAGTGTATTACAAACACCGCTCTGGTACTTTTCATGGTGATAATCTGCATAACACACTTATTCAATCTTTTTGATGGCTACCAACCTGAATGTCTATTGACTCAAGTAAAGTTTTAGTTTTCTCAAAATGGTGATTTTTAATATCACTTGATCACTAGTTATTAAGCAATAACTTGGAAATTTTGGGTTACTGGTTATTTGGAAATTTGATAGGCATGTGCCTGATAGCTAAGGTGTTCTGTGTAGCCCAATTGTGATCTTAATATTCACATATTGATGTCCAAAAGAAATTGATATTGAAATATTCCAAGTCTATTCAGTTGCTATAGACAATAAGATAATAATAGAACGTAAAGGAAAGCATTTGCTTGTCACTTCCGAGGGAGTTTTTCTTTTGTTTTCTCCACAAATATTACTTGATCTCTACATATTCCCCTGTTTCAGGAGATAGTCCTTCTGGTGTTATGAAAAGAAAAACAGCAACTAGATGTTTTGACCAATGTCAATTATACTCAGCAGAAAGGCAGGCACTCTGGTAAGTGTTTTTTCCTTTGTCTTGCTACAAAGAATAGGGTAGTGTGTGCGTGGTGCACTGATTTGGTTACAGCTTCATGATCACATTCTTTTCACCTCTTATAAGAAGGTACCCATAAATAAGTTTGAATATACCTCTCTATTTTACCGATAAACCATTGTCACATTTTCCAGTTCAGTTGGAACCACAACAACACAACTTGGTCTGTTCAAATTAATGTAGAGCAAGAGAATGCAATTCCGTTATTCTACTCTGTTTCTTTTGATATAGTGACAAACCTTTTATTGAACATGATAATTCTTTTATTTTGATGTTTTGTACTTCAACAAAAACCCTATATTTTGTTCAATGAACAGCTATTTTTAGGTTGTATTTCTTACAATAGGATAATACACTCTGCAATGGTAATAATTGGAGGATTTGTCTTCAACAATGGGGATAAACTTTTTTTGTTTTCAACAAAACTTTTAATGTTTTTGGTGCTAACGAATATGACAAATATCTTCATTTATTTACAAACTCTCAAAAACAATACAGATCAAATTTGGCAAATTTATTACTGTTTAGATCTTAGGTAGACAACTCCAAAATATTGCGAGCCAAAATCTTGGAAATTCAAGTTCAAGTTGTTGAAGGATTTTTAGCTTTGTATAATATTGAAGTAACAACCATCATCCGGTAAGCGGTGAGTGGGTGCAATCAAATAAATAGATACAACAGCATTTGCAAGAACTCAAGTTCCCAATATGAAAATGTATCTATCTTTTCTTAAATGTAATGTCGAGTTGAAAACTTATAAGATCTTACATTTTGGAATTATTTAATTGAGTAGAGCTTGCTTCCATTTTCTATAATCAGTTAACTGTTGAAAAATTGTGAATGCATCAATTTATGTTCCTAGTGATCACCGTTGTAAAATGGTGGCGGGGGAGTTTCCAGTGAAACCCGCATAAATCGATACCGGGGAAATCAAGAAACTTATTTTATTCATGCCCCAGTTTGAAGTCCCAACATTTACTAAGTCAATACTGTCATCTCTAGGTTGACCAATATTTTTTTTTAACTTCATGACGAGTTTGACTTCATAACCAGCTTTTCACGGGAGCTTTGTGAAAAGCCTTAAATACAGCATGTTGTTTGGAATCGAAATTAGTTCTGCTCAATTGACAAGCAGAAATTTCGTTAATTCTAAATCTAGATGGCATGTTATCGAAATTGTATAATCAGAGAGTTATCTCCCCTTGCGAATGACAGAAATTTTGTATATGCATTTCCAACCATGCCTGAGCAACTCGTGAGTTTTTTATTCCTGAATTTCCTTCAATTTGGAATGTAACAAAGACCAAATGCAATATCTCATGGTTGATAAAAATTTAAAGCTGTCTAAACATATTTTTTCAGATAGATGAAAAAACAGTTGATCAATGAGTTAGTATTTATTTTTAGAAATTTTTTTGAATGATCGTTGTCATTCACTGATGAAGCATGAAACCAATGATAATGATTTTAAAAACTAAACCAAGCAAACTTATTACTTTTTATTAGTCATTTATTATTTGGTTAGCATCCAAATAATAATAGATTACCAATAATTTTTTTTTATCATGGGATTGCTTCATGATTGAATAACTTGAAAACAATAAAAGAGTCTGTCTAGTAAAATTTTTTAATAATTTTTTTGTATTCATCGCGAGGCTTTTAAAAAAAATTGACCAACTTCAGTTTTTGCTTTAATTTCATATTTTTTTTGGAAATCCTAGATATTTTTAAACTTTCTTATGTCAAAAGAGTTTGCGAAGACAATTTGTTCATGTTTCAGACTATCCGCTGTTTTAAATGTGTGCGCAAACTTTTAAACTAATCGAACTGTCTACATATGCTGGTAATTGACTTCGATTCATGTTGATTTTTTATGCTAACCACACTGCTTCAAAATAGATGATTTTTACAGTTTGCAAGTTTTGCATGAGTAAAAGTTAGTTTGATTTTAAAAAGCAGCGCTTAAACATCATTTCAAATATTTTGTTTCCAGAAGTTGAATATTACAAGCATTTCTTGGCTACCAATGACCAAAACTGGTTAAACCTCTTGCATGTATATCTTCGTCAAATGGAGATTTTTTTGTCTATGACACAAAAAAGTGATTTTTGATGATAGACACCTAACTTGTTACACACTCGAGCAGATGAAATACAATAACTTTTCTAGGACCATGAATAATGCTTTGCTGTCAGTAGCTTTATCTCAGTACTATATAACGAAATGACTGAGCTTTTTATTAAGTTTCCAGTTCCAAACTATTATCTAAAAAATTGTTGATCATTTAGTGATTTTCACTCATTCTCAAGGAAATATATGGTACTCGAGATTTAATTAAGAAATGTTCTTGTCAAAAAAACACCGTCACAATTATGACTCCGGTAACATTTCTTTCCAATCTCTGAGTATTATCAGAAAATTATACTGATCTTATTGTTTAATCAATTTCCAAGTTGAAAGTCATTACTGTAATGATGAGTATGCTTGGGTTGTTGCACTTTCAACCAAAAACCTTGCTCAGGTTACGGCCAGTGTACACATTAACTACTCTGCACAAAATGAGAGAAGTGCTGATTTGCCATTACACTTATCATCCCACAATGCTGATATATGGAAACCCAAGTTCTATGTAATTTAGCCGAATATTCAAACACTCATCTTAAAGCTTGTATACATTTTGATTAGTCATTTGGGAAAAAATTACACTTGGGTCACTGATTTTGCCAAAAGTGATAATCTTGATGTTTGACATTACTAGGAATTATGTCTTCCTGTGTTAAATAGTCTTTTCCATGATCAGCTTCCTCACGCGATGAGACAATTTCTTTTGACTAATTATTTAGTTGCAAGAGCTGTAAAAGTACTATTTATAGATAGAATATATCAATTAATGATAGTTACTTGGATTTTTTGAACCAAATTTGAATCATTACAAAATGATATTGATGATAAAGATCGCAAATGTGAAAATACTCAACCTAAAACAATTAAAAATATTTTGAGCAAATAAAAGAGTAATTTTTTTATCGGAGTTGAAATCAAAATTATCAGACAAAAGTAATTTGAAAAAATTGAATTTTTTTTTTACCAAGTTTGAAAAGTCGTGAGTTTTCTCAACCCTGCTTGTTAGCCTTCAATCACCTCCTACGAATCAATTTAAACATGATCAGTTGATTTTTTCACTTGAGATTAGAAGTTGCTTGCTCCTGTATTTTTTCAGTTCGAGAGAAAACTCCCAATTTTTTGAAAACAAAGAACTAGGGATGACTTTCAGCGCTGGTTTTGCAATGGCTTCAAGTATATTCGAACATGTGTATTATTCACTCACACAAGATGTTTAAACTTTTTTGTTTCTAACTATAAAAGTAGCCAACCTCTCCACTTTTGATGATGAATTAACTTTGTAAGCCAATGATGAGTTTTTTCTTTGTGTTAACGCTCCTGAAGCTCAATACAAGATTTCATAAAGGACACAGTTAACTAATGAAATGTTTTGTATTTAATTTTACTCATTTTGTACATTTGTCTATTGTAGGTTCAAACTCTGGTTGCTTCATTGGTGCTGCTTCGAATTCATCCCAGCTGACGACATTTGAGTTCAACTTTCTCTTAGGTTGCTTTATGAGTATTATTCTTATGTTTGCATGAAAAATAACGTGCTCTATGATGTATTGTAGAGATTTTATGACTAAATTGGTGCAGCATGTTTATGTGAACGGCTATTAATTATCTTAAAACAAAATTGGTGAAATCTGTTTCAGGAGTCTTTTCGATAAATGTCTCAAAGATATTGGTGTAGCATGTTTAATGAACGTTGTGTAAACTTTTTATACCTACATTAATGTAATATTTTCAGCAAATGTTTTCTAAGCATTTTATCACGACATTGGTGTAACTTCTTTAATGAATGTTTTGTAAAAAGTCTATTACAACATTGCTGTGACATGTCTAATGAATGATTTGTAAAAATTTTGTAGCGACATCGGTGTAATATTTTTAATGAACATTGTGTACACGTTTTATATCGACATTGCTGTAACCTCTTTAATGAACGTTTTGTAAACAATCTATAACAACGTTGTTGTGGCATGTCCAATGGATGTTTTGCAAACATTTTATAACGACATTGGTGTAACATGTGTAATGAACATTTTGTAAACGTTTTATACCGACATTAATGTAACATTTTCAGCAAATGTTTTCTAAGCATTTTATCACGACATTGACGTAACATGTTCAATAAATGTTTTGTGGACATTTTGAGATGACGAATAGTGAAAACATTCAAAAAACATTCATAGGATGTTTTGCGAGGACA
Source organism: Cryptosula pallasiana (assembly GCA_945261195.1). NCBI lineage: Eukaryota > Metazoa > Bryozoa > Gymnolaemata > Cheilostomatida > Cryptosulidae > Cryptosula > Cryptosula pallasiana. The sequence goes on along the minus strand of OX183133.1, from coordinate 8,321,107 downwards.
ATGGGTGTAACATTGCAACAACATTGAAAGAAGTGTACAAAAAGTCATGAAATAAACATTTGCATACAATGTCCAGAGGACATTAATTGACATCCAGGCAAAGTCGATGCAACATTATTATACATCATTGCCTCAGCATTGTGCGAATGTTTGTGGGTAACGTTGGGAGTAACATTGAATTAATGTTTGAGGGTGTCTGCAGAAAGTTGTGAAATAAATGTTCTGCGCACAATGTTTAGGGAATATTGATGGACATCTAGGCAACACGAATACAACATTTTGAATTATCATTACATAAACATTGTATAAATGTTTGTCCACAACATTGGGAAAAACGTTTAAATAACGTTCGAGGGTGTCTACAGAAAGTAGTGAAGTAAACGTGCTGCGCACGATGTTTAGGGAATGTTGATGGACATCCAGGCAATATTAATACAACATTTTGAGTTATAATTACATAAACCTTGTACGAATGTTTGTCCACTACATTGGGAATAACGTTTAAGTAACGTTCAAGGGTGTCTACAGAAAGTAGTGAAGTAAACGTTCTGCGCAAAACGTTCAGGGGATCTTCACCGACATCCAGACAACGTTTGTACAACATTCACTTGCTTGTTGGGGAGAGCACTGAAAGGAAATACCTAGGGCTTTTGTTATCAATATCTACAAACAAAATAAACAAATTCTCATCATATATAGATAACTTTCTTAAGCATGGTATATGTATATATATATAAAGATAATGCATGTCACTTACACTTAAAACACTCTCTATCTTCTTTTATATTTCCATCTAGAAGACTTAATTCTTTATACTCCCTTAATTCAGGATTCTCTGCTTGAACTAAAATAGAAAATACGAATGTAGTTATGCTATTTTTTTGAAAAAATTCGAAAATCTTTTTATAAATTGAATGAGTATATAGTAAGTAATATTTTCGTCATACTTACATTCAAATGTGTTCCGTTCATAGCACAGGAAGTTTTCATTCTTCCCAACACATTGCTTACTTCCTATGAATCGTGAAGATGCTTTTTCTACAAAAAAATAACATAGTAAATGTAAAGTCATTATTATTGTACCTACAGACAAATTTACATTTTTCATAAAACAGAAAAACTTACTCATAGCAATATGCGTGCTAGCTTCGCTCTTTTCCGTCTTCTCTTCATCTTCAAAACACTCCTCCAACCACCTTAGTGTTTCATCATCGGTAGAACTTAATAAAACAATAAATCAAGATTGTAATTATTTAAAAACTCTATATAATACAGTTGAATATTGAATAATAAAGTTTCAATAATATACTTACATAGCACTGAAATCTATTTCGTCTATATTTAGAACATTTGAGGATGTAGACCTACAAGTAATATATATATATATACATTTGTATAAATTTATAAATGTAACTGCAACAAAATTGTAAAAGATAGTATAAATAACTTACTCATTTGTTGTAGGGTTATTGCTAGCCATTGTTGTTTTGCAGAGTAATACTTAAAATGAAGTATAAATGAAAACTGATACTGTTTAAAAAAATAGTTTCTCTTATATACAAAACATTGAAGTCATTTATCAAGATTAATTTGTAGACTGATTTTCTGATTATTACTATGATAAATGATATTGTTTTTTAAAAAAGTGGAAGACGATTAGGAAGTTGGTTAAAAAAAATAGGAAGATAGAGATTAAATAGTTTAATAAGCTTAACCACCACAAACACTCCTGTAAACTGTCTTTCCATCTAGCTAAAATTTTTGAATGTAGAGCGTTGGATAAACAAATTTTACAACCTCTTTTAAATATAACTAGCTAGGATGAAACTTACATTTCATTTGAATGACACCTCACATCCTTCAAACATATTTTTATAGCAACAATTTTCATATAGACACATCAACAGCAAAACAATGATGCTGTGTAGTTCCATCTTTATAACATCAGACAGTAAATTAATATGTGAGAGCTTCAATTATAGTTTACACCATTAAGTATGAGTTCGGAATGTAATAAAATACTTTACAGGTACTGATAGCATTTAATAACTAGTTCAATTGCAGTTTATTGATATACTCTACTATAACACACACTACCACAAACAATCATATAGACACATCATCAGCAAAACAATGATGTAGTGTAGCTCCATCTTTATATCATCAGACAGTAAATTAAAATGTGAGAGCTCCAATTATAGTTTACAACATTAAGTATGAGTTAGGAATGTAATAAACACTTTAAAGATATCTGATAGCATTTAAATATGTATATGTAACATATGATTTATTAGACAAAACAGCTTCCTAAAAGTAGAAAATATACTATGTATGTTGATACATTATTATTTCACACAAAAAACAATGAGATATTTTAAAAAAAGTAACAGTCTAACTAATAAAACAAGTGGATAAAGTCATGCTTTGCTTTTTTTTTTTTAGATGATAGCGGAGATAGCTAGGATTAAAAGTAAAACCACAAATCCGTTTTGGTGGAAGGCTGTATCTATATTAACTAATATGTAATGAAACAATAAAAAACAGGAGATAGATGCAATCAAGTTCTCTTCCTTTTTAGGTTGAATTCGACCTATAATTCCATCATCTATGGATGTTTGTTGTTTTTGTTTTAAATAGAAATAGCATGATAATAAATAGTGCTTAGGTGTAACTAATGACTTTTCTCGAGCGACACACTTGATATTAAAAAGATCAAAACATATAGGATTAAGCGAGATGATGATTAATGTCTTTTCCGGAATGAGTTTATTAGTAAAATGACACTTGCGGGACACTTGCGCTATATTATAATTAATTACTTTTTAAAAATGACGTGGTAACATTACGTCGACTGAAATAATACCTAAAACGTCTCGCATAAATTTTGATCTGACTGAAAATGGACTGAAAACCTTCAAGGTGCGTAAAAATTATCGTAACTCGCTATAGCGGATATTCTAAGAAATATTTATTTTCTCGTCGGTAACTTGACGTAAAATATTTTGTAACGGATGTCACATGATCTCAATCGCTTTTTTCAACTTAAACACTTAGTTACTCGTAAACATTTGATACTCGCTTGATTTCTTTGATAACAGTAATATCCCAATTGTGTTTATCGTAAATATTTCAAAAACGGATATTGCGCGTTTCAGTTGGTTTTTCCTACTAAATCGCTTAGTTACTCGTAAACATTTGAAAATTGTTTGATTTTTTCGCTGATAAAACATGTTGCAAGTATCTTTTACCAAATATTACCGTGATTTTCAATCAGTTTTCCTTACTAGATTACTTAATTACTCACCAACGTCCATAATTGTTTTTATTAATCATTGTTGCAAAGCAATGCTGTATTTAAATAATATTACTACGTTTCCAACCAATTTCCTTACTGAATTACTTAATTACTCGCCAGTATTTCATAATTTCTTTCACTAATAATTACAAATAATATTGTAAATAAATAATTTACCAGGGATATTTATGCTCAAGTCTCCTCTCTCTCCTCTAAACACTCTCTCTAGATATATACAAACACAGTTATTTTTATTGTACCTTGCACAAAAACACCCCCTAAAACTTGTTTTTAGGCTGAGTCTTATGGATTATTTTAGGGGGAGTATCAGTCCTGGGAGTAGATACTAAATTGACACAAATTTTTTTCATATGAATTTAAAACTTAAGTAATGTAGTTTTTTTACCAAACATCAGTACATCAAAAACATTATTGTAAAGGTATATTATATAGGAAGATTTTCCATACTTATTATGTAATAAATGTATATAATCATATAATGATTAATTTTTGATCAATATATTTATTCAATGTAGATATATCTCTTCTCTCCTCTCTCCTCTCTTTCTTCCTCTCTCCTCTCTCTCCCTCTCTCCTCTCTCTCTTTCTTTATCTCAAGATACCATATGTATGTATACATTGATTATCATTACAAGTTGTAGTGCTTTGTATTACTTAGTATTTACTGACTCTAGCTATATTATATAGGATGATTTTCCCTACTTATTATGTAATCAATGTATATAATCATAAAATGTTTCATTTTTGATCAATATAGTTATTCAATGTAGATAAAACTCCTCTCTCCTTTCTCTCTCCTCTCTCCTCTCTGTCTTCTCTCTCCTCTCTCTCAAGATACCATATGAGTTCAAATTATGTGAAAAAAGTATCAAAACTTAAATGCCATACATTCAAAATCTAGATGCCATATGAGTTCAAATCAAGTAAAAAAATAATCAAAACTCAAATGCCACTTAAATGCCACTCAAACGCCACTCAAGTACCCCTCAAGTAAAATACAATATAAACTCGACGAATTCATCCAACGTCGTAACTCATTGCCTCAACCCCAAGGCCAGAACCACAAAAAAACACTTGGTAGGGAGATCTGCTCATATATTACTACTAATGCCTTCAACTGCAAGTAGAAGAAGAGTTCGAGGACGAGATTACCTCTGCTGCCGCACAGCTGCCTCCCTCCCTTTCTTCACGGGACTGTTCCACCTCCCAGTCCACCCCTTCTGCACGGAAGATTGCTGCTACCCACCGGGTACCCTGCGCAGAGGGAAGGAAGAAAGAGATAGAGAGAGAGAACGAGCTCTTAGGAGTCACCAGTCAGAGTGAGCTGATGGACAATTGGGTTCGCCGCCATAGCTCCTCCCGTGACCCCTTGGCACTCAAGCAGATACCTCCTCTTCAGTGGCAGTCCACGGAGTCTCCACTACTCCCAGCTGCCCCCACACCCTCCAGTGTACCCACGGTGCCGGCATCGGACACTCTCCCCTGTAGCCAGAGTGTTGCGAAACTTCCTGCCAGCTCTTCCCCCTCCCGTGGGCCCCCCACCCCCTCCCGGGTGTTGGACACTTCACCCCCGACCCGGGGCCCCCCTCCCCCGGCCCGGGATGACCCGGGGTTGAGTCTAAGTACAGTAGTGGTGCAAGAAAAGCCACCTATAGGTACTAGACTGCCTCACGCGGTCACCAGGGAGCGTATGCAGGCGCTGGGGAAGATTGTCCCTAGTAAGAGGAGAGGAGCAGAGCTCTTGGCTGGACCTTCTAAGCGGGGTAACCTCCCCCTTACAGCCACCCCCTCCTCTACACTAGGTTCTCCTCCACTGACTGTGCGAGCCATTGCCACCTTGCCTGGCTGTACGGCGTCCAGTGGACAGATTCCGCTCCTCGACCTGATCCCCACACGGAGGAAGGCGAGGACTCCTGCTGTGCCCCCAGCACCTGTACCCACCTCCCCTTTGCCAGTAGATGAACCGCCTCTTTCGGTGTCTACGCCTGTAGTCAAGTTAGTTGACATTGCTGCCTCCTGCCCTTCCTCACCAACCGTGGAGGAAGAGGTGGTAGCTCCTCACCTGGTAGGCCAGAAACCTCCTATTGCCCGGCGACTCTTGCAGTGGGTTGCCCCCAAGACGGAGAAAGCCATCCAGAGAGATTTGAAGAGGGCACGGCGCAGTACCTGCCCAAGTTGTAAGTTCGTAGCAAAGAACATGAGGCAACTGTCGGTGCATGTCCACCAGCACCACGTACGCTACTTTTGCCGCTGTAGATACTCGAGTAGCAGCAGAGATAGCATATACAGCCACCAGAGGGCGCGCGGAGGTTCAGAAGATACTGATCACCACCAACGCCTTGGCTATATTTATGCTGTAGACCGAGAGAGTTACTCGGCTTTCTGCAGGTACCAGAAATGGAACAATCCAGCGCCATTCGGTACCTGCCAACCTACCCAGACTGGGAAGATCCAGTCTCCTCCCCCAGCACCTTCGAGGTGTGATGCAGTCATGGCTCCCCTCCCAGGACCCTCCCCTACACCACCTGGCGTTGTGCCGCTGATGGCTATACCCCTAACCGGGTATAAGATACCAAAGAAGCCGCACACGGTGGTTGTACCAAGTCCTGAGGCCATGATTGTCTCCCCTGGGCCCCCTCCCTCTCCACCCCCTGCTCCCCTTGCAGTAGGCCGGACCTTCGCACCCGGTGTTTCCCCCGTGCTCCCACCAGCAGACCCTCTAGTCTTTGAGGTAGATCTGCCAGTACGGTTTATGCGGAACAGGGCGCGATGGGCTGCTGTGATAGAGCAGGGTGCCGCTGAACTGGACTCTCAGTTGCAGGGCCTTCGGATGAAGGTGGTCACGGGCACCCTCTCAGAGACAGAAGTCGCCAGGCTAAAGGCGCAAGCAGAACTCCTGAAGGGAGAGATAGTCGAACTAAAGCAAGCCGCACAGACAGTGCGAGGCCAGCTGTTCTAGGAAAGGTATTCCTCCGCTCCCTTCGGTAGTCACACGGGTTGTGTGCAACCCTCCCTCCGTTAGTCACACTGGTTGTGTGCACCTCTCTCAGTCGGTCACACTGGTTGTGTGTACCTTCTACCGTATTAACCACCGGGTGATGTGTTATCCTTCCCACCCCCTTTTATTAGCCCACTGGTTGTGGGCCCCCTTCACTCCCTCTGTGCACTATGCAGGGTGTGATTTCCCCCACTGTAGACGCACATGGACTTGTGCAAAGGGTTGCGCTGTAAGCGTAGACCTCTCTCCTCTCTTGGAGCGGCCACCTCATGACTGGTTAACTATGAGTACGGCGATACTAATAGTTGAAGCGGCCTATGTAATGGAATTTAGCATAGGTGGCCTCTATCATCGATGCTATGCTAGCCAGTATGCAGTGTATAAACACTAGTTAGTCATACTAGACTCAGCTCCGCCTGATTGCCTTAGTATAGAAGTGGATGCGTGCCTGCCGCAGAGACTGATGAGTCAAGATTCAAGCAAGGGATTTCCCGCCTTACTAAAGAAGTTGGCTGGCGCGTTATTGTTATGTTTATTGACTGTATATATGTTTTCATTGCGCCTGCTTGTTTATGCTATTTTGTTTGACCTATATTAATGTTATTGACCAATCCTGTTCTGTTATATTTCAACTGTTCATTAGAATATTGAACTGCATAACTTGGTCAACATGTGGCCCAGTGGGCAGATTAGATTGTGCGCTTACAAAGAGAGGTACTCTGAGTAAGCTTTTGTCTCTTGAAGCAATAAAGTGTTAGCTATTGTAACCCGGTGTGTTCACTTGGCAGTTGGCCAAAAAGTATTAGGATACTTGCACACGGCACGGCACAACACGGAGCTTATTGACTCATAGCTCATCTATACATAGAGCCACTACTAGCGAATAAGTAGCTCTCATTAGCAATTGCTGTTACATTGCTAAACCAGTACACTTCTCTAGTAGCTGTTTGGTAAAGGTGCGACAAAATCCTTTACAAATGGTTAAACTTGATGAGCTTGACAAAATATTTTGATTCAACAAATCAGAGAACACGGATGTTTGTGCAGCATCGGGCATAGACCAACATCTTGGTTATGCTCACGAACAGGCCCCACGATGTGCCGAAGTGGACACGCCCATCCGGAACGCCCATCGCAAGGCTTTTGGACGCAAAACATCCGGTAACTGCATAAAACCGAACGCCGAACAACCGAACAGCCGAACAGCCGAACGACCGAAGGAAGCATTATTCTAATTAGCAGTCTACACGCAACATTGCCGGGGCCGACAACTCTGAAATGTGTTCAATCGAAAATATAATATCAGTGGTCACGCAGCAGAGAGGGAGCAGAGATCAATGCCATCATCAATCAATGTATTATGTTGAAAATACCCATAAAATATTCACATCTGAACCTGCTACAACAGCAGCATTAAGCATGATGCTTGCAAAGGCCTTATTCTATTGCAGTTATTGAATCATGATCATTTAATTGGTGCTAGTTTATGGATAATTCTTTAGAGTTGTCTCCCATGGTTCTAGAAATTTGCAAATATTTAACACTACAGCTTAATTTTTTTATGTATATTCCTTAAGGGAAGTAAAATTCACCTATTGGCAGCACCATGAAAGTTTTTATGATGTGATTCTGTTCATTAGTGGGTTTTTGTGACCACATCACAAGTTAAACACCGGTTATTATACTACTTTTTCGTTTACCAAATGTGTGACGGCAGTTTATAATTTGTTCCGGTGAGCCTACTATAAAATTGTAAATTTTAATCACTGTAAATTACTGTCAGGAAAACTGATAACTTCCCGGTCGGCGGTCATGTTATCATAGTTATAATGCATTCAAGATCTTAATACTGATAATAACTGTTCCATTCGTTTTAAACATTAATGCATTTACTGATTGAGTGGCAAGTATTAAATTTACATTTTAGTTTTTCAAATTTGAATTGCTCAAAGGTTAATTGGGTAATTTCAGAGCTGTTGGACTGAAAGGGCAGCGTAAAACCACCATGAACTTTTTATAATTCAGCCTTGGACCTAAGTGAAGAAAAATCATGATTTCTTCACTTAGCCTTGGACTGATCAATAATGTACTGATCAGTGATGAGCCAAGAGACCATCTCTCACTTCTGCCAGGGAGGGTATTTTTTTTTTATCATTACTTCACAAAATCGCAACTTTTATGTAAGCACACTGAACACGTGCATAAATAGCCGTCATACATCTTATAAACAAAAATATAGAACAATAACCGGTGTTCAACTTGTGATATGGTCACAAAAACCATACTCATCAACAAAGTCAGACCATAAAAACTTTCATGGTTCTTTCACTAAGAGCATCTTACTTCCCTTAATGAATATACATGGAAAAATGGAGCCGTAGTGTTAAATATTTGTAAATTTCTAGAATCATGGGAGACAACTCTAAAGAATTATCCGTCAACCGGCACCAAATAAATGATCATGATTCAATAACTGCAATAGAATTAAGCCTTTGCAAGCATCATGCTTAATGCTGCTGTTGTAGCAGGTTCAGATGTGAACATTTTATGGGTATTTTCAACACAATACATTTATGGCATTGATCTTTGCTCCCTCTCTGTTGCGTGACCACTGATATTATATTTTCGGTTGAACACATTTCAGAGTTGTCTGCCCCGGTAATGTTGCATGTAGACTGCACTGCATGTGGAATAACGTTTCCTTCGGGTCGTTCGGCTGTTCGGTTGTTCGGCGTTCGGTTTTATGCAGTTACCGCAAAACATCGGCCTGTGTAGCCACTGGTCTCTGATAGCATTGCTTACAGCCTATACTTGCCCAAGCTTGTTTGTACTGCATGCTTGGCTGCACACCTATAAGTGCACACTGCCTACTAGCCATACCGCTAGTACTGGTAACCAACATATTTTCCCACAATAACAATAAAATAATATTTACCAAGATGATAAACAACTTTTTCCACTAAAATAATGCAATCAAATCAACGATTACATTTGGCATAGTTAAAACTCTTTCCCATAAAGTTGGAAGCAATCCTGACCATGTATACAACCAGGGTTGGGAATCGCTGATTGTTAAACTAGGGATTAAATCGCTTTCGCTAATGCTGTTACAAACTAGGGGATAGGGCTTTCCGCTGGTGTCCATGCTAAGTTATTTCAAACTAGGGGATACCATCATTTCCGCTGATGAAACCGCTGATAACATTTTCAAGTTTTTGATAACTTTGCATATAATCTTATAACGATTAAGATTTATACAAACACGAACAAAATTTTATTACACAGCAAACAGAGTACAAAAACATTGGCTGAAAACGTATAAACTTTTAATTACAGGTTAATAATGACAGGGCAGATTGGGTGAACAGTAGTCTATCTATTTTTTAAGGTGTCAGTGATGCAGCCAGCTGCAGTAAAGTTATATGCATATACATATGCCTCTATTATGATATAATGAACAGGCAGGCAAATGCAACGCCTCCAAGATGACTAACATTTTGGCATGCATGAATGATTTGGGCATTGTTGGCAGATAAATCAGCGATTTGCTTCAGCGACTACTAGTACTTTAGCGATTAGGCTATTCGCTGAATGTCTAATCAAACTAGGGGATGTGCTGCAATCGCTGATGCATGACTAGCGATTAGCACCAGCGATTAGCGTTTACAAACCGCTATTCCCAACCCTGTATACAACCAGTACACTCGTTTCCCTTCAGTTTAGAAGCTATACCAGCGCGGTATACCCTGTGTACAGTTACTGTACATTCTCCCTTCTCTATGAGAGCTACCTCGACTCTGTATACCCAGTATACAAGTTGAATACAACCTGTACACTTCTCTCCAATTCAGAAGCTACATTGACTCGGTATGCTCTGTTTACAACTATCCTTACTTGTCTTCTTCCCATGAGAACTACTTTGACCCTGTATACACTTATTTTGATAGCCAAGGCCTGTACATAATGCTTTCAGACCAAGCTTCTCCGTGGCTGAATGTAAATGGCTAATCAAAGAGCCAAGAAAACTGGTAGGAACCCCCTTAAAGTCCAACTTGCACTAAGGCTTGACCAGTTGACGGATAGCCTACAAAGACTGGTTGTCACCTCTCACCATGGCCCTGCACCAGCACTATTCGAAGCACCCATATATGAGGGCAGTGGCGATGTTGAGTACTTAAGTTACTCCATTCATTGAAGTCGGCGACAACTGGGGACAAGAGACAGCTATGCTACACCTCAAAGTCAGGGTTGGGAATCGCTGATTGTTAAACTAGGGATTAAATCGCTTTCGCTAATGCTGTTACAAACTAGGGGATAGGGCTTTCCGCTGGTGTCCATGCTAAGTTATTTCAAACTAGGGGATACCATCATTTCCGCTGATGAAACCGCTGATAACATTTTCAAGTTTTTGATAACTTTGCATATAATCTTAAAACGATAAAGACTTATACAAACACGAACAAAATTTTATTACACAGCAAACAGAGTACAAAAAAATTGGCTAAAAACGTATAAACTTTTAATTACAGGTTAATAATGACAGAGCAGATTGGGTCAACAGTAGTCTATCTATTTTTTAAGGTGTCAGTGATGCAGCCAGCTGCAGTAATGCAGTAAAGTTAGATGCATATGCATATGCCTCTATTATGATATAGTAAACTGGCAGTCAAATGCAACGCTTCCAAGATGACTAACATTTTGGCATGCATGAGTGATTTGGGTATTGTTGGCTCATAAATCAGCGATTTGCTTCAGCGACTACTAGTACTTTAGCGATTAGGCTATTCGCTGAATGTCTAATCAAACTAGGGGATGTGCTGCAATCGCTGATGCATGACTAGCGATTAGCACCAGCTATTCCCAACCCTGCTCAAAGTTACCTTGAGAGATAATGCTCTTGAGTGTGGCAGACCCCTCACTATGAAAAGGAGTGTTCACTGCACTCGGGTCTCGCACTGACTGTAGCTGAAGCAGTTAGGCAGCAATCAGGGTAGCTCTAACAAGAAATCAAGTAGATCCAACAACTGAGGTATAAGCCAATTGCTACATCGAAACCCCTTTTGCTCTCCCATGACCCATCACCCAGTGATTGTACAAAAACTATCTGTCACTCCTCCCAGGCCGATGCCACCCCAGTGCTGGAGATGTAAACTAACAAGCCGCCTAAAAAAGAAAGGTCCTATCAAACATTGGCCAGTCAACATCAACACACCTAATCTGTCGGGAAATGAATGCCACCACAGTAGGAGGGTCCGTACCTAGATGCAATAGGGCACAAGAGAACATGGATCAGCACAATCCCATTGAACCCCAATCAAGAGAGCCCTGTCAAATTTCCATCAAGTTACTCCATTGAAGAAACAGCCTTAACTAACTCAAGAATAGAAACTTTTCCTACTAAGCTCCTGGAGACCAAGCCTACCAACTCTTCCCAATCCCCATTTAAAAACCACATAGAGCCAGCTATTTTCTACTGGAGTGGCCAGAGGGGGGCCAGAGGGTGTTTCCATATCTGCTTTGATTGAAGATGGTGAACCAAACCTTAGTCATAAAAAGCGCCCTCTATAAGATTGACGCCCCTGGTGACATGACTGATGGAACTTGCCTACTTGTTTGGGTCCAATCCGCTAACTCATTTGTCTGAGAATTCTCCAAACAAAGTGCATCTTTGTAATCAGTCAAATTGATGAAGAAGCAGTCTTGGGTATGCCCTTTCTTGCTGTTCATTGATGTAGCATGAGGTTTGATGAATTTGTTGTAGAGATAAATGGTAAGGAACTGCACTGTACAGACAAAAAAAAAGTCAGGTCCTAGCAAATAAAGTGCAAGTTGTAGGAAATCCTGACATCGTCTATCAGACGGAGACGTTAGTTAGATATTAAAATAATTACCAAAAACAATCCCCATGGGGTGTCGTAATAGGCTCCAAGACCCCTTTCTCTGACAGCAAGCTGTAGCTGTCTACATGCAAATTACCCCACAAAGTTAGAACAGACGAACCCCACCAACTAAAACTTGAGACAAATAAAAAAAAGATGCTGAGAAAATGTACTGCGGGCAGCAAAGTGAAACCAGTTTAATGCCAGAGAATGACAAAGATCATCAGGGAGTTAAGTTGTTCACTATAACCTATAAAGCCCCGCTTACACTGCACCTCTTAACCCTGCTGGCAGACTATGCAACAGCACTTCATTGTGAAGAAAATGATGCGCTAAGCAGGCACTCCAAGCTTTGTGAACAACCGATAAAATCTGTGGCAACTAGAACAAAACTTGTTCCGAGCAAAAATTACAGAGCACAAGCCCTGAACCCCCACTACACTTGCTAGTGACTCATAGCACAAGTCATGAACCCCCACTACACTTGCTACTGATCCATAGTACAAGTCATGAACCCCCACTACACTTGCTAGTGATCCATAGTACAAGTCATGAACCATCACTACACTTGCTACTGACCCATAGCACAAGCCATGGACCATCCCTACACTTGCTACTGATCCATAGCACAAACCATGAACCACCCCTACACTTGCTACTGATCCATAGCACAAACCATGAACCACCCCTACACTTGCTACTGATCCATAGCACAAACCATGAACCACCCATACACTTGCTAGTGATCCATAGTACAAGCCATGGACCACCACTACACTTGCTACTGATCCATAGCACAAGCCATGAACCACCCCTACACTTGCTACTGATCCATAGTACAAGCCATGAACCACCCCTACACTTGCTACTGATCCATAGTACAAGCCATGGACCACCACTACACTTGCTAGTGATCCATAGTACAAGTCATGAACCACCACTACACTTGCTACTGACCCATAGCACAAACCATGAACCACCCCTACACTTGCTACTGATCCATAGTACAAGCCATGGACCACCACTACACTTGCTACTGATCCATAGTACAAGCCATGGACCACCACTACACTTGGTACTGATCCATAGTACAAGTCATGAACCACCACTACACTTGCTACTGATCCATAGTACAAGCCATGGACCATCCCTACACTTGGTACTGATCCATAGTACAAGCCATGGACCACCACTACACTTGGTACTGATCCATAGTACAAGCCATGAACCCCCACTACACTTGCTACTGATCCATAGTACAAGCCATGAACCACCACTACACTTGCTACTGATCCATAGCACAAGCCATGAACCACCACTTCACTTGCTACTGATCCATAGTACAAGCCATGGACCACCACTACACTTGCTATTGATCCATAGCACAAACCATGAACCACCACTACACTTGCTACTGATCCATAGTACAAGCCATGAACCACCCCTACACTTGCTACTGATCCATAGTACAAGCCATGAACCACCACTACACTTGCTAGTGATCCATAGTACAAGCCATGAACCACCACTACACTTGCTACTGATCCATAGTACAAGCCATGAACCACCACTACACTTGGTACTGATCCATAGTACAAGCCATGAACCACCCCTACACTTGCTACTGATCCATAGTACAAGCCATGAACCACCACTACACTTGCTACTGATCCATAGCACCAGCCATGGACCCCCACTACACTTGCTACTGATCCATAGTACAAGCCATGAACCACCACTACACTTGCTAGTGATCCATAGTACAAGCCATGAACCACCACTACACTTGCTAGTGATCCATAGTACAAGCCATGAACCACCACTACACTTGCTACTGATCCATAGTACAAGCCATGAACCACCACTACACTTGGTACTGATCCATAGTACAAGCCATGAACCACCCCTACACTTGCTACTGATCCATAGTACAAGCCATGAACCACCACTACACTTGCTAGTGATCCATAGCACCAGCCATGGACCCCCACTACACTTGCTACTGATCCATAGTACAAGCCATGAACCACCACTACACTTGCTACTGATCCATAGTACAAGCCATGGACCACCACTACACTTGCTACTGATCCATAGTACAAGCCATGGACCACCACTACACTTGCTACTGATCTATAGCACCAGCCATGAACCACCACTACACTTGCTACTGATCCATAGTACAAGCCATGAACCACCACTACACTTGCTAGTGATCCATAGCACCAGCCATGGACCCCCACTACACTTGCTACTGATCCATAGTACAAGCCATGAACCACCACTACACTTGCTACTGATCCATAGTACAAGCCATGGACCACCACTACACTTGCTACTGATCCATAGTACAAGCCATGGACCACCACTACACTTGCTACTGATCTATAGCACCAGCCATGAACCACCACTACACTTGCTACTGATCCATAGCACAAGCCATGAACCACCACTACACCTGCTACTGATCCATAGCACCAGCCATGAACCACCACTTCACTTGCTGCCTATCCAAAACACAAGCCATGAACCCCCCCTACACTTGCTAGTGATCCAAAGCACAAACCTTGAACCCCTGCTACACTTGCTGGTGCTCCAAAGCACAAACCATGAACCCCCACTTTACTTGCTGGTGATCCAAAGAAATGCCAAGAGAAGTTTCACCTCCAAACTCATTTTCCTCAGTTCCCTACTGACGTGAACCTTGAGAAACAACCTGAGTTGCTGTCTAGACTTGGACAAACCGTAGTTCTCTTCCACATCAGACTAATGTGAGATTGTTGTTTTCAAGTGGTAATTAGAGACTGTACGTCGCTAATGGGATGGAGCATGTGGCTGGTTTTGATGCTATTTGATAGTTTTTCTCCTCCCCTGCTAGCTAGGCTTCTGCCCTCTGATTCCTCTACTACCATTAACCACATGCCAACCCATCCCTCTTACCAATCTCTCCTCTTGCCATTCTATTCTGTTAAAAACCTTACCATTTGTTTTTTAAATGCGAGTTGTCTTGTCATGGTAGTTTTAACCCATGGAAGCCAAATTAAATTGATCAATTTGTTTTTTGTAGCAAGTTGTGGGACAGCTATATATAATAGCATAACAGCTATATATAATAGCATAACAGCTATATCAGGTGTGTATAGCAACCTAATCAACCGTGCAGTAAAAGATTATAATGGTGATTCAACTAGTCTAGTCACAGCAGTTTACTGAAGAATTTTCTGACCAAAGGAGCTCAGTCTAAGGAAGTATAACTACTACATGCGGAGATGTAGCTTCCTAAGAATATGGATGGATAAACTGAAACTTCTCATGCGCATGCTAGGCCATTGGACTGTCTTATTATCTTGTATTAGTGTACTATATATTATTGGTAGAGCGTAGTGTTGTGTTGTGTTATTGGATCAGCCCAATAGGGGGGTACCAGTTCCTCCTGAGTTTGCATAATACTTCAGCGTATTCTCTATTTACACTTATATTGCTAAACATATCCTGTGTAAATAAATTATGTATACCAGAGCTCTGTCTGATTAGACGGAGTTGTGTGCTTTACACTGGTTGAAAGTGCCCGTGTCTAAGTGTGAGACAGAGTGGACCCTGTGGATAGGGTGTAGGAGTGTACCTCTTGAGAAAAGAGAGGTATTTGGTTGTTGGTGCATTGTTTCGACTATACAGTGTGTGAAATCCACTACGGTAATTAACCAATATCAATAAATATAGTGATTATGGTCCAATCATTTTGGTTACATTAAACTCGGGCTCTGCCCAGTTTTACGTTAGTAAGAGAAGTCTATACCTCTTCTTAGAATGTGTTTGTGCGTGTGCCTGTGTGTGGGTGCGTGAGTGTGGGCGCGCGTGGGCGTAACTATTGACACAAAACAGAATTCAGAGAGTGTCAACAAACTCTCCCACAAAAACCTCTATAAAAGCTATAAAAAGCTATTGAAAGCTAGTTTTGAATACTTTCTTGTATAATCCCTTTGAAGCTAGCTATTTAAAAATAAAATGTTTTTATATCAGCTAAATAACTGCTGTCAATCCACTTGAAACAAACTTGGATGTGGTATCTTTAACCCTACGTCAGATATATTGTAATGGAATTTGCCTAGTGTGGCCAGTCATCGGTCAGTGTATCTGTTTGTTTTGATCAATAAGCAGTTCACGTATGAGTGAGCAATGGAGCGTAGGATGCGCTAGCTAAGTAAGCACAGGTTTGCTTATTCGATAGCACTGAGTACAAAGCAGGTGAGCCAGGGGCCCACTTATATCAAGATCAGTAGGCTATGGATACAAGCTAAGGGTTACTATGATGAATAATGGTTTGACACCACTTATTATTATTATCACTCTGAATATTGGCGGCTAGCCAGTTAACAGTCTTCCAGCTTGTGCATGTGATTTTTATATTTAGCCAGCTTGTTACGATTCATTTTTCTCTGCATTGCCAGTTTATTATTATTCAATCATGTATCTTACTTTTCTACTGCTGTGACTTATAAATAGTGAAACGTTTCATCTAGCGCTCAGTTGTTAGTTTAGTTTTGCCTGAGATAGTATCTAGTTGCTCAGATAAGTGTCATTGACTGCTTGTACCGTCTTAGTACAGCCAAAGTGTTCAAGTTACTGTACGCTTGCGAGGACTGTTTATCCGGCAAGCTTTGCGTTACAACTTTGCGTTACAACTTTGTGGAACAACTTTGTGGAACAACTTTGTGGAACAACTCGATAAATAGATGAGTTCCGCTAGTACTTTTTCACTTTTTCTTTCCATTTTATGTTTTCTTGTGTGATAGATTTAATGTTACAGTCCTCTAATTTAACTCCTTACGAGTTTGACAGTTTGTTTTCTAACAAAAATGTTTTACGTATTATCAATATTAATATTCAAAGTTTACGCAGCAACTTTGAACATCTTAAAACTTTTATTTGTGTCTTAACAAAGCCCATTCATGTTATTTGTTTAACTGAAACCTTTTTGTATGAAAATGAGGCAAACCATTTTCACTTGTCTGGTTACACTTTTGTAGCAAAGTGCCTCCTACTAAAGGTGGTGGTGTTGGAGCCTACGCGTGCAGCGGAATTGCAGAAAGCTTAGAGACCATGAACATCGAAATTTCGGGTACTGAATCTCTCATGTTGAAATCAAACGGTAGAATGTTTCAAAACTTAAGTGGTGGCCTTGACATTGCTCTAGTATACGGTCAACCAAGCTCAAATACTCATGCATTTTTTGATGATCTGTAGCGGTACCTGGATCCTTCCACATTACCATCTTATCATATGGTAACGGTTTTCCACGTGTGACAAGAGGAGAACTATTACTGGTATTACAAGATGCTGTTTGATACTGGCTGACTCCGTGATTCAGTGGTAGCTGTGGCTACAGAGTGTCAAGGCCAAGGTGTCTCTCTCAAACGGAGAAGACAGAATGCTGCTGGTTAGCAGGCACAACGATATTTCGCAACCGGCCAAACAGATTCTACCAGGTTGACAGTGATAGCAATGACTTTATTACTACACACTCTAACAACGCACAAAATTGTTACTAAGTATAAGTATAAAAGTAGTTGTATTGTCCCTGAATACTGGTCGAGTATATGGAGCTAGGCGTCTGGCAGTATAGTCCTTTAGCTGGGCGTTGCTACTAGGGTCCTAAGTGTCTTCTCTGATACGCCTTCCAAGAACCTCTTCCTTGTAGTCTCTAATGATCCTCAGCTGTCTCGGCTGTAACTGGCTAGTATCACACTAGCTGAGACACGCGCTACTCACTAGACAGTATCGCAACAAATACTAAACAATAACTTCCCTACTGGGCTAAGAGCAAGTGTTTATATATCAGGTATAAAATCAAGGAGTATAAAAATAATATGATTGGTTAAAACATATAAACAAACTAGCGGGTGACACATGCCATGGTTAAATATAATTACTGGAGGCGGGAAAAGTCCTTCCTGCTGGCTTGAGCTAAGCAGTAGTGCAGCTGCACTGTTGAAGGCATGCAAGGATGCTCCAGTAGTAGTGGACATATATATATATAGGTGATCTTGAATAAGCATAGGTTGATTAGCATATGAGTAGTGCCGGCTGCAGATGATGGCAGCCCTGTGCAATTCCATTACAATATTTTAGCAGGTGATATCCATATAAATACATAAAGCAAAAATGGGGTGAGTTTGGAGTATACCAACATTTTATCAACTGCAAATCATGAAAATTTTATTAAAATACCTACAAGAATCCAATCTTGCTTGGGCCACGTTTGTGTGAACTTCAATGATAAATTTTTCTCATGTGGAACAATCTCTGCACATATTTCTGATCATTTGCCTACTTTTCTTTTGGTAGAAAACCGATTTAAAACCAATCACAGACTTTTAAGAGACACTCAAAATTTTAAAGAAAACCTTTTTTGTCCGACTGCTCAAACATTGATTGGGAAAAGTTTTTTTACTTTCACAATGATGTGAATGACATGTATTCTTCTTTTGCTGAACAATTCACTGAACTATGTGACAAACATGTTCCTTTTGAACAGCTTGTTGTCCAGGATCAAACGCAACAAATTCAATAAACGTTGGATCACTACTCAATTACTTCAGAAAACCCGCAAAAAAAATTACTTGTATGAACGGTGTTTAAATTCTCCCCTCAATTCAAATTTGAAAGCTCTATATAAAACGTTCATAATGAAGTTACCAAGGAGTTGAGGATCGCCAAAACAAACTATTTCAACAAAATACTACTAGAAACAAATTGAGGCTCTAAAAAATACTGGCCTATTATCAATCAACATCTCCCAAATCTCTAAATGTTGAAAATTTGGAAATAACTGACGCTACAGATATTGCAAATACTTTCAACAAACATTTACATCTGTGGGAGAATCGCTAGCTAAAGCCTTTAATGATTCTGATAGCCAGGAAAACACGTTCAGAAACATGCTTCAAATTCAAAGAGATTGATGGTTATAAATTGAGTTCTTACTTACACAGATAAATACATCCAAAGCTACCGGCATTGATCAAATTCCAGCTAAACCAATTAAAATTGCCTATTATTGCTTATCCTCTAGCTTTCATAGTAAACACCAGCTTCCGTGTAAGTAAATTTCCTGACCTCTTAAAGATAGCCAAAGTTAAACTATTGCTTAAAAAAGGCTCCACTAAAACTGTGTCAAATTACAGACCTATCTCAATATTGCCAGTGTTTAGTAAGATACTCGAAGGAGTAGCAAATTTACAGATAATAAATTATTTACAGAGCAATTCAATTTTAACACTAAAGCAGTATGAGTTTCGTAAAAACATGAATACATGGCAAGCATTATCTAAAATAACTAACAAATTTTTGAGTGCGATGGACGAAGGAAAAACTACCCTAGGAATTTTCCTTGATTTTAGTAAGGCATTTGATACCATCAATCACAAAATCCTTTTGACTAAGCTTCATCAAATTAATTTTACAGAAGAATCGAAAGGTTGGATTGCAAACTACTTAACTGGTTGAAAACAGGCAACCATTATTGAAAATAGTTTTTCATATTACTCCTATATTACATGTTGAGTTCCCCAGAGCTCCATTCTCGGACCAAATCTTTTTTTAATCTATATAAATGACCTAGCCTTCACAACTGTAAAAATGGCCCCAATTTTGTATGCCGATGATAAAAACTTGTTTTATGAATCAAAGGTGCTAATTGATGAAATGGAAACTGTGAATTTTGAATCAGTGGAGGTAAAAAATTGGTGCAAACGGAACAAGCTAACAATAAATATGGAAATAACCCATTTTATTATAATGAAGAACTGGCAGAACAACCTTCAGCTAGAAAAACATATACGCTTTTGCGGAGAGGAGGTTATGGAGGTTGATTCCATTAAATTTTTGGGTATCCCACCTTGATAAAAGTCTGTCATGGAAAATTCAAACTAACCATGTAAACAAACAAATTAGCCGTTCCTCAACATTATTTTGCAAATGTGCGGAGTTTCTACCACAATCTTCTCTGAAACTCATCTATAATGCATTTATTCATTCTAAAATCAGTTATTGCTTGTAAGCCTGGGGCAATGCTCCAGCATGCCACATCAACAAAGTCTTAATTGCCCAAAAACGGCCCTTGAGAAACATATTTCAAAAACCACCGTTGATCCCATCTCTACCCTTGTTTACTAAATGCAAAGTGCTACCAATAGACAAAATGTACCGTTGCAAAATTTTGCTAATGGCCCGTAATAAGTTTTACAAATTAAACAAAAGTATCAGTAAACATGAGACAAAATCTTCATTGATGAATTTACTGCTGGCCAAATCTAGCTCTGCTGCAGGTCAAAGAAAGGTTGAGTATCGGCGAGCATCGTATTGGAACAACTTACCAGCGTATTTGGGCAAAACTTCAAGCTTGAAGAAATTTAAGAGGGATGTCGACGGACACCTGCTAAGGCTTTAGGTTGGGAGAAACATCAGCAAATGGATTATCCAGGCCCAGCGTCTCGACTAGCTGCAGTGATACTGCTCACGTGGGCCTCATCATCAAGCTTTATTCATTTCTTTCTTGAAAATCTTTCACTCTCTGATTTGTTGTTTTTTGCATTCCATTTGTTTGTTTTATGTGAAGAAATAAACCACACACACACACGCACGCAAACACACAGCTAATACATTGTTATTAATCTGAAACACTGTGTGCTTAGTGAGGCCGGTTGCCTGTATCACTAGCGTTTGCATACATAACATCCGGGTCTGTCTTCTATACAGATCTTTTACAACAGAGAGCCTATGCTACCATACCAGTAGTGCTTTCTGTTCTTATCAACTGTCTTCCACAGAGAGCCTACTCTACCAGCCTATTTGCACTTTGTATTACCGTACTGTTACACAGTACGGGTGCTTTCTAACATTGCTCGGTAGAAGCATTCTTCAAGATCACAACGAAATCCTTTACAATATCCACTTCTACAAACAACGGCAATGATATGAAAAACACTTGTAGAGAGATAGTTGCAAAAACAGAATCTGTGTTGTTGCATAAACCAAATACGTTTTATATTTTATGTTTATTTTACATTATTGTTTACTCGCTTGAAGTTTTTTAAGCGAATTCAAAAAATGCAAAAATTTCAGATTTGATTGTACTCTGGCACAGCCGTTAACTATGACCTCCTATTGACCTCCGATTGACTCTGTTTCTTTTTCTGACCTTTGCCTGGTATATGTACAGTTGTCGCAAGCGCCTCGTGACATTTTTCTAAATCAGTCATGCAGGTATTTGTATCCTGTGTGAGTTTCCTGAAACAAAACATTTTTCTAACCTCAAATTTCAAACTTATCAAATATGTTGATATATAAGCCTTTACAAAAGTTAAAAGTTGCAATTTCTAGCCAAAGCTAGCGACATGCGTGTGACCATTGGCTTACTAGAAGAACCTTTGTCATCTAAGAGTCTTGGTGGCTTTGAAATGATGGAGCCAGTTGTAAAAGAAAATAAATTTGAGACTTGCGTTGAAAGGAAATATTCTAAACACAGTTAATCAAAAAATTTATATTGCAAAGACTTGAAGCAATGATATTAATATATCACAGTTTATTTTAACTGAGTTTTGCCATGCGGGTTATTAAAGTGTATGCTTGCTCGCTGTAAGAATATTGGCGTATGCAGTTTTTAAACAGACAGTTGACTTTTCATTGTCTAAATGTCTTTCATTGTCTTTTCAATGTCTAAGCGATTCAGTTCGGAAAGGCTTTTTCTCAAATTTTATTCAGTCCATTTTCTAAGGCATGATTGTTTCTCTATTTCCTCTTAGTTGATTCTCAAATAATGTTGAACAAGCTCTGAACTATTTCCTAATTTGATATATACAATAGCTATTGATGGATAATAAAAAAATTGTGATTAGCAGTTGAAAACGTCCGATCAGTACACAGCAATAAAGCAGAAATAAGCTGGCTCCAAGTAAATAATTTTTACACACTCAATGGCTTCTGCTTTTCCTTAATGTACCTGCTAGCTTTTTAGCTAGCAAGTCCACTTCATCCCATCAATTTTTTCTCAAAATAGTTTCAAAAAAGCTTACAAAATATTTTCCATCACCAAATTTTGTTATTACAAAAGTTCTGTTTACTAAAGGCTGAAACACTTATGAAATTTTAAAGTTGAATTTCAAGGATTATTTTTTAAACTTTACACTTTATTTAGGAAGCCTAAATTTCAATTTGGAGATTTTGCCAGACAGTAATCGGAGAGGATACTGTTTTATTGATGTTCATTTCTTGTTCCAATGGGGTCACGGCAGATTTTTGTGCTTTCTACCAACAATACTATTAAAACAAAAGTCATTTCATTTTAACGATTACTAAAGAAACATTTTTTATTCACAGTGGCTGATAAATTTGGAGTGTATAATACTGACGATGCGCCATCAACATTAATTGTAACAGTACATCGGCACTTTGGTAGCAAACAACCATACTAGTTCAAGGGCGTGCTTTCATAAGTCGATGTTGGCAAGCTCAATTAAACTCGAAGTATGAAAATATGGTTCCGCCCGGAACATGATATTTAATAGTTTTGTTTCAATTGAATAAACCAAAATCTTTTCAAAGAAGAACTTTCAAAGGCTTTATTAATTCTTCGAGCTTCCTCAACAACATCATTCTTGTCATGTTATCTGCTCAAATTTTCTCACATCATAATAATAGTCAAGCAAGTCGGAATTTTGAATGGTAAGTTTGACGATCGATTGAGCTACTTCGGGTTGCATCAACAAAGTGAAACTACTCTGCCGGGACCCGATTCTTACTTGTTGTACTCTGACATAACGAAGGCAGAGTTACAGGTCTAGGACGGGGTAGGAGCTCTAGTAGGGAGGGTGAGGGGGGGGGAGGTCAGGGAAGGAGGTTTGAAAACAAATGATTATTTCGATGTTTTCTGCTTTAATCTTGTTAGAGAACTGAATCTTAGCTTAGATTGGCTGGGAAGTAGATATCGCCTTCGAAAGGGAACGTTGACAATGTACATGAGACGGGAAGGGGGGGGGGGGCAAAAGATGTACCAAAGATCAGTGGGCTAAGGTGTGGTTGCAGTGAAAGAGTAGTCATACAAATTGCAAGTAGAGCCACTGCTGTGTTATTTACCGATGCTGTCAATGAAGAATAGGCCTCAAGTTTACATATTTACAATTAAAGTATTTGGAAAAAACTGTTTTGTCAGGTCACAGGTAATTAGCTGTAACAGGAAGAGTTGCTCTCACTTTGCCACTGAGAGATCTTTACAATCGTAACTGAAACAAAATAGTATTAATTTTATATCTTGACTTTTGCTATTAATGTTTTATTTGCCAGCTTTGAAAACTTTAATTTAACAGATCACCTCATAAAGTGGAATGAAGCACATCATTTTTATTACACTGACCTTGTTACCTTGTTACCAAAGTCATACCTTTGCGCATGCTACTGTGATGGCAGCAGTAATTTGCTAACAGAGTGTGTTGGGCCTCAACAACAAAATGGTAATGTCACGCAGGAGTTCATAATGTTACAGACTTTAATTAGTCAATCAATTGATTATAAGAGTAAAATAAAAGGAGCAGATCTGCATAAAAAAATGGGAAGGTTTTTGAAGATCAAGTAATAGTTGTGCCACAATCATCCCCCCTGTCAATACCTGGTTTTTTTATTACATTTTTATATAATGTTTTTCCTGGCACACTGATCCTCCCTATTATTTTTTAGTATAATACGATCAGATCCGCATCAACTTTTGAGACAATTGTTTGAGAATCAGATCATAACTCTGACATGATTATATTTTATCTACCCATTTGGAGGTTTATGCCACAGATCTTATCCCCAGTCTTAAAATTGTTTACACATGGACGGCCTCGATAACCTTTTTTATCCCTTGATTCCTGACACAATAACCTGTTTCCTGATACATTTTTATTCTCTCTTTCACTCTCGAAACCTGGATGTTCCACACATTCAGGTTTTTTAGTATAATAGGAGCAGATCTGCATCATGGTGTCCAAGGACAATTAGGTTCTCTTGGTTCCAACATGCCTTTTTGAGCTCCAGGTGCATGAGAACCATTTTAAGGCACCTTTTTGTGATCCAGGTGTCAATTATCGCAGTTGTTAGTGTATGTAATATTGTATATGATTATTATCTAAGTATTTATTGTGCAGAGGCTGTTTATATTATGGGGGAATGTGGCAGTTGCCAGCCCTCGAGTGCTTTGCAGCAAACTGTGGCAGTTGCGCACCCTTACTTGATGTTTAGACAACCCTAGACAAGTACAGACTGTCTGCTAGGAGATGACAAAGGCTCCGCCCACTAACTACCTTGATCTTTTTGATTGGACAATAAATTATTCTAGTAATGACATTGGTTAGTTGCATGTATGCTTGAGTGATCATGTTGTAATGTATTAAGTTGTCTATCTTTTAAGTTGGATGTTTGAGCCAGAGAGCTCAGTTGTAAATAAACCTTTTACTTGTAAACATCTCTCTCCATTTACCTGGATTACTCTGGAGTTGCAGTAGTTGCTGGCAGGCTTGCATACCTGTCAAGGCTTCAGGAGTAGATCTACCCTGCTACACCAGTGGTGACTGGGTAGACAGAATAGTGCACAGGGCTTAGAGGGCAGGGATTAGGACCTTGTAAAACCGGTAGTCAGTCAGATAGCAGTCGTGTCCAGTAGTGGTCGGTGAAATCCACTACAATATTGGGGTTTGTATCACGGTTTCGATTGATGGATTAACGTTGTGTTTGCATAAAAAGTTACTTTTATTAAACTATTACGCATATGTATAGGGTATCAAATGAAGTCATAGAGTTATGGTAGATACTCATTGATTACTTCAGCAATTCATTCTAGTGAACGTACAGTTTTTGTTACACTATTTATTTTTAAATATCAAAAAAAATTTAGGCTTGAGAGTGCACCAATAATTTGATTTCCATTATTTTGAGTTGAACTTTTAAAATAGTTTTATTCCAAACTGACTTTTGAATTTTCTTAAAACGCTATTGACATCTAAATGTTTGACGTATGCAGGAGAGTATGAAAAATGACAGCAAATGTTTTTAATAATAAATCTGTTTCATGTTCTCGTTGACATATACCTCATATGTGTTGAAAAGTAGGAGATATTTCATCATATAGTTTGACCATATTCAGCATGTGCTGTGTGGCGCAGAACAGAATGCCTTGAAAAATGACTAGCTCGATCGACTTGTTCGGTATTATAATGTTGTCTTTGAAAAACTTGTAATATGTGAGAGGAATAAAGTCCTTTAGATCAAGTTTTGATGTTGCTGAGGTTATACTGTGGTAGATTTTTGTTCATGTCAATAGTAAATTGCGTGCTTGCTAGCAGACATTAACAATCAGTGGGCGATAGTTCGACCACAGCCATTGTATACCTTCAGCAATTACGTCTATAATAAATTAGGTTTTCTTCATTCGTCTATAGTTTCATTGATGATTCAAATGGGAAAGCAGTTTGTCTCGTGTATTTCTTTGATAGCACTTTGATAATTTCTAAACATGGCGAATTCTCCAAAAATAGAAAAGCCAATGACTAACACAAAATTTAGCATAACTATTATCGCTTTTCGTTTCAAAGTTGGCACAAAATTATCCACAATTTCACTTTCACTACAATCAACTGTACCTTTTTCACTTGTCACTCTCATCTCCACATCTTCTTCTCCCAACATCTCAATAGCTATCAATGGCTTTGCTATAAACTACCACTGTATTTCAATACATACTACTGTAATTTGAACAAAAGAAATAACCTCGTATGTTTATCCGTAAGTTGAATAATTATAATTAAATCCGTGATACAAACGTCGACATAAGCAAATGCGCGAAAGAGATGTAAAAAGTGCTCACGATCACATTGTCTTATAGAGGGCTATAAACACCTGGTGTACACAAAACTATGGCCTACAGGTTCTCCTGGCACCGAGTGCTCAAAAAGTTACTTGTATTCATGAGAACCATGCTGTCTTTAAAAACCCATGGGCAGATCTGCTCGTATTATACTACTGGATACTACTAAAATAAGCTTGAGAGATAATTAATTCAGAGTACCTTTTATTTGAATCAATATTGATGATTTAACTTAAACTACACCATCTTTTCTTGTTGGCCCAGCAGCGATACAACTTAGAAGTTTTGAATAGTTATTATGTTTACTCTGTATAGTGATTGTATAGCGTATGATGTAATATGTAGAAAGTTTACGTACTGGTTGATACATTTTAGCAACAGGATTTATCAGAGGATAGCTGTGGCAGACAGGAAGAAATTTCACAGATAAAACCAGTCAACTTGAGCAACCAAAAGCAGTAGAATGTTTGCTGCGGGTTAAATATGTAGAAAAATAAAGATTCAGATGGGTAGCGAAGACTTGAAGATATTTTTTTTGTTAAACTGTTTTAAGTTAAGTGACAGATGAAAGGGTGCCAAGTTAAACCTGTTAGTGAGAACACAGAGGTCCCATGCGATGTAACATTACTACAAAGTCTGAACCATGTCTTTAAATTATCCAGAGAAAAACAGTGATTTAACTTTAATGTAGCTTCTAAAAACTAAAGGAATTGGTGAGGTTAACAAAACTTACTGAATTTCCGTTTCATCTGCCTCATATTCTTCAAATAGCCTGTAATAAGAAATTGTATTTTGTTTGATTTAGCAGAGTACCAGTAGTACGACAGGATGAAATACTAGTAGTATGACAGGATGAGATACTAGTAGTATGATAGGATGAGATACTAGTAGTATGATAGGATGAGATACTAGTAAGACAGGATGAGATACTAGTAGTATGGTAGGATGAGACTAGTAGTATGATAGGATGAGATACTAGTAGTATGATAGGATGAGATACTAGTAGTATGATAGTATGAGTTACTAGTAGTATGATAGGATGAGATACTAGTAGTATGATAGGATGAGATACTAGTAGTATGATAGGATGAGATACTAGTAGTATGATAGGATGAGATACTAGTAAGACAGGATGAGATACTAGTAGTATGGTAGGATGAGACTAGTAGTATGATAGGATGAGATACTAGTAGTATGATAGGATGAGATACTAGTAGTATGATAGGATGAGATACTAGTAGTATGATAGTATGAGTTACTAGTAGTATGATAGGATGAGATACTAGTAGTATGATAGGATGAGATACTAGTAGTATGATAGGATGAGATACAAGTAGTATGGTAGGATGAGACTAGTAGTATGATAGGATGAGATACTAGTAGTAAGACAGGATGAGATACTAGTAGTATGATAGGATGAGTTACTAGTAGTGTGACAGGATGAGATACTAGTAGTATGATAGGATGAGATACTAGTAGTGTGATAGGATGAGATACTAGTAGTATGATAGGATGAGATACTAGTAGTATGACAGGATGAGATACTACTAGTATGATAGGATGAGATACTAGTAGTATGGTAGGATGAGATACTAGTAGTATGGTAGGATGAGATACTAGTAGTATGATAGGATGAGATACTAGTAGTATGATAGGATGAGATACTAGTAGTATGGTAGGATGAGATACTAGTAGTATGGTAGGATGAGATACTAGTAGTATGATAGGATGAGATACTAGTAGTATGATAGGATGAGATACTAGTAGTATGATAGGATGAGATACTAGTAGTATGATAGGATGAGATACTAGTAGTACGATAGGATGAGATACTAGTAGTATGACAGGATGAGATACTAGTAGTACGATAGGATGAGATACTAGTAGTATGATAGGATGAGTTACTAGTAGTATGATAGGATGAGATACTAGTAGTATGACAGGATGAGATACTAGTAGTATGATAGGATGAGATACTAGTAGTAAGACAGGATGAGATACTAGTAGTATGATAGGATGAGTTACTAGTAGTGTGATAAAATGAGATACTAGTAAGACAGGATGAGATACTAGTAGTATGATAGGATGAGATACTAGTAGTATAATAGGATGAGATACTAGTAGTATGATAGGATGAGATACTAGTAGTATGATAGGATGAGATACTAGTAGTATGGTAGGATGAGATACTAGTAGTACGATAGGATGAGATACTAGTAGTATGATAGGATGAGTTACTAGTAGTATGATAGGATGAGATACTAGTAGTATGACAGGATGAGATACTAGTAGTATGATAGGATGAGATACTAGTAGTAAGACAGGATGAGATACTAGTAGTATGATAGGATGAGTTACTAGTAGTGTGATAGGATGAGAAACTAGTAAGACAGGATGAGATACTAGTAGTATGATAGGATGAGATACTAGTAGTATGATAGGATGAGATACTAGTAGTATGGTAGGATGAGATACTAGTAGTATGACAGGATGAGATACTAGTAGTATGGTAGGATGAGATACTAGTAGTATGACAGGATGAGATACTAGTAGTACGATAGGATGAGATACTAGTAGTATGATAGGATGAGTTACTAGTAGTATGATAGGATGAGATACTAGTAGTATGACAGGATGAGATACTAGTAGTATGATAGGATGAGATACTAGTAGTATGACAGGATGAGATACTAGTAGTATGATAGGATGAGATACCAGTAGTATGATGGGATGAGATACTAGTAGTATGATAGGATGAGATACTAGTAGTATGACAGGATGAGATACTAGTAGTATGATAGGATGAGATACCAGTAGTATGATGGGATGAGATACTAGTAGTATGATAGGATGAGATACTAGTAGTATGATAGGATGAGATACTAGTAGTGTGATAGGATGAGATACCAGTAGTATGATGGGATGAGATACTAGTAGTATGATAGGATGAGATACCAGTAGTATGATGGGATGAGATACTAGTAGTATGATAGGATGAGATACTAGTAGTATGATAGGATGAGATACTAGTAGTATGATAGGATGAGATACTAGTAGTATGATAGGATGAGATACTATACATGAAAAGTCTTATCTTTCTGAAACTACTCAGATGTGAAAAAATAAATCATTTTAATCAAATACTATTAGCTATTATTTCTACATGAAACTGGTTTTACCTATAGGAACATAGCGACCCCATGTACTTGTCTAAAAACTTACAAAACTTTGCCATACCTTATTCTGGGAGTATGGTTACTGTTTGTGTGAACATCATTGGTCACGACCAATATCATAAATAATTTAAAAAACAGTTTCACCAAATTTTATTACTAAAATGAGGGCAAACTTGTCAAATGGTGTATGGTTTGCAAACAACCATCTGCTTATCAAGAGTTATCTCCACAGTTAAGATAAAAACCATTCCTGTCACTAAGAAGCACTAGTTGAAATTCCTATTAATAAATGGTTTTCTAGCACGTATAGTTTAACACAGAAAACTCTTAGGAGCAAGGTTTTTCAAAAATATTTTATTACTGTTTGAGTTAAATGCTTCAGCGAGCCAAGAGCTAGATTTTAAGCGATCAGGCTATGAGTTAAAGCCAATTTTGATTTCTTTATTTACAAATCAATTGGTATTTCTGCTTTTTTGAAGCCAAACTATTTCCACACTGGTTTGGATAGTTGAGAGTTTGTTTTTATTGAATTTCAGTTATAAACTGAATTTATATCCAAAAAAATGATTGCGCTGGGTTTTTGTGTCATACATAACCTGTGATCAGCACTACAGCTATATCTAATAATACTCAAGGTATCTCATGCTTATAGTCTCAACTAGACACATCTGAGTGCTGGCTTAAAGCCCTACAGCAGTATTAAAAAAATTTCATGCTTCACCCGCCCTGCAGCAATCTCATTGGCCCTGCAGTAATCTCATTGGCCCTGCAGCACTCTCATTGGCCCTGCAGAAATCTCATTGGTCCTGCAGCAATCTCATTGGCCCTACAGCAATCTCATTGGCCTTGCAGTAATCTCATTGGCCCTGCAGCAATCTCATTGGCCCTGCAGCAATCTCATTGGCCCTGCAGCAATCTCATTGGCCTTGCAGCAATCTCATTGGCCCTGCAGCAATCTCATTAGCCCTGCAGCAATCTCATTGGCCCTGCAGCAATCTAATTGGCCCTGCAGCAATCTCATTGGCCCTGCAGCAATCTCATTAGCCCTGCAGCAATCTCATTGGCCCTGCAGCAATCTCATTGGCCCTGCAGTAATCTCATTGGCCCTGCAGCAACCTCATTGGCCCTACAGCAATCTCATTGGCCCTGCAGCAATCTCACTGGCTCTGCAGCAATCTCATTGGCCCTGCAGCAATCTAATTGGCCCTGCAGCAATCTCATTGTCCCTGCAGCAATCTTATTAGCCCTGCAGCAATCTCATTAGCCCTGCAGCAATCTCATTGGCCCTGCAGTAATCTCATTGGCCCTGCAGCAACCTCATTGGCCCTACAGCAATCTCATTGGCCCTGCAGCAATCTCACTGGCTCTGCAGCAATCTCATTGGCCCTGCAGCAATCTAATTGGCCCTGCAGCAATCTCATTGGCCCTGCAGCAATCTCATTGGCCCTGCAGCAATCTCATTGGCCTTGCAGTAATCTCATTGGCCCTGCAGCAATCTCATTGGCCTTGCAGCAACCTCATTGGCCCTACAGCAATCTCATTGGCCCTGCAGCAATCTCACTGGCCCTGCAGTAATCTCACTGGCCCTGCAGCAATCTCATTGGCCCTGCAGCAATCTAATTGGCCCTGCAGCAATCTCATTGGCCCTGCAGCAATCTCATTGGCCCTGCAGCAATCTCATTGGCCCTGCAACAATCTCATTGGCCTTGCAGTAATCTCATTGGCCCTGCAGTAATCTCATTGGCCCTGCAGTAATCTCTACTGGCCCAGCATTGCTACACCGAGCCGGGAGCAAAGTTACGGACATGGCTAGAGGTTTTAATATAACCTAAATCACTACAGAAGAACCAATCCAGGAGATAAATCCACTATGGACACATGGCTAGTTAAGGAATGAGATTTATACCATAGTCGCCAACCTTTGCCACTACGCGCCATATCTACTTAACCTTGAGCATCAATGTGCTTTGTCGTACTTGTATCATTTGATTGGCTTATATCATTTCCTGTATATACCATAGTTATTATGTTTATATGTCATTAGCTTCCTGTACACCGGCCTATGTAAAGACTGCCTTTTTGTGTTCAGCGCTCATTTCTGATTGCGTCTACTAAGGTATGCATCTATAGGCGATGGGCTCGCTAGAGCATGAATTTAAGCCAATAAAAAATTATTACACTTGGCATTCAACTAATCAGTTTGAGACGAGAGCTCATCCTCTTGTAAAACTGGGAGAAACCTCCCTGCTTCCTTCTGCAGGCTTTACCGACCCTGCACTACTCATTGGAGAGAAGTATTGATAGTCTGTGCCACAAGCCAAATGCTGTTAGCAGTACTGGTTTAGTAGACAGTAGTGGAAACCTCACCGCCAGAACCCACAATAAGATGGAAATTTGAGCAATTTAACAAATCATCTAACACAGCAGTGCCCTCTCTCGAATATCTGAGATTTAGTTCCTTGTTCATACTGCGTTATGCCAGCTTAAAAATAACCTTCAAGTGCAAACTTGTGAAAATTCTCACTGCAGTGGATTTGCTGATCAAAATATCAACAAATATTATAATGACGAAAAACACTCGAACTCAAAAATGGACATACTTTTTTGCCAATTGTCTATCTTAAAGCTAAAATGGTATGAACAGTATGAAAAGCTGCTGAATGTCATCCAACTTACTCATCATATTTGCTTATGATGTTGTGATATTCATCCATATTCATTTTTGGACTCATGTATTCCTGCATCTATAAAACAAAAGTCACAGTAGCTTATGAGAAACAAGCAAAACCTGACTGTTGCTTCTCATCCATATCGGCTAAAAAGTAACAAACCTTTTCTGTCTTATTGACAATTGGCATGCAGTCTTTGAATGGAAATTGTTCCACGAAAAATTCATACTGTTTCAAAAAGTCATGCCGCCTGGCGCCATTTGCAAATTCTTTGAGTTTTTTCTTGTGAATTACATCGTTTCTGATTTCTGTGATTGGTCTAGCAATCTTCGCAAGGTCGGCTCTGTTACTGCGATCTTCTTGGTTAGCAAACAGTTCTAGACTAGTTAGCAAGTCAGACATAGGCAAAGGTTTTGTTTGGAGGATACGCTGAAGCATATTAACTAATATTGTTTTGTACACTTCTTCGTTTCCCAACATTCTACTTATAATTGCTGTTGCATTAGTTGTTACTGCTAGATTCAATTGAGCAAACGTGCCTTCAATTTCGGTAATAAGTACTGCCAAGTCTTCACTCCAGTCATAAGTGGGATGCTGCTTGTAAACATCATGGAGATTAGTTAATGTATTTGTTAGCAGCTCTAAAATATCACTGTTCCTCGTACTGTTTGGTAGTGCCCTCTCCCAGGTTTGGTAATTTCGCTCTACCTCACCTATAACGTTTCCACTAAAACGTGCTGGTTTTAACTTTTGAAAAAAATCAAACATTTGGAAATCTCTGTCCTCAAACTCTATCTTGATTGAAACCTCATCTTTCAAACGGTTTTGTATGAAATACCTTGCGTGTTCTTCTCTTCCAAGGTTCTTTAATATGTCAGCAGCAATTTGAGTTCTTACGAGCTGGGCGATTTTCCCATCACTGACGATGACACAAATAGCCATATCATGGTATTGCCTCCAATGCTTTATGTCTACTTTTGGATTCAGCTGTGAAACCTTTGCAATTGGCACTATTTGACCAATTTTGCTTTTTAAAGCTTCTATGTTTGCCTGTCTTTGTGCATGCTCGTAGCGAGCCCGAGCTCTTTTTCTTTTTTTGGCTTCATCCCTTTTTCTTATTTCAGCTTGCTTTTCTTTGTCCCTAAAAACAAAACAAATTGTTTGCCAAACTAGGTGATAACGATAGGGCGAAAAAAAATTATGAAATTCCCATTGTTGTGATTTACATGCTTAAGAATTAGGACTCAGTCAACCCAATCCCTCAACATCTTAGCTCTTACAATTAAGCTTTCATAACCTAAACCAATTGTGCAAACTTTCTCTAATTATTATGAAAAAAAAAACAAAAAACAGAAAATCAAAATGCTTCACAGAATTTTCGATGCATAATGTTGCCATTTCGCATTAAAGACTATCTAAAAAACTAGAAAATAACTTTTAAGTAAGAAAATAAATTTTTATCACAATAATTCTCACAATTACCGATAGTTTTATTAAAGCATATGCTTCATTAATTTTCAATTTTACCAGCTTCGATGCAACAAAAAATTTTCACCCCAACTTATAAAAGTTTACTTATATTTTGCCAAAACTAATCGTTATCAGGTATATCAATATTTTCATTATTATTGTGATCGATAAGTATTTTTTGGAAAATTGTACCACTGTAGTGGATTTTGGGTGGCTTCTAATCCACCAACTAAACACTGTCACCAGCCAAACTCCTTGTCCCCTGGCACAGTCAGGTTGGTAGCATTTGATGGCCTGCTGCCAACAATTGCTTCTCTCCAAGAGACAATTTTATATAACACCAACTCTGAAGTGGAGTAATCTCAACTCCACAATCAGTAAGAGCCCTAAGCTCAGACGCATTACTCGGTTCCTTAGAGTGAAATGCATTCATTCTTATCCAAAGAATACGGGTAAGAACAAAATCCAATAGAATACTAAACATTCGTGGCAAAAGCTCTGCCTTTTATAGGCAGAGCACAGGTCACCAAAGTCGATAAGTGGAACATAATGCGGCACAGAAGCATACAGAAAGAAATATAGATGAAAGAAAAATGGTATATAAAGTCAAATGTATATGGGGCCCAGAAGTGGTGGCTACAGTTATAAGCTCACTGCCAATCCTAGGCATTTCTACTTCCTGTTGTAGGAAGCTAAGGACCGAAGCCTACAAAGCCTGATATATCAGGCTTTGTAGGCTTTGGTCCTTAGCTTCCTTGGATATAGGGGTAGATATCATACATATCTTGGCTTCTGGATCTTCTGAGGCTATTTCCATCTCTCAGGCTACAATAACCATCTTGCTGCCGGCCCGATATGACTCATACAGGGTCGGTATTGGACCGATGCAGGATCGGTATTGGACCAATGCAGGGTCGGTATTGGACCGATGCAGGGTCGGTATTGGACCGATGCAGGGTCGGTATTGGACCGATGCAGGGTCGGTATTGGACCGATGCAGGGTCGGTATTAGACCGATGCAGGGTCGGTATTGGACCGATGCAGGGTCGGTATTGGACCGATGCAGGGTCGGTATTGGACCGATGCAGGGCTGGTATTGGACCGATGCAGGGTCGGTATTGGACCGATGCAGGGTCGGTATTGGACCGATGCAGGGTCGGTATTGGACCGATGCAGGGTCGGTATTGGACCGATGCAGGGTCGGTATTGGACCGATGCAGGGCTGGTATTGGACCGATGCAGGGTCGGTATTGGACCGATGCAGGGTCGGTATTGGACCGATGCAGGGTCGGTATTGGACCGATGCAGGGTCGGTATTGGACCGATGCAGGGTCGGTATTGGACCGATGCAGGGTCGGTATTGGACCGATGCAGGGTCGGTATTGGACCGATGCAGGGTCGGTATTGGACCGATGCAGGGCTGGTATTGGACCGATGCAGGGTCGGTATTGGACCGATGCAGGGCTGGTATTGGACCGATGCAGGGTCGGTATTGGACCGATGCAGGGCTGGTATTGGACCGATGCAGGGTCGGTATTGGACCGATGCAGAGACAGCCATTTTGATATTGATTGTAACCGCTGTTCTGACCATCCAATTGATAAATGACTGCTGCCAGCACTGTTTGTAGGTAAGGGTGCACATGAGGGAGCTATAAAAATCTGCAACACTATTTTTATGTGTTTCCAACCTTTCTGCCTCATTTTTACCTCAATTCTTCAGAGAGTTGTTACTCCATTAGCTCCTCTAATTGAGTTGCTGCAGCAGAGTTTGCCAAACTCAGACAGCAAAGATCATGGGGGAAACAACTTTTGGTTTTAGTTATTTTCCTGAAGGAGTTGAGGGTATGTGAATTTGGAGGCATTTTTGTTTTTGAGGGGGTGGAGGAGGGAGGAAGGGGGAGAGAAAGTATTTGAGCTGTGCTATAATGTGAGGGGTGGAGGGGGGAGGAAGGGGGAGAGAAAGTATTCGAGCTGTGCTATAATGTGAGGGGAGGAGGGGTGGAGGAAGGGGGGAGGGAGGGGGAGAAAGTATTTGAGCTGTGCTATAATGTGAGGGGGTGGAGGGGGTTGAGGGCAAGGAAGGGGGACAAAGTATTTGGGCTGTGCTATAATGTGAGGGGGTTGAGGGGATGGAGGGGGGAGGAAGGGGAAGAGAATGTATTTGAGCTGTGCTATAATGTGAGGGGGTGGAGGGTGGAGAAAGGGGGAGAGAAAGTATTTGAGCTGTGCTATAATGTGAGGGGGTGGAGGGTGGAGGGGGAAGGAAGGAGGAGAGAAAGTATTTGAGCTGTGCTATAATGTGAGGGGGTGGAGGGGGAGGAAGGGGGAGAAAGTATTTGAGCTGTGCTATAATGTGAGGGGGTGGAAGGGGGAGGAAGGGAGAGAAAGTATTTGAGCTGTGCTATAATGTGACAAGTTATCAATCACATGTCATTGGAAACACAAAAAATGTGCATTCTAATAATGGCAATGGAAACTCACAAACTCATGCATGATCATCCATTAGATGGTGTGAAAAAAGAACCATCAACAAGCTGGGTGCAAACACAATTGAAGCATATAGGATTCAGAAATTATGCAAAGTTTACAAAAAGAAAGCTTGAGAGTTGATGATAACTGACGCTTAGCACTGAGTGATCTAAAGCTAAAAACATTGACAGGACTAGTCACCATTGGAGGTATAATGTGCAAAGGACATGTCGAAAAATCAGGCCTGGTAAACTTTCTGAGAATGAAAAATGACAAACAACTCCGTGTGGAAACAAGTACCACTTTTACCAATTCTGCGACTAACAAGTCTACTGTAGATGCTTCCATCTACTAGTTAATGAATGGAGAGCTTTGTGGGGTGGAGTGATATGAGTTATAAAAACATACGTATGAGCGTGGAGGCTGTATTTACCCAATTGGAGAGAACAATTCCAATTACTT
Source organism: Cryptosula pallasiana (assembly GCA_945261195.1). Classification (NCBI taxonomy): domain Eukaryota; kingdom Metazoa; phylum Bryozoa; class Gymnolaemata; order Cheilostomatida; family Cryptosulidae; genus Cryptosula; species Cryptosula pallasiana. The sequence continues at coordinate 8,284,769 of OX183133.1, read as the reverse complement.
ATTTATGGGGTATGCCCATTATCCACTCAACTAACTTCGATGGTGAGCTGGATATGCAACTGGCTGTGATAATGAATAAAAAAATGAATTTACGAATCAAAGAAATGGTTGATTCTTGACTCATGTGTCTAGGTTAGATCTGGAGATATACCAATGGACAACTCTTCAGAGTGGTACGTACAAAAGGACAACTGGGACTTTGGCGAACTAAAAGGCCGTGACCAATGTTAACAGAGCCGTGTCAGGGCAATGGCTTAAATGAAACAGATTGATAATTTGCTGGGCATATCTTTCAATACCAAGAAAAAAATATCAGAACTAGTAAAAGCAGTCAATGAAGGAACCTGGAAGCAGTTGAAGACAGAAAGTGTTTTGTGTGGTCGATTCTGGTATGTTCATATCCAGCCTCTGTCAACGGAGGTCACCAAACAACTGCAGACAGCATGAAAGGAAATTGAACACATTGATGCCTGAGCCAAATACCTCAACGAAGTTTGAAAACATCAAAAAAATGGAAGAAGTGGCGGATACAAAAAATCAAGTTACCTACAGCTGGTGGGTTCACTTGGCAAGCAGCTTTGGCGACCTGCTAAAGTTTGAAACTTGCAAAAGTAAAGGCCTGGCTACACGATCGCAAATTCCGTGCGTTATTACACAAACTTTCTAAAAGGTCAACGCATTTTGCTAATTGGCATGAGTTTTGTCGTTTTGCAAACTTTTGACTTGTTTAAATTATGCAGTGTGCTTTGTCCAGTGGGCCGTGCGATATTGATTGTGATTGGCTAAAGCGGTCTACAGTGAATCCAGTTATGTGCGCTTCAGTGATTTTGATCCAACCGCTAGTAATAAAAACTACTAACAAGACCGCGGCTAACTAGCTACACCACTACTATTGGTTTTTACTTCAGCTAAGATAATATAACTCTTCAACGCAACGTAGTTCAATGCACAGTACTTGCGTTCGTGTAGCATCTAGCTTTTAGTGCATTGAAATTGCACAAAGCATAGCGCACGGAATTTGCGATCGTGTAGCCAGGCCTTTAGTACTGCATGGAATGGTTATTTGAAGAACTTATTGTATTCCAATAGCTGACATGATCATCACCCCTCTAGCAGCAATGAGGCTTAGAACAAACAACTGAGTGCTACATGTGTGATGTGCTACATGTGTGATGTGCTACATGTGTGATGTACTACATGTGTGATGTGCTACATATGAGATGTGAAAGTGTCAGCACTGTCAATATCTTAGGATGCACTTCTCAGACAGACTGCAGATGATGAATCAGTGACCTGAACATGTAGAGAATCGTAGCAGAGGTGATGTGTTTACATGTGAAAGTTTGCTCTATGCCAAGGCTAACAGTTTGTACGTGAAAAGGTATGACTTATTAAGAAAATGACCAACATAATATACATGGATAGGCACAACTTCTACAGATCGACCATGTCACAAAAATATATTGAGAAATGGCTTTGAAAGGTCGAGATCCAAGATTGAAGATCATATCAAGATGATTTTGCCAATGGTGAAGTTTACTTTGCAGAGGTAGGCGTGTCATACCCTAAGAAGCTCCATGGTTATCACAATGACTACCTGCTGGCACCGACTCTATAACACCTAACAAGTGGTCAGAGTACATGCATTCAGTCAGAGGGCTAGATGGAGGTGGCAAGTCGTGCCAAAATTCCCAATGCTTGTACCAAGCCTCAGCAACAAATGCAAATACATCATACACCACCGATTGTTAGCCTTCTATACCACAAAGGTTAAGGATAAAAAACTAAGCAAGTACTAAAGTTCAAGGAGAGTGCCTGGATGGAATCACACACTCAACTAAACAAAGAGTTGAGAAAAAAGACCAAGATAGACTTTGAGAAGAGCATTGTCAAGCTAATGAACATATTGGTGAAAGCTGATTGAAAATTTGCACAATAAGATCGGTATAGAGTTTATGGTTGAATCAAAAAACAAAAAACAAAAGTTAATCAACAAGCCAAGATTCAATTTTACAAAGGGGTATTGCAATGGATTCCAGTCTGGTTCCATGGACATCCACAATGCTAAAGTATTATACATGTACCTCTCTCTAGAGGAGACACTGTGCGGTTCGACAGTGAGAAATGTGCAACTGAATTATTTGGTATAGTTGGAGCCCATGGCTCACACAAACAACACAGAGTGAAGTTTGAATACTGGCTTTATTCTCACAAGACTAAGTCTTAGGATGGAAATCCACTAGGGTTATTGGCAAGACATGAGAATGAATACAATGAATAGAGGTAAAGTCAGCCTTTTATAGGTGAACTGACAGGAAGTAATTAGCATACTATATATAGAAGTAATGGCACAGGAAGTTAATTGACCAATGCAAACAGATATATAAATAATCAATGAATCAGGTAAGGTAAATATTTAAAGGTGAAAAGCGCCAAGTGGCTAAAGGGTGGAGTCCTGTCTCCATAGTTCAATCATACGTCCTACAGGTCTCCCAGGCTATAGCTAGTTTATGGTCCACTTGTCTGGTTATCTGAAGAAAGGCACTTCCGGTTCTCATCCTTGACTAAGATCCTAGGTAAGTTTGAGGTTCCTCCTCTATTGCGGCCATCTTGTGCCGGCCCATTATAGCTATCCCGGGTCCGTAAGAGGTCAATACCGGCCCTGCAGGGGTCACTACCATCCCTGCATACTATGCCACCGTCACAGTACAACTTTTCACCTATTCAGCAGTCTACCGAAAGCTGTAGGTAGAATTCTAGCGCATTATTCTCAAAGGGTGAAGAGTAAACTACCTGCTTACTGTGAAATTTCATCAAAATCTACCACAGCATTGCAATGAACTGACGGCAGTGCTTATGAAGCCAGCTATTGTGAGATTGTACAAAGCCATACATGTTGGCTGGACAATCTTAACCCTGTCCACAAAACTCATGAACAATTTTTCCACGATGAACTACGAACAGAACATACAGAATCTTGCGTGCTATAGATGGACATAGATAGCTTTTTGCTCCTCATCAAAACAGAGGACTTTTGCAAAAATGTTTCCATTCAACGAGTATGACACGAGTAACTACCCAAAAGATCTTCCATTCTATCGCGACAAAAGCAGAAAGTGAAAGGCTGGCCCAAGGATAAAAGTGGTGATGATTGAATATCAAAATTTGTACCTTTGCAAGTCAACCCCGACTGAATTGAGGGTGTAGGCTTTGGAATGAAGAAGTGCAAAGGTGCAGTAGCATGCGGGATCAAGTCGTTGAGTTTTGTGCCATATAAACAATGCATTGATACCAAAAATTCAATCCCAAATACATAGATGAGATTATTCAGATTGAAAAACACATGATCAAGATGTGTACCTTCAGCAAGAAAACCCTATCAACCCTTGACGACAAACGGTACTACTTAGATTTGATCACTAGGTTGGTGCATGGACACTGGCAGATCAATGTAATACAACCAAGTGATGCCAGTGACCACATGTCGTCAGGAAGAAAGCCTGAACGAGCTCTGCGAGCGAATGATTAGAGGAGGTAAAAGTATAATAAATAGCCTTGTCAATGAAATGAGTCTCCGCAAAAAGGGTTAATGGATTAATGTTATGCAAAGTGTTTGGTGTAATGCGCAGTCAAATTATGGTGTACGAAAAATTGTAAATCAAGTAATTGGGAGGAGAAGAAAAAGCTTTCAGTGAACACTGCATACAATCAAGGTAAAACGACTACCCACTAACTTACTGATGGTTAACTGCGTGTTTACTTCCAGAACTCCCCGACAACTTTCATATAAGAGATGTGATGATTTGCAAACTGTACACACCGGGTGAAAATGTTACAATAAAGTTATACAACAATGGTTCCATCCTTTGACTGACAAAAATAGAGCTTGTTGCTAGCAAGCTGCATGGTGTAGTTCTTTCAATCTCGAGAATAATGCTATGCGAGGTAGAGTCTACAAATGCACCGCATTTGGTCATAAGGCCTAACTTAAATGACTACAGCGACAATGATGGTAATAGGGGGCCGTGGTGAATGCCCTTGCTTTTACCAAAAGTAATTATCTGTTTTCCATGTTTAACGAGAATGGCGCGACAAAAACTTCAGCCAAACACGTGGCGATAAAAGACGGTCAGTTAGGAGCAAGCTGAGTGCAACATTAAAAAAGCCAAGAATCAGGACTGGTTGTAAGATCAGATATTTAGAACTGAGGAAGCAACCAATGAGCAATTTGGTCAATTCGGCGTTTGAAATTTATATGAAATTACACTGACAAAACCCTACACACTCAGGACTACCACACCTCCACCTGCAAGATCCCAAGCTTAGCTGCACACCAGAAAAAATACAAAAATATCTGCATGGCAACAGAAACATTGGCTGGCGTAGAAGGTGTTATTGCATTGTTAGAATAATCTTTTGTGGACTTCAACACTGAAAAAGATCTAAGCAAACATTGGGCGCCACTGAGCAAAACCGCTTTGAGCGGTCATCACACTAACCTAACAACATTGTTTATAATGCAGCACTACATGTTGGCTCCCGAAGAATCTTATGAAAGCATCCCCTGAATCCTCTTTATCAAACACACCTGTGAAAACTCCTTTGAAACGCACCGGGTGAAAATGATATCATCCCACCGGAACGCCACTTGGAGATAAAAGTCGTTCTGGTCAAAACTTTTATGTTGTTTGTCAACACGAACTGTGGTGAGTATCTAATCTTTAGAAAATGATAGAACAATTATGTCATGCAGCGGAGATTGCCTTTTTCCTGCTGTTTATCCTTATTCTCTTTGTGTACTACATAAGGGTGAGATGACGACTTTCGCTGTGCAATAAGATGGAACCACATATTACCCTACGCCACCACAAGAGTTGGCCCATACAATCACCCGCTATTGATGGAGATTGGTTAAAGCACAAATCAAAACCAAAATTGACCTTGCCAAAACGTAAATTACATAAAAGCAATCACTACGTTTATGCCAGTAATTTAATAATTTTTTCAGCTATTTTCAAAGAAAGACAGACCAAAATTTAAGCAATACCAGTAAGAAGAAACCGAAAAAAATTATTCACCACATAACTACATACTTTTTCATTCTGAAATGTAATATTTTAAAGTGCAGGTAATCCAAACAAGTTTAACGAAGCATGAATGAACTTATTAATTATAAATAGTAAATGTTGCATTACCAATCGTCGTTGATTTGTTGGGTTGATTTTTGCTGATAAAGTAGAAGAACTGATTTCTCATTGTCTCCTGAGACTGTGCTTCCATCAACAACTTCAAGCTTAGCAGCAAATAAGACAGATATGTAAAGGCAAACAGCTGATGATACTACGGTAATTATAGTAATGTCACTTTAACGGAGTAGAAAAATGCAAATGATGTTGATTAAATTATTGAGCCAGTTGCTTTTCTGTTTGTCGTAAATGAATATACAAACCTCCGTTTTATAACCCAGCTGCTGACAAGGTACAAAGTTTTCTTTTATGACTAAGTGCTCTAACATCAGTACTAAGTTATTGACACCCTATTTGATATGTATGATTGTGAGTCCAATAAGACAGTTCATTAAATGGCATTGACATGATTACCATATCACCTGGCAGGCAGGTAATGCTGAGGTAAGTTTGGGAGAGATATCCGACAGTTCTGCCCAGGGCACAACTCTAGCGGCTCTCTCTGGCAGGAATTTGTTGTTGGGCGAAAGGACTTAAAGTTTGTGGTTGATTGTTTTAGGTAAACTGAAAAAAGACTGAAAAAGGGGCTCGAAACAAAAAGTGTTTTACCTCCTAGACACTAACTGAAGGTGTAGTCATCCTGACTAAAATCAGCTGGAGTATTTGCCTTTTGCAGAAAATTATAATTATTAGTTTACTTCAGTAACAATAAAAAAATTAAATTTTTTCAATTTTATTATAAATAATAAAGCTGTAAGCTTTGACGAGTAAAGCTTTAGGAGAACACAAAAGCGCTGACTTAAAAACAAACCAAATAGTTGTGTTCTCTTGTGTAAGAGTAAAGCTGGTATTTTTGCTTAACAAGTTCTCTTACGCCGACCCTCTTACGTCGACCTATCTGCTCAGTACGTTGCTGACACCCAAGCCACATAAACGGTTAGTAAACTTTGGTTTGTTCCTGAAGAATTTTCTGTTAGACTCTTAATGCAGCCAGATAGATACAGAACTAGCTTCTACTTCATCCCGAGATGGGATAGCTGTTTCACTCTATTCTGAGTTGAGATATCCAGTTTATCCTATCTCAAATTAAAACATCTAACCTGCCTCACCCTGAATTGGCATGCCAATTTACTCCATCTTTGGAAAATATTTTTTATTCCAAGATCCCATTTACTCTACCTAGACCTGAAACTTCCAATATACTCTACCCTAACCTGCGATATCCCATATACTTTACCCTACCTGATATATCCCATATACTTTACCCTACCTGAGATATCCCATATAGTTTACCCTACCTGAGATATCCCATATACTCTACCCTACCTGAGATATCCCATATACTCTACCCTACCTGATATATCCCATATACTTTACCCTACCTGAGATATCCCATATACTCTACCCTACCTGAGATATCCCATATACTTTACCCTACCTGAGATATCCCATATACTTTACCCACCTGAGATATCCCATATACTCTACCCTACCTGAGATATCTCATATACTCTACCCTACCTGAGATATCCCATATACTCTACCCTACCTGATATATCCCATATACTTTACCCTACCTGAGATATCCCATATACTTTACCCACCTGAGATATCCCATATACTCTACCCTACCTGAGATATCCCATATACTTTACCCACCTGAGATATCCCATATACTCTACCCTACCTGAGATATCTCATATACTCTACCCTACCTGAGATATCCCATATACTTTACCCTACCTGAGATATCCCATATACTCTACCCTACCTGATATATCCCATATACTTTACCCTACCTGAGATATCCCATATACTCTACCCTACCTGATATATCCCATATACTTTACCCTACCTGAGATATCCCATATACTCTACCCACCTGAGATATCCCATATACTCTACCCTACCTGAGATATCCCATATACTTTACCCTACCTGAGATATCCCATATACTTTACCCTACCTGAGATATCCCATATACTTTACCCTACCTGAGATATCCCATATACTTTACCCACCTGAGATATCCCATATACTTTACCCTACCTGAGATACCCCATATACTTTACCCTACCTGAGATATCTCATATACTTTACCCTACCTGAGATATCCCATATACTTTACCCTACCTGAGATATCCCATATACTTTACCCAGACCTCAACTTGATACCACATATGAGCAAGTAAGAATGATGCAAATCCCAAATTACAGCAATCCACCCACCAGGGTACAGCAATCCACCCACCAGGTTACAGAAATCCACCCAACAGGTTACAGTAATCCACCCAACAGGTTACAGCAATCCACCCACCAGGGTACAGCAATCCACCCACCAGGGTACAGCAATCCACGTACCAAGGTACAGCAATCCACCCACCAGGGTACAGCAATCCACCTACCAAGGTACAGCAATCCACCTACCAAGGTACAGCAATCCACCCACCAGGGTACAGCAATCCACCTACCAAGGTACAGCAATCCACCCATTATGTTACAGCAATCCATCCACCAGGGTACAGCAATCCACCCAGCCTTAGAGCTCAATGAATCACTAGAATCTTTGCATGCTGCTGTGCTCAATAGTTTGTTACATATCAATAGTAATAATGTGAAGAAAACTCATCAGATACACAATCACTACACCTTTTGCATTCATGTGTCTCCACTCCCACCTCCACCCCCTGCCCACACCCTAGAATACACCTACTCATTTTGCCATCCTTACTCCATTGCAATGTCGGCGTGAGTGACCAAACATGACAGCTATATAGCAGTTATGCAGTTATGTGCAGAAAGTGGGACAAGCTTCTTCACTATAAATCAAATAAACTTTTGAGCAGAGGGTATGAGAACCTCGTTTAAAAAGGAGTAAACTTGATATGTATGGCACAACTAGTTGTGTCTGTGAAAGTGTAACGACTAATTAAGAAATTGATGACACTTACTTTACAGGTGAAGGTTCAGAATGACGATAACAGAAGTTAAAGCATACCAAACAATTACCTCTATCCTTGATAAGAACAAGGATGTCAGACGATAATATTGCCCCTAAAAATTATTACCAACTCACCTCATCACCAGACATCTTGTACCAGTAGTCTCCAATCTCCACATAGCAATAATACTGGCCATCTTCCAAAGTATTTCCATTTAGTAAAACCACTGCACGGAGCACAAAATGAACTTCAGACACCTATGGCAAAAATACAAAATGCTTAGCACAATAAACGATCTGAGTGGAGTTTTGATGGTAAGGATGAATTAAACTGCAAATTATTATTTCAATATTTAATAAAAACTGATTTGATGATAGCTAAAGATAGTTATTACTATGTTTTAAAATAGTTATTCAAAATCAGGTACCGATTTCAAATAAATTTCACAATAAGTACAATTAAGCATTAAAATATGCCTATTATTTCTATGGGCTCATCGAAGATATAAAAACTCCAGAATCTTGTTATGAAAAATCGAGGAAAATAAAAGTTTTGAGGGAAAAATCAGAAGCCGTATGAAGACGTTAGTCATTCAGACTACAAAACGTAATTTAGATTATATTCCCTTAGTATGGATTCGTTTGATTGCAACTTAGGTTTGTTTTGCATTAACTTGGGTTGAAACTGTCAACCAATCCTACGGTAAGTCGACTTGAAACCACATGCCTTAGTTGTCCCTTCCTGTCAAGATAGTGAGTAACGAGAGAAATTTTACTGTTTGTAAAAGTTGAATGAAGGTCTTGGAATGTTTACAACACAAACTAATAATTATGATATGCAGAAAAATAATAATAAAAAATAATCATAAATACTTGTTACAATTTTTATTATGTAATAACTATAATAAATAACTAGTTAAGCTACGATTCATCAAGCGCAGCTTTACTCTCTGAACTCTGGCATCTGTTAAGAGCATTCCTGACTCGTTTATTGAACAAAAACAAAAAATAACAGTAAGTTGTAAATCAATATGCCGGGTATGGAATGGGACATTAGCTTAGAACATCAAAATTGTTCAACAACTTCGAATAGATTACCAAGCAAATCATTTAAAAAGTAACTTCCAATTTTAAAAATGAGCAAAGAACAGCCAAACCGTATTGTTAACGACAAATATAGCTTTTAAAGTTCCCTATTTTATTTAATATACTTTCCATGATCGGAATTATCTCGCAATGCTTTTGAAGATATGAAACTAGTTTACCAAAACAAAGAAATTATGCTCACTTGTTATGACTCGCTTGGTGTTCAGTTACAGTTGCGAACTGCTAATTGATTATTTATTTTCATTAGTGAGCTATGAAAAGTTTAGAATCGAGGATAGCTGTCTAAATCCTAGCCTTTCCAAAAGTTGGTTGCGAGTTATGTTAACTTAAAAAAGCCCAATCAAATCGATAACTCAAACTACAGCAATGTTAAAAGTCTGCCGGCTAGTCACGAAATCACGAGCATTAGAATAACCCCTGACAAACACATTCTAGAAAACCAATGAAGGTTGCGGAAACTAAAACGGCCTTCGAAATGAAACCAGATGGCGTAAACTTTGAAACCCAAGAAATCAAGAGTGCAAAGGAGGTAAACTCGGGAATAGTAAAAAAATGAATGGAAAGTTGGAGATTATATAAGAATTCATAAATTGAAAGGAACTTTTGAGAGAGGGTATACTCCAAACTAGACCATGGGTGTCTTTTTAATCAATGACGCATTCATTAAAGGAAGACCTATCATGTACAGGGTGAAAGATCCCGCTAAAAATATATTGAGATAACGTTTTATGCAAAATAACTTAACAGAGTATAACAATCGAGGACATACAAAATAAAAAATATATTGGTGAGAAGATCCTTAGTGAGGATCTTGGTAAGGTATTTGTCAAGTGATTTGGATATAGCGATAAGTTCAACAAATGAATTGATGAATAGTTTATAAGCTGCTATCGCTAGGCAATAACGCCAAATGCGCTAGAAATGGTTATTTTGGTGAATATACCATTGAATGTTAACAGTATTGACTTTTTGCAAAATAAAAACCTTAATCTCACAGCGACACTGTATAGAGCTCTGGTAATCATTGGCAAAAGATGGTAGCTAGCTTTACTGGACATGCTTTATTCTGACAATTGGAAAACGCCGCCAAAGGTAAAATCTTTCATCCAAATCGGCAATAGAAAATACGGCAGTGTAAGAAAACTGGAGCCAAGACTAGGAAGCAGCACTTCCAAATAAGGAGCGGAAAGTTTCCACTACCAGAAAAGAGCGGGAAAAAGAGCCCAGTGCCAAGTCACCATGTGTTTCTGTGCTAATTGGCTTGCTATATTATTATATTTTGTATTGCATTATGTGATTGGTATATTTCTTGTATTATGTTTTTCAATTGGCTGTGCCTAATAAGGTAACGAAATAGCCTCTTATCTCCTATAAAAGGAACTGCTGTACATTGAGAGTTCAGTTGTTGAATGGACAGTATTAAATACCCTTTTTTTACTTGTGTATCGAATAAAGTATTTGTTTGATAAAACTTCTAGTAGTGTGTTTGGGTCGTTGACCCCGTGCAAGTTGTTAACGTCTATTCGGGATAGACCCAGAAGTGTGAGGAGAGAGAAGGAGAGGATTCTGTTGTGGAGTGATAGAGGACAGAAATCTATTACAATACTTTACATTTGAATCTGCTACAATAAAGTTTACTGAAAAACAGTAATCCCTATATGGCATTCTGTTTTTCCAAGGACATCGCCTAAATCTTTGAATTCAAACTGATTGGAAAAGCTATATATACTCAAAGCAGATGCAGCGGCGCCACAAACTATAAAATCAGTTGCTATTACATATACAATCGTCATTCATTGCAATCTAAAACAAGGGATTTAAACACCAGGTACACACAAAAGGCTCTATATGGGTTATTAGGGCACTTGGTATTTACAAAAATGCACGTGCAACCAGAAGAACTAGATTGTCCCTAAGAATTCTTCAGAGATTTGCTCCGAGTATATCATTAGCACAGATGAGTTCAACACAAATGAACTCAACAATGGGAACATAATGTTAGTAATATTTATCAATTAACTCCAAGAGTATTAGGACACCCACCTGTATGATAAAATCTGTCATCACTGTTTCATTATTAGGATCATCGCCTTCATTGTTTGCATTCCTGTTGAGACTGATTGCTAGAAGCCTCGAACAGCTGACCACAGTTTGCTTTTTCTCTACTCCCTTTTGTCTATCGTAGAAAAAATCAAGCTCATTACTTAATTATTTTTCAAGATCCTTTCAATTAAGCTTTTTGTGCCCACATTACTTGCACGAAATAAAAGCTGTAAATGTTGGCGTGTGTCATCATATAATGCAAAGTGTAAAACTATGCTAGTAGTAATTTATTTATAATAGTAAAATCGATATTAGTAATACAATAGAAGCAGATATCTGGTAAGAAATGTGCATTTCAACTTGGTTCGTTCATACAGCAGATCTGATGTAAGGCGATCCTTTGATTTAAATTGATGCCACATGGATGCTTTCTGCCTCTTGGTACTTTTTATCCCACTTCTGACACGGAATTCTCTATTTTGTATGTTTTAATTAAGATAAGAGCGGTCGTTTGACTGGTTTTAGTAAGGAAGATATGGTTCTCCTGGTCGTACGTGCCTTTTTATAAGCACCAGGTGCCAGGAGAACCCGTAAGTTGCCTTTTGTGTACACCAATTGCTTGAAACCATATTTTTCAGATGGGCATGTATGATGGTAGTAGTAAGATAAAAGTAGATCTCCTGGAAAACCCAGACCTGCCAACATACTATCTCATACTCATACCTGTTCTGCCAAGTCTCCTAATTTTAGGTACAAATTTTCCAACTCCTTAAAACTGCTTTAACTCCACGAAAACTTCTGAAATTTCAAAATCCAAGTAACACCCTCCTTTAAAATTTCACCGTTTTTTTCCATTGAGCAACAACCAGATTTTTAGAGGGCTATGGTTTTATATTTTTTCATCCTATCCTTATAAACATAACTTTAGCTTATTTAACATAGTTTTTTATGTGCTGTATCCAATATTTACGTTGCAGTTACCTAACCAATTGGCTTTTTGAACTAATAAATGACTTATTATTTTGCTTTACATCTGCACAATCACCTCTATTACCCCCTCAAACCCAGTTACGTTCACCAGAAGTAATTGGCCCAAAACATTGGTTTTGCAGATAAATTGGTAATGATCCATTGTTGTAGGACAATTTATTCAATATCCACTAAGTTCTAAAGGTTAGTGCTGGTGTTAGTTAGTTTATTGCTAGCCAATGATATTTCAAAGTTTGATTTAAAAGACACTACTATACTATTCAAAAATTTTAACCACCAAGAGTTTTTTGATATCAGTTTGAAGCCAAAGGAAATAAAGCTAATGCAAATGTTCCTGTTATGAGTCGAAGAATAAAATGAAAAAAAGACTCAAGTCGTTATTTAAGTTTTGGGGAGGGTGTTTTTTTCCAAGCAATTTCATAACCTCAATTTAACTGACTGAAACAAAAAGTGTATCCAGTTTGTAATACCAATGTATTAAATATAAAAAAACTGACCAAAAACTTCCAAAGACTTGAAATATTTTGATGCAAAAGCAATTGTGGAAGACACTACGCTCACGCTTGAAATGTGCTCATTTGTTTTTTTCCAGAGGAAAGAGGATCATTAAATATCAATGCAACTATATACACAAATGCTACATTATAAGTCTGTTAGTATAACATAGTATGTTGCAAGGTCTGTGTGTTCCTGGAGATCCGCTCCTATTTTACTACTACCATCATTCATGTCAATCTAAAAAATATGGTGTCAAGCACTTGGTGAACAGAAAAGGCAACTTACAGGTTCTCCTGGCACCTGGTGCTTATAAAAAGGCACACAGAACCCTGAGAACCATACCTTCCTTAATAAACCAATCAAATGACCGCTCCTATGTTAATTAAAACCTACAAAATAGAGAATTCCGTGTTAGGAGTGGGATAAAAAGTACCAACGGGCAGAAAGTGTCCATGTGGCATCAATTTAAATCAAAGGATCGACTTACATCAGATCTGCTGTATGAACGAACCAAATTGAAATGCACAATTCTTACCCGGTATCTGTTCACGAGATACTACTAATGTGGATTAAACTGCTCATACACTACTACGAAAAATTGTTATACAAAAAAGAAGTTCGGGGAACTAAAATAATGCAGCATTTTGGCGTGTGGCGCTAAAACTGTTTTATTATTTTGTGACCAATTCTGATTGATGTAGGAAACAAATAGGCATATTTTACTGGCTTGTATTATCCAGTGTCTAGCATTACAGCTTTTTACAATTTTAGAGAAGCTCCTCACTGATGGTCTTAGTCAGACAGACCTCCCAAGTGTTGGCATAGGACATACAAGTTATAATTAAGGATTGTTGCTATACCTGCCTTGTACAATTCTATACTGGCGTCACAACACTCTATAGCACCTCTGCAGCACTCCATATTGGCCAAACACAGCTATACCGGACGGTTGCCAAGATGGTTGCCAAAAAAGGACTGAAGCCTATATTCGCGTAGTTACCATCTCCAAATGAAGTTATTTCAAAAGCAAAGGCTTACCAAAAACCAGACACCTAATACTTGATCAAGAAACATCTGGATCCGATTGCACTGATCATTGACTCAGTACTTACACCTCGCACCTCTGCTAGTTATTTGATTTGTTGATAATTTTATACTGAATTTGTATTTGCTTACGTATATTTATATTATCCGTGATTTGTTTTCTTATCAAATAAACCAATCGCTTCCTGTAACCCGACCCAATTCCAAGCTTTTTACTCATTAATTACCATTTGTTACCATGTGCCATTGTTACTATCATTGCCATTTGCTACTATGATTGCTCGTAGTTCACATCTTGGCATTGTTTGCTTTTTTACCAGGTTATTGAAAGACAAAAACGTGTATAAACTTGAAAGCACAGAGCAATACTTCTGGTGAGAGCTGATAGACAGTAGACAGGCCTATAGAGGCTGATCATACATGCTCTGTTGGTAGACAGGCTGTCTGCCTGGTTACAGCTGACTAGTGGAACAGTATTTGAGAATGAAAGAGTTCATTACAGAATTACTACATGCATTGCATAGCTGCACTATTGAATTTAGCCAAGCAGAAACTGAAAGAAAGTGTTTTGGTATGGAAAATTTTTTTGCTAAATCTCCTAGTAACAGAAAGTAACAAAAAGGAAACTGTAAAAATTTGGTTTAACAAGTGCTGGTACCTTAAAAAGTATCAAAAAGAATATAGACAAATACATACCCACAACGCTTACATGTAGCGTTTTTTTTCCTTTCTGGTTGCTGAACTTTATCAAGAAGTTTCTGCACTGACAGTGAACTATCCCCAGAAGACTAAAATAGAATATCGTTTGCTTTTAATTGCTACTTTTATCAACAAAAATATGTTGCGGTCACGATAACCCTAAAACTTATTTCAAGGTTATGTCATGGCTGCAATCGGCAAACGGCAAACGCATAAAAAGGGTTTAAAATCAGCCTAAAAAAACTTGTAGATAAAAAATACGAACTGGTCCAATCATAACTTGTTTGACGATAAATAGAAAACAAATTTTGAAAAAATAAGGTCCTGGCGGTTTTATATGTGGAGGGAGTAGTAGAGAGACCGGAAGCCTTCTTGCTACATTATAATACCATTAAATCAATGCAAGTCAACCTATTTTACCTCTATGTTCAAACTTATGAAGGCTGCAACCAGCTGTTCTTGAAATGTTGATATATATAAAACATCTTTATTTGTCAACCATTGGTCATGCACGGTGCAGTTAAGAAAAATGCCAACCCCTATAGGTTTTCAGCACAGTAGTCTAAAAATCTATGGCAGCGGCCGAGTTCAAAAAAAAAAAATAGCGATTAATTAATAAAAGATTCAGTATTAAGAATAATAAAATTTATTTTGAATACTTCAAACAACCCTGATTTCCATATTTGAGAAAAACAGTGGAGCCTCGGTGTTTGGTTCTACATTTTACATCAGTCTGTTTTTGTTTGATGCGTGATGACCTACGCAGTGATGGGGCTGGTTTATTCAGCAGTCCATGGAGACAGTGTTTAGGCTGTTGAACTTTGTTTACGTAGTTGGTACATATATTGTCAAGGATGTTGGCTATGCCGCTCACAAGAACCATCCCAGAACATTGCCATTGTGAATGGAGGCCCACAACCAGGGCACACCTCCATTCATTCATGTTAGCAAACTTGATCAAACCCGAAATACGAAACTATGGTTCTACCATAGTTTCAGTAATTTCCAGGCATTCAGGGGTTTTTTTCTGAATTGAATAGACCAAATAATTTTTAAGAATACAATTTCAAAAAATATATTGATACTTTGAGCGTCCTTAACGGCATCATTTTTTATCAATCAGCTGCCTGAGATGTCTCAAATCAGGAAAATAGTCCAGCAAGTTGTGAGTTCCAACAACCAATTCAACGACTCACTATATTACTGCCGGTTGCATCACTAAAGAGAAACTACTCTACCAGGACCCCAAAGAGAAACTAGAGTTGGATTAAACATTATTTTTATATGAGCAGTATACAACTAAAGCTAGGATCCAGCGTTTCTCGTTACACTAAAACCTGAGACCTCTTCAAAACTCACTCCATAGTAGTGGCCTACCGTGCTGCCCGCCTTTAGTTCTACTGGCTGAGCAGTCGGGTTCATGCACCTCACTAGTACGAGTATGTGCCCTTTGCTATCTGGTTCATTTAGATTAGCAATAATAGGCGGGTTTCCTGGACGGGACTATACTAACCCGAGGGTTAAGTACATGTAACTCAGTGTGGTGACCTTATGCAGGATGGTGGATTTCATACTCGGAGGTAGGTGGGTAGTACTGAGGACCTGAACATTGTTCATCAACAGAGTACCTTCTCTGTCAGTGCAGCGCATCTCCTTGCCAGCTATAACAGTGGCACACTCACTAAACTTCAAACGGCAGTCATGGTCAGTGAGTGAGGGCATCCCCAAGATAGCATTCTTGTTTATGTGACTAACAAGAAATGTGGCTGTAGTTTTCACATAACAGAGTTGAAGAGTAGCTCTCACTGTGCAGTAGAAAGGGATCTGGGTGCCGTCTGCTATGATACCGTGGGACTCACTTTCTTGTGCTGTCTGTCTTACTGACTCAGGTAGCTGGTTAAAAACATACTTCGAAAAGAGACTCGTTGTGCAGCTGGTATCGATGAGTAGGGTGACTGACTTGCCTTCTAGTTTCCCTGGTTGGAAGTAGCTTACCCAGTATGGCCGCTCTATCTCAGTGTTGGACAACCCGGGTGGGTTGAACCTTTGCAGCTTGAGAAGGGGGAGGCGCTGCTCTACTTCTAGGGCATTAAGGATGCTCTACTGTTGGGCTGGCTGGTGCAACTACCGGCTGGTGGTCCTGGGCCTAGGCAGGCTGGTGCTTCAGGGGATTTACAGGTTGTAAGGAGGGTAGGTCGAGTAAGGCGTGTATGACAGCAGGGGCTTTTTAAGGCTTTGGGTCGCTTGCTTTGTCGTGTAGAACTGTGTAACGGCTGGAGCTGTCATTTAGGTGGGGAAGGCGACGCCTTCTTTCTAGGAAGGGGTCCAGAGGACCTGTTTGAAAGAGGCTAATTTTCTTTTTCATCTTTGTGCCCTGTTACAGCTAGTCGGGAGAGTGACTACTGCGGGCGCTTGTGGTTTCCTGACACCGGTGTTGCTCTAGGTGTAGGGGTAGCCTTTGATTTAGATGGACAAACTCTACTGTAGTGATGCATCTGTCCACAACCCTAACACTGAGGGGCACCATCTGTGTTATAGCAGAGGGTGGCACCGAGTGCGGGGGGTTCTGTTCAACGACAAGACTCATAGGTGTCGCAGAAGAAAGGTGGTGTGACACAGAAAGAGCTTGGTGGGGAAGTCGGGTAGGAGGTTCCATCACCATGGAAGCAGGATGCACCTCAGGAGGGGGTGTATACATGGGGAGGAAGGGTGTAGCAGTGTTTGTCGGGTATTAGTTTGGATGCTACCAGAAAACTGTTACTTTGGGGAAATCACCAATACCTGGGGCAAGGGGAACAAATAAAGGTAGTGTTTGGCCGTTGGCAACTTCTCTCGTAATGTCTAAAGGTTCACTCAATCCTTCTGCTGCCACCAATGTAAAGGCTTTTGCCTGCCTTCCTCAAACAGCTACTAGAGAAAGTGTACCGGGTAAGCAAGACTACAACGACTTAAATCAATGTTTGCAGCAAGCAAATACCATTTGAAGGCTGTTAGTCCATTGGCTACTCAATGTAAAATCTATCACAGTATCACGGTTTTGGCTGTTGTTTGAAAACTACCATATGTTGGTAGAAGCGGGTGTTAATGTAGATTTTATTGTTCTCAACATTAGCTCTCTTTTACCAGTCTACACTTCATTCATTGAAACGAACATTATTCTGAGAGGTAGCATATGATTGTACAAAGTACAGAGTAATTGCTTTTAATTAAGGTTTTTAATATGCTTTATCATGGAATTACATTATGTGTAAAAAAATAACATTGCTTATTGAAAATGTTTGATCAGTTTATCTATAATAACCAATGGAGAATAAAATCTAAATTTTCCAACACAAGTGACCAAACATGGAACACAATATTGCATGTTTCTGTTCTTGTTAAAGACATTTCAGCCACAAAATTGTGCTTGGAATCATTGTGATATTACATAATGGGTAAAAACTCCTTGAAATAATATATTTCCTTTTTGTGTTCCTAACATTCTAAAATAAAAAGAAGATACCGATCAATAAGAATTAAAATCAAACAAAAATGAAGATACCAATACTGTAATGCAATTTACATATTGGACCGCTGTGTTACAGTGGCATGCCAGTAGTACTTGCTGCTGCCAGCATCAATCCTATTTGATGCACGTTTTCATTGCGTCCCAAATGGGTCACTAGGTATATTTGCGACCTGGATTGATCCGTACAATAAATAAATTTAAAAAATAATATTTTTCGCAATTTATTCAATGCGAATGGATCGGTGGAAATATTTTTAGTGAATCGCAAAATACCATCCCAACGAACCCAAAAAAATATTTGCGAGGCACACTCATTCTCAGCCACTTCTAGCCACGTAGACCAATCATATGAAAAATATTCCAACAGCGGATGTCCTCAATTTTTACAAACTTTGAAAAACTTTGATCACTACAATGAAAATGGGATTTCCCTTCACGACTGATCCGGATCGATATATACAATTTAGTATTTATATTTAATCAAAAACGCTCAAGTGGATCGATGCGTTCGCTGCCAACCGATGAAGTTCGCAAATAAACGTGATAGCACCTCTTTATCGATCCAGGTCACGAATGTACCTGCTGGATGCACTGTACAACACTTAAAACAATTAATCAATTTTATTAATCAACTTTGTTTTGAAATGAAAAAACTAACTGAAACTCAAAAGTCATTTATGTCATTTTTTCACCTGAAAAAGTTTCCCAAGCTATACTAATTTTTCCTCTCAAAAATCTATTTATTTTGTTGTATTTTCCGCGGGAACTATTGTACCCTTTGCCCAAAAAATTTAGTGGTTTTGGTTGTTTTTTTTTTTCACATAAAAAATTATAAGAAATTATACTTTTTCCTTGTGCAATAATTTTAGCAGTTTCTGCTGGTTTTGCTCAAAAAATTCTCACAAGTTGTCCCTTACTACATATTATACATTTTATCATACTTCACATTAAAAAAGTTGTTTCTGGCAAAATTTTGGTCATTGAATCTGTTTTGAGACAGAAAGCATTCATCCCAGCAACAGCACGTAAATAAACAACATCACCCTGAACTAATAAAACTTTCAGCAAAGAATGAAGCTTCAAAATAATAATTTGACACTAATTGAATAACTCAACTAATTTTACTAAAGAAAGAGATCCTCCTAGAACTTAAGAGAAGTACACTCAAGACCACATAGTCCTTGACATTCGTAAAATTGAATTTATCATAGAAACAACTAGATTCTATTATGATTATTTGTACTTCGATAGTTTGCACTGGAGAATGGCGTGCTCACAGAATCTAACAAGTTTGCTTTCAAGACTGCAACGTGTTTGGTGTCAATAAATACGAATTCATCGGACAGTTACCTAGACACTATCTATTATTTGTGTTTGATAATAGTGTGACCGTTAGAATTGATTATTATTTATTATTATCTCCATTTCTTTTGTAATAGTTTTGGTTTGTCTATATCTTGTTTTCTTACAGATTATCATTAACATAACAGGGAAAAAGTATTACGTTAAGAATTTTTCACTCATCGAAGTACGGAAGGCTCATAAATTATAACGTGATGAGTTTAAGCAAAATGATTTAACTTGTGACGTATTAATCGATGCTGTTCTGCTCGATGCAGTACTTGATGAAACAGTTTGATGTGGAATGTCAGTTGGCTTCATTACCAAAAAAACAAAAACATAAAAAACAAAGATTCATATTTTGTTGCACATGTTGAAACATTAGACGCCACTGTCTATTTAAAAATAATCCGCAGACCAGCATGGGACAAGGATTGTTTCGATGGATTGATTAGTAAAAAATGATAGGCGGAATATCTAGCCAAAAATCAAGCCAATTATGTATCTGAATAAAGTCTAAGAGCACTTTGCACCTATCAGAGGACTTGGTAGATGAAATGATCAAGCCTTCTCACTAATCTGTTTCATTTATTACACATATAATACTGCGTTGAAGCCTATTATAAAGCCCAATTCAAAACAATTACTTTGTACTATGCAGATTCGTATTGCGAAGAAAATTAGTGTACCTCTACCTACACCCCCACACCTATGACCTACACAATCCTAGCCACTGTATTTCTATCTCTTTCCAACCCTTGTACATACACCTTGCATTCCTCAAATCCCGAATGTTTCTTTAACCTACAATAAAAAAGCTCCCCTTTGCTATGCAGTAGCAATCTACCCAGAGTGGCCAAAAAATCAGGGTCCGAAAAAGAAGCTCTTCACCCTCCTTATGCCCTTGTTTACGAAGAAAAGTTAAATACTTGGATTAACAAAAAAATTGGGGTGAAGGATAATGACTTTTTTATGGAATTGCACCAAATTCAGACACCAGGAAAACCCTTTCTTTCCCTCCAAAAGCCACCCCGAATGACCCCAGTTGCATGACACCACCTCGTAACTGTTCATACGGCGGAGTCCCTTTCAGCAAAAAATGAGAGAAAGGACTGCTGCAATAGTAGATGGACAGCGGCCAAACGAGGGTGGGTAAAAATGGGAGGCTAAAACTATGGTGAGAAATTGATGCAACGATGGTGCAAAAACTAAAAAGGAGACAAAAACCCAGACAAAAGATCATATGCTAGAAATCCATATGTATCAACATAACAAATATTATCATGTTGACTGGTTTTATCTGCATTATTGTATTTTACGATTGGTTTTGTACATAGTTTGTAAATGAAAAATTTTAAATCGGAGCAAGTTCTGTGGTCTGGCAGAGCAACTTGAGTTAAGATTGATACCTGTATCATATGTTATCAAAGTAAACTATATTATCACTTGAGCACTGTGAAATCTGTTTGGGCTGTTGGTTATTGCTAGGAGGAGGAAGAGTAGCGAAAAAGAAGGAAATTACCGAGTCGAACTTCAATGGCAGGCGCTACAACAGCTGGGAGTTGTGAGTCTGGGAGAGCAGCAGTGGCAGGCTCTGTATTTGCTGGGAGTTGTGAGTCTGGGAGAGCAGTGGCAGGCTCTGTACTAGCTGGGAGCTGTGAGTCTGGGAGAGCAGTGGCAGGCTCTGTAATAGCTGGGAGCTGTGAGTCTGGGAGAGTGGCAGGCTCTGTATTAGCTGGGAGTTGTGAGTCTGGGAGAGCAGTGGCAGGCTCTGTAATAGCTGGGAGTTGTGAGTCTGGGAGAGTGGCAGGCTCTGTATTAGCTGGGAGTTGTGAGTCTGGGAGAGCAGTGGCAGGCTCTGTAATAGCTGGGAGCTGTGAGTCTGGGAGAGCAGTGGCAGGCTTTGTATTAGCTGTTAGTTGTGAGTCTGGGAGAGCAGTGGCAGGCTCTGTATTAGCTGGGAGTTGTGAGTCTGGGAGAGTGGCAGGCTCTGTATTAGCTGTTAGTTGTGAGTCTGGGAGAGCAGTGGGAGGCTCTGTATTAGCTGGGAGTTGTGAGTCTGGGAGAGCAGTGGCAGGCTCTGTAATAGCTGGGAGCTGTGAGTCTGGGAGAGCATTAGTGGAGTTATAGAAATCTGTTGTGGGGCTATTGCTGTAGCTCTTGTTGTTGGAAGATCTGCTGCATTGGTGTTGTTGTGCAGTAACACTTCAGTTGTGTCAGCGGGAGTGACAAAATATTTTACAATATGTTACCATTTACATGAAAATTCCTTCCAATAAATGAAGCTAAAATTGATAAGAGATAGCTAATGTTAAAGCATCCCAGCATTGAACAATTTTTTGTTGAGTTTTTGAATACTAAAGTCTTAAGCAGCAGATTGATTTATTGAATAACCCTCTCGACCTACTCAGTGCTGATCTACAAGCCTGCAAAATACCCTCTTCCAGAAACGCTCGCCACTTTTTACACTGCTGAAAAATTGACATCATCTTTGGATCAGAAGTATATTTATTTCTTTGCCGTACAGTATTTATTTGACCAATCAGACCCAGCTAATTATTTTCATATTATTTTGTTCATTACTATTCTACATACTCACTGCTTGTCCATTCTTGTATGAATACTATTTATTGTTCCCTAACTCACCAAAACAAGCACACATTTTTTCTTTCCTATCGATGGAAAGAGTATAAGATGATCTTTGTGATTTTGATCACATTGGACCACCTGACAAATCCTGCAATCGTCTCTTGTTGCCATTTCACGGATGAAATTTGTGTTATAAACAAGCGTTGATTTTGTTCACGATGCGTGTGCACTAATTGCGCCCATATTGAGAGAATCCACTATTTTCGATTTTATGCGTGCAGTTTGCAAGTTCAAGCCAGATGAAAAATTATACCTAATATTATAGCCCAACATTAAATCATAGAACCAATTTTTGATGGGCGTCTTCATAAAGATTCTTTATTCCTGTTGTAATGGCCTTCAGTAGACCTAAGACTACACGATTTGCCTAATCAGATTTAATTTGAAACACAGATGATGCAACTTCATTTATAAAAAAAGGTGATTCTTCATTATAATTGACCAAGCCCACAATCCCAAGATGATGTACTCGGCAATGAATGGAAGTTATAGTAAGCTAAATTTCAGCTGATGCGACGAACATTTGAGGCCGATGGCGTTTTGGGAAGCTTGTAAATCAGTACTGAGCAGGCCTAGAGAGTTATTTAATATATCAATCTGCTGCGTAAGACTTGAATATTAATAAACTCAACAAAAAATTGTTCAGTGCTGGCATGCTTCAACCCATATTCAACCCAACTTGCCGTACCAGTTTGTACCAAATATATCTAAATATTCAAACAACAACCAAAACCCTGACACACATCTGGAACTAAATCTAATAATTAATCGGATGCATAACAAGATACTTATGGCTGTCCAGGTGATACTAAAAATACAGAAGTGTCCATGAGAACCAGAATATTATCAATCGGAGACTATCATTATTCAAAATTAATCAACTGAGCCCAGTGATTCCATAGTGCATACCAATCTACAAACCGACCGGGTTCTCTTGGCACCTGGTTCTTAAAAAGGCTGTTGCACCCAGGAAAACCGGATTGTCTTTAGTAATCCAGTCGGAGATTTGCTCTGAATATGCTATTAACATAACATCAGAATATAATAAATACTGGAAATTAGATAAAACTGGTGCTCACTGCGCCTTCTTCCCCAGATTTGGTGGGCACCTTCAACAGCATCGCTGGACGCTTAACAGCTTTCTCAGCATGTCTGTGCTTACAGTCTTCAGTTAAACACAACTCAGTTTTTAACTGATGCCAGCTGAATAGATGATTTCTGAAACAGGGTAACAAACTCAACATAAAGGGTGCTAATAAAACAAAACCATTTTAACAATAAAATTATTTTTAATGAAACTAACTCTAAAAAATTATTTTATTTTTGATTTAGAGCTAGAAATGCAAATGAGTTAAAAGTTTAGCAATCTTACATTGCGAGTCAACACAGTGAGAATTATGCGTAATAAGTTGATCCATTGCCAATTTTCAACAATTTATGAAGAAAGCAGTAATGGTCATACTCACACTTTGTTTTTGCAAGTTTTTACCATCTGATTGAAATATTGTCCTACTTCATATCGATCATTTTCTACAGTCGGGTTTGCAGATTGATATTCCGCTAAAAATGATTTAAAGGTAATATTAATTGTCAACTGAATGTTGTTGTGGATCTGTGAGCACAAGTTAATGAATATTAATCTTTTGCATTTTTGATGTTGAGCTCTAGAAATCTGACAAGTGGCAAGTCACACAGCACATGGCAAGTTCATGTGCTGCCTGGCGAGTGATTGGAGGACCAATAATCTTACGCGTTAATATGCATCTCCAGAATTCCTCTGATGGCACTGGTTGCTGAGGAACAGTTTCTACCGATAAATTACGAAAGGTACAAGTGAGACATTTACTGATGTCTGCATCACCTTCAAAAGAAACCAACAAACCACTCAAGTTTCATTGACTATTTTTGGGTTTCCAACTCAGTACAATTTATGGTGGTGAAATTTTTTTTGCTGAAACCTGTACATGAAAACAAATTGATAGCATCTCTAAGTACAATTCTAAGAACCAGGTGCTGCAGCAACAAAAACGGTAAAATTAATAGTAGTAGTAACCAAAGAAGTAGCTGTAGTAGCATTCGCAATAACAGTAGAAGTAGCAGTTGTGGTGACATTAGCCGTAACAGCAACAGTAGCAGTAGCAGTAGCTGTAGAAGTAGCAGTAGCAGTAAAAGTAGCAGTGGTAACTGCAGTAGCAGTGGTAACAGTAGCAGCAGTAGTACTATTAGTAGTAGCAGTAGTAGTAGTGAAAGTGGCAGTCGTAGTGGTAGAAGTAGTAATAGCAGTAACTGTAGCCGTAGCAGTAGCAGCAGATGTTGCAGCAGTAGTTGCGATAGATAAAACAACATTGATACGAGGTTAGTAAACTCACAAGATGAGCAATCCATAAAGTGACTACATGCAGTAAGGGATTTGTACAAGCAAGCCAAGTAATCATCTGTTGGATTTTTCAGAGTTACGCCACCTAAAATATATTAAAATAATAAACAAGGATGTGCGAAACATTGTGCCAAAATTTGCTGCCAATGATCCGGTTATAAAAGCTCTGCCAAACGAGTATTAAATTTAATTAACTAATTAGTATTGTAATGAGATTTGGAGGCGTTCTAATCCATTAACTAAACACTGTCACCAGTCGAACTCCTCATTCACTGACGCAGTCATGTTGGTATGGTCTGATGGCCTGCTGCCACCAATCACCCTCTCCAAGAAGCCATCCTGTGTTGGTATAACAACAAACCTGAAGTGAAGAAGTGTTATCAACTCCACAACTAGTAAAGAGCCCTCGGCTCAGACGCATTACTCAGTGCTTTAGAGTAGATCGCATTTATTTTATCCCAAGAATAGCTGCGAGGTATAAGATCAAATACAGTACAACGTAATCTGACAAAAGGTTCGCCTTTTAGAGGTAACGCACAAAGCAAATCATTTGTTTTATTAAAAACGAGTAGAGCATAATTGAACCAATAGACGTACAAGACATAAATATTAGCAAGTATAATATCAGGAAATGGGTCAAATGTAAATGGCGCCTGGAAATAGGAGGCAAAGTATGGGCTCATCAGCCAATCCTGAGAGTCTGTACTTCCTGTGCTAAGTTCGTAGTCCTTATAGCCTTTGGATCCAGGTTTTGTTGGATATACAGGTAAGTATTGGGTAGGTATGGGCTCCTGAATCATCTGAGGCTATTTTGGTGCCTCAGTCTATGTCAACTATCATTCTGCTGACCCAGTATGGCCTGGTAGGGTACCCGGCGTATGCTGTACAGGGATACCCGTAACGCTTAGAAACTGCTGTTCTGGCCATTTAATGGCTAAAAATTTGCTGCCAGAACAATTGTTAAGTAAGTGCACACTATTAGAGCTCGTAACAATTCACTACGGTATAAGCAAAATCAAACTCAGTCAATTTTCTTCACAAAAACTTATTTAGTAGTCAAACAGTCTTAGAGGTAAACACTTATTTGCCAAAAATTACTCATTGAATAACACTTATTATAACCAAAAACATAATGGTACAAAAAGGTTTGTTTCATATACTTGGTGCGGAAACTGCTATACACAAACTGCCATAAGAAGTAACAGTTGTCACCTTAATAGCTATTTTCAACTTTCCGGGAAAAAAAATAGTCTGTAAAATTACTTTGCAATCGTGGTAAAAAAGGGTCACTTTTTCAGAACTTCATTTTCGTGCAGCAAAAAGAGCGTGTGAACTGCCATTTGGGGCATTGATGCTCAAGCGTAGCTTAAAAGCATAAATCAGTTTGAAAGCAAAGCACTGAATATACTTTACCAATCCTTGGTGGCCCTTGTCTAAAATATGTAAGATAAAATACAGCATAGTTAAAAAAACATCTAATAAAAAAGAACTTTTGAATTATGCTCAAGTCCTCAGCAATACTTTGCCATTTTGGATCTCACTATAAAATCTCCATATATATAATCAGTCAAGCATTAAAGCCAATTTCATCGGCTTCATGAACAAGAAAGCTCTTGCATACTTGAAATACTTGCAGAAATCTCTTGATTGAAAGTTGCGAGTAGCTTAATTTTTATTGCAACTGAATAATTTTAGAGTAAAAAAACATTTTATGTTTGTTTTATGTTTGTTATTTCTTACAGTAAATAGCTTTGTAACCAATCAGAACTAGCCTTATATTACATACTCTTCTACATCTTCTAACAAATTGCGGTCGGCTTCTTCATCTTGATTTTCTGATGAATGGGCATCATCATCTTGCAGTGCTGCTGAACCTTCAGCTTCGTCACCTTCTTTTTCACCTTCAACTTCTTCACCTTCCACTTTTTCTCTCTCTTCTCCTTCACCATCAGCATCACCTGTAATCTCTTCCGCGGGGTCATCACTTTGAACCTTTCCCTCAGAGTCTGTACTTTTTAAGTTTTGGCTGGCCATCGATGCGTTTCGTGACGACTTTTGCAATTTTTTTCAGATTTTGTTACAGACCAGCTGTGCTGCGAGACAAATGAAGATATGGCAAAATGTAATTCAAAATATTCCAAAAATGCTAAAACCTTTAGTTAGCCTTATAAAAAATAAATTGTTAACCAGGCTCCTGGTGTACAGGCTTCCGCTTTCTAAACATTTAAATACTTTTGGAACAGTCTAAACACTTTTCAAAATAACCTTTTACATTTACAACGATGGGGTGCCGGCAGATTTTTCTGCGGAGCTATTATGAAAAAACCGGATGCCTGCTTTCCACCAACAGCACTGTTAAAACAAAATTTACTTCATTTTTAACAACTACTGAAGAAACATTTTTTCATTCACGGCGGCTGATAAGTTTGGGGTATAAATACTGACGTTGCGCCATTGCCACAAACTGTCCAGCTACAACGGCACTGTAAAAGCAAACCACTGTAATCGTTCAAGGGCGTACTTTCATCAGTTGGCGTTGGCAAGCCCAATGAGCCGCGAAATACAAAGCTATTGCTCTACACACGAGCAAAATACTCAATTAATTTTTATCATGTAAATAAAACAAAATATTTTCAAAAAAAAATACTTCAACGGCTATATTAATTCCTTGAGCTTCCTCAAAGACAAAAATTTTTGTCCTATCAGTTGCTTAAACTGTCTAAAATCTTAATAATAGACAAGCAAGTCGTGATTTCTAATGATAAGTTTTACGATCGACTATGCCGCGACCCCATTGGGAGGATGTAATAAATGCTCTAATAAACTGTATCTCAACACAAACATAATAAACCAACATTGGCCTTTCTAGTTACACAGTTTCATGCAATACCACCAACTTCCTGTCTAGATCTACGACCATACAGTTGCTTTGAAAATCGCAACACTCGTTTGAAAATAATCATATGATTAAATACAAACGGTATGAATGATTCAGGAGTAATATCAACTCTTTAAAAATCTTGCAAGTTATTTGTTTCTTAGGCCGATCTGAACTGCCTTAAATTTTAAGGGTTCGCACAAAGCATGGTTTTGCAATAATAACACGTTTTATGCAAATAGGATAACATGGAGGTAGCGAGCATTAAAATACAGGGAATCATTTAACAATTTAAACAGTCGTTGGAGACAGTTTCAATTTCCAACTTTCAATATATTCAATAAGTTTGATTGATTATTTATTACATCAAAAAATTATAGTAAACATAAGTAATGAAAATTCTTTGTCTCATTTGTTTAATCAAAACTTTTACTATTGTTGTTTATAAAAAAATACAGCTACTAGTTGTAAGTAATTGAAGAATTATCCTTGAACAAGACCGGAAATTTGTAGTACAGGATAGCAAATAGCCTGGTCAGACAGAAGTCGGGTGGGTATACCTACAAATGAATGGACATTGGGGCTTCATGATACACATAGTAGGAATTTGGGTGAAACTAAGTCTATTTCGAGAGCAGAAGAACTTGTCTGGTGCCCAGGGATGGACACCGAGGATCAGAAATAAGGTGTACATTGTCGCATATGGGAGAGTTTTTGGAGAATTCAAAAACGACTTCTCCCACCTACTTCATTTGCTGAGCAGCCTTGGTTGAGGTTGGCACCAGATCTCTGTGAGTGGGATGGCAACCAGTATTTGGTGGTGGTGAATTACCATACCATAGAAATTATGCCCTTCGCAAGAAACAGACAGACAAGCAGGTAAGCTCCGTCTTCTGAGCTATGGAAGAGCGGTTTTCCATGTTTGGTATATCGCACACGTTAGTATCAGATAATGACAGACAATTTGTCGCTCACAACTTTCATTATTTACTGTGAGGACTCAAAGTTGTATAGGTGATAGTCTCTCACAATACCCACAAAGCTACTGAGAAGCAGAAAAAGAGGTTCAAACGATAAAAGAGTTAGTTAACAAAAACGCCAATTCAAATGAAGCACTCTGCGCATACAGAGACTCTCCACTAGTGAATGGTAGAAATACTCCCTGGTAGAAATACCGTTTGGGCAGTCTCTGCTTTCCATGGGAGTGTACGCTGGTGCAAAGTAGACCTGGTTCAGCTGAGACAGTTTGAGGGAGAGCTAACCAGGCTCAACAGAAATCATGTGACAGCAAGCATAAGTAGTATAATGGGAGCAGCTCTCCAAAGGGAGCATCAGGACAATCGAGTTCTTTTGGTTCCTCAAGTGCCTTTTGATGAGCACCAGGTGGTACCAGGAGAACCTTTATAAATAAATGTTTTTTTTTGTGCACTGTGTGTTTAGCTTTGTTTATTGTATGACATAATGTTATTAGTGTGTAAAAGAGCCTTTTTGTTAGCACCAACTTGCTAATTATTGATGGGAGGTTTAGACTGTGTTATGTATATTTGTTAGGAAATTGGTATTGATGGTGTCAGAATCCTGCTTGTTATAGTAGTTTGAATTGTGGTTTGCGTATTTTTATTTTTATGAAATGTAGTTTACACTCTGGTTTATTTCATGGTGTGGATATTGGTCTGAATGCAATGGTTTGAATGATTAAAATGCATATAACAAGTAGTTGGTATAATGGGTGAAATAAAACATTCATAATAGTAATGGATAAAGTATATAATAGTTAGTTACGCCTAAAATAGATAAAGCTTTTTATAATGATACTTAAATGAGCAATGAAATATAAAGGTATTTTAGTCTATCCAATTAAGATAGGGAGGCTTACACTTGTTGTTTTAAACAATTACCCCAAGGCTTTTGGATCGCAAAACAGAAGAAATATTATATCTGAAAAAAATCTACTCAATTGTGTTTTGATGCAATCTCTTTTTGATCTTCGACTCATAAGGAGAACTCTTCCTTTCATTTTATCTCAAACATCCAGCCTTATACTAGCTAGATCACAGGAAGCATATAACCTAGATAGTGGCACAGCCAATAATATGTAAAAGAAACAAGCAGGTCAACGATCAATACCATATTGAAAATACCAAAAAATCAGACAATAGATGGAGGTAATGAAGTTGAAATAGTTATTGTTGTCCCTGAGTAGAACAAGAAAAATTTTGGGAACACAAATTTGACAATTAAGCATTCCTTATAAATATTTTCTTACCTATGTTATTTCCGATCTTTTGCCACTTCCAAATTTTGAAATAATGTTTTCATTTGATAATTTGCCTTAGCTTTTGAGATGTTGGCCATGTATTTATCACAAGAACAGCAATATGAACATGGTAGATTTGCCAACGAAAAGAATTCTGGCTGAGATAAAACTAAGCTAACTAATCTAAAGGTTTGTTGGGAAGTCTTTTAAGGGCCAGCAAATATTCAAAAGCAGAAGACTTGTTAAACTTTAAAACTTTCAAGGTCGTTAGAAGTTTAGCAAACAGAAGACTGTAGTTTATTTTACCAGTCACCATAAGTGACCACTACTTTTTAAGGCCCCGATGATAACCTGCAAGCTTCAGGAATGCCGCTTATAAGCAATTAACAAGTCCGGTATTAGTTGCAAGTAACCTGTTTGCTCATACAAGCTATGGAATCATTATAGCTGGAATGGTCGTAATCAATCATGCAGGATTGACCGACACTGCGTATGACTCAGTACCGACCCTGCGTAGGGCAGTACCGACCCTGTAGCAAGCTATACTGACCCGGTATGACTCATTACCGACCTTGCACGGCTGGCAGGAAATGACTCGGCCTAGACTGAGAGTTACAAAGTAACCTGGGAGAATCAGCAGTACGTATCTTGGGAGATAACCACCCTTAAGCTAGATGAAAAGGCAAGAACAAAGGCTAAAAAGACAAAATACCAGGGACAGGAAGTGGCTAGAACTGTGATTGGCTACATACCTTGTTACTCCACCTACCTTGCTTGGCACCATATCTATTTAACCATATTCTAGCAATTTGATTTGTTACCTATTTATATATACGACTGTTCATTTGTTCATTGTACCTTATTCTCATGTGATTCGTTATTTCTAACGATTGCTTCCTGTGAATTGCCTACAAAAGGCAGAACTTGCGCCTTTTATGATCAGTTGTAATGTGCCTTTTACTACTCGCTTATTCTGGATGAATAAATGCATATTTACTCAATAGCACTGAGTAATGCGTCTGAGCCGAGGGCTCCTTACTGGTTGTAGAGTTGGGATACTCCATCTTATTTCTCTTCGGTACACTACCGACCCTGTTGTTGTAACAGGTAAAACTAACAACTGGTGGCAGCTCGCTACCAACCTCAGCTAATGGGTTTCAGCCCCCAAAATCCACTCCAGTATTACAGTGAATTTCGATAAGTTTACCGCAAAGCATCACTAATCTTGAGTATTCTACCTCTCTCCAGTGGGAAAAATGCTGGTATTGACACTGACAATTTACTATATTTTACTGCCAGATTGGTAGGCAAACACAACACCTATGGCTCAAAAATCTACACTCTGTGCCAGCTTGTTTAATGGCTTTATTCGGATTTCAGCATTTCTTGGGAGGCAATCCTCTGAAGCAGTGGAATGGATGTAAAGAATATTGAAAGATCCAACTTTTATATAGATTGGATGACAAGAAGTCATTTACGGAATATATATAACAATATATTGGCAGAAGTAAACTGTCCAATACAAACATGAATATAAATAGGTGAGCGAATAACAATGCACATAAAATGGCTGAGGGGCAGAGTAAATTCTTCATTATCCAGTCGAGAAACTTCCAGCAATCTTGAGGCTACATCTGGCCTGGCCATATTGTGCTCACCTGGTATGGTGTCTACTGGTACAGTAGGGGTCACTACCGGCCCATCAGGCTGTTCTACCAGCGCTGTTCCACCAGCTCATTAATATTGTTTAGAGTTGAGGCAACACTTAAGCTCTCTTAACACACACATGGGTGGTACGTCTCAGGTAAATATAAACTTTTACAGATAACATGCACCAAAATCTACTGCAGTATTAGTAACTTGTATGCGTATGTGTTCCATTTTGTTTTACTTATATGCTGTTGGGAGTGGGCCTTACTAGCTAGACAAATTAAACTTCCTAGATTTCTGAAAACATTCTTTGTACAGTATTGAATCTTCGCTTGTGCAAGTATCTTGTTAGTGATATAATATACCATTGTTATTCATGGATGCTAATTTAACTTTAAGTCTCCCAGTTATGCGAGTAGTAATATATGAGCAGATCTCCCTACCAAGTGTTTTTTTGTGGGGTTATTATCTGGGGTTATGCAATGGGTTACGGCGTTGGATGAATTCGCCGAGTTTATATTGTGTTTTATTTGAGGGGTACTTGAGTGGCATTTGAGTGGCATTTAAGCGGCATTTGAGTTTTGATTATTTTTTTACTTAATTTGAACTTATATGGTATATAGATTTTGAATGTATGGCATCTAAGTTATGATAATTTTTTACATAATTGTATACATAATTCTAACTCATAGGGTATATAGATTTTGAATGTATGACATTTAAGTTTTGATAAATTTTTTAATTCCTACTCATATGATATCTTGAGAGAGAGGAGAAAGGGAAGCATTAGTTATCTTTAGAGAGAGGAGAGAGAGAGAGGAGAGAGAGAGGAGAGAGGGGCTACATCTACACTGAATAAATCCGATGATTAAAAATAAAACAATATGTGAATATATACATTTATTGTATAATAAGTAGGGATACATAAAGAGAACATATTAAATATTGTAAGCTTGAAATAGTTCCAATATCATTTCAAATGAAATAGCGGATGATGAGAGATTTTCATCCATTTGTATGTATCTATTGTTGTACTGATGTTATAACTTAGGAAGGAAGACTTCTGCTCTATGTACTTTCGATTCCATAATGAACTAAAATAAAAAGTTATGTATTAGTATAGGATGATTAAACAAAAATGTAAAATAATTACATGAATTTGAATTATAGTTCTTTTCACATTGGTTAGTTAACATTATATAGTAAAGGGAAGTAACTCACCAAGTTATATTGTTCGGCTTGTTTTTTCTTGAGCATAATTTTCATCAAGTGTTTTTGATTCTCTCTCTTCTATCTAAAGCAAAAACAAAAAAACAATTACTTTATAAATAAATTCTATCTAATTGGAAGTATTACTTATATCAGTTAGTTTACATTAAATAAAAAACACTCACTAGGTTGTGTTGTCTGACTTGCTTTTCTTGAATATAGTTTTCACCAGGGGGTGTTGGTTCTCTCAAAGATGTAGAAGATGTGTTTCCCGCTCCCATTGAAAGTACTAAGACCTTGTTCTCAAGAACCTCATCTGTAGTAAAGTACTTCATCTGGTTGGAATCATCAAGTTTGTTGGATAGGTTTTGAGCCGTTTCTATCGCTTGTAATGCTGTGAATGTGATTATATCATGTCGATGATAACCAAATCTACTAACTTCACGATTTCTTACAAGTATGACTCCTGTTCCAATTCGTTTGACATCGCTAGCATGTTTTTCAGGTATATATAGAACTCCCATCATCAAACCGTCGTATTGCAAACATCTGTAGTTTACCAGTAGCGCATCCATCACCACTTCTCCGTTAGGTAATGTTAACTGAGTTGATATTTGAGGAGATTCAAAACTGATTACACTTCCAACAGCAAATTGAGAGAGCGTTGCGATACGAACCATACTGATCAACTGACTAGGCGTTTTTTTTTTTATTAATCTACTTAGCTGTTTAGCTTCCTCAAGGGAAATATTGGATGGAAAGTTGATAGGGTGAAAGATTGGATGTTTGTCTGAATCGAATCCCATAAAAACCACCAGTTTTGGAACATCTGGTTGTGTTGGAGCTAATTTGTTATAATCCTCATTTCTCACCATGGATCTCACTTGTCGCCTGTTGCCAAATGTTTCGACATTGTAGCGGATAATGCATAAGTTTTTATATACATCCTCAGCTGGTCTTTCGATGGAAATTATCTCGAGAAGTGATGGTGTTTGATTTAAGTGAAGTGGTTGAAACCTTCCAATCATTACTCTGTCATTGGTATCGGAAGAATTGAGCAAACTAGCAGCATTTTTTGACAAGCAGGAAATATGAGAAAGAGATGGTGCTTTCAAAGTCCAAGCATAGTCAATCATTTTATTTCTATCCGAATCCCATGGCTTTGGTCGAACTGTTTTCAGTTTCCTTTTTATTATATGTGAATCGGGAGGGATATTTTCTTTATCATCGGAGTATGGTTCGAATGTTGAGAGAAATGAGGTATTAGGGTCTTCATTCATATTCAGAGCGTTCAGTGAAAAGTTGGGACTGAAAAGAGAGTAAAAAAATATGTAACAGATGGTTGGAATTTTGAAAAATATTTGAAAAGAATAAACTACCTAGATATTTATAAAACAAACACATAATCAAAACCAAAAATAATTTTTCTGATGTGTTATGGTGAAACTATTTGATCTTTTATTAATATGTTGGAACTGAAAAGAGAGTAAAAAATATGTAACAGATGGTTGGAATTTTGAAAAATATTTGAAAAGAATAAACTAACTAGATATTTATAAAATAAACACATGATCAAAACCAAAATAATTTTTCTGATGCATTATGGTGAAACTATTTGATCTTTTATTAATAAGAACAAAATATTAAAACATAAAATTAACTTTTTGAAGTATTATAGCAAATCTAGTTGAAGTTTTCTATCAATATATGTTAAAGAATTATTTAGTGATTCTCACCTTATTGACTGAAAGTCTTTCTATAGTTTCAAGTAAATGTAGTAGTTGGTGTGTAGATGTTGCCTCCTTGCTAGCTATTGTAGAACTGGATGCTTTCTGTGTGAAAACACTGGTTCTTAAATAGCTAAAGCTGTACTAATTAACCCTATGAAACCTTCTATATAATATATCTACGACTCAGCAGTGTTTTCACGCGATATTCCCGCGAAAGCTTTGGTTTTTTATTCGCGTGAAAATGAAATGTTTATTCCCGCGAAAGCAACTGTTTCCATTCGCGTGAAAATAAATTAATTATTCCCGCGAAAGCAACAGTTTCTATTCGCGTGAAAATGAAATGTTTATTCCCGCGAAAGCAACTGTTTCCATTCGCGTGAAAATAAATTAATTATTCCCGCGAAAGCAACAGTTTCTATTCGCGTGAAAATAAAATATTTATTCCCGCGAAAGCAACGGTTTCCATCCGTGTGAAAATAAATTATTTATTCTCGCGAAAACATTGGTTTGTATTCGCGGGAAAATAAAATATTTATTCCCGCGAAAGCAACAGATTCCATTCGCGTGAAAATGAAGTATTGATTCCCGCGAAAGTTTCGGTTTGTATTCGCGGGAAAATAAAATATTTATTCCCGCGAAAGCAACGGTTTCCATTTGCGTGAAAATAAAGTATTGATTCCCGCGAAAGCTTTGGTTTGTATTCGCGGGAAAATAAAATATTTATTCCCGCGAAAGCAACGGTTTCCATTCGCGTGAAAATAAAGTATTGATTCCCGCGAAAGTTTTGGTTTGTATTCACGGGAAAATAAAATATTTATTCCCGCGAAAGCAACGGTTTCCATTCGCGTGAAAATGAAGTATTGATTCCCGCGAAAGTTTTGGTTTGTATTCGCGTGAAAATAAAATATTTATTCCCGCGAAAGCAACGGTTTCCATTCGCGTGAAAATAAATTATTTATTCCCGCGAAAACATTGGTTTGTATTCGCGTGAAAATAAAATATTTATTCCCGCGAAAGCAACGGTTTCCATTCGCGTGAAAATAAAACATTGATTCCCGCGAAAGCATTGGTTTGTATTCGCGGGAAAATAAACTTTCTATTCCCGCGAAAGCAACGGTTTCCATTCATGTGAAAATAATGCTGATTCATAGCAGTGCAACTTAAGCTATATAAGAAGCACTGTTTTCATACAGAAAGCACTCACTTCATCGTTAGTAACTGAAGGAAGAAGATCTACTACATCATCATCTACTACAACCCTCCTTCTTCATCATTTGAGTTACATAGGAAACAGCTGAAGTTCAAACAACTATGTATATAATTCATCTAATTCAAAGAAAAACAAGTCTTCATTTGTGATGTAAGTATTTATAATTGGTTTTAATTGTAATCAATTTAAGCGTGAAGACATTTTCTGAACAAAAAACAAGATTATTCACTATTTAAGATATCAAAAAATGCTGTATGTAAGTTTTAATTATGTTTATTCTTATTATTTCAGGGCTTCAAAATGAAAAAAGTACTCCTTTTTCATCCGAATTTTATAGAAAGCAGCTCTCAAGTTCAAACTGCTAGGAATATCATTCATTTTAATTCAAAAGAAAGACAAGTCTTCATTTCTGATGTAAGTATTTACATTCTATTACAATAGTAATCAATTCAAGTATATTGAAAAAAAATTGAAACCTTAGTCTTTTTTTATTTTTTTGCTAGAAGCATTATCATTTTTTTTTTTAGAATAACAACGAACTAGATCAAAAGGAAAGAACTTTCCATCAAAACTTCAACTTGAGTAATAACTGAAGCTGCTGCTTGTATTATATATAAATAATGTGTCGAGTAACAAACAACAGATATGTAGCAAACACTATTCATAATGAAAAAAAAGAAATGCGAAAAACTCAGAATTGCTTTGAAAATACTAAAGACTGCACCGAATGGATAGATGATAGTTTACTCGTTACTTCGTCGTTGTTTTTACAACGAAATTTTCCTGATACCACTGCAATCACTTATGTCGTCGCAACTTATCCGGATAATTACACTGTAGTCTTTTGTCATTAAAATTACAAAAAACTATTGCGCAACTTTCCCCAACGGACTTTTTCAAGTTCATTTACAATGAACTCTCTTTTTATGAAAGAGAGGCTTTAATGCTTGATGAAAGTTATCGAAGAAAATCATTTCTTACAAATTGGAGACGAGTAGGTAAACATTGTGGTGAAAACATGACTGCAGCTGGTTTCTATAACCTTGAAAAAGACAACGCTGTTCGATGTGTTTTTTGCCAAGGGGTATTACTAAACTGGAAGGATGAAGATGAACATCCGATGAAAGAACACGCTAAAAGTTTTCCGTTTTGTCGATTTGTTAGAGGATTTAACACTCACAATCGTCTGTATAGACCTAGGAAACTACTTGCAGATGAAATGAAAAACATCTCAATTGTCAAAAGTTATACGATGGAAGAACAAAAGACCAGAAGAGGAGATTTAACTGCAGAAGTATTACCTCTAGGTATATCAATTGATCGTGCTGATACACCACGTTTTGCTACTGAAACATCTAGAGAAGACAGTTTCAAACAATGGAAGGGTAAAGTCTCCATGAAACTCCTTTCCAATGCAGGTTTCTACTATACTAAGTTCGGAGATAGTGTAAAATGCTTCTTTTGCTCAGGTGAACTTAAAGAATGGGAAGAGAGTGATCTACCGTGGGAGGAACACTGTCGATGGTTCCCAGACTGTTATTTTTTACTCGGGAGTAAAGGTGAAGAGTATGTTGAGGATGTTTACATGCGAACGGAAAAAGGCAAAAGGTGTAAGCGACGGGTTGAAAAATATCGAGAAAAGGTAAAACAAATAACACTCAACAATGACACCGAAGAAATGAAACTTATTTGCAAAAAACTAGGATACAGTCAAAACGATATCGAACAAGTTTTAGCGTTAAATGGAAAACCTTTTGAGCGAATAGGTTTTATGATTGACGCCTTACATATTTTTGAAAATGATTTTACAACTGTTGAGAATTCGTCAACACTGTTAAAAAATGATGCTAAATCAATTGATGCTAAATCAATTGATTCGTTAAAAAAAGATAAAGATCAGACTAAGCAAAGCAAACTCGCTCAATGTGTGTCTGAGACGCATGAAAAAAAAGTAATTGCAAATCATCTCTCTCTTCCATGTGGTCATCTCATTTACTGTAGTGAGTGTAAGGAAAAAGCACTTACTGAATGCTCATCAGAAGTAAAACCTTGCCCAATCGATGGTTGTCAGATTGAAATTAAAGCATTTATGAAGATCTACATGAGCTAGCATAACAATTAACCTCAAAAAAAAGAAAAAGTAATGAATGATTAAATAGGTGTTTCAATTTGAAAACGTATCATTCGCGTTTTGTAATTTAACGGAATAACAACAAATATGTTACGTGTTGAAGACTTTGCTCACCAAGAAGCTTCCGATGCTATAGGACCTAGGACTTTTTTGGCTGAGGTTTCTGATGAAATGCTGAGGATTTATTTTACGGAGGAATGTGTATACTGTGTACTAGGAGGAAGTTTTTACAAGCAAGCAACCAATCTATCGCTACTAAACTGTTACTGTTCACACGTTGATGACAAATGTATCACTTGTAAAAGATATGCTGAAATGGTTGAAGGTGCTACACCTACCAAAAAAGAATTGGGTGATGCTATCGACTGGATTGATAGAAGACAAGTTTTGAAAAATGCTAAAATGGGTTTTTTGGTGCATGATGAATGGATTAATGCTTTTTTGGATCTTTCCACTGATGATTTGAAGTCTCCCTTTTCGTTAACAAATTTGAGAGCACGATTAAATCCCTACCTATTACCTACTAGCCAGAGCAAACTGGCTTATCAACGACTAAAGGATAAATTACTTGCGATAGCAGAAGGATATCCATACGCTCACACTCTTGATGAAAAAGAAGACTCAGTCAACCCGATAATAACTATTGATTCGACAAATATATCTGAAGACTCATAAAAGAACTGCTACAAAAAAAGTTGCTTCATTTATCTCTGAACTACAGCAGAAACATGAGTGGAAAAACTCAAGGATTCAAGTCAATTGGTACATTGGCTGATTTTGTTCCTAAGTTCATAAGGGCTCATTTTGAACACATTCCTTTAGAGCGTTCGAATCCTCTTTTTGTTCAACTCATCACCGAAGAAGTATTTTATTTTGTGTTAGGATTCAATCTAGTTCGTAAATCAATACAAAGCATGCTTTTGAGCTGTAATTGTATTTCAAGAGCAAATCCTCTCGAATGCTTAAACTGTTCTAGGAGCTTTGATCCAAAAGTATGCTGTCCGCAAGCCAAGTTGATAGATTTTGAAGATCTCAAAAGAGCGATCGAACTGATTGATATAAAGCAATGTTTGAAAGATGCTGAACTGGGTGATTTGATAGATATTTCGATTTTAAGAGGTTTGACTTCATTTCGCTGGACAGAAACACATATTCTTTTGTCTCAATCTCGATTGGAACCATACTTACATTTTGGTAACCACTTTGATGAGATTGTTTCACATCTTCAAAATCGGTTGAGAGAGCTGAACAAGCCGCTAGACGCTTACATATAAATAGAAAAAAACCTCAAGAAAGAAAGTATTCAACTTTCAACACTGAAAGCGAAAATATTTTAAAAAATGAGCTGCGTATTTATCTTGCTACTGGCACTAACATTTCCCAATGTTAGTGGAGTATTCTATACCAACGAAATCGATGAATGTATAGCCGGAGCTATGGATAAAAATGATGTCTTGGTTTTTTCACCTTTCGAAAGGACTATACGATATAAAGATGAAAATGGAAAAAACTGTGTGCGACTCTACCCTCCCGACTTATTATATTGCGGTTTTTTCATCCCTCAAAGCGCTTCTTGGATCTGCAAGGACACAACTTCTACAGATTCTGTGCCTTGTGATACTACAATAAAATACGTTTTGAATCAAGCGGAATGTGAAATGGGTATTACAAATAATACGGAAGGACTTACTCAAAATACAAAAGTATATCGAAATGGGGGTTTATGTGCATTTCAATACAACAGCAGACGTATGATCTGTCCAATAAGAAGACAGTTTGAGACGTTCAAATTTGCATGCATGCAATGCGCTCATTCCGATCATTCGATCAACAAGGAGCCTACAGATACCCTGACCTGCAATACACCAACAAAATACACTCTGAATCAGGAGAAATGCGCAATAGGGGTTAAAAATAATACGGAAGGTCTTACTCAAAATACAAAACTATTTTGGAATGATGAATTATGTGTATTTGAATACAACACCTCACGTTTGATTTGTCCACCAACAGAAGAGTTTGAGACAACCAACTTTGCATGCGTGGAATGCAATCGTTTGACCAACGAGGAGCCAAAAATAGCTACTATCATCACTAACATCAATGGTATTGAAGGTGTAAATTTGTCATTTTCGAGTTTTGAAAGTTTGAAGTCTGTTCAAAACAAAATTATCATCAGTATCACATGTCAAGGAGATACCAAAGACAAATGCAATCCCAAGGTTATATATATAGAGCTTTAGTTGAAGCATATTAACCAAAGACCACCGAAATGTAAGACAGTTAACTCTAGATGATGAAAGCATAAACTAGGTTAAAAGTCTCTCTCTCTGAATAAAAAAAATGAGATATTGCATCTATCTCCTATTATTCCCAATCCTAAGCGGTTATTGTCTTGTAACAGAGATTGAACCATTCACTTTATCTCATAGAGCGTCTGGATGTTTTCAGGGAATTCTTAATATGGAAGCGGTTGGTTCAGTAACTCGTATTTTAAGAAAAAACTTAAAATATCGTATGTTTAGACTCACATGTTTCATGGAACCTACTCACCTACGTAGAAGCTGTGACACTCGTGATATGTGGCCTCAACACTACTTTGTTTGCAAAACCGCTGAAGCTTTAACTTACATTCGTTTATACGACGAGGGATTACTAACTACAACTCGAAGAACAACTTCAACAACAAACACTGCAACTCCACATACAACGACAACAATCACCACAACTCCACAGACAACGACGACAACAACCCCGACGACAACCACTACAAACAAGCCAGTAGTTCCAGCTTTATCACCATCAATTCCATCTCTTCCACAAGCTCTGGGTTTAGTCGATTTAATTTTGGAACAGCCAAGTCCTACAAACTCTACTATATACAATTCTGAAGAAATCGAAACTACTACTGATTGTGTGTGTGATAGATACATCATATGCGAAAACAATTCAGTATCAATTACAAATTCAACACCGTCGATTTATAGAGTTTTTATTTATAATGATTTGGAGGGTTTTTCAAAACTTTCTCTGTCTATATCGGAAAATAGTAAACTTAAGCTTGAAGAAAATCTTCTCATCATCATTGAACCTGAATGTGATGATATTTCTTGTAAAGTCATCAAATACTTTACAAATTAAAAAGTTTTTATAGACTTTAACTCTATATATTCAACTTGTTACACTCTATTATGATATCTATTTTATTACATTCTCCTTTTTTTGTAAATTTGTACAATTAGATGAAATTTAACCATTTAGAGAATGATTTCTTTTTGCATATTTTAGTTCATTACGAATTCAAAAGCACATAAAACAGAAGTCTCCCTTCTTAAGATATAACATCACTACATCAAAGACATCATTGTAAAAAAAGACTATGTATTAATTGTTATTACTTAGTATTTACTGACTCTAGCTATATTATATAGAGAGATTTTCCCTACTTATTACACAATAAATGTATATATTCACATATTGTTTCATTTTTAATCACTGTATTTATTCAATGTAGATATATCTCCTCTCTCTCCTCTCTCTCAAGATATCATATGACTTGGAATTACAGAAAATTATCAAACCTTAAATGCCTTACATTCAAAATCTAGATACCCTACGAGTTATAATTATGTATATAGTTATGTAAAAAATTATCATAACTTAGATGCCATACATTCAAAATCTATATACCATATAAGTTCAAATTAAGTACAAAAATTATCAAAACTCAAATGCCACTTAAATGCCACTCAAATGCCACTCAAATAGCCCTCAAATAAAATACAATATAAACTCGGCGAAGTCATCCAACGCCATAACCCATTGTATCACCCCAAGATCTAATCCACAAAAAAACACTTGGTAGGGAGATCTGCTCATATATTACTACTTATGCGCCTGAGCCGAGGGCTATTCATCGTTGTGGAGTAAAACTATATTAGTGTAATGGATTCCGGTCTGTTACCACGGACATCCACTAATCTCGAGTATTCTACCTCTCTCCAGAGGGGACACTGTGCTAACCGACAGTGACAACTGTATAGGGCAACCGAATTACCCGGTAAGGCAAGAGCCCATGGCTCAGTCAAACAGTACCGAGTAGTGTCTGTTATAATGGCTTTATTCTCTAAGCTGTCCTGAGGGTAATTATTCCTCTAGGGTTTAGCAATATAAGAGTATATGCCATGGCAACATTGTAATGAATGCAAAGATTAACAGTGGGTGCTCTCCTTTTATAGGAGAGCTGACAAGCACAAAACATATAACAGTCAATGCACAGGAAGTAGATTAACCAATTACATTAACTATATAAATAATCAACCAATCAACAATGCAATGTAAATAATAAAGGGAGGTGCCAAGTGGCTAAGGGCGGGGTCCTTTCTCCTGATTGTCCAATGAATGCTCCTACAGGGTTCCCAGGCTGTACGTAGAGTTAGGTCCATGAAGTTGGTGGTTTAAGGGTAAGTACTTCCTGTTTACGACCTTGACTAAGTTCCTAGACAGGTTTGAGGATCCTCCTCTAAGGCGACCATCTTGTGCCGGCCCAGTACAGCTGTACCGGGTCGGTAGAGGTCACTACCGACCCTGTAGGGGTCACTACCGACCCTGTAGGGGTCACTACCGACCCTGCAGGGGTCACTACCGACCCTGTAGGGGTCACTACCGACCCTGCAGGGGTCACTACCGGCCCTGCTCACTATGCCACCGGCACAGTAGGACTTTCTACCCAACAGCTATTAGCCAAACGCTGTGGGTAAAAGCCTAGCGCATTGTCTCGCAAGGTTTCTAGCGTAAACGACCTGTTTACTACTAGTGTGCACTAAAATCTACCACATTAGTTCAAAGAAGTTTTGGTTCCCTACCAGCACAGGTTGCCTTCTGATGAAAAGGTGATTGGTGGCAAAAAAACCATCAGCATCCACCGACTTCACTGAAGTTTGGCTGGTGACAGGTAGTTTAGCCAATCAAGTGGTGGACACAAAAATCTGCTAACAAACTTGTGCACTTTGTGCGTGTATTTGAAACTTTCTACCAATCAGAGCAATAGGGGACCTAAATAGGTGATAAGAAGTATGAGATATTGAAGTTTGAGCTTTGGTTTGGTGAACTTTTGATGTTGGTTTCTAAAAAACTGGAAGCAATACAATTCACGCAACAAAGTGCCCAATTTTTATTTCATTCTAGAAAAGTCCTCAAATTGAAGAAAATTTCACATTGGACTTTGGCTGATAACCATTACCTGGCGCACGTGAAACTTTCTTGCTTATCACTTATAACTTGTATTGGGCCTCCAACTCAGCCACACTAGTGAGTGAGTCGTTCTATTGCATTTTGATAGATAAATCTGTTGGGTCGAAGAATGGATAAGTGTGAGCAATCACCACTCATGAGATTACCTTTGAGTTGAAGTAACTGAACAACTTCGACTCTTTTTGAAATAATCAGCATGTCATACATAGTTACAAATTATCCAGTAATTGGCCGAATCATCAATCAACTCGTTTGTTGACAAACAATACTCCTAGTTGTTGTAAAATAGAAAAGCTGTATCGTTTCAAAATTGATTACTTTACATTTACCACTGCTATGGGCTTTTTGTTTTACGAGGCCTTTCACAGTTAGCATCGAGCGGCTGATAAACAGTTCAAAAGCCATTGATTAAATACTGGCCATTGCTTGATTATTGAATAACGACTACGCATAATCACTGATGCGTGTCAATCACGTGATCTGGTAACACAATACATGACTTGAGTAAAAGTAATCATAGCATGCAGCAGCTACAACTGCAGCGGTCATACTAGTTTCTTTGCTATCTTCCTGCATGCATCACACATTCGGCTAGTTCAATTTAGTTAGTTGACTCAATCGTTTGTTACTCTTAAATAAGCTGGAGATCTAACCATCTGGTAAGTACACCACCAAGTTCCTTTCCATTTTCAAAGTTACAAGCAAGCACTTTTAGCCTTAGGCAAATACAAGATTGTGGGATGTGGTTTTATCCATTTATGACTGCGCTCAATTACCTCTCATTAACGTTCGACTAACAACTACTAGTACTGGTACATACTATTGTCTAAAATCAGCACTAGCTAGCTGCTATATAGTATTTCAAGTCAATGTCTCAACCATTGAGTAGGGGACTTGATACTGGGCAACCAAAGTTGGATGGATAAGGTGAAACTTATTTCCTCGTCAAATCTTCCAATTAAGTTCAGGATTTGCATGTTGATTTTGGTGTTTATTTTATAATGATATGTCAAAGTTTGTTCTAAGTAACATGCGGAGTGTTGCTTTGACATTATATTTAGGACCGCTGACCTTTCATGTCATTTTTCCAAAGTAGGCAACTTCAAAAACAAACGTTGAAATTTCTTTTTAGATATCCAGGACTTCAAAACATTAATTGCTGTTCTTCTTCCCACCCCACCGTAATTCGTCAACATTCATCATAATTTCTTGCCAACATTTGTTTTCAGCCTGAATGTACTGTAGTAGATACTACTAGTCACCATAAGTGACTACTACTCTCGAAGGTCCCCCTGATGGTTGCTACCAACAGGCAAGCCTCTTAAATAATTAATAGTGAAAGTCCGGTTTCTATTACCGTCACTCTATTGCTTTAAAAAGGCAATAAATACATATCTAACTATACCGGCACAGGGTAATTGCTACTCCGGCCCTGTGTAGCTATCCCAGGCCGGCCTAAGGACGGCTGATCTAGCCTGAGAAAAAATATAGCCTAAGGACCTCTAGGACCCATATCCAGGAGCTTACCATCCCCAGAAGCAAAGAAGCCAGGATCAAGGGAGGTCAAAAACCAAGAACTGCTGGAGAGAAGAATCCCAAGCTATTACTGGCTGGAATGCTCATAGACTCTGCCCCTTACTTCTGGGCACCAGATTCTTTTAACCTCTTTACTCATCTACCATTGGCCAGTATTTTTATACCTATTGTTATTAGCCAACTCTTGTGATTCTTATGTGTGACTGGACTGCTTAGAGAACTAGTCCAAACACTTTGTGTCGCTTTCTGTAACTATGCCTATAAAAGGCAGAGCTGTTGTTCAGTGCATTGTATTACTACTCATGTGCTACATAGCGCTACAACTTGTGTACCACATGCTATTATTTTGTGCCATTTTTTGTTCCTACAAAAAAAATGCTCATATTATTCGAAAGCACTGAGTATATGTTTGAGTCGAGGCCTCGTTACAGTTGTTAAAGTCTAGGGTTTTCCTTTACAACTAGTCGCAAGTGCCATTCCGGCACAGGGTCACTGCCGAGGAAAGATTGACTGTTCATTGTCAGGCCTTGAGAGGCTGACTCTCTGACTGTGAACGGCAGATAGCAGTTTTCTCGGCAACAACGTTAGTGTAAAGTAGCAGGACCGCTAAAATCCGCTACAGTGTTCATTGCTATAAATGTGCATTCTTGTCTACATTTGCTCTAGTCCCCTACAACGACTCTAATGTTGTAATGGATTCCGATCTGGTTACTATGGACATCCACTATTCTCAAG
The DNA here is from genome assembly GCA_945261195.1 of Cryptosula pallasiana. Lineage (NCBI taxonomy): Eukaryota > Metazoa > Bryozoa > Gymnolaemata > Cheilostomatida > Cryptosulidae > Cryptosula > Cryptosula pallasiana. The sequence continues at coordinate 8,239,797 of OX183133.1, read as the reverse complement.
TATTGTACCTCTCTCCAGAGGGAACACTGTGCTGCTTGACAGTGACGACTGTGTATCAGGCAACCAAATTATCCGGTATAGCAAGAGCCCATGGCTCAGACAAACAATACAGAGTAGTGGTTGTATAATGGCTATATCCTCATAAGACAAAGTCCTAAAGGGTAATTCATACTCTAGGGTATTTGTGGCTAGACATGAGAATGAATGCAAAGAATGTATGGAAAGTCTCTCCATTTATAGGGAGACTCACAGAAAATCATTAGCGTAAATCATATAAGACAAACAGGACAGGAAGTGATTTAGCCAATGCAATCAAGTATATAAATGGTGATCCAATCGTGTAATGCAAGTAAGTTAAATAATAAAGGCGCCGAGTGGTTACGGGCGGAGTCCTATCTCCCTAGTCCAATCAGAGGTCCTACAGGGCTCCCAGACTATAGTTAGAATACGGTTTACTAAGTCGGTAATCCGAGGAAGGGTAGTTCCGGTTCCTGGCCTTGACTGAGTTCCTAGATGGTTTTGAGGTTCCTCTGCTATGTCGGCCATCTTATGCCGGCCTAGTATAGCTATCCCGGGTTGGTAAGGGTTCAATACCGGCCCTGCAGGGGTCACTACCGGCCCTGCACACTATGCCACCGGCACAGTATGACTTTTCACCTAAGCAGCAGTTTACTGAACGCTGTAGGCTAAAGTCTAGCGCATTGTCTCGCAAGGGTGGATAGTAAACGGCCTGTTTACTAGTAACCTCCACCAAAATCTACCAAAATATCATCAGCAGTTACAACAGAACTTATAGAGAAGAGAAAAATATTTTTGTTACCAAAATATCTATTAGTAAATTTACACTGACTACTTTACCTGATGCTTCTAATGCAATAAGTTTCTATAGTACGACTTTTAGTCATTTTCCGTTTATCTATCTTTTGCACAGAACAATGGCCGAGATAGAAGATACTTCGATAGAATGTGGGTTCTGCTGCAGAAAAGATGAAGACATGTATAGACCGAAAACCTTACCATGTACACATGTACATTGCCTTGGATGTCTAACTGACTTCTTTGAGTTAAATCACTTTACAAGGTGTCCAACACCAGATTGTGGGTAAGAAAGCTACAGAGTTTTTGTTCTACGTACCTTGACTTACTAGAGCCACAAACTTTTGATGTTTTCAAATCCCAAAGAGTTTTTGTGATCATGATGCTTTGGTACTGCCCTGTACTGCCCAATTAGCACTGTACTGTACCACTAGATGCTTCAGAGATAAATACAAGTAGTATCAGCTGGTACACCTTATAGGACAAGGCAAGAGTGAGATCATAAAGTTTATTATAATCTGACCTTACTTGGCCATTACATGGCATTTTATAAAGTATAAAACATATATTATATACCGAGCACCCAATCATTATCTAGTGTGCACTCATCCATTTATCTTATTGCCCAATAACGTTAATTTAATAGTTCATAATCCAATCACATGCTTGTCTTGTCTCTACTCAGTGGGAGAAGCTTGTCTTCTACCTAGCAGTGGTCTCTGCTAGCAATCCTCTGCTTGCCCAAACCTGCCCAAACCTGCCTGATAGATAGTGCCTAATCACAGTGTGGTGGATTTTACTGGTCACCAACTGTGACCACTACGTATCAAAAGTCCCCCTGATAGTGAGTAGACATCAGGCAAACCTTAAGAAGCAATTAACAAAGCCCGGAATTAATTGCGGTTAACTTAGTTGGTAAATTACATGCACTTGAGCCAGACCGGCATAGGCTATCAACTTCCCGAACCCTGAGTGGCGATCCCGAGTTGGCAGCAAAATGGTTGACATAGCCTAAGAGAGGAAAACTAGTCTAAGACTTTCTATTGACAGTATGCAAGAGCTAACTGCCCTCAGAATTTAAGAAAGTATCATCCAAGGCCAAGAAAGATGAAGAGCTGGTTGAGAAAAGAATACTTAACTATTACAGGCTAAAATACCTATAGCCTCCGCCCCTCATTTCTGGGCACCAGCTACCTTTAATTCATTTACCCACATTTCATTGGCTGCTATTTTTATGTATCGTTCTATTGGTGTATTCGTACTATTCTTTTGTGTGATTGGAATGTTTGGCAAACTAGGCCTACCAACTAGGCCAAACCCTTCCTGTCACTTCCTGCGACTCTGCCTATAAAAGGCAGGGTTTTTGTGTAGATTGTTGTATTACATTACAGCACAATCCTACAGTATTGCCATACAGCAGGTTGTACTTAGTACTTGGATTGCCACGTTTTTATTCTGGAATGAATAAATGTTATATCACTCGAAAGCACAGAGTATATATCTCTGAGTCGAGGGCTCACCACAGTTAGGAAGTAGAAAATTCTTCTTTATAACCTGTTTTTTTGTGCTATCTTGGCATGGAGTCACCTCTGTCAGGCCTGGAGAGGCTGACTGTCTCGTTGTGCAGGCAAACAACAGTTTATGCGGTGACAACGGCAAGCGGACAAGTAGTAGGACATAAAAACCCGCTACAGCAGGAAGTGTGTGAGCTCCTCACTACTGCAACTAGCTGGCTATATGCATTGCATCCAACAAATTTCCCAAAAATACTACCAAAAGCTTCATACGAAATTCTAGAGATTGTTTTTCCACATTTCACCAAAATGACGATAGAAAATCCTCAATTGGTAAGAATAATTGGCAAATGAAAAGTAGTTGTAAATGAGGCTAATAGGTATTTTTGGATTGAGAACGTTTATGCCAAAACGAGCGATCTTTTTGGTTTATCGGCGAGTGCGAAACCTGATTTTTGGAAGTCTATGCTCGACGGTGGTTTTATCGTTCAGAGGGTTGTTCACTGTACGACGTTCTTTCTCCGAATACATACAGTTCTGCTATAATTAATATTTTAGCATAATACGAGCCCTTTTACGGATGCTACCATTTTCGCTTAGATGCAACATATGTAGGTATATGTATAATGATTATAATTATTATTTAGTATTTTTGTTATTATGGATGGTAATAAAAATTATATTTTATTTTTTGAAGTATTATTATTATTGTTATTGTTTATTATTATAATAATTATTTATCACTGTTATCTTCAGTTGTTAGTAAATAGATAAAAAGCGATGATGAATTTTAAATCATTAAAACTTGACGTCTTCTGGGGGCGACCATCTTTTCATTTGTTTCAGGATTCTTGCGACTAGTTGACAACAATAGAACACAACTCCTGAAATAGAAAATTGTGTATTTGAACGTTCAACTCACAGAAATTAAGCCAGCAACAAACGTCAAAATTGCATTCGAAAGCACTTTCCCGTGCCAATATTTTCAAGGCAAGAACATTCTCGGTCCGAAAAGATCTAATGAGTGTAAGCTGCAAGTTCCTTGTTACCACCTGATACTATGATAAAATAGCTGATTTGGCTATCTATTACAGAAATTGGGATTTATAGTTCAATCAATGATAATAAAATCACCACCTTAAAGTAACTATCAATGACATTATATGAATATTAATGATTGGTCAGTAAACATTGCTCGAAAAATTAAGACCAAAGTTAACCTAAAGAGTAATGGACTTGCAATTGAAAAATTATTGAAATTCTATAGCAGCCAGTTTGAAAAACATACAATTTCAAATGAATGTTGTATTTGGCAGAAGGCAACGAAAGCCTCGCGTATTATACCACCAAGCAGAAAACTTCACTATTCAACCTTTTTATTAGCCTCAACTGTCTCGATAGGCCATAAAAACAAACGGTGAGATGTTTAGGTTATGTCGTGAGAACACTTCACTGTAACTGAAAATCACGCTTTAAAACTGCCTGTGTTACTTATTGTAGTGAAGTGGTTGATGTGCCATTAGAAGCTCTGCCAACATACAAACCAGAAAACATCAAGTGTTGTGATGTTTGCATGGATAAGGAACTTGGCAATGAGCCAGCTATTATCTACTGCATCACTTGTGAAAAAAAGTACTGCAATAAGCATGAAGAGGTACAATGTTTATACTACTTGGTAGTTCATCGAAATACATATTTCTCTGTTTAACTAATCCGTCGTTTTAAATTCTTCCGATTTCTCCCTGACAGTATTTTCTACCTTTCTCCTCCACGTCTTCTTTTTCTGAGCTTGCTGTATTGTTTGCCTTCCTACCTTTACCTCTCCCCTCCACACCAATTAAAAGTTGGCTCATTTAGTTTAACTTGAATTTGTAAGTTTTTAGAAACTTCGATTTTACCGGAGATGTTCCTGCTTCTAAAAAAGCAGGTGCAAACCCTTGAAATCCACGTGGAGTCCACATTGTGGACTGTGATAATTCAGTATACAAAACCATCAAGTAAATTTTTAACTTTGTTTGAATTGTAAGTAGACCTCTCTATCTTCCCCAATGGTGAGCAAAGAATTTTGGTGATGAGTTGGACATTATTCAGTGGAATCGTAGCTCGAAAGTTCAACTTTACTAGAGTATAGTGAAATGGAATGCTGAGATAAATAATAAAATTCTGATAAACACAAAAAATTAACAGACACTGTTTTGTCCTCGATCATGGCAAACTTTATACTTCCATTTCTCTGGTTCTTCCTAATTTGTCTGGGGTTGTTTGTTTATTTACTCATCTCATTGGGTTAGAAATTAAAAGCACTCCTTGTTTTTTTTTCTATCAAATATTAATCGTGGGGTGAAAAAGTTCAATGATTCTTCATAAAGTGAGGGCTGGGTCAATTTTAGATTCCAGACAAGGGTGGTTCTCCAATCATCAAAACATAAAGTTTCTCATTCTTACCTTCATGAGTCTAGTTGCGTTTTACCTCAATGAATCAGGATACTCCCAGAATAAATCACCTGAATCTTTATTTGATGCTTGGATAGCTTGTGTAGCTGAAGTCTGTAGACCTCCAACTCAAAGAGCATTGAGCCTGAAGCAATTGAACAATCAACCATTTGTTCCAATAATTAGTTTGAAAATGCTGTTTTTGGGACCAGAAGACCAAGGAAGCTCGGAAGGAAGAAATTAATTTTATAATTAGACTTGAGCTGTATTGAGAATGTGTAATGTTTTAGTGACAACTTTTATAAAATAAAATTAAGTGTTCAATACAGCAATTATTTAAGAACAATGCTGCAAAATTACCAAAAAATAAAATCTAAAATCAAATTTCACAGTTTGTTTTCGATACTTTAAATGCAAACAAAAAAGTTACGTTAAATAAGGTTTTGTGCTATAATGGTCTTTTTTAGCTCCACGATGCGTTGCTGAGTAAGCACAAAAAGATAGAGATATCGGAGTATGGAGTACAACACAAGCGGTTAAATTCAGAAATGTGTGTGGAACACACAGATGAAACCTATACAATGGGATGCAAAGTCTGCCTTTCACTTGCTTGTTTGAAATGTCTCTCTGAACTTGGTCCATGTACTGATGGTAAGTAAGTTCTCATGCAAGGAACAGCCTGCTCTTCATGCTTTACCAGAAGCCATATCCAAATGAAAGGTATATTAAGCCCTCTAACAGGAAAAGGACTATGAGCTGTGCTTTTAAAGTGTTCGAAAGAAGTTCAGCACAAAGAATACACTGTTAAAACTCTAAACTGTAGATCTTTTATCATGTAGGCTCTCCGCACAGAGTTATAGCTCTGGTAGACTTAGTAGCTGCTCTCGTGGAAGAGGATGTTAAAGGGCTCATGATAGCTAAGGAAGAAAAGTTAGAGAAATTGTTCAAGCAAACATCTAAATTGAGCTGTGAGTGTGAAGACAAGACTAGAGAGATGCTTCAGTTGTTAAGAGACACTAGAGATGAACAGGTAAGTTGGGTTACTTTTGCTCAATGTTACAAACACTGGTAAGGGTTCTGCTTTAGTTACCTGATGTTATATCTGTGCTAACACAGTTATCTAATGTTGCGCGAACAGCTGAGAGTTATAAAACAAAAGTATGACGAGCTGGAAGAAGAGCTTTTGGAGAAGAGGCAGAAAAAGAGAGTTGAGATTGCTGAGTACATGGAAGGTGAAGTACTGACAATGTGGACACAGCTAAGAAATCAGAGACATAAGCTGGAAACCAAACTAAAGCACAATCACCATGTAATTATGCCGGTTACTGTGCTATGGGTAAAATTTCAGTTAGCATAAAAGTTATTGTAAAAACAAGAATGCTTGGTTCTGTATCATATCTATTAATCATACTCGAGTGTTGATAAGCCTGTCAAACTTTTACAACACCTGCTATAGAATCCAGGTTCTTTCTTACTTTTAATCAGATAAATGACAACATTCCAATGAAAATAATATATTCAATAAAATTAATTATGATACTGTTAATGAAATGACTATTTGCATTTGGTCGTAAATTCACAAAGTACAAAAACATTTGCGCCCTAAACACTAACTCACCCAATAGTGATGTTATTGTTCACTTTAGTTTTAATTATTTACACACATGATGCTTTTCAATAAACTTGCGACTAACGGATAACCAAAAAAATTATTAAAAAAATGGTACCAGAGACTAATGAAGTAAGTTGAACTCATTACCAGAACCCAACAGTATAGTGTTAGTGCGACTCAATATGCGAAACTCTTGGGTCTTTGAAAAATTGCACATTTTTATGGCCAAGTGTCTCATCAGCATAAATTTGGCTTCAGTTGGAAAAAGCTTAATATATTAGATCAATTAATGCAGAGTTATTATTTCATAGATAAAGCTTTCTAGTTGAATATGAGCAGTAACCTCTATTGCTCCAGCTTTTATCTCTATAGTAGCTTTTGTGTAGTCGATGAAATTCGAAGAGATTTGTTTACAAAATTTGCTTTCTTTTGCAATCGTCTTTGAAGGGAAAATGATAACATATGATACGTGGTTGGACCAATAAGTACTATTACTTGCTATACGTTCACAAGTGTCTATTTAAACTCTTGGTACATTCCAGGTGGATATAGTAAAAGGATTCAGTGAATTAAAAGTGGAGATACAAAAGCTGGTAGATGAAGAGCTGCCAAAGTTACAGCTGACAGAACTGATTGAGCTCAATAATAAAGGTGACCAAAGTACTGTATTCAGATTTTCCTAGGTTCATCTGCGACAGCTTCCATCTGGTCTTTAACAGCTTAAAACTACAAGTAGATTAAGTGAGACTTTCATCGATTGAGCCGAGCCTTCAGTTTTTATTAATCAAGTTGAGCTAAATCCAATGAAAGAAACAGTAATACTGTAGTGGCTCCTTCCCTCACTACCAACACAACGGAATCCACTCTAAACAGGCTGTAACAACCTTCTCGGGGTCCACGACCTCGACTCTCTACCACAGAGTTTACACTACCAATAATTTATTACACAAATCTATTTAACAATATAATAAATATACTAGTACAAAAATCCACTAACTTCTGCATTCTCTCGTGTGCAGCAGCTCCTTATAGAGGAGAAGGCAGGAACTCTCAACCCCTTATTAGGGTTCAGCCAATGACAGACAGCAATACAAAATAAGCACGAATAGAAATAGATAATAAAAAATCACAATAACATAGTGATCCAATGGGAGGAGCGAACACATGGCAAAGTGACTCTGGGCTCATTTCTCTTTTGGTGGTGGTGAAAATCTCCCACTCCTTATACGGTGTCCCTACTTCCTAGCTTCTGTTTCCATCATTTGCGCTGCTTCGGTATCCATGTAATGAAAGGTTCCCAGCTCCTTATCAGCCGTATTTCTTAACAGAGCTGGGGTACTGACCTGGAGTGACCCGGGGTAGGTTTTCTATGCATATATATAAGATACAGGGTCTATACAGGGTCGGGGTAGCCGGTATCCAAAATTTAGGAAAATATGTGTATGTACTAAAGGGGGAAGCTCTGGGGTCACTTAAACTTCTGCAGTTGAAAGGGTAAGGGGTGTAGGGGGTTTCTGGGTGGCAGGGGGTTGAGAAGGGGGCCCAGGCTCCTTTAAATATAATGCAAACCTTCCACATACCCTGCTTCATTAGCAACGTAGTCTCTAATTTATACATCCATCACTCGTACTCTTTTTATCACTAGTCTGAGTGGTTCTGGGGGGGGGGGGGGGAGGGGGGGGGGGGGGGTGGGGGTGAGGAAGGGGAGAGAAGCTTCTTTAAGGAGGTTAGTTAATTCCAGGTGGGTCAATGGGGCTTGCCATCTTGATCTGCTGGTTGCGACTTCTGGTGAGTAGGGTTGCTGCAAGGGGGCTCTTCAAGGGTGGCTGTAACTAGGTGTTTGAAAGGGGTGGGGCGATGGGGGGGGGGGGGGGGACTGTAAACAGCAACTGTAAGCAGTTAGCTTTTATTGCTGAGTGAACTGGGAGCTCAAAATACTCAGCCTACAAATTGAACATTGGGGTGACACATGACTTTTTCCATCATTAGTTCTCAAACATTTTAATTTCAGAATTATTTTTTGTTTGTTTAAAACTCCGAGTTGATGCTGATATGTACAAGTTTTTTGGCTGAATGTATATGAAAGTATGTGTTATCTGTTATATAGGTGTGCAAAGAGATGTTGAGTTGAGTTTAGCCTCAGCTGAAGACATAGTAATTGGTTGGGAGTGCGTACCCCTCCCCAAGTCTATGAAACATCTACAGACTGTAAAACTACCAGCTAATCCCATTTCTATCTCTCACTACAAGGGAAGTACTTATGTTGGACTGGAAAACAGCTGCATTGCAAGAGTAGATAGTGATTACAGTGTCTGTGAATCCTTTATTTCTTGTCCTGGCCCAGTGGAAACTGTTGTGGTACATGAAGAGAGAATTTACGTTTTGCTGAATTTTAAAAAAAAGTACTTGCTATGTATTCAGTGTATATGACATGTGTGGCAGTCAGGTAACTCAGTGGAATGGTTTTTGCAAGGGTAATTTTTGTAACCCACTCACTGTAGTGTCTGATCAACTAGTTGTGGCTGATAAGCCTAATACGAGAATAAGTGTATGCTCTCTCACTGGCCAGGTTTTACGAAACTTTCCCTGCAGTTTATTCAATGCAACTCATTTCTTCATACAAGGTGTTGATGTATCCTCTGTTATTGTATCAGGCAGCACTTCCTCTAAAGTTTCTAGAGTAAACATAGACACTGGTAGTGTGATGTGGTCAGCCAGTGTGAGCAATCCACGTGGTGTTTGTTGCTATGGTAGACAATATGTGTTGGTTGGGAAATATGACAGCAAGGACATACAGATACTTGACTATGAAACAGGTGAGTTATCTCTCTATAACACAGCACAAACATTTGTAAATAATTTGTAACACTGCATGCCTCAATACTAACTATTGTTTAATTACTTATCTCCATTCACCTCAACCACACATAGATTAAAAATTTACATAATTACTACTCCCTATAACATCACACAACATTTACACTAAAAGTATTTTTTCAAATTAATTTAGAAATTGTTTCATATTTGATACATGTTTTACAGGTCAGTTGCTGTCCCAACTAACCAATGATAAAGTGGCAGGAGGTCGAATGTATGGGCTGGAGGTGTTTGGTTCGGTTCTTGTTGTAGCTAGCAGAGATCACACACAAGTTCAATTTCATCAGCTTTCATAAAGTTTTCACCTTCAATATCAAGGACTGTATGAACAGGTCGATGACATAGAATATGTTATAGCATGGAAGTTTGGTAGCACTGATTTAGTAGTTATCACATAGCATACACTCTTATGCCTGTTTCCATTTTTAGTGTAAATGTTTGTTGCATAAACTAGCTGTAGACTTTTGTGTTGAGCCATTCAAAACTTTGATTTACACGAATGATCAATTTCTATGACAACTTGTTGCTGTCAAATACAGATGAATAAGCATTAAGCCACAACACTGTATTTTATCTTAAAGAGCCGATACCAAACAATAAATATTTGTGTTAATTGTCACAAAACTTTGTCTCATACGCAGGTGTTATTTAGTGATAGAATATTTACCTCTTGGAAAACTTACTAAGTGAGCCCATAGCTGAGAGTGCTGTGCATTATTTTTGTTTTTACGAATTTTGTATAAAACATTATTTGCTTCACTTTGTGTACTGAAATGATCAAAAACAAAATCAATACAAACAAAAATATGTGTGGAACACTTGGGAACGCATGTACGAATTTTTCTGAATAAATCCAAATTATGCAACAAAAAAGAGTATTTCAGCGTTTACTGGTAGAGTTTTTGGACATCCAGTTTAGAAATGGCAACACTTCATATTTTGATCAAAGTAGACAACCCTTGGAATAAGTGTGAAAATGATTTTTCATAAGTGAATGTAAAGACTTGGGTCTATGAAAGTAAGACTTGTGTTGCCCCATTAGGGCGCCTATTTCAGGTGGGCCAAAGCTTGTTTTCGAAGGTGTCCGTATTGTAGTAGGTTGTAGCATTCACACTACTTTCCACTAAGCAGTTGTCACTCCTTGTCTGCTGCCGACACACCAACACAGTCAGCCTACACAATCCTGACAACTAACAATCCACCTGAGACCAGAGGTTATTCTTTGCTGGTATGGCACTCAAGACAAATGTGAAAGGGTATCCTCGAGTTTACAACTAAAGTGAAACCTCTGCTTAGATCTGCAACTTGAAGCCTTTGAGCTATATTATATTTGTTATATCATAGAATAAACATTGGGATCAATGCAAATGCAAGTGCAAATTTATAATGTAAAATGCAAAGAGTAACAACAAAGCTCAGATTTTAATTGGCTGAGTTACAAGAAGTGGCAGGAAGTACTTAATTTAGTTAACCAAGTAAATATAAACATAAATGGACAAATTGGCATAACAGATGTAAAACATACTTATTAAAAGTATTCGCGGCCTGTTCGTCAAACAAAGTAAAAGAAATAATATATGTTCGTTAGTCAAGACGTCGCGAAAAGAATGGAATATTAGTCTAGAACATCACAATTACTCAATGATCTATTATAGTTTACCGACAGATCATAAAGAAGATAACTCCCAATTTTCAAAATAATACAAAAAATGATAAAAACTGAACCGCTATAAACGAGAATAGTTTGTAAAGCTGCCCTTAAAGTCAGTAAATTTTTAACAGTTGCAATGATTTAGAATTATTTTTCAAGGATACAAAACGGCTTATAAAAATGAAAAAAATTGCTCGCTCCTTATAATTTATTTAGTCCTCAGTTTTATTCGCGACCTACGAACAATATAAATAAATGCTCTATGATTATGTCTTTTTATTCATAATTTTTGTTGACCCTTGAGTTCCAAACAAAATGATTATTTATTAAATGAATTTATTGCCGGTCTGATTATTTTTATTGCAATTTGCTCAGCGAACAGAGGTCGGGAATACTCGTAATAAGATTTGAGATAAATAATTAAATAGTGGGTAGGATTTGCGTCAACCTTAAACGGACATTACTAGAGAGAAAGAAATACCACTGCCAGCATGACAAGATGTTCTCACAGTGTGGAAAAGTATTGTGATACCCAGCAAACGCATGTATTTTTCAAAACGTTTTTTAATGGTAAATAAATGGTTGGTTGCAGTGAAACATTTAAGAAACGTTTTTAAAACGTCGCAAAAATGCCTTTTCGTATCCTGGAAAATTAAAAACATTTTTAACGTTTTTTTTTTGGTTCAGTACAAATTCAGTTGGATAGAAATGTATTAAAAATGTCTAATCGGTCACTTTTCTACGACTTCCATATATAAAGCTGTCTTTTTGATGTTTCTCAAACTCTGTTCGATAAACGTTAGTGAATAAACCTTCAGGAAACGTTTTTCGTAAGACCATTTAGTGATTTTGCACCTGTAACGTTTATTTGACGTTTTTTCTTGGTTAAAGTCAGTTAGCGTTTCATAAAAATGCAAATAAAACGTCATTCAAAGTCAAAATTTTTGCAAAAAACGCAAAATAAACGTTTATTTTTATAATGTTTTAATTACTTGCAAACAAAAACGTTTTTATAACTTTTTTATTTGGTTAGTCTAGGAAAGGTGATTGTAAAAATGTTTAAAAAACTGCTTTTGCAACACATTTCAACTACTTGAAAATCAAAACATCTTTTAAACGTTTTTATTTGGTTATTCTAGGAAAGGTGTTTGTTAAAACATATAAAAAACGGCTTTTGCAACACATTTCAAATACTTGAAAATCGAAAGGTCTTTTAAACGTTTTTATTTGGTTAGTCTAGAAAAGGTGTTTGTAAAAATGTATAAAAAACGGCTTTTGCAACACATTTCAAGTACTTGAAAATCGAAACGTCTTTTAAACGTTTTTATTTGGTTAGTCTAGGAAAGGTGTTTGTAAAAATGTATAAAAAATGGCTTTTGCAACACATTTCAAATACTTGAAAATCGAAACGTCTTTTAAACGTTTTTATTTGGTTAGTCTGGGAAAGGTGTTTGTAAAAATGTATAAAAAATGGCTTTTGCAACACATTTCAAATACTTGAAAATCGAAACGTCTTTTAAACGTTTTTATTTGGTTAGTCTGGGAAAGGTGTTTGTAAAAATGTATAAAAAATGGCTTTTGCAACACATTTCAACTACTTGAAAATCAAAACATCTTTTAAACGTTTTTATTTGGTTAGTCTATTTAAGGTGTTTGTAAAAATGTATATAAAACTGCTTTTGCAACACATTTCAAATACTTGAAAATCAAAACGTCTTTTAAACGTTTTTATTTGGTTAGTCTACGAAAGGTGATGGTAAAATTGGATAAAAAACGGATTTGCATCACATTACAAATACTTGAATGCCTAAATGTTTTTAAGACATTTTGTTGGCTATTCCTGCAAAAGATGGTACTGAAAATGCCACCGCAAAGTTCGTTAAGATACTCTAAAGTGGTAAGATGATGGTGTCGGTCAAAGTGAATTGCTTAATAACAATTTTTAAAGCTTCTAAAGGTAGCCTGCTGGCTATTGTAGAAGTTTAAAGCCCTTTTCTGACATTTCTAAATCATCAAACAAGAAACAATTTTGATAGAAGCATCAAAAACTTGTAGTCAGTCACCTTTCGATGACTTTCCCATAAAAGAGATTTCATTGCTGTCCATTAAAACACTTTTGCAGTAATCACCTGAAAACAACTCCAGAATACGTATTTCAGACAACCGATTAAACAATTTTTCAATCAATTACTTTTATACGACATCACCTTTGTTTAGAAAATGTCAATAAACTTTTTTGTGCAAATGTGATCAGTTTTTTTTTCTAATATTTCTGAAACTTTACTGTTACGTTGATTTGTTTTCTAAACCTCTGTTCATTTGCTTCTATTTCAACATAGTTTAAATTATTCATGTTTTAGGATTGTATCTGTAATTGAACATTCTAAGTAAGAGGAGTAATACAAAGCAAAGAAAAAGCCGAGGAGTTGCATTAGATTGCTGTGAACCAGCTCATTGCATTGCCAACATTGTCTTATTAAAGTAAGACAATTCCAAATATAGCAATGGGTATATTAGGTACGTAGAAAAAAACTCCGAAAAATGATTTGTCTATTGCAAGCAACGGCCAAAATTGTCTTTGCTGAGGATACTTCTAGTTTCAGTTGTTTCGACAAATCATTTAGTTTGACACACTTTCTCTTGCATCGAGGTCTCATCAAACAAGCAACTGCAATGAAATGTAACAAATTCTTAATAACATCATACTATTTAAAAAAAAACTAGTTTTGCCAAACAGAATCCCTCAAGAAAAGCACTTTTGAGCAATGATATTGGTCTTGACATAAATTGCAAAAAAAGTAATAATTCAAACTGTTCTTTCATTGTGACACATTCTAAGGAACTTCAACCTTTTTTTACTAAAAATATTATGATATTTTACTATGTAAGTATATTCTTTCTTTCACTACAATTAAAGTTTTATCCATTCACTTTCCACCATAAACATATTCTAAAAGAACAGGTTGACATCAAGATTAACCCCCTACCAGTAGCTTACTGGGTAGATTGCACAGAGCAATAAACATCACACGAGAAAACAACTCCTCCACAACTACATTTCAAACAATTGAGACTCTTCTCCCTCTTCACGTATGCATAGGTTATGTTACTCACTGGAGAAACATGTAGCGTATGCTAACCTTGCCATCCCAGACATTCAAATGTAACATAATACAGTGACAAAGTATGCATTTTGCTGACAGAGAAAATTGTATGAAACAGCCATGAAGGCAACTACAACAATATGCATGCTACTAGAATATACAAAGCTTTGCAACAGCCAAAGGATTAAAATTATTTGAACTTGCCTCTATTCAAACTTTTGAACAATGAACTTACGTAAAGCACTTAGTATTAGAAATTATCGGAAATTTAATAGCTAATTATCCCAATTCATAGAACAATATGTAAAGGAAAATCACAATCCATAAACAGAAGATTTAAAGTACAAATGTACGAATAATAACTTTGTACTTGTATTTGTTAAAGCTAAGAAATTCAAACAATAAATCAAACCACCTAGAACTGAGAATGAATTCATGATGTTCACTTTCTATAAATTGCTGCTGAACATTGCCATTATTCTGTACAAAGAAGTTTTAATTTTGTTTACAGCTCTACTCTCAAGCAAAGTCACCTTGCAAACTGTCCTGGTGAGTTATTTCCATTATTTCAAATGGTTACAATGGCAATCGTATTAGTAAATAATTTTAGCTGGCTGCAATTATTTTCATTAAAAAGGGTGTAGTTTTATTTTTTTTAATGGCATTACAAGCAAATCAGTACAATCTAACACACTGCTGCGGGAATATGCTTTTTCAGCTTGACAGAAAAGGTAGGAATAATAGATTTTAAATTAAAAATAAGTTCTTGTAATCTCTCTGTAGAAGTGAGTAGATATTCTGTTGCTACAGTGCAAACCAGAAAATATTAGTACAAGAATTATGAGCTCATGCTCTGAAAACCAACTTTTATATTTTTATCTGACCCAGTAAAAGCCCATGTTAGGTAAATAATTTATTTCATCAACTTTTCCAATTTAACACCAACAGAACTTCAGTTTTCACAGCTCATTGGTAAGCTAGTTGTTATACATGAATAGATCATTTGAAAAAGTTATCATCTCACATAAGACAAAGCTATGAACTTTCAACTTCAGAGACTGAACTGCACTATTAAATGGTAATTACACTGAGCTCTTCACAGCTGGAGATCTGTTTAGAGAGTGCACTCCTGAATTTTAGCCAAACTGGAGCTTACATTAAACAATGGAGAGTGAGATATTTAATCCCATCAGAAAATGAGTGAATCAGTTATAATTATCTCATTCTTCTCTTATGTAGTCTCAAGTGAGCAATGTATAAAAGCAATAAACATCATTTCCAGTTAGCCTTTCCTACTAAAGCAAGCAATGGCAAGGACATCTCTGGAATTTGTCGTTGTAGAGTTTTTAGGTGATAAAACTGTAGAAATAATTACTAGCCAGTGGCTAGTTCGAAGACAGGTGAGAACTATAGCTTAACAAAATTTGTTTGCAAGTAGTTTAAAAATGCTTCAGTGATAGTTCTCGACAATACTGTTTACTGCATAAACTTTGGAACTACATGTGTGGTTAAAAGAATTGTTTCAAAATTTTTTATCAAACAGTTGTTGGTACTAGATGTTGCTATTAAAAAAAGTATTGTCGCAAGGGAAGGCATTTCTCTTCATGTGTAATGTTTCTGTTTAGTGCCTGTAGCAAGTTGTTGGAAATAATCAATATTTGTTTCATTACCAACGTGAAGTTGTATGCCGATAAACTATTCATGCAAAATTATAAATTTTTGTGTTATTTTTTGTTGTTGTGTGTACTTTTTTGTTACAAAATTTTATAATGAGAACGCTTGACAGTTTAGTTATACATGTTTATTTGAGCAGATACCTGCCTATTTACCTGTTTGATATATCACACTGTCGCTTATTATTTCAGGAAAGCTTTTGAGCTATTGGCCCAATAACATCAACACTATCACAAACAAAGTGAAGCATCACGAATTGCCAGATCCTGAATAGCAGTTGTTTGATGTTGCTATCATTTCCAAAACAGGTATGAGCGCGGATAGGGGAGTTTGCGGAAAACGGAAAACTTACGGAATCATTACGGAATTGGGACTTTGCGGAAAATGGCCTAGGCATTGTTTAATACAAAAGTTGTCCTCTCTTTTTCACATGTTTTCTCATTGTGTTTAACTACGAAACTGTGTCTGTGATTTCTGTGACAATGTCAGTGTCTTTTTTTTCACCGTGTTGCGTTTTCTACGTGCGTGAAATAAATACATATTTCATCATCAATGGTTTCTTAGGCCACTAGTTCACTGTCACATCACAGCCATGGATAAAATACAACACATCACATTCATTTTATTCATGGTCACAGCTGATCTATTGGGGTTGTTAACATCATCTGTTTTCATGACAATCATCATCATCATCAATGTTTTATCTATGATGATGATGATGATAAATAATAATAATTATTATTATTATTATGATAATCAATGGTAAAATTATTATTATGATAATCAATGGTAAAGTAAAGATGATGACAAAAATAATAATAATGAAGCATTTATTTATTTACAGGTAGTTATATAATAATAATAATAATAATACTATTTATTAATTATTTCTACGAATAATTGTTAATAATAATAATAATGTTATTATTAAAATTAATCATAATTAATAAAATGATAATAATGAAAAAATATAAATAAAAAAAAGCTGATAATAATAATATAATAGATAAATAATAACAAACATTTAATCACATTAATACTATTTATTATTTATAACAATAATAATAATTATTAATATTGATTATTATTAGTTGCTAAAAACTATTAGTATATATTTGTTCATAATAATTATTAATTATTTTATTATAACTATGCTATTATTAATTAATCAATGGTTGCTATTTGTTATTGAGAATTATTGTGCAGGATTTTGTAGTGGTGCGTGCAATTCACCAGGTAGCAGGCACCTGCACTTCCCTCAGTACTCGACTAGACTGCAGGCCCCAGTTCAGTAGCCTAGGCAGGCACCACTGGTTAGTAGCGCTGGCCGGCATCGCGGACTGCGTGCTTGTCTGAGTGCTGTCCTAGGTGCTGGACTGCGTGCTGGCCTAGGTGCTGGACTGCGTGCTGGCCTAAGCACTGGATCGCTTGCTTCTGTAAGCTTGTAATTTATTGCAAGGCGTCCGTTATTGCAACAACTATTGCTATCTTCATGTAAGCAATAAGAGAGAGAGTGTGTGTGTATGAGGGTAGTATAGCTTCTTGTATTCTTCTGTTTGTGCTCCTCCAACTACTCTGAGTTGTGAGGAAGCAACAGCCAGTATTTATATAAAAAGGTTACATAATATTCTTTGTTTACAGGTAGCCCAATAATATAACAAAAGGTAGGTGGGCTAGCATAGGGCATTGTAAACGAGTAGCACAATAGCCTTAGGGACATAACAAATGGCTAGTGAAAGAAAGGACAAGATACCAATGTCATGTACACAAGTTTTGTATGGTTAGCTACACAGAGCAGTGTTGTCGCTTTCGATATTCCTCCCGTAAGCCCGTATCTGGGAGTTGTCTTCTTGATAGAGTTATGCAGCGCCTTGGTTGGATTCGAGCCATTTCCTGTACATTATTATAATAATTAAAATATAATAGGTTATTAAACGGGGGTAGTAATCTCCAATGCATATGTTTATAATCAGTCCACGGTAATGTCAATCCGGTGACTTCCTGTTCTCTGCCAGTAGACCTGTGTCATCCAATGGTGCAAAAGATATTTGTGTCACACCAGACGTTGTCTCAGGAAAATAATTGAGAAAAGGTACCCTTGCTTAAAAAAACAATGTTTTGTGGTCAAAGTATCAAGCATTGCTGACAATGGTATTGTTGGAGTGTTGCAAATCAGTGAGGCATGACCATGCGTGGCGGAAAGTAGCTAATGATGCGGTATAGAAGTTTTTTTATTTATTTAGATATAACTTTCCAGTAGAATTATTTTTTGTCCACATAATGTGGTTGCTCTATGATAAATAGTATACCACTGGGTCGGTAAAATAACGAAAATTTGACTGACATATATTGAAATTTTAATGGCTTGCTTTTTCGTTGATTACTAGTTGATCAACTGTGTGTACTATGGAATTTGAATGTAAGTGATTCCTTTTTCAGTATTATCCTGGGTATGCTGATTCTGTACCTTGCGCTAAACTTGTAAATTAAAACAGTGCATCAAGGGGATATATAATTGACAAATAGAAGCTAATTATCACGCATTATCACTCACTCAGGTTGTTTGATAAAACATCGATGAGGTGCTTGCGAAATGAATGTTGCAAAAAATATTTTGATATGAAGACAACTGCAACACTATTTTTTGCTATCAGTGAACCTTGGTCAGTGCGATTCTGACAGAAGGTCCTTACGGAACAAACCTTCTTACAGTACAAGGTGATCTGTGCTAGCAAATATATTGCCCAGTTGTCTAATTGTGCTTTATGGCAACATTTGTTGTTCTGTAATAACTGTTGAGGAATCCGGTCAAGTTTTGAACAATTGTATCTCTGCTCATAAGAGTGCATATGTCAGATCTCACTAAAGTTTTCCAGGTTAAATAAACAAACTTTTGGCAGTTGCTCTCTTAAAATGTGATAACTCTTTAGGGAAGACCAGTCAAACAAGTTGGACTGTAATTGCAGCATATAACTGTGTTAAGTGAAGATATTAAACGTTGACATGTTTTTAGGACTATATGACGATAATTTTTTTATGCATAATTTTCATGTCAGAGTTTTTAAGTTAGTGTTTCAACTTTAGTTTAAATAATTTATCAAAATAATTTATCGACAAACATATTGTTTTTTTAATAAAGCCAGATCAACCATTAATAAATATTGAATAGCACTATCAACATTTTCTCACTATTTTCAGATCAAATGAATATTGAAATAGACCCTTGCAGTTCCTATTCCAGTTAAACCAGGGGAGTGAATAAACTACAATAAAAGAAAGCAACTCTCAGTGCTCGCTGGTTTTCATCACTTTTCTAGCGATATATGCATTTATGTTGCTCTGTGTACAACACAAACAGTAGTACTTGCTATCAAGATTTAACAACTTCATGAATTTGTCAAATAACCAGAAGTGTTTGAGTTATTTGAAATTTTTCAAAATATTTGAATGTGGTGGTTAGTTGGATTACCAGAACTGTTCTTATTTATACATGACTCATCGGAAGCATAAATTATATTTACTGCTTTAGCTTTGCGATTT
Source organism: Cryptosula pallasiana (assembly GCA_945261195.1). Taxonomy (NCBI): domain Eukaryota; kingdom Metazoa; phylum Bryozoa; class Gymnolaemata; order Cheilostomatida; family Cryptosulidae; genus Cryptosula; species Cryptosula pallasiana. The sequence continues at coordinate 8,220,576 of OX183133.1, read as the reverse complement.
GAATTATTAAAATGATGTGTTAGTTTTGCGATTTGAGTTATTAAAATATTGTGTTAAATTACTTACTTTGTTGTTGGTAGCTGCAACAATTAAGATGGCTTGATGATAGTTGAAATAGTGTTCAAAACAGATTATACTCAAAACATATGGTTCGGTCTCAAAAATATCCGGGGAAAACATCAATACTGCAACATTTATCTGAAGGACGTTTGATATTTTCAAAGTCTTGGGTTTTCCCGCAAAAGAACATCATTTTGGTTATTTACTTCTGTCAAGGTTGGCCATGTACAATTTTCATCATCTTTTTTGCAATTTCCGATGCAACCTCCATAGGGAACTAGAGCTGCTAGATGTCGGGTGTCTAGACTACCAGAGCGAATATTTTCCTTAGAACCACCGCGACGATTAGTCTCTTCATTATAACAGTTTTTTCTGCGCTAACAAGCATGAGTATCTTGCTGCTCAATGTGTTGTTAAGAACTTCATAAAACGTTTTGACTAATGTAAATAGAATGAAGAAAATTATACGTAGCCAAAATTGATAGAAAAGGTTAGTAACCAACACAAGAGTTGTTGCAGAACACCAAAATCGTTAAAAAAAAATGAACATCTTTCTGGCAATTATGGCAGATTTGATATTATTCCCATAAGGCTGAATAATATATTTTAGTAAACCTTGTTTAGAACACCATTTCATCAATGATGCGACCAACCAACTACGTACCACATCTACATATTTTGAAAAATTCCAAGTGATACAGAATATTTCAAAGAGTCATGTAGTCTTGAGACCTTGAAAGTAAGTATTACGCTTGTGTTTTATACATAGCTGTGTGGCACCAAAACTATTATTATAAGCTGTTTTAGAGCAACATAACTGCACATGTCACAGAAAAATGATGAAAATTATCAAGCACTGAGAGTTGCTTTCTCTTTATGTAGATGAAATTCTTCAACGGCTATGACTGAGCATCAAATATCTTCATAGAACGAAATTAGATAGATAGATTAGAACTAGTACAGATCACCCCGTACTATAAGAAGGTTTTTGTTCGCAAGGACCTCCTGTCAGAATTGCACTGACCAGGGTTCACCGTAAGCAAATAGATGTTGTAATTGTTTTGATATGAAAAACTTTCTGGCAATATTTTTTTCTCAAGTTACAAATGGAAGTTCTATCAAGCAGGTTGAAAAAAAAGTCGAAAAATGAGCAATTAGCTTTTATTTGTCATTTATATATTGTAATGGAATTGTGTGAGTGCCAGTGTGCGGACAGACAAGCCAGAGTTGTCTTACCTAAAAGAAGCAGATGAATCCTCAAGTGGAACCTCCGTTCCTACCAAGCCAAGAAAAACTAGCTGTGGAGGATCAAGCTGGGAGAATCAAGCTGACTGTTCCAGTAGCCATCTTGTTTCATAATTAATTAATTATCATCGTTATCTGTATATGGTTCGTAATGCGTCTGTTCTCGTCCTCCAATCATATTGTGTATTTATTAACCGATTATATCTTCTGATTTTTGGACTACTTATTTACATATTTTACTGCATAAATAGAAGGGCAGAATGCCCAGTGGCTAGAGTTTGTAGTAGTCGTGCCGAGTAGATGCTATGGAAGCGTTAGTGCTAACGTCGTTTATTCTCGTAGCTTAGACTGGATTATTAGTGGGATTTAATACACTTGTACATTTGTACACTTCGAATCATCTCTCGTTGTAAGATTTTATATCTTTACATTCAATCCATTGTTGCTGATAACTACAACTCTTCTCATGCTGTCGTTGACTTGCTTGCAGTATTACTCTGTCGAAACACCCTGTTAGAGATTACCATACACTCTTGGATATTGTTGATAACACGTTCTTAGAGATTACTATACACTCTTGGACATTGTCATTAAGCTGCCTAACACGTTACTATAAACTATACACGTGCTTGCTATTAATTTGAGAATCTAAAGTAAAACCTGATCGGTGTGCAATTAAACAGATCTCCGTATTAAGAGGACAGGAAGTCTCCGGATCAATACAGATAGACTGATTATTACCGTTATACATCGGAGTTGCTACTACCGGGATAGTAGTGTTGTATGACGGATTGTTACCTTGACACTACGCAGCTACGCTACCAGTACAGCTCTAGTGCTCCCTTGTACCCATACAGTACACCCCACTATTCTCTGACAGGTGTCGGTGAAGGTTCTGTGAAAACCACGCAGAAATCCTTTACAATATAACCTAGATGCACTGTTTCAGGTTATAAGTGTAGGGAACAAAATCAGCATACCCAGGATAATGCTGAACAAGAAATCACTAACGCTCAATTTCAATTATAAACGCAGTTGATAGATCAGTAATCAATGCGAAAACATACCCACTGGTTCAGTTAATCGTTAAACTTTCACGTTAACGAAAAAGTAAAAGAAGGGAGCTGGCAAAACTTAGCTACTAGGTCAACTTTGGAAACTTCTACTCTTGTAGTTTGGACGAAGAAGATGCTTAGTACACAAAGAGCTGAAGCAATAGTTTATGCTAGTAGTCTTAGTGATTTGAGCTAATGGAAAACTTCAATAATACACACCTTTAGAATCAGTGTTCAAACACCTATTTAATGGTATTTTATACATTGATGTGATGATACCACTCTTTAATATGTAATTAATATAACTTTTTATAAAAACACTAAATAAATAATTTAACTGAAGTATCAAATTATTACAATTTTTAATATGATTATTATTCATTACGAACTAGTAACAGACATAAACAATCAAAAATATTATTATCATAGTAATTAGTAAATATATATATATATATATTATTCGTAAAAAAAATAATTATCAATGATTGTTGAGATAATAATAGATTAAATAACAATTATTATTATGAAATTTGTCATAATAATAAATAATAACATTAATTAATTTATTATTATTATCAAAATTAATAATTATTATTATTATTATTATTATGTTTTGTTACTACTAAAAAATTACACTGTCTGTTATTTATTAATTATTATTAATTAATGTATACTAAAAATTACGAATCATAATCATTACCATCATTATTATAAATAACTTTAATATTAGGCTTCTAGGCAAAGACTAATAGATCAGGTGGGCAAATAACTTGAACTACTAGCTGAAAACAGCATCAAATCGCTGGGAGCCAGAGACTTCGCCTATAAGATATTACGGCTTCAGGATACTTCGTCTACTAGACACTAAGACTAAAAGACGTTTCGCCTACAGGATAATAGGTCTTCAAGAGGTTACGTCTAAAATCTGGGATGTTACGTCTAAAATCTGGGATGTTACGTCTAAACGTATGTACTACATTATTGAGACTGTGGAAGGACAACTCCTGTATTCGTGCATAATTTATTATCAGCAGTGAATAATAGTTTTAACTTCTACTAAAGAGCCTGGATTAGATTTAATCAAACTATCTGCTTTTATAAATGGTTGTCACATAACATAATTGCTTATATCCCCATAAACATGCATAAGTAGGTAATTTCACAAATGTAAAACAAACGCGGTTGTCTTTTATCAGCAAGACTTGGTCAACTTTATTCTATCACTGTTTAATAATATCAAGATTCCAGATTCCAACTTTGAATTTAATATGCAGTAAAATTTTTGTCGTGCATTTTTAGATTCCAGATTTTTTCTATAACACAATACTGCCAATTTTCTCCTGAACTTGGTCGCCATGCAATTCTACCTTAACCGAAGATAATATTTCACAGTCACCTTTATTTTTGGATGCCATAACCAGTCTATGAGTCAACAGACTTAGAACTCTAATATCAACTGCTCTAAACAGATACATTTATAGATCTTCAACAGCAATGTCCTGTTTAAAACTAAATTTACTCTTCACGCAAATTCCTTTGATTGACAACTTAGAGATAACTGTCAAATAAAATAAAAAGTAAATTGACAGTATTATCATATAAATAAAAGCACGAACTTTCCTTTAGAACTCCACAAAACTCTCTCACTTCTGTGTGACTTTATTGGTATGTGTAGTAGCTGATGGGGTTTCAAACTAAATTCTGCATATCAGTTCTACGGAAAACATGTAAAGAGCAAACAACAGAAAAATAAGTATACTTCAATTTTCGAAAAAGTCATTCTAGCTGACACATAACTGAACAATCAAAATACAAAAATGACAACCTTAAAAACAGCAAGTTGATGTAGCAAAAAAATTTAGATATCCTAACCTAATCAAAAAATTCATTCTTCTGGATTCATCACACAGGAGACGCATCAGTAAAAATCAATCCTTGAGACAAATATTCTTCACAGCTCTGTCTGCAAGCAGAAAAATTGCAGTGATATGTATAACTAGTAAAAATAGGTACGTCGATGGAAATGGATGGCAGTTGCTTGGCCAAGGCTGGTCATGTTATAGCATTAAATAGCAATGCCATAACATAAAGCTACCAGGTGTATAATAATTCATACATGGCCAGCATTTTTCATAAAATCACTCCGTTATCTTTTGATAAAAAAATTATAAATGAAATGGAGAAATATGATTAGTTAAACAGGAAACGCAACACTGTTTAGCGATCTTTCACTGAATAGTGGCAATAGCCTCCTGCTAACTCTTGCTCTGGCAGTATTATTAATTGGTAAGCCAAACAACATTACTCATTCATCCAATTTATCATTAGAAATAACGACTGACTAAAACATTAGCTTGCTTCGACATATTACCAACAGCTTATGTGGCAGAAATGATGTTGATGCAAAGGCTCAAGAGAACCCTGTAACTTTTAAAAGTTTTTGATAAAACAATTTTAACAAAAAAACATTATACCCACAAATACTGTGAGGAGAAGCTACAATTTTGCATAACAAGCTTGTTTAATTGACGGTACAAATAAATGATGACGTGTGCAACAAAGTCCTGCTTCCATAACCAAAATGTATTGTATAGTGGAAGTAATTTAGATGCAAAGCGCATTGTCATCCATTGGTAACATTGATCATAATGCTCAAAGTCATTTTATGCATGTTTAGTGATTCAATAAAATCAAGTTTTGCCATCGCAAAAGAACTAAGCAATTGTTGTATAAATAGTAATCGAAAAGTGTTTGCTTGTGTGAACTTTTGCAAATTTCAGACCGATAGATTATTATTATTATTATTATTATTATTGTTATTACTTTCATTTTTATTATGAACAAGCTACAAAAACACAATGTGTTCAACTGTTGATTTTACTATTATTATATATCATATATCACTTTGTGAAAAAACAATAATTACAAGTAGAATTGAATTTACACTAGACAATAATAATAAAATGAATGGTGGATGTAATGAAATTTTTTATACCCAGTTGCACTAGAAACTGGGAGGTAACTCCCGCCAGGTCATTATTGATATTATATTTACATGATATTACTTTTGCTTCTGAAGCTTAGAATGCATGGTTTAGACCAAATTAGTCACCAAAGTGCAGATGAAGCATAAAAAAACTGGAAAAACTTACCACTACTACTACTAGATAAATCTCCTATTATTGCCTGTAGTTACACTGACTTGTCAGTGTGGTGAGTACTGCCATTACTTCATTACATGAGCCTGAAACAAGGTACAAGTAGAATGTTATAGTATACCTACATGTGTAGATAAGTTGATGTGATACAAAACATACGTAGACATCACTTACAACATAACATAAAAATGTGGAAATTCCCTTAGTACTAAAGCCAAAAACTTCAAATTTACCGTTAAAAGTAATCTTTGGCTCTGGCACACTGTCAGTTATGAAAGTAAAATGGCTCTCTTCGACATCAGATTAAACTTTAAACACGCTTTCCATTTTTCTTATAAAAACGATCCTAAAACAAAAGATTATAGAATATATGAATTGCCATGCCCACAAACAGGTACACAACAAGCATATTCCTTAAAGGGCCTAGGACGCCTAATTTGAAGAGGATTTAATTAAATTTAAACTTTTTGAGATTGAAATGCGTTCAAAACATTATCTGGAGTTGCCCTCTCACCAGTAAGGCAATTCCTATAGAGACAGCACTCACCAAGACGCAATTTTTCCCCAGAAGACGAAACATGTTACATAGAGCTATGAAGTGACTTTTCAAAATTTTGGCTCGATTGCGTAGAAGTATGGCACCTTTTTAGTGCTGTTTTTCTCTAGTCAGTAATTTTTCCCATCTTTGGTAAGCTCGCTATTATGTACCCACCGGCATTCGCGTGATAGTGTTTGTGATCGAAATCAAAAGAATTAATGAAACATTTTTATCAAAATGATAATTTTCAAATAAAAAACTAATCAAACAATAAAATTAGTACAAGATTATAATAATAATAGATGAAAGAAAAAAATCTTGGCCAAAATTATATTTCCGACCTTGTTTTTTTCTCACAACAATGATAAGAATTAAATTTGAAACAATGGCTATCTTTCCAAGAATAATAATAATAATAATTAAGATATTTAGAAGGTGGTTTTAAACTGAAAACCTAATTAAAATGGTACAAACTACTTCCTGGAATATACCGTACAATATCATAATGAAACTGCAGCTCGCAGAGAGCCCCTTATGTTGACAGTGTTGTCATAGACCTCCATAGACCTCTACAAACCCATTGCACTTTCGTTGCTGCAAGTTAGTTTTCTCAATAGTTTTACAATGCTTGATGAGAGAACAACTCTACACAAAAAGTGCGTCTTACAAAGCCCGTCCCAAGCCGTTTAATAATGAGCTTTTCAGTATTTGTTGGATAAAACAAGCAGAGTAGTCTCATTTTCATTTTGCGTTTTAGCCACAAGAATTCAAGATTTAACAAATTTGCACACCTACATGTACACAGCCAGGTATATCAACAGAGTTTTTCCTTCATTGTCAGACCAATCACAGAAAATCAGTTATAACCATGCCTGTAGTACAGGCTGTACAACATCCACTTTTTTCTTGTCCAAGCCTATCTTCCACATGGATCACCTTTTGCAGGATGATAATCCTGCAAAAAATTAACAACAGATCATTCATTTTCAATGTATGAATAAAGTATTTATGCTAGTAGTACAGTAAGTTTAGAACCTTTCGCACAACTTTTTATGCAGATCCTGGCTAAAGATTATCATGATGACAAAAACATTTTTCAGTAAGTGTGGGAGTTGTCTACTTGAAAATGAACAACTCCAGTAATTGAAAAATGATGGAGATGAAAATTAGTTTCCACCAAAACCACAACATCACCAAGTTGTGACATCCAGAGAACAAAACTCAAACGCAGTGAATGAATGAAGAGCTGAGCATGGTCAACGGTTAACACATACTGCATCATGTTTCTGCTTGAAAGAAATTCAGCTTCAAATTGACCTATTAACCAAACTACTCAAATTACATATGTTAAACACAAGCAGCATAGTAATAATAATAAATAAAGTGATAATAATAATAATGATAATAATTGAAATAATAATATAATAATAATAATAAGGGTTGTTGTTACTTTCAAGTACTTCTGCAAAAAAACTTATTCAGTAGTTTGGGTCAATCAGTTCAAAATTCAATAACACAGTGGTCTTTCAAACTGCTGATACAACGTTTTGGGGTTTCAATATTACTTACCACTAGTAGTTCAGTTCAGGTTTTCCAGCAGCTGCACTATAACCGCGGTGTTCTCCTTGGTACAGTTGAAACCAAAATGATGGAGACATGATATAGACGTAATATCCTAGTTTTTAGACGTAATATCCCAGATTTTAGACGTAATATCTTATAAGCGAAATCTCTAGTAGACCAAACCTCCAGAAGACGTAGTCTCTCATAGACGAAATCTCCTGAAGCCGTAGTATCTTGTAGGCGTAATATCACCCACCCAAATCGCTGAGAAAATAATTGCAGGAAGCAGATATAGACGTACGTTTCATAGACATAGTTACGCAACTTACACAACGAAAATGTCACCTTAACAAGGTAGCACAACTTTTGTATAAAACAATGCCTAGGCCACTTTCCGCAAAGTCCCAATTCCGTAATGATTCCGCAAGTTTTCCGTTTTCCGCAAACTCCCCTATCCCGTATGAGCGCATACATGTAACTGTGTGAAATTCAATTTTGAGTAGTAATATTCTATTGCAACAGCTACGGCTTCAGCTGCACGTCAGTCATTGTCTACCTCATGTCGAGTTTATCGTACCATAGTCAGTTTCTTTTATAAGGTTTGGAATTTTTCGAATTGCAATATCTCAACAAACAGAATATATATCGCGTGCATATACAAAGTACATTTTTGTACATATGCATGAAAAAGTCCGAAGTTATAACTATTTTTATAACAAGTAGTGATTGCGATTATGGTTATCAGCTGTAGTTTTGAACTGTTCGCTATGCGTTTATGAGTGTACAACTTAAAACTCAGCATTAAGTATCAATTTACAAAGTTATGTTGAACTGATCTGTTGCGATAAAACGACCAAAATTCTAAAGCAAGTTTTTCAACGTTTTTGATTCAAATTGTTTGTTATTAGTTACCACTTTGCATGTTGCTATGTTGCCAGTGTTTAAAACAAAGCTTGTTCACTGACTACCATCATCATATATGTGCTATTAAAAAATACAAAACAACTGTGTGTACCCCATGTTCAGGTGATTACAGTCAAGCCAAAAGACGTGTACGGAGAGCAACACGGGGAGATGTGGTTTGCATTGATGATGGCGCCACCCCAAAACGTCAAAAAGCTAATAATAATACGGGTGAAATTTTGTGTTGATGCTACTCCTTTTGAGGCACGATAGCCCATGTTGACATTTTTTAGCTAACTTTCTAAGGAGCTGTGCTTTACAAAATAAGCTATATGGAATTTTTGTATTGCAGAGAGCTTTTAAGGAAGTGGCCAAGAGAGAATTGTGAGAGGTAGGATGCGATATTAGTACTTTCAAGTATAAAGAATAAAAATTCTTGAAAAAATCTAGCATGTTTTAGCTGGTTTTAAATTCATTGTACCAAGCAATATTTAATATTATCTGTATTTGCAGAGTTACTTACGCTGAAGCAATGCTTCTTAGACACCACGCAACAAATTCTCAACAGAATTGAAGTATTGGAAAAAAAAATTGATGAAAACCACCAGAACGAGCAACTTGACTTGGTGGACAGTTTTCCTGAGCCATTCAACACAATTGAAGAGCTTGGCCAGCTGGCAATGAGTAGCAAGGAGGAGAGAAACAAGAATGTATGTATTTAACGTCATTGTAAAAACTCCATAATGAGCCTCTCTTAGTCAAGCATAGGTTGAATACAATGTAGGTGTGTTGTTATTATTTCATCATGCAAAATTATCCCAATGCTCATTTTCATCTCAAAATTTTAAAAAATTACAGCAGTTTTATTGATATTAAAGCCGTCACTCACTCCGTTTCCAAGAAGCACTTTCGCTTCAGAGAGTTTTTAGTAAATATAAAATATATTTTTATTACATTATTGAATATGTTCCTAAAAAATTTAAATCTAAAATAATAATTAAAATCTTGCCTTGGAAATCATAACACAATCAGATGCAAGGAAAATGCTAAACCGCAAAGTTTAGTCTTAGCGCACTGAGAATTCCTTGTTAGTGCTATGCCTTGAGATGCGTCATACGTGTGCAATTAAAATATTAAAAGGGCGACAACTCTACTTGAGCTGCCAGTTTTATGTAAGACAATCATTGTTTTCTCCTGATTTCTATTGAGCACTCCTACTCATCGTGCTACTTTACAAATCTAATTATAAGACCAGTTAAGAACAGCTTAAAAAATTTGTGTACAACCAACAATTAGCGAAACTTGAGATAATTATTACTGGAAGCTTCCTGGATTGCGGTCTTATCAATTTTTATGGCTTTTGTGAAATATAGTTTTTTGCTTCATGGGCAAGTTATCAGGCTTTTGGACAAACATTCATTTGTCATTTCATGCATTGAATTGCTTCACTATAATGTAACTCTTTAGCATCCTCTGTCGACGGTATTTATGTCAATGACAAAACAGTTGATTGAAAAATATCTTGAATTTTCTTGAACTCTCTGGCCAATGTTGAAGAATTTGGTTTATTGCCATTACAATTCCTTTGAGAAAGCAACTTTTTGCTGCAGTTCCATCTAATTAAATAACTTAATTTCAACTTCTAAGTTTAAAACTCTCTCAACCCAATCTACTACTTCATTCTTTTCCAAAAATGCTACAACTTTTGCTGCAATGAATTTCATTTGCTTTAGTATCTTACTGGTTTTGTTAGGGTAATTACTGGCAATCAAGTTGGCCACTTAATTTCATCTGAATGAATTTTTATTGAATATCGTATCTTGGTCGTTGCAACTTTTTCTTCTCTGTTTATCGTAGCTCTATAATGAATAGTGCTATTTGATAGTCGTGATATTTTGAAGGGTATTGGATGTTGCCGTTCACTTTATTCCACCTATAGTTTTTGAGAAATACTCAGTAATTGAAACCAATGTCTGGCTAGCTTAAATGTAAAACAACTGTTTGTGCTTTACATTAAATATATACCCCATTCCGCTGCAAAGCTCTTATCAAACCAGGTCCATCCACCGATATCATTGCTAGTTGGGTCCTTTTCAGGAAAATGAAAATTATTATTCACCTGTAATTTTTTTGGCAGTTTTTGCACTCAAAAAGATACAAGTGTTGTATTTGTGTCATCCTTTCTTTGGATGTAAGGTACTCTGAGCTTGCTTTGAGATCAACAAAAATTTAGCATAAGTTTTTAGACCAGCAGGATAGAAAATAGCAAATACAGGTTCCAATCTAATAATTTACTGTCTTTGAAACATTTGAGCTCAGTTTTTTGTTTCTAACAAAAGTAACAACTTATTGTTTCACATCATTGTAGCTTTCTAGCCTCTCTAGAAGAAAAGGAAAAAACATTGCACACTCTGTCAGGGAAATGTTGAAAGCAATTGGAGTGCCAAAACTTTGGTCGAGGTTTTCTTTGAAAGGACAGAAAGGAAAGGATGCGGTTGTACAACTTCCCTTATATGCCGGCTAATTTCTAGTAAGGCATACCAAGTTACAACATTGCTCAAATAGAAGAATTAAAAAATTCACTTACTGCTCTGCATTCTTGTAATTTGGTAGCCTATTGAGATCTTTATTATTCTTTTAACATTTCTTGTTCAAACCTTGGAAAGTAGTGACTTACATTCAAGCATCACAGTGTCACCGACTGTCTCTCAATGTGAATAAACATTTATTTCCTTTATGCTTGATATGTTTAGTCTATTAAAACGTATTCGACTAGGTGACTGTTTTTATGTGGCCTTAATTTAGATCTTTATACGTACTAGTTCTGAATAATAAAGATACTCATCATTCTTCAAATGCATTGCAAAAAAACGTCTTGAAAAAGTTTTAGATTTTCGTAAATTCATCCAATACTGTTATTTGTAGAGGCTGCTTACAAAATGCATGGGAGTGGTACACAAATAGAAATTGACCAGGCTATAATGAACTATCTAAAATCCACACCAGTGTTTAGCAGCAGGCCTCTCACCCTAGATCGAACACAAGAGGTATGACCTAAAATATATTGAACAAAAAGAAAACCCTGTTTGAAGAAGCTTGCTGACACTTCAAAAAATTATTTTACAAGATATGAACGTCAGAGGTTCAATAGTTTAAGAGCACGGAGAAACCTTGTAGAAAAAATTAAAAACCAATTGTTTTCATGGCAACATGCGCTGCTGATCCTAAGATAAACTGTCAGCAAGTACCACTATATGGGGTGTTGTATGATTGTGCCCTTTGATGTTACATAATCCACAGGTTTCTATGACTTATAATGCTATCTTACAGTTTATTGCATGATTCACATTTTTCGCAGGATATGGATAACACCCTGTCACTAGATGTATCATCTGAGAAGGAGTGATTAATTAAAAGAAGGCGTGAAAGCTGGGCCCGACAAACTAAACTGCAAAGTAGATGCAATTGTTTAGTAGCAACTTTACTGCCCCTCTTCTTCTGTAGGTCACGTTACAAAATATTTGTTTGTTCTATTGTGAAACGAAATTATCATGAATAAATTTTGCTAACCACTGACTAGTTGTTGAAGAAATGTTCTATACCAACTCTTTTCTGCCATTACACATTTATGAATGTAGTTAAGGCCCTAAAAGTAAACTAAGCAATTTTTTGGGCAGCTGATACTATTGGTATAGCTACAATATTAATAGTCTCATTCCTACTACCAGCGTAATGTTACTTTGCAGTTGAATGCGCTACCATATATAGTAAACAATCAAACAACTAATACAATTTTTTTCCAAATCTCACCAAAGTGATGGCCGCTGCTATTACTTCTAACTGCCATGTTTGTCTAACTAGAAATCTATTTTGCCTGAACTAAAACTTTTGATTGAGAGAAATGTCTACTGTCATTAAAAAAACTGTTAGATATTATCTATTCTACAGTTAGCACAAGTATATGCATTGGTGAAAAACCAAATTCTGTAGCAAATGATTTTTCAATAAAGTTTATTTAAGCAATGAAACTTTTCTTTGAAACAAAAATTTAGAAAATTTTGTATGAATGTTGACCACAATGGATATTGGTGTCAACTAGTGCAAAATGCTCTCTAGCTGATGAAGCTTAGTTACATCTGGGAAACAACTAGAGAAAAGCAATTCCAGGGGTAGACCAACGACGCAACAACAATAGATCTAGAAGGTTTCTAGTTTTTGTATTATGGCAAAGTCCATACGATAATTTTCACCACTGAAACACTTTGGCAACTTTGGGTTAAAAGCTAACTAGAGCGAGAGTGCAAGCAAATAACTTTGATGTAATAAATCTGAGCTATTTCATCAGCTATCTCTTAAGAGTTATTTTGTGGTTTTCCTCTTATATAACACTATAGCTGGTGTTAGTAAGTTAGTCGGTCTTTATTACAGCTAAAGCAACCAGGGAACTGACATTAGGGTAATTGCAGACACATGCTTCAGAGAATTACATAACTAATGATTCCAGTGACATCCAATGCTTTATGATAGCTAGCAAGATACCTGACAGTGGAAGAACTATACTCAGCAATGCAGTAGCAGCAATGAGAGTTGACATTGGAGCAAGTTGGGGCCATTTGAAAATTGGCGCTGAGAATAGCAAAGAAAACTATAGTGTACACTTTTTATTTTCTCAGCCAAGTTTGTTGATGCAAGTTACTTTTTAGTCAGCAAACAGATTTTTTTCGATTTAAAGAATAACTGCCTTTGTACAAATCAATTTAATGGCATCAGTTCCGTTTCAAATCTGATTTCGGCTGTTATTGCTAGTTACTATTAAATAACGCTGTGAGCGAAAGCGCTTGATTAGATATATTTACAGGCCGTAGGAAGTTTGCATTATTGCCATTGTAGGTAGAGTATGTTAGGAAAATTTATGTTCCACTTGTTCACTGTTTTTGTTTTGGTTGTAACATTGCAAAGCTCTGTTTCTATTTGAGTCTATCAGAGGCTAGCAAAAAAAGAAGAAAAAAACAAACACAAAGATAAAGCTGAAGATGGTGAGGGCTCATGTGTGTAGTAACTAGCTAGGCTAATGCAGGATCTGAGTCCACAGTAGCAGTTGACAGCTTAAAGTCTGCATGCTTCCTTAGAACTAATAACAACTTCTATTGCATGAATATGGTAAGGTGAGGTTCTTTTTTAAGGAAACACATGGAAGCCTTTCTATTGATAGCTTAGCCTGTACTTTCAAGGCTCATTAACTGAGTTATCTACATGACTATTGATTGCTCTGCACTGCCGAGCTGAGCACAATGCACTATTATTGATATCACCAGCTTATCTAAACATTATTGGTTATACAGAGGTCACGTGACATTGAGGTTTGACCAATGAGATATAGCTGCATGAACCTCTGATGGCGGCCATTTTAAGTAAGTTCTACTTTCATTAAATAACTCAAACTTACCAATGCAATGTCTAAGTATCTATAAAGTGTATTTACCAAGCTATTCAGTACTTTGATTTCTATAAATATTATCATTCAGCTATATTGTTTTTTGAGCAAGCGTATCGAAGTGATATATTATGCACTGATATGGTATAGTAAGTATTACTACTACTACCTACTAACTAATAATAATAATATTATTATTATTTGTTAATTTTTACATGCAACTATTATCTACTATCACATACATATATATAATAATTATTATTGTAATATTATATTATTATAATAATATAATATTATTATATAAAATCATATAATATTTTTTACAAATGTTATTTTTCTTTATTTATTAATATTTAATTTAAATTTCGTCGGTATTTATATTATTTATTATTTTATATTACATATGGACAATGGTAATAAATGTTTTTATCACCTTGATGATTTACTTATCAAAGTAAATAAACATTATTATTGTTGTTGTTGTCTTTATTATTGTTGTATTGTTTTAAAAGCAATATATAACAATAATGTTCAAATCAATTCATCTAGTATTATTATTTTATTATTATTATTATCATCTAAACAACAAAAACAACAATTATGTAGCAAGTGCAAAAAAATCACTCAAAAAATTTGTACACTATTGAAAGTAATATCAAATTGAAGCAGATTTTTGGCTGATTCTATTGATACAAAGTTTGTTCCCATAGCTATTATTTTGGAATTTTGAATTATTTTTTAAAAAAATGTACTCTTCCCTAAAAAAATATTGCATTCCTGTCTCGACCGCAAACCGCAAAAATGTTCGTTACGCACAGCACGGTTCGCTGTATCATATATGGATACATATAAACGCTTATTATTATATATATTACAACAATCTACTAATGATGATAATAATAATGCACAAATAATAATTGTTATAACAATACTATAAGCAGACTGTCAACTATCATTATTTATTAGCTACAGTTTTTTGTTTCACATTTCTTTGACTAAAATTATTATTCAGCACGGATAAGACAAGAAAGAAAATGAAGAAAAAAATACTTAATATTGTTTACTATATTAATAAATAATAATAATATTCGAATTCAAAAATGGTTAGAAAAAGTGTAATTAACCAAACTGGTTTTATTATAAACTACAAATGAAAACAAAACACATAAGAAGTAGATGCTCAGATCATGGCTCAGATCAGCCATGATGAACCCAGCAACTATCGTAATAACGTAGCCAGAGTTTTTTATTTTATATAATCATTAGAGGGGGAGTTCCGGCGCCCGCACTGTCTTACTACATTGTGATACAGAATATCGCGCTGTAGCCTATTGACGATCGAAAATAAATTTTTGGTTGTTTTCTGAAAAAACTGTCAGAATTTAAACATCAGTCAACCAATTACCAAAAATAATGAACCAACCCGTAGAAAACATATTTTTGAATAACTTAAAGGGAATCTCTCATGTATACAATAATATATCAGGTTAAAGGGCTCGGTTCACTGAACACAGTCATGCTACTGCCTTAGAACCTAACCCTAACCATAAAGAGTAAAAGGCTGTCAAAGTCAGAAAAAAAGGTACTATTTAGGCACTAAAGTAGGTTGTCCTCTCTTACCCCTAGGTACTATCTATAATTAGAATTCCATATGAGCAACCTTTTGCGGTTAGGTTATGCACTCATATGTATGCTGTCACAGCAATTAAAAACCATTCATTGTTCATCGTCAGTCATCGTCGCGCAGTGATAGTGTTAGTTATTTTTATTGCGCAACGCCTTCACTTATCAAATCACGCTAGTTGGATAAACATGGACATGAGCAGTGACAGTGAAAAAACGTCAACAGATGGTAGCTACATAGATGAGCTGGACAACACAAATGACAACATAATCATTGGATATGCTGGTGAGCCTGAAGTGAGTGATATATAACTTTTGACCTATCAGCATTGCACTGTCTCCATTTAAAAATATGTTTTTATGCACATGCACAAATCAATTCTAGAAATTTACATGGTGCTATTATACTATGTATGTAGAAATTTGCATTAACTTTTGTGGAAATACGTTACATAGAGAAGTTCATGTTGATGGATGTTAACACTCTAGTAATTCCTTGATAGATAATATAACATGAGGCTTGTTGCATACAAAATACTTTATGATTGTGGAAGACAATAATGAAATTGAAGCAGTCAGTAATACAACATGTTACAATTACATAACAAAGTATACAGCCAATCCTAAACATATGAGCATTTCTTTATCAAATGCTGCTATGTGGAATTCGACAGACTTGCATCATGCATGTATGTTTCCTCAATCTGCAAACTCTGCTTAATAGTAGATTTTGAATCACTCCGCTGCTCTTTCGCCAAATCTAAAAAAATAATTGTTGCCAGTTTTAGCACAGATCAGCATTTCAAAAAGACTAACTGTCAATAGCAGTGCTATATATTGAGCCATTTTTTAGAAATCACAGCCTTTTACAGTATCTGAAGTTAAAATACTACAATTTGGTTATTTTAGGAGGATTCTGAAGAAAGTAGCAGTGAATCAGATGAAGAACCTGACGGAAGAGATGTGACTGAATGGTGCACATGCGGTCATTGCACCAACGAAGACAATTTTCGTCAGCGATTGTGTTGCAAGGAAATGGAGGAGTGTAGTGCTAGGCACAGAGAAGCCATTACCCACTATGGACTGGCAGAAAAGTACCAATGCATATGTGCACACCAAGGCTTCCAACGAGTCTGTCTGCAATGGGAAGTCTTAGAGAATGCATGGTTAGCATACAAGCAACAGTATGGAGCTAGAGCTTATCAAAGCAATGAAATACACAAACGATATCGGCACATTGCATACCGCCAGTTAGCACGTTTTCTATTTGGAATAGTTGGACAACAGAACCGCTCACCATTACCATCGTGTGCAGTGAATGCTATTAGAACACAATTTCCCGCAGAAGATGGAACATACACCGGCTACAATCCAGTTTAGGTTACATTGAGTACATATTACACCTTGATCTATGTTGCTGCTTCAGAAGTTCAACATCAACTGGTCTTTCAGCCATATCAACGAGTTTGGGCATTCTTTCCTGTGCAAGCTCGTCTTCTTCAAATTCAAAAGCTTTCTCGATAAGGACATTGACATATTCTGCAAAAGTTCCATCTTTTTTATTAGACACTTTTGGTTACAACTTTTGCAATTAAATTCATGCTCTTTTACAAAAATATGTTTGTCATCGAAACAAAATTTTGAGGTGCAACTGTATGAAAACAGTCAGGAGTAATAGTAAAGAAGTAAAGTTCAACTGTTTGGTTACGAGTAAGGGAAATGTTGCATACCGTATGAGGCAGGCTTTGAGACAGTCTTTATTGAAGGCTCCCCTTTTTTGAACTTTGGATAAGTAACAACCAATCGTTTTGCACCTGCTCTCTCGGCATTGTAATTGAAGTGTATTGCTGCCAGTCTTAGTCTATAATGCAATTTACAATAAACTTGGCTTATCACTTTGAGCCACAGTGGTTGCATTCAGTTATGTGTAATAACAAAGCATTGTGTCTTTCGTTGGCAAGAACTGCTTTACCATGACATCTCCTGGTTAGCACTAGTTTTGTTTTCTCAATTAGTGTGAAACATTCTAATCATTTAGGTAAATTGATGCACTGGTATAAATAACAGTAAACATGGCACAATTTATTTACCTGGTGTACATGGAGTCGTGATGAAAGTGAATCATTTTGGGTGCAAAATGATTTATCACAGAATGAAAAGACTCAAGACTTGATGTTTGTCCAACAGGACTAAGTTGACGTACATCCTTGAGCCTATTTCTTGTTTCAATAATGTCTGTTATTAGAGTCAAAGGAATGCTGCCTGTAAATAAAAAAAGAAACATAAACCAATATATCAAAAACCGTGTCAGAGCTGACACAAAACAACTGTAGTACATTTCTGGTGCAGAATGATTCATAGCAATGAGGGCCTGTTTGGTCACCTGGCTTCAAATATTTCTTTTTTTTGTCTCCACGTTTTTTCCTTTGATGCTCACACTGGGGATACAGTGGATTGGCGTGTTTGTGTTTACCAGCTATGTGGTTAGTCAGACTTCTCCACTTCGCCTCAACAGTGTCACTCCATTTCTCTGCCAAATTTGTTGGTGTTGAAACAGCAACCCAATAAAGATGGTTAATTATCGCTGTTGACCACTGCCTTACCAACTGCTCTTTCTCATCAAACTTTGTTGCATTTTTCAAATCCTTTTTCAAACCTAAAAGTTGTTCAATCAAGTAAGTTGGTGCTGTGTTTCAAGCCAGTTGATTGAGTGAGAGACTGGGACTTGCCAGCTGTCGCAAATGCAGTTCTGAGAGCTAATATCAATGTAACAGCAAAACGCGCACCCCTAAAACTAGCAACAATAAGCTGACAAGCACAATATGAAATAAGTGTTTTTTTGTGATCTATGTATGCATATACAAATTTTTTTGGAATTATTTACACAGCAACAGAAATACGTCAACTCTTGAAAGCGTAAGTAAACTAAAATTGTCTTACTTTTTGCAACGTGCCAAATGTCTAAGTAGTGGTGTATGGTTGGGTTATTCTTTGAGGACGCTTTTCTGTTGACACTGTAGTTATCTCTCATATAGGCACGTATTTGGATGTGCCTGTCAGTTATGAGATTTTGGACATCAAGTTTCCATGTTGACAAAACTTCAGCTAAGCATTTTAGAAGTCCAGTCATTTCCATGGCATTAGAATTACCTGTAGTCTAAAATGAGACATGTAATTGTGAACAACTTTTCGAAAAAATTGAGCTTGCTGAACTAACGATCAAAAATGGTCATAGGCAATGTTAAAACAGTAAAAAATTTTCAGACAGCTGGCATGGGGCGTGTAACTGTTATTTTCGGCTGTTCAAAAATCTAACACCAGATCTTGCTGCTCAAAGCAGTTGCAATTTTTGGTTGCTGTTGGCTGGTTGACTAGGTACAAATCTAGTACAGGCTTGCCCTTCTGAACCAACTGCCTCATCCAAAAACTATGAACTGACCAACTAATTGCCAAATGATTATGAGACTCCAGTACAACATAAAAGCAACAACGATATAAAGGTCTTATGCCAAATGCAGCACTGTGTGACCATAGATGTAATTAATATGCAATTGAACAATGAATACTACCCATTACTTTTACTTGATATATTGACGCCTCTGCATGAACCTCTATTGAGGCCAACTGAACATTGCTGCTACTAAATGCATACCTGAGTCTGTTTCATTGTCAGTATTTTCTGGGTGTGAGTGTCAAGTAGGCTGTAGCAGCCATATTTAGCACTATGGCCCATCGAGTCACATCTAGCATCTCCAGCAAGTGTGAGCACTCGGCTTTCATGTTTGATGGCTGCTACTTGGCTCTGTTGCTCCTTCTCCCAAACTGCCCTAACCGCTTTCATCAGGTATAACTTCTGATGTCGAAAAAAAGTGCTGTCGTTTGGAACGTGTATATAGGCAAGGCGAAGAATTCTAAAACACCAAAGCACTTTCAGTGGAATATTTTTCTTGAGAAGTTTAGGAACAACGTCAACAGTATGAACTGCGGTATTAAAAGTTACACCTACATTTTCATAGTAACATATGATGCATTTGATTAAAAAAATCATCTGCTTTTGACAAAATAGTTTTAGTTGGCGATCATTGTACCTAAGTATTTTGGTAGCAAGGCCTCCACCAAACAGTATAACACAGCTAAGTAGGTAATTGATGTCGTATATTCTGTTTGTAGTCTGTGAAGTGGATCGCTGATACTTTTGGCCACAGTTATTGCATTCTATGCTTACGCTGAGTGCTGCTCCTTGTATAGTTTTATCCACAGTTAGATTCTCTGTAAAATTAACAGTGCAGATAAAACTTAGTGTGGGCAATGTGTGTGTCTCGAGAAGCACACCAATGAAAAGTAAAATACATACATTTGGACAGATTCAATCTGGACATTGTTTCAATCGAATAATTAAAAAACCTAATGTTTAAAAAAATACATGTTTGATCGATCGAGTTTAAGATTTAACACTGTTAGCTTTTATTTGTCCAGTCACCACTGGACATACGATATTTTAGTTGTTTTGAGTGAAAGATTGTGAGCATTTTTAACTAGTTCATGATTCAGCATACCTTTCTCGCCACAATTTCTGCAGTTGCTCAAGGCCCATAACAGAAAAGACCAAGTTACTATAAACTTTGACTCCGTCCAAGGCTTGCTTTCATCAAATCTGAGTGGAAAGATGAATAAATGTAGAATAAATGTACCTTGTCCTGCATTCAATAATAAGAGATGCCGCCGGACTCTTTGGTTTATGGTGATATGCGTTGTTCTATGCAATGTAAATGGTACATAAACAATTATGTATTACCTTCAAGCTATGGCAACAAAACTCATTCCACATTGCTTGATACAGTACTGTGGCCAGTACACAAATAAAAGCTTGAGAAGCTATCATTTCGCAACAAATCTTACGTTATGTTTTGTGATAGCAGGGTGTCCTCCAGTTCTTTGTCCATATTGCTATCAGCCGCTGCATACTCTGAAAATGAAGCATTGGGGTCATAAATAGAGGCAGGCGTTGCTGGACTTGGTACTTCTTCTGCAAATGCTTCTGCCAGTAAGTCCGATTCCTCACTCGTTGTACGGCACCTTTTGATAGGTGATGTCGGCCAATCATCCTCAATCACCCTATACGAAGATATATACAGATATATATATATATATATACATATATACATATATATATATATAATATATATATATATATATAGCAATCAAACTGATAGTGAGCGAAGTAAATTGGGCACAATCAAAAAATTGTTCTTTAGTTCATATATGAAAAGCAGCGGTACACATTTGGAAAGTGGCCAAATTTTATTTCATCTGTTTCACAGGGAGTATCACAAGCAATGCATTATGTTTATCGCTCATATTTGCAATGTATCTCACACAGCGATAACGTATTCATTTTTATGCAGTTTTCAACAGAAATGGTACCTTGAAGCACAAGAGGCAGTATCATCTTGTCTCACTTGTCCAACTTCTTTGTTGTATATTGTTGGCAAAGCATGATGCTGTATACGAAGTCTGTAAAAATTTTAAATACTGTTACCATCGCTGTTATTAAAATTTTTTGAAAACCTCACTACTTTTAGGAAAAAACAAGCAAAGTCATTCAAGTTTCCACAAGTTTAGACAGTGGTTGTTTTACAATCATGAAAATGTAATGTAATAATCTTACCTTGTTGGAGCACTCAGTCTTCTATTTTCCTTCCAAGCAGCGAAGTTACTGAAGCTTTCAACTGAGAAATGTTTGTAACACAAACCAGCAGATTTTTTAATAACAAGGTGTGGAACACATTGTTGAACAAATATGTCCCACTGCTGTGCTGTAGCATAGGCCTTTGGCCATAAAAACACGGCTTCTCTGCTTCCACAAAGTATGCATTTTCTCTCAACCATATTTTGTTATAGTGTCGTATATTGAGAGATTGAGTTGGTTATGAAAAAAGAATGACACTACAGTGCAGTTCTCACACTTATATATAGGCACTCAGTGGATTTAGGTTATTTATAGTTTGGTGAGTCAACAGGACATAGGCTGACACAAATATATTGTGCAACAATCATTGTACTCGGCGCGTGCACTGAGCGCGGTTTGTTGATTAGGCTTGTAACCACAGCAATACTTTGCTGCCAACAAAAAAGGCATGATGTGGGGACAACTCTTAAGATGAGTGGTGGTTATTATTGGATAATAACTTTTTTTAGGTTTGTTGGACAAACAACTCCTATTTACAGCTGCATTCGCCATAAAATTTGCTGCAGATTGATATATTATTGTATACATAAGAGATTCCCTTTAATGACATTTATATTGCAGGATGGCATTTCAGGACTTGACAGATTTTTGATGAAGTTTTAAAAGTTTGAGCCCAAATTGCGACATTCACAGTGAATCTTGGTTGTTTTCCTATTGGCCAAATTTATCAAAATATGATTTGCTACCTGGTGATGACCTTACTTTTATAATAGGAGCCTTAGTTAAAAAAATATTTAATTTTTCCTGAGAAGGGTTGGTCAACACGGCGTTGGACGTTTTCATATACTGAGGAATTTGACCGGTCACGTGGTACACTACGATACTTTTTGTTCTTGCTAAATTATGTTAAAAAATTATAATAATAATTCCTTGAACACCTACCACCCTGACCTGACCTACGAACCACATAATCATCATTATCACCAACAATTAGAGTGATCTAACGATTTATTCGTTTTATTATTTATTTACAATTGTTTAAAATTTTGTAATATTATGATTTCAGTTGGTTTATTTTAATTTTTTTTCGTTTGAATTCCATCAGTATAAGTATGATGACGACTTATAAGAAAAATAATACTGTTGTGACTATCCTGATTTAAAGAGCATAACAGTTTTTTTGTCACTCTAAAATGCAGTGGTGTATTTTAACCTTCAATCAATAAAACAACCAAATGTGTAGTAAAAATGTTTCATCTATGATTTCAATGTTCTATAATAATTTCAAAATAATATGTTTTAGATAGTTGAAAAACCTTGCGGTCGCTACATGATATGAGCAAAAGCATTGTTATAAAAAATTGTCCCGGAAAATTCGTGATTTTTTCAAGTCCAAAAAATCATGTTTTTTTCATATCTTTCAAACTAAAGCTCACAGAGACACAAATCCAATTGCTATAGCTAGAGAAGTCTACAGCACGTGGATGTGACTATGAACTTTTTTTTTCATTTCACTCATAGGCTTGAGAAAATGCCTTTATAATTTCGACATTTTATCTAAAATCTACCAAGTCCCTGAAGGGCATCGACATATTGTTATAGGACAATATAATAGACTGTGGAGTTAGGATTTGAATGGTGTATAATTATAGTGTATTCAATGTATTTTGATAATAGGAAGGCTTTTCAAAAACGCCCCGACTGAAATTATTTTTCATAGCAGCCAAATATAAATTAGCCTAACCACTATCATTGCAAATGCATTGTGGGCTTACCACGTGCTCCGCGTGTTTTAATGAAATACTGGGTTTGCCGCAAACGCTACGGTTAAAGATGATTAGTACATTAGTGTCGCGGCTATTTATTTTTCATCATTATTGATTTAGTTTTAATTTATTCCAGTTCATAATTAATCTGATATTATATCTGTTAATCCAGAAGAACATCATTGAATGATAACAGCTAGTGGTAATAAATATGATATAGCAAAATGCAATGTCATCAATAACCACCATTAGTTTTAATAATTATTTATTAATTAATTATCACTACAATTTTACATTAAATTTGTTTATTAATTATGATTATTAAACTAATTACAAGATTTTTGATGGTGACACCTGTCTATATCAACTGAGATACAGAACTTGTTATTTTTTGTGTAGTCCAGCTACTTCTACAAAATAATGTTGTACAACCAATGCAAAGGATTTATAATTGTTACATATGCATTGTATAATTATTGAGGCGTACGCATGATATCTCTATACATATATAACACGCTCCATGCGTGCGTCAACACTAATTGCCGGGAAAAAAGAACATTTACCATGCCTTTTTTATACTTAAAAGTACATTTGGTAAAACTTGTTTTAACAGTTAACTATCAAGGTGACAATAGTAAATTTGGTCTCATTGTATCCAAAACATATTTTTCCACCCATTGAAATTATTTAAAAAGTTTTCAGAACAATTTGAAAATTTTTTTCAACTGTCTATATGTTTTACAATTTGAGACTGTTAAATCAGTGATTTGAGATTTTTTTAATATTAAAATGATGTGACAATCAAATATAGCTAGTACAAATAGGTTTTCAAAATTTGGCTTTTTTATAAAATTGATTGTCAGCCTGTCCAGTAAGAGCTGGTAATTTCACTATTGCCGAAAAAACATTTGCTTAGATTTGTTTAGCACCAAAATAAACAAAATATCAAAAATGATACTTGGACACTGCAATCAGTAAGTTTTATTCATTATAGTTAAAACTTCTTATTTTTAGGGGGATTTCATCATGAAAATTGTTGAGAAACGTAAACACACAGATGATCATGGGACAAGGTGCCTAGTAATGGTTTTCTCACATTCCTTTCATTAGCTAATGCGCACATTTATTGCTATTCAACCTGTTGCGTTTTCAAATAATCTTTCTAGCGCATATTAAAATATCATTAAATTTGGAAACCATATTTTATAATCACCTCAATGTTGCTTGGAACAAACCTTGAAACTCAACAACAACCGGGGTTGGCTCCATTTATACCAGGTTCAAGCCTCTCAAATTTCAGTGGTTATTATGGTTTTTTTCATCGATTATTTCAAAATTTGTCAACGCTCAACTTGCGATCCATTATTCTTCATAAAGTTCACTCATGCTGTACTTTTACTTCCATTTTTACCCAAATGAAACAACTTTTCAGCTCAGTTTCAAGTAGTTACTAAAATAGGGAATTAGAAGATTTTTTATTGGAAAATATGAGCCACATTTATACTTGACGCAGCTTCACGTTTCAGATGGGACACTCAAAATATTGAAATCCATTTGGCGCTCAAAAACCCGGATGTGCTCATCCAATGCTTAATACATCAAGAATACGAATGGCGTTGAGTCCTACTATGGTGAAGCTGTTATATTTATTGCAGTTTTCTTGTATATATTTTCTATTTTAGCTAATTTTATTGTTCACTCAAACTATTTAAACCATAAAACCCAGTTTTAACCTGAAAATTCTAATTTAATCGTTTTAACTTTTAATAAAAACAGTTTTTCCAAACTTGGAAACCACTAGTGCTTAAGCCGTGGCTACACACACCTACATTTTGTAGGAATATGACGCAAAATACGTTTTATAGTGTCGTTCTGGTGGCTACACACACAGATGATTGATCGCCGCAACGCTACAGGGTGAATTATTGAAAATATTCATTATGATAACTCTCATAAATATAAATTATCATACCTATTTAGTTAAGATGTTTTTGTATAATACTAAATAAATAGTTTATTATCTATAATAAAGAGCTAACGTTTATTAATAATAATTAGTTGTTTATAAATTAATATTAACCGTCTTTGATAGAAGTTACAAATGGTCTGTTGGCCAATCAGTAATGACCAGGTCAAGGTTGAATTATAAAAAATTCATTAAAGTCATCAAGTTTCGTCCCTATATTTTATCCAATTGAGAGTCGTTGTTTAATAGTAAATTGTCCAATCACCGCAGCTTCAGACAAAAAACATTTTCGTAGACCAAGATGTTGATCTACAAAATTGTGCATCTTTTTGAAAAAAAAAGCGTTGCTTGCATAGAAAAAAGACGCGTTATTACCGCATACCGACAAAACGTAGCTATGTGTAGCCACCCCTTACTCAGGCCTGGAGTTATGTGAACAACAGAATTTTTAAAAATTATTTTAATAATAACTTGTTCTTGACGAATATTCAAGTCTCTTTGTGATTGTAGTTGGGCTGATAATCCCTTAACAAAAAACTGTTAAGGGTTAAATGTAAACGTGGAGCGCACCAAAAATGTCTAATATCTTTAGAAAAATAACCAAGTTTGTGCATTCTAGCAGCAACTAACAATGTTCTATATAATATATTGAAAATGAGAATTTAGTTTTTTATTATCAACTGTGCTAATGAGTACACAACTCAGAACCACTATATTTTGAATATTTGACTGGGTAAAAGTCACATTATTTTACTGTCAAACTCTGAAGACATAGATAAATTCCAACATTTATATTTCGTTGCCAAGTCATAGATGAGATATTTTGTTTATATAGCCAAAGTGTTTTGCCAAGTTTGCCACGTTTTGTCGGTATGCGGTGAAAACGCGTCATTTTACAAAAATATGCTCAATTTCGTAGATTGGACATTTTACTATGAAGCAACGACTCTCAATTGGATAAAATATAGGGACGAAATTTGACGAATTCAACGAACTTTTTATAATTCAACATTGACCTGATCATTACTGATTGGTAGGGCTGTCAACGATTAAGAATTTTTAATCTTAATCTTAATCTTTTCCATTAATCCTAAATTAATCTTATTTTTTAATCCTATGTATTCATGGGACACAAATGCAATGATGGGGCAGTATAGTCATCATCCATCTACCTGCATGCTTATAGAATGAGATTAGCAAACCTCAATTTGGATCTATCAGTCCAAGAACAAATAACATATATAATATGATCACAATAATGTAATATTTTTTTATTTTCTCACAAAACTGCTACTCTTCAAAATCACAATGGGGAAAGAAGAGGAAATCTTTGGGTATACCAGGGTAAATCATAAAAACGTCACAAACGATTTTTCTTTAGGTATTTTTGATACCTGGTTAATTGATCGTGATATATTTTGGCGGTGCAGCTCAATAGTTTATTATATATAAGTAAATAGCTTTGATTAAGATAATAAATAAAACCCGCGAAATCTAATTACAGTAATTGTTTATTGTTGTTTTTCAATTTTATTGTTATAACTATAGACACTGCACTAAAAAAATTGATATGCCTGGTAAGTTTCAATTTTTTTAAATAATAATTATAACATGTTATCAATTAATTGTACTGTTTGTTCTGAATAATAATAAACAACAATTTATTAAAAAAAATATGATTGTTTATTATTAAATTGAATAAAGACAGTAATATGAAAATTGTTTTAAAGTATAAATCATATTACATCATATTAAATGTTTTTATTAAATAATGAGACATTAATATGATAATTATTATTATTGGTCACATTTGAATGTGACCAATAATAATGACAACAGTGACCAACAAAAATAATTATCGTAATATATTCTTATATTATAAAAACATGTATTGTTGGTAAAAATAATAAAAAAAATTATGATAATAAATAGTAATATGTAAGTGGTTTACATAATATTTATTATTATTATTTATCTATTAATATTTAATTATTAAAGGTTTTTTTTATTATTTTTACTAACAATACAATCATCATTTTATCAAGAAGTTTTAATTATTATTCATTTATTACACTCCATGTGTTTTATAAGCATTTCTGATCATAAAACTTTCCATTGGATGGAGGATAATGAGATTTATCGTAGCAAAATGTGTGCCTAAGTAATGATGACAATCTGGATCACTAAAATAGATCCCAAAACTAACCTAGTTCAGAATCATAACAACATTCAGGGTTTCTCCATTGCACTCCAACCGACACAAAAATAATAGCCTGAGAGCTAGTGATAGTTTACTCGTTTCGCAACAACACTCACCTAAAAACTTGTTGATTCACTTCCAGTTAAATCGACTTGTTCGAAGTGACAAGATGGACATTTTCATGATTTTTCTTCAGAATAACACATTGAAATTTTAGTGACAAAGGTGAGCTTATGTCACGAAACACTCGAAAAGGCATCTCCCTCTTTGTGTAGACAAACTGATAGACGTGTTTAGCATAATAAACAGTGTTATAAAGACGTAACTGAGGTTTCTTATTATCCGATTAACTGAGTCATAAAAAGTTAATCTTTTTGATCTTAAAAATCAATTAATCTGGTTAATCTTTAAAATAACGAAATTATTTGACAGCCCTACTGATTGGCCAACAGATCATTCGTTACTTCTATCAAAGACGGTTATTTTTAATTTATAAACAACTAAGTATTATTAATAAACGTTAGTTATTTATTATAGATAATAAATTATTAATTTGGTATTATACAAAAACATCATAATCAATTAGTTGTGATAATTTATATTTATGAGAGTAATCATAATGAATATTTTCAATGATCATGTCCCTTTGCCTCACTGGACACTCTGTAGCGTTGCGGCGATCAATCATCTGCGTGTGTAGCCACCAGAGCGGCGATACAAAACATTTTTTTGTCACATTCCTACGGAACGTAGGTGCGTGTAGCCACGGCTTAATTCGAAGTAGTCCCACGGTATTTTTGTCTGATATAGTTTAAAGTTGTCCTCTTTTTATTGGTTATTTTTAACTAGTTTCTTTAAAAAAAACTTTTTAATAATGATGTGTACGTTAATATTTTTTCCACGCTTTTATGTTGTAGTGGTCTCCAAGCACACAGTTTCTTGCAGCATTTGAACAGAGAGTCCAATACAATTGATTACCCAGCAGCTCGCACTCATTATCACTCATTACATTTGCGCTTGCATCAGGAAACGTAGGTACAGAACAAATTCTGATTCGTCTTTTTTAGTTGATGGAAAAGTCTTTTGACAAACGACTTCCTAAATTTTATTTGCCAAGTAAATTCAGAACCTCTACTTATGAATTGTGCATGACTGTTACCAAATATATTGAACAATATATTCATTTCCCGGGATGGGAGCTCCTTCTCCAAAAGAACATTGGCTAGGCAAAGTAAAGATATTATTGTCTTCCGTTTTTCTCAAGTTCAGGTCCAGAGAACAGTTAGTCAGAAGCAAAGGTGAGTCTCAACATTTTTTTTTATTAGGCACTTAGAATTCTTACCACTATATTTTACAGAATACATTTCAGTTCCACGGAATGACACTCAAGTGTTTTTTATTCTTGAGTGTTTGTGGAAAATGAGTTGTTGCCACTGATTGGGTTGACGTGCAATGGAGAGGAAACTAAAGCTGTGGTATAATACAATTTTCAATATTTAATGAGTATTATGAGCCTTTTCGTGAGTTAATTGGTCATGGTTTTAAAACAATCAAATTACTAAACTTAATAAAAACCACTGAACTTTGTGCAGTACTACGTATTTTTATTCGTATAAAAATTCTGATGAATGCATGTACCTGCTTGACTAGTTTCAATTTAGATTTGAATATGTATCTCAAAGATTTTCCCACATGAAGCTTGTTCTTGATAGGTAATCGAATCTGTTTGGAATTGCAGGTTGTGAGTGCTGCTGTAATGATAACTTCAGATGAGATTCTATGAAGTTGGCAATATAGAGCTTTGACTAAGTTGATCTAGATTATATCGGATGTGGAAACGCTTACTAACAGATTTCAGTTCCTTACGGTAAGCTCTATCAGTTGCTAACATTTGCCGCCAGCCTTTAATTCATCAGAAAACTGTTTGCCTGGCCTGGATAATTTACATGTTTCATTTAAAATATTTATCGGCGCTGTTTTCTTGGTCCTTATACTGATAGTTGTCTTTCCCTTACTCCCTGTTTTTGTGAGAAGAAATAATTTTTTTAATTTTGTATCGATCAATGAAGCAAAATTCGCTCATTTTGTTAATAATTCAACAACCTGCATGGCCATGAGCTAGGTTTGACTTTGCTCGATCTATTTGGAGAGACTATTTTTAAAAAAATTGTGCATTTTTAGGTCGAGTAACAATTTAATCTATAAAAAAATGTGTTAAGCTTCAGAATCTATTTCTTACTATCAAATGTGTTTATGAGTGCACAAATCTGAACGATTAGTTTTTGAAGACTTGACCTGATAAACATGATACATTGCTGTCAAACTCTGAAGACAACAATAAAGTCTATGAACATTTTATTTGGTCATGATTGAAAATTTTGATTGTCATCGCCAAAGTGTATCAACAGGCTGCGCTAACTTGAAGTTATCTCGTCACACTTCTCTGTGATATATTTGGAAGTTGTCCTCTTTTTTATTGATAATGCTTATCTAATTTGTATAATACCTTCAAATTAAAATTGGTTACAGAGAATCATTTTCATTCAGTACATTTACATAATGTACTTCAGTCTGTATCAGAAAACCTAATTACAGAAATGAATCTAAATTATTTGTTCATTGTTTGTTTATTTAGAGTTGTTTCGACAAACTGCTTCCTAAATGTCAACTGCTGTGTAAATTGATAAGCCTAACCAACCATTTGTGTATGAATAATAAAATAATAAAATAAAATAGGCTTATATTCCAGGATGATGAACTCATTGTCCAAAAGAACGATGTCTAGCAACAATAGAAGTATCAATATTTTCCGTTATCCTCAAACGCAGTCGAAAGTAAGGTAGCCAGAAGCGGAGGTGAGTCTCAAAGATGTTTTTTAATGTGAGCTGAGAATTTTTGCCAATTTATCTTTCACGATATGTGTTTTAATTTCGCAACGTTGAAATTATAATGAGTTTAAACAGAAACCACCAAGTTTTATGCGGTTTTATCAATAGTCCTTTTTTGTAGAGGAATTTTGGTTACAAAAATCATTCTAAGTCATATAATCATTGTGAATTGTCAATGTCATTGTGAAACAAACCCCCTAATGGTGATTTTGACACTCACTTTGTTATCTAAAGTGCATATGTTTTGCTTTTTCAACTGTTTTTTTTTTTTTTGATTGATTAAAGAAATAATTAAAATCCAATTATTTTGGAAACTGGTTATTATTATCAAGCTGATTGCTTGAACTGAAAGCTTGAAACTTGTTGTTGCGTGTAATCATTTGTTGTGGAAGTTGATATTTTTAATTGCTATCATTTATCAAGAGAACTTTTTTGGGGATAATAGG
Source organism: Cryptosula pallasiana (assembly GCA_945261195.1). Taxonomy (NCBI): domain Eukaryota; kingdom Metazoa; phylum Bryozoa; class Gymnolaemata; order Cheilostomatida; family Cryptosulidae; genus Cryptosula; species Cryptosula pallasiana. The sequence continues at coordinate 8,190,042 of OX183133.1, read as the reverse complement.
TTTGTCAAAAATACTAGAAGTACTCAAGCATCTTTTGACCATGAACTTTGTAATATTTCAAGTTATTCTTGCGGCCAATCACATAAATTTTTAAAAGGCATTTACTGCTATTGAGCAATATTTTAATTGTATTTATTGGAGTTTTAGCTTCTTAAATACCCAATTAGTGGTTAATTTTGCTGTTTTTTTCTAATGTTTTTTATGCCATGTCTATGAACACAGTTATTTTCCTCGCATTGGCTGTTGTTATATGGTTTTCAATAATGTTACAATGACACACATAAGAGTAGACGGACAATCTTTGCCGGTATTTCAGACATTTAAGTTTCACTTTTTAATCTTTAAAGCTACCTGCCTTTGCCTGTGAGTAATTTTATCTGTTATAGCTGGCTGACGCAAGCAGCCAGAAAGTAATGGATGTTTGCAAATTTCTGTGAAAATTTGTTGTTGGTCAAACTTGACAAGTTGCCCCAAAATTGATTTTTCACGTATGCACCATTTTTGTGTGCCATATTATCGAGTTTAACTTCAATTCCTTGGATAAACAGAGAAAAATTGTTAATACCAACATACATTGATTATTCACTATTAAATGTGCCAGATAATGCACAACTGTCGATCTCATTATATAAAACTTTCCAGCTTTCATTGACAGGCATTCTCATAGGAGTTGTCCCATCTTCAAGTCTTCTTGATTACAGTTTCTGCGTCAATTTTCCGTACAATTTCCTAATGTTTCTGTTAGTCCCACAGTAATATAAGTTTTACTCCATCGTGTAGAGCAGACTATTTTCTATTTTCTGGTTTTTATTTGAAGAAAGTTGTCAGTCTAAGTGGAGAGTGCCTAATAACAACCGCACCATGTTCATTTTTGGGGAAGAGATAATTATTCTTGCTGAATTATGTTGAAACGTTTTTTTGGCAAAGAAGCTCTGCGAAAGAGATTTGTTTTGATACATGAATGAAAAAACTATATTTATTTGAGCATGCTAGCTGGAATTATATATATATATATATATATATATATATATATATATATATATATATATATATATATATATATATATATATATATATATATATATATATATATATATATATATATATATATATTATATTATATTATATTATTATATTATTATATTAGTTAAAATGAAAATAAGCTATAAATTCGTTATTTGGATAACAACAATAATGTTAACTAGTAACTTTTAGCTATTCTCATTTTTTTTCCAAATTATTTATTATATGGTTCTTTATATCAGAAGATAGCGCTTGAAATTCCCTATTTATCGGTGTAGAAAATATATCTGTACCTTAATTATTGAGAAAATAATCAATATTATTCTGAGAAAGATATTCCGGGATTTTCTCAATACAGTTGTCAATTTTCATTGTCCTGTTCAATTTTGATGCCTATTAGTCCTAAAAAATGTACATATTGTAATGGAATTTAGCATGGGTGGCCTCTATCATTGATGCTGTGCTAGCCAGTATGCGGTGTATAAACACTAGTTAGTCATACTAGACTCAGCTCCGCCTGATTGCCTTAGTATAGAAGTGGATGCGTGCCTGCCGCAGAGACGGATGAGTCAAGATTCAAGCAAGGGATTTCCCGCCTTACTAAAGAAGTTGGCTGGCGCATTATTGTTATGTTTATTGACTGTATATATGTTTTCATTGCGCCTGCTTGTTTATGCTATTTTGTTGACCTATATTAATGTTATTGCCCAATCATTTAGTGTTATATTTCAACTGCTCATTAGAATATTGAACTGCATAAGTTTGTCAACATGTGGCCCAGTGGGCAGATTAGATTGTGCGCTTACAAAGAGAGGTACTCTGAGTAAGCTTTTGTCTCTTGAAGCAATAAAGTGTTAGCTATTGTAACCCGGTGTGTTCACTTGGCAGTTGGCCAAAAAGTATTAGGATACTTGCACACGGCACGGCACAACACGGAGCTTATTGACTCATAGCTCATCTATACATAGAGCCACTACTAGTAAAAAAGTAGCTCTCATTAGCAATTGATTGTTACATTGCTAAACCAGTACACTTCTCTAGTAGCTGTTTGGTAAAGGTGCGACAAAATCCTTTACAATATATAAAAAATTAGTTCTTTTTCCATCTGTACCGTTAGTTTTTTGTTTAGAGGTTTACTTTTAGTGATTTTTTCTATGTATAACGGTCAATTTTTGAAAAGTGTAAAAAAGGTGTATCATTGAAAAATTATTTGTCCCTATTCACCGGTACAGAGTTGGCTTTATCAGAAAATCTGCCCATGTTATAGATCTTGGTGAACCCTGTGGTGTTTTTTTAGCTCTATAACACTAACGGTTGAATTTACAAAATTTGTTTAAAGTTAATAATTTTTCTCCAAAACGTCTGAGACAATGGAATGGGCTGAGGCAAAAAGTGTCCGAAATTGAATAAGATTAAAACAATTTTTATCTATTGAAAGAAACCCAGGCCAATCAGAATAAAATTTTGCGTGGATAATTTCTCGGTATATCGTTTCCTGTTGCTCACACAAGAGTTCTCTTAGCTGTTCTGTCATGCGAGCTTTATTTTTCTTTTGTCTGATGTCATTGTAATTAGAAGTTGTCTTCTTTTAACTTATTGAAATTTTTGAGTTGCTGGCAAAAGTTATTTTGGTCCATATTGTAGAAACATATTCCCAATTCCATATATCCATATCCCAAATTGTTTTAAAAACTTCAATAGCCCTGTTCATGCATCTTTTTATCAATTCCTACCATTAAAATTAGTTGTCATACTATCAATCTCACAAGTCTGAGATGTTGAATACATATTTTACGCTTTGAGCCAATATTGTTTGAAAACCGCATTTTATGCACCTTTTGGCTGATGTGTATTTTCTTGGACACATAGTATAGTATATATCATATATAATTACTCTTTTGTTCCTTGGCGTTTGTTAGAAAGGTGCACAATGCATATTTTACTGTAAGTCAGCTGCTCTGTGTATACATGGAATGAATGTTCTACTGCGGTACTTATGATGGCCAACTTAACTATGATTTATTTTTTTAGATGGTGAGTTTATGGTCACTATGGTCTCCTTTGACCGAGACAACCTTGACTTGCTGACACAAGAATTGAGCCAGGAGTGAATTATTTTGTGATGAAGGTGAGCTCCTACCATTTTTGTAAAAATGTTATTCAAAAATTGTTTCTTTGCTTTCTATACTGCCGATTTAAAAAAAGAAATACAATTGATCCATAACCTTTCAAGCTTACAGTCTACGCCCTGGTCTTTGCCCTGAAGGTCAATTTAATTTGCACAAACTGAATGTGAAAATGAAGGACAACTTTATTCCTGAACAATTTACAATAAAACCTTAAAAAGCATTACTTTAAATAAGTAAGCTTGTTATTATCACTGAACAAAGTTTGGATTAATATTGGATAGTGTTACATATGAAAGACCTTGCTTGTAGATACAGACTTATACTTCGTGTGTACTGATCTGGTCTGTATGTAGAATCCAAACATGCTCGTCCATAGATAGCAACGTACATAAACCAGGTAAATATGATATAAATCAACATCATTCATCAATGACCAGGCAGCATCTATTATTGAGCATTTATAAGTGTAATTGTAATAATGACAGCTTTCGTTTTCAGTTGACTTTGTAAAATGAATTCTCTTAATATATAATTATTTTTGTTGTTATGAAAAAAAAAATATTAATAAGTGATTTCAGCATTTTAACTAAATAGTTGTTATTGTTATGAAACAAAATGCAAGTAATTTCAACTGAACACTGACAGTAGGTTCAAAGCCAATCATTTAGAATGATCACAGTGGCTAAAAAATAATGAAAGAGGTGACAACTCCTTGTCGGTCAAAGAACACAGGCAGACACTTGTTTTTTATAATTAGTTTATACATGCGTCTCTGAGCTCTTGGAGTACTAAATTAATTCAGGAGTTGTGTTCTTTTTATAGTCTACCACATCAAGTTTCTAGTTGTTTGAATGAAGCTGACCACTAACTGTAATTTTATGCCTCCATTTTTTGCAATGATAGTGAATTTTGCTATATTTTGTTCATACGAAAAAGCACCAAACTAAGTAGTTCCAATCCGCCAGCATTTTGTTTAGTTTTTTGTTTGAGTTCAAGTTGAAAAGATCAATACGCAAAAACTTTTTCATTGCATTTGCGAATCATACTTTGTTTTATAAACTCCAGAAAAGTTTTTAATATGTTGTATGTTCATGAGTTGAAAGTTATCATGTTGACATTTCAATTTTCAGAGATTAGAATGAAGATTATGTTCAACGGAAGCCGATGAAATCGTTCAGCTAGGGATTCTGTGGACTTCTGACATAGGCGTTACTAAAGTAGATGGCTGATAGGACAAGTGATTACAACAGCTGTCTCTACATCAAAGCCCAGTGCATTATTCTACTTCCAAAGACTTTTCGATTTGTGGTTTTTATTTACGGAAATGAGTTCTGATTTAACAAAAAAGTTCTTTCAGAATTGCGTTAGATGATGCTCTGTATTTTCTTCAAATGAAACTTTCTTCATGTTTCAGTTTCTTTTTTGAGGCAAAATTTTCTATGAAGCTCAAATTCAAACTAATGGTCAATTATAATTTTAATATTTGGAGTCGTCTTTTCAATTTTGATGAGTTTTCTGCAGTTAAATTGTGTAGTTTCAGGAAAAAGTTATTGCAAGTAGTTTTTTGCAACAGCATTGCCGCTTAATGGGTGTAAATTTTTTGTTTATTTTGTTTTCTATAAATTGTACAACAAGATTATGCAATTCGTTGGCGAAAAACGAGTCTTGGTGCCAAATTCACAAGAAATGACAATTTCTATTTTAGGCTTTTAACCAAAACTGAAAACCTTGTCCATTATGTTTTTAATCAACATGTTTTATATCCGTATCGCTGTATTGTCGCCATGAATATGTTTTGTATACTGTCTGGAATCTAGACTGGAAACAAATCCAAAATATTTGTATTCTTATAAAAAAGCTGTGTTTGCTACAGGTTTTTTGTGACATTTCCGTAGTGCTTTCTACTCATAAGTTAGAGATGTATTAGTACACAAATAAACTTCTAAAACACATCAAAATGAAACAGAAATCTAATGTTGACTTCCACTGTAATAAAAACGTTCTAAGAAAACGTTTCTGAAGCGTTAAAAAGCAAGGAAACAACGTGAAGAAAACGTTATTCAGATGCTGTTATGTGGGCGTTAAACAGCAACGAAACATTACTCACTGCTGTTTTATTAACATGAAAGCAAAATGTTTTATTAACGTTTGAAACCAACCCATGAGAAACGTTTTGAGATGGGCGTAAGAAGAAGTGAAATAAACGTTTCAAGAAAACGTTTTTAAAAAGATAAGCAAGAGGACAGAGACATGGAAAGTAACAGAACGTTTATAGAACCTAGATAAAAAACCAAGATAAATCATTATTTGAAACGTCTTAAAAATGTTGAGAAAACGTGAAAGAAAAACGTTTTTATATAGTCAAATAAACGTTTATGGTCACGAAAAAACGTTTCATGAAAACGTTTTAGAAACTGGAAAAAGGTGTCCACAGAAAAGATCTTTTCAAACCCTACTTCGGAAACGTTTTTCTAACTTTTCAAGAAACCTTTTTAAACGTATTTTTAACGTTTTAAAAACCTTTTGCGTTTGCTGGGATAGGCAACAAAAAGTCTGAGCTGTACTGAGTCGGATCTCACCAGCAGATAGCACTGCTAAAGGCAGTCTACACTGCACTGTCAACCAAAGAGTACTGAGAAGCAGTACCAAGCTAAACTGGATTTGGGTTAACACTGTGTTATTGGTGAGGCAATTGGCCATGCTAGCAAGTATGAGGTTTAGTGATCTAACAAACAAGCAAATGTATCAAAAAGCCAGTGTACAATCAATTGCCATCAAACAACTGCATAAACAGTATTGCTAAGCAATGCAATGTATCTAAATTCATTAAGTAGGATATGCAACTAAAGCAGTCAAAATCACAGACATGTGATTAATTACAAACAAACAGGTGGAAATAGCATGAAAATATGAGCCACACAAGCAATAGCGATAATAAGTAGGAATCTGTTTGTGTTTAAATTATCCAAACATGAAAGAGTATATGCCGATAGCTGGGGAGAAATTCTTTGCATCTTCTTCTCTCTTCTTCTCAGTGCCAGCCACCTTAAGGAGTGGCTACACAGGCCGATGTTTTGCATCGGAAGGCCTTGCGATGGGCGTTCCCGATGGGCGTGTCCACTTCGGCACATCGTGTGGCCTGTTCGTGGGCATAACCAACATGTTGGTCTATGCCTGATGCCGAACAAACATCGGCGTTCTCTGATTGGTTGAAACAAAATATTTTGTCAAGCTCATCAACTTTAACCATTTACAACGCATTTCCGTTAGAATTTTTGTCAACAACGAGCATCCACTGCAACTCCGAAGGAACTATTATGTTATAATAATAAAATTTGAATAGTGAATTAATTTTACAAGGCTCATAGAACAGTGGTAATTGACAATTTCAAAATTACTGAGTATAAATATATTAATGAGTATGATTAATAACAAGTACAATGAAATAAAATTCATTGTTACAGCATCATCATTTATTTATTATTTTTATTATTATAACTAATGAATAATCACAATAATATCTGGAAGATTTCATAATAAACAGAACCAAAACAAAAATATTGAAAGCAATGTTTTCATGGTGAACAAAACCAGCCATACATCACAATGAAATTGTTTTTTAATTATTGTTGTTGTTATTATTGCATTATTATAGCAGGGAAAAAAATAATTCGTTGTCGGAAATGAAACAGGCAAAAACCCGCACTTTGTGCCGTGTGATTGGCTAGTTCAGTTGCAGCTCACCAATGTGCTCGTGTACAGCGTCACGCTTCTTCGGCCTGTGTAGCCACCTGCACATAGCCACGAACCATCGTATAAGCACATCGGTATCAGACCATCGGTGCAGTGTAGCCAAGCCTTTACTGGCACACACAGTCAATAGTGAGCTCCCAGCCACCTTACTGGCACACAGTCAATAGTGAGCTCCCAGCCACCTTACTGGTACACAGTCAATAGTGAGTTCCCAGCCACCTTACTGGCACACACAGTCAATAGTGAGCTCCCAGCCACCTTACTGGTACACACAGTCAATAGTGAGCTCCCAGCCACCTTACTGGTACACACAGTTAATAGTGAGCTCCCAGCCACCTTACTAGCACACAGTCAATAGTGAGCTCCCAGCCACCTTACTGGCACACACAGTCAATAGTGAGTTTCCAGCCACCTTACTGGCACACACAGTCAATAGTGAGCTCCCAGCCACCTTACTGGCACACACAGTCAATAGTGAGTTTCCAGCCACTTTACTGGCACACACAGTCAACAATGAGCTCCCAGCCACCTTACTAGCACACAGTCAATAGTGAGCTCCCAGCCACCTTACTGGTACACACAGTGAATAGTGAGCTTCCAGCCACTTTACTGGCACACACAGTTAATAGTGAGCTCCCAGCCACCTTACTGGCACACAGTCAATAGTGAGTTTCCAGCCACCTTACTGGCACACACAGTCAATAGTGAGCTCCCAGCCACCTTACTGGCACACACAGTCAATAGTGAGCTCCCAGCCACCTTACTGGCACACACAGTCAACAGTGAGCTCCCAGCCACTTTACTGGCACACACAGTGAATAGTGAGCTTCCAGCCACTTTACTGGCACACACAGTCAATAGTGAGTTTCCAGCCACCTTACTGGCACACACAGTCAATAGTGAGCTCCCAGCCACCTTACTGGCACACAGTCAATAGTGAGCTCCCAGCCACCTTACTGGTACACACAGTCAATAGTGAGCTCCCAGCCACCTTACTGGTACACACAGTGAATAGTGAGCTCCCAGCCACCTTACTGGCATACAGTCAATAGTGAGCTCCCAGCCACCTTACTGGCACACAGTCAATAGTGAGCTTCCAGCCACCTTACTGGTACACACAGTCAATAGTGAGCTCCCAGCCACCTTACTGGCACACACAGTCAATAGTGAGTTTCCAGCCACCTTACTGGCACACAGTCAATAGTGAGCTCCCAGCCACTTTACTGGTACACACAGTCAATAATGAGCTCCCAGCCACCTTACTGGCACACACAGTCTATAGTGAGCTCCCAGCCACCTTACTGGCACACAGTCAATAGTGAGCTCCCAGCCACCTTACTGGCACACACAGTCAATAGTGAGCTCCCAGCCACCTTACTGGTACACACAGTTAATAGTGAGCTCCCAGCCACCTTACTGGTACACACAGTCAATAGTGAGTTTCCAGCCACCTTACTGGCACACAGTCAATAGTGAGCTCCCAGCCACCTTACTGGTACACACAGTCAATAGTGAGTTTCCAGCCACCTTACTGGCACACACAGTCAATAGTGAGCTCCCAGCCACCTTACTGGCACACACAGTCAATAGTGAGCTTCCAGCTACCTTACTGGCACACACAGTGAATAGTGAGCTCCCAGCCACCTTACTGGCATACAGTCAATAGTGAGCTCCCAGCCACCTTACTGGCACACAGTCAATAGTGAGCTTCCAGCCACCTTACTGGTACACACAGTCAATAGTGAGCTCCCAGCCACCTTACTGGCACACACAGTCAATAGTGAGCTCCCAGCCACCTTACTGGCACACACAGTCAATAGTGAGTTTCCAGCCACCTTACTGGCACACAGTCAATAGTGAGCTCCCAGCCACTTTACTGGTACACACAGTCAATAATGAGCTCCCAGCCACCTTACTGGCACACACAGTCTATAGTGAGCTCCCAGCCACCTTACTGGCACACAGTCAATAGTGAGCTCCCAGCCACCTTACTGGCACACACAGTCAATAGTGAGCTCCCAGCCACCTTACTGGTACACACAGTTAATAGTGAGCTCCCAGCCACCTTACTGGTACACACAGTCAATAGTGAGTTTCCAGCCACCTTACTGGCACACAGTCAATAGTGAGCTCCCAGCCACCTTACTGGTACACACAGTCAATAGTGAGTTTCCAGCCACCTTACTGGCACACACAGTCAATAGTGAGCTCCCAGCCACCTTACTGGCACACACAGTCAATAGTGAGCTTCCAGCTACCTTACTGGCACACACAGTCAATAGTGAGCTCCCAGCCACTTTACTGGTACACAGTCAATAGTGAGTTCCCAGCCACCTTACTGGCACACACAGTCAATAGTGAGCTCCCAGCCACCTTACTGGTACACACAGTCAATAATGAGCTCCCAGCCACCTTACTGGCACACACAGTCTATAGTGAGCTCCCAGCCACCTTACTGGCACACAGTCAATAGTGAGCTCCCAGCCACCTTACTAGCACACGCAGTCAATAGTGAGCTCCCAGCCACCTTACTAGCACACAGTCAATAGTGAGCTCCCAGCCACCTTACTGGTACACAGTCAATAGTGAGCTCCCAGCCACCTTACTGGTACACACAGTCAATAGTGAGCTCCCAGCCACCTTACTGGTACACACAGTTAATAGTGAGCTCCCAACCACCTTACTAGCACACACAGTCAATAGTGAGCTCCCAGCCACCTTACTGGTACACACAGTCAATAGTGAGCTCCCAGCCACCTTACTGGTACACACAGTTAATAGTGAGCTCCCAGCCACCTTACTGGCACACACAGTCAATAGTGAGCTCCCAGCCACCTTACTGGTACACACAGTTAATAGTGAGCTCCCAGCCACCTTACTGGCACACAGTCAATAGTGAGCTCCCAGCCACCTTACTGGCACACGCAGTCAATAGTGAGCTCCCAGCCACCTTACTGGTACACAGTCAATAGTGAGCTCCCAGCCACCTTACTGGTACACACAGTCAATAGTGAGCTCCCAGCCACCTTACTGGTACACAGTCAATAGTGAGCTCCCAGCCACCTTACTGGTACACACAGTCAATAGTGAGCTCCCAGCCACCTTACTGGTACACAGTCAATAGTGAGCTCCCAGCCACCTTACTGGCACACACAGTCAATAGTGAGCTCCCAGCCACCTTACTGGCACACGCAGTCAATAGTGAGCTCCCAGCCACCTTACTGGCACACAGTCAATAGTGAGCTCCCAGCCACCTTACTGGTACACACAGTCAATAGTGAGCTCCCAGCCACCTTACTGGTACACACAGTTAATAGTGAGCTCCCAGCCACCTTACTGGTACACACAGTCAATAGTGAGTTTCCAGCCACCTTACTGGCACACAGTCAATAGTGAGCTTCCAGCCACCTTACTGGCACACACAGTCAATAGTGAGCTCCCAGCCACCTTACTGGCACACACAGTCAATAGTGAGCTCCCAGCCACCTTACTGGTACACAGTCAATAGTGAGCTCCCAGCCACCTTACTGGTACACACAGTCTATAGTGAGCTCCCAGCCACCTTACTGGTACACACAGTCAATAGTGAGCTCCCAGCCACCTTACTGGTACACACAGTCAATAGTGAGCTCCCAGCCACTTTACTGGTACACACAGTCAATAATGAGCTCCCAGCCACCTTACTGGCACACACAGTCTATAGTGAGCTCCCAGCCACCTTACTGGCACACACAGTCTATAGTGAGCTCCCAGCCACCTTACTGGCACACACAGTCAATAGTGAGCTCCCAGCCACCTTACTGGCACACACAGTCTATAGTGAGCTCCCAGCCACCTTACTGGCACACACAGTCAATAGTGAGCTCCCAGCCACCTTACTGGCACACAGTCAATAGTGAGCTCCCAGCCACCTTACTGGCACACAGTCAATAGTGAGCTCCCAGCCACCTTACTGGCACACACAGTCAATAGTGAGCTCCCAGCCACCTTACTGGCACACACAGTCAATAGTGAGCTCCCAGCCACCTTACTGGCACACACAGTCAATAGTGAGCTCCCAGCCACCTTACTGGCACACACAGTCAATAGTGAGCTCCCAGCCACCTTACTGGTACACACAGTCAATAGTGAGCTCCCAGTCACTTTACTGGCACACACAGTCAATAGTGAGCTCCCAGCCACCTTACTGGTACACAGTCAATAGTGAGCTCCCAGCCACCTTACTGGTACACACAGTTAATAGTGAGCTCCCAGCCACCTTACTGGCACACAGTCAATAGTGAGCTCCCAGCCACCTTACTGGCACACAGTCAATAGTGAGCTCCCAGCCACCTTACTGGTACACACAGTCAATAGTGAGCTCCCAGCCACCTTACTGGTACACACAGTTAATAGTGAGCTCCCAGCCACCTTACTGGCACACAGTCAATAGTGAGCTCCCAGCCACCTTACTGGTACACACAGTTAATAGTGAGCTCCCAGCCACCTTACTGGCACACACAGTCAATAGTGAGTTTCCAGCCACTTTACTGGTACACACAGTTAATAGTGAGCTCCCAGCCACCTTACTGGCACACAGTCAATAGTGAGCTCCCAGCCACCTTACTGGCACACACAGTTAATAGTGAGCTCCCAGCCACCTTACTGGTACACAGTCAATAGTGAGCTTCCAGCCACCTTACTGGCACACAGTCAATAGTGAGCTCCCAGCCACCTTACTGGCACACACAGTCAATAGTGAGCTCCCAGCCACCTTACTGGCACACACAGTCAATAGTGAGCTCCCAGCCACCTTACTGGCACACACAGTCAATAGTGAGCTCCCAGCCACCTTACTGGCACACACAGTCAATAGTGAGCTCCCAGCCACCTCACTGGTACACAGTCAATAGTGAGCTCCCAGCCACCTTACTGGCACACAGTCAATAGTGAGCTTCCAGTCAACGGTGCAAACAAAGTATACGCCTAGTTACTAGCACAGTTTGACAGCCACAGCTACTAATGCTATAGCTGAGTCTCACCCTTTCCGCAGCAGTGACCATTGTATGGTATGAGTAGCACATAACTACACTGTATAGACATCCAGTCTCACTCCACCCTCGCAGCCACCATATCAGCCCTTTTGATACCGGCCAACTATTAAGGCCAGGCTACAGGATCATTTACTCATGGGAATCGTGGTTGATTTACAATGATCGCATTGTATTTTTCTAATTAGCCGAGGAAACATCCAGTGTTCTAACGATCAACATGTTGAAACTTCATGATACACGTTGTACAATGTAGTAAATAACTGATTTTGATTGGCTGCTGCAGTGACGCAATCTCTGAAAGCTTGGAGAACTTCATTTCCTGGGCATTGCATGCTAAGTGCAGAAATCAAAGTGTGGTCAGCCGTTTCCAGCGCTATTTTATATAAGGACAACTCCACTGGAGCCAAATTTCACAAATGGTCATATAAGTCATCATTGGCTGAAATAGTTTTTACTCATTTATTCACTATTTGTAACGTAAAATGAAATTCTTTTTGCAGTAATACCTCTGTGAACATATTTTATTTCAATCTAGCAAAAAAAATTATTTCATTCAGTGGAATTTGGCAGTAAAATTTTGTTTAAAACCTTTAACCGTCACTGGAGCCTCACTGGAGCCAGGAGTCATCTCCCCTTCGGATGAAGAACTCTATATCGAGCGGTACCGTATATTGATAAGTTTGCCGATACGTTTACTAATGATTATGTGCCCTATAACTCAAAAACGTTCTTTTCATCCCAGTGACTTTACGTGACCTTTTGTAATGGTATGCAGGGCGCACAGTCGCGTTATTTACCGTCCATATAAGAAACAACCGAAGTGCCACTTGGTTTTGCGGCAAAAACGAAATAATAATAAAACTAGTGGAATGTTTGTTATTTATTTTAACTAATATTTATTATTATTATTCATAGATATCTGACTGAATAACAAAAACTCGTTGTAGACTACTCTAAAGTGAACTATAAACAATGTGAAAAAGTAGTATGCTCATTTTGAAAAAAATAATTGATTTCATCGGTACAGTAAAAAATGATTATTTTTTTTGGAATATTTAATATTATTATTATTTAAACTACTTTGAGATTATAATTATATGAATAAATTTTGGCTATAACTTATATCTAAAGTTATCATTTATTTATTTAAAATTTGATATGAAAGTTGAATGGTATAAGAAAAATAGTTTATAATTCCTGTTTTTTAGTAATACAAGTGCTAATATAAGCACTATATTTCGGCCCTTATTACTTGGCTTACATTAAAAATTTTTTGTTTAAAATTCCCAGTGGGCTAGGAGACATCCTGAGCTTTCAGATGAGTGGTTGTTTTAAGCTGTACCTTGTCAATTTGCAGAGTTATTAGCTGTTGAAATACAGCCTTTTCTCTATAAGTTATAGTGTAATCACTCAAGCATTTGGCTCCAGAGGGTCACGTGACAAGGGGAGTTGGCCACACTTTGATTTCTGCACTTAGATTGCATGTATGGATGTTCATAGCAACTTACATAAAACAGATAAATATGGCATCAATCAACATCGTTTACCAATAACCACATAGTATCTATCATTGAGCATTTATCGTTGTAATTGTATTAATTTCAGCCTTCGTTTTTAGTGGGCTTAATACAAGGAAGTATTTGTTAATAGATTAAATGATTACTTTTATTGTTATGAACAACAATAATAATCAATTTTCAGCTGGAATAATACATTGTATCAAATTAAACCATTTTGTTATGAAGAAAACATAATTAATTTCAACCGGACACCGACACACAGTAAGTTCAAAACTGATTGTCTTATAATCCTATTGGCTTAAAAATAATGAAAGAGGTGACAACTCCTCATCTGTCTAACGACATCGTAGAAAAAATATCATCTTGTAGCACCTACTGAAACGTACGATGTTTTTGAAGAATGTAAAATGTTTAAATATCTATGATTGCGTAACCCAGGCTTTAGACAGCTTAAGCCAGGCTTGTGTAAAGGCCTGGCTACACAATCTAAAGTTCTGTGAATTATTGCACAAGAGTTCCGAAAGGTCAATGCATTTTGCTAATTTCCCGGAGTTTCGTCCTGGAAATATTTAATGTGTTTAAATCATGTAGTGTGCTTTGTCCAGTGGGCCATGCAACATTCTAACCGGCTAAAGCAGTGTAGAGTGAATCCAGTTACGCACACTTCAGTAATTTTTATCCAACTTGTAGTAATAAAAACTACTAAAAAGACCTATCTAGACGACTATTTAGCTAAGCTAACACTATTGGTTATTACCTCAGCAAAGATAATATAACTCCTCAACACAATGTAGTGCAATGCACGAAAATCCTTAAATGCAGCACTGTATACAGCAATTTTTGTGTAGCCTCATATGATTGGATAAAATTGCGTGTTCGTGATTGGCCAGTTGTTTCTATTGGCATTTGCATTCTTTATAAAACGTTTCAAAATAAAAGTGAAATTGACTCACAATTACCTTCAAACAGCAACATAGTATCCACTTTTCCAGTATTAATAAATTATCAGTTTTATAGGTCAAGTGCGGTGCTTTATAGTAATTTTGTAGTTGCTGGCTATGATGGTATGGTGTTGTCAACCAATGAAGTGCCACTGGGTATTCTTCATAATTTTGAGCCAATGATATTTCTAGAAATCTATTAAGCCAATGAAACGCTCTTTAGCACATCGCCCTACGCAGTGCTGCATTTAAGGATTTTCCAGTGGTCTATTTATTATCTGGTTTTGCAAATTAACCATTTGAAATCTAATTAATCAGTTTTGTAATATGTAAAGTAGTACTTCATTCAATCACCTGATGTATGGAGAGCTTTTCTCTCACAAATAAATGAAAGCTGGAAGACATTTGGCCCTTTAAACATGCTCAAGTTAATATATAAGTTTTATATGTTTTCAATTTTTAAACGCTTTAGAGACATTGTGAATGTTTGTAGAAAAATGAGACTTTTCCAAATTTTTATCAATAAAACTTGTTATTGTACTATACTTCCATTTATTTTCAAATCATTGATTATATATTGTTATTAACTATTCAGTATTTTTTGTTCCAAAATGTGAGCAATCAATTTTTTAGAGCTTCATTGTTGATAGCAAAATCCCGCTAATAACCTTTTGTAGTATTTGATATATTAATATCATGTATCCTTGTTACATCAAAGATATTCTAAATAATAACTGTTTTTGGTTCCTCTCTCGATTAGTGTAGGATGACACTACAGTAAAAAGTCGAAGGTATTATTGTAATGGATTTCGGTCGGGTTACCACGAATATCCACTAGTCTTGAGTATTATGCCTCTCTCCAGAGGAGACACTGCGCTGCTTGACAGTGACAACTAGGTACACACAACTGGATCATCCGGCGTAGCCAGAGCCCAGGGCTCACACAAACAACACAGCGTGAAGTTTGAAAATTGGCTTTATTCCTCAACAACCAAAGTCCTAGGGTGGCTATCCACTAGGGTTATTGGCAAGACATGAGAAATAAATGCAAAGAGTATGAACAGTTTCAGCCCTTTTATAAGTAGTTGGCAGGCGTAATTAGCATAAAATCCAATTAGAGTAAAGGGACAGGAAGTAATTAGACCAATAAGATTACATATATAAATAACTGACAAATCATGCGATGAATACGGTTTAAACATTATCGGCGCTAATTGGCTAGAGGCGGAATCCTATCTCCTATTGTCCAATCAGAGTGTCTTACACTGTCACAAGG
This sequence comes from Cryptosula pallasiana, assembly GCA_945261195.1. NCBI lineage: Eukaryota > Metazoa > Bryozoa > Gymnolaemata > Cheilostomatida > Cryptosulidae > Cryptosula > Cryptosula pallasiana. Next base: position 8,174,367 of record OX183133.1, on the reverse strand, counting down.
CCCTGGTTAGCTTGTGGTCTTGATATCTGCTGATAGGAGGAAGGGTATTTCCTGTTCTTGTCCTAGACCAGGATCCTAGCTGGTTTAGGAGGTTCTCTGCTATGGCGGCCGGGTCGATAGGGGTCAATACCAGCCCTGTAGGGGTCAATACCGGCCCTGCACACTGTGCTACCGGCACAATAAGGCTCTCCATTGGCACAGTACCTTCCTGATAGCTGTGGATGAAGTTCTAGTGAACTTCGTGCAGATATAGTGTAATAAACACCCAGTTTACTATTGCCATTCATTAAAATCCACCACATTATGACGGTTCACTTATTCATTAGAAGGTATTATTTCTTATGAGCAAAATCTTTACAGAATTACAAACAAAATCTTTGCTTGCTTTGGAGCTTTTGTATATTATCTGTGCAAGTGAGTCATAAAAAACAGCTATCAAAACATGCCAAATAAAATTTCATGCATTTCTCAGTTGTAGTCCATTCGAATTACATTACCTCCAATAATTATAAATAATGTATATATTTGTAATTCTAAATGATAAAAATTTCAGTTGAATTTTTATTTCAATTTGTTCCACCCACAGCCATTGGAAAGATGATGTATCAGTGGCAAGCCTTACTGTGCCGGTAGCACAGCATGCATGACCAGTATAAGCCCCTTACCGACCCGGTATGGTGACACCGGGCCGGTTAAAGATGGCCGCCATAGTAGAGGATCTGCAAAACTATCTAGGATTCTACTCTTGAGCAAGAACAGGAAATGACTTTCTTCGGAATGACGAATATGATAACCACAAGCTAGCTGTAGCCTTGGAGCCCTGCAGATGCCTACAATTGGATAACTGGAGATAGGACTCTGCCCTTAGCCACTTGGCACCAATTACATTTAATACTTATTAACTACATGATTCACCCCCTATTTATGTATGTATTCTGATCGGTCTAATTACTTCCTGTGCCTTTACCTTTATATACTTTATGCAAATAACTTCCTGCCACCTTACCTATAACGGGCTGGAATTGTACATACTCATTGCATTGATCCATTTATATCTGGCCAATCACCCTAGTGGTATGTGTTGAGCGCAAAGTGAGTAAAGAGCAAATACACAAGCGTTTATTCAGGTAATCTTCAGGAGAACATGGTTCTCATTCGCCAGGAGATTGGTATAAACAGATTTAGTCAAAAGAATTAAGTATCAAATTACCATGTTGGAGTTGTCCGTTTTATGCAAACCAAGTCATCTTCAGAACATAACTTCAACAATCATTTTCAGTTTAGAGAATAGTAATTGATTTCTATACAGTCAGCCTACACTTAGCTATTGAACAGGTAACATCTCGCCCGAATCTTCATTTTTGTATTATTCAGTACTATTGAGCCCACTAGCTTGCAGTTCGCACATATATTGTACAACATTACCTGCTCCTGTAGCCACTAAGGAGTTGCTGTACATACAAGAGTCGGAGATACATTGAGACAACAGTGTCTACATACACATGGACTTAAGTCTAGAATAATCTACCTTAGGTATATTGTAGTTTGTACCTACAGGAGCTAGTGTCCACTTGCAGATGATACATACTACATAAACACTTGACCAGAGACTAACATTATTCACTGCTAGAATGGAACCTAATTCTATACGACACGTAGTAGATGTTGATCTGAAAAAAATACCGCTCACAATACTGATACATGGTGAGACGCCAATTCCTCACACTTCCACTCAGGTCATTCAAAGTCAGACTCAGTGAGCGAGAAGAAATCTATCTGAGCAGAGAGCTGTCGTGTTTGTTTTGGTGTGTCACAATCCTCTGCGATATATAACAAAAACATTTTAAAAATGGCTGTCTCTCCAGTGATTATGTCAGCGTACAGTTGCTTGTTTTTAGTATCAAAACTGGTTGTAATTTTTTACTCAACTGCTGAAAATAAGTTCTGTTCGACATGACAGTAGCCAAGTTGAGGAAAGATAACTCCCTGTTTACGGGTGTTAAATGGAATGTGTCTTCTCACAAAAACTTGGTGCTTACAAATTTTACAGGCAAAGTTAGGGTGTCAGAGTGAGCAATGGGCTATCCAGTAATGACGATAGCTTAATATATTGCATAGAAACTTTGTCAAAAAAGGACAATACAAACTATAGATTCCTTGTTTTGCTTTTGCTTTGTAGAGGTCCAAAGTTGTTGAATTCGAACAGTGTCCAATCAAACTTGCAGCAAATAAAGTTCATTCATGCCATTAAGTAAGTAATCAAGGTGAAGCAGCCATTAGTTTGTCTATTTCGGTCTTTCAGCAGCAATTCTTTTGGGCAGCCAGAATCATATAAAAGTATTTTAAATCTTGGTAGCTAACAGCACCTGTCACCACACTTTCTGGAATGTATTGTAATGGAATTGCACAGGGTTTCAATCATCTCAGCCGGTACTAACAACATATACTAATCACCCATATACATATCCAAGACTACCCTACAGCCTATACTACTAGAGGTTATGCCTGAATGCTCAAGAGTGCAGCTGACTACCACTTCACTAAAGCCAAGTGCAGGAAGGACTTTCCGGCCTCTAAGTTCTATTATTAACTTTGACACTTGTCACATGCTAGCTTGTTTTGATTGCTCAATCTGTATTAGCCAATCATATATTTTTATGCCTACATGATTTTGTACCTCCTTTATATAGAGCTGCATGCAGCAGATACAGTTAGATACAGTTAGTGTCTCGAACTAGTATTGTCTAGTTACTGTTGGTGTGTCTTAGCTAGCGTTCAATGCTAGCCAGCACCAGTCCCAGAAGCTTTTGGAACTACCAGGAGGAATACCTTGGAAAGCGCTTAGGAAAAGACCCTTAGTATTCCGCGTAGCAACGACCAGCCAAGAGGACTACACTGCCAGATACATTGGATTATTATTCAATACATATTTAGAGACTTATCGTTCATTTTACACTCGTACTTAGTGTTCAGTTCTGTGCGTTTTGGTTCAGTAGCAAGTAGAAATAAAATACTGCTACCCTGTTAAACTTGTGGAATCCGTTTGGCCGGTTGCCGAACTTAGTCGTGTCTGCTAGTTAGCAGCATTCAGTACTCTTCGTATCAGAGATACCATACTGCCTTGACACTCTGTAGCCATCGCTACCACAAAATATAGAGTAAAGCCAGTGAACAAAGCACTCTTGCAATACCAGTAACCGTTCTTCCTCCTCATAACGGGGAAAACCGTTACAGTATAAACATTAGGTGGGTGGATGATAACTAGTGTAGAAATAAATGAGTGGCACCGCAAGCTTTGAAGGAGAGTGGTAACTACCAGAATTGAGAAAAGCTAGGAGAAAAGCTGTAGATTTTAAAATAAGTATGTGACTATTCACCAAGGTAGTCCTCGTTTTCCTTACATTAACAAGTCTTTCTAAATAACTGATAGCAGCTGAAGTGTATGGTGTTTATGATCAAACTGGTGGTACCAATCAACACAGCAACAGTAACAAGAACAACCAGTCCTCTTTTTAGTAACGTAGTTCAGGGTCAGCGAAGGTTTTTGATGCACATAGGCAGCGTATACCACAATATCAAGTTAAAGTTTGCGAATACCTAGTGGGAAGGTAAACCGGTGGCACTGCCAAGAGGCAGTGATATTAGAGTGGTAGCTTCAATAAAGATTCTGAAAAAAGCAGATTTGTAAAAAAACGCCGCTACCATTTACCAAGTGATGCACTTGTTCTGTAATAACATATGTGTTTAAAATTTAAGAAATAAGTCACAGAGATTTAAGACTATTGTGCCATAATTTATGCATTTATTAAAATTGTCAAATTGCCTAAAACCCAATCACTCAAATGTAGTGAGTATGTTTATGATACTACATGATAAAGTTGCCTTTTTATAATCCATTAAAGATCTGTATTTTGTAGGAGCCTGTCCTGAGTCAGCACCTACAAACAAGTAATTTATCAAGCGGAACCCAATTATTAGGAACATAGAGTTTCATTGCAATTTTTTGTAAACTTGTTCAGGACTAGAGCTTTCTGAGTTTTTACTTGAACACGTACTGCTATTCAAAAGTTTCGCTCATCAAACAAATACAGGAAATGTTTCAGTTAAGAAAATTGTTTCTGTGAAATCATTATAAAGCATCCACCTAATTGTTTTGCTCCAGCATTTTTCTCAGTGGAAAACTAACCAGTTTTGCAAAATAATTGCTGAAAAAGAGTAGCAATAAAGGTATGCTGCCCATTTTCTGTTTTTTTTTTCTCTGAAATGATGTTTATTTCTATGTAACAAAACCTATTCTTAAAAGCTCACCCTGCTTCATTTTCAGTATCACATCCATATCTTTGTGATAAGAAAGAATGTCAAAGCTTTAAATACCCAAGCAAAAACAATGACATATAAGAAACAAAGAATGTGAGTTTAGAAGTTCTAGTCATACAAGTAACAGGGACAGAAATATTACCTTTTGTACAGGTATCATAAGAAATTTAGGATGTCTTAGTTTTTCTTTAGCTTATCAAGCTCTTTGTTGCATCTGGATAGTGAATCCAAGCATGCGTCTCGAGCAACTATCAGTTCTCTGTAAAAAATTTTGGAGAAGATTAGCCATTATTGTTCCAAGGAACTGAGTTATATAACAATAAAGCTTATTGCCTCTGTTCACCCTCTGGTTCTGTTGTTTCAACCACATCAACAGATTCAAACTCAATGCACACCAAATGTATATACATGTATATGCATCTGATTTGGTGTAGACTCCTTATTTGTGCATTTAGTAACAATAACATACAAGTGATCAATGACCTTTTCATACAGGGTCGTTACTGACTCATACAGGGTCGGTACTGGCATACGCAGGGTCGGTCAATTCCGTGTTGACGATTACATTTATTCCGGCCCTGTAATGGCTATTATTAGGATACCAGAAGGTGTAGATGATGTGGTGTGCAGATGTTAATGACATAAAAGTCCACAACAATACTAAAGTGGAAAAAGCTAACGTCACTTTTTACAATAGTAGCTAGACTTAAAACTAACTTCAAATTAAAGCTGTTGGTGGAGATTTTTGCTATAAAATTGGTTGGAACCCCCCACCTCTTCCACCTCTTCATATATTTCCCCTCTACACGCCTTCCCCACCAGCAAACATGACTTTACCATGGATTCGGTGTCTGTTCATTATAGGTTATATAACCTACGCCAAGCTTAGATACAGAGTCATATCGGGTCAACCTCAACCCTGTATCCTTCATATAAGATAGAGAACTCCTGTCTCAGGCCAGTATCTAGACCCAGTGAGTTGGAGAACCTCGAAGAGGAAAGCCTGATCCCCCAAACTAATCTATATAACCAAGGGAGTGAGAGAGGTAAGATGTGGAACTTATGTGAAGGAAATCTGTTTGCAAGTATGAATGCCCAGCTATTGCCCTACCCCTGGCCCCATCTCCGATCGACACAAGTAGGAGCAAGACTGTCATACCATTATGCTAATCCTTTGTAAATCATATTACTAGGCTATTATCCTGTTGTATATTTGCATTGCCTTGTCTCATTGGTCTGTTTTATGTGTTTCTGTATGTAATTAACTCACCCCCACTAAGGGTTGAGCCAATCACGTTACCTCCTATCCATAGAGCTGCTGTACTGTTTGTAAGCAGAAGTGCTGTATATATTTTGTAACACACTCATTAACTTGCTGAACGGATTGCCATGATAAATTTTTTTAATCTTTAGAGATTATGCAGCTTGTATGGGTCATGGACTCCATGGAACTTGTAAACGTCTACGCTCGAGGCAAACTCCAGGGGTGAGGACAGTAGTAGAGCATGCACAAAGGGCACACACAGACAGAAGATTGTTGCAGCTGTAGTATAGGTAGCAAGTCTACTACATTATGATTTATTTTACCATTTCTGATAGAAACTATTGTAACTGCAGTGACTTCCCAAGTAAAATTCCACGAAAAGATTTTCTAACGCAGGAATAGCATGTTGCCAAACTAGCAACACAATATTCTCAGCAAGTAATATTTCCTACCTACAACACTAAACTTTACAGAAGCAAGTGTGTTTGCTAGGGACTCAAATCAAACTCTAGCTATAATGGCAAAGCACACCATTATTCTATGTTGATATGGACATCGACAACTATTTGGGTACCATAGGATTACACTGTATAAGTAAGACCTTTACCTCAGGCAAGTCTGTATTTTTTTAAATCTAAAAATCACAATTATTTACAAAAATGCTACTCTAGGGAGGCAACCACCTAAAACATGATGAGTATGCATATTGTGGGAGATTTGTATAAGTATTCCCCTCCCCCTTCGGTCTAAACACGAATCATCCCCTCGAGAATGGACCCCAGAGACTCAGACCCCGTGGAGAGAGAATGTCACACCTAAAAACTACCCCGGGTTACCCAGGGTTTACCCCGGGTCAGCTACCCCGGGCCTGGGTAGAAAGAGAGTGGAAGAGGTAGCCTGGGATCTAAGGAGCCTAATGCCCTAATCAGGAAGTCGATAGGAGAAATACGAAGCCCAGGAGAGCAAGCCAAGTACAAGCATGTCCTAATAAGGACTGGAAGATTACCAGCTACAGAAAAGAGCGGCAAAAAGTACCCAGAGCAAAGCACCATGTGCTCAAGACTTTAATTGGATAACTTTATAAACAATCTTGTATACTGCATTGTGATTTGTTTGTTTTTACTATTGTGTTGTATGGTTGGCTCACCCAAATAAGGGGGTGAGTTTTCCTCCCCTTCTCCTATAAAAGGAGCTTTCTTGCATGATTTGAAGCAGAAGTCAAGTGGAGTTGTTAGATACCATTATATTTTGCTAAATGGATTGTGCATAAATAAAGTATTGTTAATTAAACCTTTGTCATTGTGTGTTTGGGTCTAGGACCCCATCAGTTGGTAGCGTTCATTCGGAGTGATTCCGAAGTAACATTCAGAAGTTGATGGAGTGGCTCCCGTTGTGTCTGGTAGCCAGTGTAAAAACTACTACAATATATCTGTATAGTAACTTATGAATGTAATGATCTACATAATCTTCAGCTTTTACGTAGGCAGGCTGGTAGAAGCAATTGGTCTAATATACCTTACAGACCAGTAAAAACTTGTAAAAAACTTGTAATGTAAACAGTTGACCAATCTGGTTATAGAAACAGTGTGAAATGTATCAGTCAACAAGAGGCTACACGTCAATAAGCAAAGTCACCAGCTGGCTGTCCAATAGCTGGCTGCAGTTAATCCTGGAAGTCTAAGCGCTACGTCTGGCCTTGTATTGGATATGAGGTATATCTGGTCTTGTATTGGAGATGAGGTATATCTGGTCTAGTATTGGATATGAGGTATATATGGTCTTGTATTGGAGATGAGGTATATCTGGTCTTGTATTGGATATGAGGTATATCTGGTCTTGTATTGGAGATGAGGTATGTCTGGCATTGTATTAAAGATGAGGTATATCTGGCCTTGTATTGGATATGAGGTATATCTGGTCTTGTATTGGAGATGAGGTATATCTGGTCTTGTATTGGAGATGAGGTATATCTGGTCTTGTATTGGAGATGAGGTACACCTGGTCTTGTATTGGAGATGAGGTATATCGATGGGTAGGGATTTTCAGTATATTGATTAATGATTGCTATTTTTGAATTTCTCAGTTGATGTGGCTGTATTTTGCTTGATCAGTATGACCCTACTAGTTTGCAGGGTCATTACTGAATTTCCACTGCATTCTGTTCTGGGATAGCAGCTCTGGCCCTATGCAAGCCCATTACTGGCACTTGAGTGACTTTCGGTACCATTCAAGTTGTGTCAGCACTTGCATATACATTAGTCTGTTTGGTCATTAAAAGCAATCAGTAGGCATATTTGTGACCTGGATCGATCCTCACAGTAAATTAAATAAATAATATTTTTCGCAAATTATTTAATGCAAACTGGTCGGTAGCAATATTTTTAGTGGATCGCAAAATACCATCTTCACGAGCAAAAAATATTATTGTGGTACAAGTCAATGTCAATCACTGCTTATGTTCTTTATGAGCACTTTTGCACGCGGTTTCATCCCAACACTCATGAAACTATTCGAGTCAACTGACATTAGGGAGTTTGCTTTAATCTTAGTGTTTATATTTTATAAGCAACTGCAAACTTGAGAGAGCAAAACATGAATATTTAATGCACCAGACAATTATCATAAGTGAAAAGTAACTAGGTTTAAACATACCCTTTCGCTGGACACTGAGCTTTGTGTGCTTTCACCAATCTACAAAACTTGTCGTGTTATACAATAGAATTATTTCGAGATTCTACAATGATTCGTTTTAAATTTAGAAACTTTCATATCTCGTCGAAATAAACAAAACCCACAAAAATTATTTTGTGGCTTTGTTTTTATAGAAGCTGTGAAATTGAAAAGAAGCAATGTTTTTTTGATTTGTATGGTTGATTATATTTTTTCAAAAAACACCAATCTAGTGAGCTATAGATGAAAAATGTATTTTCGGCCAAAGGAGAATGAAACAATTTTTCCCACATTCCTTAAAAAAATCCCGTTAACAATGCAAATAAGCAAACTTTTATTTGGTTAAAGGGTGGAAATAAAAATTTTTGGCCAAACTCACTCATTGTAGCATTTTGCAACTCTGGTGAAATCTTCTGAATTAACTTTTGGCCTTTTTAAATCGTCCAGCTGAAATAACAAATCATCTGTTAAATTGCTGCTATATATATATAACTCACAAATTTAATTATTTTGCATTGCGATGTGAGTAATGTAAGCAAAGATCAAAAAAAAAACAACCAGTAGATTATGATTCAGAATAAATATTAGTTGATAATAGGCTTTTTAGTTGACTGCCCAACTATATTCTTTCTTCAATTTAGTTAGGAAAACCTATAGAGATATTGTGGCACTAGTGCAGGGGCGTTTTGAGTTAAAAATCCAACCCCCTAACAAAATAGAACCGCGCGAAGCGCGGAAAATTTTTTGTTAGGGGGTTGGAGGAATTTGTTAGGGGGTTGCTTGTTAGGGGGTTCACCATGAATGTTAGGGGGTCGAGTTTTATTAATGTGATACTATATTATTATTTATTAGCCAATCATTATTCTTTTTTTCAATTTTTGTAGTTTATTAATGATGATAACAATTATTATTTTATTATTTATTTATGTGTTTTATTATTTTGACTACCATTTATTGTTATTATTATTAATATATTTTTATTTATTAATTTTTTAATATCATAATAATAATAATAATTAATAATATAATTTGACTGATTCAAATTATTTATAACAATTATTACAAATTATAATAATCATCATAATTATTATTATGAATGATAATAATTAATAATAATAATAATTAATAACAATCTAATCTTCTAATGATATGATTATAAATAATAGTAGTAGTGAAGTGGGGGAAAATCTAATCATTATTAATTATAATAATAGTTACAGTAGTAGTAATAATAATTTTAACCACCAAGCCACATACAGACAGTTGTTAGTTGTTGCATACCAGCTTTATTTGCGTGTTGTTTAATAAGGTAAAGAAATATTTCTTTATGGTAGAGCTTTTATCCAAAAGCACGAATATCCATTTATTTGATTGGTCAACCATATGTTCATGAGCCAATGACGTACCTTGTTAGTTTTTGATAACCTTATTGTTTTATCACAAGGGTGGGTCAATGTCGATCCACAAAAAAGTAAAAGCGTGTAGTTGAACTAGGTCTATGTTTCATGTTGTAATGCTAAGATAACTCCAAACAATCATCATAAGAAAAATCAATCCCCGAAAACCAAAACAATACCCGACAAATTTGACCCCCTAACGTTAGGGGGTTGGGAGTTGTACCCCCGAATGTTCGGGGGGTCGGGGGTACTCAATACGCCTCTGCACTAGTGTGTATTCTTATACGTCTCATATTATTGGATATTGTAATAGATTTCGGTCTGGTTTCTACAAACGTCCACTATTCTTGAGTATTATGCCTCTCTCTAGAGGGGGCACTGTGTTGCTTGTCAGCGACAACTAGGTACACAACTGGATCATCCGGCGTAGGCAAAGCCCAAGGCTCACAGAAACAACACAACGTAAAGTTTGAATATTGGCTTTATTCCTCAACAACCAAAGTCCTAGGATGGCATTCCACTAGGGTGATTGGCAAGACATGAGAAATGAATGCAAAGAATATGAACAGTTCCAGCCTTTTTATAGGTAGTTGTCAGGCGTAATTAGCATAAAATCATATTACAGTAAATGCACAGGAAGTAATTAGACCAATAAGATTACATATATAAATAACTGACAAATCATGCAATAAATATAGTTTATACATAATTGGCTAGAGGTAGAGTCCTATCTCCTATTGTCCAATCAGAGTGTCTTACACTGTCCCAAGGCTCTGGTTAGCTTGTGGTCTTGATATCTGCAGATAGGAGATAGGAGGAAGGGTCTTTTCTGTTCCTGCCCTAGAGCAGGATCCTAGCTGGCTTTAGAGGTCCTCTGCTATAGCAGCCATCTTTGACTGGCCCTGAGTCACCTTACCGGGTCGGCAGGGGTCAATACAGGCCCTGCACAATGTGTTACTGGCACGGTAAGGCTTTTCTTCAGACACAGAATCTTATCGATAGTTGTGGATGAAGTTCTAGCACACTCGGTGTGGAGATAGTGTAGTGTAGTGGATTTTACTGACTACATACTGTGACCACTAATGCGCAGAGGTACCACTGATGGTAGCTACCATAAGCCACAGTCATCTACTCACAGTTAGTGAACGGAAGTGGTTACCAAGGAAACGAGGCCGTAACAATTACTGCCAATCATATAACTTACCATTAAAAATTTTTGATGTGGTACGAAAAAGACATTGTTTTACCATACAAATACCTGTCATATCTTGCACTCTTTTACAAAAGTATGTGCTAAAGAGCCTATTTAGCACACCTAATCGCCGGTTATATAACTTTTTGTAGCTAATACAGAAAATTAGCTACTTTGAACAGGGCTAATTGCCATTTTGAGCATGAACAATATGAATAATGGGTGTTTGGCTGTCCTATTATTTTGAAAAATTATTTTCTGTTACTAGCAAGAAAGATCTTTGGTATGGTATTTCGCTGAAGAATTGGTTGCTTATGAAATTTTTCAACAAAATGATTTCAACTTATAGAGGTCTTTTTCATCAAAAATGTGAAGTTTTATAAAAAATTGGCACTTCGATCTCATTATCTTTTCCTAGGCTGCCGATAAAAACTTAAAATTTGTATGCTTTTGTAGCTTTGGAGGTTTTCTTGAATATTTTGTAATCACTGAAAACTCAAAAACCATGCCAGTTTCTTCAGATAAATTTTTAGTAGGCTCTACAAAATTTCTCCATTGTAACTTATATAAAAATAGGCTCTGCCCCTTTATTTAGGACCTCAAATTCACTTTTATATAAGCCTCATGATTCGCGTAACTGTGGGTAGACGATTGTGCCATGGGCATGCCTCCATTGAACACAACAGACAAAGACCGGAATCTAGTGAAGCATTTACATTGCTCTTTTGAGTGAATATTGGTAATACTTAATCATACCGGCACTACCGGCACTATTACTACCCCAACCCTGGGTAGCTACCCCTGGTCAGTAACAAAATGGCTGCCATAGCTTGAGAGACAAAGTCTAGCTCCAGTGCCTCCACAAACCACCTCCTGAAGCTAACTACCCTTAGACGTAGAGAAACATTGACCAAAGGCCGAGAAAGACTAAAGAACTCTCAGGTACAATATTAACCTATCACTGGCCAAGCTAACCATGTTACTTCTGAGCACCAGTGCACTCAACTTAGCTATCGTTATCTCATTGGACAATACTGCTTACTATATATCATATTACTTCCTGCCATGCTTCCTGTGCATGCTGGAAACTTTTCATTGATTCTTCCTGTAAAAAGGCAGATACTTTGTGATACTCTTTGCATTGCATTACTTGATATGGCATGAGTGTGTTCTCTTGTCTTGTTTTGCCACCATATTTTCTGATATGAATGAAGGTCATATTTACACACTACTTGAACACTGTGTATGTCTGAGCCGAGGGCTTGCTACTGTTGATAAAGTCGGTCATTCACTTTACAACACCTTGTTTGTGCCGATTCGGTACGGGGTCACCTCTGAGTTGAGGTTGACTATGGATTGTCGCGCCTGAAGTGGCTGACTGCATTACTATGGCTGCACAGACTGTACCTCTACCAGCACAAGCCCCTAGCGGAAGGTAGTGGACATAAAAATTGCTTCAGAATGCAATTAAATGTAAAGGGTGCCGAGCAGCTAAAGAGCAGAGTCCTATCTCCATTGTCCAATCCTAATCCTCATAGGGTCCCAGGCTATTCTGAGCTTGTGGTTGTTACATCTGGTAGTCCAAGAAAGGGCACTTCCGGCTCTGTGGTTACAGTAGGCTCCTAGGTGGTTTTGCTGGTCTTCAGCTAAGGCGGCCACCTTTTACCGGCCCAGTATCACCTTAGCCTGTCGAACATTAGTCGGCTACTAGCCCTGCAAGGGTCAATGCCGGTCCTGCAAGCTGTACCACCGGCAAAGCAAATTATTTCAGTCACAGCAATTGTACAATGGCTGGGGGTAGGACTCTAGCGCACCGATTGTTGGTGTTTGCTAGCAAACGCGAAGTTGTACTACTGACATACACTAGTATTAGTCAAAAATCACCTAATGCTGTACAGTGCACCTGTTCACTTCGTAATGCAATTGCGGCAGCAAACACCATGAAACAATCTGGAAAAAGCAAACATTGTTGTGCAACATGAGTTATCTTATTTTACAGGTTAATTGAAAATGAGCTGATTTTGCAAACAGGGTGTGAGATGGTGTGTTTGTGTGACAAGGTAGTTTTCCCTTTTTTATGAATACTTACCATTTCGTCATGTGTGATCTTGTAATACTTTTTGAAGTGAAACCTCTCCAAGACATCAGTGTAACATCTTAGGAACTTATTTCTCTCATCTGTAGTCATCACATGATTGTCGTTGGAATGAACTGCATTATTTCTATATTCTTCCAGTTTATCAAGTGATAGGTACATATTTCTAAAGTCTTCCCGGACGCACTTGCGAATTTCTGATACTCTAAGGTGATATTTAGAAATCACTGTGACTATAAGACACATCAGTATCTCTTCAACCAACTCTGGCGTTGCTAGGAGATCTGTCAGAATTTCAGTTGGAGGAGCATTACTGTCATTTAGTCTCGTGAATAAAGACTCGGGGTGGTTTCGATATATTCGTGCTACAAATTTTTTTCTCCACATTTCGGGTGAATGGTCCAACAATGATTGTTTGACTACCCTTAGTATTTCAGCTCGTTTGTTGGTTGTCACGTCATCCAGCCGAAATATATTCTTTCTTGCTGCGCAAAATGAATCTAATGCCAAGCAGGTTCTAGCACTTGGGTCTTTGTAGTCAAGTTGTATATCTTTTTGATTAAAAAGAGACTCCATTTCATCTTTTACAACCTTACAAACATCGCTACTGGAGCTTGGCCTGTTTATGACATCAAAGAGCTTTGATGCAAGAACTCTCATATACAGGTTAAAAATTTTGATATCCAAGATGACTAGGCACATCGCAATGTTATGGAAGTCGTTCCAATCGTCAATCTTAATTTCTTGCATCTTAAGGTCGATGCAGCGTTGATCGTCGCTCTGTGCTGACATCAGTGAACCTGATATATTACTAGTTGAAACATGTCTCGACAATTCACTTGTTGCTCCTCGATTTCGGAATCGCATAGTTGAAGAAAGTATTTTCTTGCTAAAACAGATTTTGAAACCACATGATGAACGCAGACCTGTTACATGACCTTTATTTGTTAAAAATATACTACAACTGTACTCATCACCAATTATATGTTTATCATTAACCTAAAACGATCTAGCTGGTATAATTTGCATTTCTTTTATGCAGTTTCAACAATGTAGTTAAATTTTTTTCAGCAGGCGCAATAATCCAAATCCTATTTTGAGCAAAATAATTTTAAGCCAGCAAAAGTTTGGCTTTAACGGCAGTCCACCAATCGGACGAGCTTTTTGTTACATAGTTGCTCACAATTTTAACCATCAAAAATAAAATTGATGCAACAAAAAAATTTTTTCATGTTGATATCCAATTGGAAATTATAGCAAAGGTTAGAGTTTCTTTTCCTGCAGCTTCACTATTGAACCTGTGGTGGCTTCCAAAGCCATTTATAATGTTAGTATTTCTGCCTAGCTCCAGAAAATTTCTGCTTTAAAAGTTTAGTTTTAGCTTAAAGTTACTGAAAAAACACTTTTGAAAGAAAATTTGCAAGAAGCTGTGCTTTGAACTGGTAAAACTTGTACTGGTTGAACATAGTGCTATAAGACACGAAGTATCAATTTCAGATGTTGATTACAGTAAATTTATGTCTACTCAAAAACAGTTGAAAATGTGCCTAGATGTCTGTATGCAAAAAACTGATAAAATGTAAGAATGATGGACCAATAACGGGCCAGGTTGAATTGGTGGTTGTTGGACCAGTAAAAAGTCCGATTGAGTTTCTAGTAGTTGGCCCTACAACAGGCCCAGAAATTGCTTGATGAGAACATTGATATAACTCCTGGTAGATATAGAGTAACCTTGTAATAATAACGTTGCTCTCGGCTTCATTGGCTCACTTGGTAGTAACCACTCATGTGTATAGTATAATGCTTGCAGTTGGGTAAGAAACCTAAAAACATGCGGCAAACTTTTGATGAGTGGTGTAGCCAATACTAGCACCCCCACCTTTCAAAAACTTTCTGCATTTTTATAGCACTTGGACTAGATCTGCGCCAGTTTCATATCCTACTTCATCTCAACACATTAACGGGCAGCCCCAGCATCTAAAGGATAGGGTGCCATCTAATTTTAGTCTATTAGACTGTGAACCTAAATTATTTTTAAACTGTGTGTTGCTTAACCCCAGGAGCCCCAGGAGCATCAATATAGAGCACAGGGGCACAGTTTAAAATTCTTTTATGGGACGGCAGGGGATAGAGAAACTCGGGCCAAAGGCCTGACTGCAGGCCACAGGCCTGCGCCGGGGTGGGTGCAGGAGGGGCGGTGGAGCGCCCTCCCGGGTGTTGAAAAACTTCGAGAACTAGCCAGTTGGAAAAAAAGTGTTTTCATCAGTTTTAAAGGCAATTTTTACTGATTCTGTTTCCCCATGAAAGCTTAATAAAGGCTATTAATAATTTGTTAAACTAGAGTGACATTTAAATAACAATAATCAAAACCAGTGCTGTATGAGTGTACACATTGGTATTATTAAAAAAACACATCTTTTCATCTTTAACCACCTATGGCCAAGTAAACGTATTCCAATTTTATCAATATAACTGTCATGTAATAAATATAGTATGTACATATACAATAAAATACCATTATTTGGTGTGATAAATAATTGTCACCGTCAATTATAGGAATTTGGAACAGATGTAGACAGGAATGAACGTATTCCAATTTTATCAATATAACTGTCATGTAATAAATATAGTATGTACATATACAATAAAATACCATTATTTGGTGTGATAAATAATTGTCACCGTCAATTATAGGAATTTGGAACAAATGTAGACAGGAATGAACGTCGACCAGAATGAATGCAGACATAGCTGTAATAAACTTGGACACATCCTGGAATGATCGCCGACATACCTGGAATGAAAGTCTACTATGTTAGAGCAAAGAAAATTTCGACGTTCATTCTAGGAAGTGTCAAAATTCATTCCTGGCGACATATATAGTTTCGTTTCGACACTCGTTCCAGGAATGAAATAAATTATTGTATTTTGCGAAAGCAAAAAACTCCTGGAATGAAAGTCGAAATTACATTTTATATACTGCCAAGAACGAATGTTGGCACATCCGGGAATGAAAGCCAAAATTCTTTTGTTTATTGCATAGTCGACACTCGTTCCAGGTCTGTCGACGTTCATTCCAGGATGTGTCTAGGGTTCATTCCAGCTATGTCTGTATTCATTCGTGTCAACATTCATTCCTGTCTACGTTTGTTCCAATTCCTGATCATATTCTCATCTTGAAATAATTAAAAAACAATGCTATTTTACTACACTACTATTGCTGTCACCTGTCTCTAAGTGGTACTCTAGCCAACAACTCTCTTTGCTCTAGCAAACTCAAGTATTTGGTGGTTTATAATGAGTTGTATACTCCTGTGCTTCATTTTTAAAATATTACAAATTTTTTTTCTGATTGTTTCAATGGGACCGCAGTGCCGTGCTGCTGTCTCCTAAACTACGGCCCTGTAGAGTAGCTCCTCATGAAATAGAATGTGTTTGGCATCAACCACAACAAATCTCGGCTGAAATCTCACAAACACTAATAATAACGGAAAGAAAATCTGCGAGATAGTTTTACTGACAGTTCATGCCGAACCTTCGATAACAACACCAATTCTCAACCAACGTCAGCGCCGGGGGTTCTACATGGTTGTCTGAGAATCAATGCAGTACCACCATCCATGCCAGAACTTTGGCAGCAGCCCCACCAAACTTTGGCAGCTCCACCAAAACTTACTGAAGTTTGTTGCGGCTCTGATTTCAAGTGTTTTGCCAAAAATTCTGCATTGTTGGCAGAGGTTAGGCATCAGCTCCCGAAGATTCGACGCTGAAGCTGAGCTACAATCACCCTTGCTATTCCTTTGGTAGCAACTCAGTCAAACTTCAGCCGTACTGGTGGAAATTTTTTGGAAGTTCAGCGGGGCTCAGGCCAAAATTTAGAAGCCACCCTAAACCTCCGACATAACATCCACCAAATTTAAGCAATCTTGGGTTCCTGACAATTCAATGCCAAACTTTCGCAAATGGTCTATGGTTGCACGTGTTGTTGCTAATGGTCGGTGTGAGTTTCTGAGATTTAGTGCAGAACTTGTGCAGTTACTATAATGGGACATAGCTACATGAATAACTATTACCGGAAAAAAATTTTGATTATCAGGTGGGGGTGTATTGCATTGAAGATGGGGATGTATTAGATTTAAGGCTACTGTATCCGCAGTTGGTGTAACGCGATTCTTCCCTCTGTTTAAACATGAAAACCACCTACAGATTGTAACCTTTTCATCCGACTCCTGGCGGATGGATTTGTTACTGCACTGGTTTTTAGCATTATGGAAGTAAATTTCCATCATGTTTGGGGCCTTTGTTCAGTGCTTTTCATCATTGATTTGCCACAATTTTGATCCCCGTTGACACTGCTTGTTGATACTCACTTTAATGTCATCTTTTGGCATACGTTTTTATTTAACTCATTTTTTCGCCTAATAGCAGCAGATCTCTGTAGCATTATTTAAAATATTTCTGAAGTGTGTTCTGTAACCTTGACATGAGCTTATTTTACTTATATATTTTGAGATTCATTCCACTGATCTGATCCCCAGTCCTGACCTGACCTGATCATGTTATTTTTCATCTTGCCATGTCCAGCGCATGGATTATTTGGTATGAGAAATAATTGTAATAAAAATGAATGAAGTTTATTTTTTAACAAAACTCTGTTAAAGTAAGCGTTCTTATAGTATTTACGAAAGTTGATATGCCAGCAACTTTCTTGAAAGTTATTAGAATGGAGAGTAAATGAGCGAAAAAAATTATTACTGAAACGTCTACTGTGGAATCAAGATCAATTTCATTTTATGCTGTGATACAAGTTCCTAAGGACTTTTATAAACGGTTGATGATATTTTGATGGAAGTGGACAGTGTGGCTCCCTATATGAGGCCAGTACGGCTATCTGCTAGCACTACTACTATCACTACTAGTACATTATACTAACGCTTACTAAAGGAATCACGCTTGACTAAGCAAGGCATAACTGACCCCACGCATACACCAGACAAGCACAGGCAGGATTTCCCCCCCCCCCTTTCGTATTGATTTCCATTTATCACCAATCATCAACTATTTCATCATCAGGAATCCTAAATGTTAAGAGGATTTTTTTCAACTTGTCCTTAATTTGGTTGAATCTCAACATCATCATCATCCTCTTCTGCTTCCATTTTATTTTCCGCAAACCAAAAATAACTTATTGCTATAAAATGTCACAATTTTCAATGAAATCAACTTTTTTATTGACAGTTTTGAAAGCAACACTCATGAATTTTAAGAGACTTGCAAGCTCCAGAGTAAAGTACGTAACTACAGAGAGTACCAAATAACTGTAATTAAGATATTAACCGCAAAGCAGTAGGAATAAAAATGGTTAAGGAGTAGCAAAATAATGCAGTTACTAGCGAAGCAATCGTGGGAAAGTACAAAAGTAAAATAAGAACACAATAAATCATAGCACAGAACATTCTAAAGCGGTAAAAAAGTAGCATATTGAGAGCGAGCTTGTTATATTCTGATAGCTCATTTTTCCACTGCAAACAACTTAGGAAAACTTACTACTAAATAATAAATACAATCTAGTGGCATTTTTGACAAAATCACATTTTTCAACGCATAATACTGTAGTGGATTTTGGGGGGCCGACCAAACGTCCACCAACAACACCTCACTCCAGAGGTCAATTTCTATCAGAGGAGTATACCGACTACACAACTGTTCTCAGAGCCCACGGCTCAAACGCACAACTCAATGTCTTGTTGAGTATACCATAGTTTATTATACAGCATAACCAGCAAGGTATAATAACGGTAAATGTATTATGCTACTTGGCTCAATCACAAGCAGAATCCCAGTACAATACAAAGAATAATAAGAAGTGTTCTGCCTTTTATAGGCAGAACAGGAAAAAATATAGGCCCAAATGAGGGGGCTACAAATCAGCAATGGCAGGAAGTAATTGCACTAATCAGAACATGAGATAAAAATAAAATGATACAACATTGGCTAATATAAGGTTAAATATGCAAGGCGCCCAGAAGTTGGGGGCGGAGTTTATCAGTCAATCTTGCTGATTCATGATGGGGCAATGGTTAGCTCTAGTTCCTGGTCCTTATGGCTTGTGGTCCATGACTTTGGTCTTGCCTGAGGACAGCTAAGCTGCAGAGTCGGGCTCCTGCATCTTTGGTATCAATTTAGGCTCTCAGGCTATAGTCGTTCTTCCCTCACTGACCCGGTATAGGGCCGGTAGTGGCACTGCAGGGCCGGTAGTGCATGCTGCAGGGCCGGCAGTGTGTGCTGCAGGGCCGGTGGTACCTCAGCAGGGCCAGCAGTGAATACTGCAATACTGCTTTTTTTCCAACCCTGATTTACAGAGCATTAATTCAAGAAAATAATGTCATTGATCACAATAATTTTCTCACTTGAGATCATCAGCTTTTTTCTTGCTATAAAGTAGAAGGTAAGTGTTATCTTGATCGCCTTCCATCATCTCATCACTTGCTCTTGTGATCTACAACAGTAATTTATTGTTAGTACACCAACCTTCATAAGCTCTTTTATAAGTTGAGAAGGGGATATTTCATTTAATTATTGCAAACAAATTGATAAATACAAAACCGAAAACTTTGGGACCATTTTTTATTTATCGGCCCGATGTTTTATCTTAATTTGTTTGTTGCTATATAATTGGGAGTGACTACTTCTTTAACTTTGTAGATGTGAGTAAATGTTTAGAGGTGGTAAACAAGGTCCTTGTCTTTTGATCTATTGTTAAGAACTGAGTCTAGATTATTGGTTTAATCAGCATTGAAAACATTGTAATAGATTTTGGTCTTGTTACCACCAAACTCCACTAGACTCAAGTATTCTACCTCTCTCAAGAGAGGACACTGTGGCAGTATGACAGTGACAACTTTGATAACTACTGCCAGATCAGTTGGCAAGCACAGAACCCACCTCTCAGGTCAACTACATGGAGTGCTGTTTGAATAGTGGCTTTATTCATCAATACCAAAGTCCTAGGGTGGGTATCCACTAAGGTGATTGACAAGATATGAATGGATCAATGCAAAGAGTATGTACAATTCCAGTCATTTTGTAGGTAGGCTGGAGGAAGTTAGTTGCATAAAGTATACATAAAAGTAAAGGAAGAGGAAATAATTAGACCAATCAGAACACATATATAAATAGTAAGCAAATCATGCATTGAACAAGGATTAAAGGTAATTGGTACCAAGTGGCTAAAGGGCGGAGTCCTATATCCATTGTGCAATCATAGACATCTGCAGGGCTCCAACGCAACAGCTAGCTTGTGCTTACCATATCTGTCGTTCCGAGGAAGGGTACTTCCTATTCCTGCTCTAGAGTAGAATCCTAGGTGGCCTCTGCTACGGTGACCATCTTAGACTGACCCTGTGTCACCATACCGGGTCCGTAAGGGATCAATATCAGCCCTGCAGGGGTCAATACTGGCCCTTCATGCTGTGCTACCAGCACAGTAAGGCTTCCCACTGATAACGCATTTTTCTGATGACTGTCTTTCTGGTGAAATATCCGAGCGCTGATGTGGAGGTTGGAGTGGTAAACAACCAGTTTACTATTGCCATTAACCAAAATATGCCACAATATTTATCTTAATAACTTTCCTGCACAGCTTTTTAGCAAGCGAACCAATAAGGTGAGTTTTCAAACAAAATCAATGTTGGAGATTTTTAAGGCTATTTATATTAGCTTTTTGTTGACAATCTACTATCAGACTAAACTTCTAAGTACTGCCTGGATCATACTTCCAGTTAAAAAGTGAGATGCTTGTAGCATTGAGCATTGGTTTGGTTGTCTAAGATTGGATGTCATTAAACCTTTTTTGCCCCACATGTCAGTTTGACAAAGTTTAGTCACATCTAACAGGATTTGAAGTTCATAAGAAAACTGTATGTATTTCTCAGCTCAATTTAACCACTAGTGTCACTTAGTTCCATCCGCTCCAAACTCTAACCAAAGTAATCGATTATTGATATCTATTAAAGCTGTCAACAACATCTTTACGGACTAAAAAATGAAATGTTTGACACATCTAAAAAATTACTTTGAAGTAATTCACAAGTTTTTTATTAGTGCCGTGGCATGATACAGTGAGTTGATGAGTTGAAACAACTGAACTATTACCAAATATTGGTTAATTCACACTTTCCATACAGTGTAGGGGTCTATACCTTCTTTGGAAAAAAAGCAGGGGGTTGTTTGCTGTATCTAGTGGGCAAATTAATCCAAAATTTTAGTATGATACAAACCTCTTCATCGCTCATTTTCCACCAACCATTTGATCCAGTATCAACATAGCAGTAGTAATGACCTTCATGGACATTATCTCCAATGTGTACAATAACTGCAGCGCATTTGTAGCTGACTCCATTTACCTACAAATTGTAAGCAAAGCGTTTTTTTCTCAAAACGTCTGAGTTTTTATTGCTCCTGAAAATTGCACACTCGGGTAAAAAGACAATGAGGGTAACTTAGTAGAGAAATTTGCAGTTAACCCATGTGCACGCATAAAATTAAACGTAATATTGTAGTGGATTTTGGGGGGCCGACCAAACGTCCACCAACAATGCCTCACTCTAGAGGTCAACTTCCAACAGAGGAGTATGCCAACTCCACAACTGTTCTCGGAGCCCGCGGCTCAAACGTACAACTCAATGACTTGTTGAGTAAACCATACTTTATTACACAGCGTAACCAGCAATGTATAATAAGGGTAAATGTATCATGCTACTTGGCTTAAGCACAGGCAGAATCCCAATACAATACAAAGAGTCTTCACCTGAGAAGAATATTGTGCGAAAGATAGCAACAATGGCAACCCCTCACTGCTTAGAATTAACGGAGGAAGATGACGAGTTATTACTAGAAGCTGGTTTAGCTGCCTATCACCCCCCAGGATTAGGAGAGGACGACTTGTTGGCTATGCCTACAGATGAGCTGATAAAGGAGAAAGATGTACCTCCCCAGCCAACCCCTGCTGCTGCTGTGGACACAGAGTTGGCATCAAAAGATGAAGAGGGTGAGTTATTTAACTCTCAGATGTCTGCGTGGGTGTTCAAGCATAGAACATTGACTGACCCTTTAGCTTTGCAAAGTGGCAGCCCCCCAGATTTCAGTCTCGAACTACAGGGCTTCTACCACTTAGAGATGGTAGAAACAACCCTGCGCTGACCTTGAAGACGGCTAAACCCCTCATTCAGGCAGCAGCGTCAGAAAGAGGCGGTAAAAAGTTAGTGATAAGTAGGGATAACTCCTTGCCGGCCCGGCAGTCAACCTTGCCGGCCCGGGGGAGATCTCTGCCGGCCCGGGGTCACTGTGATCCGGCCCGGAGGGCTTTGCAAGAGTCCAGGAGAAAGGCCAGAGATGGCGAAGGTGGCAAAAGTCTTTCGCGGCCACTCCAAAGCCAAACGATTGAATATCTCTCACAGAAGAGAGGTATCCCTACCCTAGAGTCATCTAGAGGAGGTAGTGAACAGTCTGTGCCCCCTACCCCGGCCCGGGGTGAGGGAAAAGTTGCTAAACACAGACAGGGAGACGAGGAGACGAGTCGAAAGCGCCGGCTCTCTTCACAGGAAGGTGTAATCCTTTCATCTTCCCCAGCTGACGACCTCCCAGTGCCTAAACCGCCTGGCGATCAGTCACCAAGCCTGACCCCTGCCTTCCACTGCCATGTAGCAATGCCAACACCTAACAAGTGTTTGAATCCTGATAAGGACATTGTTAATGTTGTAGGTGCTGAGTCCCACTCTGTGGTAGACGTGAAGCCGAAACTTGAGGTACGGTTGGTACAGCTTACACCACCCTCGGTGACGGAGGAGGATGTTCCTGCTGAGCAGCTGATGCTAGAGGACGAGCCATGCACCACCTATGCTAAGGGAAAGAGAAACCCTACCAGGTGGCGGATGCTACGCTGGGTAGCGGGTCCTACGGAGACCAGGATAAAGAGCCTCCTGCAAACGGCAACCGACTCCGTATGCCCTAAATGTTGTTATGAGGCCAAGAACAACAGGCAGTTGAGAATTCACGTGTCTCAACACTACATTCGTCACTACTGTCGGTGCGGCTACCACAGTGAAAGTCGAGACTCCGTATATTCACATCAGGTGAAATACGATGCGCCTGGTGATCAGATGCACCTTGACAAGACTGGTGTGATCTACACGGTCGATAGGCCAAGCTTTGACCGCTTTTGCCAGTTTGTGCAGTGGACGGACCCTCATAAGTTCAGGAAGTGTAGACCTACTCAGGTGGGCGTAAAGAAGGCGGCAGCCACACTATCCTGCAAGCGGGAGGCATCCCCTGCAAAGCCAATGGTGAAGAAGAGAAGGAAAGTATCGGAACCGGAGGCTAGCACTGCCCTTCGAGCATACCGGATTCCAAAGAAGGTGTGCCCCAGCTCGGCGCCACCACCACTCGAGCAGACCGAGTCGCTCGACAACTCAGACGGAGCTAGTCGGCCAGTAGTGCCCAGACCCTCCTTGCAGATACTGCAAAATAGTAACCGCCTGGCGGAGGTGGTGGAGAACCACATCCTTACTCTACGCGGCTCATTGCTCATTGCTCATTGCTCCGCCCACTCGGCTGAGAATCGCATAGTGTGCACGTAGCTTCAGAATTAACTGATTGATAATTTAAACTGTTTGTAATTAGACTGGCAGATAGCCTCACTACTAGGTCACTCGGTACACCCATTCGTTGATAGAGGTGGTACTTCTCTGTATGAAGAGTTCATTCAGCAGAACTCGGTACATCTTGCTATAGCCAAGCACAGCTCAGTAGAGCTTGTACTTGGCGTTGTTGCCCTGTTCAGCTGTAAGACAATTCCTTATCTTGCTTGTGCTGTTACCCCGTACTCTCTCTAGTAGGCTTTTGGTGAAGGTCATTTTCAAATCCTTCATGTTATTCCACTCTTACTATTACAATTGCTTTTTATTTTATCGGTTATGCATGCAACTATCTATTATACCTGTTGAAATAGAATAATTTACGACATTCATATCAATATTCAAACTATGAAATAAACCAGCGTATAAACCTAACTATAAACACCTGGTACAACAAAAAGCACATACTAGAGTTTTTCATGTGATACACCACGGAGCTCTCAAAGCCATGTGCCTATGAGAGCCATTATGAACATAAATGTAACATACACATTTTAAACAATAGCAAGAAAATTAACATTAGAAAAAGCCTACCACTAGGTACACAAAAGAACTCACACCAAAGGGTACTCCTGAATCAACAATGCTCATGAGAACCCAATATTCCCTAAAATCATTGGGAAACTTCCATATTTTCAAATCCGTCTTCAAAACCAACTGCAAATCATTTTGTAGCATATCACATTTTTATACTATAATTCATACAAAGTTAAAATTCGTGGGTATGAATACCTTGTACACAAAAGTTCACCGAAGGATTTTCCTGGATCACCTGCTGCTTAAAAATTTAAACCCAGTTATGAGAACTTGGTTGTCATTTAGGTACCCTTCAGAGGCCTTCTCCTAATACAGATCTGATAGAAAATTGGTCATAACATAGAGTGTTAGTGGGTCAGTCTGAGCTCTCCAGGTTGGTCTAGGGCATATAGACAGCAGGTTGCTGTATATCCTGGTAAGAAACTTGTCAGCCACGCAGTCTTTCTACTTCATTGCTGCATCCATGGATTTTGTCTGTGTGAGCTGTACAGAGACTGGTTTTGTTTCAAGTAACCACACAACAGTGGCATGCCATGCAATGCAAAGCACAGAAAGAAAGCAGTGTTTTTTTTAAGGCAGAGTCACAGAAAGTGACAGGAAGTTTTTGGCCTATTCTGCCAATCACACATGAGAATCAGATAATTACACCAATGCTGCAATAAATAAAAGTACCGGCCACTGATATGTCAACAAATTGATTAAAGGAACTGGTGCCCAAAATTAACAGTCAGAGTCTATGGGCATCTCAGTCAGAGGTAGTTGTGGATTCCTCTCTCTTAGAGTGTTTAGTTTTCTGTGGCATTGGGTCTTGATATCGCGATTTCTTAGGATAGTGATAACCTGAATCTTATATGCCCTTAGGCTTAGTTTCATCTCCAAGGCTATGACAGCCACCTTGATGCTGACCCGGGGAAGCTACCCAGGGGCAGGGTAATACTTACTCTTTGTTGGTATAGAATGTTGCAGGTCTGGTATAGCAATAAATGTCTATCCCATGGATATTTTAGCTATTAGTGTAACGGCAATCAATTCCCGAATTGTTTGATTACTCAGTTAGGCTTGCATGATGCCTGAAAACTTTCAAGGGGCCATTGGTAAAGAATTTTCTGGTTTCTGAGCGAAGTATGATTATTTTTGGTAAAAGTCATCTATAGACTTTCTCAGTCTCAAGCATCAAAAATAGAAAGAGGCATGGATTTGGTTTAGGCTATTATGCTATAAATCTTATTTCAAAAATAACTTGTTTTCTTCCCAAAAGAAAATTATATATGCGTTGGTCATTAAGTTTGACATAGAAAATTGCGGTGCATGGTGTAGTTACAAAAACTATAAAATAAACAAAAGAACAAGGTTTCAATTTTGGTAAAACCAGTTTTCAGTGTTTCTTAACATAAGCAGAACAAAAAGATTTATCTTCTTACATCCAGTTTTATACTAGACCACACAGTGTCTTGTATCTTTTGTGCTTCTCCATTATCATGACTGTATCTCAGTAGCTGAACAGCTAATATTTCTGGAAAGTTTTGTATATCGTCCTGAAGGATAACTTCTTCACCTCTAGACAATGCAAGTACAAAGCACAATTGTGGCAATTTTGCACAAAAAACACACTGTCAAAGTGTTTTGGGTAAATTATAAAGCGTTTTTTGCGAGCATATAAACCATTAAATACTGAAATTAAGAACTTTGAAAAGTTATTTTGTTTAAAATCATCACTAAATTTTGCTTTTCTGAATGGTTGGGAAGTTGAGGTATAAAACAAAATTTGTATTGATATTCCTGTAGTGCATTTTGGGGGCTTAAAGCCACTAACTAAAGTCGGTAGCAATTATAAGACCGAACAAAGCTAGAACTGTAGCAAAACAATGCTGTTTGGCGCACAGATATCAATACTTGATTCGCTGTAGCCACCAATCAAAAGGCTGTAGCACATCGGAACATAAACGCAATAAACCGAACACGACATAAAGGGCAGAAAAATATGGCCGGATATAACTTGGCGTAACTGATGAGAATGAGGTTATTATTGAGAATATTGCTTCAATCTTCTACAAAAGTAAAGATTCAAGAGGGATAAAACCTAGAATGTAGTGATGACTCTGAATATCTGCTTTTTTATTGATATTGATTCAGTAGTGCCAGAGTTTTGAGCTAAAATCGCAAAAACCGATTTACATTTATATACTAGATTTACAGGAAGTGACAGGAAGTAATCATGAGTAATAACCAATTGCATACAAGTAGTACATAATGCAAAGATGAACAGATAGACATAAATAGAGAAAGAATGAACATAGAGTATATATTGCTGAATAGATATGACACCATATAAGGGTAGGTGGAGTCACAAGCTACTGAACCAATCACAGTCCTATCTACTTCCTGCCCCTGGTCTTTAGTCTTTATTAGCCTCTGTCCCTAGTCTTTCCTCAGGTTATCTCCTGGATATGGCTTCCTTCATCCCTCAGACTACTTTCTAACTATCAGCCTATGCCGACTCACTTCCTGCCGGCCTTGCATGGTGCATACAGGGTCGGTAATGACTCATACCGGGTCTGTACTGCTTTATACAGGGTCAGTACTGATCTATACAGGGTCAGTACTGACTCATCCTCAGGGTCGGTCAATTTGGTATCATTCCAGTTATTCTGGCCATCTAATGTCTAATATGAGGATACCAGAATGTAAGTACAGTGTGTGCGCAGACGTTAACAACATTAAAATCCACAACATCCCGAAATGAAACATTTTATGTAAAAGGCTATAGACAATTTCCTACAGCAAGTTCTAAAATGTCAAATTTTATTTTGTATTATGATTAAAAGAACTTGCTTAAATTAGGTAGGTTGTTGCTTAGGAAGGTTTTCATCACGTTACTGCATCTGATATTATTTGATTTCAGCTTAGATTAGCATTAAAATATCAGATTTTAGTTCAATCATTGTGAGATCAATAACCTTACCCACAATTTTCACATTTCTTCTCAGCGTTGTATGGTTCTCTGAAAGATTTTAACAGCATCTCCACACTACTTACAACAGGTGCGTCCTGTAATAATAAAAATATGAAAAAAATAAGACAAAACAAATCAGTTGCACCATATCTGATTATACAATTTCAGATATTTAACTAGCTAGATATCTGCGTTAAAGATTTTGAGGAGTTCTAACTGTTTGTTGTACAAAGATGCATGAAAGTTGAATTTGGAGTGATGCAGGACTTCCATAGCTGATTTACCAATTAACAACAAGTATCGAGCCAGTAATTATAATTTTCTAATATGTAGACTGGATGCACTGAAATACGAAACAAAATTAGTTACATAAACTGCGTTTCATTCATTTTCAGCTCAGAGAGTGACACGTGTGTCAAAAATTTGCCTGACAAGCGCAGTTTGTACAGCAATTTTAAGTTGGCATTTACTCAAAATAATTAAATTGACATCAGGCATCTTTATTCTAGTGCGGAAGAAATTTACAAAGTTTACATGTAGCTCAAAAAGTATCCTTACCTTTTTGATTCTATCCTAATTTTTATGGAAGTTGCCCTACTTCCTATTTTTTTGTGTTTTTGTGCACCATTTTTTCTCCCAAGAACCCTTGGTCCACACTTAAGTGAATTAACAAAAGAAAAAAGGAGCTATCAAAGAATTATTTCGGACCCACTCATAAGTGATTACTAACTAGGTTGCTCCCTCTGGTATACCTCAACCGTATCAAGTGCTTTGACCAAAATGCAGCTACAACCTGGAATAGACAGCGAAGCTGCCACCAAGCTTGGCAGCTCATGATTAACTCGCTTCTGCTGAACACTGCATGGTCTTTTTTGAAAAGGGGGCTATTCCGAACTTTACCCACAAAAAAGCAAATGAAATAGATGCGATAAGAAACATTTTGCTTGCTCAGGGTCAGTTAGTTGTCATTAGTTGTTATGTTGGACAATGGGTTCTCCCAAGTTTTGTTCATATTTTTAATTGATTTATAAACGACAGCTTGGCAAAAGTATGATTATTTTCACAAGAATGTGTACCGTAATTCACAGTTAGAATGACATTATTTACTACATGCCTAAAAAAAGAAGTCCAATAGATGAAAGTTTAGTGCTTTGTAGAAAAATGTAATATGGGCAATGCGTGCTGCATCGAAGTATTGTGTACTATTGTTGGCATATATTGAAAAAATTTTTGGCCTTGGGGCCTATGGCCAGGTCAAGGTTGTGGTGGCGCTGCTACTGATAGCAACTGAGGATTCAACTTCTTTCATAAACACAGTTGTGATGTGAGTGCACGCTCTCTTTGTACATTGAGACTACTTTACATTATTGGCTAGTGACCTCACGTGGCACAGTAGGCAAAAAGGAAGGCTTTTATCTTTTTCTATTATCCCTATTTTTTGGTGGTGTTTCTGTGTTAATGTTTGTCTTTCTTGTTAAATGTTAAAGTGAATGTCAGTGATTATTATTTTCAAATGTGGATTATTGTTTTGTTGGTCTCATTATAGTACATGGTGTCAGAAGTAAGTTTGACACTGAACGTAGTTAGCAATGTTGTGAGTTGGACAGCTAGAGGTTGGAGTAAAGTTATAAGTACGTCTGACTCAACAAAAGATGATCGATTTGTTCAAAGGCTAGATCTCAGAGATGAGAATCTTTTTACTAAATGGAAAACAGTGAATGCTCAGTTTAACACTGTACAAACCATAAACAAATATATGCTGACATGAAAAAAAGGAACGAATTGCGAGTTTACTTATGCTCATGGACCCTGATAGCGTGCCGATACATGGACAGTACCAGTTTGGCGATGGAGATGGCCAGCCATGAACACTGGAAAATGTGGTAACTACGCTTGATGGGTACTTCGAGCCACTAAATAGTATGATATACAAGTGCGTGAAATTCTAAAGCATAAAACACGCTAGCCTACCTATACACCAGTTCATCACTCAGGTACATACACAAGCTGATAATTTTGACTATGGAAACATGAAGGGCAGCTTATATGTGATATAACTCTTGTTGATGTAAATGAAAGCGGGCTCCAAGAGCAATTGGTAGATGGGAAGACTTGGATCTGGCTACATACATAAGTAAAGCTAAACAGTTCATGATTCACCAGTCGCAAGCATCCAAGTTGGTAAGATAGAAAGGTGAAAACATTGATACAGTACACAAGAAGGGTCAAGCGAAGGCATGAACTTGTTGTCTATTATATAACGAAGACTTTCACCAGACAGAGAAATGTCCGGCTAAGAATGCAGTGTGCCTCAATTATACGGAGAAGGGTCATTGGGCCAGATGAAAATGATACATAAAAAAAAGGAAGGAAGCCACAGCAACTGAGTTGACTCAAGAAGCTGATGACACGGAGAGCCTATAATTTATTGCTGATTCTCTTTGGCTAGGAGGGATGACAGTTGAAAACGTGACAGAAACTTCTAAGGAATGGCTCGTCAATATTCAACTAAACTCGTGTCCAGCAACTTCTCAAATAGACCCCTTTGCAGCAGTGATGGCTGTACCGACCAGTTTAAGAACACACATGGGTGAAATGGTTTCATCTGGCAGGGTGGTAAAAGTGATAGGTAAACATAAGATGAGGGTCAGTGGGCAAACTGAAATAAACTTCAATACATCCGACAAACATATTACTGAAACTGTGTAAATTGTAGAAGATTTGACAACTCCTCTTCTAGGAAAACCAGTGATTTATAACTTAGAACAGATAATGTTTATTGAAGGAGTAAGTATAAACTCTCGCAATGATTGAGTGGCAGAATATTCATCACTATCTGTAAGTCTGGGGTCAATGAACACAGAAATAAGGATAATACTAGTAGAGCAGTGTATTCCATTCAACAGAGCATTCCCGGCGGAGTGGCAGAAGCAAAAAAGGCAAACACCGTCAGGTGAACTTGACCACATGGAATGGTTAAAAGTCACAGTCAGGATGAAAAACCAACTGAGTGGTTTGCCCCATGCATAGTAGTTCCTATGAAGAATGGAAATTTTTGAGTCTGTATTGATTTTACTGATCTAAATATATCCAAGCGGAGTGAACATCGTCCATTGCCAGCGAATGAAGACACATTGAGTGAATTGGGAAATTCGAGAGTGTTCACCAAATTGGGTGCTAACTCGGGCTACTGACAACTCAAGCTGGATAATCAGTCTCAGAAACTGACCACGCTTATTACCATGTTTGGTAGGTACTTTTCCAGAAGACTCCTATTTGGCATTAGCAGTGCACCAAAAATTCTTCGAAGAGAGGTGCAAAAGGCTATCAGAGGCCTTAAGGGATTTACATGTTGCATGTTGCATGTTGCATGTAGCTTCATATAAAAATAAAGAAACAAAAGCATTGCATAGCCGAGAGAAAGAAACAAGTAGAAAAGCCTTTAGCTTATAATAATATTCTTGCTTTACATGAATGTCCATGCGGCATCATCATTGTCACATGTGACATCATGTGACAATGATCACGGAATCAAACCTGTATTGGAGCACTTGAGGAAGGCAGGGATCAATTTGAATAAGAACGAATGTTAATTTCCAGTTTAGGAAACAAAAGTTTCTGGGACATGTTATTGCTGACCGGAGCATTAAAGCAGACCCAGAGACTCAAGGAGATCAAGGAATTCCCTCTGGAATAAGAGAGAGTTGAAACGATTCTGTGCTGTAGTAAACTACTTGGGGAATTTCTCTCCATTGCTGACAACGTTGACCTGTCACCTGCGTAGGTTGCTGAGCAACAATAGCGGATGGGTTTGGAGACCCGATCAAATCAATCAGTTCTAGCGGCTCAAGAAATTGCTTGCCGAGACACCGATTCAAACTCTATATTGTGTAGATGCAGACACGTTAATCAGCATTGACTCGTCATCATATAGATTAGGTGCAGCAATTTTGCAGAAGGTTGATGGAGACTAGAGGCCTGTAGTTTATGCGTCTTGCTCTTTCAATCCTACTAAAAGAAGATACACTATGATAGAAAAGGAGGCGCTGGCAATCTATTGGGCATGTGATAAGTTTGTGTATTTTATATATCGGGAAAGACTATCTTGGTGGAGACTGATGATAAACCCCTGGCTGCTATTCTGGAAATCAGGGAGTTAGCGAGACTTTTCACTGGAATGAAACACTTTCATCTGAGGAGATTGGCGGTAGTCATGGGACTCGTAAAGGATATCCCCATAGCTTCAGGCAGATAGAATAAAATTTGAGCTGCACTATTGGGAGATGAAGCAGGGGTACTCTTGCAGATTTAAAGTGCCAGACAAGGTGAAGAGTTTGTATACATTTAGAGTTTATATCACCAAAGTAAGAGGGGTGATGTACTTTATGAATATGGTAATTTTCCCGGCGCTGGAAAGGATTAGATTTTTCTCAAACATTCAAAAGGTTATCAGGGTGAAAAAAATGTATCAGGAAGGCAACAGAGATAATTTAGTGGTCGGTGATGACGGTACACAACAGAGACATAGTACAGGGATGCAAAAAGTGCAAAGAACAGCGCCAGAAGGCAAAGGAGCCACTTCTAGAGAGAGCATTGTAGAGATTACAAATTACGGTTGACTACAAAATGAGTCAACTGGGATGCACTAGCAGGCATGTTGATAGCGCTACTAGCTGTGGCTAGATTATCCACACTGAAGCAGATAGAAAGGGAAGTTCACCCGCTCTGTTGTGATTGGACAGTTTGATTTTGCTACTAACTATTAGTTATTAATGCTTCTGTTTGTCATGTCATTTCTATTTTTATATTTTTGTTACGCATGGTTAATCGGTATCTAATGAACTGTTTGTATTTGCTCAACAGCTCATCTGTATATTTTAGCACTTACAATTTCGAAAATATTATTGCATTGTGATTGTGAGGGCAGAATTATTTGTGATCTTTTATAGTGAAGTTCGACTTGCAATTTATTGTATTGTGTTGTTGCAATTTACTGTGACAGTCTTATATATGCAAAAACATGATTAGCTTCATAATGTTACACCTTGTTAGTTTGGCAGGCCTCGCTAAGTGTTTCAGTATTTTACCGAACTAGATACACTTTGATGCTGCTCGATAGTGTAATGGATTTCAACATATGTGGCAGCTCATTAATTGATGCTTTGCTAGCCAATGTATATTTGCCCTATCGTCCTATGCATGTGCAGCTAATGTATAGACTCAGCTACACCTGACTGCCCTCAGCACAGAGATACATGTGTGCCGCAGTTAGAAGACCAAAGGAACTCAAGCAGGGGATTCCCTGCCTTGCTAAAAGAATTAATTGGCGCATTGTTGTTGATTGCTTACTGTATGTATATGTTTTCATTGAGCCTGTTTGCTTGCTTATTTTTTGTATGACTTGATTATCCTTGTAACCAATTATATTGTTTTATATTTGAACTGCTTGTTTACATATTGAAGTGCATAACTGTGGTGACATGTGGCCCAGTGGGGATAAGTGATTAGAGTTGATTGTGCGCCTGCTGAGAGAAGACCTCTGAGTAAGCTTTTGTTTCTTGAAGCGATAAAGTATTCATTGCTATAACCCAGTGTATTCAGTTTGGCAGGTAGCCAAGTATTGTTAGTATACTTGCACATGGCACAACACTAAGTGACACATAGCTCATTAGTAAATAGAGCCATCACTACTAAACCAGTAGCGCTCTACAGCAATCATTGTTGCATTGCTAACCAAGTACACTAGTAGTAATACATGAGCAGATCTCCCTACCAAGTGTTTTTTTGTGGATTAGACCTTGGGGTTGAGGCAATGGGTTACGACGTTGGATGAATTCGCCGAGTTTATATTGTATTTTACTTGAGGGGTACTTGAGTGGCATTCGAGTGGCATTTAAGTGGCATTTGAGTTTTGATTATTTTTTTACTTAATTTGAACTCATATGGCAGATAGATTTTGAATGTATGGCATTTAAGTTTTGATAATTTTTTTACATAATTCGAACTCATATGGCATCTTGAGAGAGAGGAGAGAGAAGAGAGAGAGAGAGGAGTTTTATCTACATTGAATAAATATATTGATCAAAAATGAAACATTATAAGATTATATACATTGATTACATAATAAGTAGGGAAAATCTTCCTATATAATATAGCTAGAGTCAGTAAATACTAAGTAATACAAAGCACTAC
This sequence comes from Cryptosula pallasiana, assembly GCA_945261195.1. Lineage (NCBI taxonomy): Eukaryota > Metazoa > Bryozoa > Gymnolaemata > Cheilostomatida > Cryptosulidae > Cryptosula > Cryptosula pallasiana. The sequence goes on along the minus strand of OX183133.1, from coordinate 8,141,056 downwards.
AACTTGTAATGACAATCAATGCATACATACATACATATGGTATCTTGAGAGAAAGAGAGAGGAGAGAGATTTTTTAGTTTTCTATACATTCATGTATATATGGTTAATTATGTACATATTTATGGGTATATTTATATCTACATAGAGAGAGGAGAGAGGAGAGTGGGTATATTTATATCTACATAGAGAGAGGAGAGAGGAGATCTATCTACATTGAATAAATATATTGATCAAAAATGAATCATTGTATGATTATACACATTTATTACATAATAAGTAGGGAAAATCTTCCTATATAATATAGCTAGAGTCAGTAAATACGCATATGTCCATATTCATGTACATGTGCATAAATGGACATGAATAGGTACATGTCCATATTCATGTCCATATTCATGTCCATATTCATGTCCATATTCATGTCCATATTCATGTCCATATTCATGTCCATATTCATGTCCATTTATGTACATGTCCATATTCATGTCCATTTATGTACATACCTATGTTCATATTTATGTACATGCGCATGTCCAAATTCATGTCCATATTAACATTTTATAGCTATGTACAGAGGAGAGAGAAGAGAGGAGAGAGAGATTTTTTAGTTTTTTATACAACCATGTATATAAGGATAATTATGTACATATTTATGGATATATTTATATCTAGATTGAATAATATACATTTATGACATAATAACTATATTGAATGCTATAAAATATGTTGGAAAATCACCAAATTAGTCCTCTAGATGGTTAAAATTTACAGTATTTGGGAAATAACTGCAAGAGAGGAGAGAGGAGTATTTGGTAGAGGAGAGAGGAGGCTTCAAAAAGAGCTACAAATAACTAATCAGTACACAACTCAGTTTATTAGGTAGTAGCGCTTCAAGGAGGTACAAACACTGATTGCTGACAAACAACAAATTTTAATGCAGATTGGGAGAGGTAGCTTTTTTTAGACCCTATAATCATCCTGATTGCACAGGTTTTAATATCAATACAAAATGAATCTTCCGCCTTTAAAATATGATAAACGTTATTTTGCTATACCAGAAGAGGAGTATCATAGTTTGATGGAAAAGATCAGTGGGGCTAAATCAACCGACCAAGACAAGTTTGCGTCATCATTGTATGACAACCCGACAAAAGACAAAATGGTGAGAGATATCGAGAAAATCCAAAATATTTTGGTTGAAACGAATGAAATAGTAATGGGAATCAAAAACGAGTTGCTTGAGCGCAAAAAGACAAATGAAAATGTTCAAAGCACAAAAACCTATCGGAGTGATGTTGGAAAGATTAGGGGAGAGTACAAGCAACCAAAGAGTTGGAGCTCTGCTAAAACACCAAAGCTCTCACCATCATCGTTTGATAGAAACACAATTGACGATGATAGCAATAGAGATTCGGAGAGAATGATGCAACAATTAGAAGAGTTTAAAAAGAAAGTATCCGACATGACAGCTAGTAAAGACAATCAAGCGTTAGGTGTAAAAATATTGTATCAATTGAGAGATTCTGGAAAATACGATCTGGATACTGACAGGATAAAACTCAAAGGAAGATGGCTTAGCGCTAAGCTATCAAAGAATTTGTTGCATGATGTACTAACTGATAAAGACTCAATAAGATCAACAAAAGATAACTACAGTAGATTTAAAAGTCTGCTCACCACTCAAGGAATCACAACTGTCAGGAGATCCTCATGAAAAACTTATTTTAGCTACCTAGTTGTTAATTCAAACATCTTAGCAACAACTTATTAGCTCAAACATGACTTTGTTATACTATTTTTTTTGGTTAATGTCATTGTTGAAAAGTCTATGTTTATTGCTAATGCTTGCTAATACATTACTGCTTAATCCTTTATCCAACACCTACAATAATTCTTAGTAATAGTAGTGTAATGAGACTGAGTAATAATCTACACACACCTTGTTCACTCTGTATGCTGTAGTACATGTTATTCCTTTAGTTATCTGCAATTACTTCAATTGGATCTGATCCAGATGTTTTATAGTCTTTACTGCTGCTGCGTTTTGTCTCAAACAAGAGTCCAAAGTAGGCATCGTGTCTACAAAATATAAAAATTGCCATCTTAACTATCCAATCTAAAAAGACAAAAAATAAGAAATATTTTAAAAAATGTGAGCTATTTATTATTATTTAATCATAATACAAAGAAGATAACATTTTTATCAATATCCAAAGACAGGGTTTGTAACACAAACGGATTTGGTTGTAGGAGGCTATTTTCTCCATAGTGCAAGTAGGTAAGTTTTTCAACTAGTGGTAAATAAATATTTGTCATTCTTTTATTATTTAGATCACAAGACTTGAACAAAATTCAATAAAGTAACAATGAAAACCAAATGAAATCACAATAATATTAACAATAGTAATAATAATAAGAATAATAATCATTATCAGTAAAAATTATTTTTCATATTAAATACAATGAATAATAACTGTTATATGTTGATAATCAAGTAAAACAATACAATAATGAAAGTTGTAATCATTTTTTGGTTGTAAAGTTCTAAATCAACCTGTCGTTCAAGATGTCATTTAAGGCTAACCTATTTTTTCTCTCGGACCTACGACAATTCTGTCAATCAATGCCAAAAGACTGCGATCTTGAGCGCAAACAGGATAGGTTCTATGAGCATAAAATTATCTAGGAGAGATACTTCTATGGTCAAGAGAACGACTCCATATCGTAATATGAGGATAACTCCATAGTGCAACTAGTTGAGTTCTTTAACTAGTGTTAAATAGTTATTTATTATTCCTTACCTTAATACAGAAAGTCTCCTAGTAGTTGTAGTAGATGTTGATCCTTCAGTCACTGTTGTTGAAGTGGATGCTTTCCGTGTAAAAGCGGTGCTTCTTATATAGCTAGGTTGTACTAGGTACCGATTGACACGAGTTGATTCCAATGAAAAGCCTTTATAATATATAAGCAGGTCTTTACGCGGAAAACTCACGCGAAAACCGAAACTGAAAAAAAAATTCTTCGCGGGAGTTTTCCTTCTTATAAGTCATAAAGGTTTTACGCGGAAAACTCACGCGAAAAGTTGAACAGTACAAAAATTCTCTTCGCGGGAGTTTTCCTTCTATATACTATAAAGGCTTTACACGGAAAACTCACGCGAAAACGGGAAATACAAAACAATTCTTTCGCGGGAGTTTTCCTTCTTTTATGTTATAAAGGCTTTATGCAGAAAACTCACGGAATTTTTTTTACCGTTAGTTTTCCGCGCAAGGCCTTTATAGTACATAGAAGGAAAACTCCCGCGAAGAAGTTTTTTTTATTTTCCCGTTTTCGCGTGAGTTTTTTACATAAAGCTGTCATAACGCATAAGAAGGAAAACTCCCGCGAAGAAGTTTTTATATAGTTTTGGTTTTCGCGTGAGTTTTTTGCGTAAAGCCTTTATAACATATAAGACGGAAAACTCCCGCGAAGAATGTTTTTTTTTAGTTTTCGCGTGAGTTTTCTACGTAAAGACCTTATATATTATAAAGGCTTTTCATTGGAATCAGCTCGTGTCAATCGGTACCTAGTACAACCTAGCTATATAAGAAGCATCGCTTTTACACAGAAAGCATCCACTCCAACAACAGTGACTGAAGTATCAACATCTACTACAACTCAGGGGCGGATTTTTAACATATTTAATAGGGGTCTCCACCTATGTGTTACCAGGGCCGTATTTATGGGACGGTAGGGGTCGAAGAAATTCGGGCAGCAGGCCCGACTGTGGGATGCAGGTCCGACTGCGGGCCGGAGGCCCGTGCCGGGGTGGGTGCGGGAGGGGCGGCAGAGCGCCCTCCCGCGTGTCGAAAATTTTTGAGAATCAACCAGTTGGAAAAAGGTGTTTTCATCAGTTTTAAAAGCAAATTTTACTGATTCTGTTGGCCAAGAAAGCTAAGTAAGGACTATTAATGACTTGTAAAATAGAATGACATTTAAATAGCAACAATCAAAGTCAGTGCTGTATGAGTGTACACATTGGTATTGTGAATAATCATAAGTGTAGCATGCATTGTTTGTTGGGCGGTCATCATTGAAGTTCGTGTTTGTCATTCGTTAATGGGTGTCCTCATGTTTATTGCTGCCAGCTGGATGTGTGGGCTGAGGTGACTCGAGGTGACAGCTGGGTTCGTGGCCTAAAATCTGTGTGGGTGTTGGGGTGCTTTGCACCTACATCCTTGTTGCATCACCTGGTTGATGCCTGGGGACTGATGAATCATTGAGGCATTGATGATTTTCCAGACACAAACAATTTTTCCTTTTAATAACAATTTTATTATATTGTTTGCTTGTTTTATTTTTAACTCTTTAAATCATACTAGAGATTGACCAGGTATAAATGCTGTCAACAAGCTTCACCCAGATCCGTTCCAAAGACATATAGCACTAGAGCAATTTACAATTATTATCACAAACCTACTCTTTATATTACCATGTAGTCAGCATATTATGCTGGTTCGTTACTGAGAGCAAGAGGTATGCTATACACTCATATACCTGTCTTTTGTTTTATTGCAGTTTTATACCTGAATATTGCTTACGTATTAATCAATGCAGCAGTAGTTTGCTATCTGTTTGTAACTCATCATATCTCGATGTATTTTAACCACTTATTTTGTAATTCTAGTTGACTGTATTTTGTTATTGCAGTTTTTACGTTGTGAACCAATAAAGTTTACATCAGTTATTAGAAAACACTGTTCCATACGAACCAGACATAACAGGTATTATCAGAAAAAAAAGAAGAAATCTTCTCTCTTTAACCACCTATGGCTATGTGAGAAAAACTGATAGTAAATTTATACCGCTATTTGGTGTGATAAATAAATGTCATTGTCAATTATAAAAATATCAATAATAATTTATACACACTTATGTGGAATTAGTTATGATACACTACTACACTACTTAACCATTTTTCTGCCAACTCACATGATAACAATAAACAGAAACTAGAAGTATGGAAGTAGTAAAAATAATCATGGACATAGTTCTAGTGTAATTATTACCATCAACTAAAAATTAATTGGAACAGTTGTTGCTATTCTTTAAATTATTATAATTCTCATATAATTATTATTATAACTCATAATAATAACAAGCATCATCGTCGTCGTCAAAATAATAATAATTATAATAAGAAAACCAAATAATATCACTCAATAATAATGCTAACGACAAGAATTAGAATAACAACAAGCATGATGATAATAATTATTAATATGATTATTAAAACCACAACTTATTATTGTTTCATTTTTATCAAATAATTAATTTCACAAAGCATTCAGAAGATTTTCAAAGCTTCAAACTATTTCAAAAGAGTTCAAACGATTTGTTAATCGCTCAGAAATTTTAAAATGCAAAACACAAAATGTTCTGAGCCACCATAGTTAAACCTGTACAGGATTTTATAGTCGGTTGGTAAACGACTGATAGCATGCACCTGTACTAGACCCAGGTTGTTTTCTATTGCTGTGCACGACTGCTGTCACAGCATACGACTTGCTGTCAGCCCCTACCACTGCCTGCCCAGCATAGTCGGACTAGCTGGGTAGGAGACTAGAGAGAGTATAGGGCTTTTACAAGCCGGCACTCCTTAGTCGTACTGCAGTGTAGTAGTGCAGCTGTTCTGTAGGCGAATGAATGAGTCTTTGTGTTGGAGAGATAATAGGTTGTATTGTGTACACGCCTAGCTGAGCTCTTGTCCTGCTCTGAATAACAGAGAGCTTCAGCTAGCTTATATATAAAAACGTTATGTAACATCTAGCCTTAGTGGCTGTCAACAAGTGTCAGTTGCGTAATGTACATACATAAATATAAACAGAGATAAATAAGCTGCCTAGAATTAGGCCAAGTCACATGAGGAATCTTTCGTTATCATGTGCTTGCATAGAACTATAACGGCTAGAGTGTACACTTCCTGTTGTAGATAGAAGTATTTAGTCAGTTCTACCACAACCCTCACATCTGAGGAATGATAGATATACATATATATAAGCCTTGAGATTGGGAGAGAAATAAACTTTAGTAAAAAAAGTAGCAGTATTAGTAACAAACCAATAATTGTAAATTTTTGTGATTGGCAAAAAGTTGAATAATTATAATAATAATCAGTATTTTTTTAGTCCACTAATAATAAGAGCTATAACTTATAATATCAAAACCAGCAACCGTTTGTCGATAATATTGATGATTGAACAATGATATTGAATAGGCTGCTAATAATAATAAATAAAAAATGACTTTGGTCAATTATACTGGTGAAATTGTTATGATGGTTAGTTAAATTACAAAAATAATAAAAATGCTATTGAATTGATCATTATTATGACTATGATGAACAATAATGATTTAGTAGCTTGCTATATTATTATTATTAATTATTATTATTAATTAATTATTAATTAATTATTATTATCGATTACACTGCAGTCTTATTTGATTATTATGGTTAGCTTGTAGTAGTATGATGTATCATAGATAATAATTAATAATATGAAAGCTCTTTACATGAGAAAAATAGCTAGTTTTCACATATTGAGAATAACCATTATAATAATAATTATAATAACAATAAATAATAATAATAATAAATAATATAATAATAATAAAAAATTCTACCACCACAATAATAATTCTAAGTGCTTTTGGCTACAGCAACCATCACCCAAGGGAGATAGTACTAGTCAATAGGATGTAGACACTGAAATTTACAACTGTGATGATGCAACAGGGGCTGCAGATCTATCATGTGCTCATTATCCAACAAAATTTTTGATTGAAACACACATAATAAAACCATACGCTTTGGTCATCACTACTAAAGTTAACCTTGACCTAATGAATCCGGAAATGCAGCCCTAAAGCTTCATGGTTGTGTATGATGAAGTGGGGTGGTCCACTCCACATGCCAAAAAGATTACTGGTTATACAATTGCTTCCTGTTAGTTGCTAGGTAACATTGGAAAAATCCAAGCTGAAATCTAAACAAATAATGCCGAAAAGTTGAAAACACCCATGGCAAGACAAATCTAATTTTTTTTGTTCTATGTGAAACTGGGGTCGTGAGACCCATGCGACCATAGCAAAATCCGCCCCTGCAACTACTAGGAGACTTTCTGTATTAAGGTAAGTGATTAAAATTATTATTTAACATTAGTTGAAGAACTCAACTAGTTGCACTGTGGAGTTATCCTCCTATTACGATATGGAGTCGTTCTCTTGACCAAGTTATGATAATTTTGTACTCGCTCTAAAGGTAAAGGTTTTCAGTCCGTTTTTGGTCAGACCAAAATTTATGCGAGACGTTTTAGGCATTATTTCAGTCGACGTAATGTTACCAGTTCATTTTCACAAGTTTTTAATATTTATTTTAAAAATAAATAATTAGAGCTTTCTACTAGTGTTAAATGATTATTGATTATTCTTTACCTTATCACCACTTAGAGCCAGATGATTTAATTAACTAAAGACAAATAATTATTTTAGCGTTTCTTACCTTGATGCTCTCCTAGTAGCTGTAGTAGATGATGCTTCTCCGCTTGCTGTTGAAGAACTGGATGCTTTCTAAGTGAAAACAGTGGCTCTTAAATAGCTAAAGTTGCACTGAGTAAACCCTATGAATCAGCATTTTTTCCAATGCTTTCGCGGGAATAAAAACTGTTTATTCCCGCGAAAGCAACGGTTTCCATTCGCGTGAAAATAAATTCTTTATTCCCGCGAAAGCAACGGTTTCTATTCGCGTGAAAATTAACTATTTATTCCCGCGAAAGCAACAGTTTCTATTCGCGTGAAAATAAACTATTTATTCCCGCGAAAGCAACTGTTTCTATTCGTGTGAAAATAAATTATTTATTCCCGCGAAAGCAACGGTTTCTATTCGCGTGAAAATAAACTATTTATTCCCGCGAAAGCAACAGTTTCTATTCGTGTGAAAATAAACTATTTGTTCCCGCGAAAGCAACTGTTTCTATTCGCGTGAAAATAAATTATTTATTCCCGCGAAAGCAACGGTTTCTATTCGCGTGAAAATAAACTATTTATTCCCGCGAAAGCAACTGTTTCTATTCGCGTGAAAATAAATTATTTATTCCCGCGAAAGCAACGGTTTCTATTCGCGTGAAAATAAACTATTTATTCCCGCGAAAGCAACTGTTTCTATTCGTGTGAAAATAAATTATTTATTCCCGCGAAAGCAACGGTTTCTATTCGCGTGAAAATAAACTATTTATTCCCGCGAAAGCAACAGTTTTTATTCGTGTGAAAATAAACTATTTGTTCCCGCGAAAGCAACTGTTTCTATTCGCGTGAAAATAAATTATTTATTCCCGCGAAAGCAACGGTTTCTATTCGCGTGAAAATAAACTATTTATTCCCGCGAAAGCAACTGTTTCTATTCGCGTGAAAATAAATTATTTATTCCCGCGAAAGCAACGGTTTCTATTCGCGTGAAAATAAACTATTTATTCCCGCGAAAGCAACTGTTTCTATTCGCGTGAAAATAAATTATTTATTCCCGCGAAAGCAACGGTTTCTATTCGCGTGAAAATAAACTATTTATTCCCGCGAAAGCATTGGAAAAAAAATGCTGATTCATAGGGTTTAATCAGTGCAACTTTAGCTATTTAAGAGCCACTGTTTTCACACAGAAAGCATCCAGTTCTTCAACAGTAAGCGGAGAACCATCATCTACTACAGCTACTAGGAGAACATCCAGCATCAAGGTAAGAATTGCTAAAATAATTATTTGTCTTTAGTTAATTAAATCATCTGGCTCTAAGTGGTGATAAGGTAAATTATTATCATTAATTATTTAACACTAGTAGAAAGCTCTAATTATTCATTTTTAAAATAAGTGTTTGTCCAAGTTCTAGTAAAGTAGCCGACTCTACTTATTTATTATTAACAAAATAATAATAATTATTCAATGCTAGTTGAACCTAGATATAAATTTATCTCTACTAGATAGTTTTATACTCACACAAACTTTTTCTTCGCTACTCTATGTAGATAAAGCCAATGAAAATAAATGAATCAATTGTAACTAACAATTTTTTGTATTTTGTAGTTATGATGTCTACTTTGGACTCTTGTTTGAGACGAAATGCAGCAGTAGCAAAGACTATAAACATGTGGTCAAGATCTACCAACACCAACGATAGATGTAAAACAACATGACTTTCTCTCCTACTTATGTGACACAGCAAGAATTCCTTTCAAGATCCACCTACTTAGATGATGCCAAACCAATGAAGACTCAAACTACATCAATTTTCAAGACAGCACACTTCTCCAACACAGCAAGAATTCCTTTCAAGATCTACCACCTACTTAGATGATACCAAACCAATGAAGACTCAAACTACATAGATTTTGAAGACAGCATACTTCCCCAACACAGCAAAAATTCATTTCAAGATCTACCACCTACTTAGATGATACCAAACCAATGAAGACTCAAACTACATGAATTTTGAAGACAGTCGACTTCTCCAACACAGCAAGAACTCCTTTCAAGATCTACCACCTACTTAGATGATACCAAACCAATGAAGACTCAAACTACATGAATTTTGAAGACAGCATACTTCTCCAACACAGCAAAAATTCATTTCAAGATCTACCACCTACTTAAATGATACCAAACCAATGAAGACTCAAACTACATGAATTTTGAAGACAGCATACTTCTCCAACACAGCAAGAATTCCTTTCAAGATCTACGACTTAATTAGATGATACCAAATCAATGAAGACTCAAACTACATCGATTTTGAAGACAGCGCACTTCTCCAACACAGCAAGAATTCATTTCAAGATCTACCACCTACTTAGATGATACCAAACCAATGAAGACTCAAACTACATCAATTTTGAAGACAGCACACTTCTCCAACACAGCAAGAATTCATTTCAAGATCTACCACCTACTTAGATGATACCAAGCTAATGAAGATGAAGACAGCACACTTCTCCAACACAGCAAAAATTTCTTTCAAGATCTACCACCTATTTAGATGATACCAAACCAATGAAGACTCAAACTACATCAATTTTGAAGACAGCACACTTCTCCAACACAGCAAGAATTCATTTCAAGATCTACCACCTACTTAGATGATACCAAACCAATGAAGACTCAAACTACATGAATTTTGAAGACAGTCGACTTCTCCAACACAGCAAGAACTCCTTTCAAGATCTACCACCTACTTAGATGATACCAAACCAATGAAGGCTCAAACTACATGAATTTTGAAGACAGCATACTTCTCCAACACAGCAAAAATTCATTTCAAGATCTACCACCTACTTAAATGATACCAAACCAATGAAGACTCAAACTACATGAATTTTGAAGACAGCATACTTCTCCAACACAGCAAGAATTCCTTTCAAGATCTACGACTTAATTAGATGATACCAAATCAATGAAGACTCAAACTACATCGATTTTGAACCAAACCAATGAAGACTCAAACTACATGGATTTTGAAGACAGCATACTTCTCCAACACAGCAAGAATTCATTTCAAAATCTATCACCTACTTAGATGATTCCAAACCAATGAAGACTCAAACTACATGGATTTTGAAGACAGCATACCTCTTCAACACAGCAAGAATTCCTTTCAAGATCTACCACCTACTTAGATGATACCAAATCAATGAAGACTCAAAGTACATGGATTTTGAAGACAGCACACTTCTCCAACACAGCAAGAATTCCTTTCAAGATCTACCGCCTACTTAGATGATAACAAACCAATGAAGACTCAAACTACATGGATTTTTAAAGACAGCAAACTTCTCCAACACAGCAAGAATTCCTTTCAAGATCTACCGCCTACTTAGATGATAACAAACCAATGAAGACTCAAACTACATGGATTTTTAAAGACAGCACACTTCTCCAACACAGCAAGAATTCCTTTTAAGATCTACCACCTACTTAGATGATACCAAACCAATGAAGACTCAAACTACATGGATTATGAAGACAGCATACTTCTCCAACACAGCAAGAATTCCTTTCAAGATCTACCTCCTACTTGGATGATACCAAATCAATGAAGACTCAAACTACATGGATTTTGAAAACAGCGCACTTCTCCAGCACAGCAAGAATTCCTTTCAAGATCTACCACCTACTTAGATGATACCAAACCAATGAAGGCTCAAACTACATGGATTTTTGAAGACAGCACACTTCTCCAACACAGCAAGAATTCCTTTCAAGATCTACCACCTACTTATATGATGCCAAACCAATGAACACTCAAACTATATGGATTTTGAAGACAGCACACTTCTCCAACACAGCAAGAATTCCTTTCAAGATCTACCACCTACTTAGATGATACCAAACCAATGAAGACTCAAACTACATGGATTTTGAAGACAGCATATTTCTCCAACACAGCAGGAATTCCTTTCAAGATCTACCACCTGCTTAGATGATGACAAAGCAATGAAGACTCAAACTACATCGATTTTGAAGACAAGATGATACCAAACCAATGAAGAGTCAATGTTACACAACATTACTTCCTCTCCTGCTTAGATGATACCAAACCAATGAAGACTCAACTACATGGATTATACTTCGATGATGCTGAAAAAAACTGTCCAGAACAAGAGCTCAAGAAGCTAATCTATAACTCAAGGCAATCATATCACTATAGGTGAGTTTTACTAATTTTTACCATAAATTAAACAAAATGCTGAATATATACATTTTCCAAGTGAAAAAAAGACTTTTTTTTAAATTAGTGTATTTTTACAACAAAATGCTGAATATCTACATTTTTCAGGCGAAAAAAGGACTGTTTTGGTGTAAATAATGTATTTTTTACAACAAAATGCTGAATATATACATTTTCCAGGTAAAAAAAGGACTGTTTTAGTGTAAATAATGTATTTTTTTACAACAAAATGCTGAATATATACATTTTCCAGGTGAAAAAAGGACTTTTTTGGTGTAATTAGTGTATTTTTTACAACAAAATGCTGAATATATACATGTTAAAGGTGAAAAAAAGGACTTTTTGGTGTAATTAGTGTAGTTTTTACAACAAAATGTTGTATATATACGTTTTTCCATGTTAAAAAAGCACTTTTTTGGTGTAATTAGTGTATTTATTACAGCATACTTATAAAGCAAGTATTTTTTTTTTGCTTTTAGATAGATAAAAGAGAATCAAAAGCACTTGGTGAAAATAATGCTGAAGAAAGAACAAGCTGAACAATGTAACTTGGTGAGTTATTTCCTTTTTCTAATAATGTAAGCTATCCAATGTAACTAGAACTATAATTCAAATTCATGTAATTATTTTACATTTTTGTTTAATCATTCTATACTAATACATAACTTTTTTTATTTTAGTTCATTACGAAATTAAAAGCACATAGAACAGAAGTCTTCCTTCCTAAGATATAACATCAGTACATCAAAGACATCATTGTAAAGGAACAAACTATGCATTAACTGTTATTACTTTGTCTTTATTACAAGTTGTAGTGCTTTGTATTACTTAGTATTTACTGACTCTAGCTATATTATATGGGGAGATTTTCCTTACTTATTATGTAATAAATGTATATAATCATACAATGATTCATTTTTAATCAATGTATTTATTCAATTTAGATATATCTCCTCTCTCCTCTCTCTCTATGTAAATATAAATATAGCCATAAATATGTGCATAATTAACCATAAATACATGAATGTATAGAAAACTAAAAAATCTCTCTCCTCTCTCTCTCCTCTCTCATCTCCCATCTCTCCTCTCTCCTCTCCCCTCTCTCTCAAGATACCATATGAGCTCGAGTTATGTAAAAATGTTATCAAAACTTGAATGCCATACATTCAAAATCTAAATGCCATATAAGTTCAAATTAAGTAAAAAACTAATCAAAACTCAAATGCCACTTAAATGCCACTCAAATGCCACTCAAATGCCTCTCAAATAAAATACAATATAAACTCGGCGAATCCATCCAACGCCGTAACCCATTGCCTCAACTCCAAGGTCAGATCCACAAAAAAACACTTGGTAGGGAGATCTGCTCATGTATTACTACTTACACTTCTCTAGTAGCTGTTCGGTGAAGGTGTGACAAAATCCTTTACAATAGTACATTGTAGTTGATAAGAAAGTGGACCCCAACTTCGGTAGTGTTTCCTCTGGTAGAGTATAGTTTGGTACCGCTTGAATTGTGTGTTGTAACATTGGTGACAGCAGGCGGAGACTGTTTCCAGCCCAACATCATCTCTTGCACTATCACCAGTAGTGGTTTAGTAAAATTCTGGCACAAATAACTAACAATACTGAACCATATGCCATACTGTAGCCATGCACCATCAGCAGTTAGCCGCTATTTGCTCTTACATTTACTTTTATAATAAAAAAAGTGCATGTAGAATCTAAAACACCGATTGACATGTCTGCATGCCTGATCTGAAAGCTGACTACAGTTGTCAGTTGAGATGGTCCCTTCAGAGTGTTTTATGAAGCCGTATATAGGTACAGTGTCTTCTCTGGTTTAAGCTGATTTATGGTAGTCCGGCCTGTAGATGCTATTGTATTGCTGTGGAAGCAGACACAGTTTTTGACCAATTAGATCTGACTAGTAGATAATTAGTTTGGCCGTCATAATCCAATACAACATCTCCAGTTTGGAAAAGCGTAAATCGGAATAATTAATCACAGAGGTAGCAGGCGAAATATTCTAATGATATTGCTCATAAAAACCCTACACAAAAGTTGCAATGGGTGTGTGTGCGTAAGACTTGCAAATTGCTTTTTTTTTAAAAACATCCACCAGTGTTCATCTTTTCTTGCAAGCTACCAGTTGGTAGGATATGGGTGTCTTAATGAGGTCTATGGCCCATCAAGTGAAACATAGAGGAATTAGAGCAAGGGATATGTTGTTCAATGAGAAAGGGCCAAGGTAAATGGGTATGAATGATTATTTGCTGATCATTGATTTCGGAATTATTTTTATTGATAAATTGTAAAATAAAATCAGTAATCTGACAAAAAAACCACTCACATATTCGTTGGGTTCCATGACAATAGGAAGACGTAGTATGCTGCATTCTTTTGGCTCGCTACTTTTCTTGATACGACACTGAGTGCATTGATAGTCTTGCATTTGTTTGATCACAAATAGATCATTTCTACAAGAAAAACTGGAGAATCTGAAAGCAATTTAACATTAAAACTAGAATTGGTTTAGCTTGGCTACTTTTGTGACCTAACCTTTTTGATGGCCACAGGGATTCTAACGTGTCTAAAAAGGTCTTTCACATGTGGTACTCACATTTTGTTGTTGCAGCACTCGACTATTTCTGATAAAAATTCTGACACATCTTGCTGATGATTTCTATCAAACTTATCGGCTAATGCAGGAACTTCTACAATACATTGATCCGCCGGTGTCAACCAAGCAGAACACTATCATATGATTATATGTGGTTCAATAATATTGCTTCTTCTACAACCTTGTTCTAATCTTATCAGCAGCAAAAAAATAATAAATTTCAGGATATGCCTCAATTATTCAATGTGTGCGACAATTAATTTTAGGATAAACACAAGGAAACCCAAAATTAGATATGTTTCAGCTTTAGATTGAAAAAAATTATGACCGTACAGGATATTGTAATGGATTCCGGTCTGGTTCCACTGACATCCACTAAACTCAAGTATTGGACCTCTCTCCAGAAGGGACACTGTACAGGTCACTACCAACCCTGTACACTGTGCTACCGGCACAGTATAGCCTAGCCACCGGCACAGCATCTTACCGATGGCTGTAGGTGAACTGCTAGCGGTTTGCGTGGAGAGATAGTGCAGCAAACTCCCAATTTACCATGAGTTTTTACCAAAATCTACCAGAATATACACAATAATGGCAAAATATCTGTCAATTGTTTATATGGAGTGTCAAGGTTCATTTCCGGTGATTGATACGGTTGACTATTTTTTGCTTCAATCCGTTTGTATAGTGTTTATGTCTGTTTATGTTTGCTAAAAATTTCTGAGAATAATGTTTGAGTCGTATTTCAAATAATATCAAGAATAGATTTCAACATTTATCTAAAGATGCCAAAACAATAAATTCCACTATCAAGCAAGGTTTCTGTTCCCTGTTTGTCAAAGTATATTCTAGAAGAAACTGGATTTATTCAAAACCTGCCAGTGTTTTATCCTGTTAATAATCGCTGCTGCATACAGTAATTTTTTGCGTTTGTTCATTTTACATCTTTTCTACATTATTGGTGGGTTAAGTTAACATTGTATGTAGTAGAAAATCTAAAATTTTTGTACTTCACAAAACTTGAAAGCAAAATATCTGCTTGATACTGTAAAGGTTTATGCCGTGTCCTAACGGTTATTATGCCTTCAATGAACACTACTCGAGAGAGTTCTAACAGCTTGGATATCTGTTTTATCACCCATACACTGCTATACGCTGTGTAGCTATAGCCATAGTACACTGCCGGAAGCGCTATCGACGTGATAGTTATGGCTCTTTTTCTGACTGGTTGGTGTATAGACTTCACGCCAAGATCCACCGACACAGAGGAACAACTAATAAGTCGGCAACCGCAGAGGTAGAGCTTTAAACACTTTATTGTATGAATTCTCTCAAAAGCTTGCAGGAGCCAACTTTCTGCCAAGCGCACAAACTGGTCTGCCCGCTTGGGCGAAAAGTTCCTCTATTTATAGGATAGTGCACAGTTGAAAAAACAGTTGAAATTAGATACATATGATTGGCTAATACCAAGCTGGCGCAATGGAATAAACATGACACAATTACAAGCACAGGCTGACACAAAAGAAACTAGCCAACCGTGAAGTTTAAAACATAATGACATCATGGAAAATTACCAACTCTAAAACCAGTCTTCAAGAGTACAGGCGACCTTGGCTCATCTGCCCTGTGTACAGGCTTGGCTCATCGACTTCTGCTGCTACTTAGTGCTATCAACCAAACAAGCCCATGCTTGTGTTAGTTAGCGCATTTCAGAATACACTGCGTGTGAAAACGCACTAGTGCTCAGCTAAATCTGTTTTTTACAATGATTGGAATGTATTGGCCACGCTAAGAAATCTACTACAATGTCTATATTCCTGTTATAAAATGCTTCATTTTTGGCAACATAGCTCTCATCAGCGCTGATTAAAACTGTAAACAATTAAGGCCCTTACTGTCTATAGACTCCCAAAATAAGTCGGAGTGGAGATCCTTGCCATCTAGAGAATCATGCCCCAATAGCCGGAAATAACACGCCATGCAGTCTTTTTTCTCTTGGTTGCCTGTAAATCGTTATATTATTGATTATATACCCAAAGATGTAGCATACATGGGCTCATTGATTTTAGTCGTACAAAAAAAACATAACGTTTACCTCTAGGTAGAAAAAGCAACTCACATTTGAATGATGCCATAAATTTTTCGTTATGAATCAGACACTTGAATAAACTGATGATGTAACAGTGGCTGCCTGCATTTACCACACCTCCTACAATGTTAGCATACACAACAAGTTTATTCAGTTTAGGAGTACTTCTAACTTTTACCATGTTCTAACTGATAGGGAATGATGTAGTACAACTGTAAGCTATAAATTTGGTTTCTACATGTCTTTCTGCCTGAGTTAAAAAATTTTTTCGAAATCATTTTAAAAGATTCTACAGTTTATATGCGGCTCATTTAAACAATATTGCTCTGTCCATCTGCATCTGGAAAATCAAACCTCACTTCAACCCCTGTGATAAAAGCTGCATATGATGTGTCAGTGGTTTCACTATAAATGTTGTCTTAATTTCATTCAACAGACTCTTTTAGTCACATATCTGCAATGTTATGATGGTTACTACACAGGAATATCCAATAACTCACAATGGTGTTTTGATAAAGTTGTTTTTTAATTTCTAATCATAAGTCTGCCCATCTGGTTCTTAAAACATTTTTTTCATCAGTGATGAACACTATCTCTAACACTAGTACTTCACGTAAAGGCAGAAACTAGACGTGTTTCGGGTCACATAAGGCATTTTTCCACATTCATAGTGCGCCCTCAAGAATTCAAGAGAATGCGCTGCTCAAGGAGAGCACTTTGGTACTGAAAGGGATTCTATCGTGCCCTTCACCGAATATACTACTAGAGCGAGTGTAGCAGATGTTAGCGGTCCTGCTACTTTTCCACTAACGTTATCACTGGGCAAACTGCTGTCTGCCGGCACATCAAAACAGTCATTTTCTCAAAGCCTGACAATGAGCTGTCGACCTCTTCCCAGAGGTGGCCATGAAACTGAATGGCACTTGCAACCAGTCTCAATGGCACTTGCAACCAGTTGTCAAGGAAATACCTCATTTTTAACAACTGTAACCAGCCCTCGGCTCAGACATATACTCAATGCTTTTGAGTAATATGAGCATTTATGTTTGTATGAATAAAAAGTTGCACACATTACTAACATGCGGTACAAGTTGTAGCGCTATGTAACACATAAGTTGTAATACAATGAACTGAACAACAGCTCAGCCTTTTATAGGCAGAGTCATAGAAAGTGACAGGAAGTGTTTGGCATAGTTTGCCAAACACTCCAGTCTCACATAAGAATCACAAAGGTTGACCAGTAACAATAGATATAAGAATACTGGCCAATATTAGATATGTAAATATGTTAAAAAAGACTGGTGCCCAGAAATTGGGGAAGGATTATATGGAAATTTTAGCCAGTAACCGCTCAGTACTTCTCTCTCTCTAGCAGTTCCAAGTCTTTAATAGCTTTTCCTCAAAATTTCTCTACTTCTGAGGATGGAAAGCTTCTGGATGGGGGGCCCAAAAGTCTTTCAGCTATTCTTATTCTCTCAGGCTAGATCAGCCATTTTACTGCTGGCTCGGGATAGCTACCCAGTGCCGGGGTAGCAATTATCGTGTGCCGGTATAGTTAAATATGCCTTTATTAGTTGTTTAAAGCAATAGAGCGACTGTAATAGAATCAGGACTTGTTTTATTATTTATTAAAGAGGCATGCCTGTTGGTAGCACTATGAAGGGGGACCTTGAAAAGTAGTGGTCACTTATGGTGATTAGTAGAATCCACAACACACCTACCTCTCACCAGTAAATACACCTGGTCTTCAAGAGCATGAACATAACAGATAACTCAGGTGGGAGGGTCTAAGCACGCAGAGATTTTAATGGCAATAGGGGTGTCTTTGGGGTGTACCAGTTTTTTTTCCCTTCGAGTTGAATCTTTGAATGGTTCTTCACTTCTCTGGGCAAAACTCATAGGGGTAGTAAATGGGAGGGCATTTCACCTCATTTGGTGGGGGAATAGCAGGAAATGTTTTTTCATAGGGAGGGTCCTCCCTGACTATCTGGTGGCAGTAAACCTCTCTGCAGCAAGAAGGGTGGTCCCGCTTTGCGCTGGGGTCTCGCCCCAACATTATCAGTTGAGCCCCAAACTGAAGGAGCATCACCTGTGCAGGGTATTTCTGTAGCCTCTGGTGACAGGCGAAAGGGTCACCGGCTGGTACAGGTGTTGGTCTGAATGCACTTGGCTCAGGTGGAACTTCATGTGTCTAGGTGATTGGCCGCTTTTTCATGGGGATACGCAGTGGAGAAGTTATCATTTAGTTGCTGCTGGTTGATGTCTTTTCCTCCTTGTTGTGCCCCTCATGTTGGGTAGACGGTTTGGGTCTAGGGCAATGGAGGGCTACCCTCTGGGTTCAGTTCAAGGTAGTACGGTTTGAGGCATGAACCTGTTTTCACTGATCGTTGCCTGTGTCTTACGATCAGATATGTCTGGTTATCATAGGCTTCATCTACTTTGTACAGGCGTATAAATTTGGCTTGGAGTTGGTTACTTTCTCCCTTCTGCCTACTTCTGTTTTGTAGTCATACCAAGTCACCTGAAGCAAACGAGGTTGTTTTCCATTTTCTTTGGTTTGGATCTGGGTTTGTTCTTCTCACAGGGTCTGGTATACCTCTTCAAGCCGTTCCGTGAGCGCCTGTGCATGTGTGTGTATAGGAAGGCTGTACAATAGGGGAGAATAAAACGAGATTTGATCCGGCAGGCGCAGTTCTGGCCCAAGATTGAGAAGTTGGCGGCCTCATGTGTAACTGCATGGTGTGTAGCACGGAATGCTCACATCAATTGTGGAATGAGCAGGTCCCATCTCCTAAGATCCGACTGTTCCTTTCTACCACTCCGTTGGCTTGTGGGTGGTAAGGAAATGTTCGGGTTTCTCAATATTCCATAGTGGGTCCAGTTCTTGCATTAATCTGCTCTAAAGCTCAGCTCCTTGGTCTATATGAACCTGTTTGGTAATCCCAAAATAGGCAAATATCCTTTTGTCTAGAGCGGCGCCAACCCCTGCAGCACTTTCATCTAGGAGAGCCAGAGCATCATGAAACCGGGTATAGTGAACCGTTAACACCAGGATTTAGCAGTTTCCTCTTTCAGTCTCAGGCAATGGGCTAATTAAGTCAGCAGCCAATGTTTTGCCGTGGCCACCCAGCATCAGCACACATTCTTTGTCTGGTCCAGTTTGGTTGAATGCTTCCATGTTTTGCTGGTTGACATATTTCACAGCTCCGTACTAGCCTGCGTGTATCAGCATAGATTACAAGCCAGTACCAAGTCAACAGCAGCTGCTGTTTGGGACGCTTGAATCTTTGGTGTGCTAGTGCTTGCATCTTCCACATGACAGCTCCTCGTAGCCCAGCGGGCAAAAAAGCACCACCGGGATTGCTTGTTTACAGCCATTTTGAGTTCCAAGTTTGAGTTCAAGTTCAAGTTAGAACATTAAAGTTTGACACAGTGTTGACTCGTTAGTAATCTATATAGAATTGCCAGATTCCATTCTTTTGTTTCACACTAATTACTAGAGAGCTCCATGCTTCGGATGCAAGTTTGATCAGGACCTTGTATAGTAAGTGGGCTATTTGTTGTTCAGCCTCTTTTTTCCTTCTGGGGTTCGAGTCTGCGGGGGTCGGCACGTGGGCTTCGTGCCAGTCAGCATCAGAGTGCTATGTTCTGCCAGTGTTGCGCCCCCTATGCCGTGGTCTCCTGAGCTGAATGTAAATCCATACTGTGCTAAAAGATGGGCTCACTGTTAGGCTTCTTGGGGATCTTGGAAATTGGCAAAGGCCTTATGGTTATGTTTTTTGGAGGTGAGGGGTACTGAAGTAGTTGGGTCTCCTTCAATTCTCATAATAAAAAGGTGGCCGAGTGAGTGTTTGCAGGGAAAGCTGTTCCGGTTGTACAGCGATGTAACAACCTATGGGGGCGATTGGTAAGGTTTAGGCACCTTACTTTCAGAGGTCCTTGTCCGCCGGGCTTCTTAATACTGGTAGCCAACGGAAGAGTATCGGGTTGATTTTCCACCATACCGAGATACTCATGGTTCTTGGTATTGTGTTTACATGTCAATGCCAACTACAAGGATGGGAGTAGTGTGGTGGACCTTATATTTTGTCCTCAATTTATGTGCAACCTTTTATTGCGGTAAGTACATTGGAGTAGCCAACCTTCTACTATTACGGAGGCCTCATCAGAGTTCAACTGGCACTGATGCTTGTACAGAAACGGTTGTCCAATGATGACGTCCGCGTGAATCTTTCCTACCATAAAGGTTACCTCAGACTTGAAATCTTTGAGACAAAGGGGAACGGTAATGGTTCCATAGAAAGACACTCTAATTTCATTGGGAATGGTGCCGTAGGGGAAACCTGTCTTCAGGGTATTCCTTATGAAAGAAGAGAGGCACTGGTAAACATGGTGAGACAACCGATTATTTGTTCAGTTTTGGTCAATCAGTATTGACTGGGGTCTGCCATCTAGCTTTCCTGGATAAAAGCATTCAACTGCTGATGACGGGTTGCAGAGGAGGAGATTCTACTGTTGGTGGCCATGATGGTGGTCTCGACTGAGGGTTGGTGAAAGGGGTCTTTGCTGAAACTGACCGGTGTTTGGCAGGGTTGAATTGTTGTACTTTCTGGAAATGTATGGCATACTTTTTTCCGAGGTCTGTCTAAGCGGTTTATATAGGTTTTAGTTGACGTGGTACAAAGGGCTCTCTTTAGCTGCTGAACATCTGCCGCTAATCCTTGCAGTTTTTCAGCCATCCTAGACAGAGGTTCTTCGCCCGCAATTGTAAGGATGCTTAGCACATTCTGTGCTGTTGAGTTACGAAGTACAGCGGTAGATGGACTGTGAATGGCTGGGCTTCTCCTCTCTTACTTGTCTTCATCGTCTACTGTTCTCACATGAGCAGGTGGCTCATCATTGGACGTTTTCTTTTGCAGGTACTCATAGCCTGCACGTACTGCATCAGGTGGGTCTGCTGGCTGCATGACCAGGAGGTGTCGCTGCAGATATTATAAAAATGGGGGTGCTGAAAAGGTCTAGCAGCATGGGTCGGTCGAGGAGGTCATGTTCTTGCGGAGTTGTCTTGTATGGTCTGCGGAGATTGGCCAATTAGATATGGCTTCTCCAGAGATTAATCAAACCTCCCTCCGACGGGAGAAAATATGTCCTACAAGTGTGGAGGCTATCCACAGTCAAGTCTCTCATGTGCAACATAGTCATTTGTTCTGGCCACTAATCCTCCTTAGGTTCCAAAAACGTGCAATAAAATACTCTACATTGCCAGTTCCCCAGTTCCCGGGGTTCGAATGCTATGTGTGCATTAGCAGCAGACCGCAAAGTAATTTTTAGGGCTTTAGTTCTGCAGTCTATCACATTCAGTTCTGGGTTAGCGAGAGGTATTACGTACGCACTGCGAACAGGTTGAATTTCACAGAAAAACAATCTCTTGGATCAAGGGGAGTAGACTGGTATCCCTCTATCAGTTTATCTTACAGTAACTTCGCGTTGCGCTGTGGAGTTTTTCTGCGCGTAGGATTAGTCTGCTTAGCTTGGCAGATTTCTGGTCAGTCCAATTGCAGTTAGCTCCCAATGGCACTATTGATGGTCATTATCCAACTGATCGGCGAGGTAACCTAGCCTGGCTAGCCTTTGCACCCTAGTTCAGGTGTCCAGCATGTGTCCAATCCGTTTTCCTCGCTGCATCATTGAAAAAATTGTGAGCAAGAAAACCTTATATAAAAGACGCAAAAGGAGTTTGCTATTGCTTCCCAAACACAAGATGTAATTTCATTCCAGCAGTAAAACAAGTGCAGTTGTGACCATGGTCATTAAAAAGCGTCACAATATAATAGGTTTAGCTTTACCTGAAGGAGTTGGCTCTTTCTCTCTGAAAAATACAGGTTTAAAATTTAAACTGTTGTTTTATCGTAATTGTTTTGAAATTGCTTGTACATGGAGATGAATTACAACTTTTGAGTCAGTTTTACGCATAATTCTACTTACTCTGGATGAGGAAGTTCAACCGGTGGGGGTGGAGATGGAGGTGGTGAAGGAGTTGGTGTTTTTAAAACTTCAGGAGTTACTGGTTCAGGATTTCTGTAAGATAATTGTGAGAACTGGCTTACAAAAAGATGATAAGAGTTTGTTGTTTCCAGAATAAAAATTCCATCATTTGGCTGTGCTTCTTTTCAGCTGACACACATAACTATTTTTGTAGATAATGATATACATAACTATTTCCCTAGAAAATTTAATATTTGTACGATATGAATATTCTATTTTATTTTGAGTATTGATTGGAAAATACTCATTTACAGTTGTTGGGATGACATCTGTTAGTCATGAAGTAATGAGAAACTCTTAAGATTTCCGACTATCTCTAATTAACTGTTACGTAAACTTCATTAAGTTTAGTTGTTTAACAATAAAAAATAAAAACATCAATTTATAGTCAAATAAACATAAAAGCTTAATATTTTTACAATTTTAAATGCATATTTTAAGCAACAAAAATACGTTACAAAAAAATTCTCAGTGATTCCTCATGATTTCTCAGAAAATTTCAGGACCGATAGAGGCCAGCCCACACCCATTTCCCAATAGCTAAGGCGTATGATAGCAAGTTTTCATGTTAAAAATTTGCTGTTGTTGTTTTTGCAACTTTATAGAATTAAGTTGAATTGACACGCGCGCACAACGCCCAGTAAGAAGAAATTGAACAGGAAAGTTTTGGGGGGAGCGCAAAAACTCGTTGCTTTAATACATTTACTGCGTTATATGTCAGACTTACTTAGAACTGGTTGGGTATTACATTTGCTAAAACAATTTTGTTTTTACATCACTGATAACTTTTCTTTCAAGCCTTCTAAGAGTACAAGCATGTAATTAAGGCTAATGGATAATAAAAATTACTGAGTTGGCTGGGCTCATTTAGTATTTTACGTTGAAATTGATAATCAAATCGTGGGTTAAGCTATACTAGTCGGGCCTCAGAATTATACTAGTGAGGTATCAGATCGTCTCTGGTCTGCTTTTTGAGCTTTATAGTTAAAGTTTTTAACGCTCATTTGCAAGTTTTGCAATGATGTATAGTGAAATTTTAAAACTTAAACAGCTAATTTTTCATTTATGCTGGTCAACTTTTTACTTTACTATCCAATTATTGAGCCTTTACAGGTCAACTGATCCATACTTACGGAGTAGCTGGTGGAGAAGGTTCTTTGACTGGGCTGAGAGCAGGAGGTGGAGTGGGTTGACGAGGGGGTGTTGGGGGTGCCACTTCTTCAACTGGTGGTGATGGAGGTCTTTCTGGAATTGGTGCGCGTTGTGATCTAGAAAAGTATCTGCTACTATATCAATGTATTGACCTAGCAAAATTGTAGGCGAAATGCTTGTTCCGCCTCTTGGACGATATTGAGTTCAAATTGGTGGATTTCCATTTTTTTTATTCATTCCATTTTTCTGTTTTTATAAAAAACTGTAATCAAACTCAAAGCCGAAGGTTTAAATATTAAACTTTGTTCAATTGAAAAACCGTTATCACAACTTGTTAAACGTTAGAGCCTTTAGATGTTGGTGCAATAAAATAAGATCAAATCTACAAACAAGTCGTTTCTCACACGGTTTAACAATACATATATTTTTGGAAGATTGAAGTTTTGCCCCATTTACTTTTTTATATATGAATCTGTGTTGAGGCAATGTAAATAGCAAACTTACGCTAAATTAAACAGTCAGTTACAACTTAGGGGATGACACGATTGATCAGGCAAGAGAATAAAAAAAATATTTATACAAGTCAAGTTTAGCGTGTTGATTCTGATTTTAGCAGTTGATCAAAACAGATTTTCAGTCACCAATGATTGATGCACAATTTTAATGCAAAGCAAATTTAATATTCGCAAACGAAAAGCAACCGAAATTGAATACTAACAGTTTTTTTAAGAGAAATTTCAAATGTTATTAGCTTTATCAGCTTATTTCACTCGTGCCAAGTATAGTGCAAAGTATATTGTCAATGTTTGCATATTCTTACTCTATTCTCCCCAGCCATACATCTCTTTCTACTTTCAGTTGTTCCAGTTCGGTTTTCATTTGTGTAAATACGCTCCGTGTTTTTGGATCTGTGGCTCGCCCTTTTCTGATGGAAACTTCTTTTAATCTAGCAATATAATAGAAAACTTGTTAGCACATTTTTTATCTGTTGTTTTATTAAAAACACATCAACTACTGCAGAGTTCCACCAGCTACTACTGCAGAGTTCCACCAGCTACTACTGCAGAGTTCCACCAGCTACTACTGCAGAGTTCCACCAGCTACTACTGCAGAGTTCCACCAGCTACTACTGCAGAGTTCCACCAGCTACTACTGCAGAGTTCCACCAGCTACTACTGCAGAGTTCCACCAGCTACTACTGCAGAGTTCCACCAGCTACTACTGCAGAGTTCCACCAGCTACTACTGCAGAGTTCCACCAGCTACTACTGCAGAGTTCCACCAGCTACTACTGCAGAGTTCCACCAGCTACTACTGCAGAGTTCCACCAGCTACTACTGCAGAGTTCCACCAGCTACTACTGCAGAGTTCCACCAGCTAATACTGCAGAGTTCCACCAGCTACTACTGCAGAGTTCCACCAACTACTACTGCAGAGTTCCATCAGCTACAACTACATAGTTCCACCATCTACTACTGCATATTTCCACCAGCTACTACTGCATAGTTCCACCAGCTACTACTGCAGAGTTCCACCAGCTACTACTGCAGAGTTCCACGAGCTACTACTACATAGTTCCACCAGCTACTATTGCAGAGTTCCACCAGTTGAGGCAAGTGAGCTCAGGTAGTTTCACAAGAAACCTGATACAACTGGACTTCTCAACAAAGTAAGCAGATTTAGAAAGCTTGAAATTTGAAAAGAAGAAAACGATCATTCTTTGAAAGAATTATTTAGATAATGCTTGGATATAAAATAATTTGCTGCAGCCCCTCACTGCACACATCCAGAGAGTTGCTTCTTTACGACGAGCCACCTTTCTATCAACTAAAATACTGTACTTACACTGTGCAAAAACTCCCACTCCCAGAGTTTTTTTGTAGAAAAGTTATACATTGATGTGGTTGTTTAGTTTTATTATTTTCTTACTTTTGGTTTGGTTCTTTTTGCTAACGGTCTTATTTAGATATATTTGAAGTTTTCCTTTGGTACTCGCCACAAGACTCGATAGTTTTCAAGAAAAAGCAACCTAATCAGTGAAATGATCAGGGTGATTTCTCAAAATCTCTGTTTGCAGGTATCTCTATCAGCAGAAAAGAATTTAGGAAACTGGATTTGAATTCTGAAAAGTTGATACAAAACAAAAAACAAACCTCAAGCCGCATCAAGTTTGTGGCGTCAACTTAATCATATATCTTGAATTTGGAAATTTTCTTTATGCTACCAGGTGGCCATATTTTATTCATGGTTGGTAGCAACAAATTGGTAAAAAAGATTTAAGACTCACCCTTCATTTAACTGATCAGTTCTTTCGCACCAGGTGAGTAAACCATGAACATTGGTAACTGTTTTTATTGAATCATCCCTAGCAGTGTATATATATTTGCCCTTTAGAAATGTTATTCTGTATGTAGGTAACTGTTCCAAGCATTTCCAAATTGGTGTTATGGCGATGGATCTAAAAGTTGTATCACACAAACACAGTCTATCGTCAGCTCACAAAACAAATAAGTGCGGTTGGCAGATATAGTGAAAGAAGGTGAGACAAAGTGGATTCTTTTATATGCTTTAGTTAGAATATTAACAGTTTTAGCTGCCACTTGACCCATATGGTATTTGCACTGCATAGAAAGAGGAAATAAAATAAAACTGATGAACGGATGCTTAGGTACCCAGATAGTTACATTCGTGCAGACACCAAGGCTCAAATTGAACAAAATCTTTCGTTTTTTCGTTTGACAGAGTCTTAAAGTAATAAATTAAATCTTTTGCATTAGCGAAACAACTTTGCCTTGACAATTTGGTTCAGTCCAAAATTAAACTGACCTTGATGTTGTATTGACGTAGCGTGCTAAAACGTGTTGTACTTCCTGCAGAGCAACCAAACAAGCAATTTGAGAATACCTGGCTCCAAAATGTTTGAGAATAAGTTTTCTAGCCTCCAAATCAACGGTACATAACACGTCTAGATCAAAACAATATTCATGCCTAAAAAGTGAGGGAAAATACATTATTTCCAACAATGTTAAGTAACAATAAAGAAAGAATCAAAAGCACAGAAAATTGAAGCCGAAATACAGTTCAGTTGGTGGGTAGGTAACTATGAAAACTTGAGGCATAGTCAGACAGAGTAAAGAGATTAGAGCGGGCCTCTTGGAAACTGACATAATGTAGTGGATTTTGGGGGGCCGACCAAACATCCACCAACAACGCCTCACTCTAGAGGTCAACTTCCAACAGAGGAGTATGCCAACTCCACAACTGTTCCCGGAGCCCACGGCTCAAACGTACAACTCAATGACTTGTTGAGTAAACCATACTTTATTACACAGCGTAACCAGCAATGTGTAATAAGGGTAAATGTATCATGCTACTTGTCTTAAGCACAGGTAGAATCCCAATACAATACAAAGAGTCTAGTGAAATGTTCTGCCTTTTATAGGCAGAACATGATTAAAACATATGCCCAAACAAGGGGCAACAAATCAGTAATGGCAGGAAGTGTTTACACTAATCAGATCATGAGATATAAATATATGATACAGTCATTGGTTAATACAGAGTTAAATGTGCCAGGCGCCCAGAAGTAGGGGGCGGAGCTTCTTAGTCAATCTTGCTTACTCATGGTGGTGCAATGAGTAGCCCTGGTTCTTGGTCCTTATGGCTTGTGGTCCTTGGCTTTAGTCTTGTTTGAGGACAGCTATGTTGCAAAGTCGGGCTCCTGCACCTTTGGTATTAATTTCGGTTCTCAGGCTATAGTAGTTCTTTGCTCACCGACCCGGTATAGGTATGGTAATGGCACTGCAGGGCCGGTAGTACATGCTGCAGGGCCGGCAGGGTGTGCTGCAGGGCCGGTGGTACCTCTGCAGGGCAGGCAGTGAATGCTGCAGGGCAGGCAGTGAATGCTGCAGGGCCGGTAGGGTTTCTACCGGCTGACTTACTTATGTTCTGGCTGTGCCAGGCTATATTTAGGCTTGCCTGACACTCAACAGTTGTCAGGGGGACCTTGCGCAGTGGTAGTAGACATAAAATTCCACCACAATAACAGTCTGCAAAAAATTGTTAAGAATCACACTATGAAAGCGTTTTAATTATCCATTGGCACTGAACAGGCAGTGTATCATTACTAATAATATAAGAGCAGTTCATTCAACCCATATTTCTGTATTTTTTGTTGTGATTCGTGTCGGAGATTTACCCTACAATTTAGACACCTGTAGACACATCAGCTTTCCTCGATTTTTTTTCTCCCTCTCCCCTTTCCCCTCGTGAAGTTTTTTTCTATTGTTATTTTCTACTGTTTTAGGAGCAGCGTGATCTTATTGTTATTGAGTCATTTCATAACTCTACTAGCCAATTTGGATTTCTGTTGGCAAAAATTATCTGAGCTCATTCGTATTATCATCAGATGTTTGTTGATCATCAATTTAGTTTCGTATTTTAATGATTGCATGATGGTTTGATAGTTCTATGGATTTCAATTGTCTACCATTGTCTGTGCATGTTAGCTTTGTTTTGCCATTTTAAGCCTTTGCCTTTTCAACTTGAGCTATTGAATAATTTCTTTATAGCAGATTAAATAGAGACCAAAGGAATTCCATTTCGTAATAAAAAAAGTATACAATAACTGTTGTATAAATATTAATGATAGTGTTAGTAAACATGAGTATAGATTAAACATCAACCAGTGGAAGTAGTCTAATAGGAATCATCAACAGTGATCAAATCTTCGAACTCGCCAACATCATCATCCTTCAAACCATCAATCCCCAGTCTCCAGCTGATCTTACTGGTTTTCGACCATATCCACCTCCAACTTTGTTGGCACTAATCAAAGCTAGATGTGACCAAGAATCATGCATTCTGATATTTACTTTTATCGGTCCATTGTCTTTCCTCTGTTTATCATCTCAAAAGCTACCCACTTTTTAGCATTTTCAATGTATCTGCTTGGTATGAGAAGAGTTATCGTCAATATTAATCAACTTTTTTCAAGACCTGTCTGATGCAAGGAGCTACAGATACTTTTTCATGGGATGAATTAGGAATTAACCTTTCTACAACCTAAATGGGAAGAAAGGCAGCTCATTTGGTGAAATTAAATAGAAAACTTATGTTTACCTTCAATCAATCTCACCATTTGTTAGCCATCTCGTCTTCTCAGTCCCGGCAGATACCTATCTAAAGGATAGTTTTTCCTGTGTCAAAAACTTCATATCACAGTTTTTACCATTTTTTACCAACACTAGGTAAACGAAGACCAGGGAAATGCATACTTGAAAACATTGAGACTCTCAACTATTCTGGTTGGGTAAATGATCTTCAGGATCTGTCTTACATCGCTTTCACTATAGTAAGAGATTATGGAGTAACCCCCAAAAGACTCTCTGTTGTGATCAACGCTTACAGCTTCTAAGACAGCAGGCACAAAGGCACTTTTCTATGGACAGAAAACTTTTTGTTTGCAACTCTTTCGATTTCCATTGCTAGTAGTTTTATCAAACGGTATAGCTTTTAAACTATCTGTTTTCAAGCACCATTTCCATGTGGTTAGTGCAACTTCTTCACTATAAATCAATTTTGTCGACGTTCAAGTCTTGGTCGCTGAATTTCTAGCAGCAATATTTTTTCTCCTAGTCGGATGTTTTGATGCTTTAGAACCCAGAAAAGGTCCTTTCTACAGCATAACTAGTTGAGTTCTTCAACTAGTTTGGAATAATCATTTACCAATTTTTATCTTCCTTAGTAGTTCTCCGGGATTTGGTTCTTTCAGAAATCATTGCTGGAGTAAATGCTCCCTATTATAGAACAAGGGCTCCCATATTGTTAAAGTTACACCAAGCAACATACCACTGAATCAAGTGAGATTCATCAGGCAGACAAATGCAGAAATGATAGCTTCTCTAAAACTTATATTTCTGTCATTTCCTTTGCGCAAAAACAAAGTTTCGACTCAAAGACTGAGCACATCAGTGATGTGAGATTGTGCCAACCAGGCTTCTTGCCGAGCAATGAATCGTTGGTGAGCAACCAATGTAATCAGCAGGTTGATGACGATGATAGTGAAGCAAATGACGAGTATGGTGACAAACGGATTTTCAATGACAAGCAGCAGATTTATCTATTAAATAACCCTCTAGGCCTACTCAGTCCTGATTTACAAGCTTGCCAAAAAGCCATTGGCTTCAAATGCTCGTCCTATCATCTGAAATTTAGCTTACTATAACTTCCATTGATTACCGTGTACCTCATCTTCGGGTGGTGGGCATGGTCAATTATAATAAATAATATCAAACTTTTTATAAATGAAGTTACATTGTATGCGTTTAAAATGAAATCTGATTGGCCAATTAATTTCGTCTTAGGTCTACTGAAGTCCATTGCAACAGGAATAAAGAATCTTTACGAATACATCCCACCAAAAATTGATTCTAAGATTTAATGTTGGGATTTACTGTTACAGGCCATTTTTCATCTAGCTTGAGTTTGCATGCTGCACGCATAAAATTGGAATTTGTGGTTTTTATCAATATGGACGCAGTTAGTGCACATGCCTAGTAAACAAAATCAATGCTTGTTCGTTAAGCAATTTTCATATGTGAAATGGCAACAAGAGACGATTGCGGGATTTGTCGGATGGTCCAATCACAATCACAAGAATCATATCTGATTTTATACTCTTTACATCATCAGGATTAAAAAAAATTGTGCTTCTTTTGGCGAGCAAGGGAAAATAAATAATATTCATACAAGAATGGGCAATAGCATGTAGGTAGGTAGAATAATAATAGGTAAAATGATAATAAAAATAGAAAGTGGGATCTGATTGGTCAAATAAAAGTAAACATCCGAAGATGAGGTCAATTTTAAGCAGTGTAAAAATTGGCGAACATTTCTGGAAGACGGGTATTCACAAATTCAACAAAAGATTGTTCAATGCTAGGATGCTTTAAGCTGTGTGTTAGGATTAGACAATTAGAATACATGCAAGTACAGACCATTACATAGATGATATCATTGTTGACTTGAACAAAGTATCGGTCTCTCAAGCCTGGCTCACATTGTCACCGATTGCTACGGCGATAGTGGGAATTGTCTTATCGCCGATAACGTGAACATGCAATACCGTTGTCGCCGCCATAACGCCGCTCCATCGGGAAAGTTTGGCAGTGTCAAGCTTTTCCGACATCGGTGACACTACGGCAATGTGACCCAATGAACGCCGTTTGTCAGCAATAGGTCTGAGTTGACCTATAAAAATTTAACCGCTCTAATTGTCATAACCTTCCACTCGTCGGATAATAAATAAAATAATAATCCGTCATTGACTTTTTATTGGTTTTTTTTCATAAATTATAATATTTAAAAAAAAAATTAGTTGAGACTCTAAATAAAGATAATATCTACACACCATTGCCAGGTAAGAGATGTGAGATTAGATTGATCTTAATTAAAAAAAAATAATAAACATAAATAAAGTAATAATTTATTTATTATTGCTAATAATTATTACTTGTTGTTTGCCATTTTTTATTCTTTTTGCTGCCAATTTATTTATTGATTGAATTGACTGTAACTGTTATCTGTTTTTTATTATCATCATTATTGTTAATTGTTACTAGTTATCATAACTACTAATAAAAAATAAAATGAATGATGTAACAACAATTAATAATAATTATTAGTATTATAATTATAAATTATCATTATAAATAATAATTTATAATAATTGCTATCAACTGAGTGCAGTGCATAAATAATGATGACACCCAATTTTTTAACATTTAAAATATTGAAATTCATTATCTTTGAAACTTGTTAAGAAAATAATAAAAAATAAATACAAACAACATTATTATTGTAATAATAAATATTTATTATTAATAAGTTTAACACTCACTTCAGCCAATGTTATTAATTATTATTTTGGTTTTAGGTGGTGAAGAGAATTGGCCTAATCAACGATTCTATATATCATCATGATGATCTCTGTGCTCCACCACTTAATTCAGCTTTTACCACATTTGCCAGAAATATCTCTGTGACTATCACCAATCACTGTTCAACTTTAAACTAAAATAATTTATCCACATATTTTATTATTGCTGTACCAAATAAGCAATAAATAATATTGAGCTTAAATTGTACTATAGTTTTTTTTATTATTTATAAATATACTAGTTGAAATTGCTGCTATATCACGGTTAATCACTGACTGCTAGTCGCTACCACTCAACTACGTTCTATTGGTTGTTGTGGTTTATAGGTCAAGCTTATTGTGAATGCGGTGTAGTCAGTGATAGCATCACTGACTGCTCCCGATTGTCAGTGGGCTGCATTCGGCATTGAATTAGGATAATGTGAACATCATTTCTGTGATGCATCAGTGATGATCAGTGACACTGGTCGCTGACAGTCCCTGATGCATCACTGACAATGTGAACCGGGCTTTAGGTGAAACAACATTTAGCAAAGTATGGGTTAGTAACAAAGGAGCCAGAGAGTCTCAGTAATGCCCTAGTGTTGGGGCTTAGAGTGAAGAAGAATAGTCCAGGAAAGTTAGAATGGAGCTGAGACAATCCACGGGAGGGTGAGATTGACTCCCTCACAAAGAGATTGCTGTTCTCTTTGTGTGGCAAGCTAGTGGGTCGCTATCCAGTTGGCGTATGGTTGAGGGTGGTGTGTAGCTACATAAAGAGGCAGGTGAATGAGTGCAGTTGAGACGACCCAATACCAGAGGCAGTCAGCCAGATGGTAAGAGAGGTGTTATACAGTGTTCAGTACAAAAATCCCGTCGGCGGCCAATGGGCAGTAGCAGCTAATTGAGAGGTAACTGTGTGGTGGGATGCTAGCAACTTGAGCTATTGGAGTTACTGTGGAGATGAGTGGTGAGCACGTGGAAGATGCAAACTGGTTACATAAAG
Source organism: Cryptosula pallasiana (assembly GCA_945261195.1). Classification (NCBI taxonomy): domain Eukaryota; kingdom Metazoa; phylum Bryozoa; class Gymnolaemata; order Cheilostomatida; family Cryptosulidae; genus Cryptosula; species Cryptosula pallasiana. Next base: position 8,108,477 of record OX183133.1, on the reverse strand, counting down.
ATGATGGTAATCACATCAATGTGGCGGAGCTCCATGGAGTGATCAGAGGCATCAGTCTAGGAGTTAAAAAGAATATCAACAAGCTTTACGTTATGACTGATTCGACAACAGTGTATAGTTGGGTGAAGTCAATAATTACTAGTAGCAAGCACCCCAAAGTGTGTGGTCTAGGTGAGATGCTTACTGGGAGGAGGCTTAGTATGATAGCCACATTGGTAGAGTTGTATAGTTTGGAAGTAAAGATGAGGTTAGTGAGCTTGGAGGAGAACAAAGCAGATGTGCTAACTCGTGTTCCGAAGAGTTGGTTAGACAGGAATTAGTATGTTGCAGTCGCCTGGCAGGATAATCAAGGATCAATCTATCTAGGACATTTGGGACTTTCAACAGACACCATATTGGTGTTACTAAGACGCTGCATTTAGCAAGGCAAAGGTAGGGGTCCACAGTTCGTGAGGAAGATGTGGCCATAGCTGTGTCAGAGTGCCACATTTGCAAGCAGATCGACACATCACCTATCAGGTGGGAGAAGGGAGAGCTTGGAGTACAGGTCAACTGGACAAGATTAGCAACTGACATGACTCACTATAATGAGACACCTTACTTAGCAATCATAGATTTTGGACCGAGCCGATTTTCTTTGTGGAAAATTTTAAGAAATGAGACAGCAGAGGGTGTAGCCAATGTGATAGAACAAATGTTTTATGAGAGAGGAACACCAAAGGAGATTCTGTCTGACAACGGATTGTGCTACCAAAGTCAAAGAATGAAGTATCTGTTGAGAAACTTGGGAGCAGAACATGTGTTCAGCTGTGCATGTCGAGCGTCATTCAATGGAATCATAGAAAGGCACCATAGGACAATAAAAAGAAGGATGGCCCGAACAACCAAAGATGTTCAGGATAAATTGTATTGGTACAACTTCTCTCCAAAAGTTGATGGCATAATTCCAGCAAAAAATATTTATAGGAACAGCAAGCACAATCCATAAGATGTGTAAGAAAACTCATTCAAACCACGTGATAATAGTTTGAATCGGTTCAAACCGAATGACATAGTGTAGGTAGAGCCACATAGCTCAAGGTGTACCACGCCACGGAAGATAGGAAGGGTAACAGCATTAGCGTCAAACTTGGCTGAGCAGGTTGACTTAATGACCAGGCACATTAGTGATGTGAGATTGTGCCAACCAGGCTTCCTACTGAACGATGAATCGTTGGTGAGCAACCAATGTAATCAGCAGGCTGATCATGATGATGGCGACGACGACTACGACAACGACGACGACGACGATGATGATAGTGGTGCAAGTGACGAGTATGGTGACGAGCGGATTTGCAATGACAATGCACGGAAAGCAGTTAGAGAGATAGGAAGCCCCCCTCATGGTTACCTGACTTTCATGTTCTGTGACAAGTTGGTGATTGGAAATCAATGGGAGGTGTAGTGTGATGATGTGATACAAATAGCGACCTTGTCTCAAGTGAAGCGTATATGACATTGACAATGATGCTACACATTGTATTATATTTCTGAAGCCTGATTGGCCAGAAAGATGAGGTGATCTTGTAGCATGTACTTTTGACATATTGAAGATAGTCTGATCAGTTGGCTTGTAGAGTTTGCGCAGGTGAGTTTTGCTTAGTTATGTGAAGTGGTGGAAGGGTTTCTGAAAATTAAATAAACTGATATTGACCACTAACAATTTACTGCAAGTTATCTTCAAAACCTAGCTACTTTTTTCCTTTCTCCCCGCAAACAAAGAAAATTTTCTTGCAAAGAAATAGCTAGTTTGTTGTTTAGTTCTCACAGAAAAACATTTTTGCAACCTTCCATCTGAGAAGTTCCATTGGAAGTAGGGGTAGATAACTCAGAGAAATTTCAACTATGTGAGAGCCAGTGTTTTCTGACAGATACCAGTTAATCCAGCAACAGCATCTGAATGATCAACATATAGTTGAATTACTAGAACTCTCGGCAAAAAAGGTAACGCTCAATAAAAGAAGTAATTCACACCAATTGAAGAGCTCAAATAATTACACTGGAGACAAGGTATTTTACGAAAGCCGAACAAATAATTCTTAATTCTAGGCCGAAAAGTCTCGAAAAGATGATAAAATTGATGATAAAATCCAAGTTTTAATATTTGATCATTCAATCTTGTTTAATACATCATTAAACTCTTTTCTGAGGTTGCTGATGCCCTTATAGATGATGACTGTGAATGTGGATGGCGTCCATATGTAAAAAGAGGTTTTTCTGCCCTCAGGGCTCATTTCGGCCTGACACTCAAGCATTGTCAATCACCATGTGTTGTTACCTCAGAACTTTGTTCAAGAACATGCCAAAGAAGAAGATAGTCTAGTCTGTATTGCCTAGATGCTTTACCCTCTCACCTTGTCCCAAACCTTGGATAATGCTTCTCTCCCAAGGCACTTGTTGGCAATGCAACCCACTCCCCCACAGTAGAAAATGTTTTTCAAGCAGGAAACCAATGCCTCCGGGTTAAAACTGGTTTTGAGTATAAACCGATTATGAAGGCTTTCATCATTGGGATGCGGTCAAAAAATGACGTCTATTAAATACCATGCTCAACAAAAACCCTAAAGCTTCATATTGTACTCAACAAACAAAAAAACCATCCATGACAGTGAAATTGTTATCAATCAACAAATCCAGTATTCAAACAATCACCTGTCCTCGTTAAACTTATAAAACATACCAAACTTAAAACTGGCAAATTATCCTGGTGCACACACAAAGTTACTTAAAAGATTCTCCTGGTACCTGGTGCACAAAAGGCACTTTGAGGAGCCATGAGAACCACAATGTTCCACTTGACCGTTCTGAGATATGTTTGTAGTACACTACTGATGAGATACAACGGGAAAAAGAAACAAATGGAAATACATATCACAATGTAGTTCTATTTGCATCTGGCTGCCAGAATATGGAAACAAAATCACAACCAAATAAATTACGGTGGCGAACCAACAGAACCAGGTATTAACCAAGCTGTTAATGGTTTGATGAATTATGACTTTGGTGGGTTCAGAAGAGTTGTTGCCGTTGACCATGCCCATTGCACTGTTTCCACAGATTGATGTTGATTATTCTTATTCAATAACATTTTTATGGACATGTATATTGTCTGTTGTATGCTTCACACATTAGTTCTAGTATTACTACACCTTGTCAAAAAGGAAAACCTATAAAGATCATAATGAGTATTTCATTTTTTTCCTATTAATTGAACTTATCATAAGTATATTACTTTCAAAAAAAGGGGTCCAAATAAACTTCATAAGACCAATAACACTAAGCATATGATCTTCTTACCCATAGACGATATCACATTTTGCACAAAAAAACATCAAGTGGGTTTTCGTGGTACTCATTACATAATTCAGCCTATGTTACCACCAATACAATTGCAATTATCAAACCTGTTTGTACCTGCGTATGAAAACATTCAAAACCACTATTCCAACAATGATAAAAATCAAGATATGCACCTAACAATTGATACATGGTACAAAAATATGTATCTCTAATTAGTTTTCCTGGACTTTAGCTGATGCTCAGAAAGGCATACTCGCCAATGAGAACTTGTCATTGCCGAATGTTGCAAATTAAACTTACCAATTCAATGGAACTGTCATTTCGTAGGGAAACGAAAATCCGGTTTTAAGGATTATCTCTATGAAAACCTTGTGTACAAGGCTTTCAACCTGTAATCTGAAATCAAAAGAATGATTTTGAAATATGCATTAAAACAAATTTTTGTTATTTGCAACCAATGCCATTTTTGACAAGCAATAATTTGGTTGGTCAAGCATCAATAAATTCTTTAAGGATCAATTACATGAATTTGTAAGGTTATTAAAATGCCGATGTTTGCTTCCATGAAAAGTTAGTTGTAATATAATAATAGCAAATTTCCGTAAGAACAAAGACCTGACAACATACAAGTTGGACTTGTCATACGTATGTTTATTGTGTTGCATCCGTTACGGACCCCTTTCAGACATTTCTGGTACCTTTATATAATCTGTTTCAGTATAATATACATCTCCATAAGAAAACTGACCTGTTAAAATGTTACATAATTGCTGTTTTCACTACGGATCTTTTCACAGACCTGCTACAGCATACACCTATGTGAAATGTATGTTTGATAGGTCAGGTTAATTATCGTTGGCCATTGCACAGATCTGGCGGATATTTGTTGATTGGTTGATTATATCTGAGGCTTTCCTCCCAGCTTAGATCCATGTTGACACTTTCCCTTTTTTGACTCATCTCTAAGTCTCGAGTTAAGCATTTGTTTATTTGATGATATATTAGATAACAGCAAGTGTAGAGGTAAAATATGTATTAGTAGCACAAAAACCCTGGGTAAAATGGTAACATTTGTAATAGGTAAAGTATATAATAGGTAGATGGTATAAAGTTTAAAACAAAAAGTAGTAGACAAAGCGTATAACGAAAAAGGGTTAATTAAATCAAACTTCGTAAAAAGATTAATAGTTGCGTGTTGTTCAATAGTTCAGATATACCTAAACTAAGCAAAGTATTGATGTTTGTAGTGGACTTTCACAGAAACTTGGATGAAAATCAAATGATTTTTTGAAACCAGTTGGTTATTTGTCCTTTATTTTTCTTATATATGAAATGAAACTGAGCAAATTGTTGCAATAAAGTGAGATAAAACATCAAATTACAATTGATAGAAGAGACCACTAACTATATAAATAAACTATAAATCACTCATTGATTTGTATTGGCTGCCTTGATTTTGTTTTTACAATATTATTGGTTTGTAGGTGAAGATATTGTAATGAATTTTGGTGTGCTTACCACAAAACTCCACTAGTCTTGAGTATTCTACTTTTTTCCAGTGGGGTCACTGTGCCTGTCTGACAGCAGCAACCATGTCAGTTACTGCCAGATCAGTTGGCAACACAGAGCCCACTGCTAAGATAAACTAAATAGAGTGCCATTTGAATGATGGCTTTATCCATTGGAAACCAAAGTCGTAGGGTGGCAAACCACTAGAGTGATTGGCAAGACACAATGAATGAAGCAAATGAGTTACAGAAGCTCCAGCCATTATATAGGCAGACTGGCATGAAGTTACATGTATTTGTATAAAACATATAAGAGTACATGTACAGGAAGTAAGCTGACCAATCATAACAGGTATATAATTAATGAACAAATGATGCAAGATCAATAGAGCCAGGTGGCTAAAGGGTGGAGTCTCATCTCCATTGTCCTTTAGTAGGCTCTGCATGGCTCCAAAGCTATATATAGCTGGTGGTTGTCACATCTGCTAATCGGAGGAAAGGTACTTCTGCCTCCAGTGTTAGAGTAAGTTCCCAGATAGTTTTAAGGACTATCAACTATGGCGGCCATCTTGTGACGGCTCTGTATCACCATACCGGGTTGATCAGGGGTCACTACCGGCCCTGCAGAGGTCAATTCCAGCCCTGCGTGCTGTACCATAAATACAGTGTTCTTGCAATGGCGATGGGTAGAATCTAGGCACACTGATGTTGATGTTTTAGCAATAAACAAGCAGTTTACTACTGACACTCACCAAAATCCAACTGTGGTATCCAGCATCATCCTCTGCATAGGTTTGAGAGAGAAGTCAGCATAATCAATCCGAAATAGATGCTCTATCTCATTAGTGAGTTCCTTGAGCAGCGTTTTGTGCTGTTTGAATAGGCTGGTGAGCCAGGACAGAACTTCCCTTGGTGTCAGACCAAAGCGTGCTCATAGGACAGCAAAGACACCCTGCAGATGTGGAGGCCTTCCACAGTCCGTTACTAGTAGTAATATATGAGCAGATCTCCCTACCAAGTGTTTTTTTGTGGTTCTGGCCTTGGGGGTTATGCAATGAGTTACGACGTTGGGTGAATTCGCCGAGTTTATATTGTATTTCATTTGAGAGGTATTTGAGTGGCATTTGAGTGGCATTTAAGTGGCATTTGAGTTTTGATTATTTTTTTACTTGATTTGAACTCATATGCCAGCTAGATTTTGAATGTATGGCATTTAAGTTTTGATACTTTTTTCACATAATTTGAACTCATATGGCATCTCGAGAGAGAGGAGAGAGAAGACAGAGACGAGAGAGAAAGGAGAGAGGAGTTTTATCTACATTGAATAACTATATTGATAAAAATTAAACATTATATGATTATATACATTTATTACATAATAAGTAAAGAAAATCTCTCCATATAATATATCTAGAGTTAGTAAATACTAAGTAATACAAAGCACTACAACTTGTAATAAATACAAAGTAATAACAGTTATTGCATAGTTTGTTCCTTTACAATGATGTTTTTGATGTACTGATGCTTGGTAAAAAAAACTACATTAGTTAAGTTTTAAATTCATATGAAAAAAATTTGTGTCAATTTAGTATCTACTCCATTATATATTTACAATATTACTTTGTAATTATTAGTGAAAGAAATTATGAAATACTGGGGAGTAATTAAGTAATTCAGTAAGGAAATTGGTTGGAATTGAAGTAATATTATTTAAATACAACATTGCTTTGCAACAACTATTAATAAAAGCAATTATGAATGTTGATGAGTTACTAAGTAATCTAGTAAAGAAAACTGATTGAAATTACGGTAATATTTGTTAAAAGATACTTGCGACATGTTTTATCAACGAAAAAATCAAACAATTTTCAAAATAATTACGATTAACTAAGTGATTCAGTAGGAAAAACCAACTGAAACACACAATATCCGTTTTGAAATATTTACAATAAACACAATCGGGTAATATTTGTTAAAAGATACTTGCAACATGTTTTATCAACGAAAAATTCAAACAATTTTCAAATGTTTACGCGTAACTAAGTGATTCAGTAGGAAAAACCAACTGAAACACGCAATATCCGTTTTTGAAATATTTACGATAAACACAATTGGTTATCAAAGAAATCAAGCGAGTATCAAATGTTTACGAGTAACTAAGTGTTTCAGTTGAAAAAAATCGATTGAGATCGTGTGACATCCGTTACAAAATATTTTACGTCAAGTTACCAATGAGAAAATAAATCTTTCTTAGAATATCCGCTATAGCGAGTTACGATAATTTTTACGCACCTTGAAGGTTTTCAGTCCATTTTCAGTCAGATCAAAATTTATGCGAGACGTTTTAGGTATTATTTCAGTCGACGTAATGTTACCAGTTCATTTTTAAAAAGTAATTAATTATAATATAACGCAAGTGTCATTTTACTAATAAACTCATTCCAGAAAAGACATTAATCATCATCTCGCTTAATCCTATATGTTTTGATCTTTTTAATATCAAGTGTTATAAAGCCGCTCGAGAAAAGTCATTAATTACACCTAAGCACTATTTATTATCATGCTATTTCTATTTAAAACAAAACAACAAACGTCCATAGATGATGGAATTATAGGTCGAATTCAACCTAAAAAGGAAGAGAACTTGATTGCATCTATCTCCTGTTTTTTATTGTTTCATTACATATTAGTTAATACAGATACAGCCTTCCACCAAAACGGATTTGTGGTTTTACTTTTAATCCTAGTTATCTCCGCTATCGTCTAAAAAACATGAGCAAAGCATGACTTTATCCACTTGTTTTATTAGTTAGACTGTTACTTTTTTTAAAATATCTCATTGTTTTTTGTGTGAAATACAAATAATGTATCAACATACATAGTATATTTTCTATTTTTAGGAAGCTGTTTTGTCTAATAAATCAAGAGTTATATGTTACATATACATATTTAAATGCTATCAGATATCTTTAAAGTGTTTATTACATTCCTAACTCATACTTAATGCTGTAAACTATAATTGAAGCTCTCACATTTTAATTTACTGTCTGATGATATAAAGATGGAGCTACACTACATCATTGTTTTGCTGATGATGTGTCTATATGATTGTTTGTGGTAGTGTGTGTTATAGTAGAGTATATGAATAAACTGCAATTGAACTAGTTATTAAATGCTATCAGTACCTGTAAAGTATTTTATTACATTCCGAACTCATACTTAATGTTGTAAAACTATAATTGAAGCTCTCACATATTAATTTACTGTCTGATGATATAAAGATGGAACTACACCGCATCAATGTTTTGCTGTTGATGTGTCTATATGAAAATTGTTGCTATAAAAATATGTTTGAAGGATGTGAGTTGTCATTCAAATGAAATGTAAGTTTCATCCTAGCTAGTTATATTTAAAAGAGTATCAACCTAGAGGTTGTAAAATTTGTTTATCCAACGCTCTACATTCAAAAATTTTAGCTAGATGGAAAGACAGTTTACAGGGGTGTATGTGGTGGTTAAGCTTATTAATCTATCTAATCTCTATCTTCCTATTTTTTTAACCAACTTCCTAATTGTCTTCCACTTTTTTAAAAAAACAATATCATTTATCATAGTAATAATCAGAAAATCAGTCTACAAATTAATCTTGATAAATGACTTCAATGCTTTGTATATAAGAGAAACTATTTTTTTAAACAGTATCAGTTTTCATTTGTACTTCATTTCAAGTATTAGTCTGCGAAACTACAAAAAATGGCTAGCAATATTCCTACAACAAATGAGTAAGTTATTTATACTATCTTTTACAATTTTGTTGCAGTTACATTTATAAATTTATACAAATGTATATATATATATATATTACTTGTAGGTCTACAACCTCAAATGATGCATTAGAACTAAATATAGATGAAATAGATTTCAGTGCCATGTAAGTATATTATTGAAACTTTATTATTCAACTGTATTATATAGAGTTTTTAATTAATCACAATCTTGATTTATTGTTTTATTAAGCTCTACCGATGATGAAACAATGAGGTGGCTGGAAGAATGTTTTAAGGAAACGGAGAAGCCAAAAAAGACCAAGCCTACCACGCACATTGCTATGAGTAAGTATTTTTCTGTATTATGAAAAATGTAAATTTTTCTGTAGGTAAAATAATAACGACTCTACATTTACTACGTTATTTTTGTAGAGAAAACATCTACACGCTTTATTGCAAGCGCATGCTATATAGGGAAAGATGAATCCTTTCTCTCCTATGATCGCCACACATTTGAATGTAAGTATGATAAAAATATTATTTACTACATACTCATTCAATTTTAATAAATTTTTTTGAAAAACTAACATAATTACATTCGTATTTTCTATTTTAGTTCAAGCAGAGAACCTGCAGCTAGAACAGTACAGAAGCAGAAGTGTTATAGATGGGGAAATAAAATATGATAAGGAGTGCTTCAAGTGTAAGTGATATGCATTATCTTTATATACATATACCATACTCAAGACAGTTATCTATATATATATATATATATATATATATATATATATATATATATATATATATATATATATATATATATATATATATATATATATATATATATATATATATATATATATATATATATATATATATATATATATATATATATATATATATATATATATATATATATATATATATATATATATATATAATGAGAATTTGTTTATTTTGCTTGTAGATATCGATAACAAAAACACAAGGTATTTTCTTTCAGTGCTTACGTTATTATTGATAGCATATTGTACAAAGACGCTGAGCGAAGCACTGAAAGAAAAAAAAGACAGTATTTCGTGTATATTTTGTGGTAAGAAGTTTAAATTAGGGAAGATGCATGAGCCTGGCCGAGTTCTTTCAAGACATTTTTTTGCTCACTTGTTTATTTTTTATTGTTTATGCGGAAAATCACATACAACTTTGAGAGAACTCCAGCAACATACTTGTATTTTGAAAACTAAAATGTTTTTTATTGTTGATATTGCTAGTTATAATAATTTTGTTTTATTTATTAATAAAAAATATTCTGAGTTAGTTATGAACATTACTTTTCCAAAAAATTTTATGTTAGTATATCTCTATCCAATAGAACGTTATTTTTCTGGAAACATCGATTTAGATTTTGAATTAGGGTGTAAATGGTTGGCAATAGCTAAAAAACTGGTTGCTGGAGATCGAAAGCTTTTACTTAAAACCCAGCGTAAAAAAATGAGAGCACTTATATCTTCAGATTCTGATTTTTCAGAAACTGAAGAAAGTAATAATGACTTAATTTCTGTTGCTAGTTCACAGTGCAGTCCAAAAACCAGTGTTTTAGAATCTAATACAACAGATAACCCACAAACTCAAGTAGATTTAAAACAAAGCCAAAAGATTGATATAACTTCACTTAAATTAATTTTGAATATAAAAGACGGACTGAAAAAAAAGGGTTTTAATGATTGTGTTAAATTGAAATTAGCGTCTATTAGACAGAAAATGCAAAAAAATTCAGATTTTTCTCAAGAAGAAATTCTTGTATTAACTGCACTCTTAGGTGAGTTTTAAAATTTTTATTTCACTATACTTTTTAGTATTATCATGGCTCTGGAATAGGCTTTATGCAACTATCCTATTTTATAATTTCTTACCACAAAATATATAGTTAATAGGATGTTTTTTTTATAAATACTCTCTATATATATATTATATATACAGACAATAGTCTGTGTTTTTATGAATACTTAATTCATATGTATACACTTCATGTAAAATTGTTCTGTCATTAGTTTACCTAATGCATTATTTTTATTTGTTTTGTGGTTGAGAACTCCATACGCTTCATTCTTACTGTATTACTTTGCATAATATTACAAAATAAATATTACATCAACTACCTTCATACTGCATTCAAGTGATGAAACAGTAAATTTCACATCTGTATTACTGAATCTATAGCATTGTTATGAAAAAGACTATAATTACTTAATTATTATGTCATATCGTGACAAACTATCAACACCCAATTCACAAAACTGTAAAACCTAAAGTATAATGCTTGTGGTTGTAAAAAGTCTTCTCCTGTTTTGGTTTCTCAAACAAATTATAAAACATTTTTCACAATTTTTTGTGTAAAAAGCGGAGTTGTCTTACCATTTTGACACAATGTGCCGACAACTTTTACATATTTTTTCAAAAACGAAGTTTAGAAATTATAAATGGGAGTTGTCTTAACATTTTTGAAAAATGAGACGATAACTTGAAATATTTATTTTTGTGTCGGAACATTGAAATTTTGTAACATTTTAGAGTTGTAACCCCGAAAGTTTTACAAATCTGCTAAATTACTAATGTTAAATATGAATAAAATACTTTATTACACTAAATATATACAAATTATTGCACAATACAAATAATATGTAATTTAATGTTCATGAGTTGTTGCTGGTAGATTTTGGCGAGTCGACGGTCATTCACTTGTACACGTATTCTATCTAAAAGCATACATAGATGTCGTTATAACAACTACATTATACTATGGTGAAAAATACGGCTATTAGTAGTTACTTATTACTAGTGAAGATTAACATACCTTAATTAAATTTCCGATATTGAAACCCTGCTAGCTTCGCTTGAAATGTGATTGTCATCTTCATTGCTTTTCTCACTATCATTGTCGACAACTTCATCTTTTTCCTCAAATTTTTTGTTTTCAGAGTCATCATCCGTCATATTATCATCTTCTTCATAAGTATGAGCATCAATGTTATCATCGTCATCATCGTCATCATCGTCGTCATCGTCGTCATCGTCGTCATCGTCGTCGTCATCGTCGTCATGGTCGTCATCGTCGTCATCGTCATCATCGTCATCATCGTCATCATCGTCGTCGTCGTCATCGTCATCGTCATCGTCATCGTCATCGTCATCGTCATCGTCATCGTCATCGTCATCGTCATCGTCATCGTCATCGTCATCGTCATCGTCATCGTCATCGTCATCGTCATCGTCATCGTCATCGTCATCGTCATCGTCATCGTCATCGTCATCGTCATCGTCATCGTCATCGTCATCATCATCAGCAGCAGCAGCAACAACATCATCATCATCATCATAACTTTTCATCAGCTCAGCATCATCAAATAGAGAAAGTCTTAAAGCTATTCCTTCTTTTTCACTTGAAGTAGATAGAAGCATCAAAGCTTCTTCAACACTCAGAATCGTGAGAATGTGTTTCTTTGTGCCGCTTTCAGTTGTCATCGTACTTTTATAGTGGATCATACCACATTCATGATTTTTGATCTTCAAAACGTTCTCAGGAGGGACAACAATCTTCCCAGTCATCAAAGATCCATCATTCATCATGTATCTGTAAGTGACAGTGTGAGTGATACGTAGAGGCGATGTATCTTGTTTTCGTTTTCGCTGCTTTGACTTCAAATTTTTCCAAACTGAAAGTCTAGTGAATGTCAGAAGAGTGTTGACAGGAATATTATCGAAAGTGATGATATCAAAGTATGCTTGCAACTGTTTCAATGATTTTTTTCTCAAGATTTTGGCTATAACTCGTTGTTTTAGCCCTTGATGATGATTATCTCCTACAATACGCAGATCGGGTTGATTTTCTTCTAGCTTTCCCATGTACCCTAGGATTTGTGAAGAGCCGGGATCAAGTTCCTGTAGCTCCACCGTAAGTTCTTTGTCAATCAGTAGTGACTTGACTCGAATCCGATGATTGTTCTTTAAAACATATTCATAGTCCAATATACCATAATCTTCAACGTAATTAACATCGAAAACCTCCAATATCGTAGGAATTGGTAAATCCAACAAACTCACAAAATTTCCGATTTCCAACATTCCTTTCTGCATAGCTCCTGTCATTATTCCACCCATCTCAAGCAATTCAAACTCTCTAAGTTTGTTTACGGTATTATTCTTGCTGTTGCTGAATAAAAAGGAAATTGAAGCTCGAGATAATGTCACTGTCGGTTTTTTGTTATCCTCCGTTCGTTTGACTTCACTGTTCTCATGCAGATATGTGTAGTCTGGTGTGGGACTCAAAGGAGAGTCAGCTGAAACTACATGATGTTTCATTGCTATATCAGCAGGAGTATTGGTGTTTGAGCGAGAAGATGTATCATTAAAGGTGTTAGGATTGGATCTTCTATCATCAATGTGAATGTCGTTGGTGGTGGAAATGATGGATGTAGTGGAAATAGCGTTAGTGTTGTTGGTAGCTGTGGTTAGTTCAATATGGAGCTTAGGAAGTGCTTTGGAGTGTGATGTCATCATACCTGCAAAAAGTAAAAGAACTTAGTTTAATGATGTAAATATACTGAAATTATTGTTTTATTAAAAGATTGTTTTTAAAAACTAAGATTCAAAAACTTAGATGTTTCAATTAATTAAAAACAAATAATTATTTTAGTGCTTCTTACCTTGTTGCTCTCCTAATAGCTGTAGTAGATGTTGCTCCTCTGTTAGCCGCTGTAGAACTGGATGCTTTCTGTGTGAAAACGATGGCTCTTATTTAGCTAAAGTTGTACTGATTAAAGCCTATGAACTCCATCTCGTGTCAATCTCTATGAATCAGCATCTTTTCACGCGAAGGAAAGTCAATGTTTTCGCGGGAATAAATGAATTATTTTCACGCGAATACTAACCAATGCTTTCGCGGGAATAAATACTTTAGTTTCACGCGAATGGAAACCATTGCTTTCGCGGGAATAAATGATTTTATTTCCCGCGAATGAAAGTCAATGTTGTCGCGGGAATAAATACTTTATTTTCACACGAATACAAACCGTTGCTTTCGCGGGAATAAATAATTTATTTTCACGCGAATAGAAACCAATGCTTTCGCGGGAATAAATGATTTTATTTCCCGCGGATGAAAGTCAATGTTGTCGCGGGAATAAATACTTTATTTTCACGCGAATACAAACCGTTGCTTTCGCGGGAATAAATAATTTATTTTCACGCGAATAGAAACCAATGCCTTCGCGGGAATAAATGATTTCATTTCCCGCGAATGAAAGTCAATGTTGTCGCGGGAATAAATACTTTATTTTCACGCGAATACAAACCGTTGCTTTCGCGGGAATAAATACTTTATTTTCACGCGAATGGAAACCGTTGCTTTCGCAGGAGTAATTAAATTATTTATTCCCGCGAAAGCAACATTCCATTCGCGTGAAAATAAAACTTGTATTCCCGCGAAAGCAACGGTTTGTATTCGCGTGAAAATAAAGTATTTATTCCCGCGACAACATTGACTTTCATTCGCGGGAAATTAAATCATTTATTCCCGCGAAAGCATTGGTTTCTATTCGCGTGAAAATAAATCAGTTACTCCCGCGAAAGCAATGGTTTCCATTCGCGTGAAAATAAATTATTTATTCCCGCGAAAGCATTGGTTTCTATTCGCGTGAAAATAAACTATTTACTCCCGCGAAAGCAACGGTTTCCATTCGCGTGAAAATAAGTTATTTATTCCCGCGACAACATTGACTTTCATTCGCGGGAAATTAAATCATTTATTCCCGCAAAAGCATTGGTTTCTATTCGCGTGAAAATAAAGTATTTATTCCCGCGACAACATTGACTTTCATTCGCGGGAAATTAAATCATTTATTCCCGCGAAAGCATTGGTTTCTATTCGCGTGAAAATAAATTATTTATTCCCGCGAAAGCATTGGTTTGTATTCGCGTGAAAATAATTCGTTTATTCCCGCGAAAACATTGACTTTCCTTCGCGTGAAAAGATGCTGATTCATAGAGATTGACACGAGATGAGGTTCATAGGGTTTAATCAGTACAACTTTAGCTATATAAGAGCCATCGTTTTCACACAGAAAGCATCCGGTTCTACAACAGCTAACTGAGAAGCAACATCTACTATAGCTATTAGGAGAGCATCAAGGTAAAAACTTAATAAATTACAGTTTTTACTCATGCATTATTTATTATACTAAAACAACTGAAAAAAATTAATTATCTGTATTTTTTTAGATTCAACCACAAAAAATGGAAATAGTTAACAACACAGAATCAGAAACTCAGCCTAAACCTTTGACTCAAGAGGACTTGATACTTCTACAAAACCTATGCAATAAAAATATTGAAGAGAGAGTGCGAATTATCTCAAACAATTGTAAATTCATCCAGAAAGACTTGATAAAACAGCTAAATAATTTTCGAACTGAATCTTTTCTAACATTAAAGCTCTTAGGGAATGAAGTTACATCAGACATTCAGAGATTACATTATGTATTACAACAACGACAATATCAACTAGAACAGGTAAGCACACCAATTTCTATCGAGTGTGCTCGTAAAGATCTTGCTCTAAAAAAAAGAAACATGCAACGACAGTCCGCTCAAAGACAAGCTAGAAGGGTAAGGACTCAACAACGTAAGGCACGACAAGCTACAAAAAACATCTGATTAACAGTCAATTTTTGATGATAAGGTAATAATTAATAAAAAAAAACACTATTTAGTAAAAGTTTGTAGTTGTTTTAAATTTTCTGTTTAACCATTCTATACTAATACATAACTTTCATTTTTGTTTAATCATCCTATGCTAATACATAACTTTTTATTTTAGTTCATTATGGAATCAAAAGTACATAGAACAGAAGTCTTCCTTCCTAAGATATAACATCAGTACATCAAGTACATCAATGATGACATTGTAAAAAAGATTATGTATTGATTATCATTACAAGTTGTAGTGCTTTGTATTACTTAGTATTTACTAACTCTAGGTATATTATACAAGGATATTTTCCTACTTATTATGTAATAAATGTATATAATCATATATTGGTTTAATGTAGTTATATCTCCTTGTTCTTCTCTCCTCTCTCTCCAAATATCATATGAGTTCGAGTTATGTAAAACAATTATCAAAACTTAAATGCCATACATTCAAAATCTAGCTGCCATATGAGTTCAAATTAAGTAAAAAAAATAATCAAAACTCAAATGCCACTTAAATGCCACTCAAATGCCACTCAAGTACCCCTCAAATGAAATACAATATAAACTCGGCGAATTCATCCAACGCCGTAACCCATTGCCTAAACTCCAAGGTCTAATCCACAAAAAAACACTTGGTAGGGAGATCTGCTCATATATTACTACTGTTACTGTACCCTATAGTGCATCTCTCAAATGTAACATGGCCACATTTCTTGGCTATTTATTAATATCTGCTACTTCTATGATCCTGGTGATAAATTATTTGACATTTCCCTCCCTATCAAACTTAGGAGCTTTGAAAGTAGCTGGTGAAAGGCTTTGGTTAGGTCTCATGGTTGCTTGCAATGCTTATGGTAATCTGTCTATTGTTGTGTTTTCTGGGTTGCCAACAGGTGCTCTACTGACAATGCGTGCTCTTTGGTTGGCCATTTTTTGCAGATTGAGGAGTAAGTCAACTCCAATCTAAAAAATGGTCAGTACTACTGGATCCCGGGCCAGGATCAATAGTTCCAGTTGCTCTAGCAGCTCTAGAGGACAGCATGTCGGATACTGTGACAATTTCAGACAATCTGTAGATGTAACAAGCGTTACTAAGCTCTAGTTCACTCCTGCAGGGCAGAGAAAACTGTAAGAGCTTGCAGACAGTGGTGGAAGGACACTTAGAGGATTATAGTGCCGGGGGTCAACTTACTTGCTGAGCAACATTCCAAGCTAGAGAAACCTTTAGCAGTTGAGCCTGTAAAGCAGATATAAGACTCTCTTTCTCTCAATCAGTTGGCGGAGTAAACTCAACGGTCGTACAGTCAGTCAGTGTGGCTTGTTTTCTACAGACTTTAGGCAGGGCTACAAGCTGAGGAACACTCCAAGCTATATGTGCATGGAGTTAATGTCAACGGCTTGTAATCTGCTTGCTCTGCGGGGTTGATATTGGTATGCCATGTACCACAGGTCTTTAGTCTCAAACAATCAACATCTCTCTCTCTTGTACCATATCATTATCACTGATAGAGGGCTGAGCGAATACTACCAGCCTGTAAGGAATATGGCAAGCGTCTGTTCTGGACTACTGAAAATGGAACAAGCACCACAGTTGACACATACAGCCTTTAGTTTTAGATTTGGTATTCTGTACCGGGAGAGCCACTGCAGGGTGGCTGGTCTCAAAATGCTTGCAAAAACTCTGGTGGCTGTGGCTATAATCTCATAAAAACTGTGGCTATAATCTCTTAGACCTACACTTCGTAGATCATCTTTCAATGGTAGCTGGTCTGCAGTGCCTTCGCAGGACCAGATGGTAGCATGAAAGAGCACAGCGTGGGAAAGCACTGTTTATCTTGCCGCTGCCACCAATGTGATGGATTTCGGTCTGGTATCCACAGAGTTCCACTAATCTCAAGTATTCTACCAGTCTCCAGAGAGGACACTGTACTGGTATGACAGTGAAAACTTTGATATTTACTGCCAGATGAGTCAGCAAGTGCAGATGACACAGTTTACACAGATTACACGGAGTACTGTTTGAATAATAGTAGCAGATATCCGTCATGGAGTCTAAGGAGAAAGTCCTCCTGGTTCCAGGAGTACTTAAAGTAGGCAACAGTTACCATGAGAGCCTCTGAGGTACTTTTTTGTGTGCACCAGTTGTTTAGAGTATATGGTATTTTATAGTGTGAAATTTAGATTTGGACTTTGGTTTGTATATCATGGTATTTGTGATGGAGGTTCTCCTGGTCCTGTTTATTGGGGTTGGTGCCTTTTTTGTGTGCACCAGGTGTTTTGAATGTTTTGGTATGTGATTTTGGATGAATTAGATAGTATGTAGATTTTAATCGATGAGATTCTCCTGATCCCGAGTGTCTTTTTGTTAGCACCAGTTACCATGAGGACCTGCTTGTGTAGATTTATCATTTAAGATAAAATATCAAATATTTATGTTATGTTTTACTATAGTTTTTTTTGTATAATGGGTAAAATACAGTGAATAGTTAAAAAGTTGTTCGTGCATAAAGTATGTAAGAGTTTTCTATACTATTTGCAATAGTTTAGATAATTTTACAATAAATTGTAGAAATAATCTACTCAGGAGGAGGAGGAGGAGGAAGAGGAGAAGGAGAAGAAGAACAAGACCAAGAACAACAAATGAATGATTCAACTTTTGGAATATTTAGTCAGCCATAAACTTTAGGTATTGTTGATGATAGCGTACCTCCAACTTTTCATTATGAAGAATGCAATGATCTGATAGCCAGATATTTGATGCTATGAAAACCGAACACAGAACGGGAAGAGTCATAGAGGTTTTAAACGTAAGACTTTGGGATGGAATTACAAGAGACCAAGCCGAGATATCTACTAAAAATACTATCATGGATAAGGAGCGTTAAATCTGTTGAAAAAAGCTTGGAGACAATTGAGCTCGAAAGCAAAAGTCAATTGTAGCGTTGGTTGTATACTGGAAAATAAAGATGATGGTGAACTCCGATATTTTCACTCATCATCCAACATTGCTACTGTATATCCGATAACTAAATTGATTGAGACCAAAGGACAGCTCGATGAAGTTTTTACTGATGTTGCAGAAACCGGTCATCGTACTTATAGCTTGAGACGAAGACCGAACGTGACTTGGAGACTGATTTTGATCGCAATCGGTACGTTTGTTTTAGTGTTACTAGTTGATTGTAACAGGGATATTTGGCTCACCTGCAATCTCTTCACCCTCTAACATTCTCAACAACAGATACATACAAACCATAGATAAATACAAACCATGTTAAAAACTCAGGATGGGAAACAAATCACTGGCAATCTTTGTTTTTCAGATGTTTAGCATTGCACAGAGAACTGCAAAAAGAGAAAAAATTTTATGAAAACTGTAACAGAATTTTCAACAGCCTGTCTCTCCATGGAATATAAGAAATTCATCGGTTGAGACGTTGGTAAAAACAGTGATAATACTGGAGTAACAGAATCTGACTCACTGGTTTTGGAAAACGCGTTTCAACTCAAAATAACGGTGTTTGCTTTAAATGAAGATATGACTTCAACGGTTATTTGGAATTCAAAAGCCAGATACGAGAAAAGTGTATATCTGGATATTTATATCAATCACTTCAGTGTCATCACAAACTTGGAAGGATACACCAAAGCCTACAAATGCCCAACGTGTTCTAGTTGTTATGACAAATTGGGTAATCTGAAAAGACACAGGTGCTGAGCATCAGACATGACAACCATGGAGTTTTTTGGAGGTGAATACAAACCTAGCATTACAATTTTTGGTAAGCTAAAGGTTCAATTCGGGATAGATATCAGCACGGATGATCCTTTGAGAAGTTATCTGTATTTCACCAAACACAAAATTGAGTGCTTGCTACCTGATTGTGATAGCAATAGAGATATGGATACCACTTTCTACACCAACCAACATAAGCTCTTGAGCATTTTAAGTTGTTTAAACGTGCCAGGTTTTGAGCTACCTCGATGTATTATCAATAATGGTGATGATGAAGAATGTATTGGAAAACTCATTCAATACTTGGGAGTTACCAGCAAAGAAGTGTATAACCGAGTGAGAATTTTTTTTTGCAAATTGTAGAACCAGTAGAAGATGAGTTACATCGATTAAAAAAAGCTGAAGAAAAGTTTTGTGGTGAATCGTCTTTCAAACAGAAACAATTCAGACAAAGAACAGAAGCCTCCAGAATTCTGGATGACTTGATAAAGTACATAGAAAAGTTTCCTATTCTAGGATTCAATTCACAGAGCTATGATATCAACGTGATGAAAGGGATTCTGCTTCAACAATTGAAAGATTTCTCCGACAAAGATTTCAATTTTGTTGCAAAAAAGGAAGCAATATGCCTGTGCTCAGCATAGGATCTTTTTTGTTTTTGGATAGGACAAACTTTATTGCTCCAGGATACAGCTACGAAATGTATCTCAAAGCATACAAATACAAAGCTGGAAAAGGAGTTTTGCCTTACGAATGGATGAAAGACTTGAGTCAGCTAAACCAAAAACATTTACCTCCAAGAGAAGCTTTTTACGGTACATTAAAGCAAAAAAGCTTCAGTGAACAAGAGTACATGATTTGTCAAAAAGCATGGGAAGATGAAAACATGAATACAATGAGAGACTTTTTAAAGTGGTACAACAACTTGGATGTAAAACCATCTGTTTAAGCTTTGGAAAGAACAGCAATCTACAGAGAACACGGGATTGATATGCTGAAAGATGGTATATCTTTACCAGGTTCGGCAATTTGATGGATGTTTAACAAAGGCTGCCCAACCAGATCCTCCACATCTGTCTTCATATTCGGATTTTCATGAACTCAGTAAATCCCTTCGGCAGACTCTCCAAATTTGTCTGATTGACAAATGCAATGCGGATCTTTATCATCCGATAAAGAAAAAAACCGTTGGTGGATCCAGTCTTGTGATCCACAGATATCACGAAAAGTGTATAACTAGAATTAGAGAACATTGGCTTGAGAAATAAGCAAAGATTTGCAATAGAATCTAATAATTGATGCAAATGCACTCTATCTATGGTGTATGATGCAATCAATGCCTACTGTTTATCCTCAAGGAAGAAAAATGGGGAATTCTTTCTTTGCTGATCCAGTAAAATTTATTAAGTCAGCGCACAGCTAGCCACAGTACCAAATGTTTGCAAAAACAATCAACATCAGACAACAGCTCAATGGAGCTGACATCTCTATTGGACCACAGGGACTACCGGTTGATGGATTTTGTGTTGAAAACCGGCTTGTCTTTTAGTTTCATGGAGGTTTTTGGCACGGACACAACTGCTCTTATAACAACGCTAGACGGCAAGAATTTTAGCCTACAGGTCAAAAATCAATGGCAAAAATGTATATAGCTACGATTGAAAATGAAGAGTATCTCCCAGCGCTAGGTTACACTGTCATCCCAATTTGTAAGTGTGAGTGGATGAATCATATAAAAACTGATACAAATCTACTAAAATTTGTCCACACGGTTTATACATCTTTTTATCCTAAATTATTTGAAAAAAACCAAGTCACGAAGAAGTGTTGAAAAGAGTTCAATCAGGGAATTTCTTTTGATTTGTTGAATGCGAGATTGAAGTTCTTGATGAAATGAAAGAAAAATTTTTCGAAATGCCTCCGGTTTTTAAAAGCGCGATGTTGAACAGAGAGCACTTGAGTGATGAGATGAAAGTCGTTGCTGAAACTAAAGGATTCTTAAAGACCCCTCAAGGTTTGCTAGTTAGAAGTATGTTTGGATAAAATATATTGCTAATGAGTCCGTTGTTGAAGTGGTACTTTAAACAGGAATTGAAAATCACTAAATTCTATCAGCTGATAGAATATATGGCTAGAAAAACTTTTGAAGCTTTTGGAACATCAGCTTCAGATGCTAGGAGAATGGCGGATATGGATCCTAGTCAAGAATCGACCGCTTCTACTAACAAGTTGGTAGGAAATTCTGCTTACGGAAAATTGATCAACGATAAGGGAAAACATGAAAATATCAAGTTCATGGCGCCAGAAAAGCTTCATTTTGTATCAGAGGGAGAAAAGTCATTTCTAGGGAAGAGGTAGCAGAGGATTTCTTTGAAATCGTAACCGCTAAATGAATGGTAAAATTTAAAGTTAGTTAAAGGCAATACAAAAATTAAATTCTTAAAGTTTACCCTGTTGATCATTATATTCATTATTCAGCTGACTATGAATGTTCCAGTGCACTTGGGTTTCTAAGTATTGCCGTATGCTAAGCTGAGAATGCTACCGTTTTACTACAATTTTATGGATAATTAAGAAACACCTAATTTTATGCTATTAACCCTCTAGTTAACTAGAAAAATAGACATAGCTGCAATTAATACAAACGCTCTTTTTGCTTATAGATATATCGATGGAAATGATTTCCAGTATGTCGAAATGGATACAGATAGCGCATACATGGCTCTGAGTGGAACCTTACAAACACTGGTGACACCGAGTATGAAAAGAGAGTTTTATAATGTTTACCCTAATTGGTTTCCACAACCATACTGTGACAAACATCGGGATTTAGATTGAAACATGTGTGATTGCTGTGAAAAAGTGCTAAAGCATAGAAAGAAAACACCTGGGTTGTTCAAAGAGGAATTAACCTGAGATGGAATTGTTGCGCTCAGTTCTAAATCCTACTACTGTTGGGGAGAAAAAGAGAACAAGTTTTGTTCCAAAGGTTTAAGCAAACGAATTAATGACTTGGAAAAAGACAGTCGTCTGAATGAATTGAAAAGAAAGAAGTCATTTACAGGAAAAAATCGTGGATTCATAGTCAAAAATAAAAAAATGGTGACATACAGACAAATAAAACGAGGATTCACATATTTTCAGGCTAAAAGACGAGTGTGTTCCGCTGGAGTCTCACCCGAACCTATTAGCACTTGATAAAAACCTTCATTATAAATTTCAACTTTTTTACAACAGTTACTATATAACTTAAACATATGCATATCTATACAACGATAATATAAACATGAATATGATTATAGACATAACTGTTTATGCTCATGTACGTAGCCATACAATGATAATATGAATATGTACATAGATATGAACATGTACGTAAATGGACATGGATATGTACATAAATGAATATGAATACGTTCATGGATATGTGCATGTTTATGTAGAAGATTATGTACAAAAAAAGCTTTATTTTTTGTAATAAAACTATAGCAATATCTATACAATAATCCAACAATCAAACCTATAATGTCTTCTATATAATAACTTTATACAATCGTACAAGGCTTCATTCTTATACAAAACTCAAACCCCCCAACCTGAATCATTCAAAACCACATACCGAAACATTCAAAACGCCTGGTGAACACAAAAAAATTACCTTTCAGGCTCTCATCGTACCCGCTACCATGACACAACACCATTTCTATGCAATCACCCTAATCTAAATCATCATACAAACCGTACTAAATACAACTCGTGCTCAGTAAGTACTCAGTTAATCATACAATTACAACTATATTCAAACAATCTAAGCCCATGTGCAAAAATAACCGGGTCCTCATGGTAACTGATGCTAACAAGAAAACACTAGGTACCAGGAGAGCCTTCTCCGTGTCGGAGATCTACTCCATCTGAATCATCATAAAAACCCATGCCTAAATCAACACAAAAATCACAATAAGAACCACTCATAAACAATAAATACTTGGCAAACATTCAAAACTATAACACCTGGTGCGCACAAAAGGTACCTCACATGTTCTCATGGTAACTGGTGCCAACTTAAAATCCTGCTAAAACCAAGAGAATCTTTTTCTTAAAATCCATAACAGAGATCTGCTCCCTTAGTACTAAAAAAAAGTGAACATCCCGGATCGCACCCCTATCACAACCCAGGAGCATCAAACTGCTCATACCTTACTAATTACAACTATTAGAACTTTCTGTTTCAGACGCAGTAAAAGATAATTAACTTCACTCATAGTATTACCAACAGTATCACTTTCATTCATCACGCTCATCCCCATATCTTCCTCTGTCGACATCTTACATATCAATAGCAGTAACATAATACAACACTACATTTTCATACAATACTCAATCCCCGCAATCTGAATCATCATACAAACCCTAATGAAACAACCCCTGCACAATAAATAATTAGTTATTCATACCGTTACAAACTATATTAATAACAACAAAAACAGGTGCGCAAAAATCTTTCTAGGTTTTTATGGTAACTGGTGCAAATAAGAAGGTTCTTGAAACCAGCAGAACTTAGTCCTTAGACTCCGTGCGAGAGATCTGCTCCAACCTTACTACTGTTGAGCAATGAGTGGATGGCAAAGTCTAATACAATATATTTTCATTATCTTCGAGTTCTAATAATAAAATTCGATGGGTTTCCCAATTTCAACCTATTGTGATGTAATTTATTTTGGTCATGAAACTAGTTTGTCAAAGAATGCAGTATATAAATCTATTTACCAAACCGCACTGATAACTTACGTATTCATGCCGCGTTTCTTTTTCTTTTGGTTGGAATATATAACACTTTTCATTCTGTCAAGCACGATTTCAAACCCACCACCGAATGTGAATTGTTCAGTTCGTCCTTCAAGCTGTTCCATAGAACATTTTGCGGGATCAAACCCACCCCATACTACCAAATCTGATACCAATTTTTTCAACACGTCAGCTTGTTGCGTTATACTTCTACTGTAGAAATCCCAGCCAACTTCTTGAATAAGATCACTAAAATCAATTACAGTGACAAAATAAAATGGATGTGATTGTGTTCACAGTATTTTAGAGAATAACGAAACCAAAAAACACCCATACGGGAGACTTGAATCGCAGGATGTGGACGGATTAACCATACTCTCTACCATCTACACTGTCATGTCCCCACTGAGAGGAGACATGGAAATAACCTAACTGTTGCTTAAATTAAGCAGTGAGCAAATCTTCACAAAGACTTTTGATGTTAAAAGAAATTTTCGCCACCAGAAATCCTAACCGGGACCTGTAAACTGCGGGCTGTAAAATTGATTTTTATCCATCAACCAATGTTGCATATGTTTCTCAATAGGTAGTTATAAAATGAAGCATACTTGGCCTGAACACAGCATACAATCTCAGCGCACCAACTCCGCTAAATCAAACTGGAAGTTTTTTAAAGTTTTTTCTACAGACTCTTTTCTTCAGTCAATTGAAAACTATTTCACAAAAAGCCATTTTCACAAAAATTTATTTCATTGTAAAAAGTAGTTATTTAGCAAAGTTTGCTGAGGCGGTTCTTAAGTATTGTTTTTGCCCTACATTGGGCTTTTGCAAAAAAGATAATGACTTCGCATAAATGTTAGTCTGAGAAAACATGTCGATTAGCATGTTTTGTTGCCATATTGATTTCCAAACACTTTTCTAAAAATGGAATTGCTGTGTTATCAATAAGTAGACAAACTCAGAAGATCAACTTTTTGAAAGACAGACTACATAAGACTACATAGTTCAGTTTTTATTAGTCCCTGATTGGTTGCATTGTTGGCTGGGAAAGCATTGAAAAGGGCTGTTTTTGTGTGTTTTCTAAAACTTGAAGTGCAAAAATTTAAAAAGGTTTAGTGGACTCACTTCGAAGTTTGAAATGGTGAATCGGCAGGTTGGTTGTCCAATGGGAAGCTTTTTTCATGCCGAAATAGAGTTTTACATGAATATCAGTAGTAATATATGAGCAGATCTCCCTACCAAGTGTTTTTTGTGGATTAGACCTTGGGGTTGAGGCAATGGGTTATGACGTTGGATGGATTCGCCGAGTTTATATTGTACTT
Organism: Cryptosula pallasiana; assembly: GCA_945261195.1. Lineage (NCBI taxonomy): Eukaryota > Metazoa > Bryozoa > Gymnolaemata > Cheilostomatida > Cryptosulidae > Cryptosula > Cryptosula pallasiana. The sequence continues at coordinate 8,083,271 of OX183133.1, read as the reverse complement.
TATTTGAGGGGTATTTGAGTGGCATTTGAGTGGCATTTAAGTGGCATTTGAGTTTTGATTATTTTTTTACTTAATTTGAACTCATGTAGCAGCTAGATTTTGAATGTATGGCATTTAAGTTTTGCTAATTGTTTTACATAACTCGAACTTAATTTGAGCTTATATGACATCTAAATTTTGAATGTATGGCATTTAAGTTTCGATAATTTTTTCGATAACTATATATATATATATATATTCATGTACATTGAATAGAAATTAAATATTGTATGATTGTATATATTAAAGTTTATGTTCTTGAAAAAGCCATAACATAACTTCAAACGAACTAATAGATGCATATAAACATTCATCTGTTTGAATATAACGTGAAATATCAGGCTTAAACTCAAGCATTAATTCTTCAGTCCATTGGGCTTTAACTAATCTTTGTGTGAGATCTTGATCCCATACCTTTCTCTTAATTTTTTTTAAAAAATGGTTAATATTCACGATTTTAGACAATTTCAAAACTGTCTCAAAATTGTTTTGAATTGTTAGTTTTAATAATGTTTCCTGATTGTCAGCATTCTGGTGTAATGAATGCGGTTGGTACTGTATGGGTAGCTCTCCGTATAAAGATGCTAAAGTTAGCAAATGCTGCGTTATACAGAATAACGCAGCTTGCAATGTTAATGAATATTTCGCATTTCTCTGCACGACTACATTTTCTTTGATATACTGGTGATAAATCTCTGGGAGGAAGTCTGTTATTGTATATGGCTTTGAACTCATAATGAACTAAAATAAAAAAGTTATGTGTTAGTATAGGATGATTAAACAGTGTTGTAAAATAATTACATTTTAGCTTCGATTAAAATAGTTTTTCTATTAATTCTTACCTTATCACCAAAAAAATCAGCTGTAGTAGTTGATACTCCTGAGGTTATTGTAGTAGTTGATACTCCTGAGGTTATTGCTGAAGAGAATGATTTCTATGTAGAGAGAGTTGTTCTTATATACTATAAGACACACCTACTCATTTAACTTATAACCATTAAAAACACTCACGCGAAAACTCTATCAGAATAGTGTTATTCGCGTGAAATATTCCTGTTTCATTTGCGTGAAAATAAAAAAATTTATTCCTGCGAAAGCAACGGTTTCCATTCGCGTGAAAATAAAGTATTTATTCCCGCAAAAGCATTGGTTTGTATTCGCGTGAAAATAAAATGTTTATTCCCGCGAAAGCAACGGTTTCCATTCGCGTGAAAATAAATTATTTATTCCCGCGAAAGCATTGGTTTGTATTCGCGTGAAAATGAAAATGTTTATTCCCGCGAAAGCAACGGTTTCCATTCGCGTGGAAATAAATTAGTTATTCCCGCGAAAGCAAGGGTTTCTATTCGCTTGAAAATAAATTATTTATTCCCGCGAAAACATTGGTTTGTATTCGTGTGAAAATAAAATGTTTATTCCCGCGAAAGCAACAGTTTCTATTCGCGTGAAAATAAATTATTTATTCCCGCGAAAGCATTGGTTTGTATTCGCGTGAAAATAAAATGTTTATTCCCGCGAAAGCAACGGTTTCCATTCACGTGAAATTAAATTATTTATTCCCGCGAAAACATTGGTTTCTATTTGGGTGAAAATAAAATGTTTATTCCCGCGAAAGCAACGGTTTCCATTCGCCTGAAAATAAATTGTTTATTCCCGCGAAAGCAACGGTCTTCATTCGTGTGAAAATAAATTAGTTTTTCCCGCGAAAGCATTGGTTTGTATTCGCGTGAAAATCAAATGTTTATTCCCGCGAAAGCAACGTTTTCCATTCGCGTGAAAACAAAGTATTTATTCCCGCGAAAGCATTGGTTTGTTTTCGTGTGAAATTAAATTTTTTATATTGCGAAAGCAACGGTTTCCATTCGCGTGAAAATAAAATATTTATTCCCGCGAAAGCATTGGTTTTTATTTGCGTGAAAATAAAATTTGTATTCCAGCGAAAGCAACGGTTTCCATTCGCGTGAAAATAAATTGTTTATTCCCGCGAAAGCATTGGTTTTCGCGTGGACAAAATGCTGATTCATAGTTATATTATAAAGAAGGTTGGTATTCATAGGATTTAATCAGCGCAACTTTACCTATTTAAAAGCCATTGTTTTCACACAGAAAGCATCCAGTTCTACAACAGCTAGCGGAGAAGCAACATCTACTAAACCTCCTATCGCAACTGCTAGGAGCTCACCTTCTTTATAAAGGTAAGAGTAAAAATATTTATTTTCTGTTAGCTAACACAACTAGCTGAAGGCTTATGATCTTTATGATCTTTCAAAATTAATTACGAAAAATTAAACAAAATGTTTTGTTTTTTTAGAATGAATACTCAAGACGAAGGAAGTCAACCGATGAATGAAGAAGCAGAACCCCAGCAAACCTTTTCCCCATCACTTTCTCCTATCTTTGACATGCCAGAAAGTCAATTGGTGGTTGATGAACCAGAATCCCAACAAGATTTTACTTCATTCACATCTCCTACTAACAAGTTACCTTCAAAAAGAACATCAATGAGGAAACGATCTTTTATTGATTTGACAAAAGATGATAATGAAACTGGCTCGAAGTACGATAAACTAGTTTTGACGGATGTTGGAGACAAAACGCTTTTTCGTCACACCAGAATACCCTTTCAAGACGCTGGAAGTAATGAATTAACCACTCTCACCTACAAGAGCGCCGGGTTAATAAACTCTCTCTCTCCAGATAGTCTAGAAAAACTTGAAAAATCCATGGAAATCTGCGGACTACCAGTACCAACAGTTATGGAGGTGTTGTCTGTTGAATTTCGTGATGAATCAAAGTGCACCATCATTTACAACTACCGAAAGGATAAAAAGATAACTCGGGTGAAGAGTGATGTTTCAACCGAAATAGGACTGCTTGTTAATAAAGCTAAGCAAACACGTCCAATTGTTTTAATTTATATGGGAGAAGGAAAGACAGGAGATGCGATTTTTCGTACCGCTGAATCTCAAGGATGTAATCGAAAGATCGACGATCCATTCAACTCATTGTACGGCAAGAGTTTGAGACAAATACGGGCTTATTTCAGTGTTGCTCACCTACACGATTTTCCGACAGGAAGTGTTATAGCTTATGAGAATCCTGGAATGCTAAGAAAATGTGATACTCGTTGGAACAAGACTGCTGATGTTATAGTGGCTAATTACAGATGTATGGTGAAAGGAGAGCTATTGATTGGAGATCTTAGCATCCCTGCTCAAATAGCTTCATCTGTGGTGGCGGAAAAAAGTGGTGTAATCGTATTCAGAGGACTAAAACAAAATACGAACAACATGATTTCCTACGACATCATTCTACTCTCAGCTCTTCAAGCTTTCATTCAAGCCTCAGAACTGTTTGATACTTCGCTGCAACACACCTGTCTCTCCTACTTTGATGAAAATGAAAAAGAGAATTGTCCAGAACAGCATATCGGAGTCTTAATCGATAACACTAAGGATGTGACTCGTCTTCTATGATGGTAAGTTTCATATTTATTTACAGAAAGACCCGAAGTATTTTTGTAAAATTAATTCATATAACTATGTATGATAGAGTCATTAGTTACTATGCCTTTTAGATATAACTAAAGAGCGCTCCTGAGGAAGAAAATGAGAAGATCTTATTTACTTCTTGCTTGAAACATTACAAAATAATAGTTTTTATAGGTTCTGTAGTGTTTAGCACAAATAATGAGATAAGTTGTATTTTATTCATTTTATTTGTTATATCAAATAAAAATCAATTATAATAATTTATTTTAACAATTTACTTAGTAAATTAGTTCCTTGTATATGTACACCATCTATTCCTTCTACTGTATTATCTTCTATGAACTCAATGTTAGGATAGGTCTGTATGATAAATCTCCGTATTGAGTGATCTCTCATCTCACTATCTCCTATGTCTCGTAAACTTCTAACAATTTCATCCATACTCCATCCTCTACTTCTCAGTAAACAAAAGTATACACAATAATCGCCACATACAGTTGACAAAAAATTTTGTAGTTGTGTTTCATTACTTCGTATTGTTTCATATCCTCCATGAATACTTAGTATTTCATTTACATCTGGATAAAAGGAAACAGAACGCCCAAATGAGTAAAAAAAATCCACCTCTGAATCATTAGCGTACATAGCCAACCAATGCTCTCCAGGTTGGTGAGAATAATGGGTGTTGAAGACGAAACATCCTGTTGGAAAATTGCAAGTTTGCTTCAAAAACTGTTCTCTAGCTCCAACATGAATCCCTACGCTTTGACATAAAACGTCTGAAGATAAGATCGAACGAATTTGCATGTTATTCATCTCTAACTTTCTGTTTAAAGCAATGCGTCTCCTCCGATAGTTAATTGAAGAATGCTATCCATCTCCAGCACACCCTCTTTTACAAAGTATGCTACCAAGGATAATCCATCAGTCGTGTTAGTGCTAAAACGAATTTCCACACTCGTTGTGACATTTTTCATAGAGTGAAATCCTTCTTTAAGAAAATCATCAGTCAAATCAAATCCATAAAGTGTAGTACCATCAAGGTATTGTTCTTTCGTAATACCGAGACTATCGTCTTCAAGCAAAGTTCCGGTAGCGTGTAGAAACTGATGATATTCTCTTCCAAAAACCCCTCTAGCATAATTTGGCTCAAATCTTCTTCCAATTGGACAATCACCAACTCTCAATACAATACTATCAACATTAGCGTGTGTCATTCTATATGGATTCAAGGCAAAACGTCCGTTCATTGCATTGTGATCAACTAAACCTAAATAGATCTGTTTAGGTTTTTGTTTGTTTTCTTCCAAAGTGATGTCAATCTGCGCAACCCCAGCACGAATTCCATATAGTTTTATCCGTTTTCGATCAACTGGATAAATGTAGTTGTGACCTTCCAACGCCAAACTGAGTTGGGAGTTTTGTATTGTAGGATTCACCTTAACTTTACAAAGATGAAGTTCAAATTTATCAATTCTAATCTTTGCTCCTCCTGCAGGCACCTCATCTGCAGCAAACAAAGCTAGTTTGCTGGAGGCACGCTCAAACTCCAGCTGCATACTAGGACCTGGAATTATTAGTTTTTTCTGCTGAAATAATGCAAGATGAGGTTTTCCAGTTAATTCTATTGTCTTTCCACCTATGATTAGAGCTCTCCTCTTTTTCTTATCTGCGGTTTTATGATCAGCAGCGTCTTTGCTAGTTGAATCATCATACAGCCATCCTTCCATCTTACCTTGATATTTCTTTCTTTCTGCACTGTTTTCGAGTAGTTGTGAAAAGTAGCAGCGTAAACCATAGTTGTTAGCGTATTCAACAGTGGTTCCTTCTATCGACATTTTCAACTCACTGAATAATGTATGCATTGAATCCCCCATCCACACAAGTGCATCATCATCATTACCTGCAATATCGGCTCCATCATCTTGAACAACTGTGGCTTCAACTTGCAGAAACGAGTTGTAGAGATCTGTATAATGTTCAGTGCTCCCTGACAAGGTTAACTCAATACTACCATAAGGATCTAACCTATCAGGTCTGATGACAACATATTCTGATCTTTTTATCGATATGTTTGTTGGTTCCGTAGCAAACACATCCAACGTTGGATTTATGTTGTAGGAAGAACCTTCCAACTTATTACCTGTTGTTCCATTTAGGCTAGCCATCTTTTGCGAATGATGATTGCTTGAGGTGTTACTGCTTAATGAATATAGTTATCAAGCTCTGCTGTCTTTATAGCGGATTCTGCTACTATTAAAATATGCCACGTTTACCAACACCTCTTCTCTTCTTTCCACCTTTTGTTTTTCTCCTTTTCATACTATCTAGACGGACTGCATTGAGCACATCTCCCCCCCCAGATCATTCAACTCTGCCAACCCCCTCTTCTTTGCTGATGCTGCAAAGCTTTTTCCATCGATGACATCACGCGCTACATTTTCACCTACAGACAGTGCTCTTTTCCCCAAACTAATTGCTCCTCTTTTCTGCATTGGTGCTGCGGATTTAAGTATACTTGAAAAAATACTACCAAGTCCATTTCCTCTCATATTAGGCATCACCCGCCGTCCACTATACACTCCAATTCCATTTCCAGCTTGCATCTTGTAGTACTCATCAAAAAAATCTTTTGAGTCCTCAGGGGTGTATCGTATCAAACTCATTATAATACTTTCTCTCTAAAGTGAACCGTCAACACAACCTTTCCACCATCAAATGGTATTCGTTGGCCGTCGTCACTCGTTATAAGTACTTGAATCAGATCACTATTTATTGATGAAGCGTCAACATAGTGAGGATTTTTAAATTCTTGATACACAACACTATTCTTCTTTCCTTGAACCGGAACTACTCTCAGTAAAGGTACATTCGTATCTCCTACCATTCTATTATCAACAATGTTGGAATAAACATACAGAGATGTTAAACCAGAATTTATATCAGGGGGTGAGATATTATTGTATCTACCATGAGGGTACATAGTTTTTGGTTCAAATCCAAAAATATATGCTATATCTTTGGAAAAGCTTATGGCAGTATCAGGATCGCTGTTGATTAGTAAAGTGGTGTTGGTGATCTTGTTGTAGGAGATGGCAAATTTTTTGTCTAAATCAATTTCACTCATTCTCTTTCGTATAATCTCCTCCAACTCCTCCATACTATTATATCTTCCATTACCGATTAAGATGAAGGACTTTTCGCTTTTACCAGAGACATTAATCTTTTCTAGATATATTTTTCCTTCGGTAACATTCTTCCAAATATTAGAATAAGACATATCTAGCAGAGCTACCTCCCATTTACCACCGTTGATAACCAAATATTTATACAGTCTAACTGTAAATTCGGAATTGTTATTATCAGGAAACTCTTCACCGCTAGAGTTTGAGGGTAAAGTTATCAGCATCGACATTTTCTCAACGTATGATGATTATATCAAGCGTTCTTTCGTTATAAACTATTCATCTACCCACTCGTTGAACTGTTCTCCGTATCCTAACCACTTAACCAGAATCTGTCTTTTACCTCTTCTCATTCTTCTTCCCAATATCTTTCAATTCTGAAAATCGTGTGTTTTTTTAATTTTTGCAACTCTTTTTCGTAAAAGGTGCCATCAATCATCTCCTCAGCCAAATCTTTCACCCTATATACAACAGGTTTTCCATCAATAAGTACATCAGTCATTATAAAAATCTCAATCGTCCAATTCGGAGTGTATACTCTTTCAAACGCTCCTCTTGCCTTACTTATTCTCACATAATCCCCAATCTTTAGTTTTGCTTCTTGAGCTAAACTATATTCACCTCCTTTATACACACGATTCCATACAAGTTCCTGATTTTGAAAATTCACATCATTCGGTCTCATACCTATAGCACCATGAATTGTGTTGTTGTATGCATCAACCATTTCTGGTAAAACATCAATGTATCTGTCATCATCTTTATATGTCAAATATCTATATATCTTCTCTTTTAAAGTTCTGTTAAAACGTTCCACCATCGATGCCTTTATCGTCTCATTTTTGGTTGTAAAGCGCTTGATTTTTTTTTCCGCCAGGAGAGTCTTTACATTGACATTGTCAAACTCTTTACCTTTATCGGATTGTAAAGCTTTATAGTTTTCCCCTTCTAGTATTCTTCTCAATCCTCTTGCCACTACCTGCCTTGATTTGTTGATGAGCGGCACAGCCCAACCTTTTCTAGATAGAGAATCAATAGCAGTCAGTAAAAATTCTGTATTATTATTTTCTTCTTTTCGAGATCGAACATCCATCAAATCTACCTGTAACTGTTCCCCTATTCCAGCTACAATTGTAGGACGGCGTTTAAACTTAGTTACAGCTCTTTTATGTAATGTGTAGGCATCCTCACCACTCAACCACTCACGGATTCTTTTTTCCCCCTCTCGCTTTCTACGAGCTTTCAGTAAAGCTCTAGCTCCTCGTAGAGATGTATGTAATGCAGGATTGTAATACAACTCTTTTAGCGTGCCGATGTCCATGAATTAGTACCTGGAATGACCAACTTTTTCTTCTGACTCTTACGTGTTTGATGCGGGGAATTTCTGACAGTTGTGATTCCTTCATCAGTTAGCAAGCTTTTAAATCTACTGTAATTGGTATTTCCCGATTGTATTTTACCTCCTTCAGTTAGAACGTCTCGTAGTAAAGTTTTGGAAGTCTTAGGATTCAACCAATGTTCTCCAATTTTCAGTCTGTTCTTGTCCGAGTCGAATCTACCAATTTTACTCAGATTATTCAACATTCTGACAGCAATCGTTTGATCACTCTTTTTTGTTGTTAATTCAGTTGCTTTTTTTTCAAACTCTTTTAAATTTTCGCTTTCACTATCATGCTCATCTTCTCCATCAGTAAGAAATGTATTTCCAAGTAAGGTTGAGTCTTCAGTATCAAACAACCTCCCTTTTATTAATTCCATCCCGATGTCATCATCATCATCGTCGTCGTCGTCGTAAACGTCGTCGTCGTCGTCGTAGTCGTCGTCGTTGTCGTCGTCGTCGTCGTCGTCGTCGTCGTCGTCGTCGTCGTCGTCGTCGTCGTCGTCGTCGTCGTCGTCGTCGTCGTCGTCGTCGTCATCGTCGTCGTCGTCGTCGTTGTCGTCATCATCATCCATTTTCACTGATTCTAACTCAATGTCTTTATGAGCATTTGGTGAAAGGGCATTAGGTTTATCATCAATAACTGTGCTATTGACTAAATGAGAAATAGACTATCTTCTTTTTCTTAATGGGACTCCAACTATCCTTTTGTGTCTGATTTTGGTTACTTTTAATTTTTTTGACATCAGACAAATACCTACGTAGGTTTTCAGCATTTTCATCTAACTTTTCGTGTGAGGATAAGTCAGAATCATAAGCCGTTTCCAGTAGATCATTTCGCTTTCTCTTCATATTTCTCACTGTTATAGCTTCCGTAGGATTATAATACAATGGAGGTCTGGTCTTCTCTTCCTTTACCACTGTTTCATTCTCCTTTTTTTCCGTTAATCTATAGTATTCATTTTCAGTGAGTATAAAAATACGTCTGGAGAATGTTAAAGGCTGACGATTCATCTTTTTATTGATGACAAAACAGATACAATAGGGTTTATAATAGCATCCAAAAGATTTCCTCTACCAGTCTGAATCAAAATTTTACGCTTATCATCAACTGACCCTCTACCACTAAGTTTATGTAGTTCCTTCTTGTAACGCTGCAACTCAATAAACTGCTCAGAATCAAGAGGAACATTACCTAATATAATATTTTTAACACTTTCTATCAATGATTGAAACAAATCTGAGTTAGCCTTTTCGACTATAGCGATTTTTCCTTTCTTACTCAGTTCATCCAGAGCTAAAATTGCCATTTTATTTCGCATCATTCGTGTTGAGACTTTCATCTTTATCTTCTCCCTCCTCCTAGCACACTTTTAAATAACCCAGGAACTATATTGCTGATGATAGGTCCTAGTAGAGCGCCTAAAAATCCTCCTTTTTGCAATACAGCTTTCTTATCATCTAACGTTGATCTTCTTACTAAAGCGCTAATATCCTTCGCGTTCCGCTGCACCTGATTGTACTGAGATGTTGTCAATGGTATCGTTCCATTTATAATAGCTTTAGCGCATTCCATTAGAGTCATAATAAACTCCTTTTTGGCTTTGCCTGTAACAGACTTTTGAATAGCAAAGGTTGTATTGTTGAGTGATAACAACACAGCAGCATTTCTTGGAGATTTTTCTCCAAGGCTTTAGTCATTATATCTCTTTCGTGTTGCGTCGTTGAATAACAAAATATGATTGAGGTGAAATGAATAGTAATTGTATTTATATCCTTTTACTTGGGTACATATAATATCATAGGGAGATCCGATGTAAAATTTCCCAATAGTCTATGTTGATCATTCGTTTGTTGAGTCGTATCTATTCGTAAATAAGAGTATGGTTTTTTTGTTGCATCTTCAAAAGCCTCTTGTACATATTTTACTTTTGATGGAAAACATTGTCGAGCCAAATAGGAAATAGAAGAAGCATCTCTAGGATTTTTAAAAAGAAAAAAATAATGACTATTCAAGGAAATTGTACGATTTCCTTTTAAAAACAGATTCTGAACAATAAAAAAAACACTTATGTTCAAATGATGACTATGTTTTGTATACAAAGCATTGGCATCGGCTTTACCAGAAACTTCATCCATGAGATCATCAATTATCAGCCATCGATTTTTACCATCTCTGGGAAAACCCAGTGTTATATCTATCATCCCTTCATGAAAAATCACTCCTGGTACAACATCAAAGGCTTTTTGGTAGGCTCCATAACAGTAGTGAATTTCTGTTGGCGGGGGGTGTGCTATAGTCTGACTAGCTTCAATCATTCGAAAAATCGCTTGCGTCTTTCCCGATCCAGTTGGTCCTGCAATCATTGCTGGAAAAGGAGATCGCATCCTTGGGTCATAATCTTCAGGTTTCCCATTCATCATAAAAAGATGTTCATCAACCAAAATTAGTTTCATTTATGATTCCAACAGGAGAGTTTCTCGCTTTTTGTATTTTTTCCATAGCTTCTTCATACATACTAAACTCAGTAACACCTCCAACAGTGGAAAATCCTACGACAAATACCAAAATCATCATAATTATCAACGCTTTACGCTTCATACTCGGTAAAACATCTATCATATCACGTGTAGTACCATCAACAGTATCAACTTCATTCATCGGTCTCATCTCAACATCATGCTCAGTCGACATCTTAACTTCTAATAACAATACAATCATATCACGTTCCATTTTTATACAATGTAAAAAATATCAAAAAAAATCAAATGCCATACATTCAAAATCTATATGCCATACAAGTTCAAATTAAGTAAAAAAATAATCAAAACTCAAATGCCACTTAAATGCCACTCAAATGCCACTCAAATACCCCTCAAATAAAATACAATATAAACTCGGCGAATCCATCCAACGTCGTAACCCATTGCCTAAACTCCAAGATCAAATCCACAAAAAAACACTTGGTAGGGAGATCTGCTCATATACTACTACTAATATCCAAGATGGCCGCTTCCAAATGATTTTTAAGGTCACCATCTTTAAAAATTTAGCATTTTTCCTGCAATCAGGCCTACATTTTATCAGCCACTCTGATACTTAGAAAACAATTCTTCACCTGTTTTTGCATTTGAATTGCGATGCTCTGGAATATTCTGTAACGTCATCAACCAATTTACTTTAATGCCTGATACCTGCCAATTGTGTTGCAAAACAATTTGTAGCTCTATATGTAACGGTTCTTGAGAAAAAGTGGCTACAGTTTACTTAGGTTCAACGTAAAAGAAAAAAAATTATCATAAGCGAAGGCAGAACATTAGTATTTCAGATTCTCTAAAATACTAGTAACCTGGGTTACTACTTTAAACAACAATAAATTAGGCTGTTCAACCAGGCTTTTTTTCCAGCCCATTCTACCACATTCATCCCCACCTGTGGTTGCCTTCTATTTTGGACCGTTCTTCCATGGTAGGCTCCTTCGGTCGTAGGAAGCTACCATGGCAGCTTCCTCTCATAACAGCATTTTACCATGAACACTATTGAAAGGCTAGATTGTTGCCGCTTTTGGTGTGATTGTTTTTATTGATCAGTGAATGGTGATAATTGTTTTTCACCGATTCATATATATACATTTTTCTATCACTTTTATTACTATTGTTAGAAAAAAGTTTAGAAATAGAGGAAAAACCAAATCACAATATTTAATCAAAGTTGTCAAATGATGCTGTAGCCTGCATGTTATTATGATAATCATAATGTGCTTCAAAAAGTACATACTAGCCACTTGATTCGTTATCTGTTTATTTGGTATTGTCCATTTGCCAATTGTCCATTATTTTTATGTGATTGGTTATTCCTAAGAATCACTTCCTGTGAGTGCTTATAAAAGGCAGACCTTGTGCCTTAACAAATCAGCGGTAATGTGGCATTTACTTCTCGTTCTTATTTTAGATGAATAAATGCAAAGTTACCTAAAAGCTCTGAGTTGTTTGCCTTAGCCGAGGGCTCCTTGCTGGTTAGAGAGTTGGAGGTACTTTGGCACACATCTTTTGGCACCATACCGACCTGCTGTTATCACAAGTTAAACGGCAACTGGTGGCAGTATACATACCAACGCTAGTTAGTGGCTTTAAAGCCCCCAAAATCCACTACAGAATCTTGCAGCCTTGCAAAGCTGGCACTGGGGGATAGGGGAAGGGGTGTAGGGGGTGATTCAAAGCAAGGAGAACGTGGGGCATGGATTTGGACAATCTTCTATCACAAAAATCTCCCACATACCCCACTTCATTAGCAACATGATTTTTAATTAACTATGAATACGACATAAAACTGGTTGGTGAACCTGACCAAGGAAAAATATTGCGCAGGATTTCGCTGTGTGTGGTAGCTTGGTCCACATGCACAACCCCCCTAGGTCGGCGATGGCTTACTTGTGCTCTAGCCGCAACAACAACCTGTCCAAAAATCGGTAACCTTCCTAACAATGATGTTCGACCATTGCTGGTTGAGATCGAACTGCCTGGTTGAGTTGACTGCTCTTGGACAGCGGTAGCGGTCGAACGATGAAGGTCAAACTAGCCAGTGGCTGTTGACCGACAGAGGTTTGGCGTCTACTTATTTATTACAGCTTGTAGTGCGATGTGTTCATTATACTGGTGTGTACTGTGCGCAGTGAAGTTATTGTAAACAAAGAACTTCTGAGAGTGTGCAAGGCTCACTCTGCTTTATTGATTGATTGCAACAACTTTTATACAAACATGAGACAATAGGTTTAAGAAAATACAAAGAAGTTAATTGTAGGCCACGCCTGGCATAAGTTGATTGGTAGTATCTGACAAATAGAATATCTAGAAAATGCTAATTGGTTGGCAATGGCAATGGTTGAGTCAGTGTAGTAAATAGCACATGGTAGCACAATATGGATAATAGAAAATGTAAACCATAGAACTGTAAGAATGTAAGTCATAGAACTATACGGCATAGAGTCCAGTACATAGGGTTTGCCGGCGCCGTTCGCCACAATATGATTGGATAACGAAAGATACAAACAAAATTTGATTGTGCACAAAAATGATCTCTATTCCATGTCAGCAAAGAAAGGAACGAACGAATGAATGGGCGTGAAATAGCGTCGATTCCTTCAGTACAAAGTAAACATATTATAACTGCTAACTGGCTTAGCAACCGCTTTTGATTTAGTTAGCTAACTGTAGGCTATTGAATAAATGAACGCGCTTAACACCGTAGTGTGCAGCCGGGGAACAATAAGAGTATTTGCGACCTGTTCGTCAAACAAAGTACAAAATTAATAGGTGTTCGTAATTCAATACGTCACGTATGCTACAGAACATCTTTTAGAACAACATAAATATTCAATGAAATGTTATAGTTTACCGAGCAAATCATAAAGAACATAACTCCCACTTTTTAAAATAATTAAGTAATTAATAAAATTTGAACTGCAACAAACTGGGATAGTTTGTAAAACTGCCCTTCAATTTAGTAAATTTTGAACGCTCGCAAGTATTTTGAATTATTTGCAAGGAAATAAAACCGGTCAATGGAAATAAAAAAAATCAACTAGCTCGTTGTTATTTATTTAGTGTTCAGTTTCATTCGCGACCTATGAACAATATAAGTAAATAGCTATTGATTTTTTTTTAATCTTTGAGCTACTTTTTGTCGACCCACGAGTTCCGAACAAGATGATTATTATTTGAATAAATTTATTGTTGGTCTGATTATTTTTATGGCAATGTTTTCAGTGAACAGAGGTTGTAAATACTCCTTTTGCGCTCTCCTGCTTTAAATAAAGTTTTTTGGTTAATCAACGAACTAGTAAAGCTTTAGCATCTCATTCACGTCATAAATCAGCATCAAAAGCTCCTAGTGTTAGTCTAAAGAGACCTAATTTTCCCCCGAATTTTAGCCTACATATTCTAGATAAATCTCCAAAAAAGCCTTACATTTATGGGGTGAAAAATGATGCAGATTTTAAATATGACTAAGAAACTTGCTTTTGAAAAATTGTTCTTGACAACTTTTAATCGCTAAAAGTTTAAACAATCATTTGCACAGTAAATCCATAATGCATACCAATCTACAAACCGAGTACCCGGTGTAAAACAAAGGACTTTTGAGTATTAGGATAACCCGATTGTCTTGTTTAGATCTTCGGAAATCTGCTAATATTTAACTACTAATACACAAAAAGAGTGTTTGCAACTCGTTAGTCCCACAAAGGACAAAATGAATTGTTGTAGATTACGAAATGAACCTTGAGGAAGCTGCTCTCTTAATTTTGTAAAGTTGGGACAATCACAATTTTTTGTAACATTTTTCAAGGACATCAACTGGTTTATGAAAATGAACTAACTAAGCTCGCCCATTATCATTCAATTAGTGTTTAGAGTGATAAGAAACAGGTGCTGTTCAATATTTTCATTTATTTAATAAGTCACTTTTTGTCGAACAAAATGATTATTAGTAGTAATAAGGGATCAGATCTCTGACATGGAGTCTAAGGATTAGAAGGTTCTCCTGGTTCCAGGTACTTCAAGTACGCCCCTGTTCCCATGCGAACCTGTGAGGTACCTTTTTGTGAGCACCAGTTGTTTAGAGTTTAGTTGTGCAGGGGGCTTATATAGCGATTTTTAAGTTGTTAGATTATGAGGTTGATTGGTTTGGGAGGTCATGGAGTCTAAGGAGAAGGTTTTCAATGTAAAGTATGGAGCATTTACCACTGTGAGGTATCTTTTTGTTTGCACCAGTTGTTAAGAATGTATGTTAATCGTTTTGAGTGTTGATAAATACATTGTATGGTGTTTTGGATGGTCTGGAGGTTATCCTGGAGGTTTTCCTGGAAGTTCTCCCGGTCCATTGGGTGCCTTTTTGTGTGCACCAGGTGTTTAGGTTTGTATTGGTGTGATGATGATGTTAGATTGTGAGGCTTGAGCATTGCATAAAAATAAAGCGTTGTATTATTGTATAAGTTTGTTACATAACAAATATCACATTTATGCGCGAAAAACTTCTAACATTATTTCAAAAGAAAATATTGAAGTTCCTAGCTGTTCGTCTATTTGAATGTATTTGTAAATATGAGGACGAGTTAGATGTAAAGTTTTTTTCAGTCCAATTCAATTTAAACAATTTTTCAAAAAGTGGTTTATCCAAAGCATTTCTTTTGACATTTTTTAAATAATCAATAATGTTTACGTTTACACCCATTAAAAAAACTGGTGCACAAAAAATGCACCTCATTGGGTTGACCGGGAACAGAGCCATCATTTACATATAAACAACCAGGATAACCTTATAATCCATACCAATTACACCCATGCTAACTGATGATAACAAAATACCACCCCAACACCAAAGACATCATCACTAAACTCATACAATAAATACTGATCTGCAGTTAACATCAACGATCAAAAATCAACACATCATAACACCCGATAACTGGTGCTAACAAAAAGGCACCTTAGGACCAGGAGAACCTTATCTCCAGGAGGGAGATCTGCTCCGATATTACTAAATATATATATAGATGCTAAACAATTTTTGCGTCGACAAAAGTTTTATACATAGGCTTTTGTGCGAGTATTCTCATTGGTTGTAGTGTTAATAGGTAGGTGTAACTTTTAGTATGTAAGAACTGTTCTCTCTACACAGAAATCGTTCTCTCCAGCAGTAGCTTCTAAAGAATCATCTACTACACTATTCATCACACGGCTATCAACAGGATTTGTGGTGAAAAGGTAAGAATTATCAAAAATATTATTTAGCTGTAGTTGAAAAGAATAAGAAAAGAACCCTACTTATTTTACTTCTTTCTTTATCACCATGTAATAATGTACTTATTTATATTTTAGAACAATATGGCGTCAAAATTAATCTACTTAAAAGACTTCCTTCCAGAATCATAAATATGTGAAAGAAAATGAGATTGCTCAGGAAAAACTTTGTATACCATTTGACATTTTAAGCTATCAGATTCTGTATAACGCAACACATGCTAAGCATGGGAGCACGAAACAGAGAACATGATGATGCTACAGAGTTCTTCGATGATATGACAAAACACAATTTTAAAACACTTTTGAAAAATAGTAAAAAACGTAAACATTATTGATTATTTGAAAAGAAATAAAAGAGACGCTTGGGATCAATAATGTTTTAGAAACTACAAAATAAATTGGAGTAAAAAACTTTTTACAAATTCCAATCTCATATTTATTATTACACGCAAATAGATGAATAGCTATCTTCTTCTGTCCGTATTTTTGGATTATTGTTAGAAGCATTCCACACATATTTATAAGCTATTTTATTCACTAAGTTTTATAATAATACAATGCTTCATTTCTATACAATACTCAAACCCCCCAATCTAACATCATCATATTAAAACATTTAAAACACCTGCTGCACACAAAAATGCACCAACACTAATAAAGAAAGCACACATTCTAAACATCTGGTGTACACAAAAGGCACCCAATTGACCAGGAAAACCTCCAGGATAACCTCCAGCAATAAAAAACCTCAAAACAATGTGTAAATCAACATTCAACACTATAAAATCAAACTACATTCTAAACAACTGGTGCAAACAAATAGGTACCTTACAAGTTCTCACGGTGAATGGTGCATACTTTGAGTACCTGGAACCAGGAGAACCGTCTCCTTAGACTCCATGACAGAGATTTGCTCCCTTATTACTAACAATTTCAGGAGAGGAAAAAATGTGCCAACGGTCGGAAAAGATACAGAACAAATGACAAAGACAATAGATACTGATGTTGAGTGAACCTCTTGGTTCAAACCCCCAATACAAACCCAGGTGGCCGGAACTGCTCCTACATTACTACTTGTAGCGCTATTTATTTGGCGGACAGAGGCAACAAATACTCTTCGCATTACAGAATTGGAGCTCATGTCTCAGCCAAAAGTAGCTCACTAAATGACAATTAAAGGGCGGTTGGAATATTTTACGTAAGTTACTAGTGTAACTAAACACTGAATGAGTTATAACAGGTGCCCCATTGGTTAGTTTTATTAATCTCACTACCATTTCCACAAAACAACCATGAAAAGTATATCATGTCATAGAGGGCAACTTTACCAACTATATTTGCTTAGACACTGCCATTCCTATTTTTCTTCAATGCTTTGTAAGTTGGGATTTATTTGTTATGGATTACTCTGCAATATGCAAATATTTATTAGGTCATTATGTTGCCATAAGTTGATGTTATGTTTTGTTAGTAAACTCTTAATCTACAACTATATGTTTGTTTTGTTTGTAAACCTTGATTTACAAAGATATGTTATGTTTTGTTGGTAAAGTTTTGATCTACAAAGATATGTTATTAGTAGTAATATATGAGCAGATCTCCCTACCACGTGTTTTTTTGTGGATGAGTGCTCGGGGTTGAGGCAATGGGTTACGGCGTTGAATGAATTCGCCGAGTTTATATTGTATTTCATTTGAGTGGCATTTAAATGGCATTTGAGTTTGGATTATTTTTTTACTTAATTTGAACTTATACGGCATCTAAATTTTGAATGAATGGCATTAAAGTTTTGATCATTTTACATAATTCGAACTCATATGATAACATTTTGATGAAGTTGGAGTTGTATTTGCCACTGAATTGTTTTTGTTTATGATATAACCATCTACAACACTATATTTATTGTTATAGTTTTATTATTACATAATAAGTATTACATTGAACAAATACATTGATTAAAATCAATCAATATATGATTATACACATTTATTGTATAATAAGTAGGGAAAATCTCTCCATATAACATAGCTAGAGTCAGTAAATACTAAGTAATAACAATTAATACATAGTCTTTTTTTACAATGATGTCTTTGATGTAGTGATGTTATATCTTAAGAAGGGAGACTTCTGTTTTATGTGCTTTTGAATTCGTAATGAACTAAAATAAAACAGTTATGTATTAGTATAGAATGATTAAACAAAAATTTAAAATAATTACATGAATTTGAATTATAGCTTTAGTTACATTGGATAGTTTACATTGTATAGAAAAGGGAAATAGCTCACCAAGTCACATTGTCCAACTTGTTTTTTTGAATTAGAGACTATCCATTGCTAAAACAAAAAATTATTTGGGGTAAAAATAACTACAACTATATCTAAATTGAGTTGAAGTATTATTTACAATGATTAAAATTTATTAAATAAAAAAGAAAAACTCTCACCGAGTTTTATCATGTATCGCATCCTTTTTTTCAGCATCATATCCTGTCTCAAAATCATCAAAATCTCCACGTAGAAAATCTTCAAGTTCATCATCATCATCATCACTTTCTAATATCGTTTTGTTGTGCTTTGCTTGATCACAATATTGTCTCCAATAAATTGGACCGAGTCTGTATGTAGAGCAAAATGAAAGATCGTATTCCATCTTAAATTTTCCGTGGTTTTTTTTCCTCTGTAGATCATCACAGCTTGAGCATGTTGGTTAGCTTCTGAAACATAATTGTCTGGTATGGCAAGCGTCTTCAACAGTGTTTCTCCACATTGTTCAGTGGTATAACGGATACAAATTACATTTGACTGCCCTCCTTTAAATCGATGAGGAACGAATCTATCAACAACATCTTGGTAAAGGAAAATAGCACCGGGTTGGAAACTATTGAGGGTCTTGATGTTCAAGAAGCGTTTGAGCTGACCTTTAGTCAATGTACTCAAATATAGTGATTCCTCTTCAGCTGCCTTCTTGCTTAGAGGATGTCTGGTAACACGTTTGACCTCATACCAAAGAACACTTTTATTTTTTGGTTTTCCTTTTCTACCCAAATATACAACGTTAAACGGAGGGGGGTAATTATCACAGTTGAAGTTTTTAGCTATTTCAACTGGACAGAAAAGTATTTTGGGTTCGAGTTCATTTATATCTGAAGGATCATGGTAGCGAACTTGAGAATATCTACACTTCTCCTTACTTGATGGATGTTTCACACCAGTCACTCGCATAATGCTTGG